>OV281353.1:22928750-24390625 GCA_923062675.1 Marasmarcha lunaedactyla
ATCGGAAACCCTACAAAGTGTCAAATCAACCCGTTCGATCATCGACTCTCTCTGAAATTGGATCTGGTTTGGACTCGCTCGCGCATTGGAGACATATCTCTCTACAACAGTGCTGTCATCGGCGTAACCAATAATGCCATCCGATAAAAGAAGGTCATTAATGTGCAGCAGGAATAATGTTGCAGAGAGAACAGATCCCTGAGGTACGCCGGCGTTGATCGCCATTAGGTCCGATGAGAAGCCATCGACGACAACTCGAATTGACCGTTCCCTCAGGAAATCAGACATCCAGTCGCAGAGTCCAGATGGTATGCCATACGCAGGAAGCTTGCTCAAAAGGGCTTCGTGCCATACCCGGTCAAAGGCCTTGGAGATATCCAAGGATACGGCTATTGCCTCTCCATGCCCTTCCAAGGCCATGCTCCATAGATGCGTGACGTACACTAGAAGGTCTCCTGTTGAGCGTCCTCCGCGGAAACCATATTGGTTGTCACTGAGGAGCTCATTGGTCTCTAGGTACGTCAGGAGACGATGGTTCAATACACGTTCCATAATTTTGCAAATTATGGAAGTGATTGCAATAGGTCTATAGTTGACTGGGTCGGCCCGACTGCCCTTTTTTGGTACGGGCTGTACGTTTGCAAACTTCCATGATTTTGGAACTTTTCCAGTCCTTAGAGAGAGTCGATATAGGCGTGTCAAAACAGGAGACAACTCGGCGGCACAGTGCTTTAATACCACTGCGGGAATGCCATCCGGACCACTGGCCTTATTCACGTCTAGATTTTGTAAGCATTTGAGTACCTGTTTCTGGTGAATTTGGACGGCCTCCATCTTGGGGCCGAATGGAGGTAACGTGGGTGGGCTTTTACCTTTGGAATCTAGACGTGAACATTCCGCGAAGAGATTTGCGAACAAGTCTGCCTTCTCTTTTGCGCTGTGGGCCAAAGACCCGTCAGGCCTTTGCAGTGGTGGCAGTGATGGGCGACAGAAGTTCATCTCAACCGACTTGGCAAGGGACCAGAAAGCTTTACTCCCCGTGGGATAGGATGCTAACTTGTCCCCGATACGGCCAATGTGGTCGAAACGAGCGCTTCTGATCACCTTTTTGCAGGACTTGGCAGCAGCATTGTACGCCTGCTTCTTAGCTGGGAGATCCATAGCTTTGCTTCTGCGAGCGCTAGCCCAGGCTTGGTATGCTACATGCTTTCGCTTTTCAGCTAGGAGGCAATCAGCATTAAACCATGGGCGGGCTTTGGACTCCAGGGATACATCAGAGAACGGTATAAAGTATTCCATACCTTGACATATCACACTGGAGACAGCATCAGCACAGCATGATGGATCATCAGAAGTAAAGCAAGCTTGCCGCCAAGGATAAGAGGCGAAAAAGTGACGCATCTCATCCCAATCTGCTGACTTGTACCGCCATACTCGCCTTTTGCCTTTTGGGCTGGTATCGGTTGGCGAGTATTGCGACACAGATTTCACCAGACAGTGGTCGGATGTCCCTAATGGTGGAGATACGGACACCGAGTATCTGTCTGGATCGGTTGTCAGCAGAAGGTCCAAGCAATACGCAGTATGGTCAACAACGTCAGGAATGCGCGTAGGTTCGTGGATGAGCTGGGAGAGACCATGAGTTACTGCGAACCGATAGGTTTCTCTGCCAGCGTGGTCGGTGTCCTTGAACGGGTACAGCCACTCTCCATGGTGGGCATTAAAGTCCCCAAGGAACACCAACTGCGCAGAGGGATAGCGTCGTTGGACCTTATCTGCAGTATCACTGAGATATTCAATGAGTCGAGTTGTCTCCTGAGCTCCCGTGTGTGATCGGTAAATACTGGCGTATACAATTCGGTCCAGGCCAGTATCTACATAGACCCATAAGACAGAAAAATCCGGAACTTCCAAGTATCGGAGACGCCGACAACAGATCTCGTCTCTGACATACACGCACACGCCCGCATTGGGGTGAAATTTGGTCTCCAGGATATAGCCTGGGTAATGCAGGTATGCCAGATCCGAACGATCACAGATCTGCGTCTCTGTCAGAAAGAATAAGTGCGGTCTCTCTGTCTCAAGGTGGTGGTGGACATCGTGGAGATTTGAGTGCACTCCTCGGATGTTAGAGAAGTGTACTTTTAGGGAGAGGGAGTGCATCCGCTGTCGGCACTTATTTTTCTTTTTGGACTTTTCCATTATGTTGTTGTTAGGGTGAATAGGGGAGAGGAATAGAAGTTGAGTGAAGCGCAACGTTTGGAACCAAGCAACTCGAGTGGTTAGACCCACTGGTGGGGGACTCACATGGAGACCGCGGGGACGCCCAAAACCCCCCGGGGATCGCCATCGGGCCCTCTCCATCCGGTCGCCAACCGGCACGATGGAGCAATCCCGGGATTTTACACAGGCGGTGGGGCAGCCTTTCGCGAATGGCTAGAACGCTAGTTGGGCCCCCTACAACCTGCGGTCGGCCAGCGGTGCACCGTTTCTTTGGATCCCGCTGCCCTCCAGAATGAGCCACCCGGTGCATCATAACCCATCGAGTTCAAACGGCTCTCATACGCTGCGCAATTACTCGGACCTATTCTCCTCCAATGGCTACTCAAGACATCATGCCGGAACGTGACTAGGTCACTTGGCGGCATGGCTTTGTCTTGAGGGTGGTTGCAAGCCACGGTCGAAACCTACCACCTGCAAAATGGTTATCCCGCCATTCATCGGTCGCCAGAGCCTCGTCCGCTGTCCGGCAGGGTGCACCACGGGCAGGTGAGGTTGGCATTTGGAGAGTCTTGATGGTAGGCGACTCCCCCTTACACCCCTTTTGAAGTATAGGTACTATTTTGGAATCTCTAAGAGATCATTTTCTGGAAGATCAGTCTATAGTGGCCTACATTCAATTTACATATAGGTAACGACAGCAGAAAGATTACAAGTTGCAGTAAAAAATGATAATTGGCCTGTCGCAGACGAATGTTCGACTAGTTGTTTTGCTTAAAGCAACCGTCCGGCAAATCGGCCTGCCGTTATGTTTAATATGTTTGAATGTTGTTGTTTATTATTTAAGTACCTCAGGCCGTCTGCCTCTTTGTCTTCTTGTATTTTAAACGTCGTCAGACAAGATTGTAACCGTTGTGTACTATGCGGAGATTGAGAGATTACGAAAAAGCGGGGATTCAAGCTGGTTGGTCTCGGTTCCGATCGATTACCTTAGAAGGGTTTGCGTTACATAAGCTGAGATAAAGGTTCACAAAGCGTCACATCTAACGTACTATAGACCTACTTGCGTATTATTGGAGCGAGGCTCCTTATGGACTCAAAATGTATAATCGTTCACCGCGAACTCCTCTCACACCGTTTGACCGATTGAAACCAGATTTTGCACACAAGTTTAGAGTGACCAAAGCAAGGTCAGTACGAAAAAATTTTTTCGATATTATGTACCATTGAGAAAAAATCGCCGAAAAACTGGAAAAAATAGGATTATCCAATTGATAAGGAAAATATCGCTTCGCTCCGATTATGGCATGGTTAGGTCCGGAGGACCAACGCATTCCGACCTAGTCTAATTACAACACTTTTGACAATTTTGAAAATGACATTAATAATACACTTTTACATTTGATTAACTGGCCGACATTAAATAATTTAATAATGAATCTAACTAAAACAAATTGTATAAGTTTTAGACTAAGAAATGACAATGCCTTAAAATTGTCTAAATATTAATTATCTTGACAATCCAGTAACGGAAGTAAATTCCACCAAATTTTTGGATTAGACTTTAGATAACAAACTGACATGGAAAACTCATATTGACCAATAAATTGTAAAACTCAACAGATTTTCACACGCACTTTACAAATTGAGAGATGTTGCAAATATTAACACACTTTTAACAGCGTATCACGGGTAGGTACCTACGTTGCATCCATTTTAAGATACGGTATAATGTTCTGGGGCAACACAACAGAGAGAGCGTTCTTAAAGCCCAAAAGCGATGTCTTAGGTCAATGTTTGGGTTAAAGCAGGATGACTCCTGTAAATTTTGTAATTCTGAATTTGAATATTCCGATTTTTAAAATTCCGAATTACACAATCCCGAAGAGTCTTAATTCCGACTATTCAAAAACACGATTCTTATTTTACCGAAATTCATAAATACGAATTTTTAATTTTCCGACTTTCATTAGTAAAACGACTTTCATAGAATAAAAACCCGCTGTCTTACTAGTCGGAAATATGGTATTCCGAATTTTAATTTTCCGAAAATTCAACGCTAACATTCAGATTTTGTATCTAAAACGGGTATATATTAAAATTATAATCTAAATCTCCTGTGACATAAATTAATATAATTATTTGCATGATTTGCATTTCAGTACATAAACTACATACTCAAGAAATAACTATAAAAAACTAAATAAACTTTCTCATTTCCAGCCGACTACTTGAATGCTCGAACGTATAAATTGTTGTGCTCATGCAGTTTTACAAGGCCTTTGTTATTGCAACTAATATTATTCGGAATTCGTATTTATGATATTTCGGATTATTGTTAATTCGGTTATTTTAGGGTTCGGTATTTTCAAATTCGGCATATTGATTTTCGTAATAATAAACGTTCGGAATTTCGAAGTTTCGAAGAAGAAAAATTCTGAATTGTAAAACACGGATTTTCATTTTCGGAATTATGAACCAGTGTTATAAAATTCGGCATTTTGAAATTCGTGATTCTAAATTTCGGATTTATGTAGTGTACCCCAATTACTATATACTTCCTTATTACCCTTTCCAACTCTACCGAAGTACCTACGGTGACACAAAACTATACATTAGTAAAGGCAAAAGGTCTGGAAACTATTATGTAAAAAATTTAAAATTTTATTATTTTTGAAACCTATCTAGCTCCGCGGGCTCATGCGGACTAGTCCTTTTTCAACTTTGTCATAGCCGCAAACGAGCTTATGCGTGTGGACTTTATTAATCGAAGATGTTACAGTATTATTTTGTTAATGATGATCAATGGCTTGCCGACCGGAGGATCAAGTTTCAGTCGCCTTTGTTCCAGTAATTAGACTGGTTCTTCCCCTCATCTAGAACAGAAATCTTAGTGAAATTAACACGACTATAGTACCTAGCCGAGATCTTGACAAAACAATTCAAACAAAGGTATTAATATATATATATATATATATTAGACTTGCTATTTATGCTATTAACTATGTAGAATTAATTATTTAGCAGGCATTGTGATGTGGCTATATTTATAGTAACATTTTTTTTCTTACTTAGTTGTAAACATCCTGCTTACTTAGTAAACAAAGCTTTGTTTTTTGTTTACTAAGTAAGCAACACCGGCGAAGCTCCAGTAGGAAAATTGAATCAGTTTAATTGCTAATTTATTACCATTCCTCCGAGACATATCAGATGTACTTACTTATTGCTGTAGGGGCTGCTTGCTTCGCGTATACTCGTAGTTTACCATTGCAGGTCGGCGGCACGCTAGACTGTACAAGGGCCACGTTCCTACTGAGTTTCTTGCTGGTTCTTTGGCAGTAGATGACCCTTCCGAACCAATGGCAGTTTCAATATACGACGTCCTAACCGAGGTCCATGCCCTCTCGGGTGCCCTTAGGCGTACCGCATGCAGGAGAAGTTTAAGTGCCAGCTAAGCGCCGTCAGCGCTAAGCTACCAAGTCCGGTGAAATTTAAAAGGCCCGAAGGCCGTAAATAAACAGGGCATTTGGAAAAAAATCTAGACAGTACATATTTGAACTAAGTAGTTCGATGTTTAGTAGTTCTAGATGTATGCGCACTCAGCTCAGGATAGTTAACTGACACACAGATTGTAGATTTAAACATTTTTCGAGTCGTAGTCTCAGAGTTCTTAAATATTCAGACGTAAATACAGTAATTCCAGAATACAAAACTGTAACAATATAAAGACAACACGGAGCATGGTAATGTGTAAAAGGGGTTTCGCTATGATTCCGGTGCGAAATTTTGAGCACCACGCGAGTTATGTTGTATAAAACAAATTTTTTTTCTCGGATGGACCTGTCAAATAAGTTCTAAAATTGAAGAACTTGTACTTTTGTAAATAGCGGCACGTCACGTGGGTAAATATCGATTGGGGTTGGGAAACTAGGTAGGTCAGTCTCGAAACGTCAGGCTCAGGAGTTGGTGAAGCGTCAGCACTTTACTATGAAAGACATTCTACGTATCCTTGATACCAGCGACTAGCGATATGTATTTGCGATATACATTTCATCCTGCAAATAACTCTTAACGTGACGTTTTCAAGACGAGGGATAGCATTTTTCATCAGATACATGTGATAATAAATATTTAATACCACCGTGCAACGCTATTTTGAGAAGATATATTATATAATTGCTATAATAATATAGCAAAAGAAATGTTTATAAGGAACATGAACATGGAGTTCACCACAGCCTTCATAGTTCACTCGTTACAAATAGATAAGTACTTAAAACTGACAAAATTATCACGTAGATAATTGAGCAGGAATTGGAAGGCAAGATAACAATAGATAACGTAGACAACTGCGTCCTTATTTACATACATGTGTGAAATTACAATACATTGTTTGGGTATAAAAAGAATGATTTATTCAATACTGGGTAATCTCTAGTCAAGTACCAGTGCCATGTAAAAATATAGTTTAAATCAATGTAGCCGTAGTTGCTATTTAGTAATTGTTTCAATTTAAAATATAATTCCTTTACGAAAACTACTTGATTGCCAATAACAACTACGGATCTATCTTAGTGCTCTTAAAAACTATTCAATTATTTACATTCCTAGAGTAATTTAAAAATACATTACTTATCCAATAACGCAATATTCAGTGTATTTAATACATTAGATGAGAAAGTGTATGTTTAGTTCAATTCCATCTACATCTTAAAAAGGCCGGAACGGTTCCAAAATTTATTTTTAGTACCTACTTTCTGTATCATTGTTTGAGCAAGTGTTATATCAATGTATGTGTTATGCTAGCACAATAAACAAATCGAGGCTTAAGTACGTCCATGACGAAAAACGTTAACTAACTGTGTTAGTACAAGATGCGGCAGCGTGCAACGTCATCGTTTGAGAATATTCATATAGGGCATACGCCCATGCCTGTAGAACTTATGTTCCATCGCCAATTAACTCCAACTTAACGCCCACACTTTAGTGTCATTTTTATCACTTGATATGCAATCACATTGTTTCACAATACATTCTACACAATTTTTCGAGCACCTTCCTTAATTTGAAAAATGTTACCAATCATAAAAATTATATTCCTAAACTTTATGTAAAGAAAATTTTAACTTATGAGACCGTCAGATAATTCGACGCTGCGAAGCCATATCTACACCACACAAACAGGTTTTATGCGAAACAACGTGAAGCGAAGAATTTAAATAATTACCAGCTGTAACAGTACGTATAATAAGTATAATATATGTAAGCAGGTATATCCTATTAGCATTTCGTTTCGGCCAATGAAGGTCCGAAGAAATTCTGACAAAATTTAAGTCGAACAATTCGAAGACTGGCTTGCGGAGATGAACGTTCCATATTTAAAGGTGATGTTTCACCCCACTAGGCAAGTCGTCTGCAATGGCTGAAGTCTGCGAGTACCGCGATCTTGAGATACTCGTTCTTTAACTACCACCTTTGTTCCTCAAAAGTTACGAGATAAAATTATAACTTGTTCTCATTTGCGTTATTATATAGTTCGAGAGTTAATATGAGAGCGGTTCACGCAAAATGGCGTTTAAAAAATAGTAAAACCGAAAATAAATTATCAACGAATTCGGTCATCGTGTATGCATTCTAAAATACCTACTGGCACGATTATCTAAAGACGAAATATTCGTATCACACAATAGTCCCTTTAAGCCAAATAAAAATATGTATGTACAAGATAACAATATGAATACCAGTTGTTTTCTGGCAGAAGGCCAAAATAACTAATTTTCCATTATTCCGAGAGAATCAATCTTCAAAGTTAGTTCCAACAATTTTTTATACGCATTTGCCTGGTTATCTTTTATGATAATTAAAACAAGCCGTAACAAAAAAAGCGATATTATTTTATGAAGCAAACATTTTGCTTACTCTTGTAACTACCCACCAAAACGCGTGGTAGCTAATAAATTCAATTATACGAGTTATACCTACTACATGAAAATAAATCTCACAGGAAACTACGATGCGTGTTGGGTAAAACATCCGGTTTTGTAGCTAAAATTGTTGTGTTCGATTACACAAAGATAGCCTGTACATTTTACTCTAATATAAAGTAGTATGTACACTATACTTTCAAAAATATATGAGTACATGCTTACGCGTCATGAAAAATCAATAAGACTAAACAAACGGATTAGCAATAGCGTCGTTATCAAACAGTTATGTGCTGAAAATAAAAGATAAAACGGCTAAGTGTAATTTCTTGTCATAGATAAGACTTATTTTCGGGCAAGCTATACCGATAACTACAAACGAGCGCTCAATTATACACTATAAGGATAAATCTTCTTAAGGATACAAAAAAAGAGCAAAGAGACGTTCTCGCTCTGTCGCCAACAGTGAAACTTCCATCTCGTTTGATTACATAACTCGACAAATGGCTATTGCCACCTAGAAACCTTGAACTTTCGTTAGCTAACAACGCAGCCAGTTTATCACTCGCGCTCAAACATTTGGAGCCGGTCGCTGAATTATTATTCAAAATCTCGATATTGCAGGAAATGTCTTTGGTCTGCCGGTTTAATGGACAAAAACTAGTCTTGTCGTTTCGCCAGTTTTATTAAACGCAAAATAATAGTCAACTGCTTGTGCAGTAAAATTTATCGAAAATACACGTGCACGTTATCACGGAGATAAGCCAGCAGTTTTATTGTTAGCCAAAGGTAGCTGGCGTTGAAATTACCAAATACAATACACGTGGAAAAAAATTATACCTTAGTGGGACAGGTGTTCAAACATGGACCCGCCCACTGAAGTCGACAGGTAAAAACAGGACTGCGTTGTAAAGCGATAGGCACATTATGACAGATGGTTCGATGCAGGGCGGTTATTAAAAAGTAGGAATGAACGGAACGTAAAGTTCTAGAATGAAATGATGCTTTAATCAATCATGCAACGTAACAAATCCGTTACATGGCCAAGGATGAGACGGAGCAAGGTTCCGTTTAATTCACTTTTGTCGACGACAGGTAACCTTTACGGCGACTCATCTCATCGCTCCACTACAGAACTACGGCCGCCTGCGGGCTGGCAGTAACGGTGAACGCCCGGCTGCACCTCGCCGTTCAAATTTAAATACACAACTTACGCACTCGAGCGGTAGCTTATAATTGCAAAAACACCAAGTACTGCGTAGTCGAAACAAAAGATGGCTTGCGATCTGCGATTCTGACTCTATTATAATTCCAACACTACTTATTACGTCACTAAAGACCATTGAGGCTTATGGACAGATTTAAATTTATTGTCTCTATAAAAGAAACGTGGGGTAAGAATTAACATATCGAAAGCAACAGGTTCCTTCTAAATTAACAATGGCCTAACATAACTAAGTGTGAAATTTATCACACCATTGAGTTGCTGCCCAAGATAAAAATAACTGAAACGTGTGGAAATTAAAATACGCACTTGAAATAACATTTAAACAGAATAAAAACAAATACCTGTCGAATGAAACCATAACTAAGAAAATGCGATTTTGATACTTGTTGCGTCAGTTCGTATTCAATTTCGGTGCATCCGGAACGATAAAATATGCGCAAACGGCATTAAACAGCGTTATCTAGTTGTTTCAACATTACTGTCCATTCATCAAAGTTGGATATAAACTCATGTTTGTTATACCTACTCGCCATAATAGTGTGTGCAACTTTAGTAAGCCCAATGTCAAGAGTGCGTTGACTGAGGTGCACGTACTGCAACAACAAACGAAACCTAACTGCTGTGAAATAACGTAGCTATGTCATTAATATATGAAATAAACCTTCCAAAGTAATATTTCAACACGAGACAAAGAGATTTCGTTTAAAAAGTTGAAAACCGAGTAATGAACTCCGTCAACGACGCTAGACAGCCATTAAAGGTCGTCGGGAGAAAGGTTGACGCACTCGATATCTCTAACAAAATATTTTTAGACGTGCCCTTGAAGAGGACGGGAAGTCCTGGCTGACCCTGAGCGCTGGCTGGTCAATACAAGCATGTCTCACACCGCAATCAATATTTTAAGAGCGCGTTTTCGGCAATTCAAAATCATATTTCACTTTAATACGTAAAACAAATAACCTTCGACTAGATAAGGCAGACCGGCAAAAGTTCAGACACTAAAATGGAATTTGTAATTTTACGACCCCGGGGAGACGTGAGCGATGTAGTTTCGATGTCTCACCAGGAACGTTAGGTTTACAAATGAAACGATTCCCGCATTCATACATGACTGATTAAGTGGGCTCCCTAACATTGCGGTCGCAGGTAGCGCGGCGCGCGTCCGGTCAAAGCCGGCGGGGTGAGTCACATGACTTTGTTATCATAACGCTCGGCGCTGTTAATCGTAGGGATTAAAAAAAAATAGACAATACCTTGAATACAGTCCTAATAACGAATCCAAACCTACGTAGATTGAATTTCGAGTAGTTGTTCTAGCTGTCGCATCAGAAATACATCTAGTTCAGGCGAAAGTAACTAGCGTGAAATTAACAGATTTATGTTTAGGAATGTTTTACCTTACAAGCCATGATGTATGAATGTTAGAGCGTAGACAGATTTGAGGTATGTGTTCGGAACTAGTGCCACTGAGACTAGAGCCAATTTGGCTGTTCAATAATAGTTATAGTTAAAAATTTTTTGGCTACAATCTACTGAACTATTCAATAAAAATGACAAAATAAACACGAGATAATCTAAAAAACACCATGAATCGCAATTCCCAATGTCTACATAATCGCTAGTGTAAATGTTTAGAAACGACACAACTAACATCAAATATTAGTTTAAATGTAATTTGTGGCAGTTTCTTTAGTAATTAAATTACCATATAAAATTTTTGGACCTCTTATATAACAATATTCTTAGTATAATCTTACCAGCTTCGTTCTACGAACGCGCCCTAGAGTTAATTATGATTACAATGTACAATCTATTGGATTGACTTTTAGTCTTAAACTTATGTGACAAAAAAATTAAAGCTTGGTTTTCAATGAAGTTGTAAAGACCAACTTCACATAATAAATAATTAAACTTGTAACTGGAGATTTCCTCTAGAATGCGCCAAAAATAATGATGGACAAAACAATGTGGGCTATAAACTTGAAGGTAATATAAACAAATAAAAAATAGTTATTTGTGTCGCTACAAACATGCAATACTAAAGCACGGGACCTGCGCTCACATACACTACTATATACATTATGCTATTTACAAGTTAACACTACTGCCACAAATATATTATGTACTGAATGTATTATGAATATTAAGTATGTAAATAAGGACATGACAGGAAAGGGGCTAGAATATAGAAAAAAAAATAGAGAAATATACAATAAATTCTAGTAAAACATGTAATTTATTAAAGATAAAAACATACAATGTTTGTTTTACACAAAATAAAATACCTGGAGGGAGTGCGGACCAGCCAAGCTCGGTCCTCAATACATACATAGTGCGACAGGTCCATACATAGTACAATAATATAATACCATATCATACGATAAAAAGTGGTACACATATACGATACTGTCAAGCAAAATCAACCACAGATAGTCATGTCGCGCTCTCGCGAATATAAAACTATGTTAAATCTTACAAAAATACTTATACCACTAATCTGAAATGCACATAGAGGATCTCGCTTCTCCACTACAAAAATATTCTGAGATTGGAATGAAACGTTTAAGCTTCTGGATCACATGCACTAGGTGCACTAATGTCTTTAACACCTAGGTGCTCCGCTTTTGTGTCTTGAAGCTAACTGATAGGACTTGCCCACTGAGCGTGTATCCATTAAGGGCCTGAATTGCCATCGCAGCCTCATCATAGTCTCTCATATTGACAAAAGCAAATCCTTTATTTCTTTTTGTTTCAGGGTCCTTTATAACTTTGATTGAGTCAATGGCACCGTATGGGCCAAAAAGTTGCCATAAGGCTAGTTCATCAGCATCTTCTGCAACATTGTAGACATATACTGTGGTGGGCAGCAGGGGGATGGGCGCGCCTAGGAGCGGCAGCGCATGACCTGGTGCAGCCATGGGGTTGTAGCGTGCTGTGCCCTTGTTGAGCAGTGGCAGTGCCTTGCCGGGCGACGGAAGCAACGGCGGCGGGGACGCCTGCGGGAATGTGGGCGCCAGCGCGCGCGCCCCTAAGGCTGCACCGAGAGTTGCTCCGCCATTGAAGGGCGCCGCCGGGGTCCCGTTGAATACTCCTGCTGCACCATTATAGGGAATGGTAGGAGCCCGCGGTCGAGGAGCGTTTTTATTTGCACTGGGTTTGTTGGCGAACTTGACGGCGATGGCGCCTGCTCCAGGGATAGGAGTAGCGCCGTTCATGTGTTGAATGGCATCTTCAGCTTGCTGCCGGGCCTCGTAGCAAACGAAGCCAATACCTTGCGAAACGCGACTATTGGTAATGTTGCCGAACTGTCCGAATAAAGCATTCAGCCTCTCCAGCGTCATGTCGGGCGGCAGGTTACTGATGTATAAATTGGATTCCGTGTCAGGTTTATGACTCACTTTATTCTCTGGATTTAAGAGTGCAAATGACACTTTGAGAGTTTTCCCCTGCATCAGTAGACCATTGAAGGCCGCTCTCGCCTTCTCTGCATCCTCGTGTTTTTCATACTCTACAAAACCATACCCACGATTTGCTATCAATTTACAGCTCTCAATTTTACCCATCGCCGAGAACAAAGCGTACATCATATCACGCGTCATCAGCTCGGGGATGTAGTTGACCATGAGTTTGGTCGGTGACACATTGGAATTAGCATCGCCGCCGCCATTCTCCATACCACTGATATCGTTGTTTATCATTGTTCTTTTATTTTGTTGACTACACTACTGAGAACAAAATACTATTAAAACTCACACTATTTGTCGTAGATTATTTCATTTGCAATACGTAAAATGAACAAAGAAAGAACACAAAAAGTCTAGTCACAAAAATGCCAACAAGAACGCCGGTTTACAAGTTCATCATCCATCACCTCAGCAAGGCGAACGAACGACGAACGAACCAATGCACTCACTCAATCACTACTCAACACTCAATACTACGTACAACTGGAAGGTTTACTCTTAAAATTTTGTCACATCAAAGAAAAAGTCTATCATGAGCTCCTGATAGTTCTTTTTTAATTTAAAAGAGACTCACTAAAGTGACTTCAAAAGTAAAACTAAAGTGAGTCTCAAAGCTCAAATTGTCAAGATAAAACGTATTAGCTGGCTTATGAAGTACATTAAGTTTCTTTGTCTAGCTATTATAATTTAGATACATAAAATACGCCGATTTTATCACTCAATCAATGATCGATCATTAAAACCTCTTCGGTACACCCCAAAGTGCTAGATGACTTAAAGTAGGCAAGCCACTTTCCATGCATTCAAAAACCTGTCAATGATATATTTAGCTATAGAAAATTTTAGTCGCTTCTTAAATTCACTATATTTTCAAATGGATGTTTATTGTACGACGTATTCAAAAACATTCTCAAAGTAAAATTCATAATATAGGAAATCGGCGCACATTATCCCTATCTATAAAAAAAGGTAGCAAGAGAATTGTAGAAAATTACAGAGGAATTTCTATGTTGTTATCATTGTTATTCTGGTTTCGAAGTGATCGGACGTTCCGATTAATGAGTACAATAAACAATTAACTGAAAATTTTCTTGACCTAGTATTAGGCGGAAGCAAGCCTTTTGTGTATTGTGTATTTAATGTATTTATAACGATAAAAATAATAAGGAATAATGGAAGATAGTCCCTTCAATACAAGCCTGCTGACGCGCGGCAGCCCGACGCTCTCCGCGGCGCCCGTGCCTCCCTGCGTTTCCGCAGCGCCCGTCGCCCGCCGCGGCCTGTCCTGCGGGGCGCCCCGGAAGAGGAACAAGTTCACGAGTTGTTGTCCACGCCTGAGATCCAAAACTGGATGACAACTATCGAGCAATATCTGAACGAAGTGTGCATCATCGCTGAAGGCGGTAAATTGAATTCCGAGCAAAAAATGAGAGTCAGTAATCTTTGCCGAAAAGTTGGGCATGGAACATCTCAAATGGCTGTGAAATACCAGTCATTAAAACAAAAAACAATTTTAGCCCATAACAACCTGCAAGCCCTTCATAAAGAAAGAGACCTCTCAAAAAAATTTGTGCTCTCAAGCAGCCGCTCGAACAGTGTCCGAAACCAGTGACGGGAACAATATCGTTCGCAGACATGTTAAAGAAAAGCTCTAAGGACTTCATCCTGCCCAGGAATGTTAGCTCGGTAGCTAACTATCCAAGTGACGGAAAGAAACCGAGCGATGAAATAAAATCGCTTGTCCAAAAAATCATCTGCCCTGAAGACATGAAACTACAAGTGAGTGGATTATGCAAGACCAGACACGGTCGAGTTATAATAAGCACAGAGAGTACAGAGGATATAGAAAACCTTAAGCAATCAGCGCAACTGACATCTTCTGGTTTTACCGTTGATGAACCCAACAAGCGCAGGCCTAGAATTGTAGTCATCGGAGTACCGTCAGCCTTGAAAGAATCTGAAGTTTTTAGCTGCATTTACTACCAAAACTTGGCTGAAAAATCTGAGAGCATGACAATTGAAACTTTTTTAAAGTCGATCAAGTTAAGTCATAAGTCAGGGAAAAAGAACACCGAGACCTGTAATTACGTTATAGAAGTTTCAGCCAATATTCGTAAAGCCCTGTTATGTAAAGACCGATTGTTTGTAAATTGGTCATACCCTAGTAACACGTTGTTTTAAATGTCAGCAGTATGGACGTGCAGCTAAGTTTTGTCGTGAAGAAAAAGACACTTGTGGTCATTGCGGAGAAAAAGGTCACACAATGGAGGAGTGTAAAAATCGAGGAGATCCACCAAAATGCGCTACATGTCTGCATTTTAAAAAGCCGTCTAACCACAAAACGGGCGATGGAGACTGTCCTGCGAAAAATAACGCAGAAAAAAGGTACATAAATTTAATTGACTATGAGGGCGCCTAAGAGCGCCATCTGTCAATATTTATCTATATCTTTTATTGATTCATAGAAATAATGGATGAAAACTTAAATAATGACTTAGATAATTTCTCTGTATCTGAGTCAAAACTGTGTGAGGTTGAAAGTTGTGGACAGTACCTTTCCCCTTACAATAACCGATTTACAATAATTACATAAAATATACGCAGTATTGTTAAGAATTTTGATAATTTCAGTACTTTCCAACATAGACTTAATGTTAGCAACGATATAATTATCCTGACCGAGTGCTGGTTAGCTAAGAATTGTCATTTACCATCCATGCCAGGGTACGTTTTGTACAGCAGCAAGGCAAATTACAACCAAAACGACGGGATAGTAGTTTACGCCAGAAATGATCTAAACATATCAGTCGAGGAACCAAACATGTTAGAATGCAATCGCTTACTTATCAAAGTAGGTTCAGACACCGCAATTCTAGCCATATACAGATCCCCTTCATTTAAAAATATTAGTAATTTTATTCATCCTTTGCAAAACGTACTTCAAAATTTTAAATCATTTAAAATATAATTTTAATAGGCGACATGAACATCAACATCGTACCAGAGAATTTGGATTCCTGTGGACAGAAATATCTTAACCTATGCTCATTTAATGGACTACTTCCCGCCCATTCTTTCAAATCAAAGTGGCTCTTGTTTAGATCACATTATGCTTAAAACTACTTTTCCGTCACTAACCTTTGTAACTAACTCGACAATTACTGATCACAAGGCCGCCTTACTAACCTTTATTCGTAAAATGCCTAAACTAACAAATCGCTCACTAAATAGTTCTAAAATTAATTTACATAACCTTGAAGCGGATTTAAGCAAAATCGACTTTAGTAGTAAAGTCATTGTAAACAGTAGTGTTTACAATGACGCGAATTATTGTATGACATACTTTATATCACAGGTACAAAAAGCCATATTACAAAATACTACGTACTCTCGCCTTAGAAAAAAATTTATCAACATTAAGCCTTGGATCACCCCGGAGCTTATTCGCTGCATGAGACATAGGAATAAGTTACATATGAAGGCCAAAGCTCAGCCTGATAACTTAATATTTCAAATATCGTACAAAAGATACCGAAATTTTTGTAACGCTCTTCTTAAGAAAGTAAAAAATGCTTACGATAAAAATGAATTAGAAAAGGCGGGAACAAACAGTAAAAGGGTCTGGAAGTTTAATAAAAATGTTACGCATAAATCCGCTACAGAGTTATTGCACGGTGGATCATCTGAATCGCATTTTGAATCTGCTAACCTAGTAAATAACTTTTTTATTAACTTTGGGAAATCATTGGCTGAAAAAATGCTTCATAAATCACATTCGCCGTCCTTCACGTCCCACAATCAATTATCTAAATGCTCCTTTTTAAATTCATTTTTTTATGAGATATTGACGAAACTGAGGTATCTAGAATTATCAAAGGCCTGAAGGACGATTCAGCGGTGGGATGGGATATATCTTTCAAAAGAGCCTAAAAGACGGCATTTTTCCAAAATGTCTAAAGAAAGCTTTCATTATTCCAATTCACAAAAATGGGAAGAAAGATCAAACTACTAATTATAGGCCAATTTCACTATTAACAGCCATTTCAAAGGTTTTAGAAAAAAATATAAATAACAGACTTGTTCAATACTTGGAGAAACAGTCCATCCTGTCAAATACACAATTCGGTTTTAGGCACAAGCTGTCAACTGCCGACGCGGTGCTTGATCTTACTAACCACATAGTCCAAGAACTTGACAAGGGTAATCGGACTATGGGAATTTTCTTAGACCTTTCCAAAGCTTTTGATACAGTTTCTATTCCTATCCTATTAAATAAGCTTGAAAATTTAGCTATAAGGGGAACCCAACACAAACTTTTTGCAGATTACCTACACGATCGTTCGCAATGTGTAAAAATAGGAAATATCCTAAGTTCTGACCTAGTAAACACTGAGTATGGAATTCCTCAAGGAAGTGTTTTGGGTCCCACACTATTCTTAATATACATTAACGAACTTTGTAACCTAAAAATAAACGGTGGTAAAATCATATCTTTTGCTGATGACACCGCTTTTTTGTTCTCTGCAAACTCAGATACAGAATTATATGAGCTCGCACAACGAGGCGTCAATGTAGTACACAAGTGGCTACAGCAACACTTATTCACTCTAAATTCAGATAAAACTTATTTCATCCAGTTTTATATGCGAAAATCAATTTCAGAAAACCCTAACCTATACGCACACTATTGTATTGATCAAATCAATCATTCGTGTTCATGTCC
The DNA here is from genome assembly GCA_923062675.1 of Marasmarcha lunaedactyla. NCBI lineage: Eukaryota > Metazoa > Arthropoda > Insecta > Lepidoptera > Pterophoridae > Marasmarcha > Marasmarcha lunaedactyla. Next base: position 22,946,310 of record OV281353.1, read on the forward strand.
TCACATTACTGCTACTAAAACAATAACGTACCTAGGTGTTATTATAGACGAAACTCTTTTAGACAACACATAGATGCGGTTAGCAACAGAATACGCAAGTTAATATTTGTTTTTAAAAATTGCGCACCATAGGACACTCTAAACTTATGAGGCAGGTATACTTTGCATTGTGTCAGTCGATACTAAATTACAGCTAAAACTCTTCTCCTTAACATTGAAAGAGCCCAAAGAGCAATTTTGAAAGTTTCCCATTTCCGACCTTTTCTTTACTCCACTGAACTTCTCTATAAAGAGTGTAAAGTACTGATAGTCAGGCAGTTATTTATAATGAGCACAACTTTAAAACTCCATAGCACCCTTAACTATAGCACACAAACAGCTAACAAAAGACGGCTTGACATTGTTTGTCCACAAAGCGCAAAAACGGCATTTTCTTCCAGATTTTACATTTTCCTTGGACCACTTCTATATAAAAGATTAATCGCCAATCTTCGCATATATCCTCTGACCTACAACAACACTAAACGAATAATCCGAGCATCACTTTTGAGTATGTCCTACGAAGATACAGAGAAGTTATTAATAGTATTAAAATAAGATAATTAGAGTCTCCAAAATGTTAATGAATTTTATGTTGTATTTTTATTTTATTCTTTCGTGTCGTATTAGTATTATTATTATTTTCTAATGTTTATAATGTGACGAGAATTATCAAACACATTTTATGTTATATTTACTTTGCACATTTAATTGTTAATGTACTTACTAGATTTAGAATTAATATTGATTTAGCATACTGTACTTAATTTGTACCTAAAAAACAGGTAATTCATAATTACTTAGTTTAGGTATTTGCCTAGTTATTGTTCCCCTAGATCATGATAAACTGATAGTATGACTTAACATAATTATAGCATCTATTGTAAATTTTTAGACACCTGTTATGATTGATATTAATGTATTTTATCGTAGTAATAAATTTGTAAGTTCTTATTGTGTATTCTTAGATGTAAGTTTTCCAAAAATAAATTTTATTCTTATTCTTATTGTCGCAAATATGCTCGAGCTTATTATATACAATGAGATTTATCACGTAATTTGTAAATCGGGACCTCAGGAACAACACGGTTTTGTTAAGATGCGATCGACTACAACTAACTTAGCTTATTTTTCGGAATATATTTTAGGTAACATGGAACGTGGTGGACATGTGGACGTTATCTACACTGATTTTGAAAAAGCGTTTGATCACAACATACTCCTCAAGAAATTGCATATGCTTGGCATCCATGGCGATTTACTTCGTTGGGTTCGATCGTATCTTTCGAATAGGTCACAAGCTGTCATTGTCGGGGGCTATCGGTCGGATTTCATAGATATACCTTGCGACGTACCTCAAGGATCCCATTTAGGGCCGTTATTTTATAATGTTTACCTTTTTGATATCGGTACTTGTTTTAGTCAAAAAAATATTTGGAAAGGTTAGCATAATTAGACTGTAAATTGATACAAAATGACTTGGACTCCCTATCTCAATATTATATTAACAACAATATTACTATAAATATACAGAAATGCGAACACATCAAATTCTCACGCAAAAAGAAACCCATTGAGTACACCTACAGTTTTAACGTCATATCTATCAATAAAACTAAAACGGTCCGCCATTTGGGAGTATATTTCGATCGGAAAATGTCGCTTACTGATCACATAGACTACATCAGCAAGAAAGCTTTCCGCAATATAGATTTCGTTCTACGTTCCTGCAAACCATTCGCTAACAAGGAAGTAATGAAATTAGTATCTCCACAGTACATAGTATACAAAAATAACATAGAACGGAACCATAAAATATTTATAAAGCACCTAAATTATCGTTACCGTTTAAACACAGGGTCTTATGAGGATAGCTGTGGAGCGTATGGTCTTTTGTCTCTGAATCATAGGTGTATGATGCTGGATATGTGCCTTCTGTACGACATTGTCCATAGTCTGATTGATTGCTCTGATCTGGTCTCCAAGATTTCCTACCGTACGCCCACTTACCATACGAGACACACAGCTTTACTTCACGAACATTCACACTACACAAACTACACAAAAACCACTGTAATTTCCCGCATTACACATACATACAACAAATATTTCAGTGACATCGATCTCTTTGCTTGCAGTAGAATAGTTCTTTACAGAATAGTCACAAATTGTATTTATATTTATTGTTTTTTAGTATATTGTTTTTAGGAAGTAATATGACATTATGTATATTTTATTTATTCTTTATTGAGTACTATGTGTAACTTGTTGTTGTTAATTTTAGAGTAACTTGTTCTTGGCATATTGTATATTGTATAATTTCTTTTTGTTAAATATTGTGAAGATATGCTGTTGGTTCTCTTTATACAAATAAATTAATTAATTAAGGGGTTATGTTAGAAAAACGTATACGACGTGTACGATGCGTTAATGGGTAAGCAGTTTTATGAAGTGCAAAAAAAGAAATAATACAACACTAGATTTTTTACTACTAATTTAAAATTTTAACCATCATTTTCAATTCGTATTCGTTGATTTTTGATTGATTCCCCAGTTGACAATTAAGTCAATTTACGCATCCAAAATTCAAAAAGTAATATTTTTTTATATTTTACAATTTTTATAGATTTTATATTATATATTATAGAACTTTATTTCCAGTTGATTTTTTGATTTATTAGAACTACTCTATTTGGGTTTGAGGCAAAATAAATGTACATTTCTCGCATGACTCTTATGAGAAACATTTCTCACGTTTCTCACAAAAATAAAAAACGCTTCTCACATTTCTCACAAAGATGCGTTCACACAGGTGACTTTTTACTGGTGAACAAATAGGTACCTATGACATTCATGATTCAGATGCACAGGAATAAAGAAAAGATTAAAGATAGATTTGTTTTGATTGTGGAAGTGTCATAGGCTATAAAATTAATTATGAAAATCAAATAGCAGATTTTTGCGCCAATATGTTATGTCATAATTATTTTATTAACCTACCTTTGAATTGGGGTATCATTTAATAGGTATTTGAAAAAAATTTTTAGGGTTCTTATACCATTTTTCATTTTTGAACGACTATTTCGGATCTATGACAATTAGAAATAGGTTAGCAGCGAGCACGGAACGTTCCTCGTCGTAACTGTAATAAATACTTTTTTAAAAACCACATCAAAATTGGTTCAGCCTAAACGAGAGATAATCACAGCCAAACATACAAACATAGAGACATCTTCATAATCGAATGATTTCATTAGAATATCTCATAATCGCCCACCGCTAGTTACTATACAAGAAGACGCCAGAAACTGACTCTTTGTATTTATACGGGTCCAGCATCAATAACCAATAATCCAGTGCGAATGGATGATGTACTGACTTCAAAATATATACATTAATCTAATGAAGGAAGCCAGACACTGGCGCTAGCTGCTGGATCAACATAAATCGGAAGACACTTTAAAACAGTTCTCAAATGTAAGAGCGAGACAGAATGATCAGAGTAGTTTAGTTTAATTCATTCACTCACCATTCATTCATTGTATTTGAAAGAAAATGTGTGGTAGGTTGCATAAGCTAGATCCTTTGCCTTCCCGTAAGGGTAAAGAATTAAAAAAAAAAGGAAAGAAAAAGCGCGGAAACTCTTGAAGTGAAAAGGCGGTCTCTTAAAAAATGTTTCACTTAAAACTTAAAATATTCTATATAAATTGCTGAAAATAACTTGAAGTAGTTTAATGTGAAATAGTTTGAAGTAGTTTAAATTCATAAATACGGCAAAAAGTGCGCGGCAAAGGAAAAAAAAAGAGGATGAAGAAAAATCCAGTATTTCAGAAGATTCTTCATCTGAATCCGACTCATCGGACGGAAACTATGACTACGTTCCGTACAACGCTCCACACTATATAATGAAGTATCCAGATAACAATGTCGGTAATGTAGAATACATAGTATTTCCATCACATTTAGAGTCTCATCAAGCTATTACTGAAGGCACCGTATGGGAATCTCCCGAGCTATTCGAAGGGAATGCATTAGCGGCGTTCAACACTTACGGACGATGAACAAATTTAAAGTGGGCATTGTCTTTGACAACGCCAATAATGCCAACATGGTTTCTCCAAAGTAACAAGTTAACCACCGAACTAAAATTAAAAACGTCTACCTGCCTCTGCCACTGAGACTATCGGGGTCCTAAAAAGGGTACCCATTCAAATGAGTAATAAGAAAATATATTCTCTTTTAGCCAGTACTCGAAATATTATCCAAGTCAAAAGAATCATGAGACGAGTGAGCACCGGAAGCACGGTGACGTTCGAGCCAACGCAGACCGTGGCCGTGACTTTCTCCGCCACTCAGCTGCCCGATCATGTGTACCTGGACCACTGGTGCCATGAGGTGAATGCGTATGTCCCGCCTGTGAAACAATGTTTAAAATGCAAATGCACTCAGGTATGGACACATTGCTAAATTTTGCAAAAATTCAGAAAAGTGCTCCATCTGCACCGAGAATCATAACTTCAAAAAATGTACTGTAGAACCAGAAAATGCCAAATGCTTCAACTGTGGGGGCAATCACATTGCAATATCGTCACTATGTCCCAAAAGACAAAAAATTAATGAAATAAAAACTAAAGCAAAAACCGTTAAATATGCAGAACTTCTCAATGAAAAATCTTTTCCTTCACTTTTGAAAGCAGATAACATCCAGCAAATATTTAATTCTGACAAACTTATGAACATTCTTGTACAATCTGTTGTACAAATAATCAATTTAAATAAAAACAATGAAAACATTTGCTCTAGTAGGATAAGACAAATACTTAATGAAACACTCAGCAAAAAAATATAAAAACTATATAATTATGGACATTAACATGATTCAATGGAATGCACAAAGTATACTAAATAAATAAATAAATACTATGTAATAAACTCACTTTACATAATTTTCTACTAGATAATAACATTCATTTAGCTATTATATCCAAAACTTTGCTTAAACCAGAACAAACATTAAAATTAAGAGGATACAAAATATAACATAATGATACAGGTAATAAACATAATGGGTAGCAATTTTCATTCACAATAATATTAATATACTAAACTTAATCATTTCTTTGATGACTCTTTACAAAACATTGGTATTCAACTGCATGTGGGAGGTAAAGTCATTAGTATTGTTAGTATGTATTGTCCAAGCTATACAATGCCTAGATTTACCAAAAATAAGTTTGATTCTTTTATAAAAAGTATTCCGCAACCATTGATATTAGCCGGCGATTTTAACGCTCATCACACCTCTTGGGGATGTAACTCTACTGATGTACGTGGTAGAGACATTTTGGATGTAATTGATGACAATGGTTTGGTTCTGCTTAATAATGGTCAGGTAACAACTGTGGGCTCTATGACTTGGCGTCCAAATGCTTTAGATTCAACTATTGTCTCCCCAAACCTAGCTCATTCTTGTGAATGATCTGTGCATGATGACCCGCTTGGTAGCAAACATTTACCTGTAAAAACAAAAATAATGTTTAATTGTAATAGTGATCACAATTCTAATAGTTATGGTACTGATTTTCATTTATTTCCTAATTATAAATTAGTGAACTGGGATAAATATTCTGATGAAGTTAATAGTACACTTAATAGTTTCATTATAAATCCCCTAGATCCACAAGTAAGCTACAACAAATTTTGCAGTACACTTCATTCTGCCATTGAAAAATCTTTACTGTTTCAAAATCAAAGAGGTAACAGACCAACATCAACATGCCATAAAAAGAAATGTCGAGTGCACCTTACATGGTGGAATCAAAATGTAGATTATCCGTAGAAGAATCTAAACAAGCATACATTAAATTCAAACATGATCCTTCTGAAGTTAATTTCATAAATTTTAAAAGATTACAGGCTTTTAAAAAGCTTACCTTAAAGAAGGAAAGAGTTGGGCTAAACTGTGTGAGTAATTCAATCGCACCACTCCATTATCCATCATCTGGAATTACATGAAAAAATTTAATAAAACATTCACTAACAGTAAATTTATGAACAATTGCAACAGTAAATCCATTTGCTTCTTAAATAAGACTTCTTAAATAAATATACTCTAGACATGTTGAAAACCTAAACACACACCTGACACCACACTGTAATACCAGCAGTTCTGACACCACAAATAGTTTTCTAATAGAACCTTTTTGATTACAAGAACTTAAATCAACAATTTCTTCATCTCTATCCCTACTCAGTGGAAAACAGATTGCTTATACCAATTCTTAAACAAGATAAAGAGGAATTCAATCCTGATTCTTACCATCCAATTGCTCTCACTTATTGTGTTGGCAAAGTTTTTGAGCAGCTCTTAAAACAAAGACTGGAATTTTTTGTGGAAAAGCACCATCCAATCAATATGGCTTTCGCAGAGGGCATTCAGCTTGCGAAAGTATAAGCACATTATATCTTGACCTTCAAAAGAGTATTCATAAAAATGAAACAACCATTTGTGTATTTTTGACATAGTTGGTGCTTTTAATAATGTTGATCATAAAATTCTCTCAGAACAACTCCATCTTCTTGGATTACCTGAAAAAATCCATAATTGGATTTATAATTTCCTACATGGTAGGGAAGTTTGTGTCAAATATAATCAGAAGCTTGTTGGTCCAAGATATTCTTATAAGGAAACTTGTCAAGGCAGTATTTTGAGTCCTTTAATTTCCTTCTCTACATTCACAGATTAAATTCTATATTAGATAAAGTTGAAAATCTGCAATATACTGATGATCTTAGTAGATAGATAGGTAGTAGATAGATAGTATATAGATACTGTAGTGGACACAATTTAAAACATATTGAGTTAATTTTAAATAATGTACCTATTGCTAAAGCTTCAACATTATTTTTCATATTTTTTAGGTATCAATCCTATCAAGAGCAAAGTAATGATATTTGGCAAAAACAAGTCTAATGTTACGAAAATGTTACAATACCAGTAGTCAAAGAAGCAAAATCTTTAGATGTTACTATCACATAAGTAGTGTGCAAAGCTAGTTGGGCTTTCAACATTTTAAAAGTGTTGTGTAGATCCTACTGGGGTGCAGATCCTAAAATCATGTTAATGCTGTATAAGTCACTAGTAAGAAGTCATTTTGAGTATGGTATTCTTTGTTTTGTATCTAAAGCTAAGCTAATAGATAAGTTAGAAAAAATTCAAAACAATAACTTACACCTTATAACTGGTGCTTTTAAAACAACCCCCCATAGTGTCTATGCAGTTAGAATGCAATATTCCTCCCTTATTATTTCACTTCAAGTTCCTTAATTAAAATTCCTCTTAAAACTGGCTGCCATTAAATCAAATCCTCTTCTTGCAAAGCTTAATCATCTGTTCGAGTATCAAGCTCCAGTTTAGCCTCCTGGTGGTCTTGACTAAATAAAACAAGTGCTTCGATTTGTAGGACTGTATTCTGGTTAGGTTTTACAAGGAAGGCCAGTGCGTGCGTGTGCTCTGGTGGTTCGCTCACGCGATCTGTTGGCCAGGGCAGGCGGCGCGGGCGGGGAACCGGTCGGCCGTTGGACCGGTTCGACGAGCTATGACGCGGCCCTATGTGATCTCGGGAACAGGCTCCCCGGGTTGAAGTGTAAGGCTTCAAGATGCTTGTGAAGATGATACAGGAAGGGGGCATATATTGTTATATGCACGTGTTATGGTGCCCTTCTTCGTACGTATATCGGCAACTCGACTGCGTCCATCTGATCCAGCATGAACAGCGACCACTCGATCCAGCAGCCAAAGAAGAGGAGGAAGATTGGCTTCTCGCACGACGACCATTGTTCCGGTCTTCAGCTCTTGCATGCCTGTCTGCCATTTCTGCTTAGTCTGTAGAAGAGACACGTACTCATTAGAGAAACGCTGCCAGAAATGTTGCCTCAGTTTCTCTATGCGGGCGTAGCGAGGCAGCCGCTGGATGTCTGTGTCGGCCATTTGAGGACGAGGGACTGTCGTGAGAGGACGTCCGATAAGAAAATGGGATGGTGAAAGATAAGTTAAATCTAAAGGATCAGTGGATAAAGGCGTTAGGGGTCTGGAGTTTAAGATAGCTTCTATTTGTATCAGACAAGTCGAAAGCTTTTCGTAATTTAAGTGAGTGAGGCTCATGACTCTATTTAATAATTGTTTTGTAGATTTTACAGCTGCTTCCCAAAGGCCACCGAAATGGGGGGTATACACTGGTATAAACTTGAATTCGATACCTTGATTGGCAACATCAGACTCTATATTTTTTTAAAAGACCTGTAGGAAACGCGAAAGCTCGTTAAAAGCTCCCACGAAAGTGGTGCCGTTGTCAGAATACACTCGCTGTGGTTTGCCTCGACGACTTATAAACCGACTAAAGGCAGCAAGGAAAGCTTCCTTAGTCAGGTCGGAGACTAGTTCCAGATGCACGGCTCTGACTGCAAAGCATACAAAAACGCAAATATAAGTTTTCACAAGTTTACAACCTCTGCCTTTGCGGTCGGCTATTAGCACTGGCCCGGCGTAATCAAGACCTGTGTTCAAAAAAGGATACTCTAGTTGAGTCCTATCGCTAGGAATGTTGCCCATGACTACTTGCATAGGTTGAGCTTTAAGTCGAGTACAACGAACACAATTACGCACGACTTGCTTACTTAAGTTTCTACCTGCTAAAGGCCAGTAGGTTAACCGAACGTTTGCTAGGAGTAGCTCAGGCCCTGCATGGAAAAGAGCTTTGTGATAATTTTGAAATATGAGCCTAGTCAAGTAATGTTTGCTACATAGTAAAATGGGATGTTTAACATCGTAAGTGTAATTAGAATTACTTAAACGTCCACCCACACGTAAAAGATTATGAGAATCTACAAACGGTGAAAGACTAACTAATCTATTCTTCTTGTGTAAAGTTTTATTGTTTTTAAGTATGGTGTATTCTTCAGGGAACATTTCCTGCTGAGAAATCCGCAAAATAATATTTTTTGATGATTCTAATTCTGTTTTGGTAAGGTAAGACGCTAGTGGATTATTTTTAGATTTACAGTTGTGTATGAATCTGTATATGAATGCGACTATTCTAATAAGTTTTGTAAATGTTGATTTTTTATGAATTAATAGAGAAATAAGATTGTTATTATTACTAAGTTCAGATGTATGTAAAGATAATTCTGGTAATGTTAGCTGTTCGGAGAGGGAGGAAAATCTATTTCTTTTTCATGAAGAAATAGAGGACCTGACCACCAGAGAGTCGACGAGATGATGTGATCAGCCATCACCCCCCGAGAAGCTAGATCCGCGGGGTTGCTTTTCGAGGGCACATAGCTAAACGTGTGGCCGAGGGTAGCGTCCTGAATTTCGCTTACTCTATTGCGGACAAATTGATTGAGTTGATTCAGTGGTTTCGCAAGCCATCCTAGCACGATGGTCGAATCGCACCAAAAGAAACAGGAACTAAACTGAATAGTAAGTGATTTAATTACCTTCAGATAGAGACGAGTACCTAGTAAAGCACCACATAATTCCAGACGTGGAATTGTGGTTGGCTTAATTGGCGCGACTTTGTTTTTGGAGGCTAAAAGGCGAACACACACGGCCCCGTCTGTTGCGACTGTCCTTACATAAACACAAGCGCCGTAAGCGCGTTCGGATGCATCTGTGAATGTGTGAATTTCAGTTACAGCGAGGTTAGTACAAGACACCCACCTAGGAATGCGAATAGAGTTAAGGACTGAAAGTGAATTAATGTATTCGATAAACTGAGCTCCGACTTCAGTAGGTACTTCGTCGTCCCAATTACATTTAAGAACCCACAGCTGCTGCAATATTAACTTTGCCTGGACAGTACATGGCACGAGACCTAAAGGATCGAATATTTGGCTTATCAAAGACAGTATGATACGCTTGCTAATTATTTTTGAATTAATGCTAAGATTTACTGAAAATAACAAAGTGTCTGATTTGCTGTCCCAATACAAACCAAGAGTTTTGCTCGGTAAAGTTTCTTTTAGGTTTAAGGTCTTGTTGTTCAAATCTGTGCTAATGTTAGTAAATGACTCTAGTATTTCAGGACTATTTGACTGAAACTTACGCAGATTAAAGTTAGCGGATTCGAGAGAATTGATGACGCCTTTACATAATTGAATGACTGACTCAATCGAATCGCCGCCACTCAAATAGTCATCTACATAAAAGTCTCTCTTAATGCTATCACTAACATTAGAGTCTGAACATTGATCAGCAAGGGACAGAAGACACTTAGTAGCCAAATATGGCGCCGAAGCGGTGCCATAAGTAACTGTGTTAAGCGTGTAACACTGCAAGGATTGTGACGAATCAGCTCTGAAAAGAATTTGTTGTAGCGAGCGCTGAGAAGGCTCTATTAAGACGGCTCTGTACATTTTTTCGATGTCGCATGTTATTACAAATTTGTGTTGTCTATACCGCAAAATTATGGATAATAGATCCTCTTGTAGAGTAGGCCCGACCATCTGAATGTCATTGAAGGACTTTCCCGATGTCGTTTTGGCGGAAGCATCGAACACTACGCGTAGTTTTGTTGTAGAACTAGACTCTCGTACAATGCCATGATGTGGCATAAAATAATTGAATTTTGATTGAAATGATTTAGAACTTTTAGTCATATGATTGAGAGTGCTATATTCTTGCAGAAAACTTATGTATTTTTCTTTATAAGTAGAGTCTCTCTCAAGCCTATATGTAAGAGGGTGTTGTGTTTCTGTTTGCAGTATTTACAATGCGATAATTTGCATTGTTTAACTATGTGTCCTGGTCGTAAACAATTCAAACAGACGTTGCTTTCTGAAGCCTTTTTAATACGTGCTTCGACATCTAGGGTTCTGAAAGATTGACAACTAAATAAGAAATGATTTTGAGAACACAAAGGACATGATATTAGATTAGTATTGTAAGTTGGCTTGGATTTTGTAGTTGTTAGATAGTTTTTTGACCTGTTAGTATCAAAAGTGTTCGTTGTAAAAGTTGTGTTGTTTGTATGTTTGTTTTCATTCAAAGTTTCAAGCAAGTCGGCGCGGTTAGATAAAAATTTAAGAAAATCTTTTAATACTGGAAAAGTGTCTAAATTATTTTTGAACTCCTCCCACTGACGACAAGTAACAGTATCTAATTTTTTGGACATCATGTATATGATCAAAGTGTCCCAATGCTCAGTTGGCTGGCCTAATGTGTTAAGAGCTCTCAAGTTTTTATTTGTTACGTCAATCATATTTCGCAAAGAAGCACAAGATTCTCTTTTAATTAAATCAACGTTAAATAACGCGTGAATATGATTGTTAACTAGTAATCTTTCGTTATCAAATCTATCCAAAAGTGATTGCCACGCTAGTGAATAATTAACGCCTTTAAAATCTATAGAATTAATTACTAAAGAAGCGGTACTAGTAAGCGCCGCACGTAGGTAATGAAACTTGTTTATGTCCTGAATACTATTATTATTATGAATAAGAGAAAGGTACGTATCTCTAAACTCGAGCCAGTGCTGATAGCCCCCGTCAAAGTGAGGTAAGTCTATCTTAGGTAGCCGGACGAAGTCGTGCTTGCAGCCAGAACCGTGGTGGTCGACGTTGGGGGCCGACGCGGCGGTAGCGCAGGACATAGCGGGGGAGGCGGCGCGCGAGGGGGCGAGCAGTGCCCGCGCACGCGCAACCTGTGCAAAGTACTGAGCGTCAAATTGCTCGCGCTCATCATACATATCCTCCGTGTTTTCTGACAACAGCTCTAACTCCGTCTGCAACATGTCGAAATCCTTGAATAAGTTTTTAATTGTCTCAAGCCGGCATTCCAATTCCGAACGTTGAAAATTGTCTAAGTCCGTAGTAGGTAAATGTTTTACAAAATTCGAAAATTGCGTCAGCCTAGATTTTAAGCCTCCACGTCTCTTTACAAGCTCCCTCAATTTTGATTCCGACATAGTTTACTAAGAGTCTGAAAAGAAGAAGAAAGCGGAAGCAATCGCTAAAAGAGATGCGAAGGTATCAAAAACTATGAATGGACAGGGAAGCTAGCAACTGTAGGTCAGATAGAATAACACAGTTCTCACGCGAAACCGGTTTTGACGTGCAAAGCCGAGCGATATGGACAGCGGTGCACTATTGTTTAATAAGATATGAATTCTATAAGAAAGATGGTTTAATTATTGGTATTTAAAAAGCGTAAAATAATTGAATACAGGGATCTTATTAGTGTAAAAATTTGTTTATTATGTAAATGTGGTATATTTCTATAATGAAACGTAAATCACTAGGTATTTAGATTAAATTGTTAAATCTTTTATACTAAATGTATTTCAGGCTTAATAAAATTAAAGGCTGAATGTTCCGTAATTACGTCAACGTAGATAGGTAAATGCGTATTATATTTAAATAACGTGATAAGCGTAAGGATGTGCAAATAAGAATGCTTAATTAAAGCCAAGCATAACTTTCATCGTTATAAAACAATAAAATATTAAGAAAGAGTAGAAAGGGAATGTATGTTTCAAGAGATCGATTTATGTCTGCTCCGTAAAAGCACTATCTCAATGAAAGGAAAAAGAGGAAAGACGGAAAAATAAGGATTCCTTATCGGAACGAACTCACTCAGAACAAGTTCCCTCCAGCGGTGGATGTAAGCCCTCTAAGTGCCCTCTGCAGTAGCGGCCGAGCGTCAGTCCAAAGTCCACTGGATGATTTTGCACAGCTTTAAAGATGGCGATCTTGATAGTTCGTAGTTTTTTCTTCCGGACCAATGTTCTAATAGCTCGAAGGACCAATGTTTGAATATCAAGCTCCAGTTTAGCCTCCTGGTGGTCTTGACTAAATAAAACAAGTGCTTCGATTTGTAGGACTGTATTCTGGTTAGGTTTTACAAGGAAGGCCAGTGCGTGCGTGTGCTCTGGTGGTTCGCTCACGCGATCTGTTGGCCCGGGCAGGCGGCGCGGGCGGGGAACCGGTCGGCCGTTGGACCGGTTCGACGAGCTATGACGCGGCCCTATGTGATCTCGGGAACACATCTTAAATACTTCCCTCATTACTGTTTTCTTCTCCTAGATTTTTCTGAGATATCACAATCGAGTGCATGAATATCTTCACATCAGATGAATGGCCTTGCTATCAGGGATCCTATGAAAGCAAATACCCGCAGATGGAAATTATAATTGATAAAAAATTGACAAGCAAATATGAAGTTTATGATAAATTATCCAATTGGGCAGATTTTAGACATGTCTACACAGATGGATCCAAAGTTTCTGACAGTAGATCCATAGCCATACCTATACGATTCCACTTTAAAAATGGGTCAAGGACACAAAGTTGATAAATATGCTAGCATATTTACAGCCGAAGCTACAGCTATCATATCAACTCTTGAATACATCAACAAATATAAAAAAAAACAGCAAAAATATGACTTATTGCTAGCTCGACAGCTTAATTGTACTTTCTGCGCTTGAAAATCATTGCCTTAATACAAATACCAACTACTTGATTTATAGAATAAAAGGAGCATGGAAACTGCTTCAAGATTCTGACGTAGTAGTCTCTTTCATTTGGATCCCGAGTCATAAAGGCGTACGAGGAATTAAAAATCCAGATTTCTCGGCAAGATCAATAAGTTCAATAACCTCTACTGCCAATACAGCTACTGTCACTGTCACTAATGTTGCCCTACCGTTCACAGATATTATTTCTGTGCTGAAAAACAAAAATAATGAAGATCTGAAACAAAATTGGGATCATATAACTACTGTACAACAGAAAGGTCTTTGGTATGCAGGTATAGACGGTACAGCAGTAAACAAGAAACCATGGTTCTCAAAATTGACTAAATTTATAAACAGAAGATTTTACACAACGATAAACCGATTACGACGGGTCACAGCAGAGTAAACTCACATTTATATTGGATAAAGATGAGTGATACACCTGAATGTAATTATTGTCAGAGAGGAGAACAAACGCTAGATCACGTCATATTTAAATGCCCATCCTTTGGCATACACCGCTTTGTGCTTATGGATGGACCTCTTACGAATATACAGGGTTGCTGATCAAATACCGCGCTCAGTTCAGCAACTCATGGGAGATTCTCAACCATATATACCCATATACAAGTTTATTCAAGTCACCGTTAAGAAAATATAAATTTTCTGGATTGAAAAAAAAAGATAAAAAGGACTTTACAATTATACTGGATTTTTAAAAATACATGGATTAAGACATATTGAATTAATACATTTGTTCAAGAAATTGATAAGGAATTTACAAATATTACCGGATTATGATATACCTACTGGATTGACAAGAAAATAATATTTTCTTACATCATCAATCATATTACATACATATTATGTAAACTTAGCATTTTGCCTTAAAAAAAAAGGAATCTAGAAGAGTATTAAAAGGCCTATTACACTACCCAATCTTTAGGGATCCTTACCCTAACTAAGGGTGGTGTAATAAGAGTTAGAGAATAAAGGTCCCTAACTAGGGCGACCGGACGGGCCCGGCAGCCTTGCTCCCTGACCGCCCTTACGATCGAGTAGTGTAATAATACTTAGGGCAGTTAAGGAACTCAGTCATAGCGCGGCTAGCGTGCAGTCATGGGCAAAATATATCACTAAAAAGAAAAGATTGATATGTATCTTTCGATCACTGTGATATGTATCACTCTTTTATATCTTTATCACAAATGTATCAGTTGCTCATGCCCGCGCGTCACTCTCGCTACTCAGTAGGTTTGCTCAGCTCAACTCGATCAAATATATCAATGAGAGATATAAATTATATGATGAAATGAAAGATTACTGATTGATTTGGTTTAATCGGCAGCTGTTTCTTAGTGATGGCGCCATTTTGCGGCATCGAAACGAAACTATTTATCGGTACCCAATAACGGGTTCTGAAACTATGTATTTTCAAACTATTTGTTGCGAGTTTTCTTTTCCTAGCATTGTGCGAGCGAGATAATCATACGACGCGTGCGTGAGCGAGTGAGTTGTAAAGATACAGTGATACGTTTGGATATGAACGGATATAAAGAGTGATTGATTCAAACGGAGTGATGCATATCTTTTTTATCTATCACTTCTGAGTTACCCATCGCTACTAGCGTGGAGTGCACATGTGCAGGTAGTGATAGTGAGTGATTCGACTAGTGCGAGCCGGCCGCCATTTTGATTAGACGCCATGTGTACGAATAAAGAAAAATAAGTTTTATTAAACATTATAGAGATGTATAAAGATATGCCGTACATATGGAGAAAAGACCACAGTGATTATATGAACAAAGACGTTAGAGCCGAGGGATTATGAGTTTTACGGGAAAAATACAAAAATCTCTTAATTTCAAATATTGCTTGACCCAGATTCATCTCCTCTTCTTTTTTCTTCTATAATATTCATGGATCCCACGACCAAAGCCACGGCAATCGTTGCTTTTTTTAATGGTTTAGATAAAACAGGTGCCACGATACGTACCTATCCGCTTGCGTTCGCATGCAGACTATTGAGGGGTCCGGTATTCAGTGCAGTGTAATAATCGACGCTCTTACAAGGGGCCACGCCCTCCCTAACTACCGGGCCATGAATAACGTGTAGTGTAATACCACTATTACAAACATAAGACTAGGCTCTTTGCTTTCGTTATACTACAAGAAAATGTATTAAAGACAACATAAGAACAGGCTGCATGGGCTAGATCCCTTGCCTTCACCTAATGGTAATAAAGAATTAAAAAAAAAGGAAATGTGTGGTTATGTTATTATTTAATTCTCAAAGAAATAAGAACTGTTAATTTGTTCAAAAAAACATAATTTAATATATTTCATTGGTTTTGTACGGCTATCAGAAATGTTCATTACCAATGTTTTATTAAAAAAAGCCAAAAGCAAGTAAGTGATTTAAAATTAGTAATTCCAACCGAAATTATATCTTACAAGTTCTAAATAACACTATTCATTCCATCAAGATATGTTTTGTTTTAATAAGAATCTACTTTTTATTGTATATTATTCGTTAAATATTTTTTAATACATAGTTATCATGTATGTCATTCCGATTACAGTTCCCAGTACAGTCATACCAAGTAATAAAGGTCAATTATTCTTCAATCATCACAAATCACGGGCATTTTCTTGCACAATTGCTTATTACATTTATTTATACAGCTGAACTATGTTGGTCAGGGTGCTCCCATTGAAAATGCAAATGGAACATTTTTTTTTACTTGAAACTAGTGAATTTCTGTTACAGTAATATAACTGCTGTTTGTAACTATTAATATAAATTTTTTTTTATGAATAATTTTCAGGCTGGTTATGGTTTTGATGGAAAGTGTTGTGTCTGGGCATAAGTTCAATCACATCCGAGAGAGACTTGCAGAAAAATCTGAAATTATTCGATTCGACCCATACAGTAAGTGTTTTTACATTACATTTTTCTGAATTGGTTTATATTTGCTTGGTTTATATTATAATTGCTTTGACTTATACCTAAAATTTAATAGGAATAGATTTCTAGTTTAGGAAAATATTTGTGTCCCTTCCTACTATTCCAGTTAAAATTCCAATTTCCATGACTTCTTTACTACTTACTTAATACTTTTCTACATAAGTAATTTGACTCAATAAAAAATTTGATGATAGTCCATAATATTAAAGATGATCTTGCTACTGTGGCTAAATAGTCCCAGTGCATTTTATCCTTTTAGTTTAGTAAACTTAGCCTTTATGTATCTACTTAAAATGTATAGAATATTAATTAAAATTACATAAGCAGCAAACCAAATTATATTTGAAGACCATGCGGGAAGAACAAGGAATGTCAGTATTTTTAAAGAATTAAACTATTAATGCCATCTAGTGGTGTCTTGGTAATACTTTTTATTTTGATATTTTATTTAACGCTAGAACAAGACTAGTCCATGACAGTTTGCATTTTTTATTTTTGAATAGGCTGGATAAAAACAAGGAATATCTGAGTGTAGTCGACAAAAACATGGAACGTCAGTCAGTGCAAGGGCGCCAGTTCGTCAAAAACCAATAATTTATAACATGTGTGTATTGTGTAATGTTTATTTGCATATTGTAGTCCTGTTTTGCAGGTCTTTAAAAGAAAATAAACATTGAAAACGTCGGATAGCGGTGAAGCTCAAGGTAGCTAGTGCTAAACATATGCAGACCTTCATGTTTTGAAGACATTTTGCTCTACCCAATTTTTACCAATTGTCACTGACATTCCTTGTTCTCTGCAGTTACATAATAATAACAATTTACTGTTTCAACTTTGCGAGCTTTTCTACCATTAATTGAAATTTTACTAATGAAAATGTAAAACAAAATAGTTTCTGCTAATAATATACTGAGATAAATATTTTCCAGATGTTTATAAGAAATTATATAGAATTGCAAACTTAAAACATTGATTTACTTGAAAACTCTTCTGGCATTCCTTGTACTTCCCGCGTAGTCTTCATTTGTAGTTTATTTTGAGGCTATTTATATATAACATTATTCCTTATTTCACTGTTAGATACGGACAAATGCATTAACCCTTTCAACACCAGGGAGGTTTGTAAGAAACGCTCACCACACGCTGATTGGTTTGACTAGTGTTAAGAATGGTGTATATCTCTTTTCATATAAGCTTTTATAAAAACTATGCTAAACACATGGTAAAAATAAATCTAGTTATTACAAATTTATTAACTTTTCTGAACTCTTGTTTGTTTCGGTGTATCAATACAGCAAACAAACTCTTACAAAGAAGTTCATACGCATCACTATCAGTTTGATATTTACCAGTTTGACGTACACCCATTATGAGTTCTTTCGAGTCTCATAAGGTGACAACTTTCTGTCATAAAGTTCTATGATTCTCAATCAAAATAAAAAACATCAAATTGAATCC
Organism: Marasmarcha lunaedactyla; assembly: GCA_923062675.1. NCBI lineage: Eukaryota > Metazoa > Arthropoda > Insecta > Lepidoptera > Pterophoridae > Marasmarcha > Marasmarcha lunaedactyla. Next base: position 22,964,292 of record OV281353.1, read on the forward strand.
AAGAAAATAAGATGTAAAACTTTCTATAAAAAGTATAAACTATATGAAAAATTAATACATACCTTGTTAATCACATATGTTAAAATAATAGTACATTACGATATGCATGACCTAAGTAGCCTATTACTGCACTACACGGCATGAAGTTAACTGAACTAAATGTCACAAGTATCATATACTATTTTGTAGCATAAACCCGCCCCGGGCGTTCAGATTACTATTTTGAAAGTGTATTTTAAAAGAAAAAAATCAGATACTATTACAACACAATAAAATTTCCAAGTATCCATGAATCTTGATTGGCATAACAATAGATTAGACAACGGGAATGAGCTTTATTTTTTTCACTCATATAATTGAAACAAGAATCCAGCTGTCACACTAATTCAGCAATCGCTTCCTCAGTCTGCACACTTTTATTTTTGGTGGTGGACGTTTGGGTGATGGTGCAATTATTAAAGACAAAAATGCCGCCAGGGCCATTCAAGCTTCACATGACATTTAAATATGTTTTCTTTTATTACTTCTACATGAGCGAAGTTGGTCAATTGATTTACGCACCGTGCAGAAATAGGCAACTTAGATCACGGAAAAGCGTGCGTAAATTGAGGGTTGAGGTCACACTGTGCTATAAAAGTTTTAACTCATTTGTACGCATTAACTTGTCTTTTATATCGGACTGCGGCGGCGTGGGCACGCAGACGGTTCTATTTGGCTTGTTTCAAACCCCAATATAGTTTTTGATTCACTTACCTACCTGAGAAATCAGACTACCAAAAGCTTTAAGCTAGAGGGCAATAAAGTATCAACTAATTGAATTTAATTTTCAGTTCAACAAGAATCCTTGTACAGGGAAAGAAAAAAAATCCGAAGTATGAGGAACAACATTAAGTTACATACAAGTATGTAGTAGGTACGAAAATAAACATCGTTAGTTTTAGAATGTTATAATTTATTATTGTACTTTAACAATAAAACCAATTGTTTGATAAAATTTGTTTCATTAAAATTAGTTAAAAACACAGAGTTATATGGAGTGAGAAGTTGCAAGGTCTTTTTCATGAAAACCTTCAGAGGAAATGTGAATTAGTTATTATCATTAAAAAATTGTAGTAAATTTCCCTCCTTTTTTAAAACAATTGGGACTTAAATTAGATTCTCAACTTGGACTTAATTTATACAGCTTAGAACATTTTCACAATGGTGAACTCACGATATCTTACTCATATAACTCTATGGTAAAAATCATGAAATTTGGCTGTTTAAGTATAAATATTACAATACACCAAATCTCTATGATCGCTATGAACAATCTGCTAAACATACGCAATAATATGAATTTAGAATATATGCTTTACTTTCAGTAGTTTTGTGTTTTTAATTTGTGATGGTTCTGAGTGATCTTATTACTATGATGTTATTTAGGTATTTGTTTCCAAATTATAGTATGATAATGAGTTTAACTTTTGTTCTCATCAAAAATGTCATTGAACCATCAAAAATTTAAAAACAAGATCCTTAACCTACACAGACAAATGCATTGTATACATATGAAATGTGCAATGTGGCTACACAGAAAAACTGACTACTGTGCTGAACATGATGAAATTATTATTAATGGAATAAGCAGTAATTAGTGAGGCAAGTTTCTTTGGCTGTAAAATTGTACTAGATTCTAAAATGGACTATTGTATGTCTCATGGACCAAACCCTTACAAAGCGTACACAGTTGCATATTGACGAACAATGAAAATGTGTATAACATTTTTTGTGACAATATTACATAGGTCAGTACTAGCTGACTTTTCAAGAAAAAAAGAAAGAAGAATTTATTTTAAGTAAGTCTCTCATAGTTGACCTTAGAAGTAAAACAAGATAAGCATGTGGATGCGGGTGGGTCCTCCATAGACGAGTGTACATCTACATACAAAAGGAAGATGTTTGTGAATATACTCAAGTTATAAATAAATATAGGTATAATATTGTAATTAATGTGTACATACATAATTATTATAACAATGCAAAATATACTTAGTAAATAATGAATTTATTGGCAAGGTTCAGTACAAATATAATATTAAAACTTTTTTTGATTATTACTATAATTTAGAAGAAAATAAATAAGAAAAGGGATTTAATGCAGAAGAATTCGTCGTTTACAATGCTTTTCACCAAAAATCATATCTATCTATAATTTATTGTTGATAGTGCTCATATAATTTTTTTTTGTTCTAAAGTAATGTAAATTTTTAATATGATCACAAAATTTTAAATTCCTTAAGAATATATCTCACTATAACCGCTATACTAACATTATAATAAAACTTTTGATCAACATTATTGATTTAAAATCGTATTTAGATATATAATTCAGAAGTATCAATAACTACCTATGTTTACCTTGAATATTTCAAGATATTGTTAAAACAACTTAGCTTTAGTAAATATTAACACTGGCTATTTTGATATAATCCTGAGATATCAATTTATTAAACTTAAGGCAACTGAACGTAAAGTTCGGGACAGAAGCGGGATCGTCACGGAAACATTGAGAAGATCAGGCAAAAACTTGGATCACAAATAAAAACTAGATTTATAGTTTCATACAATAATGACACTTGACACTTTAAACGACTGTTTGGGAGTGACAATAATTGGTGAACAGACCCATATCCAGCCAAACGTGCATGACTTCATCGAATTTAGTAAGCTGTGTACAAAAAACAATAAGTACCCAAATATATGATGAGGTATTTTTGACACTGTTTGTGTTTCTGGTTTTTATACACAAATTTTTACTATTCTCATAGATGGAAATCGAGCACGCTTTTAGTTCTATACTGAAATTGACTAGAAAATAAACGTACTTAGGTACCTAAAAATAAAAATTATATTTTATATTAGATTTTTAGGTCACACCCCTATGTGTACTTGGTTTAAACAAAGTTATAAATAATGTATTTTATGATACATCTCTCCAAGTCGAATCAATGGGTTTACTGACGATATCCTATCATGATAGGAAATATTCTAAGTCAGATCGAATCACTTATACGTAGTTATATTACTTACAGGTAATCATTTAGAACATTATACAATAACGAGGATTATGTCTGTCTTACAATAATTACAACTTTTACGCATTATTTTAGGGAATTCATTTCGATTTGTAAAATGAGTTATTTGTAAAACCAGTTTTGTAGTTACTTAATTTCAACGCTTAGGTATATTTCAGAACATAATTTGAAGCACAAAAACTTCCTACAGGTAAATATTACACAGTTTCACGTTACAAACATTTTACCCTGAAATCATTATAACGTATGTAATTATACTTTCAAAAACACAACTTCGAATGCTATTTGCATATTATGACCCATTTTACAGATACATTTCAAGTTTATATTATTGTAAAATAGACAAATCTTAATATTCTTTGGCTTATAACTAATTCTAATCTAGTGTTTTGTCTAAGAGTAAGAGCTAAACTTAAGACAGGATAGTTTGGTCCTCTAACAACAATGTAAGCATAAACGAAATCAGCTATTGAAATAGAACGAAGTTACATTGAACTCTACAAAACTTGCAAACAAAACCATCTATAAATGGTTCAACTTATTTGTCCGGCCCCATTTGAGTTAAGGTTGTTTTATACCTGTGTGTGCGAGATAAAATATAACGATTGTACACGCACACCAAAGCGACGAGAACACGGTTTGACAAGATGGCGGCCGCCACACACAGACACAGGTATTTTGCATATTTGTAACGTAGTGGCCACAGAGCCACGCGCACGATGACGCGACTTGAACTCAGTGATTTTACTACATATTAATTTATTGTAAGCTTAATAGATATTATGAATTATCCATTATTAAATAAGACAAATAAGTTTATCCAATAAATATGATGGTATATAAACTTTCTAAAATGATTCTGGAAACATAATTTGTTTGCAAGTTTCATTCTAATACGATAATTAAAAAACTCTATGGAATGGCACAAATTCGAAAAACGAGCTCGGTTTAAAAAGCAGGGTCGACAGTTGTAAAGTAAAATTAACATTTCAATTGATCCCTCACCAACCACTTGGCTTTGTCATTACAGCTATTACTGAATTGAAACTAAGCTTTGTATTTTAATATTAAAATATTTAGGTTATTACTAAAATATTAACTAAGAGTAGTCAATTCGAAAATAGAATTAGATCTATAAATAACTAAATATTTTGATTCGCGTAAAAATATACACTCACCACTAGAGATTAGTTCAAATAATACCAACGTAATGTACAGTTTATAAAATAAACATGAGAATAAATAACGTTAGCAGCCATACATTCAAACATAACATAATTTAATTTAAAAATAAATAATTACTAACATTTTTGTGTATGCATGTGTATGTGTACCAAAAATATTAGTAAACTTGACGATCAACAAATCAACGTACTTAAACACGCGAAGTGCTAGTTGTGTCGTTCTACAAACCTGAGAACATGAATGTAAACATTTGCAACGACGTAGACAACAAGTGGTGTCAGTCACTAGAATACATATTTTATTAATTTTAAAAGGCCGAAAAATCACTTTAATTTTTTTTATAACTTCTCTATAATTTGATCGATCCCAATTTCGATATACATATAAATATATTTTTAATATAATTTAAATACAATAAAATTGAAAAGTGAATTGAAATAATTAATTTTTTTAACCTATCTAAAACTATGTCAAATTAGTTTGACATGTTAAGTGATTTTATAGTAATTGTTCAAAAGTTAGTGTAGTTATTTATTTAGGGATATAGATTCTTATTCATATCTCCAGTTGCTTAAAATAAACTAACTACAAATTTTCTTTATACCAATATAATTGATACCAAAAGATTTTTATTTTCTTATAGGCAATCCTATTCCCTAAATGTAACCTCTGCGAGTTTTCTGGAAAACTGTAACACAATGTTGTAGCAAGGCCCGCTTCGCCATTTGCTTATTGATTGATGATTTGATGAAATTATAAGTTATCATAAATAATCGAAATGTGTCAAATCGTTGTAGACTTGTGAAATGGCGTCTTACATTCTTCACATTTTTATCAATTGTAGTGGGTCAAAAACTCAACAATTTTTTATTTAATTATATTTACGATTTTTAAACAGAATTATGAAATAGTTTTAGCATCTAAACGTCATGGACTAAAAAAATTGTCTAGTTCAATATTTGAATAAAAAAACGTAGGTGAAATTGTTTTGATAGGTCATACATTATTTTAAAATATTTTAGATTCAGTAATTATATTTATTCATTATAAATACTTTTATTCTAAAGTAAATAGTGTTTTGGAATATTTTCTAAGATAGTGTCATTCAGCCAAGTTTGTTGTAACATTGGGTAACACATTTGAATGATGTTATAGGTACATTAATAATACATTTCTTTAATTAGAAACAAACAATTGTTCGAGACCACATGTACGAACTGACAAAGTATATGTAACATGCATTTTACATTTTGATCTTGTTTTCTGGTTTTCGATTCAGTTGGCGTATTACAGTATTAATGATAAAACATTTTTTTTTATATGACAATGTAAACACAATTACATTTTTAGATTTTCAAATTGGCTTTTCATACGAAATAGCAATGGTTAGGATACAACAATTTGGCACGCAATAGAATGAATCAGAAATAACCCTAGGTACATCTATAAGACACAAAAGTATCTTTAAAATATTAAAGAAAGACATTACAGCCTGTGAAGTCGGCGGCATCATAGACAGCTTCGACAGTTCGTGCAATCGCACCTTATTTCATGTATTTAACGAGATCACTGGCGCACTCGGCTCGGAGTTGCTCCAACAAGGGAGCAATGTCGGGATATTTTCATGCAAAGAACTCCATTTTTGTTGCCATGTCGAACTCGGCTTCCTCCATTTTGTACATCTCGATTAACTAGAACAATACACAGAGAAATACATTAGTTTGCAAGAATAGACGGGCATAAGACAGACATAGAATAACCGTTGCATGAAGGGAGTAGAAGTTGTAAAACGTAAACAACTGAAAATTGCAACGATTTTGCTGAGCCATAGCTAGATGAGAACACCCTTTAGGCTAATTATTTCTAAACACAAACTTTTGAACGGCATAACCGTTATTCATCAACCATGGCCGCAAACTCCCGAGTTGACAGCTTTAAAAAAAAAAAGAGAATCAAAACGTCGCCCAAAGATTCACATGTCACAACCTGCCACGCGGCAATGTCACAGACAGAAATGTTTATACAAAATCTTTTGTACTAATTATGCAAGTTAAGTACTTCAGCTATCACACAAGAATTAATGAAATTTTGATAAACTTTCATATTTTCATGAGTTATGAATAAGAATAAAATACTCTAGAACAGGGTTTCTCAAACTGGGGTACGCGAACCCCCGACTTAGGACGACTATAGACGACTTAGGGTTAAAGTTACTCCTAAAATCGACTCAATTTGCGCACAGGAACTAACCCACCCATCGCATTAACTCAAAAACCTATTTATTTTTGGTACTGTAGGTTGTTACCTTTTATTGAAATGAAAAACTTTATTTTCCTGTCATATTAACAAGAGAACGTGTCGCCATATGTTTGAGAACATTGGAATACCGAATAATTTCCACGGAACCTAAATATAAAGTTACTAAAATTAACATTAGTAATAGTAACCTTGTATTAAATTGAAATAGTAAATTCACTCACGTTGTTCACATCTTTAGTAAGTTCCTCCATCTGCTTGTCGTGGGTCACTTTCAGCTTCTCCTTCTCGCGGTTGTGTTTGAAGTTCTGGTTCTGGAAAGTTACATGCAATGCTTACATTTATAACCCTATTTAGTGAGAGTTGGGTAGAGTAATCGAAGGAGGAGATCTGTTATTTTGCTTGCACGATGATTGATAATTTAGAATTAGGAGAGAGTGAGACAGGATAAAATATTGGATTTTCTTAGCATTATAATTACTAAACAGATTATAGTTTCGATTTTAGCATCGATGCTTGTGAAGAGGTTTCTGGGAAATATTTATCACGACCTTGTATTTGCCGGAAAAAAAAAACCATAGAAATCGTAAAAACATATTGTTTGTCGTTACATACAAAAGTTGAAAAAAAATTATTATCATATGTGAAATAGCCATGAAATCGAAACACCTGTTTATCTTAAAACACTCTCTAAATGTATAAAAAAAGGCAATTTAAAAAGAAATCACAACATCGGAATCGTCGCCGGGGACTGACATTTTAATTTAGCTGGGTTATTCGTATAGACAGTGCGTAAGGTAAACAATTGTTCAAGTTTTTGTAGTAAGCCCTAAGCAGTAAGTAAGTATTCTTAAGTTTGCAATAAAACGTAAAGCCTTACCTTCCGCTCATCCATGAACTTCTTCGTATTATTCTGCTTCTTCTCCCTCAATCTCCTGTCCTTCTCTTGTTTAGTTTTCAGCGTCTTGTCGTTGGCCACCTCCTTGCTGGTTTCCAAGCTGATTTTAGTTTGACGAGCATTCATTTCTTTTAATTCTCTGGAAGTTAGATAATATGGATTAGAATTTATTTACCGGCAAGTAAGCTCTTTGTGTTAAAGTTTTAAAGGTGGAGAAAAAATTTGTCTCACATTTTAATACATTAGAATCTAACTGTACAGCGTGTACATCGAGGTGGTTCAATAAGGGAAACTCTGAAACTAAAAAACACATATTTGTTTTAAGGAACCATGTCACCAATTTTAGAGTAAGCTGAACTCAGGGATATTCAAAAAACTTGATAACCGGTAAATCGAACTAGGTCATATTCCAAATTCAAATTTTGTTTCAATAAATTATTTGTACGTATTAAAAAAACAAATGTTGCTATGGACCCTTACGTGTAAAGTTAATAGATAATGCTGCATTTCGCTATTTTATTTCGTCATCAACATGATTCTACTCACTTTTCCTGCTGCGCCTCCAGCATCTTCAACTGCTGAGCCTGCGTGGTCTCCATGAGGCGTTTCAGCAGCTCCCTCTGTTCATCGAGGCGAGTGGCTGCGGCCGCCCACGTCTCTCTGCGTTGACGCCCCACCAGCGCCGACCACGCCGCGGACTGCTCGGAGACCAGAGCGCGGAAGGTTGGGTCGTTGCTTAGCTGGTCCTTGCTGCAAGGAGGTTAAGGTGAATTATATTGTCAGAAAAATAAGAGGTGTAATAAGAGGCGAAATGGGTTTAAAAACAAGGACACATACTAATTTGTGTAACATTATGATGTTAGTAAAAAAAACAACGAGGAGGGTCTGTATCTGCATTCACTATTTTCAGTTTCACGGTAGCACATGTTGTAAAACCTCAAAACGGAACTTTTGAAAATTAAAGCTACTCTATTATATGCATAAAAATTCAAGGTAATCCAACAAAATTATTGTGTTACCATTTGTTAGATATCCTTAATAAACTCTATAGATTTAAAACTATCCAAAAATAAAATAACTAAATAAACTCACTTCTTTCCCTTAATCATCTTCTCCAAAGCCGCGCACTGCTGCTTCTGTAGCGTCATCTTCTCTTTAGCGTGTCGCTTGCGCATCGCGTCCAGTTCCTTCTGTTGCTTGCGCCCGATCTTCACGAAGCCTTTCTCTTGGCGGAGCGACTCCACCGTGATCGGTTCGAAGACCAGTGGCTCTGCAATGGGGGAATTTTAGGTTAGAATTTGTGGGTTCAATTCTTCACTTAAATAAATTATGAGTGAAGCTTTTGCGCATGGATTATCTTGTGAGTCCTACAGAAACAGACCTTTTTCCTGGGTATACATTTTGTTTATTTCCGTAGCCACGACAAGGTATATGCAATACATGATGATTGGTTGGGAAGTGAAAGGGGCAACTCAAAAACTCTCTGTCGCATTTAATAAAGCAAATAAAGCTAAAAACTTTGTTTTCCATTCATTTTTCCATTCAAAAGTTATTTTGACACAGGGAACAAGTAAGTCAATTTTCTGGTTAGGATATTGAGTGTTTGTGTATATCTTTTAAAGTAACTCCAGCGCACTTATAGAGCCTTATTTTGTAAAGTGTCTTTCGCAACACACGAAATCAGCAGGAATAGCTATTAAGACGTACCAGCTAATTGGTAAACCACATAAAATTTAATTGAATTTACCTAGACTCTGAAAGATAGCTTTAGACTACATTTATCTAAATTACACAACAGGTAAATTTAGATCGCATTAAAATAGGCCCCTCAACTAATAATAATAACAATTAACAATGTAAACCCTATCTCTAACAGTATATTCTCTCTTTAATTCGAAAATATTTTCGAGATCCATAAAACATGAATGAAGATCTTGATGAGCCAACTAACGCCTACGGATGACCTTCGCTGTCTCGGATTAAAAGCGGAAGATACTGATTATTTTATGATTTGTTTGCGAATTCATTAGTTTACTGCGTGATAAAATTATTATACGCTCTTTATATTTTTATAAGTTGATGTAAATAAGTATGAAAGTAAGGAATGCAACTATAAGGATCTTTTATGGCAAGGAAAAATTTTACATTGACTTAGTGGTAAGTCCGGGGTATGGGGTCCGGGGAGGAACGGCAGTGTTCTTGTCCATTTATGTGCATTCATAATATTAGCTCTGTTTATTTTGGGGGCATATGTATGTACATTTGTTTGACGCTATTGTTTCGGTACAGAAAACAATTTGAGTGAAGTTTGTTAGATCGGGACTGTGAATTTTAAGTTTATGTAACGCCTACATTCTTTCAGAAATTCATTTTGAATATGAGTTAATTATGAATATGGTTAATATTGTGTTGCTATTGTGGTAATACACTTGAATAAAAACAATCAGTAAAAATAATTAGTACTATATCAATTAGGTACCTTTTATTTGCCTGCCCGATTGTGTGATTCCATGATCTTCTAAATCACATTTAATTGACAAATTTTGAACAGCATGCCTCGTAGTACACTGCCTTCTAAGCATTGTCGAATCGTTTTGAAACTAAAGCTTCGCTTGAAATGCTGTGTTTTTTACCTTTTATTCAAATCACACATTTCTAAAACATTCGTATTCAGCGCACGTATCATTGCCGCGCATTCTACGCTACTGAATAAAACTGAATATCTAAATATTTACAATTCACTGAGACGTCGGTTGGCTAAGTTCTCCCGCGGCGCCCTACCTACCTACACATTAGTTCTGACTTTAGAGGGTATTCACGAATATATAACAAACTTGGAAAGATTTCTTGAAGTGACGCCAAAAGGAAACTTTTACGTAGAGATTCAAAACTGGGCGCTTATTTTAAGCCACTGTGACATAAATCAATTAACAAGCGATAGTGGGTCAATTCACGTGGGGTTACTGTTTTTAGGAAATATGTGGCGTCAAAATCAATCGTTTCTTAACAATACGGTTTCTATTTCTTTTCATTGCGTTAAGCAGTGTAATAAATGCGAAAGGTATTTTGTTAATTTCTTACTTCTTCACGATCAAACGGATGAACAGATTTACTTTAAATTTGGAATTCAGGTATTGCATGTTGGGATATAATCTACCGACAACTTTAATTTTTCCTATAGTCCGTGGAAAATAGTTGTTATGGAAATACTTTCTCTGTTGACTGTTCGACCGCGGTTCGGGAGTAATATCTTTTGATGAACGGCCATTTTAAACCGCCTTTGTAGTGAAAATAATGTTTATTTCAAACCTCAGCAGTGTAAATAAATAAGTTTCTTCTCTTTGATGATGATTTATAGACACGTTTATTGTACATTTTATGCGCATTTGAAATATAACTAGAGGTCATAGCTATTTAATTTCGTACAAATATGTGTGAACACTGGAAACAAGGTTTGGGTTTCAACAAGGCGATTTATTTTATTTTATTTCGACCATCGATCTGTAATGCGCAATTAAGTACGTTCAATAAAAAGTTCAATAAAGATGAACAGTAATGAATGTCAAGGAATTCGTCAATTCTTTACTTAGATTTGTGATAAACGGGATTCTGGACAAAGTTAGAGAAGGATTTGTTTCGGAAATTAAAATTTCTAGAAGAATATGTTTTTTTTCAAAAATTTTTTACTTCGTTTATGTCACAAGCATTTCTATTTTAAATATTCTTCAAGAAATTTTAAAGTTGAAACTAAACTCCACTCCGATATTTTGAAAAAAAAAAGAGAAAATTCGAAATAAATACGAGCTCTTGCCGCTGCCCGCTTTGTAAACTTATGCACTTAACTAAAAAACCACGTCCAAACGTGTTAAGTGAGAAGCCCCGCCCACCCACTTATACGTAAAATAGAACGAGTCCCAATCTACTTAACCACTTGCGTACTAAATTTTAACTTACCACTTGTCACTTATCTGCCTGTTTACACGTCATTTTTAACCTTAAATTTAGTTACCATCTTAACCACTTAACGCGTGTAAACCAGCCATTAGGCCCAGTTCAAAATAAGCAGAGCCAAACAGTGTATATTGAGTAAATAAATACAAGCTTTTGTTTGTAACTTTTATTTTATTAAGGATCGTTATGCAATACTGAAATAATTAACAAGAAATAGATATGAATGTAATGCCTCTTTTTTTTCATTTTCAAATTAATCCGACGGCCAAGACTGACGAGTGGTTTAGTGGTTAGTAGTCCTGCCTTATACGTCGGAGGTCGTAGGTTCGAGTCCTGGACGGGTCATTTATTTGTGTGATGAACACAGATGTTCGTTCTCGGGTCATGATTGTTGATATTTATCTGTGTATGTTTATCCTGGGTTCCCCCCCCAGTCCGCTGTATGGTCATCCATAACACAAGCTCTGCTTACTTTGGGGCCGTACTAAATTTGGGATACATTAAATCTAACTCTAAACTATTGAATCTAATTTATTCCAAGGTGTGACCAAACATAGTGCGGCAAGCGTGCGCGGCTGCCGCGCTATGATTGGTCGGTGGCCGCGCGCGGCTGCTGCGATCTATTTGCCGCGTGCGAACCCTGTTATTGTTCGTTCGTCGGTGTTTGTGTGTGGACATACTTCAGAAAATAAAATGGATGACGAGACATCTATTCGCCTCTAAATATAATTATTATCTGTAACTCTCTGTTCATTAGGGCGTGCTTGTACCAACGCGTATGGTAATGAGAGCTTGGTATGGCAAAAAAGCAATGAAAGCAGAATTAATGCAGTTGAGATGCGATCTTCGATAAGTATACTGACGGATAGAATACGAATTAGTGTAATAAAAAGGAGATGTAATCTGAAAGAGGATATAGTGACAAAGATGATAAAAAGGCATGCTTCGATGGTTCGGACACACTAAGAGGATGGATGACATAAGGTTGACTTAAGGTTTATACAATATACGAGGTGAGGGTGAATGGAAGTGTTGGTAGAGGCTGCCCAGGAAGACCTACATCGATCATCCCATGTCCCTGATCCCCAATGGCTGTGAACAGAACTGTTACAACCTTTACAACAGTCACATTTAGCATATTACTCGGGGAAAAGAGGGACCCTAAAATAAAAATTATCGGATTTTTTTAAATTATTAGTCACCTCTCACGACATCTTACATTTATAAATGTAAACATATAATAATATTACCTGTACCATGTCTTTAAGAGCTCTAACTACGGCATTGCACACCTGTGGTATTAGTGTAGATATTGTTATTTTTGATACGTGCAATGTGTATTGTAGGCTAGAATAAGAGTCACCGGTAGCTAAATATCGTAAAGTTATCGCCGTGCGCTAGTGAGTATCCATTTTTTTAATAAGTGGTTCTACCAACGTACGTACGTATATGTTCAAACTCTTCCAAAGTTAATCTCAAAAATTGTGGCGTTCGGAAATTGATTTCTTAATTGATCACTTCTAGATTTCGTATCCTCTATTGATAGAGTGGTCGCAACCAACATTGATTTTTTTTTCTATTCCTCCTTCTACGTAATTTACGAATAAGCAGAAGAGCTATAACATACACGGCCGCTTTCATTGTAGTCTAAATACGAAATAAAGTGCGCTGTCTAAACTAGTCACGCGGCAAATTCGCATCCCTCAACACCGCCCGCGGCTGCCGCGCTATGTGCACCTTCGCACACCTTCACAATAACAAAGTAACATTGTCCTATCTATCCCGCAGTCCGCGCGGGCTCTGGGGTTGCGCTGGTGAAACCGCTCGACGATCTCTAGTTCAGTACAAATTACCTCATATCTTATTTTTCTTTTAAATTTCCTCAGACGCGAAAGTGTGCTTGTCCGCCTTTTAATTTTTTTACTATTCTCATAGCCCGTAAGCGTGTGAACACAGATGTTTGTTATCGGGTCATGGTTGTTGATATTTATCTATGTATGTTTATTCTGGGTCCCCCCCAGTCCGCTGTATGGTCATCCATGACACAAGCTATGCTTATTTTAGGCCAAACAGTTGGTGTGTTAGTATGGGGATTTATTATTACTGTTTACCTTCTTTCTTCTCCTCGATGGTGACCTTCTTCTCCGGCCCCGACTCCTCGATGCCCATTTGCTTCATGTTGTCGGTTCTCTCTTTAGCGGCTCCCATAAAGGCGCGGGGGTCGGACAGCGCCGCCATGAAATCTGAAGGAAAATTAACTTTCGTTAGATTTTTGCGGTCAAGGTATCTTAAGTAATTTAGGTACTAGCTTTAATTGATATTTATTGTAAGTCGAAATAACCGGTCTTCTTGTTACGGATTCTCATTCACGACAGCCTTAACAATCTCACTGCTGGGGCAGCCGCTTCACCCGACTAAGGGGTGGTATCAGGCAATGTACTGCATACTGCAGGTTGGCAAACTTTACAATACCTACGAAGTAATTTCTTAGGTTAGGGTTTGCTTGCGAATTTTTCCTATACCGTTAGAGCAGTCGGCTTTATGTACTTAAGTTGTACACACTCATTGGTATATTTGGCAGTCGCGGGGATCGAACCCGCGACCTCAAGGTCGATAAACCAGCGCCTCAACCACTGCGCCTCCGAGGCTCTATTAATTCGTCATCGATTTATTTATTGTCATTATATATTTATTGTCAAATTTAAACATGGGTTTGAGAATAATTGTAATGTTTACATTGTTACGTAACACCTTGTTTCTGTAAGTGTTACTTACATTTGTAAAACTGTAATTAAACCTTTACAAAATGGATCCGTGAATCTGAGTTAAACTACGAGCACCACGGCGAAGGCAACAGATCCGAATTGCTGGTCTATCAATTACCGCCTTGATCTGTGGCATACTGATCATTGGAACCTATTTCAAGTGTCTTAGATCTGTCCATAAATCTAGATCTATGTTCCAGAGTTTCGTAGGAACGGATTCATATGAAGGGAAGGCCCCGAAAAAAATAAAAAAACTATAAAAATATAATTATTTAACAAATGAACGCGGGTTAAATTACTTGTTAGCAAGAAAATAGGTATTTGTGGTATGATTTCTCTAACAAATTTTATACATTTACTTTTTTACCGTTCTGAAATAGGACTTAAATAGACTGAAATAGAGCTTAGATCACAGTTCGGACCAAGTTTTATTTATTTATTTAACACTCACAAAATCTTAATCAAAAACAGATCTTAATTTATATATAAACAGTAAAACATTAAAATTAAATCTGGAAAATTTGGAAAACTTATACCAATAACCAATAACGGACATAAGTTTTCCAAAGACAACATACAGCGACAATGAACAAAATAAACCGAGTCTTCTCACTTCACAGCCGAGTCGGCGAACTCGCGGAAACTTTGCACAGGTTTTGGGCTGTATTTTAATCTTTAAAAAACCGCTTCAGTTATTCGAAATTAACTGACAATATTTAGACGATATCTGACCAGATTCCCGTTTCATACTCATTGATGAAATCTACACACATTCTTTGAATGAAGGAGGGTAAGATAATACCAACGCCTTGTTCTGTAATGCATACAGTGCTGCATACGAACCTTCGAATCCGTCCGGCACGTAGATCTTGAGCTCGATGTTGCAGAACAGCATCGGCAGCGACATCGGGAAGTTGGCGTCGGTGCGCAGCGAGATGTGCCGGTACCCCGCCTGGCGTGGGACAGGACTTATTAGTCATTACATGTCTACAGCGGTTCACATAAATATACACGTGTATATAAATAACCTCTTTCTCCAGTGGTCAAGTAAAGCGGGAGTCAGGTGACAAGCTCCTGACGCGTGGACCTTCAAATTCAGATATTTATTTCTCAACATTGACGTCAAATAAAGCATGACTCTACCACCAGTTCGGAAGAACCCTTCGTGAAGAAAGGCAAGAAACTTCACGGGTATATTATTTTCAAAATCAATTTACGTTGTCTCTTTATGTCCGTACAAAATTATTCTTATCTTCTTCTGAACAAGACCGACGCAGTTACCTGTAGTCCGTCTAGAGGTAAGATGCGCTGGCCCAGCAGTTTGCCACTTTCATCGTAAACGCCGAAACGAAGAACAGCCAAGTCTGGTAATACCACCTGTGGGGGTAAATGTTATTGCTATTACACACTATTACAATACAGGACCAGTTTGTATGAAACATTGAATCAGGACATGTGAAAAAATATTTTAGTATTTTTTTTTATTAATAATTAGCAGGCGTTTGTCTTCCATCTCACCTGATGGAAAGTGACGATGAAGACGAGGATCATACACGCCTGTCCAAGAGGTACTTATTCACTCTACACTTGAAAGCTCCAGGGTTATATTTTTTCTGGAAAAACAGACGCAGGCAAATCGTTCCACTCTTTGGCAACACGAACCAAAATTTTAATAAGTAATTTTTTAATTGACAGGTGACGTAAGTTCATGCTTAATGGAATTTGACAAATAAAAAAACCAAACGTAATAAAAATGTTTCTCATAACAGAATTTGTACGATAAATTGTAATCCTCGTGATCTAAATTGAAAGTCAGCGCGATATTCACCCGCCCTGAAGTAAACCGAAACAACAATAATTATAATAAATTTCTTCAACTCGGCCACGTGTTAGTGTACAATCTTATATATCTATGTTAGTACGAAAAAACTAAAAACTTAGTTACATATGTCGATTCATTTATAAACAGGATTTTCCATAAATATATAAATTGTGTTGATGATGTCATAACAAAACAATTAAATAAAAAGTTACGTTATATAGAAAAATTGGATCTTTTAAACATATTAAATCAAACGTGTAGTCACTAAGAGGCGATCCAACTTCACAGGAACCTTCATAAATCCCATCACCACTTTGTACATATTTGTTGTGAAGAAAGTTAGTAGTGCGTTTCGCAACTATACTCTATTTATGACTAAATTTCGAAAATACTAAAATTCGGATGTTTTGTTTCTTGTCGAATCTAGAAGTTTCCGGATTGTAATTCATACACATAGGTAGGATAAACTGTAGCTGTTAGATGTATTACAAGGATGTGTTGCCGCTTGGAGGCTGCATAACCTGTTACAACCATAACTCATCATAGTCCACATGACTCGTACATCGGTAAAAACAGGAACGACTGTAGCACCTCCCCAGACGAAATTCTAACACTGAATGGTATAAAACAATATTCCATTTATAAATAAAACGTTACCTTTCTGAACAGAAAAGGTTCTTCATTGTAAACGGGGTTGAGGCCGTTGGCCGGCACCATCCTGGTGCGGAACTCCTTGCGGATGGTGTCGGTGGGCAGGCCGTACATGTCTACCTCCACGTACGTGCCTACCTTCTTGTCCGACAGGAACTGACCGGCTATCACCTGGGGTGACGAGAATTATAATTAAAGCTACAATTTTAGACAAATACGATAAGTACATTTTAATTAGTTACGTATTGTATGTATGTATTAGCAAATGGATTTTGAAATCCAGTCTAAAGTGTCATAGTTTATTTCAACAAACAAACATAAATATTGGTTTATGCTAGAAATTTCGCGCAAACCTCGGTTAATTCCTAGTAAATACATAGCCGAAAGTCGAAAATTTTCTTCAAATAAATTCGATAATTTCAAAGTTTATTGAATACAAATAAACAATTTTATTTCTCACTAAAACAGTAGTTTGAATAAGAATAATAACCTTGTATAAATAAATGGATATTTGTACTATCAGAATGACACAAAACTTACTTGCACGGAGCACTGGGCGGCGATGACGCCATCTACCGGCGCATCCGCAAACGGGTCGAAGCTCCTGTCGGCCCGCCTCATGAAGTCGGGTTTTAGCAAGTACCCGCAGTTTCCGTTGTACTCGAACTTGCCCTGGTTCAGCTGCATCGGCAGGTCGGACGTTTGGAAGTTTAGCGACACCATTTGACAGCCGGCGTTCCAGAATACCTGAAAAAGTACAACGATATTTTATTTTATTCAGGAAACAAACAGTCAGCAAATGAACTTGAAATTCAAACGTGTGAGTTAAATAAAGTTAAATAAAGTTTCCATTTAAAATTAATACTCTAAAATTTATTATAACATTAAAAGATTTTCGCATTATTATTTGTCTACCTAAAAGTTACTAAATATAGTGTTTATGAAAATATTGGCTAAGTTAAATAAACACATTTTTTAGATATAACTAATTACTTTGGATACAAGACCTTTGTTTATATACATTAAAAAAGTACGATAGCATAAACGTACCTGAGGCATATAGTTAGAAGAATCCGCCCTGGTTCCCTTGGGGTAGATCCTGGACATTTGCCTCTTGTTGTAGTTCACGAAATCGATGGCTTGTTGCTTCAAGTAGTTCATCCCCGTCGTCTCGGCGAACGATGACATGTTGTGGTAGATGTTCTTCTCTGAGGAAGATAGTCAATAGGTCAGCTGCTTTTATTGTGAAATTAATTCACGTATATTTCCATAATGCTGAGAGGCAGAATCTATGTCTGTTTACAATTTTTTACTAGATTTTGCTTTTTGTATTAATAGGTATTCGGGTTTTCGACTCTCGGGTGACGGGTCGCTCACTTCCCTCTAATACGGTTTAGGAGGGCGATGGCTGGATCCCGCGTTAACTCGTGAACGGGTGCCGTTTGACGGTGTTCGTCGTTTGGATACTTAGGGGGAGGGAGACTTGCCGAGCTAACAGATACATTTTTAGAACAGAGAGATTCTTTGAGTGAATTATACCTCTGACGTTTCTTGCCAATTCTTCTTTACGAAGTTTTCTCCGAACTGGTGGTAGAGTCATGCTTTACTTGACGTCAATAAGAACAAGTAATTGGCAACGTTGGGAAATAAATATTTGAATTTTAGGTTTCGTTTACCTGAAATGCGATAATTTATTTAACCTTATTTCTTATGTGACAAATTGATGTTAGTTATTTATTGTGATTAACATCTCAGCTGAACAGCTCAGTTGATGTAAATCACAATTTTGAGTAGGCACTTGAGGCACCATGAAGAATTGTAAGATTGTACCGAAGTGGCATTTACATGTTAAAGTGAAGACCTGGCTGAAGGGTAGTGGGGCAAAACCATTCCTCGAATGTTTTTCTCAGCGTAATTTTACAAATCTTTAAAAAAAAAACATATTCTTATGGCGCTTTGGAATTTTGGGACTGTAATGATGCAGCTGATAATGGTTTCAAAAAGCCAAATCAATTTGGTGGAAATTTATAGATCAGGCGATCGATACTAATTTCATGACTGTTAGACTGTCACCGCAATGTGTGAGAGAGAGCGTATATCGGCCGCACCCTACACTGGAAGTGCGACTTGCTCTTGCGAGACCACTTGCGAGTACCGGCTCAAAAACTTGAATTTTTTTTCAAAGTCGAATTTTCTCTTGAGGTGCTTAATTATGGTACGTTAATAAAAAAAAAGATGGTTAGTTTTGCCCCACTACCCTTTAGCCAGGTCTTCAATTTAACATTTAAATGCCACTTAAGGACAATCTCACAATGTTTCATAGTGCCTCAACACCTCAAAATGTGTTATCAGCTCTGGACTGGTCTTGTCTTCAAGCTCAATTAGGTCAATCGATGGCATAATTGAACAGTCGACGTCGACCGGTCGACGTCGCAGTAGGCGTGATGGCCTGTATTTGTCTGACACCACCCCTAAGTTGGTAATTTACTAGTAAAATAATCCCATGCACCTATATATTTATATGAAGGTATGTGTAGTTTGCTAACCCGCAGTAGGCGTGATGGCCTACAATTGTCTGACACCATCCCTGAGTTGGGAGAGGCTGATATCCCTCCAGTGATTATTAAGGGTGTAACCACACCAATCGATCGTCCGTCGATTGACGTCAACTGGTCTACGTCGAACGACGTCGATCGATTGGTGTGGTAGAAACCGTCGATCGACGTCGATAAGTTTGAGTGGTTGACTGACGAATATGCAATTTTATAATTAAGATATTAGTAGGATTATCGTTCGCCAACTTTAACTGTACGTCCCAATTTTTAGCATAAATTGGAGTGAAATTCTCACAGTTATGGCGAAGTCATCCAATGTAAAATAAATGAACACACATTGCATTACATTTCTTTATCGGAGATTGGAGAACGATACGTCAAATCTTAATCGATTTGGGCGTTTTCGGACACGGTAGTGGGCAACACTGAGGTTGACAGCTAACAGATGTCAACGTTATTAATGTTAATATAAGCAAGCGCGGAGCTGTCAACGGGCAGTTTTGCGACAGACACAACGGTGAACACAAGTGTAGCCAACGTACGTCTGACTTCGCCGCGTTCCAAATAAGTAAACGATTGTGATCGTGAAGTGAATTAATTTGTTTGATTAAAACCTATTGAGTGAATACTGAGTCTTATTTCCTGAATCTACGATGGATGAGGAACTGAGAGACGAAGAACGCCCACCTTCCCCCAGGTTCTTTACGTTATATTAATGTTTACGGATCTTGTTCCCGTCGCCTATTTCAATAAAAAATAGGGCGATATGGCACGACATCCGTCTTGCTGGCGCACCACGTCATTTCATCATTCTGTCTCTTTCCCAGTTTTATGTAAAGTGAGTACCAGATCCATTACTTAAGTACGCCATGTAAGAACGTCACCTGTCTGCCACTTTTTTTATTTAATCAAAGCAAAGTCGTGTAGGACGCTATCTAAACGAACTTTCCTTTATAAAGACGACACGTTCTGTTTATCTCATCAGAAAATTTATCTGAATTTTTTTCCTTAAGGACCTTTTTTCAGTTTTATTATTATTACGCGACATATTTTTTAAATTACCATTTTTAGGGAAAAGCGTCAAGGAAATCTTATGTCCTTAATATGACATTAACCTTGTACTTTGGTGGCCGCAGCCGGCCGCTCATCGACCATCAGCTGACTGTACTTCCTGAATCGTAAGTAGGTGGACAATTTGCACTGTGTTTGTGGTTATTGCCGCGTTACAAATCAAAATAAAAATAGATTAACATTGCAAGTATGCAAGTGCTACTTGCACTTGTATAATTCAAATTCAAATATTTATTTCTCAACATTGAGAATTACCTACTTGTTCTTATTGACGTCAAATGAGGAGTGACTGTACAAAAGGGGATATCTACATCTTGTCATTGCAAAAGGGGATATTTAATTTTTTGTTTATTTTGTACCACTAAATTAGAAAGGCAAATATTTTTTTGTATATGCCCTTCTATTAATCTTATTACATAGTACCTACACAGCTATGCAGACTTTGTGTAGATCTGTGTGTCTTGTCTTTGTCGGTTTTCTTAATTTTCTGAAAAAAATTATAAGATGTAGATATCCCCTTTTGTAACGTCAGTCCTCAAATAAAGCATGACTCTACAACCAGTTCGGAGAAACCTTCGTGAAGAAGAACTGGCAAGAAACTTCACGGGTATATTTTTTATAAAATAAATTTACAGGGTCTCTTTATGTCTATACAAAATTATTCTTATCTGCATCTGTTAGCTCGGCAAGTCTCCCTTGCCCCTAAGTATCCAAACGACGAACACCCTCAAACGGCACCCGTTCACGAGTTAACGCGGGATCCAGCCATCGAATGAATGTCTCGCTTGATGCACAAACGTCCTACCTCTTCACTCGAAAAACCTCAAAATCCTAATTTGGCCGAAAACAATTGGTAGCACTGACTGTTTGTATTTATTATACGGATTTAATGGAACTGATGTGCAATTTGATTTTAATAAAGGAATTGAGCAGCAAATTATTAGCTACAGCTGTATCTACTGGCAACTGTGGCAACCCGTGGTTTTTTATTACAAATTGGGATGTACTTCTTTGAAAAATGAACAGGCTCTAAAAGGTCTTGGCGTTATTCACGATTGCAAGTTGTTGTTTGACACTTAGACAGCGTAATACCCAAAGCTTCTAGGGCTCTTGGATTTCTGATGCGTAGTTCTAAAGACTTTACAAAAGCTAAAACTCTTAAAATATTATATTGTTCACTCGCAAGAAGTCACTTGGATTACGCGTCACAAGTCTGGAACCCTAGATACATAACGGATGTTGCCCGTCTTGAATCGTTGCAAAAAAAGTTCATAAGGTATCTTGCCTTTCGCACGAAAGATCATAATTATTCCTCTGACCGACTACATAGATTATTGCAGAAAGCACCACCTTCTCCCTCTTGCTAAGAGACGGGAAATGCTGAACTTATTTTCCTGCTGAGATAGCCTCTGGTTATATTGATAGCCCCGAACCTCTCAGCCAACTTCACCTTAGCCGTCCTGCCAAACCTCTTAGAAATAATTCACTTTGTATTTACCCTTAGCATCTAGGAATTATAGGCTAAACACCTTTATTTGCTGAGCGAGCAATAATTTTAATAAATTGACTTTGAAACTTGATTTTGATTTATTTTATACCAACGTTGCATCAGAGAGACGTATAATGAGCAAGTTTTTTTTTCCTTATAATAAGTAGGTTTATGTAGTGACCGAAATGTTAGGTTATCGTGGTAATTGTAAATAGTTTTTAAGGAGTAGATTTAAGTGTGATTTAAATAACATAATTGTTTGGTAAATTCGGACTGTTTTATATTGTTATCATAGATATGTATTATTGTAATATTGGCTGTTAGTCTTCCTTTAATAAATAAATAAAGAAATGAAAAACTGTGGCTATTGGACTACGGGACTCACTCTCGGCCTCCTCAAAGCCCTGGAACTTGATGGGCTGCGCGTAGTTGACCATGGACGACAGCCAGGGGTGCACGTTGGTGGTGGAGCCGGTGTAGGCCACGGGCGGCGGCGCGTCGTCTGCCGCTGCCGCTGCCTCCGCTACTATTTCTTCGGGCTGGAAGGGAATAAAGCAAGGTCAATATTCATCTTGAATACAATGGAAGGCAATCCGGATCGCGCAAAATCCAGCAGTATGAAAATTCTCGGAGGCGGCTTCGGTCAAGGAATGGAAGTCTTTCGGCTGAAGGATCCAACGAAAATTATCAAATAAACAACTCAATTTTTTTAACAAGTAATAAGTACTTTTGTCTCACGAAGCGACGTTCGCTTTACTTGTAGTAGTTAGTGCACAAATTTGACAGATCTTCAAGTTACATATTATTCCTTACTATAATATACATTTATGTTTACTTCTTCTGTACTAATATTAAAAGATTTCCCGGGCGCTCGCGCTCACGCACATATATAAACCTTGCATGTACATGCAGTCGTTGGTTTACTCAAGTGAGACGTCGTGAAGTTAATGTGCTATAACTGAGAGGCTGCGCTTTGCTTGATCGTTGTACCACGAATCTGCTCATGATTCATGTTATTGATGGTTCATTGATTTCGATAGTAAGACACCTTTTTGTGCTTTTTTTATGGATTTAACTAAAGCTTTTGGCTTTGTTGACCATACAATTCTCATAAATAAGCTTGCCACGTATGGAGTTCGAGGCGTTGCTCTAGATCTCATAAAATCGTACCTGGAAAACAGACTTCAAGCCACAGAAATAAAGAGATTATGTCCTAACTCGCTTACTGAGAAAAACTTTCTCTCACAATTTAGGCCTGTCAAATATGGTGTACCACAGGGTAGTATTTTGGGCCCATTATTATTTCTGATTTATATTAATGACTTTCCTGACATAACATCACATGAAATTATATTATTTGCAGATGACAGCACACTTGTATGTAGCAAAAATGACTTCGATATGTTAAAATCTGACGTTAAATCTACTTTGAACAACATTATGGACTGGTTGATTAATAATAACCTTAAAATGAAACTGAATAAAACAAAAATAATAATTTTAAAAATTAGAGATAGGACCTTGACATTATGCAATATTGACTATAAAGGACATTAAATAAATGAAGTAAAATTTTCAGGAATAATTATTGACGAAAAACTTAGATGGAAAGAGCACATTGAGGTTACATGCAGTAGATTAAATAAATTCGCATACGCTTTACGCATGTTATCAAATATAGTGAGTGAGACGGTAGTATTATCAGCATACTATGCATACGTGGCTCAATTCTACGTTACCGCGTTATATTCTAAGGAAATTCTACTGAAAAATTAAAAATTTTCAAAGCATAGAAGCGGTGCATAAGGCCTATTTGTCTCCTCAGAAATAGAGATTGAAAAATTCTGACTTTTCCTTGCGTATATACCTTAAAAACGGTTTTATTTGTTAAGATTAACTTAGACAAATTTGAGTGCTTAAAAAGCCAGAGACTCAAGCATAAAATTAGATCTCAACCTCGTAAAACCACGCCATATTCTGAGAGTTTCTTTGGTATGGCTCCCAAAATCTATAACAAACTACCAAATTATATAAAGGAGATTAATAATATTAATGAGTTTTTGCTTCACAAAAATTTAAATATTTATTAATAGCAAAATGTTATTATTCTGTACAAGATTATTGTAATGATTCATGACAAATAACATTGGACTTAAGTATTGTTTTAAGAATTTTATTTTACTGAAAAATACTAATATAAAACTGTAATGTACATGCCTTGATGGTTATATATTGCTGAACTATTTTGTTTTTATATCTGTAATGACCCTACACCTGTATATACCCAAATTTGTGCAAATAAAATGATTTTGATTCATTATTTAGTTTATTTGTCTTACATAACTGATTTTGTTTCAATTTAGAAGAAAATAATTTATTTAATTTATTTATTTATCACGAAACGGATTACCCTATATGAAACCAAAATTACAGGTTTTTTCTATTCTTTCAGACTGCAAAAAATTAAGCAATAATATATTTTTATGAAAAGGTAATGATTATCTCATACACTTATTTACTACAGCACCCACCTTCTTATCCGGCACAGCGACTGCGGCTGCATCTTCCTTCTCCTCGTCTTCGATCACGAACTGCCCTTGTCGGAACAGCTCCAGCTCCTGCCGTTCCACTTCAGGCTTCAGGCGTTTGTTCTTTATTAGGATCTTCCGCTTTAAGGCGGACGGTGGGGGGAGTGGAACTCCGGGTTCCAGCTGGAATAGGGCAAACAATCTTAAGATTGTCTTTATCATTTATAAATTTACAACTAAAAATAAACTTTCAATTAATTACTAATAATAAACGAAGTAAGCGCTTCGGAAGAAAACAAACTCAATACTTTAGTAATTTAGGCAGGTTTATTAATACTGGCGTAATGTACAGAACCCAATAAAAGAAGAGCCACGACTGTTGTGCGGTCGGTTAAGTTTGATTAACCCTAAAGTCACGCACGTGATCGTAGATATATCTGAATATCTAAATGTGGCTTACTCTAACATATGAATATAAAACCTCTGAATTTGGCTGGCTCACCGGGTGCTCGGGCAAGGCTTCCTTCAGCAGCAAGTCTCCGAGTATCTCATCGCAGTATTTAGCCAGCTTGTATTGCTGAGCTTTGCAGCAGTGGTTCTCGAAGGACAGGATCACGGGGTAGTCCGACGTCACGAAGGCGGTGTCCCGCAGCGCGTATATCACGTCTTTGAACAGGATGTCGGTGCACATCGCCATGCCGTGCGTTATGATCGGCTCCTCGTCCTCGCCCTTGCCGTCCCAGCAGTCGAGTTCCACGCAGCTGGAATTGGTACGTGAACAGTTGGAACTGTGTAACGGAGTTCATGGGTATCGAGAGCGGACATTATTGTTACTGAATATATTTTCTAAATTAATAATAACATAATATAATATAATCAAAATTTCTGTAAAAACTTAATTATAAAATTAGAATCTAAATAAATTGTATGTAAGATTATTAAGTTTTCAAGTTAAGTAGAATAATTATTTGCAGCCTTGTCAAATGTTGTATAATGTAAACGTTGTTGTTAAGGTATTAGCTTGTAAGCTGTTGTTGTTCCTAAATAAATAAATTTAAATAAAAATAATAAATCCGGAGACAAACACACCAACTGTATGGCTCAAAGTAAGCAGAGCTTGTGTTATGGATGACCATACAGCGAACAAGGGGGGGTGGACCCAGAATGAACGAAAACAAACATTTGTGTTCGTCGAGAACCAGGACTCGAACCTGGGACCTCCGGCGTGTGAGGCAGGACTTCTACGGACTACAACATTCGGCTGTCATAAATTAGATTTATGTTAACGTCAATGCAACATATCAGTAAATTAGTAAATAATTGTTTATTATACCAATAAATAGTGGCGACCATGAGATCACGTGTGACTATTATCGAATCCATTTCTCTTTTTACGTCATTATTTTCCATCAGGCAAGTCGCAATATACCTTTACGCTTTAGGGAAAAAGGCATGTGGGAGACAATTAGAACATCTTCATTCTCGTAAAGATTTATCGTCAAGTTACAAGATGTTAACTCCTCGCATGTGCCCACAGCTCAGGGACGGATTCCGTGTCAAGGAAATAGTAAAAGTTGCTTAAATAGAATGATATCACAAAAACCTAATTTGTTGCTATAAATGTAATTTAAGCAGCATTAATTTTAAGTAACTTTTTTCTCATTTCTGATTTCTTTTAAATACATTTTTTTTTTAGTTTTTCCTTGATACTGCACCTGTACCTAAGCTTTGGCAATTATCTAAGTGCCTTTTATACAAAACAAAAAAATAACTAATGCCACGCCCATCTATATCGTCACAAATACCAGTTAGCATCAGGTGAAACGCTCGCTCGTTTGACGATTACGAAAAATATTAAAAAACTTACCGACATCCAGCCAGTAGCACTTGTCTGTACATTTCAACAGAGCTTTTTCCTCCAAACTGACGTCCCGACAAATACGTGTTATGGGACGAGTTGATGTAGTAATGCGCAAGCGGCTGCTCCATGTCCATGTAGTTGTCCAGACGGTCCAGGAAGACGGGCGCGTTCTCGTCCGACATGAGGTAGCGGATCAAGCCGTCCTTCGTCAGGCATTCTGGAATATATGGGTTTTGGAGTTAGTGAACAAGGATCGTGAGAAAGTTGGCTGATTCTCGTGGAGTATATGGAATGGACAATGTGAAAATAAAATATCATTGAGGAATACTCAAAATATATAGTCGTAAAATGTTCAGTGGATTAAGTCGAAACGTTGATCTTATGTTTTTAGTTTTATGTAAGTATTAATAAGAGGTTTCAAAAATGTAAAAAAATAGTACCGACTATCACAATAGATGGCACCACCTGTAACTAATGTGTCAATGTCATTGAATGACAGGGCTCATGCAGGGCATGGAACTAAGTCAAAACACTTGAAATAAGCAAATAAATACAGCGCCCAATGTTGAGATTAATTCGTAACTTCTTAATTTACCGACAACCTGCTTATATTTCGATAAATATCATATATTTTAGAGACTTGGTTTAAAAACCTATCATGCGTCATGCGATGGAGGGGAAAATGATAAACAAAAGGGGACGAGGACTTTGTTTTATGTTTGGCAACGATCATAATCTTAAATATTAGTATTCTTTAACCTTCTGAGGCCTCTGTAAAGTTTCTTTCGGTAAGATGTTGTTTGTTTATCCTGGATCTTTGAAACTACATCCTTTATAAGTAGTTACGAATGTAATCTTAGGTATTTGTAATATTTATACAGTTATTGTAGAGAGGAAAAATTTGTTCCTTTGTGTGTTATCGATAAGCTCGGATTTAATTAATTATTTTTACTATTACATAGCTAAATAATGCCGGGATTTCTAGTATAAATGCCAAAGTAAAATTTTATGTTACACTTATCTGCCTCTCCAGCCGACAGCCAGCTTCGTCATAAACTCGGAGCAGGATACATACATACAGGTACATTTCATCCAAAATAATTACCAAAGCATACTTACTGTCTGTCTTAGCCTCTTCGTTTTGTTCGTAGGTGTTGATAATCTCCAAGGCTCTCTTCTCATCATAGAGCGGGTACAGGATCTCGTTGAGTCTCGGATCTCTTTGTTTTTCATTTAGGAAGTTTACGAATTGCTCCAAATTGATGCGGTCTGACTTGCCTTGGGTACTGGAAGTGAGATGACCTGATTTGTTAGTGTAGTAGAGACATTAACATTATAAATTAAGTCACGGATTTTTTTTTAATTAGGGTGAACCTCTTCGATATAAGGCTGAATAATTTATTTATTTTTATGTTATTTTATTTTCCTTGGATAACAAACACTGTACATAATTATACAGTTTTACTACAGAAGACATAGTTAACTTAACACCATTTACATGTTATCACATATTTGCGCTTGTTTCATGTGTTTCATGTCACGAACAATGGAAGAGAATCCCAAATCACATAGAAAAAAACACACATTTATAAATATAAAAAGACAAAACCAAGAACATTATATAACTAGCCGGGTGTAAGCATCACTTTCGTGGTCAGTTCTTCACACGAGAGCTCAATATAAAAAACAGAACGATAAAGAAGCTCACAATATTAATTAAGCCAGATTCTTATAGGCGAGATTTCCATCGAACGTTTACCCGATAAACAAAACGACATTGTTTTTTAAAGGAATAAAAGAAAACAAAGGGAATTATGACAAGGTGACAAATGAAAGTCACTTCGAAAACAAACAAACAAGCTTCACGAATTGTGATTTCATTGAGTGCTACAAGGGATTTTACATTTACTTTATATAATTTTACATTTACTTAACGAAATACATGGAATTCTGCTGCGTAGGTGGATATTATATAAACAACACAATAAAACATAGGTAGTTATGGATCCATCTTGATCAGCATAATTCTAGCCAAATCAATAAACAGGTTTATGAAATATTCAATTTGAAAATATCTATTAATTACATTTTGACTGGACGTTTTGATGCTTTTGAGACGCCGTGGTCACGAGAGGTTAAATAGTGTTTAACTTAATACAATGAATCGTGAAAACTCAAGGAAATTCAGGACAGGTTTATTGGGATATACTTGATAGAGAAAAAGCAACGCAATACTCACATTGATCTAAACAGCTCTTCAATGTCATTCCTCGGACAGATCTTGTGGTACAGCGCATAGAACTTGTCAAACGTGAACGCCTCTCTTTCCATCGCTTCATTCTTCCCCGAAGGAAGCCCTAACTCCGACAGACATTGGTAGACCAGCTTCTCTGTCTTCCCTGACGCGAAGGTTCTGGCGACGACCTTAACTGGTACCTTTCCACGAGGATCGGTGAGGAAGCAGAGACGCATCCAACTGGGGGAAAGGTTGTGATTAGTGGTCTGAAGTTGAAAGTTTTTCTAGGGACGAATTGTTATAATTTTTTTTTAAATACGGCAGTCTCATTGTCTGTCTATCCTATTAATTTAGATTTTGCTTAGAAAATAGACTTAGATGTAGTAAAAATTAGCTGAGCAAAATCAATACTTAAGAATGCCTAAAGTAAGGCCGTAGGGCCTATTTCTTTATCATTCATTAACTTTGTGATAAAAGCTCTGACATGACTTATGATAGAAATTGTATTTTTTTTAAACGTATTTTACATTTTATTTGGTACTAAAAACACGGTTATTTTGATTTCAGACGATATTTACGAAACCTCAGTCTACTAAAATAACTTTGGGATTATTGCAAATTCAATGCGTGTTAAGTATCGTTAGTAGTTAATTTACATTTTGAGCATCAAACTTTTTAATTTATGCAAAAGTACTGAATAAGAATTTCAGCGAGCAAGACGTACTAAATCTGTTATAATATAGGTGGACTACGTAACCTCAGTACAATACCCAGCCTTCCTCACATAAAGTTGTGGACCTAGGGCTTTCAGCTAGCTTATTAATAAATAATTTGGAGCATGATGTGGTGAGCTTCAGTAGGGCAACGATATTTAGGTTAAGTGCGGTTAGCGACAGACAGGATTTTAGATGTATTAGGGCTGAAAGCCTAAAATTGTGCTAGCTGAAAATTTCCATTGTATACGCTTTTAGGAATAGTATTTTTTACAAGGTTATGGAAGTTTGTATAACTTTAATATATTATAGCATTCTGTACAATATAACTTTGAATTGGAAGTTTGTAAGTTTTTAAGAAATGGAAGTTTGTATAACTTTAATATATTATAGCATTCTGTACAATATAACTTTGAATCTTATGGTCACCCTAATTTTAATTACGATGTATTATTTAGATACGTAATTAGAAATGTTTGTAAGTACCGTAATCGTTATTTTTGACATTATTAAAATATTCGAATTGCTTAAATGATCACACATTAAAATAAATGTTTCGGAATGGCCTGTCTCTTTTATATATTTACTTCAATACCATATTTCTAAATTGATAAAATTTTATATATACAAATAAAGTGTACGCTAATAAGTAATTGAATGTAATAACTTTGTAATTGAGTACCAAGTTAACTATTTCTGTAAGTTATTTATCCTTATTTATTATTTTAGTCGAGAAACAAACGATATTTGCATCTTAGACAAAAAGAGCTTAAAATATAAATAGCATGTTTATAGCTCTTCACTTTAATAAAAACTTATCAAATAATTAAAAACGCCTGACACATAAAACTGGCTATAAAATGACCGCCCAACTAAAACATACTAAGTACCTAATTGTGAAGGTCATGCAGGCTATTTCACCATTTCGATTACTCAAACATGAAGGTCCTCGGAGACGGCGCATGACGTCAGATCTCTCGCTGATATTAAAACCTGCCATTATTTCGATGACTGACGTCCGTCATATATAACAAAAGTGCCTCTGTTTGGCAAGAATATTATATTTACTTTAAGGGTCGGTAGCGAAGGGATGTATACCGAGTCGAGTCAAGGTTAACTTTGGCACAGATTTGATGTAATCTTTGAGGATATTTTTGTCCCGTAGTAACACTTCTTCGAATAAAAATACAATTCAGGACCTGACCATAGCGCAGAGAACGTGTTAGTTCCAATTGGGAAAGAAAAACGTGATTAATATTTATTAATCACGTTTCGACGTTTCACGAATCTTCGACTAATAAAAATTTGAGTAAAACGAACCTACACAAATTAATCTAACACAAAAGTATAACTAAATAAAGATTAAAATAAATGCTTAGATACTCAATTAAGCTACTTATTTGGCAAGAAATTGTGTGCGAGCAGTTTATAACAGAACAGCAATGAATTAAATGTACACATATTTTCTCACAATATCGTTAAAAGGAGGTTAAAATGAAATGATTTCATTATAACAGAACGTCGCTAATCTGGCTGAGTTCACCAAGCTGGGCCGGCTGAGGGCCGTCTTCGGGTTACCAAGCTCCGAACATTCTAGGAAGTTGTACAAAAAAGTTTTAAATGAGCGAGAATTCAGTAACCGAAAACTTGAGCGATGGCCACTTTATGAAGTTATAAAATATTTAACTTTCTAATGAACAAATTTTCAAGGATTTATTTGAAGGCGAATAAAAGATTTATGTTTTTACTTACTTTTATGTTTATTTCGTTTAATTTTTGGCAATATGTTTTTAGGATGCAATTTTGGTTGACGAAAACAACTAGAACCCGAATAAATACTTCAGCAGCTACATAAATATACACGTATTCCAAAATTGAAAATGTCTCCTGATCTTAAAAGATAAAGACGCCGCTGAGCAAGGTTTCAAAGCATAGCATGCTACCTTACCTTGCAAGCATGTTAAGTCTTTGTACATGAATTACCTACAACTCGTTATTGATTGATTTAATTGAAAACAGAACGACAAGGCTGCTGGTTTTCTTTATGAATAAAATGTGAACATTCTAAAATTTGTTTAAAACCAAACCCCATTAGTTCATCGCCCCTTTCATTAATACCTTCTTGTTAAACCTGCACAATTATTTAATTTTTTACTATTAGATTTATCATTATTATTTAAAACAACACATTTGAATAGAAACTAATGGAAAGAGGTTCTAATACAACTATAATATAAAATTTAAAAAAAATTTGTTCATAAAAAAAGCATTTGTATTTTGATCATGTGTCACTGAGTATATATGGCTGAGTTTTGCTTTTGATTACGCCGCTTTGCTTTCATACTTTTTTGCGTTATATAACCGTTTGGTCTATTACTTTACACGACAATGGCAACACAGAAAACCATTTACATTTCATTTCAGGTTAAATTACGATTAAAATAATAAAAAACACTCGGCTACCATAAGTTGGCGTATCATGCTTAATTACCATGTAAAATTCAACAAATATTTCAAGCAACTTGAAACTATGGCAGCTTGAAAGAGGCTCAGCGGCTGGAAGTTCCCGAGGGAGATAAAATAGGTTTACAACTTGTGGAAGTGGGTCATTTACAAACTGTCATCGTTAGTTAGATAATTACTGTGTAATCATGCGCGTGGCCGTGTTAATGTTCTCTGTGTGTTCATATGAAATTTGTGGGGTCAGATTAATAGGTTTTTTACAATGAAGTGTGTAGGTACCTAGATGATTTTCAAGTATTGTTAAAACGATCCTCGAGTACGCGCCCCACTCCTTTTTCGAGTCGATTGTAATTTAAATAAAGGAAATCCTATTTGATATGTGGACACTGCATTATTGACATATGGCAATATATATCATGTACAAACATTGACGGCCTGTTTGGTGTGGAGGTAAGTAGCCTTGCCTCTCCTGCCAGAGGTCCCGGGTTCAAATCCTGGTAAGAGCAGATATTTTTTTGCCTTAATGATACTTTTAAATGGGCTAGATAATGTGGTGTGATTGTTAGAAATATTATTATAATTTATTTATCAAAAAAAAAACACTGCACGAACCGTGAAGGTCTATTTTGGCAACACGTTTTTAAACGTTTTATAATTTTATTAACTTTGCGCAATATTGATTTATGCCCACCGTGATTTGATGTTTGCGAAACACGAAAGCCACAAAATAATTAATGTCACACTTTATCAATGTTATTATACAAGAAAATTAATCTCATGCGTAAACTGATTTATTCAGAGTTTAATTCATAATTCTAGATACGTACCGAGGGGGATCAAGTTAACGAGTTCCCTGGAAACGCCGGAGTTACACGTTCTCATTTTAAAATTGATCACACACGAGAGATGTTATTTGTGAGGACTTGTGGTAAATAACTTCCTGTTGCTGGTTATTTTTATTATTTTCCTCTCAGCTCTTGCGTATTCAAGTCTCTCTTAAAAACGAGTTTTTGTTATATTTTGATTACTGCATACGGATTAAGATTACGTTACTGATGACGTTAATTTCAAATCAAAGTCTAGTTTGCTCAATTGGCACGTTAGGCTCTTGTGTCTAGTATCCGATACAGCACGCCAGCGAATATTTTATTTTCATATAATTAATATGAAATCAATCAGTTCCCGCGTAGACGTATGCACTTTTTGTGTCCAGTTGCTTCCACGGGACGCATTCCGATCGCGAAACAAAAATTGGAAAGCATCTAAAAACTAAAAGTCGTCAGTTGAAGTCACAATCATCATTGAAACTATGTCCGATTACCGCTACTGGACCATTGATACTGTGCTTAGTTAATTTAATAATACATAAAATGACTAGTTATTGTATTCCAGACTGAAGATAACCATGGAATGCGACATACGGATTCAATAAGGTTACTCTTTTGAAACCAGTCAGAAAATGTTTCACCTCACTTATGCATTCGTATTTTACTTATCCTAACGTGATTCGTATCTTTTGTGATTTTTACATATCCATTAAAATATTACAAGCCATGTGTCAAACAATACGATACGTTAGAATGGCTTCGTATTTTTCAATAAAAGCCTTCCTAGGGTTTCCACAAAGCAGCCATTGTTGCTTCTTACAATGAGGTTACTTCACAAATCGTTTATAACAGGGCTTGTTAAAATCCGGGAGCAGGATTTTGGAACGCCTTTATGGTAGCTAAGGAATGTAAGAAAATTTATAAATATATGATTGTGGCTGCTAAACCTTAAGCAGACTTTTCCGCAGGAAATTTTAACCATGAAGTAAATCATTTTTGAAATAAAAAATGGTTAAAATTTTTATCTTAAAGCTGTGGAATAAATAATGGAATAAATTGTAAGTACTTTAACTATATCTATACTATTTCCATTTCTTTATTTTCTCGATGACAGTTCTAATTTGATATAATGCTCTCTAGCTCCATCCAATAGCTCCATCCCTATCAGTTTCTCCGACTCTGGTATTATATAACCTTGTTCGTGTGTAAACGTCATATTTTTATAAAATAATGCATACATAATGTAAAAAAAAGACTCGCACAAGGTTAAACAGGAGCTGTCATCGAGAAAATAAAGAAATGGAAATAGTATAGAAGGGTAAGAGCACTCGAAGTACTAATTACGACTTGGCAGTTGCAACTGTACTGCACTGCATCAGGAAGTCGCTCTCATTAGACAAGGAGCCAGTCGTGGCGTCCGAAAGCCCTTGTTGTTGTCTAACCGTGCTGTCTTTGTACGAAACTGGACTTTTTAGTTAATTCTCAAAGGAGTTTGAATGATAAACTTTAATGACTATTTAATTATTAATGTACACACAGGTTTTAATTAAAGATAAAAGGTTGTTACTAAATAATGTACAAAGGTACTGCTTATTTCTAGAAGAAATCTCTTTCAACAGACCTGAGACTGGAGAGTGTGAATAATAGCAAATTTAGTGTATACTGTATTATATATTGTTATAAAGATAAATACCATAAATGCTAATATATTAAATATAAATATAAAATATTTATCTTCATATAAATAGAATATTCATGATATATAAATATTTTGCAAACTAATTCATACACAGAATACTTGGCTTTAACCAAAGATTCAAAGAAAGGAACATAAGATAATAATAATTCTACGGGGTTACAAAAACAAGAACGCGAGCTAATAGGCTCGAGAGAGGTAATGTTCTCATTACTCGCTTTTTAAATAAGGATAACGTTTTCGGTCAACGTATTAAGCAAGGAACTGCATTCCACAACCTAACTGCGTGTATGGTGAAGGAATAAGAGAAAAAGTTAGTTTTATGCGGTTTCATTTTAAGAAGAGTACGCTTATTCACTCTGCAGTGAGCATCATCGGTGTACGTGAAGGAAAAACGCTTACTTAGGTAACGAAAGGGGGGATGGGTTAAACAGTACGTTAAATAGCTGGGATAAGATACGAGAATCTCTACGGTACCGAATAGGAAGCCATCAGAGTTTACCGCGGTATTCAGAAACATGATCAA
The DNA here is from genome assembly GCA_923062675.1 of Marasmarcha lunaedactyla. Taxonomy (NCBI): domain Eukaryota; kingdom Metazoa; phylum Arthropoda; class Insecta; order Lepidoptera; family Pterophoridae; genus Marasmarcha; species Marasmarcha lunaedactyla. Next base: position 22,998,862 of record OV281353.1, read on the forward strand.
ACTTTTTAAGACCAAAGATGAATCGAATACACAGATTCTGTAATTGTTCCAGTTTATTTAGTAGCTCTTCATAGTTACATCCAAGTATCAGACGTATTCGATTATTGGTTGAATGAGTGTTTGAGCAAGAGCGATCCTGGCCCGGAAGAGCAGGAAACTCCCAAGACTTTTTAGTTGATGAATGGAATAGTGCATTTTCCTACCAATTTCGCTGACGTTAGCATTCCACGTAAGGTAAGAATCTATAATTGCTCCTACGTTTTTGACAGTTTCAGGCAAATTAGCAAAATCGATGCAGCCGCGCGTATGCTGACTATCAATTATGATAGCTTGAGACTTGCTAGAATTCACACATAAACTAAATGATTTAGCCCAGTCACTTATACGACTGAGATCCTCATTGATTGCAGCAATAGCAGTTGCTGTATCTCAAAAGTGAAATGGCGATAAACCTGCAAGTCATCAGCGTAAAGCTGAAAATTACAAGAACGGACTGCAGTAACGGAGTCAATAAAAATTGAGAAAAGCAATGGGGACAGAACGCCAGCCTGAGGCACGCCCGCAACAAGATCGCACCAATCGGAGTGTGACTCGCCATGACAGACCCGCTGCGACCGGCCCCGAAGGTAGGAGCTGAACCAGGCCGCTGCTGAAGGACGAGTTGAGTGATGTTAAAACCCCGAGAGGGATGCCGAAGTCAACTTTCGCGACCTTTATCTATAGAATTCTTTTCGATTTATCTTTCATCAGACTTTTCGGCTTAGCGCTGAGGGCCTTTAGCCGGAACTTAAGCTACTCCTACATACGATTCGCCAAAGGGCATCGGGGAGGGTACTGAGCTCGGTTTAGGATGTCGTATACTCAAATTTCCACTGGCTCGGAAGGCCAGTTTTTATTCACATTCCACGAATGACCTTAAGGAGTGTTCTTGATTATATACTTTCTATAGGTTTTTAATTAAACGTAGTCAATATGAACTTCTTCAGAAATTAAGTAGGTACTTACAAAATATTCCGATTATAAAAAAGATTAAACTACTTCAAAATATTTCTAAAACAAAAAAAGACCCTTTTACAATAGACTACGGCGCACAACGGCTACGGCGTAGTACCCGTAGCGTTATAACTAATATAAACTAACATCTTAAGGCTAGAATCTAACCTTATTGTGACCTATTGACCTACAGTTAGGTCACAGTTAGGTTTTATATATTATTATGTAGTTTATTATGTAGGTTATATTTAAAGTAATGGATTTTAAAATGACGTATTTTTGTAGAAGAGACAGGCCATTGTATTTTTGTAATTACGCGAAAGGGGGTCAATCAGTTTATTAAAATATATAGCTTATCATTGATTAGCTTCATTTATACAAACCGTACGTTTACAATATTTGATACAGTGATACTAGATATAAAAAACAACAACACACTGATACAAAAACTACACACACTACAAAATCCAAAAAAGCGTACAAGCCAAATAAAACTACAATTAAATTGAAAACCATACGCACTGTTTCATAAGGTTAGTTCTCGGACAGCAGTTGTTGATCTTATTATTGTGAGTGATGGCGCGCAGGCTTTCTTGCCACACCTTCGTAAGCAGACACAAACAAACATGTAGGCATGCAAAAAGCAGGTTTATTGCTATGAGTATAAAACACTATTTAAAATTGCAGTTTTTCTTAAAATTAACAACTTGTTTATTTGAAAATAAATAAATAGATGGCTAGTACGAAAGAAACTCAAAGTATGGAAATTACCTCTATTGCTCCGATGATATACCGGGTAAATTTTTTTACTGTTTATGTTCCGAATGGGTAAAACGTCACCCAGTATATAAGTCGGATATTTTTAGTTTGACACTCAATTGGATGGCAGCTTGTCATCTTCAACTCTTGTCTGTCAACAGTCATCGATTAAAAACGCTTACATTTTTTGGAATGCTTTTAAAATAGGAAAACTTGATTTATTTTTTTGTGTATGCAGTTAGCCTATCTCCAAACCAAGGGGCTTCTTGTCGACCAAAGTTGATCCAGGAAGCGTGCTTTAGAAATACCTGCACAGCCATCGCGGATCGGGCGGAACCCGGATTCAAGCAGGCAATGTAGATATTTAGAGGCGCATAATGCTATTAGAAAGAAGTTTGTTTAATTAGCACCCTTAAAATTTTGATTTTGGTGCATAAAGTTGGTGTTTTTGCATTACATTTACGATTTATTCATTAATAATAAGAATTACAACTGTTCTTTACAAAACTAAAGACTCATACAAAGTAAATTACAGGCCTATAAACACGGTATTTAACTTCAAGCACAGCTAAAATCAGGATTACGCGTCGAAAAGAAACCGGGAGAATCGTTAAAACTTATCGAGCCTAAAAACCTACTGTCGAAAGCCGGTAAACGGGTTTAATATTATCATTAAATTACCGGTTTTCCGGGAGATAAAAACCGAGTAGTGATAAAACGAGCTGGACTGGGCTGAGGATCGAGGTAAAAAGGGAGCTAAGGGATGTAGTTTTCATTTGATTGAATATTTGGGTATTTTGCAGGTTGGCGGGAAAAGGTGTTCTTTGAAGTAGGGATTTTGGTTGCGCATTTATAAAATGTAATTTACATTATGTAATTTGTATTTACTCATGTAATTACTATTAAATGCAATTTACTCTAAACGAAATCGTTAACGACACGATAATTTAAAACCATCCGAAATTGAAATAAACTTCATCAATAGTTTACGATCATGTAATTAATTTAAAAAAAACCTGGAAATCCGTAACTTCCTGGTCCAAAACAAGCGTGACTTATACAAGTTGCTCGCACGAATATTCATTTATGCCATGTGTCGGAGCCTGCCATGTGTCGGAGCCTGCCATGTTGTTATTGTACAGCTGCTAGTCGCACTGCTAGTCAGATATTTTGTTAAAATGTTCGTGACATCGATTCATTGTCTACGTTCTTAGCTACCAAAGTACACCTTTTATATGAATAGACATTTCTAATTTAATAAAGGCACGGGGTGCTTCGGTCCTCGAGCCACTGCCGGTTCATAATGGTTAGGAAAAATAACATATGGCAGGTGATTTGTTTATAAACTTTATCGTGATATAGCCCATTAAAGGCTCCGACAACGCCGACCCAACAATATCTATTGGATTGCAATCTTGGAACTTTCAATTCAAAGGCAGGGTTCCTACTCGTAACAACAAGACCTTCAAGTCGAATAGCAACCTAAATTATTTCTATAAACAAAAATTGACTAACCAACGCCACCCAAAATATCATTAAAACATCGCTGAAAAGAAATAAAACAATGATTAAGAAACACCGCGACGCCACCAATTATAAAATTATAAAACCACACGAGTTGCATTTACACCGGAATCCATGCGAACATGACTGTTAGATACAAAGAAAGCTGCATTTACACCAGAAGCCATGCGAACGTAACAGATACAAAGAAAACTGCGTTTAGTAAAAATAATTAACGGTTTTGTATAGGAATAGAGTATGTTCAATGCTTTATTTAATAATTCCGTTTTTATTCTTCTGTTGAATTAAGAGCGAATTTCGTAATTATATTTCTGAGTAGTTAAGTGGTTTTCTGTAACTTCGTCTGTACTGTAATTTAAAAAATTATTATACTCAGTCGATGAATATCGAACAGATATTAAAGATTTTCAACATTTGAAGCTACTTTAGCTAATCGGGTGCTACGCGGTTTTTATTTTATTTGAGAAGCAATAGTCTATATTATGAGCACAAGTATTTTACTCGTTTATCCTACATTAACAGATATAGATACATATATTAAACACGATACACATAGAAACACAGGCACGTTCAATGTACGCGCATTTTGAATTCTTCATCATTGTCCTTGAACACTTCGTTCATGAACACATTGTACGTTCTGGCGAGCGTGTTTACTCAAATAAGGAAAATTTGCCAAAGCAAATTATTACATATTAATGTAAGCATTTTATGAATCACAAAAAAATCTGTTTTATATTTCGCAGAAGCAAAATAATTTCTTTGATCCTTACGTTTTGGGCATCAATAAAAAAAAACCTATTCATTAAATAAACGAATAATTTTATTTTGTCCTCTGATTAAAGTCGATAGGCGAGGAGCTCCAGAAGCAGGGACCTATTGTCTTCATCGCCTATTTTTTTAATTTTAACTATGTCGCACTTCAAAGGTTACTACGCGATACAAACCGAAGCGAAACGACACGTCATCTGTCCTACTCAATCTCTTTCTCAATTGTATTATTGTAAAGGTTCAACAATGTAAGGTAATGAGTTCGTGTGCGAACCAGACCTACTCCTCAAGTACGCCAGACAATCAAGATCAGAAATCACCTATTTACACCTATTTTAATTTATTCAAAGATGTTGTTTATTGATTTTTATTAAAATTAACAAAATATTTGTAATACCGCATAATGTATTAATTATACTTTTAAAAACAAAAATTTGGTAAGTAATAAAGAAGTGTGATCTAAATAGATACGTCGGCTCGCTATTATGCAGACGTAAATATATATTTAAAGCATTGAACAACCTAAATTCCAACACTTAAACTCGAAATTCTCCAACTCCGCAGACCCGTGGCCAATCTTGGAACTTACTGTTTCTTCAGGCACGTCATTGGACACACGTTGTTCGCTTTAACGTTGTGAGTGATCTTGCGCAGCCCGTCCAACCACACCTTTTGGTTGAAATTGTATCTTTAATTCTTAGTCCAATATTGTTTAAAACATGTATAATATTAAGGCTAACTGAATGTTGTGAATTGTTTTTTGTCTCAGAATAGCTGCTTACCATAAATAGTTATGCTTGAATATTATTTAAGCGTTTATAGCGAATTACCAACTAAACGGCTCCATTATTGATACAAAGTTTGTAACTTCAGAACTTTGCTTTGCTTTGGTTAAATTTTAAATAATTTTATTCAATACTGACGCTTTTAATTTTTATTCTTCCCAGATATAATGAAAAACCAAGGATAAAAATGTATTAAACCCTTTTGGAATTACAAAAACCCTCCCTTTTTATGTTACGGAGATAACTAAAGCTTACAAATTATTAAGTTCAATCACGTCTTTAATGACCTATATAGACAATAGGATAAGAAACATTAAGAAAGATGATGGCTCCGAATCTGGGCCACTTCGTTTGGGTCAGAATAACAATAAAACGCAATTATTCAACCGTGGACTTATGAACAAGTAAATAAACTTCTTCAGGGCTTATTTTGTGATAAATGAAAAGAAAAAAAACTAGGTCGGGTCCGGATATCTTTTGTGTCAATTGTGGCGAATCACGCAAAAAGATGGAAAAGCCTAAACTGTTCGTAGAGTAAGTGAACTGAAAACCTAATTATAATTGCTATGTGTATCTATCTCTCTCTGAATTTGACGTTTTTTTATAAATGAAATCTAATCGAACGCCTCTTGTGTAAGAATAGCATTAAGGAGAAAACTACGCCATTTGATTAAAAAGTAGTAGTAAAACACATAATTAAATAGTTCATTATATTTTCAATTTGGTCCACCATTTTGTTTCATTGTTATAGTTTTAGAAATGAAAACAGATAGCTAATTTCACACCATAAATACTGACAGACGTCGCGATTTAAACTAATTGGATTGTTAGGCGGTAAATATATAAATGATAAATAGTTATAACCCCAAAATTTTTTGAAATTAGTGAACAGACTATCTTTTAGGGAGCCATTTTTCAGCCTTTATCCACACTTTGCATCAGGTGAGATTAAAACCGATACAAAATAATAAAAAATGAATAATTGAAAAGCCTCTCATTAACTGAGGTTAAGACTTATCATTCAATAGACTGATTAAACAGTAATTTATTCAATGATACAACACAATTAATCACGACGCCACATAGTTATAAAATAGCTATAATTTTGGGTTCACCAATATTGGAGTATAATCAAATGAAATTAGCTTACGTTATAAGCGTGTTCAAATCCTTTTAATGTTTAGGTTACACGTGCATTCAGCGATAATTAAATCGGAAAACCTGGATTCGTATTTACAGCTACTGAAAATCAGCTTCCCTTGTGGCAAGCAGAGTTACATCCTGCTATCCGTAGACTTTAAGGATATAGTATTCATTGAATAAATAGCAATTAAGTGGCATGAGGTTCCTTTGCCTAACTCAATGTGATCTAAAGGTTTTTGTATCGTAAACAGAAAGTTGTTTATATAAAAATATCGTAATATGTACAATGAAGTACTTTAATACTTTTCTGGTAACACAAACGGGACAGCTTCTTAAAACCGCTGGGATTCCGTATATTTTACTGTGACATCATTTTAACTCGTATTTTACTAACTAAAAAATTAAGCATTACGCACAATAATAATTGTTAAAATGTATAATTAAAATGTCTAATCAAAGAAATAAATTCAAAATGGTTAAAGACTTTAAATTTCCATTATCAACCTACAAGTAAACCATCTAACCATATATAGAACATAAAACTATAAATGCTAAAAGACGCTTGGATATTTTATCTTTCCCACAGGTTAAGCTACCACCTTTGGTTCCTCTCCCCCAACACACTGACCTTGGCCGTCTGCGCGTCGGCGCACACCACGTGCTGGTAATTGATGTTGATGTAGTCGGTTCCACTGCAGATTGTTAACGATTTCTCTTCCAGAGACTCCCCATGCTTGTTGTAAAGGTTCGTGCTTAGTTTTGAATCCTGAAATAGAGGGTACTTATTAATCTAGGCGATTCAGGTGTCAGGCGTCATAGTGTCAGGCTGTATAAACTGGGAACCACCTCGTATATCAAGTCTTGTAATGTAATCTTGTTCCTCCAACATTTCTTTGATGAACAGAGATATATTATTCATGATACGGAACGGTTGTTTAATTTGTCTTTATATGACTTAATTATGTAAAACCTCTAAGTCAATGGGGGATTTTTTGACAGCCAAGAAAAATAGTAAAAACATAATGCGACAGGTGACGCTAGTAACAGCAAGTTTTAAAATAAATTTGAATATTTATAACAGTTTGTTTACCTACCATCCTTACCCACTCTTAACACATTCTTCCTCACTTATGGTACTTAATGTTAAAACTATGAAACAGTATTTTATAGTTGTAGGTAGTTAGAAACAAAACTTATTTTCATTACATGTCTCTACTTAGAGTTTAATATTACGTATATTAAGAAAAAAATATTTTCCTTTATGAAGATTTCAATATACACTTAATACTGAAATCGGCGGGTTTTATCAAATTAGAATTAGAAGGAATCCTAGGGATAAGTCAATATTATCCTCGGAATAACTAATTTTCTGTTTCATCAATTTATTTCTAGGAATAAAAACACTAAGCCTGGTATAACCTCAACTAATATATAATAAAATATTTATACCGCCGATTTTGCGGGTATAGTGGTTATCTATGGTATCGAAACAAGATGTCGGATGGACTTATCAATTAGCTGTTTGTGTTCATTTTATCAACAACACTAGTCTGACTATTGTCAAATAATTTGTATGCTTATTTGATTTTCGCCTTTTTGGCGCTGTTGGCAGATGCCGGAAACTCTCGGCCTTAAATTGACAAATCAAATCACACAAAGGTACTTCCCCGAGACTCCATCCAAATTTGGGCCTGGCATTACACAGCCAAAATTCTGCAATTAAATTCAACATTTATAAAATCAATGGCGAAATTTAAAAAAATGTCGGTTCTAGGCGCTATTAACCAAAAGAGAAAAAAGTCAATCGATATATCCAAATCCTAAAGAATAAAGCTGAAAATAATTTTATTCTGTAATGGTTCAGTGTTTAATGCGAATACATTCAAAACTGTGTAACTAAGACGCAAACCTTTTTTAAGTTTTCGAGAACACTTTTGTCAACACGCTGGTATTTTTTAGAGACTAATCGAATAGAATGTGCGACGGTAAGGATAGAGCGTCAAGATACAGATAATTTTCTAATTTTTGAATTCGATGAAAAAGTTCGAATAAATCTTCGTTGAACGAAGTACATAATAATGTCATAATGTGGCAAAGGCAGTGCGTTACGAAAACCTCTTTTATTATTCATCTTCAGACTGAAAATGTACTTGTAAAGCCGTTTCTAATTTCATTTTTAGTTATAATAATATTATTATTATAAGTTATTTAAAAAAATATATTATTTAATTTTAATAAAAAATACAAAATTACTTATTTGAAAAAAGAGTATTATAAACATCAAACAGATTTTAAAAGCCAACTAACATGAACAACATGCCCAAAACCGAGTGCGCCCTTTGAAACGCGACAAAACAAATTTCATTTTTGTCAAAATTAATTCCTGAGAGCACTCAAGAAGTCGCTTCAAAGTGGAACAAAAAATGTATCTATCATTTGTACGACACAGCCTGTTCTGTGTTCATAGAATATACACAGGTCGGTGGTTTTGGCACAAGATTGACGTAAATGATGGTATAAATTTATTCTTCCTCATTGCTATTCAAAATGAGAACTTCGCAATACGTCAGGTTACATTGTCATTCATTACGTTAACTCACGATTATAGGATAGTTATCCATATGATAAATTATTCCAAGACTTTGTTTGATAAAATAGATTTGATATTAATCTATGAATATTTTGTTGGAATGAAGTAAAGTAAATAATAACCTCAGTAAAGTAATTCCGGGAGATTTTGAAGTTTGATAAAATGTACAAACTTCTGAGCGTTAGCGCTTGCTGCGACTTTTTAAATCACATAAAAAAAACAGAATCCTAAATACAGAAAATACCTACTTTTTAATTACATTTCATCAAGAGATATATTCTATGTTTAACTGCCAAAGCAGATGATAACAAACTAATTAACAACAAACACGTACTAAGATTAAGTAAGTAAATAATTAAATTAAAACTGATTTATAAGACTGGACCTGGAACGCTGATGGTTTTCATCAAACAATCCAGAGACTACTTGTTTTCTTACAATATTTAAATTATCATGGACCTAAATACGAGCACGCAAATAAATAAACATAATATAGATTTCTAATATGACTAGTAATAAAATGATGTAAATAAGTACTTAGCACAAAATAAACCTGTTTTACGATTTACAAATTGCCAAATATTAGCTTTCGGCCATATTGGCGAAACGCTGACGTCACGCCCTCACTCCCCTACAATCTGCAATTACAAGGTTATTGCAAATGATTTGTAACAAATATTATGCGAGTAGTGAATAATTTAAAATTAGTTTTAGAAGTTACAAAGATCTGAAACATAGGTGAAACTTTTTACTATGATGACATTAAGTAAAATCGATATGCGATATAAAAGGTAGATTAAATAATACATATTTTTTATAAATTTTCATAACTTATCTATCTATATAATTTTCATAACTTATCGAACTTCGTTTCCGTCTTAGGCCTACTTGCGCGGCTCTGTGCTACAAGTTGAATCCAAAGTTAGTCGGTGAGTCAGCAATAATTTCTAACAGACGCGAAGCAATATTTGAACCCGAGTTAAAATCTAGGTGCGGTAACTCGAACTGAGCAGTTTTTAACTAGAGTTGTTGACTACACGTGTCTTATTTACGAAGGCACAAGAAACATTTATCTTATTGCGACGCAAACACGGTGTGACCTCATATACTTGATATATTCGGGGATGGAATAGGAATGTGTTTTAATCTACTGTAATATAAATCACATTGATTTTAGCTCGGTGCAAACTTGGGAAGGTATCATTTATCACCGACACTCATATCCGGAGCGGTTTCACGTCAAGATCTATGCTAAGTGGAAATATACGTTAGGACGTGTTCGGTTAACTTTGTAAGGGTGTTACCACACCAATCGATCGACGATCGAGCGATGGTCTGAATGTTCATCATTTTGTAGTACAGCTCAGTATAAATATGTAAATAAATCTTTTAAAGAAACCAACTTTTAGTAGCGCCGACGCGATGGGTATTACTTTTTTACTATTTTTCTTGACGGTCAGAAAATCTATCATTACGATTGAAGCTGCTTGTGCTTTCAATACCTCACAACGTACAGCTTGTGAACCAATATCAGTCTTTGGACACACGATTTAAAGAACAAACAAGCAAGTATGGCACCCAGAAGGGTGGGCTAATTAAAGAGATCCCAAGTTATCCTTATCACAAGCGGGTTCCGTCAACAAAGAGCGACAACTCCTTTTTTTTCTATTCATCTATTTAGGTTTCTTTTTATTTGCAACTGCGACCAAAAACAAGGGCGAACCTTCGTGGATGGCAATATACCATCCCAGACACCTGGTGATATCTACTGGTCGTACTGACTGTTGGTAGGTTTAAGTACCCGGTGGATGAATCAGAAACTACAAAAGCGAAATCAGTTGTTTTTTTCATTTGCAATAGTGTAAGGTTCGCTTATTGGTTGATTCATATTTTACTGACAGCTGACTTGGCTGTACAATCGTATACATTACCTTCGGCACGCCCCCCGCTCGGATGTCGCTGACTTGGCACAGCTCGATCACGTCCCCATCCTGAAACAAAAGCATCGGGGTCAGTCTGGCCGCCTGGCTGGAGTTCCGCAACGCCGGTATGCGGTCCGACGATTTCCGTTGATTTAGGTGGGGGGTCACGGAAGGTTGGTTAAAGTTTGTGGGTGCTAATTAAACAGACTTCTTTCTAATAGCATTATTCGCCTCTAAATATCTACATTGCCTTCTAAATTACTAAGTCAGCGACAATTTACGAGCGTCTGCACGATACTATCTTAGCCACTAAAAATATGTTGTTGCATAATGTTTTTGCTATAAACATATTTGCAGTAAATTTTGAATTATCATCCAATTTCGATTATGGCGATAATTACAGCCTAACCCAAATTTAACTACTACGCTTTCTATAGAATATTTAGTAGGCGTTGCAAAAAAGACGATTTAGTGTAATGAAATGAAATGAAATGAAATGAAATGAAATGAAATGAAATGACCTATTGACCTATAATTTCCCTTTATAAAATATAACTATGTGTGAAGTTTACGAGGAAATTTTTAAGATTTGTGTCTGTCACAAAGGTGATTAATACGCTTTTCGTGTGAGTGTGCAGTTAAGCTGACGGTTTGATAAAACCCGATTAACTCGATATGCTTGTTTTTTTACTATTTAATACATAACGCGACCCATTTGATGGTAAGTAGCATCCACGCCCATGGACATAATCAGTCTTGGTGTAAACTGAATACGATTTTCTTATTGACTGATGACGCGCTGGCGACCGCAGGCTGCAGTTGAAGTTGCCTTTGTTCCAGCAACTGCACTGGCTGCTCCTTCCCTATATCCGGAACACATCCGCGTATACGTTATTATTATGGCGGTCAAAATAGGAAGGACTGTAGCGCCCCCCCCCAAGACAAAGAAACTCTATTACCACGGACACAACGAAGTTTTGAAATAGTCTGTGTTTTGTCTCTAATCGGTATTACATGTTACAAAGGATGCCTGAGTTTTATTAGACCATAACTATTTCAACTGTTCAAATAATATGTTTTACAACACGTGGTACGTATATTTTGTTTGTCTTCTACAAATAACGTTATTAAAGAAGAGCGTTATTAACGATCATCAGAAAAAAATGTATTATAAGAAATAATAATAAAAAAATAAATCCCCAGACAAACAAACCAATTGTATGGCCCCAAACTAAGCAGAGCTTGGGCCATGGATGACCATGCAGTGAACTGGGGAGGAACCCAAAATAAACATACGTATATAAATGTCAACAACTATGACCCATGAGAATAAACATTTATGTTCATCACACAAATGAATGCCCCGGCCAGGCTCGAACCTGGGACCTCTGGCGTATGAGGCAGGGCTATTAACCACTACGCTGCTCGGTGGTCAAATATTATATTATAAACAAATCAAAAAGCTATCTTCTATACTGTACTACTTTTTAAAACAATTGGTTAATGATAAAAAAAGGCGAAGCAGCAAAAGAGAGAGAGATTACTAGACTTGTCTTGCCAGCCTAGCGATTTGGTCAGAAACCGTCTTTCGTGAATTAAGTAAATTCGAATTTAAATATTTCAGATCTTTTAAGTGATTGGTTCTCGCAGAAATTCCGGAACGTCGGTTATTGAAATAAAACCAAGATCGAGGGAATTAAATTCAAAAGTTAAATTGATTTTAGAGGGTCAATTACGGAAAATCAATTCGATGAGGGATAGCAGGCGTAGATTTTGAATATCTATTAATTTTCACAGTAAAGCAAGCGATGACACAAGCTATTGATGAGAAAATAATTAAAAAGCTTTGGTCAGTTACATATTTACACCAGTATTCCAAACAGGTAATATTTCGATGTTTATATGTCTGAATAAATAGGATTAAATTATAACAAATCTTTTGGTATTAGAATGCTACAATATCCATAAGAAAATAAACGTTTATAAAAGAAGTCAGTTCCATTTTATACAATTTTATCAGCTGTACTTACAACGAAAGACAAAACTCCATGAGATATCGCAATATTTTCAAACAAATAACTGTCTCCAAGTATTTGTGCCTAAAATTGTCAAAATGCTACACAACTACTAACCACACCACCTTTCTGTACTAATATCAATGAACTTTTGATAAATTAAAAAACTATTTTTCAATACTATTACTAGTAAAATACAGAATTTCTATTCTGTTATTCTTCAGCCACCACACCTACAAGCTTTAACAATTTGATTTTAATCAAAGAAACTTCCCACCACCTCTGATACTCCCATTTCCCTTCACCACAGATACGGATTTCCTCGTAGCCCACAGTGAAATAGGAATCGTACCGAGTTGACCTACTTCTGAATGCTCGTGCGCTGTGATCGCGACACCAGGAAATTAGAAGACCAGGAAGACTGCGGGATAAGGAAACCTTTGAGGCGATGACTTGTTGATCAGTGGGTTCGGTTCTGAGAATTGGTTTTAGGCTATTTTAAAAGTAAGTAATCCGGTTTTCAATTATTTGGGATTTTTTAAATAATTTTCTACGTGTTTTAATGCGTCTGCATAGATAATGGATTCACATTTCCCCAAAAGAAAAAACTTATTTTGAGTTGGAACATCAAAACCTAAAAACGACGTTGATTGGCTAAGCTTTAAATGACGGCGCAGAAAAGTAATTATCTTGTTTTTGTTAATGCATGCCGTATTTTGAGGCCGTATGGCTCCTTAGAGGGTTCTAGGGTCCTTATACACCACAAAATAATATGAGCTAGTTTTTGAAAACTAGTTGCCCGATGAAAAATTATCCACATCGATATCATTACCCATCACAATACTGTTTCTGCCTTCAAGATTCAACCAGTGGACTTCAAGGGGAGGGGCTACCAATAACAGGCCATCTTTAGATAATACTACAGTCTCGATAAAACCCAAACGAGGTCGGATCGTACTGACAATATACCTCTGACACCTCGTCACGTGCGCGGCAGTGGACCGGAACCGAAAACTAGCTCGATTGGAGCCGGATTCATTTACCTAGGTAATAAACGTTTTATAAACTATTTACATGTAATAGATGTTTTGACTATTACTTTAGGTGTATTTAATTAATTCTGAAAATGGTGTTAAGATTTTAATGTCTCTTTCTATAGAAATGTTCAGCTATACTGCCTACCTATATATATTTAATATATTATTATTATTATTGCTTTTAACATGAGAGTAAGGAGCATAGCGATAGATGCCAATCGCGTTTAAAAAAAGCAACGCAAGCGCCGACTGTTTAAGCAAAAAAGTGTTTTAAGGAACTATTGAACAATAAAATGACCTTGTTTTAGTGACCAAAATTAATTTGAAATGCCTTTCGAATTCAGAGCTTAATGATAAAACGTGAATAAAACAAGTACTTTTCACGATTTTTTCTATTGCAATTTTTGTTTACAATCGTGTTTTGGACTTCGAGAATCTTGAGATATCTAAACAAACTTCAACATATCCAAAAAACAGCTTTATAGCTTACATATACGATGAATCTATCAAGTTTGTGTAATATGCCCTCTTAATAACATTAAGTTGATTCTGACCCAAGCTTGATGATATGCATTTGATCAAGAACCGAAAGGCGAAAATGCTAGTACCCATAACCATTTTATACACATGGAAATGTGAATATTTCTATATCTATATGGTAAGAGTAGGTACATAATTAGATTTAATGTAAAAAAATATGTATTAGTTATATAAATACCTAGCACTTAAGGAGCTCGTCATTGCAAATTTTGCTCAGCAAAGATAGATGAGTAATAGTCAAAGTATAAATTCGCGCCTTAAGTAGTCTAGTCATTTGACGTCTGCGAGGAGCGGCCGCTGGTAATTCAATAGGCTTGTTGTCGCTTACATATTTTCTTCAAATAAAATATGATCATAGCTATAAGTGCTAACTAGAAGTGTTTATTAGTAGATGTCAGAGAGCAAAAACATGAAAGACTGCGGTCGTAAAATCAATCTTCCTGATATGAGTTACACGTTCTCTTTGATGTTTTAATTACAGTGAAAATGTACAGCCAGCAAAATGTATTTACATCTAGGAGTAGACGTCAAGAAAGTTTGTAATATGCATTTCCTTCATATTTTTATGTATTCAGGTATAGATTGTTCAACTCGTTAGTACGTGCGGCACTATGTGTGCGTGTGCTCGTAAATATGGCAACCATCTTGCCACTCCGTGTATCGTCACGACGTATCGTCTCAGCATTAGGTTATAGCCAATAGCGTCACCGACGAAAATAAAACTTTTTCTAATACGGCAATCTCATTGGCTAGTATTTGTAGTTGCGTCGATGATCCACTGTATTCTTAACGCGAACGAACTATAGTCGCTTCGGTGTGCGTGCACAATCAGTGCATTTTATCAGGCACACACAGTGCTGTATATACCAGGCCACTCAGAAAGTTTGACGAAAAATGTTTTTATATATAGAACGCTAACGAGTTATAATTTAGTTTTATAATTCGATTATTTAAAAGTAAAAATTAATTTATTCTAAATTTAAATTTCTATGGTATAAAATATGGTGTGTCATAGAAAAATGGATCTGCGTCAGGAACATTTTCATCCAATGATTTTTTACGGCTGCAAGTCCTGATTGAAACCTGATGAATCATTTAATCGACTTCAATCAGCTTTTATGAACAAGGCACCTTCTAAAGCAACTGTGTACCGCTGCTGTAACGAGTTTATGTGCAGTCGCTTCAATTTGAAGGATGTAGAAAGAATTGGTCGTCCTTTAACTGCTCGTCCTCTAACGGAAGAAAACTACAAGTGAATATTTTGATTTATGAAAACCGGCGAATCATATATGAGGAGAATCAGCATTGTATTCTTGTACTTACGTCTTCTTATGGTAGCGTCGAGGAGGGCGATGGCTGGGTCCCGCGTTAACTCGTGAACGGGTGCCGTCTGAGAGTGTTCGTCGTTTGGATACTTGGGGGAAGGAGACTTGTCGAGCTAACGGATGCAGACAAGAATAATTTTGTATAGATATAAAGAGACTCTGTAAATTTATTTTGAAAAAAATATACCCGTGAAGTTTCTTGCCAGTTCTTCTTCACGAAGGTTTTTTCGAACTGGTGGTAGAGTCATGTTTTATTTGACATCAATAAGAATAAGTAATTGTCAATGTTGAGAAATAAATATTTCATTTCATTTCATTATTCTACACAACCGCCTTTGCGTCAGGGGGATTTTTTCACGCTGGGTGCCCCACAACCCCACCGATGCTCAGAAGCAGGCGCGCGTGGAATGGTTCCATGATATGATTGACAAATTCGAAGCGGGATCATCCCGCCGTGTTTACCATATCATAACAGGCGACGAATCTTGGATTTATTAATATGTATGATCAGAAACAAAGCGTCAGTCAACAGTATGGCGGTACAAAACGAACCAACGCCAACGAAAAAAAAACGATTGAGAATCGCTGGAATAGTTTGGATCGCCTGTTTTTTCGCCTTAAAATCCGGGGTATTTAGTATCATTTCCAAAGTAGCATCAATGCAGAATGGTGACTACTAAATGCTTGCCAGAAGTTTTTGCTGCTGTGAGCAACAAGCAACCGAACACGGAACTCCGAGGACTTCAGCTCCACTTCGACAACGCGCCCGCGCACTCGTCAATTAAGACGAGGGACTTCCTAAGCACCACTCTGGTTAAACTTTTGGGTTATCTACCTTCATCCCTAAAGTGCCTATTTCTGACTGGACAATGGGCTTTGAAAATTGGTTCGGACGCATGAAACTCTGCAGATGGAGAGTTCTTTGAAAACATGTGGAAAAAAAATAACCCATGCAACATTTTTATATGTTGTGTCAAAAATTTCTGAGTGTCCCACGTGCACAAGCTTATCGCACACACAGAGTCGCACGCACAAAATGACTAGAACCACCTACAAGTATACACAACTTTAAATTCTCTAATTGTGGAATATCTTTTGAAAATTCGCTAACTTCGGGGTTTCCGTCTGTAGAATGGATAACCAGTGATTGAATAAACATAACATGGTATTTTACTTAGCATGGTAATTATTGAAACTAATGAAATCTTACAGATATAATGTAATTGTTTACAGGCTGTAAAAATAATCATTAGTGGGTAATGAACTGTCAAATCTTAGTTACAACAGCACACGATATTCTCTTCTACCTTTCAAATATTTCTATGTATTCCAAATTTGAAATAAAGTACCAAAAAGTTTACATGCAACGACCAATGAATCTATGAGATAACGTTGTTTGTTACCACACAATGCAGCATTATAAACGATATAGCTTTTCAAAACTAGACGACATGATGCTATCAAGCCAGCGCTCTTCAAAGTTTCTAGGTCTCATGGGTATGTGTGTGTGTGCCCGAGCGATTTGTCAATCTTTGTGTATTGAGAAGTGACGTGAAACTTGATTAAACTTTTGATAGTCTTCCTCAGTTTTTGGAGGTCACTGGGTTTGATAGCAATGAGTTAGGTTGTATATGCAGTTTGAAGTTTTAACTTGGGTACTCATGAGGTAATAGTTCAGGTAAATGCTATTTCAAGACTGGCTTTTGATTCTTAGGTGACTAGAAAATGCCCTTAAAAACGGTTTTCTATATGCTAGAAAAGAGGAAAAGAATACAAGGATGTATGGTACTCTTTCTTTTATTTTTACGTCCCTTACTACGCGGTTGTCGATGCCCGTGACTTTACATCTCTTTTTTCCTTTTCGAGATTGTTTTATATTGATGAACGCCATTTTTTTTAGCGTAATTGTGTATACAGTAGCTACTTACTGAAATAAACAAAATCTTTTTGACGTTGGGTTATTATGGTTTCGCGTAGGTTTTGTGTATACCTATCAGTGGTTAGTAAATTGTATGAAGGGGTACATGGAAGCTTAGTAGCGAATGGTTGAAGTAGGTTACCATTTGGAGAAGCATTTCTTCATTGTCATTTCTCGAGAAGTAGTTGAATGTTTTAGGCGTGTCGTATGTACTATAACCCGGGAAAGGTGCCATGCACACGGCTGCGAGCTGGCTCGCACTCGGCGACACAGTTGGCAGGATGTGGCGCGGATGGGAGTAGGGCACTCGTAGCCTCATGTAGTTCAATTTTTTGTCATTAATTATTCAATGCGTTGGTTCAACTAGAATCATGTTCTATTTGACGTCAATAAGAACAAGTAATTGTCAATGTTGAGAAATAAATATTTCATTTCATTTCAACTATTTTGTAGTTATATTTGTTAAAAATAAGCCACCAATACATTTATAGACCGTTGTATAAAAATTATCCAGCCCAATTTGAAACTGATGGATTGTGATTTTCGAATTCCGGTTGATTGTATTTAGATTGTGCATATGTCACCGTTTTTAGTGTATATTTTGGCCTTTTTTATAATGCTTATAATCCAATGCCCAGCCTTGATAAGGATTTAGACATTCTCTCAGTTTCTTATATATTCGGAATAGATAACTGAGCTCTAGAGCGAATTAATCACAAATAGAAGTCATTAATTACGCTAATCACAGCGTTGCCTTATTAATCTGACAACTGACGGTTTAAAAAAGAACGTTAACGAGCAACGAGACAGTTTTCAATTAACTATTCGATACTTCAATATACTTATAGTTCTGTGTCGAATCATTCGACAAATTAATTACTTAATACAATTACTCATACAATTTATTACAAATTAGTGCTCTCATAAAATCTCGTAAAATGTCTTCAAAACTTGAAGGTCTGCATATGTTTAGTACTAGCTATCTTGAGCTTTATCACTATCGACGTTTTCAATGTTTATTTTCGTTGTAAAACGTAAGTTAATCAGAAAGACCTGCAAAACAGGAGTACAATATGCAAATAAACATGACATAATATTAGGTCTTTACCTATGAAATTGCCGTTTTTCACGAAATAAATGAAGCGTAATTTTTTATATATTTTTTATTTCTATTAATCAAAATAATCACCCATGCAATCAATGCATCTTTGCCAACGCATTGGTAGCTTATTGATGCCTTTCTTGAAGAAATCAGCTGGACGGGAGGCAACAAAATTCTTCAAAGGCATTTTGTACTGCCTCTCGGGTATTGAATTTTTTTCCCGCCAAGAAGTTATCTAAATTCTGGAAAAAGTAGAAGTCTGTAGGCGCAAGGTCTGGTGAGTACGGCGGATGACGGAGAACTTCCAACCCCAACTCTTGTAGCTTGGAGACCGTCTGCTGTGCAGTATGAGGTCGCGCGTTGTCGTGCAGGAGCAGTGGAGCCGAACGATTGACCAAAGCTGGTTGGAGACGTGCGAGCTTCTGCATCATTGTGTTCAGTCCTTCACAGTACACATCTGCAGTAATGCTAGTCCCGTTTGGCAAGAAGCTGTGATGAATTACACCCGCGTTAGACCACCAAACAGTGACTATCACTTTTCTAGTGGTAAGTTTTCGTTTAGGGCATTGTTTCGGTGCTGAACCAGGGTCCAACCAACTTGCTGAGCGCTTACGATTGTCAAACAGGATCCATTTCTCGTCACAAGTAACAATGCGGTTCAGAATTCCTTCATTTGTATGCCTGCTGAGTAGTGCAAGGCACGTCTCCACGCGTACTTCGCGCTGGCGGTCATTGAGTTCGTGGGGTACCCATTTGTCAAGCTTTTTTACCTTGCCAATTTGACGCAAATGGACCAATATTGTTTTGATGCTAATGTCGAAAGCTGCTGTTAATTCAGCCGTGGATTGAGTTTCATCAGCTTCCACAATTGCCTTTAATTCGTCATTGTCGACCAAAGTTTTCAGACGACCACGTGGTTCATTTTTCAGGTCAAAATTTCCAGAACGGAAGCGGGTAAACCAATAACGGGTGGTGCGTTCGTTTGTAGTGTTCGCTCCGTAAACGTCGTTGATGTTGCGTGCCGCTTGTGCCGCTTTGCTGCCACGACGGTACTCATACTCCATAATTACTCGAATTTTCAACTTATCCATGATGACGAAAAATGTTCGAATGCGTTGAAAACAAAACACTAACTATTAAACAAATGACGATTTTAGAAAAAGAATTCCATGTTTGTCAAATAAAATTAATTTGAAATTAGAATTATCAGTCAAAAAAAAAATATTTGTATTTGAAATGGCCAGTACGGCAAAACGGCAGTTTCATAGGTAAAGACCTATTACATACACGTTATAAACGATTGGTTTTTGACTAACGTGCGCGGCGCGCGCTTGCACTGACTGACATTCCTTGTTCTTCCCGCGTGGTCTTCAATTGTGTTGCCATTTAAAGTTACCAGGGTTCCCAAACTAAGCTTTTGGCGCCTGTGCCGCGGGAAACTACTAGTTTTTCTTAAGTATTATATAGGCAAAGATATACCTTTATAAGAACAGAAAAATATAAATTATTATTTCAATATTACAACTATATGCTAAATTATCATAGAGTCTAGTAGGATATTAGACTTTCTAGTACGAACAGAACTCCTAAAATTGTTCCATAATACAAAGTTTTTAAGAAAAAGACCATACTAGATGAATCTTAAATTTATACATATGATTTTAGAACTTACTTTGAGATAAGAAGTGGACTCTTCATGTTTATTCATTAAAATATAGGTAAACAAAGTCAACTTCTTAAAGTAATATCACAAAAAACACAAAAACCTCCAACAGAATGTGATACAGTTTCGGCCCTCGTTAGCGCAAGGTGGCGTCCGAGAGGCCGCTTCAACAGAGGAACTCCTTCACGACGAGCGTTGAGAGCGGTTGAAGATGTCCAACCATCTTGTCGTGG
Organism: Marasmarcha lunaedactyla; assembly: GCA_923062675.1. Lineage (NCBI taxonomy): Eukaryota > Metazoa > Arthropoda > Insecta > Lepidoptera > Pterophoridae > Marasmarcha > Marasmarcha lunaedactyla. Next base: position 23,019,182 of record OV281353.1, read on the forward strand.
TTATATGTTATTTTATTCTAAACATTTATAGGTATAACGTGGGTTACGAAATAAGGAGCGTGCGGCTTAAGTGATACGACTGGGACGAAATTTAGCACACCGAAGGGGCTATGGTCAGCCAAATGTTTACTACTATCGCGGTTTTTTAAACTATTACTTAAGGAACTTACGGGATAATTACAACGATTTAGATTTTAAAATCGAGTTTCCGATATTTTGGAACTGTCGCAAGCGTCATGATCACGGAGACTTCTGACCAGAAGTTCCACAGTAAGAATCCCGTTAATTCCTTAAATAATAAAAACATATTAGGAGTATATATAAAAAAACACTGGGGATTTTTGTGGAATTATTTAAAAATCGAGGTAAAATTAGCCTATCCAAGGCCATATTTTATCCGAACCCTAATCAATTTTTTTAAAAGAAAGGCGAACCCTGACGTGGCATTTCTTCAGTTCTCGTTAGCACAAGGTTGGGTATGAGAGGCCGCGCTTCAGACAAGCGTCTTCATCTTACAATGTAGGTCGAGAGCAGGGAATGACTGGACCGCTGGGTTATGACATGTTATCTATAGGCACATTATTTATTTTTGTTTTAGCAAAGGTTAGGGAGGTGGTTAGAAGATGGTAAAATGACATTCAGCTCCCTCATAAACCTACAACTGACTCGTATATATACAAATTTTTACTTTGATATACCGACCATTACATCGCCATACGATTTCGTCGTGAATATTATCACAATCGGTGAGCTATCGTAAACACACGAGGTATTGTATACGAGGTGGAGTTTAATGTATGTTTAACTTTATTGTTCGATTCGTTTATAAACCAAACGCGAATAAATTGATATAACTGCTTTAAACATATTTAAAGGAGCTTGAATAACAATTCTTCTTTTTTAAATGTATACAAAGTCAGACGAATTAAAATTTTTGCAAGCATAGTTTCATTGCCCTCCTATTTCAGCACAGTTAAGAAAATCAAGAAATCTTCAACACGGAAATATCTTATCTCCGGGGAAATCAGGCCCTGCTTGGAATAGCCTTAACTTTGACAAAATTATCAAGTTAAATTTTAAGGGTGTTCGATGTGTCGATCGATGTAGATTGGTCTGGTAAAACTGTCGAACGACTGTTCCATTCTACCACCGATCGATGGCGTCGATCGACGATCGATCAATTGGTGTGGTAACACCCTAAGAAGGATTTTTGATTATATATAAATAAAAAAAACTTACGTATCCGTATAATCTAAAAAGGTAAAAAAATAAACGCCATTTAACCCGGGTATCAATCGCCTGGGTAAATATATACCATGCTTTTCTGAGCCTTGAGTTTATAAAGACTACTTTTTGTAAAAAAAATTGTACCAACTAAACCCAAGTCCTGGTTCAATATTCAACATTTAATATAATCAATCAATCATGTAAAGGAACGAGTGATCAGTCAAATAAGTCTCGTACCCGAGCTGTCCTAGCATCATGTACCTACGTCACTAACTCTAGCAAACGGTTAGGCAACTTCTAGAAGACACTAGCAAATGATTATTAAATTAACTCTAAGCTTATTTGTTGTTCGAAAACCTTTATACCAAACCATGGTAAATTTATTTAAAATTGTCATACGATTTGCATGTCTAAGCAAAACTAAGAAAGTCTTTTAAGAAAGGTTAGGAAACGGCAAATAGTATGAAAATTTTAGAAATGAGTTCCTAGCTTTTATGTAAACTGACTTTACATATCTAGCACTCTCATACCCTAATAACAAACTGTCTCTAAGATAACGCCTAATATATCCGCATAAGACATTGTTCCGTGCAGAGTATAATAGAACATCGACCTTAACATTTCAACTTTTGGTCAAACAAGAGCTCAAATTTCGTTGCTAGAGAAAAGCTGGGGCTCTGTTCTCTGTACCTACAACTAATGGCCGTTAAATCTAATTTTATTCGGACAATCACATTTCTCCGTTACTGAAATAATGTTTTGGTTTGTACAAGCCATTTTCGCAATAAAGCTTCAGAAATAAGGTTGGATATCTTCCAGCTATTTCGCCACAAAGTCACTGACCGAGGTCACCCTAAAATGTAAGGAAACCTTAAACAAATATGAAAATGTTGCGTCGTATTGTACAGATTACATTGTTTTGAAAAAAATATTTTTGTCAAAAACATGTCAGTACTTTAAATAAATATAACGTTATAATCTACGAGTAATACATACAGGGTGTTAGCGTTAGTACTGAGCATCGTTTCAGAGTCGGAAGGTGGCACTAAAAGATAAATATTAATAAAAACTATTTGGCCAAACTCAGTGTATAAAAAAAGTTATGAACTTTTGAATTTTTTATTTTCATTTTTGTTTCTTTTATTTAAATATTTCAAAATCGCTTACAATTCTTTTTTAATTCGTATTAGCTAATCTATTTTAACACCCGATGGAAAAGAACTAAGAAAGCCGTGTTAAATACGAAACAAAACCACAAAGAACTTATGGAATAACACAGTAAGTACAACTATATTCTCGCTATAAAAAGGTGGAAAAAAAGCACCCCATTAAAGAACCTGTAAAGCTATAAATAACTACAGCTGAACTTAGAACCTGGGTACGGTAGAATCTGAAAGCTCGATCAATTTGTGATGATATAATTAGACTGCAAGCTTTCACTTACAGTTGAGTTGGGCAATGTGCTAGTTCCATGTTTGTTAAGGGATCGATATTTTGATTACTGTGTGTCGAACTACTACTACCTACTACTGGAGATTTCTCAAAGCCGAAAATGGCTGGAACGACATTCTAGAACTGACCTTTATTTAAAACCATTACATTTTATATATTTTCAATAAAGGTTAAATTATTCTTATTAAGTTTGTTTAACCTTTAGAATTTTGTAGACCCCAGTTTTTATTAAAAAAAAACAATAAAATGTTTTCGTTTATTTCATTACTGCAACACTAAAGTTGCTGACATATATCAAGAACTGTCAATGACAATGTCAGCTATGTAACTGACAGAACGTTTCATAAGAAGTTCAAGTCGCTATTACCAATCTATGGAAATAATCGGTAAAATATACGGTTTTAAATTAATTTAAGGTTATTTAGTGATATATTTTCTACAAGTAAACAAACAAATCCAATCTACATCAAACAATAAAAGAAACCTCAGTAGTCAGTACCTTGTCAAAACTGATAATATACAGACTTCAAAAACATGGCTGTCCCCAATTTAGGGACAAATATTCTTCCGTATACTAAATTTTCACATGTTAAATCGGGGGTCTACGAAAATCAAACAAAAGCAGAAATGAATAGCTTTTTTTTAGCTATCTTAGCACATAGTCCTTCTACTGTGGTGGTTAGAGTTACATTAATATCCAGTAGCGGTACTTAACGTTTCCTTTGACAAAGTTAATATGAATTTGTAATTTCTAGTAAATATAGTTATACTATTTCCATTTCTTTATTTTCTCGATGACAGCTCCTGTGCAAACTTGTGCGAGCGTTTTTTTTACATTTACGTATGCATTATTTTATAAAAATATGACGTTTACGCACGTACAAGGTTATATAATACCAGAGTCGGAGAAACTGATAGGGATGAAGCTATATCGATAAACGAGATAGAGAGAACTGTCATCGAGAAAATAAAGAAATGAAAATAGTACAGTTTTTCAATACCTATGCACATTTCCTATAACAGTTGCTTTTATACTAAGTAATAAATTACCATTTGTGTACCTAACATTATTAAAAACATAACAAATACATATGCGCTTAAATTTACAAAAGAAACCTCAAATAAATAGGTACTCCCAGCGCACTCATCGGCGACCCAGGCTGGGGGACGACAACACATCAGGGAGTTCGAATGCGAAGCCGAGCTTGCACCAAGTTACCCATCTTTACATAAGCAAATTAAATAATGTACCCTACAAAGTTTTCCTTAAAACTCATGTAACAAGAGAAGTCCTGCTTGTTCAAAACAAAAAGGGTATAACGTTAAAATGTTGCATAAACTTTGTATACAAGGTAAATGTTACAAAGGCAGCTGATTGGCGGTTCGTTTCGAAACAGGGCTTTATGGAAAATAACTGGCTTTTTGATCAAAAGGAGAAATGACGACATTTTGTGGTAGGAAAACAACTTTGTTTGCGAAAACTAATTTAGGAAACATAATATTGTACATTTTATTTCATTGTATAACGACATAATATATTCGCGATCAGCCGCTACATTTTTATCATTATTTGAGAGTGCATCGGTAACCTCCCGAGTCAATCCCGGTACGTATATGCTAACTTTCTTATAGGTTTTTTTAGAACAACTCGACTACAATTGTCCTACAATGTATATAATACATAGGGTAAACTGCCAAGTCCTCCTCCTGAAAGGAGACTTTTCATTTTCGGCTAGCGCAATGTACACCAGTTCGAAATGTACGAAAAAATGTGGTATACATACTAAAAATATTCAAAAAAAATGATACCCTGCATTATGTTCTACTTTGAAACAAAAAACGAAACATCATGTGGCCTCGCCGAGGTGACGTTTCCGTACTCCGCATTGTTGAACGAAAATAAGAAACTGCATGCTTGTACCTCTGAGTCTGTGATAAGTTGGTGGGTATGGTTTCAATAATCGATACACACTGCGAGTTACGACTTACAAAAATATTTAAAACTAAGCTATAACTAATATTTGAATGACTTTGGAGGTGTTTGATGTTATATTAGGTATAATAATTATAATCGTTTTGGCAACTTGAAATGATCAAAATTTCCTTTTACTCACTACCAATTACTCGATTATAAATCAAGAGGTTTGCTGTTGTTGAATGAATGGTACACAATAATTACGGTTGTAATACAATAATTAAGTAAATGGAATTCGCTTCCAAAAAGTTGGAAAATAAAAGTAACAACAGAACATCAATATGATAGATATGAAATATGAATCCTATGAACACCCGTACAAAATCTAGCCAAGTGCCCCTTAAATATTAAAATGTCTCCTTTTGGAACATCTCGATGTCTCCATTTCAAATTGACTCTAAAATCAATATATATAAAATTAACTTTAATTACCTAACTAGACGCGTCTATAAGTACTTTGGGCGGTTTTTTCAATGCTCAGATAACTTTTATCAGCAGAATAATTTTGATAATTTGACATAATTTCTAAGGAAAGGCTTGTCAACTGTCGAAATTATTCTAGTGATAAAATTTATCTAAGCATTGAAAAAAAGGTCCTAAAACAATTAGCGGCGCTTTAATTCGCATTTGAAAACAAGACGGAGGGCAAAAGTGTCAAATGGAGAAATTCAGTAAAGAAAAATTAGTGGAGAGGTGATTTCAAATGTTTTTTTTAATTTTTTTTTGTTCCTCTCCACGGAGAGGGCAGGAGGAATTAAAAATGCTCTTACGCATACTCCGCGCGCGCGATCGGAGTTATGTGGGACTCGTCACTCCGAGCCTACCAGAGTCTATACCCACTAAAAAACCACCTGAATGACCGTGCAATTTTGTGCCACACAGCCTTCATCTGAGCGACGGCCAATTGGAGAAAGAGGCCGCGCTAGCGGGGCCCAGAATAAAAGGGGTCACCCGCTGGGATTTACATAGCACTGAACGTGCTCAAAGCACTGAAGGTGATTTCATAGCACTAAAGGTACTCAAAATGAAAACAGAAATTTAAAATAAAATTAAATAAATATTAAAGAAGTTAAATTAATTCGAGTTAAGATTACAATTTGAATTTGCGGCCAGAAGGGTTTCAAGATCCGATGTCAGTCTGGTGGAAGAGTACGCTTGCGCATTACTAGCGACTTTGAACTTCGAATCTAAGACAGGAGTAGTATATGAGACTGAATCTCGAACTAGAGGATTGGGATGGGTTTCGGAGCGATTGAAGGACGCTTCAGAGAGTGTTTTGAGGTGTTATTCTACTGTAGGCAGTTCAAGATCTCTGTGCAAGTCCGCGTTAAGCACGTACCACGGCGCGTTTGTGGCCCTGGGGCAAAAGAGATTTTGAACTACCTGCAGTTTGTGCAGGACGGAGGGTTTGGCGTGGGCAAAGATTGGCGAGGCATATGTCATGACGGGTCTAACGCAGACCTTGTAAAGTGTACGTTTGTTTCTGAAAGACCTTTTACTTTTTCTACCTAACGTGCTATTTAGGCGGCCTAAGTAGTGACTGGCAAGTTTCGAAACTCTATCGATGTGTGGCTTGAAAGAAAGCGTCGGATCTAAGGTGACGCTTAAGTATTTAGTACTTGCAGGGGATGGGAATGCCTAACATTCGAACGTGGGGATCGCCAGCGGGACGACGGCGTTTGGGGTCGAATCGCAGAACTCTAGTCTGGATACACATCGATGCGCCATTTTTGAAACCATACACCGAGTGCGTTTACGGCCTTTTGGAGTCTGGTTACAAGGTGCGAAACACTGACCTTTGGTGTAGAGTGCGGTGTCGTCGGCAAAGAGGGCGAGTTCGACGCCTTTCGGCGGGATGGGGATGTCGTTGGTGTGCACGGTGTACAACAGAGGGGCGAAGACTGAGCCTAGAGGGACTCCAGCCTACATAGGACGAGGCGCGGAAAGCGTGCTTTCATGTTTAAATCGAAACGTACGGTCTTTGAAAAACGAACCGATTAACCTGACTAGGCGATCCGGTGAGCCTATTTTGTAGAGTTTAAAAACGAGACCGCTGTGCCAGACTTTATCGAAAGCCTTGGCTACGTCAAAGAAAATGGCGACTGTTTTATAACGACGCGGATAGAAGCCGTCAAGTATGTACTCGACGATTCGATGGACTTGCTGTGGGCAGGAGTGCTTAGCGCGAAAGCCGAACTGATGGGGAATAATGAGGGGATCACCATCCGTTGGAAACAGATGGTTCCGCATCCGACAGAGTATGACTCTCTCGAGAAGTTTAAACATGGCCTTGAGGAGGCTGATGGGTCTGTGATTAGCCGGGGTATTCAGAGGTTTACCCGGATTGGGAATGCCTATGACTGTCGCTTCTTTCCAAGCTTTTGGAAAGTAGCTATGGTCGAAGCAGGCATTGAAAATGATAACTAACAAGGTAAGCACCTGTTGAGGCAGGTCGGCGGTGATGGGGAGAGAGTCTCTGCGAAGGACTTCGTCCTCCACCGCCTGGATGTGAGAGGGATCCGCAGGTTGCGCGCTGGGCGAGCATTGTATTACCGTCGGGACGAGTGAGAGGAGGAACGTGAGAGGCGGCGTCTACGCGTAAGGCTCGGGCCATACTATAATACGCTTGGTGGGACGGGGAGATATTCGCCATGAGATCGTTCATCTGAGCGTCTCGTGATTCCGCGTGGCAAGACCTGACTTTACGTTGTAACTGATTCGCAGCTAATCTATAGGCGGGCGTGGGATATTTCTTGGCTATCCGGAGAGCCGCGTTCTTAGCTTTAATAAGATTGCTAACGGCTAAGGGAAGCGTGGGTTTGCCTTGCTTAGCAACGTTTTCTTTAACACTGATGGCTGAGTTGATAGCATCAGTGAGGGAATCGACTATCGAGTCTATTTTATCCGGGCTATCTAATTGGTCGGGCGAGATCGCGAGCGGAGAGTTCAGGGCCTCTAAGGCTGAAACTATCGTATTTTTAAAGCCTTTCCAGTTGGTAAAGGTCTTAGGCGAGGTGACGTTATCGTTAGGCGGTCCTAGCATGAGAGAGACGGGGCGGTGATCAGATCCTAGGTCATCGAGCGGTTCGATAGACCTGAGATCGAGGTTGATTCGTTTGACGATCGCAAAATCGAGGATATCAAGAGAGTGGTTTGGGTTGTCGGGATAGTGAGTGGGAGTGACGGGAGAGATGACGTCTAAGTCGAGTTGCTCAGTGATGTTAAGGAGAGCTGTTAGAGCTCGAGTTGGGAGTATTAGATAAAATAAGTAATGCTAACGGAAAACGTTTACCGCGGTTGGAGTGCATCTTGTGCACTGCTTCAGCCGGGAAGTCCTGGTACTTAAGGTCCTCGAGGATTTCCTCGTTCGCGAGCTCGAACGGGACGCCCCGTAATACTGCACGGATCTTACGCTCCTCCGGGAGGGCGGCGGTGTGATAAGCGATTTGCCTAACTGATAGGAGCCTAGTGAACGCGCGGAAGTCGTCGAAAGTCGCGACCTGAATATTGATAGTATCGCCTGCGTTGGCGGCTTTAAGATAATTGATTTTGCGCTCTTTGCACAAGTTAGAAACCGCGGTCCAGCGCGCTTTTTCGCGGAGGAAGACGGGCGGAGGGACGGGAGCGCAGCGCGTCGCTGGCTTCGACGGGACCGACGGAGACGCGGTCACTTCTAATGACATAAGCGGCGCGGGGACGGGTGCTGTAGGCACAGGGGTGGGATCTCGTGTTGAAGACACCGCGATTTTCTTTAAGCGCATCTTGGAGCGGTTAGAGACCAATGTGAATGGGGGCTCAGGAGAGCCGGTTAAAGTAGCGGCGCCGGACGACGGTTCGGACACGGAATCGGAGTCACTCCCGGGAGCGGTACGCTTACGCCGCGATGCGCGAGATGTCGTGACCGACGCGCAGTCCATATCGGATGGAACGGGAGACGCGGGAGAGCTGGTAAAGACCTAAGGGGTCTGGGAGTTGGTGGTCTGAGGGGCCGGGGACGCGTTAAGCGCTAATAAAGGCCTGCGAGAAGACCTCATCTGATATTGGGTTGCCCGACGCAGCGAGCGCCTGGGCGAACGCTTTCGCGAAGTTTATTACGCTTTGCGAATCCATGGGAGGGGTTGGGACTAAGGTATGTATATATAAGTATATAAAAGATGCTAACAAACCTAGCGAACCCTAGCAGCTAACCTCACTACCAGCGGTACCAGCGGCTGGAGAGAATGACTTAAAACTAACCGTAGTTCGCCGAAGGCCGCTACCTAGAAACCTAAAAAAAGGGTACGGTAATAAATATGAAAATATAGGAAAAATAAATAAAAACAGAAGAAGGAATAAAATAAAAATAAAAGGACTGGATCAGTACAAATTTGTTGTCACCGTTAAGTATCCTTTGTACTGAAACCATACTACTCACGCTGGGCACAACACAGCACTCAGCACAGCACTTTGAAGACTAAGGGGCTTAGTCGCAAAGAAAAATCACTACGATAGCGCTCGGAGGGAGTAAGAAAACCCAGAAAAACCGTATCACGGAACCAACACGATATACTGTGACGCCAGTAAACTGAGCGCCACGGAATACCGGGAAGGGACCGATCAATCGGAGTGGTCTTGGAACGTCCGTACCGGGCGGCGATCGGAGCGAGAATAATTTCAAATGATGAGTTTATGTAATTTATAGCGTTGTGTTACAGTAGGGATAAGTTTCATGACATGTGGGTAACAGTAAAATGTAAATTATATTTAAAATACATGTTATCTTGTACCGTAAGTTTAAAAAAGTTCTGGGGCGGGGAACTGGAAAAAAAAGTTCAGTCGCTATCTTAAAAGCTCACACTCGTTTATTGCATTTCAAGTTACATGGGCACGATCTGAAGAACAATTTGATTAGTAATGTTCATCTTATCCTCCAGTCAACCTTCTAACCAGTCTCCGGTCGCCAATAAAAGTTGATCAAATATATCAGTTTGTAAGATGTCACATTATGTGCTCGCACATTACTCTGGTAGTACCAATTCAGATCTCTGTGCAATGTTTAAATGAATTATTAGGATAGTTATAAAGCTTACATTTTTGTTATCAAATAATTTATTTAGTTAAGTGTACATGGCTATTTTTCGTACATCCTGTAAGAGACAGTCTATCAAAATCCGAAAGGGCACGAGCATTACTAGAATGTTCCTAGGCACAGTTGTCCAGGTTCGTCGATGGCACTTTCAGGTTGCCGTAAATCATCCATTACACTAGGTATGATCTTCGTTGAAGCAGAAACATTATTTAGTTTTTCTATAAACTTGCGTTAACGTAAATTACATTTTCTTTTTGAGTTACAACGACATGTTGTTATTTTGTAGATAAATGGTTATAGTAAGTGTTGCTAACCTGAGAGGCTTAAAATATACATATAATCGCTTAAATACTTTAATATAATAAATAAATGAATCTCCAGACAAACACACCAACTGTATGGCCCCAAAGAAAGCAGAGCTTGTGTTATTGATGACCATACAGCGAACGGGGGGGGGACCCAGATTAAACTTACATATATAAATACAAACAACCATGACCCGAGCACAAACATCCATGTCCATAACACAAATGAATGGCCCGGCCAGGACTCGAAACCTGGGACCTTCGGCGTATTAGGCAAGGCTACTTACCACTACACCAATCGGTCGTAAATATAAATAGCTTTTGTTGATCCTTCGTAACTACCTTAATAACATTTTAATATAGAACTTAAACCATAGGACATGAGTAGTTGAGAATCAGTAATAATTTAAAATAAATCTAAGAGATGCTATTGGCCGAACACTGGACATAAAAATCTCAACCAACCGAGTTTCCGACAGCTAAATTGCTATTGGGTGAACGGACTCCAGACTTGAAGTGTTCGGTCACACGGCTACTTGGCTGGGGCAGCCAGATACTGGAACAAACGTAGCTATCCAAAACATCATTTTTTATGCATAAATCAACCACAGAAAAACTGAAGTGAAGCTTTAGATTTATTTTTGAATGTTTAGATGACACAATAAAAAAAATACTTAGTTGTTTTATAAATCAGTTTATGCTTTAACACGCTGGTGAGAACGCATCATTTAATTCGCGAGTCAGTCTCGTATACTGCTCCAATCCTAAACTCTAAGCTCAAAGTCTCGAGACCTAGGAACTCCAGGTCTCGAGACCCCCTAAATCAGCTTTCGGCGGATCTAGAAGCTCTTCTAGCTGCCCAGGCCGTGACTAACTCTAATTCTCGTTGAGCACCTTCAGTGCTATGACATTTCCCAGCCGATGACCCGATAGCGGGTCTCCGATTGCGCGGCTTGTTCTCCAACTGGCCGTCGTCGCATCAAATGAAGACTGTGAGGCAATTGCTTGCCAGAATCGTACAGGTGATCTTTAGTGGATAGTGGCTCTAGTAGGCTCGGAGCAATTCCACATAACCCCGCAATCGCGGCTAGGTATGCATAAGAGCATTTTTACCCAACTGCATTCCCAGCGGAGGGAGAAAAAAAACAGGCTGAAGACTGGGCATTTTGCCCTACATTTTTAAACCGACCCCTAACGACGTTCTGAAAAGTTGCCGTCCTTCACCTATTGCAGTCTCATTAACAACATCTAGTGCAAAGCTGCCCACATGTTTACCTCCTGGTTCACTCGGACCCCAACGAACATCATCACATGTACAGCTACCATTACATAACATCCAGAATGCCGAGCGTGGCTAGGCAACGCGCATGCACCTAGGCACCGTTGGGAAATAAAGCGTAGTAGAATTACGATCATGGCTGACCCTGTTACAATGTGACACGGAATACGTACGTCGATGCAGTGTGTACTTTGCTTCGTTGGGGCGTAACAACTATACGTACACATTGAACGTCTAACGTTATATTTTTTTAAAACGTATAATTATTTTATGAAGGCGCTTATGATTTTTATAGTTTCGGCTGGGGTCCAATACCGAGGATTTCATGCCAAATGCTCAAGCTAGTAACAAGCGCATTGATACTGCTTTTTGATTTCCCTTTATTGTGAGATCGAAGGCAATTCGGACTAGTTAGATAGCTCTGCCATTCTTCTGACGGCCTATCAACACGGCCTTCTCACATTTGGTTTAAATCTTTTATGACCCAAACGGCAACATCTATTATGCGCTACCATCATGGGAGATATGCAAACTTACTTACTCTTTCATCAATCAAGTCATCTTTAAGTATATATCCATCATTAGAATATTCAATTCATAGTGCTTATATATAAACTACTCGATCGCCGGCGTGCTTGCCACACCTACTAAAGTATTGGAGCAGTCGAATAAGTAATTTGTTCAAGTTATGTACAGTAACTATTAGTTTATACAAAAATCTTGCACAGAACAGTCTGAAAGACTTATGTTTTATTTACTTTGATATGTATTTAGTTTTTTTTTTATTGTTTAAAATTATAAAATGTACTTTACGGCAGAATTTTTAAACTTTAAGACTTTACATGAATGTATTAATAAAATATGTAAGTGCGTTATTTGATAGTACTTAGGTCTTTGTTTATGCTAATATTCAGTCTATAGCCTTGATTACTAGGTGCAAAGTTGTTTGTCAATTTGTATTTACGAACGGGAAGCAGCCGGGCCTATTTATTTATAGTTTCTATTTCGAGAATTTCGTTCAAAAAACTAATTAGAAGTAACATCTTAGGGATAACGGAAGAAAGTTATAAAATCTAGTGTAGAAGATGAAGATGTAGATTTCGAAGAGTATCCAATGGAGAATAACAATGATATTATTGAGTATGGAAAATCGCAGCCGCAAATACGAGTGACAGACACCGAGGTAGTCTCGAGGTAGTCTCCTTAACTGAAACTGCGAAATTATTCACAGATCCAGATCCAACTCCCATCAACACACCTGCTCTATACGTAGGTCCATCACAGCTATGTCGGACAAGTTAACCATTTCTAACTTTACTTAGATATCTACTATATTAATAATAAAAATAATCTTGATTCAAAATTACAAATTATGTATGTCTCCTGAACTAGGAGGACCTGCATTGCTGTTACATTGAATTCGAGAGAGAAGCCTAATAAATCTTGTTGTAATCTTGTACGTCCACAGCTAAAAGGGAGCTTAAATAAGTCAAGTCCTATACCACGTTATATTGTTTTGTGTTTTAAATTATCTACATATTTCAATACTCAGAACACTAGCCACCGTTGTACAATAAAACTTTGCTTAAAAATTTCAGTAATATGTCATTCTATGCGTCATTTTACATAGGTACACTTTCTTTTAGAATTGAAATCACCCAGTTACTAGAACATAAAAGGAACATATGCCATCCAAGCGTCCTTAGAGATCAATTTTGCATTCACCCCAACAAGGTCTTTGCTAGGGAAGTTATTCAACAGAAAGGACGTAGGCGGTGTTATAACCTTTAAACCTCCCTGAAGTACAGGAAAGTATATTTTGTAATATGAAGAGGACAATCTATTTTCGATTAAGGGGTCGCACCAGAATTGAATAAGCTATAGAGAATTAATCTTCGCTGGAAAGTTATTGTATCGAGATGACGAAAAGCTTTTAAAAAGGTTTTGCAACGTCACGGAAACATTGTATCCCTTTTTCATTGAGTTTTTGTGTTGTGATTTTGAACACGTTTTGGAGTGATTCTTTGTGTACAAACATACATAGGTACGACGTGTTTGAATACAAAATGTAGGCTGAACAAAGGAATCTTAAGGTCAAGGTATTGGCTGTATTTTTAAATATAAAACTTTATCTTTTTATTGTTTCAATATACATTTAATAATTGATTATAATAAAGATACTATCAAAGCTTAACACACATGTATCTGCCCTCCAAGTATCCTCTTACTGATTTTTTAAAAAGTTTATACCAAATTTTAATATCTAGGTTAAAGGCATATAAACTATGACTCACCCGTCCATCACTCTTCCAATAGATGAAGAAGCCATACTCGTCAACTTTGAAGAGGCAGTTCTGCTCCAACTCCGTGTTGTCCTTCTCCTCCGTCCATCTGTCGAACACGGCACCCTGCGGAAGAGAGAAGGCGATTGAGTTGCTGAAGATCAATTCCTGGCTGCCATTTTAAGGAGTCGAAAGGTGAATCCTGCAGTTGTTGTATATAATTAAAATTATAACTAGGTATTTGTTGCGCGAATAAAGCGAACAAGCTAGTCTTATTTTATGCAAATATTAGTCATATAATAAACAACACATTAGGTTTTTATATTAATAGATCGAATTATATAATAATAGTTCTTATGCTACATGCAACAAATGTAATGTTAGATTGCGGTTTTACAATCAGCTGGAGTTGCCTTAGTTCAACAACTACACTGACAGTTCGTTCCCTTTGACCGGAACACACCTGTTTATATGTCTTTTTTAATTTAAGGTGGCCTTAACTAGGAACGATTATAGTACCACCGACGAGATCTTATAAAAAAAAACTATCACTATTGCCGCTTCTAAAATCTAAAGATTTTACAAATTTTCTCTGATTTTCTTTCGATGCGATTTATGTGATATTTCAAATTAATATTCCAAATGGAATAGCTGTAATCTAATAATAATAACAACTTGGCTGACATCAGACCAATTACAAGCTCCCCCCCCCCACATGTAACGTAAGAACGTTCTGAAATGGTTTTCATACTCTTAAGACCAAATCCTTATGTTGATATCACTTTGATGTCGTCCATAATGACACTAAGAATTTGTGTTTCTTTTTAGATAAGATTATTTGAGGGAAAATATCAGGAGTTTATCACATTTCCTTTTTTTTAAAAGCTTATTACATCTCAAGTATCCAAGTTAAGAAAGAGTTTCTTCCGACAGTAAACTTCGGAGTATGATATGGAAATCGTTTACAGAATTAAATGAAAAATAAAAACAATGTGATTGTACCAAGTGCATTGTGTAAAATAAAGCTTACACAAAACATCCCAACTCACAAGGTATTTAACGACAGCCGTCAGTCCTAAAGCTTGTCTATATGCTTTGGCGAATTTTCTATGAAAGGATGTAAATTACCAATAATGATGAATATGTTACTAACGTATATGAACTAATCACAACGAAATAAACTAATAACTATGAACAAAATGTTTTGTATACTTGCATACAATATAAAATGCTTACGTCAAAACCTATATGTTCGCAACAGGTGTATGGGTGAATTATTTCAAAAACTTATATATTGTTATAATGAGGGCAAACTTTATATACCGCACCTATCCCTGAAATGAATTATAAGTTTGTCTACTCTCGGCACTTGATAGACAAAGTTGTGAAAACCCGTCGTTACAAAACTCGCTAACTAACCTGCCTCAACCGCGGGAGTGAACGCAACTGTAGCAATCACGCGACCGTTCGTGCCGCAGACTTGCAGCGTATTGTAGAAAAAAAAATAAAAACGTCGGTACGAGCATTGAACAACTAACTGAAAAGAAAACATAGTAGTAAACGTCATAGTTTCTTTAGCCTACAAATTGAAGGAGTGATCAATTAGGTTCCTATTTAGTCTATTATTTATTGAGTAACTGGTACAAATCGAATCTGAAATTTATAATCAGCGCACCTCTGTTAAGCAAACTAAAACACTAAATTTGTTTCCGGAGAGATCTGAGAATTGACTAAAAGACAATATTTTTGTTCTGCTAAGTTTATATTATCACACGTTATTCTGTGTTTGAAAGCATTGTAATTAAAAATTACATTAACTGATAACATTTTCTTTTCCACTTATATGCTCGAAGGACAGTAGGACATATGATTTCATATAGGTTAGAATAGGAAATAAACAATATTACTCCATTAATTTAGGAGACAAAAGTTACGTCACTATTTCTAGGATATCAGATGTTTTATAAATACTATATGTGAATAGAGACATAATTTTACTGTTGTTATACTATGTATAACTGTTCGAGCGAGGTAAATCTGCCAGTCTTTTGGCTATTTATTTCTATGTAATATATGTAATCGTTTAGGAAATAACAAACAATCGAGCACCTTTTAGTTTACTAACGCTGGCCACTTCAAAACTATACCTTGCAAAGTTAACAAAACAGTTTAACGTTTATTGTTTCAATTTCAAGAACAACACACAAAGCAGTATCTCTGACAGCGGCTGTCAAACTAGAGCAGACCGGCGCCATCTTGGTTTGGCAACTTTGTGCAACAAACTTTGATTGCGGCCTAGATTTGGGGCAGCTGCAGTAGTATTCTGTTTTACCGAACCAAGAGAGTTGAAGAGGCCTCTTGTGTCTAGAGTTTAAACGATATTTAGTTGCTTAAAACGGGTCTGTGGGTTTATGTTGCCATGGGTTACCGTAAAAACAGTGAATACGACAATGATTCAAAATATTTCCTGCCGCAAGCCCTGTGCCAAAGGTAATATCTATGTACCCAAAACGTTTAAGTCACGTGTAACAACAAGTTTGGTGCACGCTGAACAAGTTTTGAAATGGTCTTAAAATTAAAGACACTCGATAGTTCGAGAGAATTTTTCAAGTTATAAATTGGCGGTTTTCCGTCGCACCCAGTTGGAAAGTGATGATGAAGACGAAGATGGTACGCTGCATCCAAGAGGAACTTATTCACTCTACGGTTGAAAGCATCAGGTTTATATTTATCCGGAAAAACACACGAAGGCGGATCGTTCCATTCTTTGCCAACACCAACGAACTTAAGAAAAACCATGGAGATACACCAGGAATAACGCTACGTCCTAAACTGAATTCCACATTGAACGTAAGAGATAGAAGCACCCCTGTGAACGCAATCTCGCAAAACAAAAAAACAGATTATCTGCAAAGTTTTTTTTTTCTTTTCGAAATGGACAGTTTATTTATGGCCCCACGGGCCTTTTTAATTTCACCGGACTTTCTAGTTTAGCGATGACGGCGCTTAGCTTGAACTCAAACTACTCCTACATACGATATGCCTAAGGGCACCCGAGAGGGTACGGACCTCGGCTTAGGACGTCGTATATTGAAACTACGAGGGTGGATTGAAAAGTTCGCGGCCTAAATAAGAAAACACAGGAATAATGCAATTTTTTATATTTATTTTTCTACATACTCTCCTCCAAGGTCACAGCACTTAGTCCAGCGGTCCTCCAAAGCCTTGATCCCATTTAAATAGAAGGTCTCGTCAAGATCTTCAAAAAAGGCATCTACGGCCACTTTGACCTTCTCATTGGTAGAAATTTTCATTCCACCTAAGTGTTTTTTTTAGTTTTGGAAATAAGTGGAAGTTAGAAGGTGCCAAGTCAGGTGGATAAGGGGGATGAGGAAGCAATTCGAAACCACAATTCACTATTTGAGCCATCGATTCTGCAGATGTGTGAACACGAGGATTGTCCTGATGAAACAAAACTTTCTTGGTCATCAATCCTGGTCTTTTGACTTTATTTCTTCGCGTAAACGACGTAATAGTGTGCAGTAGTATGCATAATTTATAGTTTGACCTCTTTCGAAGTAATCAATCAAAATGATACCCTTAGAATCCCAGAAAACCGATGCCATTACCTTGTTTACTGAAAAACACACCTTGGCTTTCTTGGGGGTCGGAGATCTGGGTCTCTTCTATTGTTTGGATTCAGGAGTATAGTAATAAACCCATGTTTCATCCATAGTAACAAACCTTGCCAAAAATTCGTTTGGATCAGATTGAAAAAGCTCTACTTAGTCTCTAGAAATCGTTAGCCGACTTCGTTTCTGTTCAACTGAAAGGAGCCGCGGAACCCATCTTGCAGACACCCTGTGGAACCCTAATTCGTTAACGATCATGTTTTGTGTACGTTCATATGAAATCCCTAGAGCTTCAGTTACCTCAGATACCTTCAATCTTCTGTCTCCCATGATGAGTTCACATATTTTTTCGATGTTTTCCGAAGTCGTAGCTGTAGAAGGCCGTCCAGAGCGGGGGTCATCTTTGATGCTCTCTCATCCACGTTTAAATTCAGCTGTCCACTTTTTTATCATTGTATACGACGAAGCAGATGTTCCTAAATGATCTACCATATCTTTATGAATCTACTTTGGGGTTAAGTGTTTCTTGTGGAGGTATTTGATCACGGCTGTGCTCTTAATTTTCAACTTAATGAAACTTACTCTCACTTAATGTTTAATAAAATAAATAATTACGCATGTATCTCAAAGAAACATTGCACAGAGACTGACAAAGAGTCTAGGTTTCATATGAGGGTAGTTTTATAATAATATACATGACAACGCTATCTATGTTAGGCCGCAAACTTTTCAATCCACCCTCGTACCACTGGTTCGGAAGGGTCATCTACTGCCAAAGAACCAGCAACACTCAGTAGGAATGCGTACGACGCGTTAGCCTGGCCCACCGGTGGGTTACGCGATTCGAATGCCGTGTTGCTATTCCTTGTTGTAATAGCATTGTCGGGATCTGTTAAGACGTTACCCGGACGCCTATAATGAACCACCGCGTCTGGGTTCGCTGTGTATTCAGATGACTTATTGACCAGCGGGTTGGGATGGTGGGGAGCATTGTCGAAGTGGCGTCTAGACGTCAACTTCATGAATGCGGCAATCGTGAGCAGCTCGAGCTCCTTGTGCATATCTAAGTTGCGGACATAGGGCGGGGCCCCGTATCTGCAAAATATTTACAAAGTCCCTTACGCAATATGATGCATTGTTCCAGTAACAATGGCCATAAAGGATTACAGCAGCAGTTGCGACCCGGTATTCAAAATGTCACTTGTGCACAGACAATGTACTGAATCAGATGGCCGTGATAAGTTGCCCATCCACTGAAATTAATTATATTATGTCGAAAATATATGTCTTAATTTATATTGTACGTGAGACACCACAGAAAGTTTTGGGGAAAAAAGTTTAGTTTTTTATTATATCTTTTCAATGAACTCTGCACCAGCGTCTATAAAAAGTTTAAGGCCGAACCAATTTTCAAAGCACAGTTTCGAGTCTGCAACGGGTGCTTCTTCAACGGCCTTCTGGAACGCAGTGAGCGCATCTTCTGGCCATGAAAACTGTATCCCCTTGAGCAGGTTTTTGGAGCAGGTGTGTTTAGGAACTCCCTTGTCTTAATCGAGGAATATGCGGGCCCTTTGTCGTGGTGGAGCAAAAGGCCTCGGAGTCCTGTGTTCGGTCGCTTGTTGCTCACAGCAGCAAAAACTTCTGTCAAGCATTTGGTAGTTAGGGAATGTGGTATTTGTTTTATTCAACTTCGATTATTAGTAAGGCGATGGCGACATAAAGAGGCCGGACGCCACAGTACCACTCAGCATTGATGCTACTTTGATTTTCTCAGGGAATTGATACTGAATACCCCGTTAAGGAGAAAAAACTGGCGATCAATATTTTTGCAGCGCTTCTCGATCGTTGCACATTGTTGGCGATGGTTCGATTTGAAACAGCCATATTGTTGACTGGCGCTTTGTCTCTGGATCATATTGATGAATCCAAGATTCTTCACATGTTCCGATATCATAAACACGGCGGGAAGAAGCTGCTTTGATTTTATCAATCATATCATGGCACCATTCCACGCGCACCTGTTTCCGAGCATCGGTGAGGTTGTAGGGTACCCAGCGCGAAACAATCCTTTCGCAAAGTTGGTTCTGTAGAATATCATGAAAACTTTCCGATCCAATCTGCAGATTGTGTGATTGCCGGTTTTGTTGAATCAAACTTTTCAATTGTAGCACGTTTTCTTCTTTAGAGGACGAGCAGTTCATAAAAGCTAATTGAAGTCAATTAAATGACTCATCAGGTTTTAAGTTGAACTTGAAGTGGTAAAAAATCATTGCCTGAAAATGTTACCGTCGCAGATCCATTTTGTACGACACACAATAGGTTCATAACGCTGGTAAAAAAATTTATATGGTTACCTTTAAATAATCAAACTTTCAAAATAAATTACAATTCGCCAGCGTATCATACATAGAACCTTTTTTTCGCAAAACTTTCTGAGTGACCTGGTACTCATCTATTATAACTAACACTTAATAAGGTAATGTATTAGGTACAGCTGAGGATGCCAAAAACTGATCCACTTTACAGGCCAGAGAATAAGTTGTTTCGGATTTTACAGAGAAAAAGGAAAACAATTTTTTAAATAGTAAATTTGCTATCGGATGGCCACAACACCAGCTATCGTGGGCTATGTCAACAGGGTAACCCTCCGAAACCCAGCTCGAATTAATTAAGTTTCTGGAACACAGGAGCAAGGCCTGCAGAAACAAGATATTGACTTATAGCTGTATGTCAGACTGCGAGATAACTGTCACTTGGCAAGGGTGGACATACCGGGTATGAAGTTGTCACGGTTGCAATTGTACTGAACATTTGCAATTGACATCAATTGGGATAGAATTAGTTTTCACGTTTATCACGTGTTGTTTATTGTACTTAGACTAAGGCGCCGAGCGGCTCATAAATGCGCAGAAAGTTCTAAATAACCTAATTAATAATAATTAATGTGTATTGTTCGAAATTAATACTTGTTACACACAAAATGATTAACATTTATGTACGTAGAATTTTACCTACCCAGCTAATTTTATCTGAAAGTCATTCTGTCACAACTATCAGCTTCACAAAACATTAGTACTCTGTATTATGAATATAAAAGTTTAATTCACATTAAATTACATGAGAACAAATCACTCAAACAAATCAGATCATTGTCAAATTAGCATGCGCGTACGGCGGCATAGCGTGGCGACTCGCTATGACATAATCAATGTTTAATTATAATTAAGACTTTTCAAATTAGTATACGATTTTGTCTATATCAGTGTTACTTGATTTTTTTATGTACACATTCTTGTGGAATGCATCCTAGACTTAAGTATGTTTAAGGTTTTGTCTTTATAAATTTTATTACAGTTGTATTCCGTTGTGTGTAGTAAATGTTGTGTAAATAAATGTTTGGGAAGTTATCTTTATTAGTGTGTTTATTTCCGCAACCACGTCAATCGGCTCGTTGGTCTAGGGGTATGATTTTCGCTTAGGGTGCGAGAGGTCCCGGGTTCAAATCCCGGACGAGCCCTAATGTTTTGGTTCCCTTCGATGTTTTTCATTTGCATTTTTACCTCTAACCTAATTTGAACAGTATTTTTCTGTAAATTAGAGATTTAGATACTTAAATTTTGGTAATTTAATTAAGATGCACGTCGCATATCATTCATAACGTTGTTTTAAGCAAAATGTACGTTAACTTAATGAGCTCCTGGATTAACTGAATGTAGAGTGGTGGTCAGTGCTGTTAATGGCTGCGGAGTGGCTGAAGGTAATCAATTTTAGTTATAAATTTTATACGAAGGATAACGACTAAAATATGCGGCAAAACGGCCAAAAGGCTGTCGGACTTACCTTGATAGATTACCTTTATTAGTACTTAAAGTGGATTCGACGACCGAGTGGTGTAGTGGTAAGTAGCTTTGCCTCATACGCCGTAGGTCCCAGTTTCGAGCCTGGCCGGGGCATTCATTTGTGTGATGAACACAGATGTTTGTTCTCGGGTCATGGTTGTTTGTATTTATATATGTAGGTTTATTCTGGGTTCCCCCCCAGTTCGCTGTATGGTCATCCATAACACAAGCTCGGCTTACTTTGGGGCCATACAGTTGGTGTGTTTGTCTCCGGATTTATTATTATTATTATTCACATTTAATTTCTAATTAAAAAGGTACTTTTAATTTTAAACGTAAATATGTCACATAACCGTATATTTGTACTGTACTGTGTGAATTAAAAGAATAAAGGAAACTTCTTATTATTTAATAATAATAATATTTTCAATTGGATTAAGATCCGGTGAATTTCTATACGTTAAATTATTTTTGCTCTTGAAATATTTCATCATAACCTTGTTTGAGTTGTCACATAGAGGTTTCATAGAATCTATGAAATATGCATACTTAAAATAAAATAAATAATCAATATTTTAACAAATTATCAAAAAAGGGTGGGCACATTTTCTGTGTTTCGTGCATTCAAATTCAAAAACTTATTTCTCAACATTGACAATTACCTTGTTCTTATTGTCAAATAAAGCATGACTCTACCACCAGTTCGGCAAAACCTTCGTGAAGAAAGGCAAAAAAACTTCACGGATACATTTTTGCAAAAAAGAAATTACGGTTTCTTTAAGTTTATACACAATTATTCTTATCTGCATCTGTTAGCTCGGTAAGTCTCCCTCCCCCCAAGTATCCAAACGACGAACACCCTCAAACGGCACCCGTTCACGAATTAAAGAGGGATCCAGCCATCCTTACCAGTTCAAAAAACCAATACTCCAATATACTGTCATATTGCCTATCTTTTACGGAGCGTCATTCAAATATAGAATATCGTTCAATATTACACAATTCCATTATAGCCATTTTACAAAATTTTTCAAAACATTTGGTCTGAATGAAAATAAATCGAGAATTCGCTGTCGACTGGGATATATCGATAATTCAATTTTATTAAAAGCTTTGGAAAATACGTTTTCTTGATAACACAAAATCCGTGTTGTACCGGAATCTGGTATTCGAGTTTCATAAATATTGAATATCGAATACGAAAAGTCGTTCTGAGAGTACTTAAAATTTTTTAGCCACAAAATGTTTTAACAGTTTCGTGTTTAGTTTTCCTTTCTCGTTTTATGTTAGTAATGTTGAATACGCATGTTTATTTTAGTAACTTGGTGTAACTTGAAACTGAAATGGTGTGAAAAAACGTTGGTTTAACATAACAATATAATAACTGGTACAATAGATACTATAACAATCTCTCATTATATTAAAACAGTGGAAGACAAACTCCTGAGACAAGGACCTCAAAAATCTTGTTCCCGGTCGCCTGATTTTGCTTGCCACTAGACACTTGGCTTAGTCACTATGAGAACCGAATAGACAATAGACAACACGACAGGAGTACAATTTTTTGCCTGAAAAAAAATTATACGTGCACGAAGTATTTTGTCTCGCTTGCAAGCCCATGTTTCACAT
Organism: Marasmarcha lunaedactyla; assembly: GCA_923062675.1. Taxonomy (NCBI): domain Eukaryota; kingdom Metazoa; phylum Arthropoda; class Insecta; order Lepidoptera; family Pterophoridae; genus Marasmarcha; species Marasmarcha lunaedactyla. The sequence continues at coordinate 23,041,870 of OV281353.1, forward strand.
CATTCTATCTCTTTTATGCCGGGAATTAGTAAAAAATAGTTGAGTTTTTGTGAGTAAATGTATCTGCGGTAAATATATTTACAAAAGCAATGAAATAAAATATGAAAATAATTTGCTTTGTTATTGTTTACTAAGTATTTTTACTGTTATAAGTCCGTACAAGTTCCTTCTTTATATACAGGGTGTCATGTAATTCGACGTATTCCTCTTGGGATGTGATAATACAACAAATTTTCAACAAAATTAACTATAATGTCCCTGATACCAAGGAGGCTCGTTATCGAGATATTCAATATTTTTGGTTTTGTTCAAAAAGCTACTGTTTTGAGTTAAGTTGTTTAAATTTTTATCAGTTACAATACATCAATAAACATTTATTAATACTAATACTCGCACAAATATTAAACATTTTAAACTAGCAAGGCTTTATAGATTTTTGTTATATTGTTAGAAGTACTGGGGCGTCCGCAGAGAACCAGCGTCGTGGCTCCTGTCGCTACATAAGGCTGACCTTTTTGATGAACATACTTACAGATTTGGCTTATATGTATCTTACAAAACAAGTAAACAAATTATAATTGTTAACTTAGAAAATATTTTAGTTTTAAGGTTAAATTGTGTATGGTATCAAATAAACGTTTTTCTTTCTTTCTTTCTTGGTAGTACCAGAGAGATTATCCAGCTTCGTAACGTTAGACCGTCACCACTCCTCGGTATTTTACCTTTGATAACTACGATTGCCCCAAAGGTAGATGATAGATGGACATAAGTTATGTCACATAACATTTACTTAGACAAGGACTGAAAAATGTCATCGCCAGCTTTAAATCATAAATCGAAATTCTTCAAAAGGATATTTTAAGCGATGTATTTACCGTGTCGTTTTTGTGCCGTTTATTAGTTACCCTCTTTATGATTTGCCAGTACAAATATTACGTCTCCAACACTGTAGGTAACTAAATAAGTATAATAACGATATTTGTACTTGCTCGTATTCATTTATTATATTGATATTTAAAAGCTACATCTCGCCCATTTCCCATTAGCTTTTATAGTAATTCCAAGAGAGAGTTAGCTGTAATAGAAATTGCTGTTAGCATAAATCCAACAGCGGTTTAAATAAGTGAAGTGAGCTTGTTATGTACCTACTAATTATTACTTCTGATTAAACTCTCAAACATTTATTTTCAAGTCATCATTAAATTAACAATGGAGAAAAATATAAATTAAAGCTTATAAATAAGTAAATAAATATTTCTAACAATCACACCACATTCTCTAGCCCAAATTAAATATCATTAAGAACTTGTGTAATGGATACTAGATAACGGATAAATAAACTCAAGAAATATCTAAGCACAAATTGATATATATATATTTTTCATATATAAATATTAGATATAAACTTAAATAAACATACATACACATCCATGACTAGTATAAGCAGATATTTTATTATAGTAAATATAATAAAATATCTGCCTCTACCAGGATTCGAACCCGGGACCTCAGGCATGGAAGGCAAGGGTACTTACCTCTACACCAAACAGGCCGAAATTACAGAAATGACAACAGCGTTGATCAGCTGTATTTAAACTAACTTAAAAAAACGTCAAAATAAACAACATATTGATGTAAAGTTTAGTTAATATTCACAGGTTCCGAACTTCAGACAGGCTTGTATTAAAACCATATTGATGCTCTGATATATTCTTTGTTATACAAGCAGCATGTAAATTTTTCAATTAATCATCACTGGAACCAGTTAGATACTCATCATTTATATCTAAACAAAATTTGTAAATTAGGTAATTGATGAAAGTAGTGCAATCTAGCACTATTAGGTATAATATCTAAAGATAATTCTAATAAAAGCTCAGATTGGTCAATAATTTAAAGCTCGCCCTGATTTGATTAATTGCCATGCAAAATCCGTATAACAAGCTATTTGTGTTTTTATCCAAATACATAAATTTAAATCAAAACAAACGGTCTAGTTAAAGCTACTTTAAGCTCTTGGAAACTTTCCGCCAAACTTTCCGTTCAACTTTAAGCACATCACTAAACCGAACTGAAGCTTCATCCACAGAAATATGTCAGAAGCTGTTGTTCAGCTAGTAAGGAGATTGAGATCAATCTTCGTCAGTCAACTTCTCAATCGATATTAATGAATACTTTTTAGTTATCAAGGTGAAGAAGAAGTTAGGTTCTGAATTCATTTGCAAAGCTTTTGATCTCCTCCTTGAACCTTAATTTTGCACACTTATTAAATAAATAATAACTATAATAATCTTACTAAAATGAATCGTATGACACGACTGAAGAACTTCGACTCTAACTCGTAACTTTACAAAATAGTTATCCAATGTTCAGAAAAAGCGGCGTCCCACCTTTTTATGTCGCCACCGCCTTATTAAGAGTCGAATTTGAATAAAATAAATACCACATTAACAGAAAACAATGTCAGTCGTTTTACGGACCGTTCCGGTGTCCGGTCGATGCCTACGCCCCTTCACCCTTTACATGGTGAAGGCGCCGGGTATCCAGATAAAAGTATAATTTCAGAAGATCGTCCAACCCTAAGCGAGACAGCTATAATTAGAGCGAAAGGTCTCTAACTCTAACAAAGGTCTTTGAAATCTATAACTAGGTTACTAAAATTTATCCCCAAACTTTCCAATAAACAACAACATATGGTTTAGTTCAAAAAGCGACACTATAAGCTGTAGGAAAGTTTCCGACAAAGCTTCACGCCAGAGCTTTAACTTTAAGCTCGTCACTAAACCATGCGCTTAATCAGGAGAAATACGTCGAAAGTTGCAACTTTATAACACGATTATTCTCAGCTGTTAGGAGTATTAAGGTGCACTGATTGTGTTTAGTGTCTTGTTTAGTGATTTCTAACACTAATTGTGTTTAGTATTAAATTATATCAAATTTTAAAACGATTGTTGAGTGAATCTCTTGATCCTCAAGTTAACTTGTTTCGGACAACATTTGCCGATAGCGACCCAACGCTCTACCAGCCTTTTGGCCACTTCCATTGTTATTTTCCTTTTGTAATAAAAAAAAATAAAAAAAACCTTTCAGAAAAGAAAATCATCAATTAAACGACGTACTGATATTCCGAGATTAATTAGAATCCTGTTGACGCGGCCGTTGGTTGGTTTTAGGCTGAAGAATAGATTTTAGATCAATCTACATATGCTTGAACAAATGTTTATCTGGATACGGCAAGTATGGAAGGTTTCACTCACCTATGCAATCCCAAGCGTCCTTATTAATCCTCACACACAGAGTACAATATATCACACAATGCACTGTACAAGTTTCTTATTTTTCACGCGATGGTCGAAGTTATTAATTTATTATTATTGAACATTATCTTGATGGTGCCGGTAGGGCTGTCACGGCGCAACTGTCCCGTCCCATGCGAAAAGGACACAGGTGAGGATAGAATGGCAAGGAGTAAAAAGGACGGAGGCTGTACCTAACATTGTTCAAGCATTTGTTTATCATATTAACCTATTTATTTATATGGCCTAAACACCCGTCTTCTGTAACAGAATTTACTTACGTTTCAATTTTAATTTCATTTCAACCAGTATTACATTTTGTTAAGGCCCACTTGCGCGGATCTCAGTTTGCCGGTTAGTTAGTTAATGATACATCCGTCACTTTCTATTTCTAATGGACAGATAGAGACATAAAGCAATATTTTGACTAACGTTAGCTAACCCAGAGCAGAGCAAGCAGGCTTTACAAACATTTCCGTTTGAAGTGCTTCCGTTTGAACTGTCACGCATTACCTGCGAAGTAATTAGCTGTGCGCTGTCAACATTTACATCAGCTGAGTTCAGGGGACTGAAACGTCTGCTATGGATATGGGCAATAGGATAATATATGGAGGAGGTTGCAGGAGGCTGTAGCGGGAGTGATCCTGTCAGAGCGGGATGAAATAGTGAACATACTGGGCGAAGAATAATTACCGTGTTAAGATATAATTGATGTGTACCTAATTCTTTAAAATTTATTTTGACATAAGTACTATAATTTTATTATGATATATGTGACATTTAACAATTAGTGACAGTATTATTATGATTTGTTTAATTGTATTGTGTTAATTTCACTTAGACATTGAACGACTTTGACATACTATTTGAATTTATAACTTTTTTAATTATAAAAATATAAATTGTGTTACTAACACAGTGTTAAAAAGTAATTTGTTATACAAATAATTGAGCCAGGATGCCATAATAAACAAGATTTATTATTATTATTTTCTATTACAATAATTATGTTTTTTCTTTGTGATGACATTATTTATACATTCAAAGCAACGAATTATGTTTATTTGTCTTAGTTCAAATTTACATAAATCGAATGGCTTTATTTAAAAAACAGGGTATAATTGTTTCAGTCATTAATCGAACGCATGTTTACAAGAGCAGCGATTTTTTTCACTATGTCAATAGCCGGTAAACTGCGCACGACCCACAATGTACGCGGTATCCGTACCCATGGGCATCACAAGTCGTAGGTATTTTGTTTATTAATAATAGTCATTGTGATGATTATCTCACGTGGCGTGCGATGCATGGCCGGCCGCAGGCTGCAGTTGAGTTGCCACTGTCCCAGTAATAGCACTGGCTGATCCATCCCTTTGACCGGGACAAAACCAAGTAAACGTGATTATATGGCGATCAAATAAAGAAGGACTGTAGAATCGGCTCAGATGAGATCTATAATCGGACTCAGTTCATTTGTAGTTTGACCATTTAATATATTTACCAAATCAGTAGAATTATGATACGTTTCTTATGAATAAAGACAAGTTTATTCTTTAAAACAACGTCTAGCATATAAAAGCATGTTTTAGTTAAGCAGGCTGTTTTGATTTATTGACGCGTAAAGACTTAATATATCCAGGTTGGAATCATGTGCATCGCATGTTCAAGTTTCGAAGAAAATAAGAAAAAAAATAGGTACTTTATAAAAAAAACCGCTGGTTTACATAACTTACCTGCAGCAGCGGTTCCGGGACGGGGATCTGCCAGTTGAACTCGAACTTCTTCGTCATGGTGCCTCAGCGCGCGCGTCACTGGATCGACATGCTGCCACCCTGCGGACAACGCGGCCAGGATTATTACAAGCCCTTTATGTTGGCAAGAGGTGGGACAATATTGTTGATTAAGAACATAAAATAGGTGAAACTGTTTATCAAGGTGAAGAGAAATGACAGGGAACGGTGGAAAATAACGCGTTACTATACTAATATCCACTTGCGTCGACCTGAGTTGAGGCTGATAAAATATTGCTACATGTCTCATATTGACACTAATGGAAGAGACAGCTTAATTATCCAACCAGTAAACATCAGGTTAAATTTTTTTTCTACACAGGAAAATCCTCATGGAGTCGGGTGATGCCAGACTCCTACCGGCTAAAAACCTGTGAAAACGACTACAAAGGGAGGTCCCTGTCGTGAGATTGTGTGTAGGAAGCGCTCGCCCCATCTCGAGCCCTAGACCGGAGGCGGAATCCCCCGAAACTGCCACTCTCAGGAGACTGCGGGGAAGGGAAACTCTCAGGGATGAAAGTCGCCCTCCGGAGTCTTCGTGCGAGGGTGACGAAGCAGAAGGGAGGATGCAGCATTTTCCCTCACCCTGGCCGCCGCCTCCTTCGCGAGCATTCAGGTTAAATTATTTAACTAAAAAGCTTAAAATAATAAATATTTATTACTAATTATTATTTATAAAACTTGGACTATTGGTGTTCATTCAGATGAATCACGCAAGAAATCAAATTAAATTTTTTTGTAATGACGATTCAAAAAAGAAACTTGTCGAAAAACGTTGAAATAAGTTAATATCCGCCTGGTTACATATTAAGGCTAAGTTCTTAATTCTTTCAATTCAATCAGATTGCGGGTATAGAGAATGTATAATTATTTAAGCGGGACGTTGTCGGGAATGAGAAACCAAAGATATTGTCCCTACCGATTCTTATTTTTTTATGAAGTAATATTTTAAGATGGTTATAAATTCCTAGTTAACTGAATTTTGCCCGAGACAAGACAGAAAGACTTTCTTGCTTTCACGAAATCATTTGTTTATACGTTATTAAACTCTGAAGCTCTCGTATGTTAAAATAAGTTTTTAAAATTATTTCATCCATTACCTATAAACCTAGATTATCCCGCATATATTTTATCCACAAATTTCAACGCAAACGGTGAAATAGTCCTGTACAAAAAAAACTATCAAGTTTTATTATTATTATAAACCTTAACAGACAGTCGCTAAACTAAATTTGTATAATATCAAATCACCGAATACAAAAACAATAAGACAACAAAATTGCCCTTAAGCAAAAGTTAAGATCAAATGTCACGGACGACAAAACAATGCAATCCTATGTTTACACACACATTCTAACAAGTACGATTCCAATTAAATTTTACGACTACATCATTTAGTGAACAAGTTTTCCTTTTCTTTAAGTTTCAAATTCAGACAAATTGCCAAAATACACCTCACGTTCTGCAAACTCAATGTTATCATCTCAATTCTAAAGGATCCAATTACACTAACAAAAGTTATTTTGAAAAAGGATAACTGCAGCAGGAAAATTTCTTTAAACTCTCTGATTTGATGTCAAGGTGAGATCCGACGCAGGCACGCGGCAGGAGCATTTTCAATTGGCATTCTACATTGTTGCTGTTTCGTTTACTTTTTACATGTGTAGTTCTTTATTTGAATCGTCGAGTTAGCTTAAGCGGAAGGTTTAAAAAAATTAAAGTTTTGCGCTACAAGAAGGTCAGGAGAGACTTTAAGGAGTACAAAATCAAATCTTCGTTCAAAACTTCAGCAGTGTAAAGTACCTAAAAGTAGGTGACTACTTGGAGATTCATTAATATTTGGATGCATAGAAGAAACTAGTCTTAAAGGCCACTCCATCATCAATAATTTAATTTATAGGTCAGAGGTCGGCGCTGATGAGCGTTTAGTCGAAGCTGCTTAATAATTGTTACTGTTTAGAATTGACGTGATTGGGTACTTAGCGCATTAGATAGCATTACGCGGTTGGAATCATGATATCCTGATTTCAATGATAAGATGAACGACGACAACTGAATCAGAAACTAGGCAACAATGCAGCAAATCACGGCGCTGGGAGTGACGTGGCAGAAACAGCAAACAACTGCTAGTTCGAGAAATCTAATCTGCCATGCTGGACCAAATTATTATTAAATATTTTAAATATTATAATTTACGTACCACACATGTTAAAAAGATACACCTTATTAAGATTAAAACAACATTCCTAACCCTTGTCCATTCTTGATAAAAATACCAATTTTACTACACAACATTGCAAAATAAAAAATTGATAACAAGAGCTATGTCTCAATATAAAAGACCGGCCATGTACCGACTTGGACTTACTCTTTGAGGGTTCCGTATGACCTCGGTGATTTATTAGAATTACATACAATGTATAAAGCTCCTTGCCAGTAACCGTCAGCCAGATAGCCTGCAGAGCAACTGAGGGATTTCACAGCGAGAATAAATCGTGGGAGAGAACACAACAGTTGTACTGTCTCGGTAAAGAAAATAAGCAGACAAAATTCATCTGAATGATATTCACAACCAGATACAGATAACCTATGGTTTCCAATTCGCATGCAACGTATAGGTACTACATCTGTTGCTAGTCTCATACTTACAGGTATTTATAAATTTTTTATGACAGCGACATGCTATCTAAATGTTCGTCAAAACATAACGGAGACAGGTGGTGATCAAAGTCCAGGGTTCGATAAGGATGATTTAATGCCAGTTACTTTAGTAAATAAATATTTTAAGTATTTATCTCGAAAACTGGCAGTACTAGATCCGCCTAATTGTTACAATGTTTAAAATTTCAGCATTCACGCTTCTTGAAAATCTTACGAAATTGCATTTTTAAAGGCCTACAAAAATCAAAAAAAAAAATTACAAATCAAACCTCGGCCTTAAGGCTAAGGCTACGTTTGCAACAAAGCCGAGCGAGGGTATGCGGCCACAAAGATGCAATAGTATATAGATTGCGTTAGGAAAACAAAGTATTGCTATAAGTGGATATATCTTAGATTATTAATATTAGACTATAAGTCTAAATGGGTGTGTACAAAAATTTTTCGCAGTACAAATGAACATAAGACTATAAGTAGTGATTTGTATGTATAAAGTTAATGTAGAAAAATAATAATAAATTGAACAAGGATATAAAAAGAACATGAGGAAAACCAACGTGGGAAAGTGCTGATTTATTGATAAATTGTTGAAACGATAACAAGCGCAGGCGCAGGTGTTCATGCGCACTACGTGTGAGCCCGGGTTTATAAATACTTGGTTTAGCTTGGTAATATGCATTATTACTTCTTTAGCAATATATACTATACAACACAGAGGAATGATAGACTTCTTGGGGTCTAGCCAAGCTGCAATCTACCATCGCGCGATATATAGATAGTCACTTGTTATGCTACACACAGTTTAAGCGTTTTCGATGGGTTAGCGATCATATATTGCAACTTAACTACCTTAAACACGGAACCGATTTCAATCATAATTGTTTCATTAGTAACCTACGTCATCCAAGCATGGGCTATTATATTTTGAAATGTTATTTACGAAATCAGAACCTCTGGGAGATCGACCAGGCGAATTTTCTAAGCACCCATGGCGTGCATTTTTTAAACATTGGGCCTTCGTATTTTGTATTACATTTAGTTACTCTTGTATTTTGTTACAAGATTTTTATTCTTATTTCTTTTCTTACTTGATTTCGCTGGTTTGCGGTGGTCCGGTCGAAGGGAAAAAACAACCAGTGAAATTGCAGGGACAAAGGCAAACCCAGCTGAACCTTAGGTCGGTAACGCATCATTGGAAACAACAACCAAAACCTACATTATTAAATAAAATACTATTGGTGCCGACTACGGGTCTCTGTTTTTTGCCAATGGCTTTTCTTCCTCCCAGTCTACCTATAATACCCGTGAAAAGCCGACAATTAAGCTGTGTATTACACTATGATGATGAAATAATGTTTATGTTACATTGTTTTAAACATAAATTAAATAATTAAGTAATAATTGGTCAGTAGCCCTGTTCGAGTCCTGGCCGGGGCATTCATTTGTGTGATGAACACAGATGTTTGTTCTCGGGTCATGGTTGTTGATACTTAAATATGTATATTTATTCTGGGTTCCCGCCAGTTCGCTGTATGGTCATCCATAACACAAGCTCTGCTTACTTTGGGGCCATACAGTTGGTGTATTTGTCTGGGGATTATTATTATATTATTATTATTATAATTGATTAGTTAAGTGCAAACGATTTTTACCTATGATTTTCACATAGTTTCTTCAGAAACTTCAACTGGATCAGAAGGTGTAACCACGCCGGATATTAGACTATTAATTCTAAGGCCCGTATAAATTATAAATTTAAGCAACGTCTCAGTTTCTTTTTCTATTTGTTATGATGTATTCACGCGGTCTATCAGCGACGTGTATCTCATTTTATTAACATATTTAATAGCTATTATCAAACACGTGTCGCCTGCGCGTAATGACCAATACTTCGAAATGTTTTACGATTCTTAGATTCGGTGCGCTTTTGAAAATAAAATACCTACAAACCCACTAGTGACGGGTCGCTCACTTCCCTCTTATATGGTTGAGGAGGGCGATGGCTGGATCCCGCGTTAACTCGTGAACGGGTGCCGTTTGAGGGTGTTCGTCGTTTGGATACTTGGGGGGAGGGAGACTTGCCGAGCTAACAGATGCAGAAAAGAATAAATTTGTATAGGCACAAAGAGACTCTGTAAATTTATTTTGAAAAAAAAATATACCCGTGAAGTTTCTTGCCAGTTCTTCTTCACGAAGGTTTTTCCGAACTGGTGGTAGAGTCATGTTTTATTTGACGTCAATAAGAACAAGTTATTGTCAATGTTGAGAACTAAATATTTCATTTCATTAATGGGAATAGAAACAGTAGTGTGTTTATGTGATAAACTATTTATTACAATGAGTTGGAATAATAATACACCTAACTATGAACTATTAAAAAAATTCTGAAGTTTTAAATGCCATATTACATATTCCCAGTAATACCTAAAGGTTCGACAAAAATGGAGGAGAATCCGCACAGGACTCCTAGTACAATATCAGAGACTATGCCAAAGAGAGAGAACATACCAACAAAATGCCAGATGATGCCAGATAATATAAAACAATAACAACCTCTCCAATTGGGGCTACATCAGCCAAACCTGGAACGTATGCGACGATAGCGTAACCCCACAAGCTTACACTTCGACCTGCCCAGCGTGCCCAACTCCGTGCACGTTACAAGAGATACTCGAAGCAAGCCAGACGCTGTGCGCGTTGCCGAGTACTCATCCAACAAAATTTAAATCAAATCTGAAATAATATTTGAACCAAATTCAACAACTCGAAGAACTTTGAAAAAAAAATACGAGACGTTCTCGAGTTACGGTGACGTAATTTTTAGTACAGCTGAAGGTTTCAACTACGCAGCTCTTGATCTTGTAGGTATTTCTTAATAGATAACGTAATTTTAACTATATTCTTATTTATAAATAATAATAAAGTATCAATGACCACTACATAATTATTAAAAATCTTTATATAGTTAGTAATATTACATAAATTTATATACATAAACGAAAATGTATAACGCGAGACTAAGTTTGACTACAACAAATAAGTTAAATTAAGTTTTTTGAAGTAAGTTACTATATTACTTTTTATATTATTATTACTATTTGAGCAGCTTAGAAGTTTTTAGTAATTTATAAATTGGTAACAGAATTAACAAACACATTTTTAAAATCTTATTACAAATCAAATTGTGGACTAGTCTTTTTTCCAAACTGTCATTGTTAGTCAGTCACCAGTAACGGTCAACGTTTTTTAATTCTCTGTAAAAAATTGCAAAACGACCTTTATCCATAATCTCTTCTAGAAGAAACCTGATAACCTAGCCTGACCTTCGGACAGAAAAATTTCTGATATATTACGCAATAATAGATCCTACTACTTTTATAAAAAGACCTAATTTTAACTACACTATCGTAACAGTTAGATAATGATCCAATTTAGACAATAGCATTAGGAAGCCTTATAAAGCCGTAATATGATTTACCTGAGCGCAGTCTGAAGGCCGTGCACTTATTGAATTAACTTTTCAAGAAACTTCCATGCTGCTAATAACTGTTAATGAAGTAAAAAGCTCTTTAAGAATTGCAAAATGGAGTATAAGATGGACAAGGTGTTCTAGCGTCTACCACTATTCTTATATATACATACAAGATATATAAATAACTAATCAAAACCTCGTTATAATATTTCCTTTCATATTATCAAACTGTACGTGGACAAACCGAATGAAACATATTTCATAATTGACGACGGCGCACCCTACAAAACTCCAATTTAGAACATAACTCGTCCGCAAACGAACTTCTAATAATTAAATGGTTACCACCACACGTCCAGACATTTTATATTTATTACTACACTCTAGCTAGACCATAATGACGTTTTCAAAAATACATCATTTTCATATCGGACAGAATAGATCAAAAGAAATCGCGGCCTTGGACCGTATTTAAAAAAGAAACTGATGATTTGATGTAAAGATACGATAAAGATAATGTTTATAAAAAATATTTGGAATATAAAAACTTTTAATTTTGTTAAGATCAATTTAGATTTGAAGGTCATCCTGTGGCGCGAATGTCTACGCATTACGCATTGCAAATTTTTTTAACTACTAGTATGTCAATAGTAGTTTAGCAGCATATTCCTAGGTAGCTGGTTCGTACATTTCATTTAGGATATCTGCTACTAGACCTGTGGGAATTTTCAGATACAAAATGATTTAGTAGGAGGCCTCGCCGCGAAGGCTTTCACGGTGAAGGCGCTTAGACGCGTGCAGGGTCAGTGGAGACGCTCAGGCGCCGACTGGTGCTCTGGCGCGTGCAGGATCAGTGAGAGCAGGCACAGGTGGAGCAAGTTGGATCAACAGGCAGGAGGAGGTGGTAGGCAGGATCATCAGGGTCAGCAGCAGGAGCAGAATCAGGCGTCAATGTCGGGCTTTTCAACAAGAGGCAGCTTCAGGTAGCTTCTGCATGAGGCAGCTTTAGCGTCAGGTAGCTTGAGTAGGAGGCAGCTTTAGAGTTACTTGCAGAAGACTGGAGATGTTATCGGTAGGATGACTTGAAATAGACTCGAGATGTTATCGGCAGGACGGCTTGAAATAGACTCGAGATGTTATCAGTAGGACGGCTTGAAATAGACTGGAGATGTTATCGGTAGGACGGCTTGAAATAGACTCGAGATGTTATCGGCAGGACGGCTTGAAATAGACTGGAGATGTTATCGGCAGGACGGCTTGAAATAGACTCGAGATGTTATTGGCAGGACGGCTTGAAATAGACTGGAGATGTTATCGGTAGGATGGGTTGAAATAAACTGCCGTTCTAAGGCCATCAATCGGTTTATATGGCCGGCATCGCATTCCTTTGGAACCGCAATTTGAAACTTTGAATTTAATCTTATTAGCCAGGAATCAAGTATATTTTCTTACAATAGTTTTGTAATCCGTGTGTAAGAGGCTTAGCTTGTTTGGCAGCCTCCATTGCTGTCATAAAAAATTCAGATGACATGATTTGTCAATAAAGTAAACAATTCAACAATTCAAGTAAAAAAATCAAATGAAAATAAAGTATAAAAAACACACAAAAGGAGATTTAAAGATCGCTTATAAAATCCAGAATAAACAACAAAAAGGAGATTATAAAAATGTAAGTATATTACAGCATAAAAATCAGTTAATTCGTGTCGGAGCATATGGAACTATAATTTTGTAATTTGTACATTAAAAGTTGCATTATTATCATTATTCTTTATGTTTCACAAAACATAACTAGCTTTTTTTAATTTAACATTTATATCGTCTCCAAAAACACGATACCTAACTTAACAACCCAAAGCTTCTATCGTCAATAGGTACGTAGTAATGTCGGTCTACTTGCAAAGTATAGTTTCATCCGCGAAGACGCGCCCCGCTACCTCGAGGTAGGAATATACCAAAAAAGACTTTCATGGATGACACTGAATATATCTATCGCCCTCCACCGCCTCTTCTGCAGCAGTGGAATTGGCGCAAGGCAACGGCCAGGGTAGCAGTTTGAATGGTTTTCATACGTGTTTTACTCGTCCAATACCAATGACTGGTTAACAGTTTGCAATCCTATAACATTGTCCATTTCACAAATCTTTGTACAAAACGATGTCGATACAGATGCATATCTCAACTAAATATAGACTTAACCTTGGAGTTACATTTAGTTACAATATTAACTGTTTAGAATTACTCGACTGAAAGCCAACATTTCATCGTATTGTAAATAAAATGTATACAAGTTATTGACTGTTTCTATTTCTATTTATATTATGTAGTTGTAAATACTTTTACAATTTAAATTATATTACCAGGATAGTTTTGATGCCTTATTACAACAGAACGGACCAGGAACCTGTATCTATTACTCGTAGATAAAAACATTCTTAATTTATTAAGAAGCTTGAACTTCAACTTGCTTAAAATAATTTTGAAGACGAAAGTATGTAAGTAAGGCAGGCAAAGCGTACAAAGTATTAGCCAATTTATAGCTTTTATCTGGAAAAAAGCTACGAGGGTAAGCTAGTTGTAGGAGCAGATAGAATGTTGCCCCATTTAATCGTATACGTCGCGATGGTTGAATTAGCTATTTACCTAAACCGTTCAGTTAACCGGCTAGCCGTAATTTCCAGAAAAACACACCAATCACTGTATGGCTCCAAAGTAAGCACAGGTTGTGTTATGGATGACCATACAGTGAACTGGGAGGGGAACCCAAAATAAACGTACATAGATACAAAATGACCCGAGAACAAACATCTGTGTTCATCACACAAATGAATGCCCCAGCCAGGACTCGAACTAGAGGTTTCCGTAGTATGAGGCAGGGTGGTACACACTATGCCACACGGTCATCCATATTTAATATAAATTGTTAATTATTGAACAAGGAATATGCGATTTGTAAATTATTTTATTACAAACTTTATATCATGGTATAAGTGAGCGCGGAGCGGTAGCACGTGGCAAAGCGCCAATATGAAAATTGAAGATTATAAAAAAAGGCATAAAACGTGCAACCAAACGGTAAACCGAACTAGCTGTTCCGTTGAATGGCTAATTCAACCAACCGCCTATTTTATTTTATTTATTTAGGAAAACACACAGCATTATATAAATACATAGAAAATAATTGCAAGTAGGTGGTTCACAAGCCAATTAAATTTTCACTGTTAATTACAATAAATACTGGGTAGATTAAACAGAAGTTATGTTACAATTTCAAAGTTATAAAAAGTTACCTATGGAAAAGTTAATATACAGTTTTAAAGCCATTTTTATTTAAGCTGCTTGATGGTAGATATGAGTTTATATCAACATATACACGAAAACACTGCGTTAAGTACTCTCATATACGTCACTAACATACACGCTAGTTTGATGTCTGCGGAATTTTTTTTTCTATTTTTTTCTTGTCAACAATTACTATTCTCTATTGTATAGCAACTAAACCTTAAAACCGCATTGCAAAAAATAAGGAGTGCCACATTCCTGGAACAAAACAAATAAATAAATATGGATAGAGTACAGAGATGACGAGGGCTTGTGTCGGCCACATGGCTCATGGTTTCCGGACTGCCAAGAGTACACCAGGCGTAGTTATTTAATTACACCACGCTTAAATCCATCTGATGACAGCTAACGCACAGCGCAGCAATCGCACGGCTGTTTAGATACTCTTTAAACAAAGAACGCTCAATGCGAAATTCTCCTGCTCTGCGAACCATTCCAATTCTAACTAAGGAGCACAACAGCATTCTCTATCTGAGCGTAAACTCGTAAAAATTATAGTCTTTTCTCGAAATTATAGTCTATTTCTTATTCATGTTGGTCGTTTTCTGTCTGGATTCGAATGCAGCTGGAGAATTCAACGTGGAATGACCGGGGAAATTACACAGTTGTTTCGTTCAAGGGGAAGTTTCAAGCAAGTGGTGTTATGGTAGAATTTTTTTATGGCCAACTAGCGTCAATTATATTATGTAAGTAATGTGTATACATCCAGCTTGTAGAAATCGCTTCCAAGCGAAACTGAATTTACTCTATGATTTTTTTTAATAGTAAAAAAATTGAATATTAAAAGCAAGTGGTTATGAACTACAAGCAAGGTGAAACTCCATTCCAAATTTTTCAAAACGACGGGACTCCAACAGCAAGCAGGAAACACGAGTCAAAGAGGTCCAAGAGAGGTATAAGGTTTCCCCTATCAATCCGTTACTACAAATAAACAAAAAAGGAGCCGCTAAGTAGTTTGGGAATTTAGTCAAGTAAATAAATACTGGCGTAAAATATCGAAATAATTGTTGTGCTGTCCGTGTCCGTATCAATGACGTCACGGTCGACGCTCGTCCACTTGAGTTGACCAACTCGTGAGAACGCGAAATCCCTGAATTTTTATTGCTTGGCAGGCGTTTTACCTCCTTGTCACATGATAATAAAAACTAGGACGGCGCACGCCTGTCCAATAGGTGTCTATGCACTCTACCCTTGAACGCTCCAGGATCGAATTCGTCTAACTCGTTATATTTGTGACTGAGGAAGTAATGATATCTTAATCAAATTTGGAATCAGTGACTGCTCCAAGGAGGTTAGTAGAGCTCGTGTGCCTTGTTAATAATTGAATTTATCCACATGTTTTTTTTTTTGTTTATAAGGAGCGCCAATAAGAGTGTTGAGGCCGGCGCGTTTGATTCAGCAATATTTGTTGTACGACGCGGCCGGCCCAGAGCATTTATTTCACCTATTCGGCTAGTCCATGTGGGTTATATTATACGGCATAAGCCTGTTTAGCATGTTTCTGTGTAGTGTAAAGCATGTTTTCAATTATATTCGATTTTGCCGGACGGCTTTGCTGATTAATACCAGCCCGAATAAGTTTGTAGCATTAATTTCTCTTTCAAGCAAACATTGGGGATCTAAATCAAAATAATTTATTTACAAGAGTGAAAGTTCTGCTAAAAAACTTAAATTAGTTTACTGTCATTAACCGCTTCTCAGGCACAAGCTAGTTAGCGATAAAATATTAGGTAATTTTATGGAAAATCTAGCTGCTAAACAACTGAGGCTGGTCAATCACTCTAGGCAACTGCTGCTTCAGGACAACGCTAGACCGCACACTGCACAACAGACGGCTACCAAATTAGAGGAGCTTCAATTGGAATGTCTAAGACATCCACCGTACTCCCCGGACCTTGCTCCAACAGTTTACCATTTTTTTTTTTAATTTGGATAACTTCTTGCAAGGGAAAAAATTCAACTCGGATGGGGAAGCGCCTTTAAAGATTGTATTGATTCCCGTCCGAATGGTTTCTTTATTAAAGGGATCAATGAACTACCTATGAGATGGCAAAAGTGCATAGATAGCAATGGTACATACTTTGATTAAATAAATATATTATATTTTTTTTAAACTGTCTCTATGTTCCGCCCTTACAAAACGCCAATTTCATATAATATATTATGTAAGGACCTAATATTATATAAAAGAATTAGATTTTTGCAAAATGCCGCTGTCTTGCATGAATCTATGCCATTTTGGTACTTACGAATTATGAATACATATGTGTCCAAATTCATGAGTACCAAAGTGGGACCTTGGAAGCCTTTCCGCATCAGTTGTAACGTGATTACCTACACGCCGCTGCCGGTTGAATTAATTCGCAATGCTCGAGGAGCTCAATCATGTGCGAACAAAGGCACCAATGGTATATCACCAGGAAGTTGATGAGACTTCAAATATTAAACAACAAGGCTACCTGTAGCCCGCGTCCCTGCCTGAGTTACTTGTAGTTAGTAAACGAAAACTATAGTCCTAGTTCTTTCAAGCCTCGAGTGAATAGGTATCTCGTGGATAGACGTGTAACACCTTCGTCTTCATCGTCACTTTCCATCAGGTGAGATAGAAGACAAACGTCTCATCCTTTAAAAAAAAAACCACACAAAATTTTCCTTTACCGTAGGTTATACGACATGTATACTTGAAAACCTTAATATACGAATAATTTACGTTCAGATACTAAAACCACTCGGCACACTCATGTGTACTTGTAAACCTTGATATACGTATAATGTACGTCCAGATACTAAGTACACTCGTCACACTCACGTCTATAAGTAATACGACATGTATACTTGTAAACCTTGATATACGTATAATTTACGTTCAGATACTAAAAACACTCGGCACACTCACGTATATACGATATACGACATGTATACTTGTAAACCTTGATATACGTATAATTTAAGTTCAGATACTAAGTACACTCGGCACACTTACGTATATAAGATATACGACATATATACTTGTAAATCTAAATGTACGTATAATTTACGTTCAGATACGGCACACTCACGTATTGAATAATCTAAAATATTTTCTGAGCGAATGCCTAAGTCTTGACAGCTATCTCCATGATGAATTTCAACTCGATTCTTTTAGTGGTTTGAGTTTTGCGCTCGTTAGCTTGCCGGCTTTTTTCGTCTCTATCAACATTTAAAACCTTTTTTAAGCCAAAGTTAAGATGTATTTAAGCAATGGCAATGAAGCTAAAGGAAAAGAAAATATTCATCACGGATATTTATTTTCCTTCGATGAAATAAACATTTTGAATTTTGAGTTTTATTAATAAGTCAGTTTTCCTATCTAATATTAAACGAACAAAATATTTTTACAGCAGCTTTTAACAATACAAGGAAATATATACTTTTATAAATCGTAACCATACTCTTGAAAACATTTTGATAATGGTATTACCGCTAAAACGTTAATCCTCGCGTTGATTTTCTTAAATATTCAATAAGCGTTACATAAATTAACGCGCACTAAGGTTAATAAAAACAAATAAACTCTTCATTTAAAATGATTGTTTTGGGGAGTTAAACAAGTTTGCTTATACTATATACAAAACGCTTCATAAACGATTATAATTGAACAAGCGTTTGAAATTTCTAAGCAAAACTAATTCGTTACTACAATTCACTACTTAAATTAGAAAAATATAACTATTTAAGTACGATTACACACATGTAACTAAAAATAAGTAGTCGAAAATATGAAACATCATTCTATGACGTCACAACTTATCTCAGCGCTACTCATGAAATATAAATAGTTTTAACGTCAACAAATACGTCATTAACCAGTTACAAATACTAACGGCATGTTGGGTCATTGCCGTTTTAGTAATATTCTTCCTCGAGATATTCGGTATAGGGTATTTTCCCCGTCCTTTTTGGTAAACAAATATGGTCGTTCTGTGACCATAGAGAAATGGCTACGGTTGGGAAAATACGGAATGAACAACCGAACTAGCTATAACTATGGAGTTGAATGATTCGTACCCATCTTCGTCATAAACGAAGTTTTTTTAGTTTCTTTAACAATGAGAAGTAATGTAAGTAACTGCGGGGTAGCGTTTACTGTAATTTTTATTTTTCCTCACCTGTCTTTTATTATAGTAAATAACATTTTTTTTAGTATTTAAACAAACAATTTGTGAGGCAGTTGCCCTAGGACTCATTTTTGTAAGACGGTATTTTCGTCAGGATTTTTCAGAGGATGTAAAGAACACTATCTGAATAAATAACCCAATTTGAGCCGAAATGTAGGTTGGTTCTGGTTTGCAAAACTACGTCTAATTAGCGATTTTTATCTGTCCATGTTTTCCTTAAGTACACAACTATTACATAACTATTTACATTCTCAGTTTCTTTAACTAATTGTTTTTTATTGTATTTTGTTTTCGTTTTGTTAATGGCAATAAAGAGTTTTTATTATTATTATTATTAGAACAGCGCCAGAAACTTTTTTACTTTACCAGAAATGAGATGTTCTATAAAATATAGGGGCGTTACCTTCATAGTAAACGCTTTCAAAATGTGGCGACAAAATGAATTTGACACCTGTAAAATTCGACAGATTAAGAGGAGACTCGGGGACGATGTTATCAGTAAAATCACATGCAGTCAAAAATATGTAAATTTTTGTAAATATGTTTCTAAATCTCATTACTGGTAAAGCTGATAAGTTTTTTTTTTCTATATATATATATATATATATATATATATATATATATATATATATATATATAGTTATTATTTGTTTACTATTATTGTTTATTTGTTGAATTTTTAATAATTGGGTAGTTGTCTCTTTACTTAGTAGTCTCTTTACTAGGAGTCTGCTGAATACCTCGCTATTGAAGTCTCTGTGCGTCATACCAAGTTATTACTGACAGTTTTCTATTGCCCAAATATGAACATAAACTACTTCGAAGCTCTCGAAAAAATTATTTTCGATATATGTCCGCTATATGATCATATACTTATGCTAGGTGACTTCAAGATAGGTAAATCTCCTTTAGCTTCCCCTAACAGTATTGACTTAAATGACCTAAACAAACATTTTTCCATTCCTCCAGTAATATGTCTTAACACTAAAGCCATAACCTTAAATGATTTAATGAATGTTCATGACACACACCCTCATTTTTCTTTCACAAATATTACTGAAGATCAGGTTAGGAAATCTGTTCTCTCCGTCTCGTCATTGGCGGTTGGTGATGACAACACCATGATCTTACCCACATTTCTGCCTATTCTCACCTACATTTTCAACCATTCACTTAAAACGAATACATTCCTATCCTCCTGGAAACGTGCCACTGTTATCCCACTACCTAAAGTCTCTAACCCTACTACACTGTCACAGTTCCGTCCTATATCCATTCTTTCTTTCCTCTCCAAAGTCCTCGTCAACTCTCAAATTTCAAATGTCAAATCATCAACTCTCTATATTTCTATCGACAAACAATATTCTCAGTCAATTTCAATCCGGTTTCCGACCAGGGCATAGCACAGTATCTGCCCTCATTAATGTGACTGACGACATTCGATGGGCATTGGAGAATAGATCTCTTACACTGCTTGTGTTGCTTGACTTTAGTAGTGCTTTTAATTCAGTAGACTTTGACATTCTCCTCGTCATATTAAAATCTATTAATATTTCCTCTTCTGCAGTTGCCTGGTTTAATTCCTATCTTCGGGGTCGTTCCCAACGGGTCCGCCTTAACGATTCTTACTCTATCTGGTGTGATCTAGTTGCTGGCGTGCCTCAGGGTGGCGTTCTCTCTCCTTTACTTTTCTCTGTTTTTATTAACTCCATAACCAAGGTTCTGTCATGTTATTTCCATCTTTATGCTGATGACTTGCAAATTTACCGCCACTTTACAGTCTCCGAAGCTAGCTCTGCTATCGTTGAAATCAACATTGAACTCAAACGTATAAGTGACTGGGCCAAATCTTACGGGCTACAGGTAAATCCATGCAAGTCTCAAGCAATGATTTTAGGCAGTCGGCACGTGCGCGGTTGTCTTGATCTTTCTAATTTACCTTCTTTGACTCTGGACAATATACCCATTGCTTTCACAGAATCAGTGAAGAATTTAGGTGTACTCTTCGACGCAAATCTGACATGGCGTGCTAACGTCTGTGAAATCAGCCGTAAAGTGCACTACTCATTGGATAAATTAAAGGTCCTTCAGACTTTTCTGCCCTTACAAACCAAGATCTCTTTGGCACAAACACTGATTTTACCTATCATCGACTACGCTGATGTATCTTACCTGGATGTCACTGAAGAGCTTCTGGATAAATTGGAACGCCTACAAAATCTCTGTATCCGCTTCGTTTTCGGGCTTAAAAATTCGATCATGTTTCAGAATACCGCAAAAAGCTTCAGTGGCTCCCCATCCGCTTGCGTAGAAACACCCGTATCTTCTGTACCCTTTTCAATGTCCTTTTTAACCCATCCTCTCCAGTTTACCTGTGTGAGCGGTTCACGTTTACCCATTCTAATGATGCGTTTTGTAGAGCACATAAACGTACTCTCCTTCAAATTAAATCTCATAAAACTGATTTCTACTCCTACTCGTTCACTGTCCATGCTGTCAGATTGTGGAATTCTTTACCTTACCATATACGCGAGTCAAAATCATTGCCTATCTTTAAAAAAAGAGTTAAAGAACACTATTTGTCTCAAACCTAAGACTTACTATACTTTTATCATTTTATTTCTAACTTGTGTTCTCAATGTACCTTCCTTGATAATCACTGATGACCAACAACTTGAGTTTGTATTTCAGTATCAACGAATATGTTTATCTATTCATTGATATTTTGTATGTATTAATATTATATAATATATACGTATGTTTATGTATGTTTGAATGTATTTATATTTTTAATATTGTTATAATTGTAATAATTAATAATCGCACTATGTTTGTTAATATTTGTATGCAGTACGCACTAAATTTGTTAATTTGTCACAATTTCCAGCCTCAGGCTAGCTGGAAGAAATTTCTTTTAGAAATAAGCTGTGCCTTTGTACATTATCTTTCACTTATTTTTAGTTTATTTTTTATATTTTCTAATGTGTGTACATAAATTGTTAAATAAAATAAAATAAATAAATAGTTTCTTCAAAACGCCATAAACATCCAAGTAAGTATTAGAAATAATATTTATTGTAAAACGTATAATTTGTAATACTTATCAAAATTTAACACAAGTATTACAACAAGTTACTAAAACAAAAAAATATAAACTGCCATAAAATATATATACATAAAAATATTTAAAAATGTACAAAAGAAAAAAAGAAAAAAAAAAGGAAAAAGTTGAAGGAAGAACAAAGTGGTCGAAACGCTGGCAGAACGACGTTGGATCGTTTACGAAAAAAGTTGCGAAAAATAAATTCCAACCTAATACAAAATGTAAATCCTTCAAAAGAAAGTTGAAAGAAATGAACTTTTTTATTTTTGATGTGTTTTTGATTTCGATTTAATTTGCCACTAAAGTTAAATTACACAAATAATTGTATTATCAAATGCTTTACTTTTTACTTTATACGCTTGCAACGGCTTGGAATATGGCTTATTCACAAGTAAACCTTACATTAGAGAGAGACGATTGCCTAGTGCTCAGTCTCTTTCGGCGCGCGTTCCGAGCAAAAGTGGACCTTACAGTAAACTCCATGTCTGTAAATAACCAACCATTCTTTCATTTCTACAATCACCCATCTCTAAATCCGAATAACTTGGTATCTTCGTCATATCTAATCTTCGTATACAATATATTTTTATAACATCTGTTAATATGAATCATGTCATAACTTCAATATTGACTGAATTCATGTTTTTAAACTGCTTATCAGAAGCAACTTTTAGCGATAATCATACCGTTAGTGTTTTATAAATCGATCAAGGTGTTTTGTTTACTCCCAGTGAAGATGTAAGATTATAGCACGAAAAACGCAAATTATGTGCCGACCGTTGTTTTGTTTACCAATTAGGACAGCAGGAAAAAAATACCCTATATATACATTGGCGTAAAAACAAAACGGCGGTGGGTCTAATACAAAATGAAATATATAAATCTTTAAAAAATTTGTGTATCATCACGTAACAGCTGATTATTATTTACCACCATACCACATACCATACGAAGTTCATTGTAAAATTACCTTATGCAGCTTCGACTACTTTAAGCGTCTAAGATTTTAACAGTTTTACCAAACAGCATGTCGTTTTTGATGTGATGTCAGGCGGCCGAGCCAATCAAGACTGGTATAATATTCATACTACAGATTTGTGCGGACGCTTTTGAACGCAAACCCGACGCCACATGGCGTAGCGATTAGTAGCCCTGCCTCATACGCCAAAGGGCCCAGGTTTGAGTCCTGGCCGGGGCATTCATTTGTGTGTGATGAACACAGATGTTTTGGTCTCGGGTCATAAGGTGTAATATGGTTGAGGAGGGCGGTGGCTGGATACCGCGTTCACTCGTGAACGGGTGCCGTTTGAGGGTGTTCGTCGTTTGAATACTTGGGGCGGGGGAGAAACTTGCCGAGCTAACAGATGCAGATAAGAATAATTTTTAAAAATATATTTTCTTCTTCACGAACGTTTTATGATATAAAGTTAAGCATAATTGGACATGTCAATTGGTAGTTTGCGAGTATTATTTCGTTTGCAGTTTGAATATTTCAATGAATTTTATTATTAAATATAAATATTACTTTACGATGAAATTGTCTATATCAAATACGTTGATCAGCTGCTTAAATTAGCTCAATCAAAATAAATTAATAAAAAAAGGTATTAAAGGTCTAAGAATCTACAATAACTGATTGAAAATGCAAAGTAGGTAGGAGGTAGGGCATAACTCACTCTATGGCCACCCAAGGCACAAGCTCTGCTTACTTTGGGGCCATACAGTTGGAGTGTTTTATTACTATTTGTTTGTACGTCAATAGGTATATAAATAAATAATATGATCAAACAAACGCATGTGGTAACCATGCAATACTTTCAAATGAACTGTGGGTTAACATGTAGATACTGTTTACGTGTTGTTTGCGGATTCAATCGCGCACGCAACTATATGAATCAAAACCAAAGAAATAATAAAAGAAGTATATATATATTTGTTCATTAGTATTATTTAGCTTCATTCATAATAGCTATTGGAACAGATATGGATAACTTTACACTACGAATGTAAGACAACGCGATTTACAGATACCAGCTCATGTTTGAGCGCGTCCTCGTAAATATGCAACCTGATTTTGTATGTACATTTAGTCACACACACAGACGCTGCATATACAGTGTGGCCAGAAAAGTGACGTCCAAAAAATTTTTTTAGGTGCCTCGTGTTAAGACGTATCTGAATCACCACTATGTATGTTATACGATTTTTCATAGTTTTCGAGTTACGATTTTTTAAATGAATTTTCGCAAAATTGAGACTTATTTTAAGTGTGCCCGTTCTCGTAACATTGAGCGCTCTAGCCGCTAGCACGGGCGAACTTAAAATTAAATAAACTTTCAAATTATGTTAGATCTTAACTTTTCTAGTTATTTTTGGTTAGTTAACAAATTAATCAATCTTACAAATGATAAAAAAAAGGAATTTCTCATATTCCAATTTTTCACTCGCTGTCTTTGATAGTTGATTTCAGCAATTAACAGCCCATGAAGTACTACTTTATTATCATTATTATAAAAGCTGAGAGTCTAACACAATTTCTGAAGCTACTTAAAAAGGACTTAAACTACCAGCTTAGATTTAAATGATAATGAAAATTTAAATGATAACTCACTTAACATAAATTCTTGACTTAAGGTATTTTTTTTATTAACTTTCATTAAAGTTATGAGGCTGTTTATTTTATGCACAAACACAGAGTCCATAGAGACTTAGTAGCAAAAATAGATATCCGAAGAAACCTTCTACTTTTTTTTATAAATTTTTGAAACTGGTTTTGCAAAAAATTCATAAAAAAATCGTAACTCGAAAACTATGAAAAATCGTATAACATACACAGGGGTGATTCAGATACCTCTCAACACGAGGCACCTAAAAAAATTTTTGGACGTCACTGTTCTGGGTGAAAACTGGCCACCCTGTATACAAGCTTAACGCACACATAGAGCCGCGCACCCAAATGACCTGAAATATCTGTAGCTAAAGTGAAATAATTGAAATAGCCCACGCTGTCGTACATCAAACTTAATACGAATACCGCCTGGCAGAAACAGCGAATTCCTCTTTTATAGCTAAATGTATTTTTCCGCCATAATGGCGGTAATAAAAGAAAGCACTCCTGTCTTTATAGTGTTGCAAAAGGACACATTCCTGAACAAATGAGAAAATAGCCTTTGAGGTCCGGCGACAAGGTACCTACATATTTATGTAACACACATATGAAAACAATATAAAATACCTTAAAGACTAAATATGTACAAAGGTACCGACCTGTGAGATGAGAGATTAGTTTATAACAAAGTAGTGTGTACCTACTTTAAACATACACAAATTATATACTTAACACCGTAAATAAACTTACATATACTCATTTACATACATAAATAAAATACAATAAAATATATACAATCTAAAGTCGTTTAAAAGGAAAACTTATAAATGCCAAAACAATAAAAACTTACTTAATAAAAACTCACTTAATATTTCAGGAGAAGTATCGCAATTTTGACCAGGGACCAATGATTTGATGATCCAAAACTCGTTAGAGCCAGTCAGCCAAAAATATGGTCTATCGGGGAAGTTTATGGATGAAATTCATTTGTACGTCATAAAAAAACCAGGTTTTCCTAACCGTTTTCTTAACCGCAGTTACTTTGGTTACACATGAAGTTTTGTCAACAGTGTTCGACGATGTTCTCGGGCGTCTATACCTGCGCAGCTTCGCGGATATTTTGTGACAAAAACTAGCCTATACTACTTCTCAAATATGTGCGTTTCTAATGGTATAAGAATTTTCAAAATTGGTTCAGCAGTTTCAGAGATTATCGATTACATACAAGCAAACAAACAAACATATCTTTCCTCTTCATACTAACACTAATATAGACAAAGGCAATGGACCAAAGCTTTCGTGAGCTATCGCCGGAGGTCCGAGGTTCGAGTCCTAGTCGGGGCATTCGTTTGTGTGATGAACACAGATGTTTATTCCCGGGTCATGGTTGTTGATATTTATATCTGTATGTTTACCGTTGGACCCCTCCCCCCGTTCGCTACGTGGTTAGCCATACCACAAGCTCTGCTTACTTTGGGATCAACAGTGTGTTTGTCTTTAGATTTATTATTATTATTATTATTGTTCTAAGGTCTTCTAAGTTTCTCCGGACTTGATAATAAATAAATAAATATTTCTAACTGACGCACCACATTATCTAGCCCAAATTAAGTATCATTAAGAACTTGTGTTATGGATACTAGATAACGGATAAATAAACTTAAGAAATATATAAACTCACATATATATTTGTTTTTATATATAAATATTAGAAATAAACTAAAATAAACATACATACACATCCATGACTAGAGAGCAAATATAATATAATATCTGCTCCTACCAGGATTCGAACCCGGGACCTCTGGCATGGAAGGCAAGGCTACTTACCTCCATACCAAAGAGGCCGTCAAATGGAAGGACTAGGGCCATCTAGCCGGGACTCAAACTTCACCTACCCACCGTCGCCTTAAAGGCATCCTAAGGGATTCCAGCCTAAATATATAAGATCTAACATTGATAGCTTTTTATCCTCACCGGTCTTCTAGGTTTAGGTACTTTAAGTTACCGCCTCCCACGCACATAATTTACCTAAGTGCACCCAAGAAGAACCAGAAGAGAAGATCCAACAAGAACCAGATTTTGAGAAGTTACGTTTGTACTGGTATTGTGTTGGAATATCCTTCGTAACTTTAACCTCGATAAGTTCAAAAAACTTTAAAGATTAATTCCCAAATTCATAAAAACCAGCTTTGTTAAATTGTACAGAAAATTACTCAAGTAAAACTAGTTTAAAAGACATTCTATTAGTCGCAGCGAGTTCCGATGCCACTTATAAAAATGTAGGTCATCAGTTAAAGAAGAAAATGGCATCTAAACGCTATACAATGGTTATGATTGGACGCTGCCCGCCTCCAGGCCGCTAGCACTACTATAACAGTAGGAACGCTATGTCACACCGGTTGGCTTATCACCTAACTTGCGATAGCAAAAACCGCTCTTCAATCGCTAATTGTCAAAAAACCGTATTACGTACCAGCGACAGCAACGCAATATACCGCAGCGGAATAAAAGCACTGAGTGGGTTTAAACCATGTTTATATGTTGTAACAACGTCGCTATGACGAAATATTACGAGTATGTTAATCATTGAAACATAATTAGAATATTTGAATAGGCTTTCCGCAAATAAATACCTGATTATATCAAAATTATCAAAAAGTTTTCTTGAATTCAGACGGGAATCCAAAATAAGGTTATACTAAACAGAAACGCCTTTACCCACCACACATATGATTAACTTCAGCCTATTTATAAAGGCGGCGACACACTCCACCCAACAATGTCCGCAACACTTTGAAAAATACGCGTCGGCTTTCAAGCCAGGCGCATTGTTGATAGCACGATATCACATGAATAATACGAATAGAAAATGACAGCAGTTTGAAATGAGAACGGAGGAACTGTCATGGCTGCCGTGTGGGCGGGAAACGCTGTGCGATAGATGTCTACTGCCTTTGTCTATTGCCTGGATGCATTGTGTTAAGTTGGTCGCTTGTCTTTTGGGTCTATTCTTTATTGGTATGGTGAATTGATAAATTCAAAATTCAAATATTTATTTCTCAACGTTGACAATTACTTGTTCTTATTGACGTCAAATAAAGCATGGCTCTACAACCAGTTCGGAAAAACCTTCGTTAAGAAGAACTGGCAAGAAACTTCACGGGTATAATTTTTTCAAAATAAATCTCTATACAAATTTATTTCTTATCTGCATCTGTTATCCCCTCCCCCCAACGACGATACTTTCTTACTTACTTATCGATCATAAGGCAAACAATTTTAGAATAACCTACAGGGTTGTTGTATATTTTTTTATACAAAACTACGAAGATAAAGTCGCAAAGATTCCAAGTTTAGAATTGTCTGAACTGAGGCACCTTCTTAAAATATTATCATCAAAAGCCAGCTTAATTATCTAATAAACATACACAAATACAATGCCTATCCTACTACTGCGTACTAAAGGACCCGCGCGAATCACAAGCGCGTTAAGAACGGTATAGGAATATGTATAGGAAGGAACTCACTTAGTTCCATCATGTTTTTTTATCAAGGAATTAAACCCTCAAAACCATTAAACTGAGCGGTTCTGAACCGGTATTGAAAATCTAGTACCGGTTAAAAATCTAAAGTAACGCGGTTCGGTTTCAAAACATCATGAATCAATAACTGTTTTAAACTATCGCGGTTATTTTCACTGTAATTTAATGAATTTACGGGATTCTTACCACGATTTTATATGTACGATGTTATAATCATGAATCAAGATGAAAATACTTGAAACATAATTGATTCTTTACTTTCCGCCACCGTATAGCTATCACCCACAATCACAGTAAACATAATAATTCATGAACTACACTAAATCCATCAAATCCAATCCAAATGCTTCAAATACAAACCTTATCATAGCTAACCCTGGGTCTAATGTATCAAACAGTAACACGGTACCTATACTAGTTTCACTACGGATTGCATTGCGACGCCTCCGTACTCATATTCAAAGTGAATATTGATACCCGATACTCGTACGGGGATTTGGAGCTGGAATTAATCGACGTAAACAGGGATTGGAATATTCAAGTTTAGTTCTGAGCTATACAGGGTGACTCATCGATATGTGGCAGTATGGGAATCACCCTGTATACATACGAGTAGGTTATGTTTCAGCGGTTTTGTTAATAATGTTTTTTTTTTCTCACTGTTACACCTGAAAGTCTATGCTCGTGTTGTTATACGAAGTATACAAAAATACTGACTGATAATAAAAAGTTTTTGTGTGTAAATGCTTAAATATATAGAAAGTCTTATTAAGACAATATTTATGCTAAAAGTGCGAGAAAAGTGTAGTACAAAAAAGCTGACAGTTTCGTATCGGTCGCGTCGTGCGTACGTAAAGATACAAACACACGAAAACCTTCCAACCAAGCATTCTTTATGCATAAAATCCCAGCTACAATACCTGACCTCATAAAACCAAAAAAGTGCTGAAACTTAAACGGCCCGCGCGAGGCCGCGTGTCACGTAATATTTATCACAACGTCAACAGGCCGCCATGTTTACTACTGTTTCTCCCGCTATTTATTTTGACCGCCATATACCTAGGTTGCAATTAATTACACCTTTTTTTAAAAATAAGAGAAAAGTTTTTATTGTAGAAAGTGTTTATAAAATAGATACTTCTATATATAACCATCGAGTTAGTATCAATTTCGGTATGAAAAAGCATGTACAGTCGCCTAAGAAAGTAAGTGGTCTACCAGTTTTGACAAAACCTCCGTGTAATCAAAATTGCTGTAAGGTTGAGTCAGTAACTGTCAGAATATTATTACAAGGGAAAATCAACCTTGTTTGTGACGTGTACATAAACTTAGCTGGCAAAAGTCCTGAGCAAATATTGTATATAGGAAATATTTGCTTTAGTATTTTAATTTAAACGGTTGTTTTGAGTTACTGTATCGATTCTAATAAATAATTTCACAGTTAGAAAGCGTACTACGTCTAATTTTATTTACGCATTTAAAATCGCGTGAAACTAGAGTTGCCATTCGTCCGGGTTCCCGCCTGGCCGTATCACGACGCGTGCGCCGAGTCGTGAACAACCGACTCTCTGGGTTCGTACCTGTGGTGCTAATCACGTTCAACTTTTCTCATCCCTAGTCTCTTAGACTATATTTATATTATTAGTTGGAAACAAAAATTTATTTGCTCTCCACTCCAGCAGTCGTCAGGCTTCTTTTTTTAGTTAAAATTTTTAGTGTTCACAAAGGCGCTTTTATGATAATATATCCAATATTCTGCAATAAAATTGATTTATAATTGTTGCTTTTTTAAGGTATTTAAAATGGCCAATATTGTAGGACCTGGACTTCATTTTT
Source organism: Marasmarcha lunaedactyla (assembly GCA_923062675.1). Classification (NCBI taxonomy): domain Eukaryota; kingdom Metazoa; phylum Arthropoda; class Insecta; order Lepidoptera; family Pterophoridae; genus Marasmarcha; species Marasmarcha lunaedactyla. The sequence continues at coordinate 23,071,677 of OV281353.1, forward strand.
TCTGGAATTAGAGAACTGTAAACTGTAGACACAGTTTAAAAAAATTCTCAATTTCATACTAATTCTGCGCTTCAGTCAGTTTTTGGATTTTTGATATGCATTGACTGTGACTAGGGTTACATAACCAATACATTCATAGATGCGTCTCTATAGTAATGCTTGAAATTGGCAGAAATAGTTGTTGAGTAGTAGCAACAGCTAATTGCCATAAAACATAAAATTTAATTGAATTGATATACATTGTGCATTTTTATAATAATTTTTATTTTAATCCTAATAAACCTTTTGGTTTATGTTAAGGCAAAACGCTTATGTTTAACGAACGGCAAACATTGAGACTGAAAGAAAATGCGTCAAACTCGATAGTAGATTGTTATGCCTTGTAGATGAAATGAAATGAAATATTTATTTCTCAACATTGAGAATTACTTGTTCTTATTGACGTCAAATAAAACATGATTCTACCACCAGTTCGAAAAAAACCTTCGTGAAGAAGAACTGGCAAGAAACTTCACGGGTATATTTTTTTTCAAAATAAATTTACAGAGTCTCTTTATGTCTATACAAAATTATTCTTTTCTGCATCTGTTAGCTCGGCAAGTCTCCCTCCCCCAAGTATCCAAACGACGAACACCCTCAAACGGCACCCGTTCACGAGTTAACGAGTTCACGAGATAGTTGTAATAACATGGAATCATGATCTCAAATTAATGTACTTACCTACATTCATATCTCCGTGAAGCGTTGTCATGAAACCAATATTCTCATTTAAAAACTGAAAGTGCTGCAGGACAGGATGACATACCTACTTCCATAAAACAATGCAAGGCAGCTGTTGCCCCTGTAAGTAGTCACCTGGCGAACCTATGCTGTCTGTCATGCCGGTTTGTTTCCTACTTCGTTGAGTCTTTTATCACCCCAGACTATAAGAGCGGTGGGAGAGACAACATCAACAATTATAATCCAATTTCAGTCTCAAAAATTTAAGAGAAGATGATAAATAACCAACTTATCAACTACATGACAAAATTCAATAAATTATCTTTAGACAATTTAGTTTTAAATAGAAAATGTCTGCCGAGGATGCTGTATTGGCAGTTACTTTTCGTATTACTAAAAACGCGGGCAAGAAAAAAATGCATCACAGTCTTTCTTGATCTAAGTAAGGCGTTTCATACTGTCCCTCTCTCTCTCCCATTCTTCTTGAAAAACTGGAATGTATCGGTTTCACTGGACGCCGTTGAAATTGCTTGTTGACTACTTGCAGGGTCGTACACAGATGGTCAACATAGGAAATCATCAGAGTGATAACACTGAAATTATATACAGGGTTCCCCAAGGCAGCGTTGTGGGACCCACCTTATTTCTAATATATATTAAGGATTTAACAAGCTTGAAAATAAAAGGAGGAAATGTCTTTTCCTATGCCAATGATACTGACTTGGTATTTTCGGGCAAGAGTTGGAGCAGTGTATTTCATAAGACTGAACAGGTCTTCGTTAAGGTCTATAGATGGCTCAGACATAATCTTCTAACTTTGAATATCAGTAAAACTAATTATATTCGTTTTTCCATTAATAAAAGTACACAACCACCAAAATATACTACACTAAAATGACACTGATATCTAGATACAAATTGTGTTAACCACAATGTCCATCACTTCAAAGAGTTGCCTCTACTTAATACCTTGGCTATTGACCACCATCTCGTTTGCTTTTATGAATCTTTAAAAAACTTCATGAGGAAATACCTTAACTTCTAAATAACTGGCAAAATCGGTTTGTTTTAGTAGCATGTATATACAACTCACACTCACATACTCACTCACTCACTCACACAACCGAATTTCTAAATAATACTAAAACTAAATACCTATATACCTTTTAATACATGTAACAATGTCATTTGTATGCTGTTCAGGAAGAGAGGTACCTCCTAAGGTGTAATTTCTATTATGCCTACTAGGAGGTCCTAGACACTGTATTTATAATAATTTGATTAAAATAATTTTGAATTTAAAACCTAGACTACGGATAGCTAGGGTTCCCGCCCTTAGCATTAAGAATACCCTCTGACCCATATACATTGAAAGGGCGAATACATCTCTAATTGCCAACTCAGCCAAGTAACAGAATTATTTCACCGTAACACTGGTCAGGTATTAATAGAAAATGAGGGGCTACAATAAATATTTACAAAGAACTGAGCGTGTGGCGAGCTGGGAGTTACTGCGGTTCTACGTGTATTTATTCCCGTATAGATAACAGACAAACAGTAAGCTGCTGTTTAGTCTGTGCTGTAGTTGAGAGGGATTTCGTGGTATTTTAAAAAACTTAAATATGTGATAGTATTAGTAAGATATAAAATTTAAAACTGTCATAGACCAAGAAATGAAATAGAAGATACAGACACTAATCGCCTAAGTTATTATTTCAATAGAGCAAAGACGCCAAACGTCTGGGAACACGATCAGTGGATTACAACAGATGACAGCTACCCCCAGTAAATCTCAAGACAAAAACGCATCAAACTTATGAACCAAAATAAGCTTGTGTTATGGATACATACGGTGACCTAAGATTAGGGATAAATAAATATACAACAGTAATGACATGTAAACAAACACATGTCCAAATGGATTCGCACCCTCCTGTCTAAAATACAGAACTACTTTCTTCGACGTCGGTAATATTGTCATCTCAGAAAATGTGCATATTATCAAGAAATATATTTTCAAATATACAATATTGTGGTCATGAGGTAGAAAATCGTGAAGTACCGTAGCGTCATAAAATTGACCTTTCACGGAGCTATCGACATTTGCCTAGCTACTGATATAAGCGGCATTGCATGACGTCATCTTAACTCTAAAAATAGGTAAAAACAAAACAAACGAGATGGCGAATAAAATATCTATTTGTTTTGAAACCAACGTTAAATGCTTATAAAGCATAATATATCACCAAATTCTTAATGCAGCCCAGGTTCGATCATGTATGGAAATACCAACTCGAAGCATAGGACTCTGTTGACCGAAGAGCCCGTAAACTATCGATGACGTAGCGCTCACAAGAAAAAATTACCAAGTCTTGAGCTCCGTGACACAGTCGTTTGTCGGTACTCATTGTACCCTAACCATTCCAACATCGGACTACGAGGCCCAGGCAGGGACCGCCAAATCATGACAAAGTTTTTGATAGTGAATAGGGTCTCGTGAACAGGCCTGTATCGTCCTCTACTTTATCATTACCATTTCCATCAGATGAGATGGAAGAATGCAACTGACAATAAAACAAAATAAACAGTATTAAACATTTTGCAAGAAAGATTGAAAATAAAAAGAAGAATATAAATTCTGTTAAATAGAAATAGTTGAATTATAACATAATCTACAGACATTTGAATCTCACGACTGACTCTTCTGACTGAGGCCTTAGAGTACAGAGTGTTCATTTCCGGTTTTTAGCCGGTTCGATTCCCGGGCATGGTAAACTTATTTTCAAATATAAACCAATTATAACCAATGTTATAATTTACCCAATTAAAAATACAAATACAAATACTAATGTTAATATACAGGGGAATGTTAATATATTTCCGTGAAAAGTAAAAGATTTTTGAAATAAATAAATATGCAGTTATTGTTTTCTTATAAATCGAGGGCATGACTCCTTTCACGACTTTTCCCTAACTCTCGTGTTTTCAGACTTGGTCATCACCGCCCTTCTCAAAAACCCACCCTGTAGAAGCAGCATTACACAATAAATGGAGGTAAAGCACATTATGCAAGCGAAGTCGAGGGTAAACAGTTATAGCATCACACAGCGAGGATTCAGTTCATTACAATTCGACTTGCCCGATCAAATGCACCATCCTAAAATATCCTAACAATAATATTGTAAAGGCATGCAACACGTGTTTGAATTTGAACATTCTTCAACCAAACTTATATAATAAATCTATACGTAATGTTAAAGAATTATTTTTAGTGATTTAGTAAAGACGTTTATGTAAAGGGTACCTACATAATATTGTTATTTTGAGACTCGGTTTTAATTACCTTCGACATTTCACAGAACTTTTCCTAATAAAGTGTTTATGAATGTCAAAACTACTCTAAAGATTCAATGTTGTTTGATAATTGGGTACATGACAAGTTTTTTTTTATTTCATATTTAAATAGTTTATCAACAGTAAATACATATTGCAAAAGTAACAGTATGTTTACAATCAATAGTTTTCTAGATACAGCGATGTGTTCGAGGAGCCGCTGCGAGTCGCCGAAAAACGCTCCATACAAAACGGTACTGAGCTGTGACGTCACGACTTGTGAATCATACTAAAATTGTATGGGCGTTTGGATAAAATATATAATAGCTACGTAGATAATGCGTTTACATGCATACTGTCATAGTAAAAACTGTTATATTTAATGTCAGTAAGCTAATGATATTTAAAAATTTAACATATACTATAATAAGTTTTTGCTTCTTTTTTTAAGTTTTTAAATCTATATAATTTCGATATTAAATTCAAAACTATATTTTTCAAAACATTGTACCTGTCAAAATTACTAATATTTTATAAATAAATTATAAAAACTTGCATTTTTAAATTGTGTCATCTACCCAATTAAAACTATTGTCCACAAATCGGATTGATAAATTAGCCTATTTCATATGAGTAGAGACATTGGAATGCTGCCTTTCCTACCTGGACCGCCGGGGGTTTGTGTTGAAAGTATTCATTAATATTATTTATTATTAATTTATTTGTACAACTTTTAGCAGATCTGTATCTCCCAACTAACTCACTGGTACAAGTAAGGAAACCTACCCGTACGTTTAGTCTTTTAGTAAAGGATCTCTAAAAAAAATTCATTGTTAATTTTATTTAACTAAATTCAAAATCCCAAAATAAACACACTATAATAATAATAATAATAATAAATCCGCAGACAAACACACCAACTGTATGGCCCCAAAGTAAGCAGAGCTTGTGTTATGGATGACCATACAGCGAACTGGGAAACCCAGAATAAATATACATATATAATTATCAACAACCATGACCCGAGAACAAACATCTGTGTTCATCACACAAATGAATGCCCCGGCCAGGACTCGAACCTGGGACCTCCGGCGTATGAGACATGGCTACTGACCACTACGCTACTTGGCCGTCTATATTATAGTTTTTTTTTCGTTGAGAATTATACATATATAGGTACACTATACACTTAAGTCGCGGGATTATTTTTCTCTGAACTGACAGAACCAGAGGCCAGATTCCATGAGGGCACTCCCCACTTATTACGGCAGCATATTCGGTATAGAAGTACTTGTGGACGACACGGCCCAGCGGAACCATCTTCTACACATACTGTATTCGGCAGATCCGGGTAACCAGGACACATCCGGCTTTCTAAGTTCGGCTTGTTTTGCCGCCCGGCTGTGGCGAATTATATGGGCCCGTTTAGTGAAGTAGTGAGTGAGTGAGTAATTAATTAGCGCCTCACACTTTGCGGCGAACCAAAAAGAGAGCTAAAGCATCAACGCAGTCCTGAAATCTCGTTATTTAGCGAACTTTATCAGCACTCACGGGATCCATATATAAATAAATAAGTACAGCTAGATGTGTTCGGCTGTAAGTAGGGCAGGCCATTAAGATCGATTGCAGCAAATGTAATATGCAACAAATGTGTCTGTGCTTCTTATATTATGGTAAGCTCAACAGCAGCATTACAAGTGTGATATTAGTATGATATCGTTTTGTAATGATACCGGTTGCTGAAAATTAGTTTTTATAAAACAAGAATATGTTTTGGTCCAAAGAACAACAAACGAACTGCTTGCCATGAAAAATGAAAATAAGCATAGATTTTGTTGTACCAACAGAGCAAACTAGAAATAAATGCCTCAACTCAATCGATCCGAACTTGGGACCTCTAGTGTCTAGGACCACAGCTTTTGTCGCGATACATCCGATTTATTCAAAATGTATTAAAGTTAATTATGGTACATTAGCACCTCATTTGAAAAACATTATTATTTGACGTTATGACCGCAGTTTTACATTATTGTCCACCTGGGAGCTCATTATTAATTGAAACTGCACTTCTTACAAAGAAAAGAAAGTTCTGTTTACTTTAAAGGTCGTCAAAATATACGCTTACGAAGTTACAACCAATTGTTAAAGACGTAAAACGAATAAAATAATATAGTAATAATAGTTTTTCATAATTAAAATAATATAGTACAAAATTTAAAAACAATATAACAGTTCGCATATAATGTATAACGTAACAATTATCACCAATTTAAAATATCAATGTCACTGCCTTGACTCGCTCCTCTATTTTTTTTCTTCTAAATTTACTTATAGATACGGCAAGATACCTTGCTTTGGGCCGCCGCCGACCCAAAACGGCGGGTAGGATTAGAGCGAACCAGACATCGAGTGATCAATCGACTTGTAGCATTTATATTTACTGTGACAAAAGCCTTGTCAATCAATTAATGTCCACCATGATAAAAGATTTATGGCTAATTTGTATGGCTATGGTAAAGTTTGTATGAGTACTTTTTATATAAACGTTGCCTATACTTTAGCTGAGTGGACTGATAAAGACATTGATCTACTGCTATGCTAGAGTTAGGATTTTTAGTTATTTTTGCCATCTATGTCGGAGTGAGCGGGATAGCCTGTGTGTCTATCTCCTAAAAATAATATTATATTCTCCTAATCGAAGAAGCCTATACTTATATTATTGTGAACGTTCACGTCGAAACAGGGCTAAGTATGACGTGACTTTTGTTTGGTGAGCTGATGAGAGGCAAAGGCTAATTACTTTTTATCGCGAGTATTCGCGAGTATTAATAATATAATAAATAAACTTATTATTGATTGGTATAAGGGCATTTTTCCTACCACACACCCCCTAAACCCAATTTCTAACACTAAATCAGTAAATCACCATGATTTAATTCAATTCATTATAAGCAATGTCGTTTCGTAACGAAATAAAAACTAGCCAATTATTTCTTCTGTCCAAGACTAAAGATAATGTTAATTTGGTATTGCTATGTATAAAAAAGGAAAATACGAGTTACGTATAAGTACAGTAAATATACCCGCCTCTAAGCTAGTCCTAATGCTGAAATCTTCTGATCCACAATTTCTAATCGGCTTATCTACGTGTAAATAGTGATATCACACATTATTATCAGCGACTAACTCGTTCCAAATTACCGAGACTGACCGTACAGCTAAAATCAAACAGTTACGCCTATGTATATATGTTTTACTTGGTATCTATTTAACAAGAGATAATAAGTGCTTCCAACGCATAACATAAAACCTTTTTTTTTGCTATACGTTTAAAACTTGGACTGTTGAAATCAGTTTTGATACTTTTGTCAGTTCTGTTTATTGGACATTCTGTGATTTGATTTTTTTAGGCTATTGTACATAATTTATATTAAATAATCTACAAGTATATTGGTGAACCCATGTACGCTGAACTTCCACCAATGAAGTAATTTTATTAGAACACTCGACTTTGAAGAAATTGCTTGATTTATATCCTAAAATTTTTTCCAATAAATGAGCTATCTAACAGACAAAGCTTATTTAAATCAAGCCGGTAGCTCCTAAGATAAGCGCTTAAACAGAAAACAAACAAACTCTTTAACCGTATTACGTGAAGTGTAGATACACAGGTTGAAATGAAATGAAATATTTATTTCTCAACATTGACAATTACTTGTTCTTATTGACGTCAAATAAAACATGACTCTAACACCAGTTCGGAAAATCCTCCGTAGAGAAGAACTGGCAAGAAACTTCACGCGTATATTTTTTTACAGAGTCATTTGGGCAGATTGACTCGAAGTTTATCTTTGTTTTGATGTCACAGATAACTACGAACGGTGGTAGTTTTTACCATTGGACTGAGTCTAGTTGCGAACGTAATAGTTATCTAGTTATAGTTATAAGGTATACAGGGTGACTCTTTATAATGTGCACATATTAAAATGGGGGAAACTAGACCGAATTTTATCGACAGAAAAGAATAAAAAAAAATTAAAATAAATTTTTTGTAGGAGTTATGATGTTTTTAATTTTTCATTTGGGAAATTTGAAGCTATGTAAATACATTGCTATAACTTTTGCACTAAATGGCCTATCGTGTTCAAATAAAAACTTAAATGACAGAAAAGCAATGGCAATACTGATTTATAAACAAAAAGTACCCATAAAATTTATCTTCACATGAAAAACAAACATTTTTTGGGGAAAAATATTATTATTTCATCTAATTCTACATCTAATTCTACGTATTAGCTTTCGAATACTAAAAAAAATATTCTTCTAGCTCAAACATAACATTTGCTGCAGGCCGTAAAACAAAAACACTCATTACGGGTCTTATGTCAGTGTGGCGCATTTTGAACAAAGAAAGGTTGCATCCGTACCACTATCAACAAGTGCAACACTTGCATGCAGAAACAGACAAGCCATCAAGACGCGTCATGTCTGCTTGGATCCTCAGGAAAATCCGAGAGGATCCGGAGTTTTGTAACAAAATTTGTGGATGGACGAATCACAATTCACGAGGCAGGGCATCGTAAACTCCCGTAATTTACACGTGTGGTGCCCAAAAGGACATAACCCTGTGACGGAACAAGCTCGAGTCTTATATATAAAACGGAAGTATGGTCTCAATATACCTGCTAATAGCATTTGTCAATACTGATTTACTCAAGTTATCATAAAAATATCTGTTTGTATATTAGTATATGTTAGCAGATATAATTGTTGATATATAGAATCTTTAAATGGAAGAAAAATTACATATAAAAGGATGTTGTGACGGAACAAGCTCGAGTCTTGTATGTGAAGCGGAAGTATAATCTCAATATACCTACTAATAGCATTTGACAATATTAATTTACTAAAGTTATCATAAAAATATCTGTTTATATATTAGTATATGTTAGCAGATATAATTGTTGATATATAGAATCTTTAAATGGAAGAAAAATTACACATAAAAGGATGTTGTGACGGAACAAGCTCGAGTCTTGTATGTGAAGCGGAAGTATAGTCTCAGTATACTTGCTGGTGGCATTTGGCAATATTAATTTACTAAAGTTATCTTAAAAATATCTGTTTATATATTAGTATATGTTAGCAGATATAATTGTTGATATATAGAATCTTTAAATGGAAGAAAAATTACACATAAAAGGATGTTCAGTTAAATTCAATTAAACCTTGCTAAAGAATAAAAAAAATTAGAAAAAAATTATTAATTTAATATTGATATCTGGTTCTCAGAATTTATGTACTAATTTGACATAGAAAGATACATCTAATTAATGTTTCTGAAGGTTAAAAAGTATAGCAGTTTGGAACGCCTACTTTGTTATTAAGTTTCTCTTCCGTTGTTGATACGATCTTATGGGTGGTAATTATTTGCAGGAAAATAATTGATGATGCTTTCGCATTTACACATAGATTTTATTCATTCATTATTTATTTATTTATTTATTTGCTAAACAAAATAACTCTACAGTAGTTACACATAAATTAAATTAAATAAGTAACTCAAGGGTGCATTCTTTTATTTTGTTGGTAAATATGACTGGAGATTGTCGCGGGTGCGTGGTGCATGGTGCCCCGTGGGAGGGAGTTCGGTCTTTTGGGTATATATAGGGCAGTAGGCCGCAGAGCTGGGGTCGGAATTTCAGTCTCGGGGAATGGAAGTTGGAGTCTCGGTCGGGAAACGAAAGTAACCCAAAAGTTCTGCCAGTTTGTACCCAGTTTAATATTTAGTTTTTCAATTGTTTAAAAATAGAATATAGTGTTGTGTTGAACGTGGGTCCAGTCTTTAGGTGAGTGTTTATTTTAGTACACATTAATAGGGAATTTCGTTTTCAGGAAAGTTCTGCCAGTTCGTAGATAAGTTTAATTTTTGAGTATTTTAATATTAGATTACGTTATTGCGTTAGAAGGTGAATCCTGTTATAGAAGAGCGTTTATTTCGTTTAATACTGTAGGGTAATTTAACAGGGAAATTAACTTTTATAGTATATTTATTTAAGGTCTTGATTTATATATTAATATTTCGTGTACTTTATTCTTTATATGTATTTTATTATTTATATTTATTTATATATGTAAGTATATATACTTACATGTTATATTTTATCTTACTTTGTATTAAAAGTAATTACGCACACACACACAGAACACAATACATCTATAGGTACTGATAAACTAAAAATGCTCATTTGTGACATGTTTATATTATATAATGTATGTAATGCATTACAATAGTGAGATATACTAGAAGGTTATTTGATTAACACACTCAGCGTGCTAATCTCCAACTTGGTGAAGTTTATTTACTCTTTATTTTCTCCCTTTATCCTCATGTCAATTGGCTCACAACCACACAGTCGTTGAGGTCTCTTGTAACCATTTTCATTGATCTGACTATCTGTTGTTGCTACAAGGACGAGTTCCGGCTCATCAGACTCAGGGAGAAAGTTGGTTCAGGAACTTCTTGGCTGAATAATTGACAAATATTAAAAACTCACATTTCCTTCCTTCATTTATGTTCATTCTGCGACTTGTTATCTGGCATAAGACCAAACAGTGGTTGAAGTCTCTTGTTGTCAATTTCAATGATCTGAGCTTCTGGTGTTACGACAGGATGACACTCCGGTGCATCAGACTCAGTGAGGAAGTTGGTTCATGAACTTCTTGGCTGTATAATTAACAATGTCATGGATTGAATTATAAATCTATTTATTCCTCTCCTTCATTAATATATTTATTTCATGAATTATTAACGAACATAATACTAAAGTCATTGGAGTTTCTGGTTTCACTTTCATTGATCTGACTATCTGTTGGTGCGACAAGGACGAGTTCCGGCTCATCAGACTCAGGCAGAAAGTTGGATCTAGAACTTCTTGACTGAATTAATAACAAATATCATGAAAAAGATATTAGAGTTACCCTTCCGAAAATGATCCAACTTGGAGATTACACTACTTAGATTAAATTAAAGTATCTGCAAGGTTTGAGTTTGTGATATAAATAACTTTATTCAAGATTGTGGAATTTATTGTTAGCTTTATTTATTCTTACAATCTCACCATATTCCATCCTCTACTTATCTTTATAAACTTATTTACTTTCAAAGTATTTTTATTTTATCATTATTATTCTGTACTAACACTCGGGTGTTGGATTGGTGAATCCTGGAGAGAGAAATTCAAAAAAAAATGAAAGGATGTCTCTCACATGACTAGGGCGAGGATAGGGGCCCTACTCACACCCATTTTTTATAAATTTCCAATTCATTTTAATTTATCAAATCCATTTCAACAGTTCTTTATTACCTCTTATTATATATTGTATGTATTTATTATATTATATATTTTTATTACTATAATAATTTACATTGCATTCTTAAAACATTCTTTGTTTCTTATCTTTGTCACATACCTCGGAAAAGAACTTGGTTACTATGCAACACAACGAAGAGTCCTACCCAACCTTAGACGATCACGCCAAATAAATATTGTATTTTTTATTGGTAAATCTTTATATTGTGCCAAATACAATTTCTCATTCTGTAGTTTATAACTGAAGGTTTTATATATATTTTGAATAGGAAGTATTAGAATAAAGTTGACAGATATATGTTAGGTTTTATATTATATTTATGTATCTATTTCAAATTCTTATTTATGACATTCCCTTATATGATCAGAGAGAGTAGATCAGGAAGGGGTGGTCGTTACAACCCGAAACTGAAGAAACCATCTACTTTGCAAGTGCAGTTCTCCAGTAATGTATGGGCGGCTCTAATTGATGACATCTTGGTTGGCCCGATCATACTGCCAAGAACCTTAAGTGGTGAAACATTTTTACAACTTTTAAGAGACGAGCTGCCCATGCATTTGTATAACGTGCCATTGGCTACGCGCCGAAAGATGTTTGTCCAAATGGATGGATGCCCTGCCCTATCAATATCAAATTTCTAATTAAAACTAATTTCTAAGTTCTGAGGTAGGTCGTTTATCCTAAATAAATGCGACTTAGTAGTGGAATGGTAATTTAACTTTATTGCACGTTTTACACCAGTATTAAATATATAACTAATTAGACAAATTCCTTGGCCGAGAATTTTCCCTTTTTACAGATCTTACTCCTGCCCATTTCTCAAGTATGATACAACCATTGGTTTATTTATTTAACATTTAAGGATTAAATCGTAACTGTTATTCAAATAAATACTTGGACAGCAACAATTGGGTATTTGACAGCAATTGAAAATGCAAGTTTTTATAATTAAATTAGAAAAAACAAAAAAAATTTTGAAAAATTAAGTTTGAATTTGATAACGAAGTTATATAGATTAGAAAATTATAAAAAGTAGCAAAAAACTTATTATAAATTACGTTAATTTTTTTAACGCGTACTGATATTAAATATAACAATGTTTATTATGACATGCATGTAACCGAATTATCTACGTAGCTATTACGTATTTTATCCAAACGCCCATACAATTTTTCAGTATGGCTTACACATTGTGACGTCACCGCTCGGTACCGTTTTGTAAGGAGCGTTTTTCGGAGACTCGCAGCAGCTCCTCAAACACGATTTGATTTGATCGAAAACGATTGATTGTAAACATACAGTTACTTCTGCAATATTTCTTTACTGTAGATAAACTATTTAAATACGTAACGAAAAAATGTTTGTCTAATACCCTATTGCTTGTCTAAGTAATTAGTTGAGTAAAAGTAATGATTGACTTGTTGTGAATACAAGTGTTAGAGCTAGTAAATTCGGTGGTGGCGCAGGCTAGGCGATAATCGCTTGCGCGTTCTTCGGTATTTTGTCGGCAATAACATCATTCTAGGGGACGACGACATTGCAGCGGATTCGAATCTGAGCCCGGAGCGGCGCTCCCGACTGTATCTACGACATATACCAGAACTCCAGAGTTCGAATTTTGAAATGATGTATTTATGTTGATACAGAGTTCACAAGGCGTGAATTTTGATTTGATACTTTTATTTATGTATTTATATTTATTCAAGATTATCGTGCAGTTCGTTGTATGGCCATCTCATCCGAACCATATCACAAACAATGTTCACTCTTTGGCCATGCAATTGGTAATTTTGTAAGAGGGTATTTTATTTTTATTATTTAGTACGAAATTAACTTTTTGGGTCAAAGATATATACTATAATTTTATTATTTTTAATAATTTGGTAAAATAATTACTGAATTTTTTTTATTTTGTTTTAATAATATATAAAATTTGGAAAATGAATCGATTTTCTTTTGGGTCAATATTAAAATATGCACATTTATAAAATTATATCAACTATACTTATATCCTACTATCGAAAAATTACTAGGTAGTAATAAATAATACAATGTTTTTCCTAAATTGTACATTGAAATACTGAATTGCTACAAGATTGCATAGTATGAAACATTTATACACAGAAACCACCATACAATATCAATTAAAAAAGGCTGTGGCATCCCGCAGGTCAAGGGAAGGCAGGGGTTGACAACCATTGTTCTCAAAAACAATTCATTTAATTCGACTGAGTAAACACACTACAGGCAGTGTTTACAAAACGCACGCTAACTTCTGCTAACGGGCAGACAAAGAAACGGAACGAATCGATGCTTATTGCATGAGTTTTATTCCTACGCTATAAAACTGTTCTAATCCCCAACCGTATAAACAAACAAGCAGTTAAACAGTCCGGGTATGGGTTCAATCTATTTAATCAGCGCATTGAATTGTCAAAACGTGACATCTTAGCCAATACTAACCTTATTCGTCTAAAACATCCAATTGAGAACAACAAAACTCCGAACTAAAGACCACTATTACTTCTCATTCAACTGTCTATTTTATTCTCTATAAGAAATGCGAATAAAGACGCGGCCGCGTTATTAAGTTTCGGCGGACGTGATTCCAACGTCCGACGCGTCGCGCGGTCGCGAGCAGACTGGCAGAATTGAAATCCGATGTTCAGCCGCAGGTGGCGTTGGACGCATGCGTCGTGACCAAGGTCACTTGCGGTGCCGAGAGATAAACAATTGAGTGTCAAACTGAAGTTTGATGTACATTGCGCAGTTTTTATCGGGTTAGTAAAGTTTATGAATATTGTGGGGCAAATTTTATATTATTATTGTACTCTACAAGGAAGAAGCAAAGACATTTAAAAAAACATGAAATGTCATTGTTCTAAGAGTCTGGGTAATTTTATAAATGAACCAATCGTTTATCGCTATCAAATTTATAGAAATGAAATATACCTACCTTATTATAGCAAACGAGAGGATTTGTTTGTTTATAATAAATAAACTTTGTAACTACTGGATCGATTTTGAGCTTTTGAGAACTATTAGAAAGATATAATAATCAAAAGTAGCATAGGCTACAATTTTTGAAGGCGCGAAACAGCTGGTAACGCTTAAACTACTTGTACAAACGTGTATTAATATATGATTTGCAATAATTACCATGTGCTTTAAAAAAAAAACAATCATAACAAAACAATACAAATATGTGAAAAATGTATGGCTTTTTTTTTGTTAAAACAGTTCAATTATTACCTCAAAATAAGCGTTCACTTGATTCAGAAAACTACAGATTTTTCGTGACATATTAAAATGGACTTGCAAATTCGCACAGGCTCAAAACTAAATAAAACTAACAATAAATCTTACTCTGACGCATGATTAATCGACGCATGTCCGATGATCTTCTAAAGGATCGCTGCAAGGACCTCGCACTTTCTTCTTACAATCTGAAGATAAAAGGGTAGGCCTTGTTACTCTAAGCTGTTAATACAGCATTATCGACCTTATGATTATGTACCTAAGCCTGTTAAGGTTTCAGTAAAGGTCTAAAGGACCTTAAGAGCCAATTTAACAAAACCTTAGCCTTACAAAAAGAACACAATTAATCTCCAGAAATTAACTAAGAAATTAAAAGCAGATCAAACACATTGACCACGACCAGCAATGTATTTCAAACAGGTTTTCCGGATTTTCTAACCTTAAACCGCGAAGATTTCCCTCTTTGCCTGCGAGAGTTGAACCGTGAAGTCAAGTCAATCATCAATCGTCACTCATTAGCGACTGATTGATTAGTCAAGAGCGGGAAAATTATTACACTCCGACCGACTCATCTGTTCAGTAAAGGTGGCGCTGCGTTCGTCTCGTAAATGAAGTTTTACATTTAGTCACGTATCAAATGCTTTAATACCAGTTTTTGCTACTGTACACATTAGTTAGAGGCCCTGTAACTTTGATCATTCGTTGAACTTGATTTTACAAGAATCATTGTCAGATTACAGCGTCTTTGTGTCTTGTAGATTAAGATTAGATAATGTTGATACTAATTTGATTTTTTTAAGTTCGGGTGTGAAATTAATCATTTACTTTATTAATTATGTACGATGAATAATCGTCTCATGATAGATTAGTCACTAAATACAAAATTCGGTAAACTCTTGAAAAACTCAAAATCCATATGTAAATAAGTGAATAAAATTCAAAAATATGTAAAGATAGAAAATCTTTCAGTTTTAGTCCTTTATATGGAACAAAACAGGAGAACAATTCTTAGGCTTCCTTGCGCAGGTCTGAGCTAGCCGGTCAGGTAGTTAAAATATCTCTCCGTCTATTTCCATTTCTATTGAACTGATAGGGACAAAAAGCAATATTTAGCTTAGTGTTAGCTAATTCAGACCTGTGCACGTAGACCCGAATGCATTCTGTAATTTACTACTTATAAGGTTTCTAAACATTTAAGGAAACGTGACAAAACCACGGTGGTTCCTGAGAATATTCTCTTTCCATACGGCCTTGAGCTAAAATAAAAATAGTTAAGACTTACTTATCCTGGTTTGTTTTCCTCAAAGTGAATCATATTTTTTGCACAGTCGTGGCAAAAGTACTCACTAATCTTGAATGAAGCAAATGCGCGTAGACACCATTAATCTTCATGATGAATGTAGTGACCGTACATTCAAGCAGCATTTCAAATGCTGAAAAATAATTTTGCCTAATTATTTTACTATTATTTACTTAATACTCCAAAGGCAACTTGCAGCTTCATTTTGATTTAGTTTTTAATCAACTTAATTAAATATCTTATTTAATAAGATTTACAAATAATAAAGATAATCAATAACATTGGAACGTAAATTAAAATCAAAACAGCAAGTCACCCTAATGGTAGTTACTTACTTTATCACAAAACATTGCATCAAGCAATGACAAAAATTCGCTTTAGTCCAATAAGAACAACAATGTATATATTATAACATCAGGAACTAAACATCTGTATGAAATGGCTCGGCGAAAAAAAAGGTTATGTATCCCTGTTAAAAGCAATCAGAATTCGAATAAATAATGACTTTAATTTCGCTGCACATTTTACAAATACAATGCGCTATCCACCGCAGGGCTGACCTCTGCTCGGTTAATTATGCAGAAGTATTTTTAAATTTCATTAAAAATTATATTGATTTAATATCGATATTTAAAAAGGCCTTAGAGCTTTCGATATAATAGGTCTTTACCTATGAAACTGCCGTTTTGCCGTACTGGCCATTTCAAATGAAAATATTTTTTTTTTTTTGACTGATAATTCTAATTTCAAATTAATTTTATTTGACAAACATGGAATTCTTTTTCTAAAATCGTCATTTGTTTAATAGTTAGTGTTTTGTTTCCAACGCATTCGAACATTTTTCGTCATCATGGATAAGTTAAAAATTCGAGTAATTATGGAGTATGAGTACCGTCGTGGCAGCAAAGCGGCACAAGCGGCACGCAACATCAACGACGTTTACGGAGCGAACACTACAAACGAACGCACCACCCATTATTGGTTTACCCGCTTCCGTTCTGGAAATTTTGACCTGAAAAATAAACCCCGTGGTCGTCCGAAAACTTTGGTCGACAATGACGAATTAAAGGCAATTGTGGAAGCTGATGAAACTCAATCCACGGCTGAATTAGCAGCAGCTTTCGACGTTAGCATCAAAACAATATTGGTCCATTTGCGTCAAATTGGCAAGGTAAAAAAGCTTGACAAATGGGTACCCCACGAACTCAATGACCGCCAGCGCGAAGTACGCGTGGAGACGTGCCTTGCACTGCTCAGCAGGCATACAAATGAAGGAATTCTGAACCGCATTGTTACTTGTGACGAGAAATGGATCCTGTTTGACAATCGTAAGCGCTCAGCAAGTTGGTTGGACCCTGGTTCAGCACCCAAACAATGCCCTAAACGAAAACTTACCCCTAGAAAAGTGATGGTCACTGTTTGGTGGTCTAACGCGGGTGTAATTCATCACAGCTTCTTGCCAAACGGGATAAGCATTACTGCAGATGTGTACTGTGAAGAACTGAACACAATGATGGAGAAGCTCGCAACCAGCTCTCCAACCAGCTTTGGTCAATCGTTCGGCTCCACTGCTCCTGCACGACAACGCGCGACCTCATACTGCACAGCAGACGGTCTCCAAGCTACAAGAGTTGGGGTTGGAAGTTCTCCGTCATCCGCCGTACTCACCAGACCTTGCGCCTACAGACTTCTACTTTTTCCAGAATTTGGATAACTTCTTGGCGAGAAAAAAATTCAATACCCGAGAGGCAGTACAAAATGCCTTTGAAGAATTTGTTGCCTCCCGTCCAGCTGATTTCTTCAAGAAAGGCATCAATAAGCTACCAATGCGTTGGCAAAGATGCATTGATTGCATGGGTGATTATTTTGATTAATAGAAATAAAAAATATATAAAAAAATTACGCTTCATTTATTTCGTGAAAAACGGCAATTTCATAGGTAAAGACCTAATATTCTATTGAAATCGCTTTGCAATAAGTAAGCACCTATGCATTAGCCAGCGCAAAAACTCGCTGTGCATCTGTAAATTACATTTGTTCGAGGATTTTAAGGTTTTTAGACTTAAACCTAACAGCATGATTTTGTGAAAAAAAAAATACCTCATGTAGAATGGAAAATAAAAATACAACATTTTTATGCTTAACTTATTATTCTGAAAAAAACTGTTTTTTGTGTTTGGTACAGACATGGCCATTAGGTATCAATATACTATTTAAATTTCTTTATTTTCTCGATGACAGTTCTATCTATCTCGTTTATCGATATAGCTCCATCCCTATCAGTTTCTCCGACTCTGGTATTATATAACCTTGTACGTGCGTAAACGTCATATTTTTTAAAATAATGCATACATCATGTAAAAAAACGCTAGCAACAGTTTTCACAGGAGCTGTCATCGAGAAAGTAAAAAAATGGCAATAGTATAACAATTTTAATGGGTATCTAAGCAAATCAACATTATTATTTCGTAATATAATAATAAATTAGGTAGTGAGAAACACAAAAAGCAATTTCTTTTTTCACTTAAGCATAAGTTACTATAATAATAATAATAATAAACCCCTAGACAAACACACCAACTGAATGGCCCTAAAGTAAGCAGAGCTAAGAGCTAAGAGGCACCACAGTGGATATATTTTGGCCGAAACAAGAAGGAAACCATATTTCCATCTAGGTTTTTGGGCCCTGCCCGCTCTTTAGCTTGTACCGTGAATAGCCGAAAGTAACACATAAGTAATTGTAACCACATGACAAAATAAACATCCAAATACACGAAACTCGCCAAAACTAATTTTTTTTTTAATTATTTGTTGTTACAGCCGCAATACGAATAGGTAATCTACAAAAATATGCACTGTTAACCGATTATAGTTCTTGACATACAACTCACTGAGAGTCAGACGGACTGACAGAAACTTGAGTTCGAAGTTCATATTAAATATTGTAGCTCATTTGAGGGTCGTATTCTAGAGAGCAAAAAAGCGTAATTGAAATTCATTAAAAAGAACTATGAAAAATCAATGCTAAAACACAGAATTGAATTGAGTAAAATTTAAGAATACGGCCCTAGGTATAGGTAGTTTAAGAATTTCAAATAAAAATAACAAATATAAATATTCAAAAAAAATACTTTATATTAAAAAACAACAAAAGAAATACAAAACCAAAATACCAGCTCATTTTCTTATCGTACAATAGTCTTTTTTATTGAGATCATAAACGTTTAACGTTATTTAAAGTCTTTTAATTTATACTACAAATATAATACAAATCTAGTACCATTCTTAAAGAACTGCTAATAACACAATTTTTATAGTCAACTTATATTACATGAAAATTTACAAAAACCAAACTTCCGTAATAAAACTAAATAAATACAGTTCATCAATATTCAGTAACTGTACACCTCAGGAATCATTTCATCTTCACCAGCCTAACAGCCGACTTGAAATTAAAAAAAAAATTCAAAACAATTTAACTTAAACCCTAACATCAATCAAAAAAATTTATTTAAGAAAACAAAAGCTTTGAGACAATTAGCTGATTAAACATGGTGCGACATTGGTCAAAGTTTCACCCAATCTCATTCTACCTTAAACACTTTAGTGGTTATAAAAAGTGTCCAGGAAACTGGCAACATGCCCGAAGAAGAAACCCTTCACCAATGTGTTAAAAAATCACCGAAACATCAGTAATAACAATACTAATATTAATGCTTTACAAAATCAGTAAATGAAAAAAGACAGATAGTCCAGATTTATCAAATCGAAAAAATATGTTTTACATTGATTCCTTTGCTCCGTTTATTGAGAAAATAGACATATATACTTAGAAAATAACCGAAGAGTTAACAAAATTCTAACTTTAATATCTTTTATAAAATAAAAAACTACAATAGGAAAAAAACAATTAAAATTTTTGTTATTTTTTTAAATAAACATAAAGTATAAGTACATGGATCAATAATTTAGGCTCTTTCTGTAATTATTTCATGATTTATTGTTTCTAATTGTGATCTCCAACATAATAGTATATCTATAAAAAGAAACTTTATACCAAACTTAAAAAAAAATAAAAAGGAAATGTATATAAAATATAACAGAAAGTAAATAAATAAATAAATAATACTTATCCTAATTTCTTAATAAGTTTTTACCAGAAGGTATTTCTGTACTATGGTAGTCCAAACAATGTCTTTTTAACTCGATATATTTTCTAAACCTAGAGCCACAGATCGTACAATCTATGACGTCATTACGCACATTGTGGATCTGCCACTCATGATCCCACTTTTCCTTTAGGGCCCTAAAAGAGTCCTTGCAAAAACGACATCGAAACTTAGTAGTAATCTCTTTTGTATGCGAAGACTTTACATGCTTATTTAACTTGGATTCAAAATGGAACACTTTACCGCAGTACGTACAGTATAAAGGCTGATGTTTGCTATGATACTCCATGTGCTGCGCGATCATTTTCTTCGAATTGAACTTCCTTTGACATAAATCGCATTGGAAGAAAGTATGGCCGTGAATTTTTTTATGTTTCGAAAAGTTGCTAGAGTCGCTAAAGGACTTATCGCAGAAAGTACATTTGTAGATAGTCAATTTAGCATGTTCGCGTAAGTGAGCTTTGTACTTATCTATTCTAGTGAAGCTTTCCTGCTGGCAGACTTCGCAGTGAATGTCGAGGGTCCCGTGTTTGGATACCGGGGTCTTGGCAAGGGTGCTTCGAATTACGTGCTCGATAAGATGCCTTTTGAGGTCACCTACGCGATCGAATTTTTTCTGGCATACATCGCAGACCTAAAAAAATTATGGGCTTAATTTTGATATTCATCACTCTACAAAGAAACTGAACCAACAAGAATTCAAAGCAGGGACCGTATAAAAATAACTATCCAAACCATGAATAACAGAAAATTCCAAAAGCTTACCTTAGTATATTTCTTATGTTTTCGAGCTTTTTTAGAATGCAACAAGAACACTTTATTCGACATAACTTTAGCAATGACATCATTAGCCGTTTCAACGACGTCCTTCCTGGACATCGGGTCTTCCTGATTTATTTCATCTAAATTATTGTTATTCTGATTGGAAGGTTCATTTAAGAAATCATTTTCAACTATACCGTCGTCAATAAGGGAACCGACAAAATCTTCCTCGGGAACACTTTCATGAACCTTTAAATGCATTAAAAAATCTTTACTTTTACTAGAAATATGACCGCAAGTCTCGCAGATATAAACGTGATGCGTTTTCTGTGTATGATCGGTCAGCTGATCAGCGCTTACAAAGGTTTTTGAGCAGTAAACACAGTGGAAATTTCTCTCGTGTATTTTTTGATGAGTTCGTAAAGTGAACTTTGAAGCAAACACTTTGTGGCATTTATTACATTCGACGTCTGGGTCCCCATGACCTTGGCAGTGAAGTTCAAACTTTTTTTGATTTTTCAGGGTCTTGCCACAGTCTGCACACATGTATTTAACATCGCTTATGATGGTGGACTCGGGTACTTTAGTCCCCTTATGACTTCCCACCATGTGATGCTTGAAAGCTGCGAGTTGATCAAATATTTGTTTGCATTTATCACATTGGTATTTTTTCTGATGGGGATTTATGTTCCCTAGTGCATCTGAAAAACATTGAATAATGCAACTCTTAATCAAGCCAGCTTTGGCTTGTCCTCAGGTATAGGCAAAATAAGTTTTTAGATATAACCCAGACAGACAGATGCAGAAAGGCCTTCCATCCCTTTATGGTATATCCCAAGAAGTCGAATCAAACGCTTCGATAGTTCCTTTTTGGTGCGGGTCGCCAAGGTGTGGAATGAACTGCCTGCGTCTGTTTTTCCAGAAAACTATAGTCCTAGTTCTTTCAAGCGTCGAGTGAATAGGTATCTCGTGGATAGATGTGTATCACCTTCGTCTTCATCGTCACTTTCCATCAGGTGAGATAGAAGACAAACGTCTAATCCTTTTTAATAAAATAAAGGAGAAACAGACATTATTGTAGTAAAATATAAAACCTACAGAACCTTTTTTTTTTGGTTTTTATTTTGATTTAAATACTTTAGAGCTGCAACAATGGACATAACTTCTATTTGTCTGTTTGTTCTTTACTCTTATAACTAGGTAGGTACACTTGCTAAGTATGTAGGTACTTTTATTAGCAACATAAGCTTGTGAACTTAATTTGACAATTTACTGATAAAATCTTAATTTGATATAACACCCATTGTTCCAAATAATGAATGTATATAAACATGGTATTATTATTATTGTAATTTCTTAAAATAGTGAGATTTCAATGAGGAAATCTTCAGTAAATTAAATTAAATTAGATAACATAATGCAATTTAAAATCAAAAAACTAACCATAATAATAATATTTAACAAAAGTACAAATAATGACAAATATACTGACACAAACACAAAAAGAAATACTGAACTATATATAACAAAAACAAGTCTTCTTATGATAAATATTTTTCTATAAGCAACTTATCTTTCCCACTAACATTTTATTAAAAATGGTTCATTAAAAAAGATTATGCCCTGCCCACTGATGACATTTAAAAATTAAAATTATTATCTGAAAAAGAAATATAGTGCAAGTTTATTGCTCCTAGATACTAAGAATTACTTACAATTTCAAACACCCTCTGCATTGTATGATAATAATAACACCTAGCAAATAAATGTTTTTTGAAAATAAGTCTTGTGTTGCTATTAAATACATGTAAATAACTAAAATGAACATCAAACTAATAATAATAATAAATCCCCAGACCATTCCAATTCTATTTATAAAAGTTATTTGATATGTTACAAAAAAATGTATTCAAACAGATTATCTCAAATGAGCTTAGTTAAATTACTTAGCTCCTTAATTGATTATTCAACAATAAACGAAACAGTAAATTATGATTTTATGTCCAAACACCTGCATAGACAGTGAAAAGCTATTGATGACCAAAAACTTTGTTGTTTTGCTTATAGCAATTTTGATTGCCCCTACCTAGATGGCAGAGTGGTATAGTGGATAGTAGTCAGCCTCATCCGCCAGAGGTCCCAGGTTTGAGCCTGGTTGGGCATTATTTGTGTGATGAACACAGATGTTTGTTCCCCGGTCATGGTTATTCATAGTTATATACATGTATGTTTATTCTAGGTTTGCCCCCAATTCGTTGTATGGTCAGCTATAACATAAACTCTGCTCATTTTGGGGCCATACAGTTTGTGTGTTTGTCTGGGCATTATTATTATTATTATATTTATAGAATTAAACAACTTACCATTAGAACTTTCATCTTCTTCATCTCTATGTCCAGCACAAATTAAAGACGGATCATTAACTGCTATTTTCTGAATAGTTTGTCCGCAGCGAGCATCATGACCCAGGAACAATATAGTCCTATGCTGCTTTGGCATGGACTGCATCCCAGATGACATCAACTGGTTTAGAGCCTCATTATTACTGTGCAGGTCTATATACTTCCTTTCCTCCCGTGCCTTTGATATCTTCTCATTCATGATCTCATCTTGCAACTGAGACAAAAACACTCCGCAAGCAAACTCATCATCTTCATAAGAAGTAGAGATGTTAAGTTCAGAATTTTTATGCTCTTCATTTGAAGTAGTCTGTCTCTTTTTCTGCGGAGGGTCAAACTCCTTATCAGGAGAATGATAGAAAGCATCCTTGTACTTGAAAACATTTTGTGTTACGTAGGTATTATGTTGCTCCACTGTAATATGATTGGTTTGAGTGTGATGGACATTGTCTATAGCAAAATCTTGGGGCTCCATATCATAGTAATTATTGACATAAGGGCTCCTACTTGGATCAATCCATACTTGGTTTTGATTATACTCAGAATACTCATTAGATGTGTGATCTATATCATTAAAAACAATAGGAATATTTTCCCCACCTATATCAACGTCTGTGTGATCCTCTGGACTAGGAAACTTAGATACCTGAATGTCCACCTCAAAGTCATCAATTAATTTAACATTACACAATCCACTATAAACACATGTCTCATTGCCTTCTGTATCTTTTGAAGTTATGTTTATGTCCAACAAAACATTATCAGTTACTTTATAATTTGTGTCCAAAGTTGTAGACTGCTTGGGGATTATTAGGAGAGGTGGCTGAGGACACACCGAAATTGTTTGTTGTTCCATATTTGCAGGTAATTCGAAGCTAAAATAATGCAAAATGATGTTAAAGATATAATCATAATGAACAATATTCAGGTAAAATTAATAATATGTAACTCACCCGGTGTTTTAGCGCCGAAAAAAAAGTTGTGCGTTTAGCAAAAGACCCATTTGAAGGTAAAATCCACAATCCACAATTTTACTACCCTCGCGCGAAAATTATTAACTTCGTACCAATGTATAAGGTGGTTAAATGGGTTTATTGGTTCAGAATCCATTATATTATGTAAAAATTATTCATTTCAAATAATAATTTTATATACATATAGCGGTTGATAAACATTTTTGATTCTTGAAAGGCGGTAAGAACTTTCTTTACACTTTACAGTGACATTTTTTAAGCTGATTGATCTATGGCAAACGAAGTTAGGTTTTGTGAAGCCCAAATAAATAGCCATAGGGGGGTACAATCATAAATCCTCAGTAAAATCATACAACGTAAACTAAGCATCAATAATTAAAAAAACTAAGATATACCTACCTACGTTCAATCTGTGTGATTTATCTTGATCAACTTGTTGAGCAAAAGCGAATTATAAACTAAAGGAAATGTATGCTCTCACAATTTTTTTATTTTGATAGGTATTACTTGAGTGATTAGTTTTTCAAAAATAAATACTAATTGGTTTGTTGTATAGGACGTCTATTACAGAATACCTATTTGTAATGGAGATAAGGTGGCCCTGTGCCTGTGTATTTAAAAAACGTGGTACAGTCGGATGACTTGGTTTCCCATTCGAATTATGCAGTGTCGTCGTCTGCTTCAAGCGGGGCGTCTACAAATGACCGAACTACGCGTGATCGATTTTCACCTTAGCCTGTGCCTCCGGCGAGCGAGTGAGCCACGTTTACCTATACAGTTACAAACTTTTATTCGTTTATACTCTTTCCGGATTAAAATATATATAGTTTATTGATTCACCTAAATAGGCATTTAAGTGATATCAGTAAATAACTACATATTTTCAACTTTATGTTCCTCTTTAACAATAATTTAATCGCGATACTTATCTACTTAGCAGTGATGTTCATGACCTTAGAAAATATGTATAATTACGATCAAAGTCGTTTAAAGTTTTTACTTCCATTAACCCCGTTTTTATCTGATTTGGAGATAATACAATTTGTTAGATTTTTGTATAAAAACTTATTCATTCTCAACTATTGTACACAGTTTCTCAATATAAATCGAAACGATAATCAACATATTTAAATCATATTAAATACCTACTGTATTAAAATGTTTTATAGTGTAGTCTTTTTCATTCTTTTAATTAGTGGTATAGCTCAAGGTTTGTATTTTTTTAGTAAGGCTATATTTGTGTAGCTGCCAGTACAACAAAAATGTAAACATATTTTTTTAAAGGTTCTCCTGTACAAAATGTAAATGAATACATTGAGGTAAATCCATACATCTACGGTGGTGTTCAGGCTCCAGCGGGTTATGCCCCTCACATGGTAGCTCTCGTCTTCGGCGCAGTGTTAAAGAGCTTGCAATGTGGTGGTTCCATCGTCAGTACTTCGCATATTCTTACAGCAGCGCACTGCATCGAGCCATTGGTCGTATGGGGGGAGCTTATCCCGTAAGTAATAACCAATCTTCCTTTATAATAAATCATAGTACGAAATAATACTTCTGCACATCGCGATACAAAGTATTGAAACACTAGACACACCAACGTACAAAACCAATCAGTTATCGCATATTTAACTTTCAGTTCTCTCGAAGGCGTACTCGGTTCGAACAACTGGAACACGGGAAGCCTGAGGGTGCGCTTCACAACTTACATGAATCACCCTAACTGGGATAACGTCCAAATTAAGAACGATATTGGAGTATTGTTTCTAGAAGATACGTTAAAACTGAGTAATCGGGTAGCTGTTGTACCGTTAAGCTTCGAACACGTGGATACGAACGAGGAAAGCTCTGTGACAGGATGGGGTATGAATGAAAAGGTAGGTAACATGACCTTATTTTTGGGACTTTTAGGATATTTATTTGACATGAAAATTAGGTATCAGTGAACCTTAAAGCATCTACGTGCCAATCGTAAACTATTAAACTTACTAACTACAAAAATAATAAAAACATACTTTATGACATTTTGTGTCCGAACGGGTAATTAGCACAGTCTATTTAAGGGGCTGTATGAAGACGATGGTTAGGTATTTGAGGGGGTGAAGCAGAGCGGTGAAGCTGTCGAGTAGACTCGCCATGCCACGCGGCCGGCACGCGATTCCCGCGCTTCGGAATGAGCGCGTCACGCGGCCAAACGTCCTTATTCTGTAGTTGTCCGTATTCTGGTTGAAACTCGGGATTCGGGATTTTTCGGAAAAAAACGAATATATTTGAGTACTGTATAGAATATTTAAAACAAATAATGATGAGGTTTTCGCTTACTGAAATATAGACAGAGTATTAAATTCCCTAAGCTATGACCTCAAAGTTTTCCTTAACTAGAATTTCGGATCATCTAGCATTATTGATAATTTTTATCATCACAAATAATCCAAGCATTACTTTTGAGTCATACACCAGTTAATTAAGATAACATAATTTTTGGTGTTACAGGGCGAAGCTCCAGACTTCTTATCACTTTTGTACTTAAGCGTATTACCATCAAAGCAATGTGAACGCATTATTCATGAAGAAACTGCTAACTGGTGGTCTCCGCCCGCCTTCGATCCTGCAGTTGAAATATGTACTTTTCATTCTTTCGGCCATGGCATGTGTTTTGTAAGTTATTCAATATTGTAATTTATTTAAATCTTATTTTTCAATTCTTTTTGCTCTACTGAGTAATATTTCTTTAAAAACTCTAACACAATGGAAATCAATTGTCTGCCAATATACAGCTATTTTTGCACTTGCATAAGAGTTCAAGCAGACGTACACCAACACAAATGTTTTTTTTATTTTCAGGGTGATTCAGGCAGTGCTCTTGTTGCAAGGAAAACAAGACATCAAATAGGTATTGTTTCATGGGGATTCCCCTGCGCTATTGGAATGCCAGATATATTCGTCCGAGTCAGCGCTTACGAAAAGTTTTTGCAACCAATTTTGTCAAATAGTTTCCCTAAGTAATCTCTGAACGTTGGTATATTTTTTTACGTTAATTAAAACCTTTTTTGTATTATTTAAAGCATGATTATTAATTGTATCCTTTTTATTTTAGTATCAGTATAAATGAGAATAAAAACGGAAACACAACGTGAAACTTATACGAATAAAAACTACCTACCAAGTGACAATAAATTAGAAATAAAATTACTTAGTCTATTCCTATTTTGGCAAAGAGGTCTTTGAACATATTTGATGTTAGAAAGTAGCTGCGGAATGTTACATATAAATACATATATGTTACACATAAATGTTACTCATGTTGTAATGTTTAAATTTACATAAAGCCCCAACACACGGTGTTGTTGACTACCTACTTGGATTGCAGAATTTAATTTGGCACAAATATAAAAAAAAATATAACACATTAATTTCAGTTGTGCATATCATAACTTTATATGTCGGCGAAGAAACCGTCAGGAAGTGCCTACTAAAGGTAAAAGAACGTAATTAACTTATATAACATCAACAGTCTCAACAAAGGTATATCATATCAAACTGCGAAATAAATTTTTAATCTTTACTTTGATGCAAGACTTTTACTGCCTTATTCCAAAACGCGGACTAAATATTAAATTGGGATTAATCCTGTTTGTAATTGGACGTAGTTTAGCTAACCCACAAAAAAAGTCAAAAAAAAAACCGGTCGACGTCGATCGACGGTCGATCAATTGGTGTGTAGCCCCTCACCGCATTTTTGACTTTTTTGTGGGCTGGATCCTTATTGCTAAACTACGTCCAATTGTTTAAACCTGTATTGCGGTTAAAAATCTTATAAGAATTCCTCTTCAGTCTTACTTAATTTTCTTCTCCCTGAAATATTTTAATAGATTAATACATTTACGTAAGTACATGAAATCCATATACTTAATAAAAAAAAATCCAGTTTCCATATTACGAGTAGGTATTCCATGCAAAACTATAGTTTTATATTGACCAAATGGGTAAATGGTGTTTGGGCGACTGACTTAGCAATGCATACATATTATAATATGTAAACCTGAACAGCTGTAAAGTACTATTGGTGCATTTTACAAAAAAAATAAAAGTGTTATTATTTTGCATGACAAAAGTTTTACGAACTTTTTTTACATATGTTGCAATGCTGAAAATACGATCACAAAAACTCTTATATCAGTTACGTCAACAAGGTGAGAGAAACAGTTACTTTTTGTACAAGGCAGCTAAGTTGTTCTTTGGCCCCAGTACTGAATCCTGAGCGTAGCGAGAGTTTTAAAGGTAGGAGACGCAGAATATCTTTGCTGTCGAGTAAACACGTTGTGTGTTTTCACCTCACTACGGCGAGAAAAATGCTAGGTGCCGGAAAAACAGCTTAAAAATATATTAAATTCTTTCCACCCTAGCGGATAAAATGCACTTTTAATTTGTTCTTAGATTTCGCGAGATAAACGAAATCTTTCCAACGTTGTGAGCTAGGCGTTCGTTTAAAAACATTTTTTAAAGTTAATAATCACAATACGCAATATCTTTATCTGTATTTTAAAAATCGATACCTGTACATGAACTGTTGTTCCTTCTTATTTATTTATTTACTCGTCGGTATTTCAACAGCTTTTGCACGAACATTATTAAAATTACAAATAGTTTTTATCATTAAGTCAATAATAGAAATACACCATTATACAAAAAAAAGAAAAGCTTAAAATAAAGTGAATGGACAAATTATAAAAACGAAATTATATGAAATTAAATTGTTACAAACGAAAAAAAAAAATGTACGGATATACAGAAAACATAAAAAACCAAATTGAGTGATCCAAAAATAATTGAGAAAAAGAAAAAAAAACAAACAAAGGGCAAATTAAATTAGAAATTATTATATACATACTGGGTTAGTGGTGTGGAGTAGGTGAAAGTGTGTTTAGTGTGTGTGTGTTTGTGTATGAGGTGTATTTTATGCACGATTTGATTTGATCACTTCATTTCTAAAAGATTGCCGTGACAGATGAAATAAGTCAGGGAATGAATAGTATCTGTTATATAGCCGCAATATTTGACAGATGACGGAGTTCTTATGGAAATTGGTATTGGCGTGGGGAACATTTAGTAGGGTAGTGTGGCGAGTGCGTCGGCTGGGCGCGCGCAGCTGTATGGCACTCAGCAGCTGCGGACAGTCTACTCTGCCACTAAGCACGTCGTGCAGCAGCAGCACGTCCGCTTGCCGGCGACGCGACTCTAGGGAGTCAAGGCGGTAGTGTGCCAGGTCCTCTGCATATGTGGATTCTACTTGATATTCTTTGAAACGCAGGAACTTAAAGTGCTTCCTCTGGATCTGTTCAATTCTATTTATGTAGAGAGTATACTGAGGGTTCCATATACTACTACCATACTCTAGTATACTTATTACAAAAGTGACGTACAGAGTTCTGATGCAGTCTACTCGATTGAATGAATTGCAAACTCTCTTTATAAAGCCTAAGAGTTGATATGCTCGTGTACTAATAATGTCAACGTGTTTATCGTACATAAGTTACGCATCGACTGTTATGCCCAGATCTCGAACCGTGTCGAGCAATATCGCCAAACTTATACGGAAAGTCAATTAGTTTGTTTTTTCTTGAGAAGGTAATAAAAATACATTTATTAACATTTATTGACAAGCTTATAAGACAAGTTATTTAAGTCATCCTGAAGTTTCAGGCAGTCATCAAAATCAGAAATATAGCTATAAATTTTTTTATCGTCAGCGTAAAGTAAGAAATTAGATTTAAGAAAACAATTATTAATGTCAAATAAATAGGCGTTATACAAAAGTGGTCCCAAATGCGATCCCTGAGGTACGCCTGAGTCGATAGAGACAACATCCGATCTCATGCCCCCAAGAACTACCGCCTGTGACCTCCGAGAAAGATAAGAGGTCAGTCATCAGTGTAAATCCCCACAAATATCTATAGCCCTTAGCTTATGTATTAAAATAACATGATCTACCCTGTCGAAAGCTTTTTCGAAGTCCGCATAAATTACGTCAACCTGATACCCTGAGTCCATACCATGAAGAACATCTTGCGTAAAAACAGAAAGGTTTGTGACAGTTGAGCGCTTGGCGAGGAATCCATGTTGTTCCTCTGGTATAGCCTTCGTAAGAACGGGATAAAGTTGCTTGTACACAGTTTTTCAAAGACCTAAATAAATAAAGCAGTTCAGTTTAGAGATAGGCCTGTAATTATTTATTTTCAACTTTGAACCCTTTTTGTGAATCGTAACTGTAAGAGCTTCTTTCCACTTAGCCGAAAAAGTTCGAGATTTAATTGAAATCCGAAAAATTACTAAAAGACGTTTTACAAGGTTAATTGCGCATTTTTGAATGAATATCGGAGGAATGCCGTTGGTACCTGCTCCTTTAGTAACGTCTAGTGACATCAAAAGATCAGAAATATCTTTTTCATCAAATAACACCGTATGCAAGTGTTGTTGACTTTCTGGATAATCAGTAAGGTATAAATCGTATGACAAAGATGGTTTGATGAAAACGTTGTGAAAATAATTATTAAATGCGGCGTATGAATCCCTTACGTTTTATGATACCCTGAGCTGTTTCCTTTAATATTTTTAACGTACTTCCATAATTGTGTAGGGTAATTTTTTATTTGAGTTTGCATTCGGATTATATAGTTATTCAAACACTTTTTTCGTAAGTATTCTTGTCTTGCACGCAACAATGAAAACTCATCGTAATCTCTTGGATTTTTGAACCGAATCCAGCGCCTGTGTATTTTCTTTTTTTCTTTTATGATATTTATTAGTGGAGATGAGTACCAAATTGGATAATTATAAGAACGCGATCCAGGACTGTATGGGACGAAAAAATCGATTACTTGAAACGAAATGAAATGAAATGAAATATTTATTTCTCAACATTGACAATTACTTGTTCTTATTGACGTCAAATAAAACATGATTCTACCACCAGTTCGAAAAAAACCTTCGTAAAGAAAAACTGGCAAGAAACTTCACGGGTATATTTTTTCAAAATAAATTTACAGTCTCTTTATGTCTATACAAAATTATTCTTTTCTGTATCTGTTAGCTCGGCAAATCTCCCTCCCACCAAGTATCCAAACGACGAACACCCTCAAACGGCACCCGTTCACGAGTTAACGTGGGATCTAGCCATCGCCCTCCTCAACCATATTAGAGGGAAGTGAGCGACCCGTCACCCGAACTACCATAAGAAGACGTACTTTAGTGACAATGACGCTTTAGATATTCATCGGGACGAAGAACTCATCGAACATACAGACACATTACACATGCTTTGTTACAAATACTAGTACAATCCTGTTAATGAGGGGATTATACCCAATCATCCAAATAATCGGATAGTGTATAATATGCTCTAGCACACAACTTCTCCTTTATAGCTTCTTTGAATTTGTCAATAGGAAGACCTTGGATATCCTCAGGAACCTTATTATAAACGCGTGTACATTGACCCATGAATGAGTTAGTGACTTTATGAAGCCTACTATTATGAGCTGCCAGCATATTTCTTCCTCTTGTGTTAACATTGTGCAGATCTTTTTTGCCATAATCTACTTTTCCTGAAAATAAAATAAAGTAAAATAACAAAAATAACATTGTAACAGTAGATTCTACAGTAGGGCGAACCCGATATATGCATTCCGTTAGATGCATCAGTTAGATTTCACTGCAATACCCACGTATATACTAATAAATCCCTAGACAATCATACCAACTGTATAGGCCCAAAGTAAGCAGAGCTTGTGTTATGGATGACCGTACAACGAACTGGAGGGGAACCCAGAATGAACATACTCATATAAATATCAACAACCATGACCCGAGAACTAACATCTGTGTCATCACAGAAATGAATGCCCCGGCCAGGACTCCAGTCTGGAACCTCCGGCGTGTGAGGCGTATGATGTGAATGTGTTGTGGGTAAAGGTAAGGAACAGCTGGTGAAGTAACTGGACAGAGGCCTGCGGTTGGCAACGCATCATTAATCGAAAATCAGTTAACAATCGTAAAATTTGATCAGTAACACTTAAGAGTTACATTTACATCCGGTATCTTTTAGATTCAGGTACATCTCGCTCTCGTTTATTAGCTACGACAAAGTAAAAAAAGCGATTATGACTCTGATAAGCTCATAAAAATATTATCTAAAAACGAAGCACTATCGAAATTCCCCATTCTATCTTTTATTTGGCTAATTAAAAAAAATAATTGATTTTAACAATTGGACCTGGAAGCATAAGTGGCACGTGAAGGCGCTCCAGGACAGACCGGGTCAACCACCTGCACTGCAGGAACTGGAGGGGCACAGAGCTGAGCTGCGCCAACGGACTACCGAAGCGTGGGAGTCAGGCTGGCACTTCCAAGAGCCGGACTCTGGACTATTGAGGCAGTTTGTCCGGTCTTCCAGCTGTGGTTGCCTGACCTACCTCAAGGTTTACACCTCTAGTGCTCTCGGGACATGGTTGTTTCGGGAGTAACCTGTTTCGGATCACTCGAAAACTGACTGCCAGGTGCCACCATTACGATGATTGCCTCATCGAGACGAACCAGCAGACGCGCGCTCAGCTCTGTATTGGGTGCCAATATGTCGCTCCCGACCGTGGTTCGCGCTATGGTCCAGAGTGAAAGGTCGTGGCAGGCGGTTCGAACTTTATGTGAGGCCATAATGCTCGTGAAGAAGGCGGCGGAGAGGACGAGGGCAGATGCTGCATCCTGCCTTCCGTTTCGTCACCGTCACATGGGACACCGGAGGGCGGCTTTCATCGCTGAGAGCTTCCCTCCTCCGCAGTCCAGGGCTCGAGATGGTGTGTGCGCTTTCTGCGCACCGTCTCATGAGGGACGACTAGAGAGGGACCAAATTAGTCCAAATTTATTGAGCGCCAGATAACGCAGTTGGGCCGCGAACGGAATGCGCAAGCTCCTCGTGACCCAGGCTTTGTGTATCTAGACGGAAGCCGCAGGTTTTTAGCTGTTAGGAGTCCGGCATAACCCGACCGCGAGCCCCACTGGGTCAGGTATATGAGGATCTTCCTGCGTCAAAAAAAAGAATAAATACTTGAATAAATACAGACTTGTTAAGTCCTTTCAAGAAATCATGACATTCCACGCCACTACCATGATTTATGACGCTTCGGTATGAGAAACTGATTAGGATGTAGTAGCAGGACATCATTTCCAAGTAGACACCATTTTTTTATGAATAATGTTGTTATTTGTTAATGATACCTACCCACCAACACTGTAATATTGTTTCTGATTTTATTTAGGTGAGAGTTTCATAATGAAAAAAACCGTACAAATTTAATACATGTAAGATCGTAGAAACGTTTTTATAACCTACAGATTATGTTATTGTTAAACAAACACTGAAAAAAACACAAAGACACTGTCGGGTTTTCGTTATTAAACCAAGTAAACTTGTTGATTGCAATAATTTTGTTTCTTTTTACATATCCTCATTAAGTATACCTAAAACCGTGTATATATATAATATTTACATGAATAATATAATATTATTATGATTATTTACTAATAAATACACTACATTATTTATAGATATTTATGTAATACTCTATACATATATTTTAAAAAATGTACTCATTCCAATCCTTCAATATTCATATAATGCACACAGCATTGAAGAGTACATTTTCCAAGTCGATCATTAATTTCATGCAACATCACTGCAAAACGCTATTACTGTATTCGCCATAAATACTTAAGAACAGCGCACATCGTAGCAATAGACTACTGCTGTTTGATGGATTTCGTACTTTTTACCGGAATAAAACCACAATGAAGCCTTACGGAGACTACTTTCAATGAATGAAGCGGCAATGTCGTTTCTTAAGTTCTTTTTAGGTATTTTCTAAGCTCTATAACCTTGTGAACATTGTATGTTTCTCCAAAAAAAATTACGCATCGTTTGAAATACAAACCTCATACTCATATGATAGCGATAGAACTTCACTTAGAAGTTCGTTTAATCTTCTATTATATTTCGTCGCTTCATTCTTCAGATAGTATTTAATTAACAGGATAGATTTTTAGAGATTTAGTTCTGTTTTCTTTTGTCTTTACTAATTATAATTTATTTAAATACGTTTATTCATTAAATTCCTTACTTTAGTACATAATTTAAGAATCCAGTAACCTTAAGATATTTATTATACACTTGGTGATTGTCAAATTGATTAAATCAATAAACAGAATAATTTAATTTCAATTAATCTCTTTATCGGAAGATATTGGGTGGTTTGTATATTTATTGAGTACGGACAAGGCAAAGTCGATTAATGGCTCTAATATAGGTTTATGGTAAAATTTTGTAAAAGCTTTAGTTTTAGGTCCACCCAGCAGTTTCTCGGATAACCTACACTGAGCACGTGCCGCGTGCTGAGTGCGCTGAACACACTCATGTCAACGCCGCTCGTAGCTAGCGTCTGCTTTATCCACCGACTTAACGTCTGACTTGACACGGCTCTGTGAGGGGCCTTTCATGTTACAAACAAGAACCCCGAGTTCGAAGCTTTAATATTTTTCGTCACAAAAAATATAATCTTTTAGAGTCGATAAAAGACATATCATTATGTTATTTTTAAAGAATGGCAAGGATAACGATTTGGGGCTGTGGTTTTAATGATGTTTATTATGATTATATCGTAGAGAAAGCTGACTAAGAACTAAATTTGGATCCCAAGAAAAATGTGTAAGTACTTCGATTTAGTTGCTTTAATTTTATAGGCTTCTTGTAAAATTTGCCTCATCATTGCCCATTTCTTCGGCTAACAATACAGACAAGGCTGAACGGTTTGAATTTAATGAACCGAATGAACAACCCTTATGAAATTGCTCATTTAAAAAACAAAGAACTAATAATACAGGTTTTTGAACATATCAGTATTACGTAACGTACAAAACGCCCACCATGACAATATTCATGGCTGCCAGAGAAGCGAGCATCAACGTCAGGGTCTCTAGCGGACAGCCGCGCCGTGCGAACGCCACCCGTAGCGTCTCGCGGTACCCAGGGTAAGGCTGGACTGCTTTGCTTTGGTACTGTTATGGGAGTTAATTAAATCTTTTGTTTCAATTCAAATCAATTATTTTTCTTACACATTTTAAGACAAGGGAAAATGGAGGAAATTTTTAAAACTACGTAGAGGCCCAATTAATCGTAAACGCATCGCAAAAATCCATAAATTACGTTCCTCGCCAAATGCCATAGCCAAGGTACGATCAATTCGAAATAAAATTGCACAATTTCTTTCTTCCTCGGCTGAACTTTTGAAGCCTAAGGAAACGGCTAGTAATTCTAGGTAATTGACACGGTATTCTTTTTCACTATGTTTCCAAAAATTATAAAATTTATTGTTTTGGATTACTGCGCCCCAGCCTGTTCTGAATGCGTCTGTATATATCTTATAAATTTGTGAAGTAATTGAACAGGAAATGGTATATTTACTTATACTTTTCTACCAGATTAAATCTTCTAACAGTAATTTAGGGAGTTAAATTTTTGCCTCATAGTTGTACTTATTTTGTAGCTAGACAGGCTGCGACCAGTACACCTATATGTTTGGCAAAATCTCGCATCGAACACATTTGAAGTTTCATAAATTTATTTATTATTATAACGCTTATCATCAGGTACTGTTCGATGTTAAACATAAAGCCTAAAAATGTTACCGACTTTGTCGGTACTAGTCGTTTTTGTCCAAATTCACAACAAGTGACTCATAACTTCGCGTATAATTTTTGTAAATACCCCCGGAGCAACGGATAATCCATACGGTATGAACGTAAACTCGTACGTGATTGGCTCGAACATATTGTTTTCTTAAAATTCAAATCGTAGGTATTTTTTGTAATTAACAAATAAAAGTACGAGTAGGTATGATCCTTCTTATCTATGTTAGCTAAGAAACCATTATGGGGAATTAATTAAGAAGCTTTTTATAAGATTCCATTTGAAAGTGTACTTTTTCTACAAAATTGTATAATATTATTTATTAATTTTGTTTTTGTACGAACCGTTTTTCGCCGTTGAGTTTCGGTGCCAAAAATATTTATTTATTATATTTGTTTGATATAAACTGGTCACTTGTGGTATAACGAGGTTTTATATCCTCTAAGTGTAACAATTTATTAATTGCTATTATCATATTTCGTTTTTCACAATGCGACAAAATATGTTTGGGAGTTAATACTGGTGTAATTTTATCATGAAATGAAATTAAAATTATCATCATTTTTATTTATTCATTTTAAAATAGTTTCATTATTTGTTATTTTAGGCCAATAATCGTAAAAGTAATGGATTCGACCTGCGTGTACCTGAATTGTGGTTGATTCTGTGCACGAGTCCCGGACTGGTTGAATTTTGCGTTGAACGCCGAATTCAAATGTGGACGCCGAAGAGGAGGCACTGGCTCTTTCTATTGACGTCGCCCCCCCTGTTTGACGGGTAACGAGGAGGTCCCATCCAGTTTCCCGACTGGGTTCACCGGTTGCCTGTCGATGTTTGGGGAGTACATAGATAGCTTCGGTGTACTTTTTTATTATAATTATTATTTTTACTTTTTTTAATTAATAGCCCCTTAAGCCCCGAGGTAAGAAAGAATCTCTGGGTTCATGTGGGAAATAATTCTCCCGACTGGCCCGGTTCATTCTCGGAGGTCGACGTTTCCAGATTAGGGAGCGTCTACATAGAGGACTCAGGTATTGCGTCAACGGAAATGGCTAGATTCGTCCACTGGGTTCATCATTATATTTAAATGATTTTAACGACGACTTTCAGACTTGGAAAAAAAATAATAGAATATTACGTAATACAGATATCGTTTTAAATCTCTTTCAGACTACACGCTTTTTCTGTATACGTATTAAAATTTTAAACATTATTGAATAAAAAAAAGTCAAAAATAACAATACGAGTACTATACAGCATTAATCGGAATAGGAAACATCAGGTAGAAGACTACCAGTAGTTTGTGCGGATAACGTGATATATCTATTATAGATTACACGTATTTTCTGCATCTTTTCGAGAAAGTGAAATTATAGTTTATAATAATAAACATCAGGTAGAAGACTACCAGGAATTTTGGCAGATAGCGTTATATATCTATTATAGATTATACGTATTTTCTGCATCTTTTCGACAAAGTGAAATTTTAGTTTTTAATAATAAACATCAGGTAGGAGACTATCAGGATTTTTTGCAGATAGCGTATTTTCTGCATCGTTTCGACAAAGCGAAATTATAGTTTTTAAAAATAAACATCAGGTAGAAGACTACCAGGAATTTTTGCAGGTAACGTGATATATCTATTATAGATAACACGTATTTTCTGCATCTTTTCGACCAAGTGAAATTATAGTTTATAATAATAAACATCAGGTAGAGGACTACCAGGAATTTTTGCAGTTAGCGTGATATATCCATTACGGATAACACATATTTTCTGCATCTTTTCGACAAAGCGAAATTTTAGTCAGGTAGAAAACTACCAGAAATGTATGCGGATAACGTGATATATCTATTATAGATAACACAAATTTCAGCAACTTTTCGATCAAACGAAATGTTAGTTTATAATAAAAAACATCAGGTAGAAGACTACCAGGAATGTAAGCGGACAACGTGATATACCTATTATAGATAAAACGTGTTTTCTGCATCTTTTCAACAAAGCGAAATTATCGTTTATAGATATCCGCAATCACTTATGAAAAAACATAAAATGGCTTACCTCATCGGAAGAAATAACGAGTTGCTTTCGTTTATTCTGTATTTTTTGTTCTAATTTTCAAACTTTTAGTACACTCTTAGTACACCATTTACAACATATTTAATATTAAACTTTAAAGTTACTGGTTGGTATTAGACGTGTGCTTGTTACCACGCACGAAAAAAGAATAGAGACTTGTCGGGTCCGGGGTTGATCAAGTAAACAGACGGAAGTTTTTTGAATAAGTCAAATGACATACTCTAAAACTGTGTAAAGTTACTAAAAGGACTACCTTGTTAATTAAATACTATCTGAAGAATGAAGCGACGAAATATAATCCAATATTTTCACTAAATCTTTTTTCCTGTAAAATTATGTTTTGTCGATTGTGGCTTTGTTCCAGTAACCCATCGAAATATTTAATTATTTTAATAAAACAGCGACTTTTTCAATGAACGATTCCAAAATCACTGCAGCAATCATAAATGCTTTTCAAGAGCTATACGCCGATAGCCCATATTCAGAAGCGTTCATTAGCATAATAAATACTTGTATGAATAAACCGAACCTGCTGGCAGATTATGTTGAGCAAAATCATATGAACCGACAAAGAGTAGCATATGAAAGATTACTAGGAGACCTCCCGAGTTCACAAGATTTTCCAAGGCTCACCTACGATGAAATGATTTTGTTCGCTGTAGGTACCTACCACCTCAAGTTAGCACGACCGTACTGTTGGGAACATAAAGGAAGGAATGGTACCTACGAAATCCATTTATTTAGACATCCGCACAATATTGATATTGGTGACCTGGAAAACAAAACCTAATTGAGGGGTCGCGTGCAGTCGCGTCATATACGGTCGAGGACGTATTATACATATATTATGTATACACCGGATCGAAATAGCAGAGATGCAATTGTACAATACGTTTGTACACGCATTCATGGTCGTCGAAATTTAGGCAGTTGTACTCATATAATAATCCTGATATATAATACTACCTTCCATTTGCAAAACATGAAGGTATGCAATAGCCCGCGGGATTTTTAGATCATGTCTTAATAGACTTGATAGACGTAGAAAATATGTAACACTTTTTTTCGAAAGTAAATATAGCTTATCATGTTATCAGTAGTTTTCATTTGTTGTTTATATTGTAATATACAAAGCTCGATTACCACTCACTGACTGACTCACCTATTTTATTTAAATAAAATCAAAGCTTATGTAGTAATATGTGCATTCCTACCTAAGCTACATTTAAAAAAAAAGTACATACACATATCACATTGTATACAGATATCTATTAGTAATAATACGAACAGAAAACTTTTTTTTACGCATTTGTAAAGCTGGCAAGCGAGCACTAGATCCACATGATGGTAAGTGGTATCCAGGCCCGCGTACTACATTAATTAAAGAGGGTAAGATTAATGATGCGTTGCCGACTCAAGGCTAGTGCTGGCAAAGCCTTTTGTTCCTGTCGTGTCACTGGCTGTCCTTCCCTTTATCCGGAACTCAACCACGCTCACACGTAGTTGTTATGGCGGCTAAAGTAGGAAAGATATTAGTACCCACCTAGGTGCCTCTGAACAGCAGAGGCTATCTAAACTGCCCTAAATGTCAAACTAGAGGCAACATGTACTAACACATCTGAGTAGATTTTTAGTATTTGGTGATGGTTTGATCAAAAACGTATCTTGGATTTGAGAAATACAATGTTTTCTCTATCTAACCGTACATACATTGTTTTAATCAAATCCGGGTTTTATGTTCCGTACATTTTTGAACATT
The DNA here is from genome assembly GCA_923062675.1 of Marasmarcha lunaedactyla. Lineage (NCBI taxonomy): Eukaryota > Metazoa > Arthropoda > Insecta > Lepidoptera > Pterophoridae > Marasmarcha > Marasmarcha lunaedactyla. The sequence continues at coordinate 23,111,539 of OV281353.1, forward strand.
CTCCTTTATACAGCTATTTACTCACGCATTTGTGTAAAGAGTAATTCATTTGATCTTTCCTCATTATATTCTTTCTTTGCGTCACTTAGTTTACAAAATGGAAAACTTGAAATATCGCGTTATTTACGAGCATGAGTTCCACCGTGGCTGCCGTGTTAGTGACAAAACTGTTTTAATCCACTTGAAGCAAATTGGGAAGGTGAAAAAGCTTGAGAGGTGGGTAAGTCATGAATTGAATGCAGCAAACCGACAAACGCGCGTCGACTGCTGCGTTACATTACTCAAGCTGCACAATAATGAAAGGATTTTAATTCGAATCATTACCTGTGATGAAAAGTGGATCCTGTACGACAATTGGACTTGCTCATCGCAATAGTTGAACCCTGGCAAACCAGCCAAATCCTACCCCAGGCGAAAATTTACTCAAAAAAAGTTACTTGTGAGTGTTTGGTGGACTAGTGCCGGTGTCGTTCACTACAGCTTTCCTAAATCTGGCCAGACGATTACGGCAGATGTCTATTAGAAAATAATGAAAAGAGTAAGACATTTACTTATTAGTTTAAGTTAATTTACGTTTTCTCTATATACACTTTTTTTTCAATGAACCTGGTTTATATACCTTATTGAGTCATAAAGCTAACGTATTTGAGGCGCGAAGGTTGTCTTTAAATAATTCCAAAAATGAAGAAAAATAATAATGACTTCACGCAAATTTATTTACTTACATTGTTGTGCTATCGGCATTTTATTTAGATTCATAACGCTGTCTTTGCAATTCAAATAGCTACTACCAGTCGGAAATATTTGCGAACCTCGATGGAATACGCTTCTCTGCACCTCACCCCGTGCCCCGTTTTCGCCTATCCAGTACCGCAGCCAACGCAAGCACTGACACTTTCGTAATCGCATTATTGTTTATTGTTTCTCTGTTGTAAGATGCGTATTGTTTGTTTTTTTACCCTATAAAGTACAGAGTCAAAAATTTGTATAAAAGTGTAAAAAATAGATACACACAAATAAATATCTTTTTTATTTTTTCATCTCCAATTTTTTGCTATCTCTCCAGTTTGCATGACGTCATTAAGCCAGGTTCGCAGATATTTCCGACGAGTAATAACCGTATGGTTTATACTAACTTAGACACCTTATTAATTGTACATGTTCTGAAAACCGACTGAATGCTTCGGAGTCCTACGTATTTTAACAAGAGATTTTTTAGTTTAGTCGTCCATAAGAAACAAAATAAAAAGGAATGAAGTCAAAGAGAAAATTAAAAAGGACAAGGAATGATTCTTAATTCGAAAAAATTATGTGATAATTTATTGTCAGTCTATTTAGCAATATTTGAAAAGAAAAATAAGCAAAAAAATTAATTATTTGCAACCGTGAGTTCAATAAATTTAAGGTATTAATCAAATTTATTATTCCGCAACAACCATAAGGTATTTCAAAAAACAATTTAAATGCTTTGTTATATATAACTAACCGAGGTAACTACCACATAAGTTTGATCTCATATTTACGGGACACCATGTATAATAGATGTGTTACCAAAATACTGGAATGTTGTTTTTTTTCGGTTTTTACTTTTAAATAGTAGTACACTGTATGCCTAGTTTTGTCCAGTATTATTTCTATGTAGTGTGTAAAAGTGGAACACCTGCGCGTCCTTAATTGGCATTTTTTCAATTGTGGAGAAAAAAAAAGTTTTAGTTTCCATAATTGAATGATTCCTAAGGTTCTTTGTTAGTAGTTTATATGGTCACCCTACACAATGAATTTCTTAAAGCGTGTAAGCGTGTATTATGTTTTAAAGTACGTATAACACTCACAAGGCCGGATGGTTTGCAAATTTTAGAACAACATTTTCCTACGTTTATGACGCAGTCTTCTTCCATCAGGCTACTTAGAAAGTTTTGTGACAAATGATTTTATGTATGGAACGTTAGCGAGTTAAAATTTATTTTGAAAATTCGATTACAGTCAATTTGGGTAACTTTGAACATTTTTTACAGTTCTGTTCATTACATCTGATTTATATTTATTACACCTTTATTTTATTGCATGAACAATGTCCTTTTGAATTGGTTTATTTTTATAACATGATGAATTTACGGAAAAAACAATACAATAGAATTACCCATAATTTTCCCCAAAAGTCAAATTGAAACGTACCATGAGTTTTGGGTAACTTTGAATATATTTTTATAAGGTGTAAATAGTAGATGATTAAACGAACTTCCAAGTGAAGTTCTATCGCTATTATATGAGTCGCTTCATTCGAAGATAGTAGATTATAAAACATGTAGTCCTTTTAAGGTACTATGTAACTTCGCACAGTTTTAGAATATGTCATTTGACTTATTCAAAAAACTTTCCGTCTTTTTACTTGATCAACCCCGGTCCCGGCAAGTCTTCATTTTTTTGAACATCAAAACAAAACTTTTGTATGGGTTCCGGGAGGGACGGGTCCTTTATTATCTTCGAATGAAGCGACTAATATAATAGCGATAGAACTTCACTTGGAAGTTCGTTTAATCATCTATTATATTTCGTCGCTTCATTCTTCAGATAGTATATAATGAAACTTTAATATTTTTCGTTACAAAAAATATAATCTTTTAGAGTCGATACCGGACATATCATTATTTTATTTTTAAAGATTGGCAAGGATAACATAGGTTGTTTACGATTTGGAGCTGCGGTTTTAATGATGTTTATTATGATTATGTGCAAAAACTATATTTTCTAATTTAATGTCTGGACCCTATGTGTACTGGTGTAATTTTATCATGAAATGGAATTAAAATTATCATTATTATTTATCCATTTTAAAATAGTTTCATTATTTGTTATTTTAGGCCAATAATCGTAAAAGTATGTAGTGAATTATGGTTGATTCGGTGCACGAGTCCCGGACTGGTTGAATTTTGCGTTGAACGCCAAATTCAAATGTGGCCGCCGAAGTGGAGGCACTGGCAATTTCCATAGCCGTCACCCCCCCCACACCCTGTTTGATGGAAAACGTGGAGGTCCCATCCAGTTTCTCGACTGGGTTCACCGGTTGCCTGTCGATGTTTGGGGAGTACTTAGATATAGCCTCGGTGTACTTTTTTATTATTATTACTTATTTTTTAACACTTTATTATTTCCTTATTCAACAAGTAAGTTCATCCCCCTATTTATAGCGGTTATTCCATAACTGGAGCCCCTTAAGCCCCGAAGTTAGAAAGAAACTCTGGATCCATGTCGGAAATAATTCTCCTAACTGGCCCGGTTAATTCTCGGAGGTTGACGGTTCCAGATTAGGGAGCGTCTACATAGAGGACTCAGGTATTGCGGTAACGGAAATGGCTAGCCAGAGATTCGTCCACTGGGTTTATCATTATATTTAAATAATTTTAATGACAATTTTCAGATTAAAAAAAAAACAGAAATAATAGAATATTACGTAATACAGATATCGTTTTAAATCACTTTCAGAGTACACGCATTTTCTGTATTCATATTAAAATATTTAAACATTATTGAAAAAAGAAGTCAAAAATAACAATAAGAGTACTACACAGCATTAATCGGAATAGGAAACATCAGGTAGAAGACTACCAGTAATTTATGTATTTTCTGCATCTTTTCGACTAAGCGAAATTATAGTTTATAATAATAAACATCAGGTAGAAGACTACCAGGATTTTTTGCAGATAGCGTGATATATCTATTATAGATTACACGTATTTTCTGAATCTTTTCGACAAAGCGAAATTATATTTTAAAATAATAAACATATTAACATAAGTAGAAGACTACCAGGAATTTTGGCAGATAGCGTGATGTATCTATTGTAAATTACACGTATTTTCTGCATCTTTTGGACAAAGCGAAATTATATTTTAAAATAATAAACATATTAACATAAGTAGAAGACTACCAGGAATTTTGGCAGATAGCGTGATATATCTATTGTAGATTACACGTATTTTCTGCATCTTTTCGACAAAGCGAAAGTTTAGTTTTTAATAATAAACATCAGTTAGGAGACTATCAGGATTTTTGCAGATAGCGTGATATATCTATTATAGATTGCACGTATTTTCTGCATAGTTTCGACAAAGCCAAATTATAGTTTATATCGTAATAATAAACCTCAGGTCGAAGACTACCAGGATTTTTTGTAGATAGCGTGATATATCTATTATAGATTGCAGGTATTTTCTGCATCTTTTCGACAAAGCGAAATTATAGTTTTTAATAATAAACATCTTGAAGTTGGCGTGATGGCCTACAATTGTCATACACCAACCCCGAGTTGGTAAGTCTGCCAACCCGCAGTTGGCGTGATGGCCTACAATTGCCTGACACCACCCCTGAGTTGGTAAGTCCGCCAACCCGAAGTTGGCGTGATGGCCTACAATTGTCATACACCAACCCTGAGTTGGTAAGTCTGCCAACCCGCAGTTGGCGTGATGGCCTACAATTGTCAGACACCACCCCTGAGTTGGGAGAGGCTGAAATCCCTCCAGTGATTATTAAGGGTACCTGATTAGTAAACACCAATCGATCGTCCGTCGATCGACGTCGACCCGTCGACGTAAAAAATTTAGAAAAATAAATAAAATAAAATAAATAATAAAAATTTTAATTTCCGAATCAAATTCTTCTCTGAATTTGTCCAAAATCACGTTTACCACATATCTAAGTACAGAATTGACGAATTCCGTGACATTCATCACTGTTCAACTTCATTGAACTTATGAACTTAACTACTTAATCCGTTTGGACACACAAGTGACATGTAGTAACTTAAAATTTAGTTAAAATTTAGTTACCAACTTAACTACTTAATACATGTAAACCGGACATTATACGAAAAATATAATGAATCCTAATCTACTTAATCACTTGCCTACAAGTTTTTAAGTTACCACTTGTCACTTAATTGACTGTTTACACGCAACTTTTACATTCCACCTGACAGATCTCAGGTAATCCGCTTAAAAACCACTTTAGCGATGTTTAATCGTATATTTGAATCCTTTTCTAACGATCATTTCTTAATTGCTGGCGACTTCAATTTATCAATCATTGCTTGGACACCATTAGGTCCAATTTACCAAAAGCGCGGCTCTATAGAGCTACAGGAGCTTTCCATCAAATTAGTGGACACCTGCAATATGTTCGGCCTATCTCAACACAACAACTTCGAAAATATATCGCATAATGTCCTGGATTTAATATTCAGTGACGTCACTTTTGACTTAAACTTAAGTCGTAGTCCTTTGGTATGTCCTGACTCCTATCATCCACCGCTAGAATTTGATATGGCCGATTTAATCGTTGCTCCAGCCCCAGTTCATAGTGCACCAAGACTTAATTTTCATAGTGCTGATTATGATAAAATAAATATTCATTTGCAGGGTGTTGATTGGTCAAAACTTTTTAGTAGCACTGACGTAGATGAGGCAGTGGACGAGTTTTATGACATAATAAACACAGCCATAAATTTATTTGTCCCTTATAACTTCAAAAAGAGATTTCAAAAATATCCGGGTTGGTATTCGACCTCACTCGTTAATATCATAAAAGAAAAAAAGAAAATACACCAACGCTGGAGACGATTTAATAATCCAAGAGATTATGATGAGTTCTCATTATTGCGGTCGAGGCAAAAACATCTGCAAAAAAAAATGTTTCGATAATTATACCGATGGTATACAACGTCAAATAAAAAAAGACCCGAAACAACTCTGGAGATATATTAAAAACATAAAAGGAAATGGCTCGGGATACCCTAGTAAATTTACGTATAATAACACCACCTTGCATAACATGAAGGATTCTTGTAGCGCGTTTAACGATTATTTTCACAGCGTTTTTATTAAACCATCTTCATCGTACGACTCATACCTGGTCAAATATCCAGATAGCAATCAACATTTACACACGGTATTTTTGGATGAAAATAGCCTTTCTGATCTTTTAGCGTCGTTAGACGTCACAAAAGGGGCAGGTAGCGATAGTATTCCTCCTTTGTTCATACAGAAATGTTCACGTAACCTTGCAAAGCCACTCTTATTCATCTTTCAGCTGTCAATGAAATCTGGCATATTTCCAACCAAATGGAAAGAAGCTCTAATTGTCCCGATTCATAAAAAAGGCTCAAAAATGAAAATCGATAATTATAGACCGATCTCTAAACTGAACTGTTTCAGCAAAGTCTTTGAGAAAACTGTGTACGAGCAGCTTTATCCCATTATAGCTAAGGCTATACCTGAGGAACAGCACGGATTTCTTGCTAAACGCTCGACTGTTACTAACCTATTTGTCTTTACGCAAGACGTTCTTCATGGTATGGACATGGGGTACCAGGTAGACGTTATTTACACTGACTTTCAGAAGGCTTTCCACCGGGTAGATCATGTCATATTATTGCACAAGCTCAAAGCAATTGGAATCAGTGGAGATTTACATAGATGGTTGACTTCTTATCTCTCTAGGAGGTCACAGGCAGTAGTTCTTGGGAGTATGAGGTCCAACTTTGTCTCTATTGACTCCGGTGTGCCACAGGGATCACACCTAGGACCACTTTTATATAATGCTTATTTATTTGACATTAAACATTGTTTTCACCATGGTAATTTTATACTGTACGCGGATGATAAAAAAATTTATAATTATATTTCTAATTTTAGTGACTGCTTGAAACTTCAGGATGATTTAAATAATTTATCTAATTATTATGAAAAAAATAGAATTGCAATTAACATTAACAAATGTCAGTTTATTACTTTTACAAGAAAAAACAAATTAGTCCAGTTTATGTATAAATTTGGTGATATTGCAATTAATAAGGTGGACGTGGTTCGAGACCTCGGCATAACTCTCGATTCGAAACTAATTGATGATAAACATATCGATATTATAAGTAATCGAGCATATCAACTCCTAGGTTTTATAAAGAGAGTTTCCAATAAGTTCGATCGAATCGACTGTATCAGGGTTCTGTATGTAGCTTTCGTAAGAAGTGTACTGGAGTACGGAAGTAGCATCTGGAATCCTCAGTATACTATCTACATTCATAGGCTAGAGCAGATACAGAGAAAGTTTTTTAAATACGTGAGATTTAAAGAGTTTCGCCAAGACTACACTTATGAAGAGGATCTAATACACTACCGGCTAGACTCACTAGAGTCGCGCCGTCGGCAGGCCGACATGGTGATGTTGCACGACGTGCTGAGTGGTGCCCGCGACTGTCCACAACTGCTGCACGCCATACAGCTGCGTGTGCCCAGCTGCCGCACGCGCCACACCGCCCTACTACACGTTCCTCAATGCAACACCAACTTCTATAAAAACTCTGTCATCTGTCGAATACTGCGTCTCTACAATAAATTCTATTCCTCCGCTGATCTTTTCCATCTGTCACGGCAATCTTTTAGGAATGAGGTGATTAAAATGAATCGTGCATAAAACACTTACTTACCCCAAATGCACACACTCACATACACACACCCACACACAAACACACACAGACACACGAACACGAACACAAACACTCACTCTCACACACACTCACAATATCAAATACTAACCGATCGCGTTTCAATTTAATTCGAGTACTATTTTTATTATTAAGCACATTGGTTTATTTAAATTCATTATTTCGTTACTTATATATTACTATTTAAATTAAATTTAAATTAAATTTTGTATTTTTATTTTTTAGTTTTTTGATATGATTTTATGTTTGTAATCTGCATCGTCTTTTATTCTGTTGTTCAATTTTCTTTTCTTAATTAATATGGATTGCATTTAGATATTTTATTTTATATTAGTGTATTTCTATAATTTGGCTTCATGTTTTTGTTCGAATGTAATGTGTCGTATTATTTAATTAGCTGTTGGAATACCTACGAATAAATAAATAAAAAATAAATAAACTTTTAACTTAAAATTTAGTTACCAACTTAACCACTTAACGCGTGTAAACCAGCGATAAGGCTTGGGCACTACGAGCTGGAAAATGGCGGCGTTTATGTCGTCATTCATTGATGACGTATCGATATCGCGCTTACAGGCATTCGGAACGGGTATATGAGTGCTGTGACTGATATAACCGTACGGCAATCGGAACGCAGAACAATAGTTTCGCAAAATGTTTATTTTTTGAAATCATTAATTAATACCTCATATTTTTAAGACATTGCATCAATATGTAGGTACCTAGTTTAAATATCTCTACATGATTTGTATCGCCCACCTCTAAATCTTACACAAATTCTTCGCAATTTTTCATGTATTTCTTCAAGTGATCCAGTTAGTGAGCTTTAATTTTTTTGATGCAGGTTTCACAAATTTTATTGCCAGCAAATTTTTTCCTCAATTCTCCCGTAATTGTAAGCGGTTCAATATTCATTTTGAAAAGATCACACACGGTTTTGTTCAGTCGTGCAAAGCCGGTCGGATGGTTAATTATTAATTAATTTGAATCAGTGCAAAAATTAGAAAACATACGAATACCGACTTCCCTTTAAAACCTGCAAACTGCAATTATCATATCAAATCTGGATCGTCATCCAAAACTGATAATTTGTTTTAAAACGTAGCTTTGATTTACTTGCGATTTAATTAACTAGTCTAACTTTACACCAGTCCTCTTCTTAATTTTACAGGAGTTTGTTATCAAGTCAAATCATTATGAAAATGCCCAAACATTCCATGCAGATACCAAAGGTCACAGTGGTTATCTATTGGAATATCTCTTGTATACAAACAACACTGCTGCAGAGTAAGATATGTTTCTGGAGTACAAAGAGCAGAAAAATAATGGTTGACAGATGGTAAGAATTTATTGTGTTTAATTTATATGTAAATGAAATGAAATGGTGTAGTTACTTTTTTTTTTAAAGTTTACAAAAACATATATAATAAACATAATAAAGAAAATCATACAATCAGTCAAAGTAAAAGGTCTTGGCTCAGCATAATGTTGTTTCTTGTACCAGTCCTGCAACATGATGTTGATTCTGCCACAACCTGATTTGGATGTAGACTTATTAGAATTGAATTAATAATAACATTTTATATTGCCACACTACATAAATAACAACTCTTGACTATTTTTGTGAATATTTTATTTTTAAAATACACTTTAAAGTAGGGATTAATGTCATGCTAATTTTCAATATAATAATGTTTACATGGTTGTGTTTTGATTAAATTACTGGTGCGTTATTTATTACTGGTGTAATAAAAATAAAAAGTATTCTCATACAAAGACATATTACATATTATAGACAAGTTGCACATAAATTGTCACAGAATCTAGCGTTGTCTCTTTTACTCCCACATACGAAATCATATTACATCTCGCTCTTTGAGTTTGTTGAATCTTGTCAATTTTAAATTATCATTTTAAATAGCAAAATAAAATAATAAATAAGATAGTTATAATAAAATAGTCCTTATGCGTGAAGAGAAAAATATTTTTGTCTGTAACAAGTAGAGTGTAATTAGTACATTGACTAAACACACAAGAAAGCATTGTACGGTATTAAAAACACAGATTTAGGAATAAGTTTTGTTTGAAGTTCAGCTGTGACACTAGGTTGCACGAGACTAAGTGAAATGCGGGCAATTACCTTGTATTTGCGTTGCCAGTATTGAGAGTGGATAAATTGTCTATATGTAATGTCATGGTTCGCATACAGATTTTATTTATTTATTTATTAACACGTTGAAGTGAGCATCCCATATGGCTACAAGTTGTGTTGTGACACAAAATTTTTACATACTAAAGAAAGAGACGTCTATATCCGTTGTTACAATATACGTGATTTAGTCATAAAATTGTCTAATTGTCGTCTTGATACATTACGGCGGAAGGACATAGCTATTAGGTTATGCCTAAAAGAAAAGACTTGGAATCATGTTGTTCGCAGGGGTGAATAATATAAAATTGACGTGTATATACGTTGTGTCCCATTATATTTTACAGAATTAGACGGGTAATCACATTGTTCACTTCAACGTGTTAACAAGGAAAACTTACAGCTAGTTACAAAATTATAATAAGTAGATTAAAATAAACAGGCCCACAAGAAGTTTTCACATATATGTAGATTATGGTGTTGTATATAAAGTTAATAAAAGTTACGCAATAAGATATACAAAATATAAAATAATAATAATAAAAAGATGTATCTATAGTATTTGAAAAATAATCTTTCATTGATGCTCTGTGCTCCAAAAGAAGTGCCCAGTAAGAGCGGCTCTGATACTTGTAACACTGTCGTGAAATAAATCAAAATTTTTCAGTTCCCGGTTTGGTTTGTTCACCGAGTTGCACGCTCGTATAGAGAATGTATATACTGTATTTATGTTGTCCCCTCCCTTTATATTTTTTTATAAATCACACATACAACTGTTGTTTTGTTTGTTTGAGCTAAATCAAGCCTCATTTTGATAGCCATATCTTAATTCTATTATGGCAAATCTTAGCAATGTTTTTTATTTTTATATTTACAGAAGAACCTAAAGGAAATAATGCCCACATGGAAATTATTCTATACACCGAGCCAAATCAGTCTCCGTTAAAAAAAAAACTTTTAGGTTGAATAAAGATATTGAACACAAATCATTTGACAGAATTTGAAAAAAGTTTAATAGGACAAGTGAGGAATATCAGTGTAAAGATGGCTTTTAATTATATTGGTAATTTTCTATTTGGACTAGAATTCAACTGTTTTAATGTAAGTTTTGTTAATACTCATCTCTGTGTCCACAAATAAAATATAAATATATCCATACTTCTATTCTAATATTATAAATGGGAAAGAAACTCTGTCTGTCTGTCTGTTACCTTTGTATGCATAAACCACACTGAACCAATATTGCTTCTATTTTGAATGAAATTAGTTTGAGACCCCAGAAATGACTAGATAGTTTCTATCCAGGAAATCATCCATTAGCAGGGTGAAATGGGAGTTGAAAGTGTCTTTGGCAGTTTTGCTATTTTTCAAGATATATTCATGAAACTTTCTGGGTACTTTATTACACATAAAAAACAACCCTTTAAGCAAAAATTTTAATGTTTAAGTAATTTGAGCTTAAAGGGGATGTATAGGATTTTAGTTTATTTTTAAAAGCTAGAGCCATGAAATTTTTATTTGCTATGTTAACATACTATATTTTAAGACCCCAGAAAGGACTCAGGCTAGATTTTAACCTGGAAATTATCCCACATGATGGTGAAATTGGGGTTGAAGATTTGTGTGGAAGTTTGTTAATATTGAAGCTATAGGCATGAAACTTATATTTTATTTAGTGTCCTTTATGAAACATAAATAACTAATTGTAAAACGAAATTTTACCCTTAAAGGGATTGAAAATTGTGATGACATTTTTTTACTTTTAAAGTAAGAGCCATGCAATTTTTATTTCAGGCACTTGTATAAAATAAGTACAATTCAGCATTTTAGCAAATTCTAACTAAAAGGATTAAATAGAGGATTAATTATGTTTGTCATATATTAGTTATGTCACATGTATTGTACTTTTGATTTGAAATAAATGAATACCTGTTACAAAATTCAATTCATAAGAGAGTGGAATGAAATAGTTTGATGGGAAATAAAATTTCCTACCAAAAATTCGAAATTATATCATGAGGTTTTTCCGCATTTATTTATTTTAAAAAAATAAGTACTTTGGAACTACCCACTTGCTTTAAATACCATGGTAAGGAGTCATAATTTTGAATTACAATTGTGTTGATTATTTCACCGAACATTTTTCTTTTGGACCTTATATTTTACTGCATTTGTCGATTTGTAAAAATAAATTAAAACCCCGACTGACTTTTGATTTACTGTTTTCTGGATCTTTTGTGAATGTGCAGCCTTAAGCTTGTGTCACCTAGCACTAATGCTTTAAAGTAAGATTTTTTTCTTAGTTCGTATTTATAATATTGTATTTCCGTTGTGTGCTCAAGTACTTTTTAAATAATATTTTCAGGTAGATTTACAAGAATTACGCAATCCATAAAATAATTTATGGCCATGCTGTGGAACCAAGACTAATTTTTTAAAAAGACGTTGGCAACTATGCACATAGAGGTAAATATTATACTTCTGTTCCTTCATAAAAATTAAGCTTTAGCTTGGGGCTACCTACCTACCTAGTAGTTTGTTAATGAGTTCAAAATGTTAATTACATTTGAATTAATTGAATTTTCAACTGGAATATTTGCATTGAATTTAAAGTAAGAGTAACAAAATGAAATTCAAACAAAAACTAAATTTTGTTTTGTTTTGTTTGTACATTTTCATATAAAATAAATAACACTAATCCAATCACCATCAGGTGAATTGCGTTCTTATTGGCCAGTAATAAAAAAGTAAAGTTTTGTTTTTGTTTGTAAAGTAATCTTAATACTTTCACATCTTTAGTAGGGGGTTTAATTCCTTCCTTTTCCTTTCTAATGAACATCAATTTATAATTGTATGAAGAAGTCTTGGTTACATCTGACTACAAAAATTCAACAAAAATCTTCAGAGGTACTATTACTTCTAATAAAAGTTTTTTATCAATGAACTAATAGGTGAAGATATGTAGTGAAGATAGGTAGTTAAGGTTTGACCGCCATTCAATTCAATTCAAATCCAATTCAACTGTAGCCTACGGCCGGCAACGCATCATTATTCAATATTAGAATCGCATTTCTAAACTAGTCATTACATAAAATTAGCTAAGCATTCTTTATTTTCTAAGTTCACATTATTGTCTCATATGTCAAAAGGTTATTTTATCAATTTCAGAATATACCTAATATATATGGTGTTTATTTATGGATAAACCATCGATTCAGTTGATTATTACATTATACAGCTCAACTAAGATTTTAAACCATTCTTGCATAAAACATGAACCTTAGAAAAATATCAAACACATGGCCTGTTACACCAAACAACATTGATCTATTTACAATCACCAGAATGGAAGCTTGGATAACATTTTTGAAGGTAATTTAAAATATGCATATAATGTATAAGGGCTCAGTTGTTTATTTCAAAATTACATTTATAACATCTCTTGCGATCTGCTTGAAGGCCGCCATTAGATAATTGAATCTGCCAGTTGGAATGATTGCTTATTAAACGTTATGCCAGTAATTAATGTACTAAAGTGCTATTTTTAACATCTAAGAAAAATATGAACGCCTTTATAGTCTTTGATTTAAATAAAATAGCGGACGATAAGTTACAAGACGGTCAGGCATGGGCCTCAAAAACCTAGTTCCCGGTCGCCTGATTATGCTTGTCAAATAGCTTAGTCACTACGCGAACCGAACCGACATTATACTTTGTAGTCTTTGATTTAAGTAAAATAGCGGACGATAAGTTACAAGACGGTCAGGCACGGGCTTCAAAAACCTAGTTCCCGGTCGCCTGATTATGCTTGTCAAATAGCTTAGTCACTACGCGAACCGAACCGACATTATACTTTGTAGTCTTTGATTTAAGTAAAATAGCGGACGATAAGTTACAAGACGGTCAGGCACGGGCTTCAAAAACCTAGTTCCCGGTCGCCTGATTATGCTTGTCAATAGCTTAGTCACTACGCGAACCGAACCGACATTATACTGTGTAGTCTTTGATTTAAGTAAAATAGCGGACGATAAGTTACAAGACACGCAGACCCATGTTTAATTTTTGTGGCGGGGAGCAAAATAATTGAGTTTGCGAGAGTGTAAGAACCATTTTTCATGTTCTATCTTCCGCTATTATTTTTTTTTTTGGCAAGGTCAATGATAGGAATTCGTTTGTCGATGTGTAAACTAAACGCGCGGCCACTTCATAAAGAGGCTAAGTTTATGTGATCTTTTCTTAACTACCGATAGAGGCGCTGAAAATGCTTCCATTATGTGTCATTATGTCACACGTGGATATAATTAGCTGATTTATCAAACAAAATGTCTTTGATTAAACACTTTCTTGCTTGTTTTGTGTTCCTTATTAATTTAATTTTTATTATGGCGCGTCGCCAGGTGCTGGCGCACCATGCTCACTTCGTCCTCTCGGTTCGCGCAAATAGCAGGATATTAAGTAGGTTGTAAAAAAAATTCATGATATGCCCAATCGTCGATGACTGAAGCGTGAAACGTTTGGCATTCAACGATGTGGTCAGGTATAGTTACTAACTTATATTAACTTATATTATACTAACTATACATTTTAATAAATGAAATTAAAAAAAATAAGTCATTTTATATTTTAATCGTAGTTTAATTTATTTAATTTTATTGACTTCATTGTACCATAATAATTTAAATTGTTATACAACGATGATAAAAGCGACAGGCATTAAATGAAACCACATATTCTGTGTATCATTATCAGGCTACACAACAAAAATCAGATCAATGTAAGCCATAGTTTAGTCACAGGAATGTTTTTTAATTTTTACTTAGCTTCATTTAAACACTCTGTATCTTCCCGATCACCTGATCGTAAGTTTGTACTATAGGCATACGTAGTTATCTAAATGACAAAATTCACGCGAGCGATGCGACGTTGCCAGTTCGTATCGTAAGTTTGCAGTACGAACAAGGAAGTACTTGTACTAAATCTTTCCTTAAAAGAAAGTACAGATCACGGTTATCTCACCCTTATGTAATAAGCGTAACAGAAATAGAAATAGATCAGTATGTTGCTATGGCGCCGGCGGCGGCTCGGCTAATTAGGTCAAGGGCACAATTTTTACTTTGTTTAGTGCGAAGACGCGGGGTGCACGTTGCGCAATTCAGCACGGATTATTGTCGCTCACGCGTCCCATTTACTAATGTTAAGTTTTTATTGTGATAGGACACGTAACTGAGTATTTTCGGTTTAGTTTTGTGAGTAGTTTTTAATTATTTTGTAAGTACGTAAGACATCCACAATGCCTCGTGCTACATACACGGAGCGTCAGAATAGACTGACATGATTTTAATCTACGGGGAATCCCACGGGACTGCAGCTCTAGCTCTGCGAACTTACGGAGACAGGCATGGAGACAGCCGCGCGTGCCCTAGGAACGCTCGCACCATAGTATTGCCAGTACAACGGGCACGGGAAAACAAACCATTAGCAGCGCATCAGGAGGGAGTCCCACCGCAGCAGATACCTACTGCGCGCGAGCAACAGATTCTTGACTATTTTGACCGCAACCCCACATCGAGTCTGCATAGAGCCGCACGCCAGTTTAGAGTTTGCCATAGAACCGTGCATAACATTTTAAAAAGGAATAAACGTACAAATTTAAAAAAGTTCAAGCCCTTTTAAGAAGGGATTTGCCAGTCAGGTCGGTTCCAGTTCTTCTGACTGACCAGTTCTTTGAAAAACGTTTTTTCATATACTTCTGGTAAACTTTTTTTTAATAGTTTCGGAGTAACAGTAGGCGCTTATAGTATATGTGGTTTCATTAAATGCCTCTCGCTTTTATCAATGTTGTATATTATATATATATTTTCGTTATTTAATTGTGTTATTGTATTGATGTTATTTAATTCATTGTGATGTGCTTTTAATATTGAATTATTTTAATGTTGCCTATTTTGTATATTTGTGAGATACCATTTTATTTTAATTCGTTTTTTTAAAGTAATTATTCCTGGACTATGTTAGCCAATGCTGTACATGCCTGTAACTGACGTAAGTAATAGCCCTTACTCAATCTTAACTGTATTTAACATGTTTTTTTATTAATGTTGTTGGCGTGTTTATAAATATATATTCGACAAAACGTCACATACTTGAAACTCAGTACTGTACATTTCAAGTGCCCTAACTGACAAGTGAAAGTGAATTATCGTTTTTAAATCTGAGAATAAAATTTTTGTTTGTTATATATTTTTCAGATTTCACCGCATTGCGCATCGAGTTCCACATAATGGCACATACAAAAAAAATTGCCGTATTACGAAACTTGATCCAAATTGTGTCGTTTAGTTTTGAGTAGATTAGTTACGATGTATTTGATTATGTATAATTATAATATAATTTGTTATGTATAATTTCTTCAAATCGGAAAGTATTTTAAATACGGTTAACAAACGGCGCATAAATAATCTAAAAATATATATAAAAAATATTTTAGTGAATATTTATTTTGAATACTGCGTTGGAATACTGCGTATAGTCAACCCTTTCTTGAGTTTATATTGGTCGTGCATAGGAACCGGAATTGTCTGATGAGAATAGTGGTGAAGACTTGATCAGCATCCAGGATTTGGTGTAGAACGCCATGGACTAGTGTAGAACAGGATGATAACTACGATGAAAATTTGAGCATTGGGCATACCAAGTCCACAGCCAAGGGATGGGAAAAACGGCTTAAAATTTTTAAACGTTTTACTTTTTAAAAAAGCGTGCTTTAAATAAGTGCTTTTGACTTAAAACGCTTTTTTGTCATAACACAACATAACGTTTCCACAATCGTTTAGAAACTCGTTTAAACATATAAACGTTACGAAAGAAAGAGTAAATAGCTTGTAGGTACTTATAGATGTTTTCTGCTTGTGTTTCCAAGAAATTTTTTGATAATCAATGAAATTCCCTTTGTACTTGACTTTAGGCTAGTACTATCTGAAATTATGGAAATCATTGGACTATGTAAATTACATTCGATATCAACAAATAAGCGAAAGCGCAAACTAGTCGCACACACGTAGGTACCCTTTCACAATAAAAAGCGTACTGAACGAAAAAGCGCAAAGCAAAAAAGCCAGCTTTTTGTTTAAACGAAAATTGTTTTCAAACGAAAGTGCCAATCGATCTTACCTGTATTGTAATAAGGTCTAATATCGAATGAGCCTACGAGACCTATGTAACGTAACGAGTTGGAGCACGTACCAACTGCATATTGCCGCGAAATGTAGCAATAGTACTATACATTTCAAATAGATGGCATGAGTTGTTACCGGCTTAAAATAAAAAGCGTGTTTTTGCGATCACCTCTAGTTACGTCGAAATAAGCCGACTTTATACTTCAACCTAATACTTCCGGGCGAGTAAAGCCACACACAAAAACCTGCCTTTTTATAATACTTAACTCTTGCTTTAACTATAATTAGATTCTCGCTCGTAGACATAGTGAACGATTTATTTTTTATTGTGATTGTGACGCGAGTGCTATGTTTGAGTTGTCGGCAATGTCATCACTTTTTTCTAGGCTTTTGGTCGGATTTTGGTTCTTTATAATTATATTTATATTTGGGTTGCAATAGACGATAATAATATATACTGATATATTTACAATTACATTTACTCGACATAGTTATAATGTGGATGCAGGGCCGGATTTAGAGATGTGGAGGCCCCGGGGCAACAAAGGAGTTTAGTTAGACGTTTTTAATGTTAATGCCCGTTAAAGTATGAAGGCAAGGCAAATTTAATCTTGTGGGGGCCCCTCTTTTGTGGAGGCCCTGGGGCTGTAGCCCCGGTTGCCCTCCCCTAAATCCGGCCATGTGTGGATGTGCCACCGAGAAACTCATCACAATGAACGGTCAGCTCGGATGATTCGGAAGAGTGACAAATGAGGTACCTACGTTTCATGAAGACACTTAAGCTTCCAGGAAGAACCCTTTAAGTTTAGGTCCGATAACTAAAGCTTAGTACTCCCACTTACGAATGTATTTAATTTAATTTAATTTATTTAGGAACAACAACAGCTTACAAACTAATACCTTAAAAACTACATTTACATTATACAACATTTGTAAGTTTGTAAACCGATTAAAGTTGTACACATCATTTAAATTTGACAAACAATTATTCTATTTAACTTGAAAACTTAATAATTTTACATAAAGCTTAATTAGATTCTTAATTAGCAGAAATGTGTACAACTTGTGTCTGCTCAGGTACAAAACACAAGCTCGCACATACAATTGAATTTAGTTGTTTGTGCCAGCTTTTTTAAATCGAACTGTCGAAATGTATTGACGCTGTATCTCGTATAGTAGTAGTGTCGACACTAGAAGATCCAGGTTCGACTCCTGGGGGTCACAAACAGTCGTTCTATTTATTAAATTAGGTGTAGCTTTGCTTTCTTGAGCCCATGTTTGCCTCGTGTGGCGCATACTCAAACAAGGACTTTTTGAAGAAAACAAATTCATTTCCTTACATTTACTTTACATTACTTTTCAAAATTCAATAGTCACAAGAGACTTAGCAGTCGGTGGGAATTCGGACCATTTAACGTTCAGAGTTCAACGAGTGAACTTGCCGTGCACGTCAAGCAGCTTTTGTTTAACAGATTTACGTTTATTGGCAATACAAACATTTTAACAGGGATATAATAGAATAGTCGTAACGTTAACTGAAGCAAATTATACTATTTCCATTTCTTTATTGTCTCGATGACAGTTCTAATTTGATATAATGCTCTCTAGCTCCATCCCTATCAGTTTCTCCGATTCTGGTATTATATAACCTTGTACGTGTGTAAACGTCATATTTTTATAAAATAATGCACACATAATGTAAAAAAAATGCTCGCACAAGGTTACACAGGAGCTATCTAACCGAATGACCGTTGCTCATTTCTGTTCTTATCACGGTTGGTACTTATGGTCAGGTTTGTTTGCGTATGTTGTATACTAATTAATCAAAGTTATATCTTCGATAAAGCGGTAGATACAGTTTTTGTGTAATTGATTACATGGAGAACACGTCATGTCTGCTTACGAATTTTAATCTGTACTAAAGATAATATGAGAGGGATTGAAAAGTTGGCTATTTTATTTTAACAATACGTACCTTTGTTAGATCTATACACTCCAACAGGTCACAACATAAGATTTTGTCTAGTCAAGTTACGATCTGTAACCACTGACGCTGTCAAAAACACGTGACTTTATGTAGCATCACGTGTCAACGATTCCATACAGTTTAAGCGTTTTCTATAGCGTTAACGATTGTAGATTGTAATATGGCTAGGCCCCTTCTAGTATTTACGATGTTTAAGTTACAACGTGATAACGAAGAAAATGTGAGCATTTTGAAAATATATCTAAAATAAATAGCTTGCCTTGATTAAATACTTGTGCGTCTGTTACCCCAGCCAGATGGTGTTGATTTTTGATATTTAATACTAGCAGAGAATTAGTTTTCGAACTTCTCTACTTGTTCCACGTAATATGAGAAAACTGTGCTCAGCTGGGTGTTTTTTAAAATAGTGATTATGATGAAATAAATGATACCTAACCAAATCCGCTAGAATAAATGAATGTTTCGACTACATTTCTATGTTTATCTTTAAGCAAACGTTACTCCAGGGGTTTAGAATATCTCGGAAACTTGGTTATTATTTAATTAAGTCTAGAAATCTCGTTATCAACAACATATCTGGCTGGAGTACAGTTATCCCAACATGTTTTACCGAATCCGCGGAAGCTCGAAAACAAATTGCCTGCTGGTTTAACGCACGCAGTTCTTGTTTAATCCATAATAGTTTAACGAAAACAGTAGCGGAATCTGCTTCACCATGCACCACTGTGAAAATTTGCGTTGCGGAGTTTAAGTATGCTCGAGAGAAAATGACCCTTGCTCTGGCAGGCCCGTGAACAAGGCAAAGTAATTTGATCTGCTGTCTAAGTGATGACGGCAGTTCTTTGGGATGCATATGCAGTCGTTATGGTAGTCTGTTGTAAGATTACGTTCTTAGTAAGAAAATGTTGTTTCACCAGCAATATGTACGTTTTTATACTTCTGTCGAATTCATGGCTCAAATTCACAAGGAACGTTAACGCTCCAGAAATAGGACAACGCGGCATTCGAATCTCCGAATCCACCGGTTGGCCAGGCTACGTACGCATTTCTACTGAGTTTCTTACTGGTTCTTTGGCAGTAGATGACCCTTCCGAACCAGTGGTAGTTTCAGTATACGACGTTCTAAGCCCAGGTCCGTGCCCTCTCGGGTGCCCTAAGGGTGTCACCATACTAATCGATCGACGTTGCTAGTTCCAATCTACCATCGATCGATGTAGGAGTAGGAGTAGCTCTAGTCCACAAAGTCCGGTGAAATTTAAAAGGCTGATAGGGCCATAAAAAACTGTCCATTTAAAAAAAAGGCTCAAATTCGTGATTGTGGTTTTGCATTACTGCGCCACCCGTCTTGTTGTCTTAATTTTGTACTACGAGGGTGGATTGAAAAGTTCGCGGCTAAGTAAGAAAACACAGGAATAATGCAATTTTTTATATTTATTTTTCTACATATTCTCCTCCTAGGTCACACCGCTTAGTCCAGCGGTCCTCCAAAGCCTTGATCCCATTTAAATAGAAGGTCTCGTCAAGGTCTTGAAAAAAAGGCATCTGCGGCCATTTTGACGTCCTCATTGGTAGAAAATTTCATTTCCCTGAGTGTTTTTTTTAGTTTTGGAAATATGTGGATAGTAACAAACCTTGCCAAAAATTCGTTTGCATCAGCTTGAAAATGCTCTAAACAACCTCTAGAAGTCGTGAGCTGAGTTCGTTTCTGTTCAACTGACAGGAGCCGCGGAACCCATCTTGCAGACACCTTGTGGAACCCTTATTCGTTAACTATTATGTTTTGTGTACGTTCATATGAAATCCCTAGAGCTATCTCATATACCTTCAATCTTCGGTCTCCCATGATGAGCTGTAGAAGGCCGTCCAGAGCGGGGGTCATCTTTGATGCTCTCTCGTCCACGTTTAAATTCAGCTGTCCACTTTTTTATTATTTTATACGACGGAGCAGATGTTCCTAAAGTAGACACCATATCTTCATGAATCTGCTTTGGAGTTCAGTGTTTCTTGTGGAGGTATTCGATCACGGCACGGTGCTCTAAAGTATCCATTTTCAAAATTAATGAATCCTACTCTCACTTAATGTTCAATAAAATAAATAATTACGCATGTATCTAAGAGAAAAATTGCACAGAGACTGACAAAGAGTCTAGTTTTCGTATAAGGATAGTTTTATAATATGACAACGCTATCTATGTTAGGCCGCGAACTTTTCAATCCACCCTCGTAACACCGTAATAGCCTGAAGTTTCCGTCAAATCAAGTGGTCGAAGCCACAGTGAATCAGTATTTTGGAGACCTTGAAGAATCATTTTTAAAATTGGTAGACGCGTAGAAGTCTTGAACATCAGACGAAAGAAACGCATCGAGTTAGGTGGGTATAACGTTGAGAAATAAAAATGATCCTGTACTTTTTTTATTTTGTTTTCTGTTAAGGCCGAGAACTTTCAATTACCTATCGATCAAAATTTGTTCCTAAATCAAAACAGAAGATAAATGAAGTTGCCTTAATTTAGGAAATGCATTTTTATAGAAATGTTACTGTTCTCTTAAATTCATGATTTTTCGCCAGGCAGCGATGCGATTCACATCCGCATAAACTCCCTGTCATGTCAAAATTTCGGGTTTGGGAACAGGGTACCCGTGGTCTTCCTTAATCTAAGTATTTTTTGACTCTGGCAATATGTGTTGCACGTATATTTGATATATTTTACATTCTGGATATCCACAAATCCCGTGCAAATAATAATAAACTTTGGGATTTCGGAAAAGGTAGGTATAACATACTGTCTTCATTGTTTAATAACTGCAGACAGTACGTAATTTCAACTTAGGTGAAGTAACATTTCTTATCAAATCAACGCGTTTCAATAATCTGGTGTTAGTATAGCTATAATCATAATTAAGATGATAAAAGTTTTGATTAGTAAACACTCAGTAATTAATATAAAAGCCAGATTCTGATTGAAAAACTCAGTCGGTTTCCGGATAAAATTACAACCATGTTTAAAGGGATTTTGTTAACTACCCTCCTAGTGGGGAGCTTAGGTAAGTTGAAATATTACTTTTTTACAGAACAATAGAGAGAGTGTTTCTGAAAACTACTTTTTTATGCAGACGATACCTCACAGGTTTTTTTGTCGTAATGCTCAGTTTACACGCATTGAGTAATTAAGTAGTAACTAAACTAAGTACGAACTCTTGTCAACTTATTCACTTTACTAAAAAATCATGTCCAAAACGTGCTAAGTGCCCTAACAACCTACAATCAGAACGAATCCTAATCTACTTAATCACTGGCGTACTAAATTTTAACTTACCACTTGTCACTTACCGACCGTTTACTAATTTTTAACTATAAATTTAGTAAGAATTTAGTTACCAACTTAACTCTTGACGCGTGTTAACCAACCATAAATGTTAAGACAAGCCCTGATTTATACTAGATTCAAATATTCAACTCGGTTATAAAACGCCCGAGTCCTTAAGTAAATGACTCGAGTAATTTGTCATAAGACTATAAAGTGAGACTATCTTAAAAGAATATTGTAGCATTATGTTATATTAATCTATATTCCACCTTTCTTTTTGTTTGTCTATCTTATTTTGTATCTCACTAAATTGTAAAGAGTGTTGCGCACAACTTTGCAACAAATATTGTAATTTTTATTCGCGTATTTTTCTTTGCTAGTTAAATGCGACTTAATTTTTGTTTAAACTTAAAACCTATAAGTAAGTGGAAATTCTGTAAATGGCCTTCACATTTCACTATCGTTTAAAAAAATTAAAAATAAACTTTAGTAAAAGATTTGTAATTGGTAACACTTTGCTATATCGTAAATCCCATTTCACGTCTTTAAGGTTGAATTTTATAAGTCCTTTGTGCTCCATTATGTTGTATATAAAAGTCCGTGTAAAATTTCAAGTCTTAGTTTCATATAGTCTACCATTAAAAAAATTACTAGTAGTTTACATATTAGTCGTCAGCAAAGGGTTCAAATCTTTAAGAAAGCGTCTTGTATAAAATAGACCTCGGGTTCGGGCCGGAACAAACTAGTTTTGGTATGATGATTAGCCGAATGATCTGACTTGCGCAAAAAGCTCGAATGTATAGGTAAAATCTACTCGTACATGGTGACTAAAAATTTTTTTTTGTTATAAATACATAAGTGTAAATATACTTAATAGAAAATAATATCTTTTCGGTTTTAAAATCCATTTTTTTTACACACAAAATGTATTTTCTTGTAATCAGTTTAGTATTTTAAAAGATAAACAAATATTTGTTGCACCAAACAATCATGTCGTAAATAATTTTGACTAACAACATATTGTTGATAGGACAAGGATTAAAGATAAGATTTGTGGTTGAATGGATTTGTTCACGTGTTTCACGAGGTCTTACGTTCCTATACGTAATCAATGTAACACTGATAAAGCTAAAATCATAGCCTAAAAAAATATGTAATCTATGATTGATGATTTTGACCACGAAAACTCCAAGTGCCTGCAAGTACACCTGCACCTTCATCTATGACAGTTTTGCCTATAGCAAAGTTTGTCTTAGAAACACTGTTCAAAATAATTCTAATTTCTGATATTCATAAAAAAGATAACTGTTTACAACTTTTACATGATCCGCTGACCAACGGCGGGCAAGATATCTTTTCATTTAAGGTTTAAAAATTAATAGTGTTAAAACTAAATTAGGTACTTTAATTCTCAACACCATGTGCGTGTCGACGTCGTTGCGTACACAGGTTTCGTGTATGTATACGTTCTGTAATAAATTGAATTAATTTCGTTGCTTGACGACTTTGACCTGAGACTTCAACTAAATATTATTTTATAAGGTCTTTGCACTATCCTGCACTGGACGCCTTTACGCTAAAAGCAGGAAGGTAATCATTTTAAAAAACAATATTTTTAACTACGTTAAGACCGTATGAGCACAAGCAAAGGGAGGGCTGGAGGGTGGGTGGTGGGTGGCTGGCATGCGGGCGGACCGGCGCGCCAGCCACTCCAACGCGCGTATAACACCAGAGCACCCTAGCTTTTTTTATCAGTAAAACTGTCTTCTAACCCAGAAGAATTTCTTGATTACGTCATCCGTATTTATAAGACCTGGAAGACCCCAGTTGTAAAGATGTCCGGTCCCCGTACCGCCATGCCCAGTCTCGCTGAGCGTTTTCCCTGACCTACAAATAATGTTCACACAGGGTGGGGGTTGCGTTCGATTTCAACAAACCACAGGACGTTGGATGTGTCCACCGTGACAAGTCTTTAAAACTTGTGCAATACCCAAGTCATAATTAAAGTTTGGCGCGTTTTGAAAATCTTCCACACCCCGAAAGTGGGTTGAAACGACTAGTGAAAATTAGTTTTTATATAAATGTGATTATTTGTTTAATTGTGCACCATGAAATGTACCTACACTGCCGAAATTAAAAATAAGTAATTAAAAATATAACTTCTATTATATGGTATAATAGGCTATAATGGTATTACGTATTACCATTGATTATTTTTAAATTACAATTATAAATAACTGTTTTAAACTATCGCGGTTATTTTCACTATAATTAAATGAATTTACGGTTTTCGTGGTAAGAATCCCGTAAATTCATTAAATTATACAATTATAAAATTACAATTGAAACTCATTCGAATTATAAAGTTTTGATGACTCAAGCCCCACTTGCATGGATCTTAGTTATAAATATAGGTAACCCGGAGTGGCCGAAGTTATACGGTTAGTTGATGAAAATGTCTATCGGTTTGAGAGACATATCACAATAATTATAAACGGAATGTAAGGGTTAACTTAGGTCTATGCAAGTGTAGCTGTACTTATTTGATAGCAAGATCTCTTAAGTTTTCTTTTTCTTCTCGTCAGCTCTCCCGTCGCCGGATGCCGACATGTCGCGTTTTTTCGAACATGCAGACGCCAGCGCTCGCATCGTCGGCGGCACGCAGGCGGCGGACGGCAGCTCCTCGCATATGGTGGCGCTGACCACAGGCACTCTGATCAGGCAAGTTCATGGATTAGGTGATATGTTTTGGTAATCTCCCAGACCCTGAAGACGGGTGAGAACAGCGCATGTCACTGAGTATGTTCATTGGTGCTACATCGGTCGACGACCGAGTGGTTAGTAGTCCTGCCTCATATGCCGGAGGCCCCAAGTTCGAGTCATGGGCAGGGCATTAATTTGTGTGATGAACATAAATGTTTTGCTCGGGTCATTGTTGTTTTTATTTATATATGTATGTTTATTCTGGGTTCCCCCCAGTTCGTTGTATGGTTATCCATAACACAAGCCGTGCTTATTTTGGAGCCGTACAGTTGGTGTGTGCGTGTGGGGATTTATTTATTATTATTATTCTGATAAACTCTTAATTTTTCTTCATTGATGATTATTATCTTACAATATGAGGTGTAAACCCGACCCTACACCAACATTCAATTTCCTCTCATTATCGTCACAATGTTGTCCAATTGACAGCATCGATACTAACATCTCCCAACAATTGCAGGAGCTTCATGTGCGGCGGATCCATCTTGTCGACGCGTACCGTGCTTACCGCTGCGCATTGCATTGACGCCGCCTTCAGCTGGGGCAGTCTCGTCACGTAATACCACCTTTACAATAAAAATATATTTATTCCATCATAAGTTAAAATAATTACACTGAATGAAATTCTTCTCTTTCTTCATCTTTGTTGGTGTGGAGGTAAGTATCCTTGCCTACCATGCCAGAGGTCCCGGGTTCGAATCCTGGTAAAGGCAGATATTTTATTACATTTGCTTTCTAGTGGATGTGTATGTATGTTTGTTTAAGTTTATTTCTAATATTTATACATGAAAAAAAAAATATCTATGTGTGCTTATATATTTCTTAAGTTTATTTATCCGTTATCTAGTATCCATAACACAAGTTCTTAATGGTACTTAATTTGGGCTAGATAATGTGGTGTGATTGTTAAAAATATTGTATAAAAAATATATAAAAATATTATTATTATTATATCTTCATAGAAGAAACACACCATAAAACTTCAGTTGTTAAATGGTTTTAAAGGTAGAACGAGAGAAACAAGAGTTGGAAGAAAAACTTCTCGACACCCTTATGTCAAAATTGTAAAATACATGAAATAGTAAATATGAAAATTGACTTCGACGTGAAAGAAATAATGTCACCTTCAGTACTATGATTAAACTTTTTCTCATTAACTGATTGCTTTAGCCGGTGATTATTGTACAGCAGGTAATTGCTGGATGGCGTGCTATTTACCCTACAATAAAAATGTAAAAAAATGTTTATTTTGGTTCCTTAAGACCATAAGAGATATCAATTTAGCTGCTCCTTCAACCGTTCAATCAATCCTTCAACCTTCTCTTACCCACCATCCTGCCCCAGCTCTCTCCGCATGACCGTGGGCACGAACCGCTGGAACCAAGGCGGGCAGACCTACAGCTTCGCGCGCAACGTCACGCATCCCAATTACGTGTCCGCCACCATCAAGAACGACATCGGCATATTGGTGAGTTCGATATGTGAAGGTACCGGTTTATTGAACACTGTCGGTTACGGTCAAACAGTTTCAAAAAAGGTTTAATCATTTAGAGTGGTAGGGGGTAGGTGTTTAATTCTTGGTTGCGTTCACAACATCAACATGATGTCATTGTGACATACGCGTTAGTTACATACATTAAGGACCAAGTTGGGTCGAGTCACCAACGACTGATCTATTCTTATCTCTCTTTCTCATTCGAGGTTTAAAATACTGAGTACCTTATATTAAGCAATCGACGGCCGAGTGACGTAGTGGGTGGTATACCTGCCTCATACGCCGAGATCACAGGTGCTTCTGGTTCCCCTCCCCTTCGCTGTACGGTCACCCATAACACAAGTTTTGCTCAGTTCGTTGCATACTGTTGGTGTATTTGTCTAGGAATTTTATCATATTAATCAGTAGCTTATACTAATTACAAATTTTTATTGGTTTAGTAGATAATCTATTTTATTTTCTAAATAAAACATCCTATATAGTGAAACTATGTTGCAACAATAATTATTGTACTCACGGATTTCTGGTCTCGGTGGCCTGTCCGCTTTCCAAGTTCGGTAAATACACACGTTTGTGAGTATGGCCCGGTGTGGACCAAGATTCGAACTCGGGACCTTCGGAGTATGAGACAGAGCTGTTACCGTCCAAGTAAATGATGTCAAATAAGGACAGTCCCAATGACATATTACATATAGACACGTTATCCGCAATAATGGCAACGCAAATGCAAGGCATTTGCCCGCTATTTGACTTGTCCCCCACCCAGTGTCACGGCTAAACGTTAAACAAAACTTATTCCCTATTCTCTGTCTTTGATACCGCAAATCTTGTGTGTTTAGACAGTGTACTAATAATTACACTGTTACTGTTAAAGAAACAATAAACGTTTCTTTTCATGCGTAAGTACTATTTTTTTATAATTATCTTATTTATTATTTTATTTGGCTATTTAAAATGACGTTTTAAAATTGACGTGGCTATTCGTTTCAAAAAGCTCGAAGAGCGAGATCTAATATGATTTTGTATGTGGGAGTAAAAGAGACAACGCTATAGAGTTGCGACAATTTACGCACTACGTCACGTACGCTGCAACCAATTAGTGCAACGTCACGAAGTACATATGTATCTCTTTCTTACAACAGGTGAACCGTTATTTTTTCCTTCTCCCACAAATTATATTACTCTATATAGCGGGTAGATATCTATAGTTACGTTGACGCCGTTTTTTTGTGCGGTAATGTTTGGGTATGACTTGTCTGGACAGTTCATGTGTATCTCTTTTATAATGTTACCTTCCCGCACAGATAACCTCGGCTGAGATAGTGCTGCACCCGCTGGCGCAGCCGGTGCCACTCTCCTACAGCTTCGTGCCCGGAGGCGCGGAGGCCAGAGTCGCTGGTTGGGGCAGGATCAGAGTAAGTGGCTTACTTTATGTGTAAAGGGCAACTTTTTAGTTAGTTGCAAACATTTGGTCTAGGCGATATATTCGTGAAACTGAACAAGTTTCCCAAAGATACAAGGGTTGAAATCTAAAAAAGCTGTTTGGACTTCGCACGCAGAGTCGATACAATCGATCACGCGATTGGTGTGGGAGTCCAACATTTTTAGTAAGTTTTTTAGTTTCACGAATAGGTCTTCTACACCTTCGGCAACTGACTAAAAAGTTACCTTGTATAAATTGTATAAATTGTAACATCTTTATTTGAATCCCAAAATAACAAAATCTACAAATTTATTGTAAAACATTTTTACTGCGACAGCATCAATGTTAGTTGCTGTCCTTCTTATAGACAGCAATAATCATTGTTTCTGAAATTCCAATTTGATTCAATGTAAAGTAAAATAAGTAGGTATCATGTACCAAAATTTGACGTGAAAAGCTAGAATTTATGTTTCAAGTTTATCGTAGAAATCAATAGAAAACCAATCTCTAATGCTCCTAATCCCCTTTCTCCCTCAGCAAGGCGGCGCCATCTCTGCCACGCTGCTGGAACTAACTGTGGACACGATCGACGGCGAGGAGTGCGTGGAGGGGGTGCAGCGCGCCGCGGCCGAGTTCAACACGCGCGCGCCGCCCGTCGAGCCGCACATCGAGATATGCACCTTCCACTCGCCCGGACGCGGCACGTGCAATGTGAGAATTGTGATTCATCCAGAAACGGCCATCCACTAGCGGCCATTACCGAGGCGCAGGCGAGCGAAGCCCAACGAAAACTCGTACCGTTGCAACGCGGGTCACATTTAGACCATATTGTTAGTTACTTAGTAGGTAGTCCTAGGCTGATGTAATTGGAACTATAGTTCAAAATTGTAATTATCTTTATCCAGAGATATTTGAAATTTTATTCTAGGTGCATAAACTAGCCTAGCCATTATTAGCAAAAACATTATATTTTTAATCATATAATTATAACACGTTATATTATTTTTGAATTTTATCATTGAATATGATAGGTAAAACCGACCAACAACCGAGCACATTTTCTGTTTTATACAATGAAATCCGCATTGTTTCCACTGTTTACTTTCATGTTATTGCTCATTTGCCCTGACCACACTAATATACTTACAGGGTGACAGCGGCAGCGCTCTGACTCTGACCAGCAGTGGACAGCAAGTGGGCATCGTGTCGTGGGGCTTCCCCTGCGCGCGCGGCGCCCCGGACATGTTCGTGCGCGTGTCCGCTTACGAAGACTGGCTGAACACCAACGTCGTCTAGATATAAAGAAGACATGTCTGGAGTTTATTATTTGAAATATATAATGCTGTGATATTACAATGTGTTATATACTCATATCCACCCAATTGTCCCAAAAATAACCATTTGCATTTACAGAGCTAGTAATTTGATCTACAACATGTTTATAACTCGAATATTTCCGCTTTTACAGGGGTTGGAAAGAAAAACAATAGAATAACTCAATATTCCATGGATGTGTATGATAAAAAATATTCTGAATACCTTTTATGTTATATTTATATTACCGATGTGATACGTGTAACACGTATTTTACAATTTTTATATTCTTTTACCTAGACGTGTAGGACACTGGTCATATTGGAGTCTTTCTGTGGACTCATGACAAGAATATCAATTACTACTTCCATAATATGACGCGAGTGAAATTATCAATGCGAATTTTCTTTTCATCCGAAATGGTTCAAAAATGCAAATACTTTATATTCTTCCTTAGCAAGTACCAAAATTATGTATTAGAGCAAAAATGTGGAAACAATATCCGAGAAACCAAATTTTTTTATATAAATGTTCTACCGTACGAGTAATGCATGCATTCCTTTAAGCATTTATGCATGTAAACATGTATTTATGCAGTTATGCCAGCACGCATTTATACAAGCAAGCAAGTTTCACTGAACGTTCTTCGCCAGAAGACTGGCCAGAAGGCCTACCATCAACTTTTAGTTTGCCATTCAATTCCGATACAATCCAGTTTAGGTACCTAAACTGAATCGCTAAGATTCGTACCATGAAGTGCCTTTAGCTAACTGGCGTTTGAATCGCTCACGGAGGAATGAAAGATCGAGATTTGTCTGTGGTCCGCGTGTGAGAAAGAGATGACGCTATACACTCGTTGCATAAGTCTGTCTCTTTTACTCGAACCATATGCATTGCGTTTCGAAATCTAGTTGATATGATTTTAGCGGTTTTTTTTGTGTAAAAATAACAACAAATATATTTTAAAATTGCGCTTTTTAGTGTCAAATTATATACCATAAGCCCGTACTAGTACTCATTAAATAATAGAAATTTATATAATTCTTTAAATTACAAATAATTAAAGGTTTCCTTAGTGTTGTCGTAAAAATAAATTGATTATGACGAGGTTAGAACGCACCCAATTTGACTTCTACCTTTGTCTCTACTGATATATCAGTTGATTTTGTTGGATTTTTCAACATTGGGCTCAGCTCATCGCACATTTCTAATACCAATCGTTTAGACAACCGATATCTTTTTTGTATATTCTTCATCTTCCAAATAAAAGGGGTCCGATTGTTTCCGTGTTGTGTTTATTTCATTTTCATTTTCCAAGAAAATAAAAAAGTCTAATTCGTCAGACATCTACAATAAAAAATAGCTCTAGAAATCACTTTTTTACATTAACACATAAGAAACACTAAATATCCAACTGAAATACCTTAAAATATCTATATTTTCAACAATTTTTTTAAAGATAAACCGAAACGATTCACTTCACGCCAAGAAAGTAGCAACTTTTTTTGAATCGCTTACTTTGACATTTAAGTCATCCAATATAGGTTGAAATATCACCTCATGGTACGAAAAATGAACGAACTAAAACAGTTTGCGATCCAATTGCCGACTTGATTTGGCGACAACCTAAACTGGATCGCTTTAATGACGTCGTGGTATGAAATAGCAAAGCAGTTTATTTTAGGTCGTCAATTGAATCGCAATAATAGTTCATAGCAGGCCTTCAGGTCAGCCCTCTTTTCATTAGTCCACTCGACCGGCGCTAAGCTCGGGAAGCCGCTACGCGGCGCCCTCACGTCCTCGTACCTCTAATGAACGTTTCTCTGTATGCTTTGCATGGTCGGGTTACCAATAGGTCCTGTATTTATGATGTGTTTTTTTACTTATCTCGATAATTATAAAGGTACACAAGATAGATACTCAAAGAAGATACTCAAGTGTCTAGGGATCAAGTATGTTTTAGTGTATTTCTGCACATGAGGTTTATATACTGACTTTTTGCATTGGATCTATTTAGTGAATTTTACTATTGAAATAAAGACTTTTGTTTAAATTTCAATTACAAAGAGAAAATCAACTGTCACTTATTATTTCTATAAAACTGTGTCGTGACATTTTTAAATAATCGATACAATTTCTGCATCGAGACTATAAAAATTACACTGCTTTGTAGCGACGGCGTCATGTCACCCGAGAAGAGATGACAGCCATCGGAATGTTGGCATTTCGTTAGTAATTGTATCATCAATGGAATCGAAATCAAGAGGTACAGAAACCACAACTCGATACTTTTTAGCGGAGTGTTTAGACCAAGAACACCCATTACTTATTTCATAAAATAAAATATTGCTATCAAATTACATACAGCTTCATATTGTAGGTATGTATGTGGGTGTGGTTACTTAGATCTTTTTTCCAATCGTAATGTAAATATAACTACCACCTTCGCCGTGATGCAATCTGTATTACCACACCATTTGTAATCATAAAACTGTAATTGATCGAAAACTACATGGAAAATATTTCGCATAAACTTTTAGTATATTATTAACGTAACAAAAACAAGCAAAACAAAATTTTTTAAAATGTTTGTCAATTTGTTTGTGCATGCTGATTTCGGGTAGGTACGTGCGAACTGGTGTGAAAGCAGTTTTCACTGACAGATAGTTTTATGTTTCGAAAACAGAATTATTTCCCTTTTAGGAAACCAGTTTTTAAAGAAGCATTACAATAAAATAATATGTTTTTTCCAAGTCGAATTATCGTTTGAACTCATAGGAATAATGACTGGAATTTTTTTATAAAGTTTTATTTGACGGCCTGTTTGGTGTGGAGGTGAGTAGTCTTGCCTTCCATGCCAGAGGTCCCGGATTCGAAACCTGGTAGAGGCAGATATTTTAATATAATAGGTCTTTACCTATGAAACTGCCGTTTTGCCGTACTGGCCATTTCAAATGAAAATATTTTTTTTTGACTGATAATTCTAATTTCAAATTAATTTTATTTGACAAACATGGAATTATTTTTCTAAAATCGTCATTTGTTTAATAGTTAGTGTTTTGTTTTCAACGCATTCGAACATTTTTCGTCATCATGGATAAGTTAAAAATTCGAGTAATTATGGAGTATGAGTACCGTCGTGGCAGCAAAGCGGCACAAGCGGCACGCAACATCAACGACGTTTACGGAGCGAACACTACAAACGAACGCACCACCCGTTATTGGTATACCCGCTTCCGTTCTGGAAATTTTGACCTGAAAAATAAACCCCGTGGTCGTTCGAAAACTTTTGTCAACAATGACGAATTAAAGGCAATTGTGGAAGCTGATGAAACTCAATCCACGGCTAAATTAGCAGCAGCTTTCGACGTTAGCATCAAAACAATATCGGTCCATTTGCGTCAAATTGGTAAGGTAAAAAAGCTTGACAAATGGGTACCCCACGAACTCAATGACCGCCAGCGCGAAGTACGCGTGGAGACGTGCCTTGCACTGCTCAGCAGGCATACAAATGAAGGAATTCTGAACCGCATTGTTACTTGTGACGAGAAATGGATCCTGTTTGATAATCGTAAGCGCTCAGCAATTTGGTTGGACCTTGGTTCAGCACCCAAACAATGCCCTAAACGAAAACTTACCCCTAGAAAAGTGATGGTCACTGTTTGGTGGTCTAATGCGGGTGTAATTCATCACAGCTTCTTGCCAAACGGGACAAGCATTACTGCAGATGTGTACTGTGAAGAACTGAACACAATGATGGAGAAGCTCGCACGTCTCCAACCAGCTTTGGTCAATCGTTCGGCTCCACTGCTCCTGCACGACAACGCGCGACCTCATACTGCACAGCAGACGGTCTCCAAGCTACAAGAGTTGGGGTTGGAAGTTCTCCGTCATCCGCCGTACTCACCAGACCTTGCGCCTACAGACTTCTTCTTTTTCCAGAATTTGGATAACTTCTTGGCGGGAAAAAAATTCAATACCCGAGAGGCAGTACAAAATGCCTTTGAAGAATTTGTTGCCTCCCGTCCAGCTGATTTCTTCAAGAAAGGCATCAATAAGCTACCAATGCGTTGGCAAAGATGCATTGATTGCATGGGTGATTATTTTGATTAATAGAAATAAAAAATATATAAAAAAATTACGCTTCATTTATTTCGTGAAAAACGGCAATTTCATAGGTAAAGACCTAATATTTGCTTTCTAGCCATTGATGTGAATGTAACGTACATTCACATCAATATTTAAGTTTATTTCTAATATTTATATATTAAAAAAATATCTTATGTGAGTTTGTATATTTCTTAAGTTTATTTATCCGTTATTTAGTATCCATAACACAAGTCCTTAATAATACTTAATTCGGGGTAGATAATGTGGTGTGATTGTTAGAAATATTTATTATTATTATTTAATTCGGCAATTTAAAAGATGTCTTAGAAGGATAATAAAATCTCGCGTCTACGTCTTAAACTCCCAACGACAAAAATAATTATGTTATAAGTTTATCGTGTGTGTCTGTATTTGGAATCGTACATTCCTGACGATACATTTTTTAAACGTTTTTAGTGTTTTCTTTTACAATTTTCCTTGATCTTTACAGTTTGTTTTGACATACTTATACTGTAACGTCTTAATTTGTAACGTTTATGTTGCTAAATGTATGCGCGCAATATTTTATTATTTTACTGGTCTATGGTTCGAGTCATGATTAGAGGTACTTTTTGTTGCATGTTTATAGTTTTTAAATATCCGTTCGTCACCGATTTACATCTGTATTTTTAACGAGATGTCAAAACTAGCGAAGAGCGAACAAACTATGTACTTATCATTAAATTTTACTCGTATTAAAAACAATGCATAAAAGTGGAATACCTTCGACAGAAATAAAGGCAATAAAGTAAGTCTGCGTAAATCTAACAAAAAACTTTACGTTTAGAGAGGTTACGTGTAGGTTTCAGATATTCGGCGAGAATCTAATTAATGTTTTGAAATTTAAATTGATTAAACTATTTAGAGTCCGACCAATCTTTGCAGTGGCTATATATACCTACATGTAATAAAACTGTAATGAAGCCGAATCTGTGCATTCAATATTTTTTGAAAACTTGAATAGGTAGATTTGTGTAATCCTTATCTCAATACCCAATTTCTTTTTCATACAGAACTTACCCTATCATTACGAAATCTCTATAACGACTAGAGACACAAAAGAAAAAAAAGTCTGTAATTTTTCATGAGAGTTCCTTTTAGGAAGAAGAGATCCTCGAACCTGCATTTTAAGTTATTCCAGCTTTAATAGAGCAAGAGCTTGCGACGATCAGACCTTTGTCATGTCGACCTGTATTGGGGACATATACAGGGTGGCCAGAAAAGTGACGTCTAAAAATTTTTAGGTGCCTCGTGTTGAGATGTTTCTGAATCACCCCTATGTATGTTATTTTTCATACTTTTCGAGTAACGATTTTTTTAATGAATTTTTGCAAAATTGCGACCAAATCAGTTTCAAAAAGTTCCAAAAAAGTAAAAGGTTTCTTCGGATTTCTATTTTTGCTACTAAATTAATGAAAGTTACTAAAAAAGTTACCTAAAGTTGAGAATTTATGTTAAGTGAGTTATCATTTAAATTTTCAACTTAAAATTTTAAATCTAAACTGGTAGTTTCTTCGTTTCTAAGTAGCTTCAGAAAATGCGTTAGACTCTAAGCTTTCATAATAATAATAATAATTAATTAAAAAATAATAGTTTGCAATTTATCTAAAACTATAGCTAAAATTTTGAACAGTTTACACCAGCAATATGACATTTTGGACGTGTTGTCGAGCGGCCGATCAAATCAAGACGGGGATGTTATTAATTCCATTTTTTATCGGACGCCATTGAACGCAGATTTGAAGTCCATGAGTTTGTAAGTCATGGATACCCATGAGGATACAACTTATATACATCTTTTCTCATTTTGTCATTTGAAGAATATCAGTCAAAATGACATCTACCGAAACCAATAGTTCAAGTGGTTTAAGTAATCATAAAATCAATTAAATTGCAGTTATATACAATAAGACAAGTCCCTCTACACTCAAATTTTATTTTTACCTATGCTGAAGACACAACAGAAATAAAAATAATATTAAGAGCGTAGTCCAAATAATAAATAAACACAATTAGAAAGACTAAGACCTGACGAATATTGCTAGCATTAATATGAGCCACTCTGATTTGTGTGGACCTCAAAGAAAGGTAATTTCCATAATATAAACAATAGCATAGAATATTAAAATGCCTGTTACTCAGAGGGGCGAGGGGTGCGAACCCTAGGGGCGAAAGGGGGGTTTGTCGATGAAACTCAAGGCAGTATCCCCGGTTTGTCGATAAAACTCAAGGTAGTATCCATTGTTAAATTGCCTACTTCCTACCTTATTTGCATAAGCTAAACCCATATTATGGTTATAAATAGCATTTTCATTGCAGTTAGTACTATAATTTGCAGTTACAAACATCTCATCACAGAATCAACATTTCTTAAACCTTGCTGTCCCTACTTTGGGTTAGAATAAATAAATAAAACAACTTTTTATAATATTAATAAACTTTATTCTCTACAATAAAAGGATATATATTAAACCGCGCTCACATAATACCTTTATATATAAAACAACATAACATTGAACAACATACCAACTTTGGAACCAAAACACTTTGGGTGTCGCCTTATTATGCCCTAATCACTAAAATACGGGACCAGTGTTTCTCAAACATGTACACCTACAATGTAATAATCATTTTATGCTAAATATAAATTAATAAATAACACATGCAATAATTAAACAGTATTTACACAGGTATCAATAAAATAAGAAATCAATCATTTATTCTTTGAAGTAATCAGTTATGATCTTAACTTTTAACTATTATTTGGACTAATATTATTATAAAGAATAAAAATTTCAAGCAATAATTTTGATACCTTTTTAGTTTATTTTTTCATCACATTTACTTGATTACTAATAGAATAACCCTCACCATGGATCGGTAAAACTTTTTAATTAACTCAGTTTATGGCCGTTTACCAAAACAAATGATCAACGTTATACTTAACAAACCAACATTTTAAAGAGTAATAAAATAGACATACAAATAACTTCACGTGAATTGCAGCATAAAATGATTATTTCAGCATCTGATAATGTAACCGAGCAACATTAAAATTGCAAATTTCGGTAAATTGGAGATTTTTCCTTAAACAGATCTATCAGCACCATTACTCAACTGAGAAATTCTTGATTTTCGCGCCAATATTTAGAACATACAATTTTAAGTGCATTTTCGTATACTGGCCCCTTAAATGCCTTACACGCTATCATAAAAAATAAGGCTTACATGTCATCAAGGCAATTTATTTAAAGTACTACGTTATTCCCGCTCAATAAAATCCTAGGAACCTTATTTTTGAAAACATAACAAATAACAAAAATATAATAAAAACTTTGAATGCTTCTACGCGAATAAAATATTAAAACGTAACGACTGAACCTCTATGACGTAGATTGGAAGTAAAGCTACTTC
Organism: Marasmarcha lunaedactyla; assembly: GCA_923062675.1. Lineage (NCBI taxonomy): Eukaryota > Metazoa > Arthropoda > Insecta > Lepidoptera > Pterophoridae > Marasmarcha > Marasmarcha lunaedactyla. The sequence goes on from OV281353.1 coordinate 23,148,214, forward strand.
GTCTGACATTGGAATGTCCGCCAAGCTCTTGGCAATACTTGTAAAGGGTTTACAACACGTTCGAATTCAGCTGGATAACACAGATTGGACTGCTGCGATTCTGACTATATAAAACCTCGACGAATTCTTGTATATTTCAGTTCAAGAAATGTTATATTCCATACAAGTCCACGTTGTGTAATGATATTCTTGATTGTGTTTTTAACAATGTGTAAATATACTGCATATAATACAATATCTATATTTTAAACTATAGCTTCGCAGCTCTACTCTAAATATATTTGGTCTTTGGATGAGCATATTAAATTATGGCTTGTGTCCTCAATTTGTAACTTAAATATAAGTGCACTTTTCGTTTGGATCTAGTATAATTATTTAAAAACACTTAGTCTACTCAGAGGCCATCTTCTGAAAAATGATATCGGAAAATCCGGGTTATATCAATAGTACATAACACGACAAATTAAAGATTGTCTGCGTACGTTTAGCGGCGGTGATGTATTTCAGGTTATATCGAATTATGCGATATCATTTTTAAGAGTAACAAGCCTGAATTGTTGACGCTAGGGTACAACTACGGGCGACGATCACAGTTCTCTACCAGTACCTTTGAAAACTTTGAGAAACACTGTCCATGAACGATATCACCTACAGACATTATTAGGTACTACAACGTTTAAAATAACAATTAATTAATAAAGTAAAACAATTGAAACTTATAAATCGAAGAAAAATTTATAATTAATTTCGATATATCATCAGGTACCAATACAATTGTTGATAAAAACGTTTATTTGAAAAAAAATAATTGCTTGCTCTTAAATGTTTTCGCTCAGATATTGAATCGAAATTAAAAATAAACGTATATGAACTAATGACGTTTCGACTAACACTAATTAAATTACGATTATCACACGGGACGGCGAGTCACACTCGGTCGCGCCGGCCCCCTCTCTGCGCCGGCCCCCTCTCTCCGCCGACACTCCCCCTCCCTTCCGCGTCGTGAAGGCCCGCGCACGCGACACGTGACAACAAGCCACACAAATATATAAAAGCTATCATAAATAACCGCACATACAATGCAATAAACAAAAATACAGTCTGTGCATGGTGTTTCATGTTTGATAATCTAAATTTTAAGGCGTTTTTCGAATAGCCTAACTTTATTATATTTAGAAATGAGGTTTATTAGTAATGACTCATGTTTGGCATCTACGACCACTCTGTGATGATGACGTATTATATCCTAAATATGATGTTTCAATAAATTAAATTGTGTCATTAGGTACCTAAGTTACATTTAACACATAATTAGATTATGCCTCGTCTCTTTATTTTCGGCTCGGCTGCCACACTTTAATATAAATAGTATTTTTGTTTAATTCCTAACAAAGCGAATGCAGCAGCCATTCCGATTTTACCTTACCAGTATACATAAAGTTTTCTGTATTCCAAATATAAATAAAATCTATTTCTAATTATATAAAAACTACCATTAAAATGTACACAATATTTATGCGCAAGATGTAAAAAGTAGATCTATGTATATAATTATTTGATTATAATGTAGGTAAATAATTTTTGGAATATTTCGTTTTAAGGCTATTTACGTGGTATTATATACCGGGGAAGCATTGGCGTCGTTTGGTTTGGCGGAGAGGGTGTCAAGGTACGTGGTGGGCTCCATCCGGGAAGTATTGGCAGCCACTTCGGCTAGAGTGGCTAGAGCCAGCAAGTCTAGCGGCCGGCGGCTGGGCTGCGCGGCCGTCGGTGCCTCGGCGGCCACCAGCATTTCAGGACTGGTCTTGAGCGAGCTCCCCACGTCCGCGCGCGACACCATACTGTTAATCTCAAGTCTCGTAATGCTCACCTTCCGAGGCTTCCTCTTCTGACTGCCAATAACCGTCTCTCGCCAGCTCTCGGCCGCTGATCGTCGGTCGTCATAATACGGAACCGAGTTCACAATCTGCGGCTCTGAGACTTTTGGCTTCAAAGTTAAGGTCTTCTTCTTTCGCTTGTTTTCACGCTTTTTTTGTTGAAACTTTTCGAGACTGAGCGAGGGAAGCGCGCGAATTTTGGCATCCAAGTCGAAGTCCGCGGGCTTGAACGTTTTGTTGGAGTTATTGTCGTGTTCGAGAGCGTCTGCTTCGTTATTACCGTCGATTTCTACTGAAGTTTCTGCTTGAGGGACGCTAGGTATGGATTCATAGGTAATTATGGAGTCTTCTTGTGAGTTATTTGTTTCCCAGCTGCAAGAAGCTAAGTCATCGTCCGGTGACCGGTCACTGTAGTCTCGTTTCTGACGTTTATTGACAATCAGGCCCCCAACAGCCATAAACTCCTGGTACCTCTTCCCTTTACAGGTCCTCCCTGACTTTTTATCCTCATCGGACCAGTTCCTCGGATCGTCATCCTTAGAGTATCGCTTATCAACTATTTGGTCGATGACATCCTGGTTCGTAAACTGGTCGTTGCGATAGACTGGTTCACCGTCGAACTCCTCTTCGAACATTCTGGTAGTTTCCGAGAGTGCGTTTTGTAGTTCACGGATGCTTTCTTCACGAGTGTAGCCTTTGGACTTGGCTTTTTCGAGAACTTGAGATCTAAAGTCTTCTTTCTGAGTTAATTTGTAGATGTGAGGGGAGTAGTAAGGGTTGGGGGTTGGGGAGTCAGTCTTGGTGGAAAGGAGACTGCTGAGGCCTCCCATTTGGGCTTCATCGGCAAGTTTTCCTGGAGTGAACATGGAGAGGGTTTTAGTTTCAGTCGGGATGTGTTCTGGTGCGTTCTTGTTGAAGTCTAGTTTGGTGGAGTTGTTGTTGGTCCTCTCGTGGTCGTCGACGCGGTCTGGTCGGTCGCTGGGCCGGTCGAGCCGGTCGCTGGGCCGCTCTAGGTCCCGGGGGCGGGACGACAGCGTCCGGAGCGGGGGGGCGGGCAACTTGTACCACTTAAAGTCTGGATTGGCATTGAAGAACGCGTCTTTGTACTGTAAAAGAATGGTTTCTTGTTTTAACAACTGGTTTCGGTAACAAGATAACAATCGCTAAGCTACGTTAGAGGCCTGTAGACCTTCCGGAGGGAGGCGCTTTGATTCACTTTGAACCTCACACGACAAAAGGAAAGATTTATTGTTAAAAATATTACGATAATACTATGATTTATTTTGCTGCTGCTTTAGTTCATAAGCAATACTGTCTCAACAACTTAATTAAATTTTGTATTATTATTCATAAACAACAGATTGAGTAAAAAAAGCGTTCAAGATCTAATGGAAGTACGAATGTGTGTGTGTCTGTGAGTTGAGCTCTGGTAGTGATATCATTTCGGGATACTGATTCTGATTGAACTTCAAGAACCACGCCCGTCTACGTCTACAACACTTCTTCTTCAGAACAGCTAGGTTCCTTCGCTTTCTCATAATAGCTAATGTCTTTACGGTCACAGGTACTTGTTGTGGGATCGTGAAGGATTTCAGAGGCAGATTCTTGATCTTCCAAAAAATGTGCTATTGCAAAGAACCCGCAATGGCGATGATAAATTAGTGAGGAAATAATATAAAAATTACAAAATAACTTTTATAAAAATACACATTTCTGTTACCAGGATCATTTTGGACTCCAGCAGTCCGTAGAAACGCAAGTGTTATATCCGCCGCACTCCGTCATGAGATGACGTTGGTGGACGAGAGTGTTAGTACTACTTATGTTACAAAGTTATGATAAAAATATGAGCCATTTGAAATTGAGCCTGGGGTCCTTTAGGTAGTTATTGCTTTTATTACAAAACATGCAACAATCAAACAAACACTTCCTTATTATGTTTTTTTTAAAAAGGATTTGACGTTTGTCTTCTATCTCACCTGATTGAAAGTGACGATGAAGACGAAGGTGTTACACGTCTATCCACGAGATACCTATTCACACGACGCTTGAAAGAACTAGGACTATAGTTTTCTGGAAAAACATGTTTTCTATGTTTATTCATGGTTACCACCCCACCCCCCCCCCCCAGTTCGCTGTACGGTCATCCATATCATAAGTTCTGCTAACTTTAGGGTGGTACAGTCGGTGTGTTTGTCTGAGGATTTGTTACTATTATAAAAAAAGTAAAAATAATCATGTTTATTTTGCTTTTCGTCTGTGGCCACAAGTAAATGAGTTTCTTTCTTTGTTCTCTTTCTACATGTGATGAATTTGTGAAAATTTAATTTAAATAAAAAGAATTATAATATTTTTTAATTAATAAATAGTAGCTCACCTGTTTAGCAAGACCAGTGTAGCAGGCTTTCTCTTCTTTGTCCAGATTGGCCCACCACTCGCCCAAAATTTTTGTTATAGACCTGAAATTCACAAGACAACACGTTAATTCCACCAATATTATAAAATCATGATAATATATAATTTGTATTTTTGTGACCACTTTGAAATGAATAGGTTTAAATGAAGTTTAACGATTTTTACCAAGAGAAAGATTATTTGGTCATTTTTAAGTTCGTCAACTTCAAATAGGTAGCTTTAGTTTTCTTTGAATTCCACTGTCACTTATATGAATTAGAATAGGACGTAGCGACATTTTTGAATCTTCATAAAAACATTGCATTATAAAGTATCTCAATGGAATACATAAAATCTCGATGCTGATATAAAACAGTTCCTAGATCTATAAAGATCTAAATGAAATAAAATGAAATATTTATTTCTCAACATTGACAATTACTTGTTCTGTTTGACGCAAATTAAAGCATGATTCTACCACCAGTTCGAAAAAACCTTCGTGAAGAAGAACTGGCAAGAAACTTCACGGGTATATTCTTTTCAAAATAAATTTACAGAGTCTCTTTATGTCTATTCAAAATTATTCTTATCTGCATCTGTTAGCTCAGCAAGTCTCCCTCCCCCCAAGTATCCCAACGAGGAACACCCTCAAACGGCATCTGTTCACGAGTTAACGCGGGATCCAGTCATTCAGCCAGATGAAGTTCATTCGTCATAAAACAACAAGGTTAATTTCCTTGGTAAAATTAAAAACCATGCATTGCATGTGTCGGGGCATTTATTTGTGTGATTGACAGATGTTTGTTCTCGGGGTGGTCATCCATAGCACAAGCTCTGCTTACTTTGGGCCATTCAGTTGGTGTGTTTGTATGGGGACTTATTTATTATTAGGTTAGGTTAGGTAGAAAATTATAACGAGATTGTTACAAATATGTAGCAATACAATGTTTAAATAGTATTGCGGAATAATGTTAACAGTGTTTTTATAACTGAATGATTTATCCAACATGTTGAATCATTCGCAACAAATGAGTGTCTTCTATTTTTGGCGTTACACAGCCATACAGTGTGATGGTTGTTTTTATTTAAAGTTAACAATGACAATTGTAAACCTTTACTTTGTAAAGGACTTTCAAAGCCGTCGTGCCTAGTTACAAAAATACAAATAATAGTTGTTTTTTTAAAACCTATTGTTGGTTAACTTTTCTGGAAATAAATTCTGAATATAAGTTCAAGCTTTGCTATTGTGTCCACCTAAAATATTTGCGTGTTCGTCTGTGAATTTGATTATTACTAGGTATCATTAATGAAGTTTCATTTATCTAGGATTATAGTATATGTAAACTGACTTTGTATTGTAGTGAGAAAGATATGAATGGATGAATGGTGATTGAATGAAAGGGGTATGTTAAGTTGTACCAATTAAGATCTGCGAGCTCTCTGCTAACCGCTGTGAAGTAGTGAAGACGTGTGTGCCATAGTTACCAAAGGTTGTAAAGTTGAAATAAAACACCGTCGTCTCAAATATAAATGTGTGTTTATATATATCCCCCACATTTATAGTACACAAAGCAAGTTTTTACATTTTTGTATATAAAGTAAGATTTTTATTCCTACAAAAATATATTTTTAAATGTACAGTGCGTCCATCATGTGCTGATAAGCCAATACGAGCTTGTGAGAAACCATGACCAAGCACGATCAAGTTGTACAAAAAAAATTTTATACTTAAAAATGTAGGCTGAGCAGTGTTGTTTATATTTCAAATAGAAAAGATATAACAGCTTTTGGTATTTCTTTCACCCCAGAGCTACTGTCACATTCTGTCCTCTTCTAGATCATTAACAGTTTTCAATGCAGATCAAATTGACAGCCATGTGTGAATAAACCCTTATTATTGTAAAATATGTCCTAATTTTGTCATACAGTAGTGCCATTATTAGTGTTTCATTTAACTGTAAAAGAAGGACCCATATATATACATTATCTATACGGATGGTAATAAATGTTTCATTATTGTTTATATATTCAAATAGACTATTGTTTAGCAATACAGTAAACAAGGGTTGTGAAAATTACAAATTACTTTATACTATAATACCGAAAAGTACAAATGCAATTCGTTAAGATTTATTAGATAATTCGCGCAATGATGCTCGGATTACGAGTATAATTTAACCGAACAATGAAAAAATGTTTTAAATTAATTCGCTACTAAGTATTTCGCTATTTCGATTCGATATACTATTTCGGAGTTTGTCGAGTGCGTATTAACTTTTTTCTCTCTAAAACAATAGTATAATTAAAATTATAACCTTGTATAAATAAACGGGTTTTATACTAAAATTACACAAAACTTACTTGCACGGAGCACTGGGCGGCGATGACGCCATCTACCGGCGCATCCGCAAACGGGTCGAAGCTCCTGTCGGCCCGCCTCATGAAGTCGGGTTTTAGCAAGTACCCGCAGTTTCCGTTGTACTCGAACTTGCCCTAGTTCAGCTGCATCGGCAGGTCGGACGTTTGGTAATTTAGGGACACTATTTGACAGCCGGTGCGTCTTTTTTTTTGGTGTTTTTAGTTGGGTAGATCAGTGCTATCAACGGAGCCTGAACTGCATATGTTATGGAGAAATAAACATGTCATGTAAACATGTTAAGTAAATATAGACGGTCGCATAGTGACAATATTTTGAATTGCGTGCAGGCATCTATGTAAACTTTGTGTGTGTGCGATAGTTTAAATGTTTAATTAATTTTTTTGCAGGCTGCAGGTGTTCTGTTACTTACCTATTTTCAAGATTAGGATATTTATCCCTCACGACGCTGCGGTGTCGCTTGCAGAATATTAGGAATGCGTTCATTGGCCGACGCGCGTGGTGCGCCGGCTCGCTCTCACCGTCTTGCTCTTGCATGGTGGACTACCTGCGGGGGAGAAAGAGATAGAAGTTTGTTTATATTTAAGAAAAATCATCTTTACGATAGGATAATCATAATTTGAAGCTTAGAGCTTAGAAGCAGTTTCGCCTATTCTAGTTTATGCTACATGCAAATTTAGGCCTTTTAGCGCAGGTGGGAAACAAACGACCAAACATACTAACGTTTATTTTATGTTATTATTTGTCAGCAAAATCTACAGCCCTAAAAATATATTCTTGTACAATTTATGTTATTTTAAAATTCTGTACAGGTGTAATATATTATGCTTCCTTAATCGATAGATACATTTGTGATATTATCAACCAAATTAAGATCTGATGTCATTTGAAACATACTAGGTGTTTCGAAGCGTATTATTAAATATTTTTTTAATCCGTATTAACTAGGTTTTGTCCTCCACTTTTGATGGGAATTGGCAATAACAAGAAGCTGTTACACGCCTATCTACGGTACACCCGGCCTATTCAGCGCAGGTTCAGGGTAAGGCGAGAATGGCTTGCACGTCGTTCGGTATTTTGTAGGCACCCCGCATACTAGGGGACGGCGACGAAGAGTGGAAAATTGAATCACGAAATAGAAAATTTCAAATCTTTCAGTGTGGAAAATTAAAACGATTAAATCAACTGTTTCATAGTAATTACAGAGTTCTTTTTAAATAAAAGTCACTGTCAATACAAAAATATTTCTCGGCGGTGTCTTGGCGAAATCCTGATATTTCGAAGAAAAAAAAAATTAAAAGGTAACGTACGTATAAGATATCCCATTGGTGCTGATTTACAACAAGAGGTAGAATTACAATACTGGTTACACTGGAATCTTTATCAAAATTTTTTTGTACAATCAATTCAAAGCAAAATCGAGAGTAGGTACACTTTCGTGATAATTACTATGCAGGATGGAAAAAAGTATTGTTTTATTCTGAATTAAGTGAAACAGTTGCTTAAAATGAATGATTTACCTATCAAATCATAGCTCCCAAACGCATAAACAGAATTACAATGAAAAAACGCACTGCTAACAATGAATTTCAAATATTGCGATGCGTTTTAGAAACAAGCAGAGAGAACGCCCGCGCCACCGCCTCCATCTTGCAGACCTGCTGCCGACGCTTGTCACATCAGTCCCGGCTAGAGATGGGCAAATACCCAGGCAGTTACGGCAAGTTGGGAATATTCCCAATAAGAGCCTGTAAATTCCTTCCCTTGATCATTTATCTGGGCATCAATTTTTTGAATGAAATATTTTTTTACAGACGATTTTCGTTTGGAATTGAGAAATAACAAAAATAAAAATAATAAATTTGTAAAACAAACAAACTTGTTTGTTGTATTTCTTAAGCCTTGGACTAATTTCAATCCATGGAACACTAGATGTTCGGCACGCATGTGTGTTATTCTGAGAAACTAGTTTAAACAGGATATCGTTGTATGTTTTTATTTTTTAGCATCTTTACAATTTACAAATGAATCGACTACCTGCTCTTGTCTTAGCGTTAAACATAACGTCGACCAATCAGGCGCCCGGCAACGGTGGCGCTGAAAGCCTTTTTTTGGTTTAATACCTAATATTTTTACAAAAGGTTACGTTACCTATTTTTTATAAATTAAACTATCACGAATTGGCACTTACGGTTTATACGCTACATTTCCCCGACTAGTTTCGATCTCATTTGGAGACCTTCATCAAGGAACTGAGTATCGACTCGACCACCAATAGTCACGTAATTTAATCTAGTCGACATATTAACCATAAGTGCTAAGTCGTGATATTTTAGAATATTTTCATGTTTATTTTTATATTTTTCTAAACAAATCATTAAAACATCTACTTAATATCGTTTTTGAAAAATAAATATTAATTAATCATTTACATTGCCTGTTTCCTTTTTTTTCTTTATTTTTATTTCCACTATGCTACACAGTTCATTCACATAAACGAGGTTTTAAGCTCGTTAATTGACTACAAACTGTTATGATAGTCAATATTTTTTTCCCAGTGTTCAGGCATCTATTTGGGAAAATAAGATTTATTCCCAAAATGCCCGGAAAGTTTCCATTTTTTCCTTCCGGGCAGAAACACATTGCCCATCTCTAGTCCCGGCATTCGCGCTGCAGCTGGTGGGGATTTACAGACCTGTACTGTTCTTTCTTTTTATACATTTCTATTGTATGTCTTCTTCCGTTTCTATTTATTAACAATAAAATATAAATAATACATAAATAGGTTGGCAACGACATGGTATTCGCACGCGCAATCAGCTGTCGTGTGTTTGTTTCTTTCATTTCGTCCTTAAATGCCTTCTATCCCATGAATTTTTTAATAAAAGAGTGCCGAGAGGTTTTCCTCTCACTCCAGCTTTAATACCCGAAGTTCTAAGTTGTGTACTTCTGACATTATTTAAGTGTTTAGAATGTAAACCAGTAATAAATAAATAAATCCCCAGACAAACACACCAACTGCATGGCCCCAAAGTAAGCAGAGCTTGTGTTATGGATGACCATACAGCGAACTGGGGGAACCCAGAATAAACATACATATTCAAATACAAACAACCATGACCCAAGAACAATCATCTGTGTTCACAACACAAATTAATGCCCCTGTCAGGACTCGAACCTGGGTCCTTTGGCGTATGAGGCAGGGCTACTTAGCGCCGGCTAGTAGGTACTTAGCGCGCGTAAGTCCATCAAGTGACAGATGCCTGGTTTAGGTAATACACGAGACTTCCTTATGATCATGTGCCATATCCACCCTACGTCCTTTCCTATAATAGCGGATAGGACATTCTACGAGTATTAAGAGTATTTGAACATAGGAAGGAACATTCCAATACCACGCACCCCTTCCCTAAACGGGTGTCGCTCCGGTGAAGGTTGTATAGCATTCCAATGCCACAGCCGTGAAGGCGGTTTTTAGTGGGTAGGTGCCACTCTGGTGAGTCCCACATCACCCTGCAGACCGGCTGCGAGGTATGAATGACGCATTTACCAGCTCCCCGCGGAGAGGAGGGTGTCTGCTGAGGCGCAAAAAAGAAACATTCCAATACGGTACCGTACGATCTTTTCTATAGTTACCTGCAGCAATTGACTACGTTTTCTGATTTATCAAAGAAACGCAGTTGGATGCTTTTCTTACATGTAGTCGTATTGGGTAAAACTTGTGGACTCATCGTTATCTATGGCGCCATCAACACAACAAATAACACAACAATTGCACAACATCACATATGTTTCTATAACGAGGATCTAATGAGTAACGAAATGACTAATGAATATAGATAGTTAAATTAAAATAATGTCCACAGACAGGAAAACCAACTGTATGATTTCAAAGTGTCTTAGAGATTTGTTTTACTGTCACCGTATCCAGTAAGCAAGCGCGCGGTCATGGTGGCAGGCACCCGTGTCCACGGACATCGTGTAAATTAATCAAACTATTGATGTTGGTGTTATATTAGAACCTCGATCAAAGGTTCGTAACTGACCGTATGCTTTCACGGTATTGCCTTTGATCCCGTTTTTTAACTGGTTCCTTCTCGTTATCCGGAATATAACACACAGTTTTTACAGCGCTGAAAATAACGGGTTCTTAACAAAATTATCTTTGCACGAAATCGACGTCGATGCCTTCCCCTGTCATGAGTCATTTTTGTACTCTCAATCGTCTAAACGTAGTATTTTAAACTTTTTACACTAATGCATATAGAATTCTTCTTCTAGTACATTATTACATTTCAATAAATAACAGTTATTCCGGTGGCGCGGTAAAGGGGAAAACCTGAAGGAAAAATAAACTCCAATAAAACTGTAGCTGTAATCACGATAATTAACTATTCCGTAACGTAATATAAAAATAAATTTACGTTCCTCCTAATTTAGTTTCTACTGCAATCAAATAATCCCCAGACAAACACACCAACTGTATGGCCCCAAAGTAAACAGAGCTTGTGTTATGGATGACCATACAGCGAACTGGGGGGGAACCCAGAAACAACATACATTGATAAATATATGATAACAGCCATGACTCGAGGGCAAACATCTGTGTTTATCGCACAAATGAATGCCCCGGCCAGGACTCAAACCTAGAACCTCCGGACCACAGACGACAAATACTATGAAAGTGAAGTAAAGATTCAGATACACTTTTTGTTTTACGCGAGCTGTAATAACATGTACCTCAATAAGGGGTAACGCGTCTGCTGCACATCTGGAATCCTCAGAAGACATTTCTGGATGCAGAGAGACAACGGAGCGATTAAGGTTGCATAAATGTTTTTTTTTTTAATCTTTATTTATTTAAAACGGTCTTTATCCACAATGGATATATCGACGCCATCGTATATACATATAAATAACTAAATACAACAAAAAAAGAAAATACACAGCATGGAAAACAAATAATTATAATAACACTATAACTAAGTATATTAGTTGAGAAAGCATTGTCATTGCAGAACCAATTGGCTCAGCTTCTTTGCTAATTCAGACCCTGGTTCTGAAAGGATTATCTGAATCAGACCTACGTCCATTACGTTTAAATTGTATTCTCAAATTCAAATCATTTATTGCATGAATATAGGTAAATTTTAAGATGTTACACAAGTAATAGCACTTCCATATTCTGCCATTGCGGCGCGTACAAGGTTTAAGTATATTATTACAATTTACTCAATTTATATATTTGTCATTTAAGTATTCATATGTCCTATAATAGCATTTATTTAATAGAAATGATTTTAAACTATATTTGAATTCATCATAATTAGTTACATTTGATTAATTTAACATTAAAGGAACCCATTTTTCCGGATCGTCTAAAGAAGTCCATCGTCAGGCCATTACATAAAAAAGGTTCTACTATTGACATCAACAATTATCGACCTATAGCTAAAACGTCAGTTTTATAAAAAAAATTTAGAAAAGTGATATTAGAAAAGTTACCAAGCTATTTCTATTATTTCAATCTTTTGAATTTAGAAAAAAATTCGGATTTAGAAAAAACAAAAGCACTACTCTTGCCTGTTTTTCTCTTATGAAACATGACTGTGACAGAATCACTTAACTCGGGGTCATAAATCGTCTGTCATGCGACAGTACCTACTAAAAAAAGCTAGAGTCATATGGTATAAGGGGAAATGCATTCAATTTACTAACGAGTTACTTGCAGCATAGGGATCAATACGTCGAAGTGTCACAAATGTGTGGAAATAGGGTAGAGGAGAATAAGTCGCCGTTTCAAAAACAAAATCCATTCGGAATCCCCCAAGGGAGTGTGTTAGGGCCGTTTTTATTTATTTTATTCATTAATGATCTTCCTACTGTTACCGAGCATGAATGTGTACTTTTCGCTGACAACAAAACAATACACATAACAGCGAAAAATACGAAATCTCTGGAACATGAATCTAATAAAGCACTCACCTCTATTACTAATTATTTGAATCAAAATAATTTAGTCATTAATATGAATCTCTCGAGGCACAGAAATAGAGCAGATAGATAGTACCAAGTTTTTAGGAATAACTCTAGATAAGTAGTGTGACTGGAAACCACATACAAGTAATTTATGTAAAAAACTAAATACCGTAAGTCAACAAGCAGCAAAATTAGCTTATCATGGTTATGTTTCGTCTATCTTGCGCTGTGGTTTAATTTATGGGGAAATTCTGTAGACATCCAGAAAGTATTTTTGTGTCAGAAGAAACGTGTTGAGCACTTTGTAGAGCAGATTTCAGAGATCCGTGCAGGCCTCTTTAGCTGTTTCAAAGTTACTCACTTTGCCGAGTGTGTACATATTCGAAATGTTATTAATTTTAAAAAAACATAAGGAATATTTTAAGGAACTAGGTAATGTCATGATTTTAAGAACTAAAAATAGAGATATTTAACTGTATATGCCGTACTGTACTGTATATGTATATGCAGAAATGTTTATTGTATGGCTATCGATATATATAATAAGTTGCCCTTTAATTATAAAAACTTAAATTTTAATTACTATAAACGAAAATTATATGACTTGTTGATACAAAAATGTTGCTACACAATTGATGAATATTTTAAAGACACTGAATTGTAATTAATTGAATCTATATGTACAAGTTTAGGAATCATAATGTTTTGTAATATTTTTATAACATTTAAATATTAATATTTGTAAATACTATTTTGATATTATTTGATAGGTTTTTAGATAGTAAATAATTTTGTAATTAACTTCTTATAAATATTTGCTAGCTGTTTAACAGTAAAAAATGTAGAACTGTCAATTTTAATTAAGAACTGTTTGTACCTACGCATTTTTCGCAAATAAATTCATTTGATTTGATTTGATTTAATAGTTATAGGTAATTTATTATATATTCTAGGGGCCATCCCAAAGAAGCTTTATGAAAACAAAGCGGCTCCACGCGGTTGAGCTTTAAGAATATCCTTTACTTTGTAATTTCTCAAACATATTGTAATTTTTTCTAACGAACAAGGCAGTTTCGAGTATATAAAGGCACGGAAAAGTCAAAATTCTTAAGTTTTTGAAATAGGGTTTGCAGGAATCTACAACTTTTAGATTATTAATTGATCTGATACACCGCTTTTGCGCTTTAAATATATTTTCCTCATCAGCCGAGTTTTCGCAAATAACAATGCTCTCGCATAAATGTTTGTGAATGTTTATGTTCCAATTGAAACCTACGGATCAAATATTGAAGATCACTTACCGAGTGGCGGAGAAAAGGGAGTTTAACTAGAGTTTTCTGTATCTTTGACCAAACAAACTATGGTTTTCTGTTCGCTGGCCCTTTTAAACTTTTATCAGCAACCCCAACGATGGGATACACGTCAAGGCATTTTATTTATTTAAAATCATCAAATCAAAATGTTACTGTCCGCTACTTACAACTCTCATCTCACAACTTATACACTAGCGGGTACCTAAAATTTTATGTTAACTGAAGCGGCAGATGATTACGTTTAAACCCGTAGTGACGAGCAGCCCCTAGGGGCGAGCCTAGACACCAGACGTACTGGAATTCAATTCCGGTAATGACCAAGGCTGTTGGGAACCCAGAATATAAATAACTAGGTACCTATATAAGTAGGAATCATGCATGACCCTTAAACAGTTTACTTTTCGAAACTGTTAAGTAATTAAAATTTGTCATCTTATTGTAAAAAAAAAATACTAATCCAACATTTAAAAACAAACTTTTTTAATCTCTAAAGTTTATCTCTATTAGGCTTCAAATTAAACACCTTTAGGCAGGAAATAGAAGTCGCAGTGATACCTAGTTCCAACAATACTATTACTTTCTAATTTCATAAAGCAGACAACGCAACACATATGCCAACAGCTATTAAAACCTTGCACATTTAACTCTAAATATCCCGCAGGTTATTTCTCTGTGCAAATACCGGGAAAACCTTAAACTAGACCTTACCAACACTCTGACACTAAAACGGCAATGATTGATAAACGAAATCAATCGATAAAACATGGCGTCATGTTACTTTACTGTAGAACAGTAAAACTGCATGTATGTGCGGCTGTAATGCGCGACCAAGTTCAATAGGTCCGTAGCGCTCTGGGCAGCTTCAAGTGCATGATTTGGAATACAATATTTGACATACATCTTAAGTTCGTTCACTTATTAAATTGTTTTTAAGCAAACATCAAGTGTTATTGTTAGTGTAAAATATCGCTTTAAAGTATTTAGGCACATGTTAAATTTAGTTATGTGTTAAATTTAAAACCTGAAGGCACTCTTTAGTATTCATGCAAAAGCAAATAATAGATATGTTAATCCTAAATACCTAAAAGATTTTTGGTTGTATGTCTGTATGTCACATATGTCTTGTTCGCTTTAACTAGTCCTCTCTCTTTCAGTTATTTCGCAGTTCACTGACTTAAATAATTGAAAATACCCCACTGATAACACAAAGTAATAGAAAACATTAAAAAATATACACTACTAACAAAAGGGAGACGTCACAACAATTTGATGCTAAAATAAAAGACGACCTTTTAATTTTTGTCGCGTATTAGGTACTTATAACATTTCATATCGAATCACAAATACACGTTTCTGACTAGATAAAAAGTTCATTGACTTGTTTTGTTATAAAAATGTAAACGTAGGTAAAACTGTGCGTTGGTAATTGTTTTCTGAAGTATAAGTATACTTTGTTCTGTCTTAAATAATGAAATGAAATAAAAATACACCTTATTACCAAATAAGTTAAGAAAAAACTAAATTAACCTATAAGATGAAAGAAAATGAGAATATAGACGGCCTTATCACTAAACGAGTGATCTTCCAAGCAACCTTGAAATTCATAATTACAAAATAGCGACTCGGAACTACTGTAGTGTAGTGCATTTACATATAGAATAAAATATATACACATACATATATAAATAATGTGAAGTAATTGTTACATTGTGATGAGAAATGTAAGATGTATCTTATCTTCTGCATAGATCGGTCGGCCGGTGCATTCGAAGTTCATAACAATGCGCAATGGATTGATTTATAAAATATAACTACTTTAATTATTTGTTAATTATGGCTTTTAATTATGTTGATTAACTGAAACATAATCTTCTTTATTACTAGGTACTCTTAGCAAACGGGAATGGAGAAAAAACTAACTGTCCAAGGGTTATCAATTAATCATTTTTTAGGAAATTATACATTGTTCGATAGTGCTATCAAGTTTACACATTTTTTTAAATATTGTACAAAATTTAATATATAAATACATTTTAACATTAATTTGCCTTTGCATTATTTCTGTAGGTTTTTTAATTTTACTGCAATGTGCGGAAGGCCAGGCGATTGTTTCAAAACGACTTTTGAAAAAGGTCGCTGGCACATCCTCATTGCCAAGAACTCAAATATATTTATAAACAATAATTATAACATAACATTACTGGTACCTACACAAAGAACTTCTGATGGAAGTTAGTAAAGTAGTAAGTAAGTAAAGTGAAAATTGTCCCTAGTTAACCCACACATATTTACAGGATTCTGAATCACTTGAACTTTAAATCATGTATCGTTGCATTACAGCTGATTACTGCTTGCCACACTTTTTCTCCTTATGACAAAAAAATCTCTAATTTGGAACAGTTTTACCCAGCAATATGACATTTCAGACGTGTTGTCGGGCGGCCGATCAAATGAAGACTTGTATGATATTCACTCTATTTGTGCATTTTTATACCATTTTTGCCAGGACGCTTTTAAACGCAGCCACTATGTCAATTTGTTTGTAAATTTCGGTTTTTCAAAAGGTGTTACCTACAGGTAGACAAAGAAAAATCAAGCGGAAATAACGCATCTCAGCCCTCTTGCGTTCAAATTGTTATTTACATTTTCGATGATTGTTGATACTATTATTATTACATAAATTAGTAGGTTTACCATTTACCTAGGTATCATATGAAAGAAATTAACACAAACAGGTAATCGTGCGAGCGAAAGTCATGTCGCAGCCAGCCTTATGCGCGGTTTACCTACATGTATTAAGTGGTTAAGTTGGTAACTAAATTTTAACTAAATTTTAAGTTACTACAAATCCCTTGTGTGTCCAAACGGATAAAGTAGTTAAGTTCATAAGTTCAATGAAGATGAGCAGTGATGAATCTCAAGGAGTTCGTCAATTCTGTACTTAGATATATGGTTAACGTGATTTTGAACAAATTCAGAGAAGAAATACTGATTATACTAAGGGTACCTACCCTTAATAATCACTGGAGGGATATAAGCCTCTCCCAACTCAGGGGTGGCGTCCGACAATTGTGGGCTATCACGCCTACTGCGGGTTGGCAGACTTACCAACTCAGGGGTGGTGTCAGACAATTTTAGGCCATCACGCCTACTGCGGATTAGCACACTTACCAACTCAGGGGTGGTGTCAGACAACATTAGGCCATCACGCCTACTGCGACGTCGACTGTTCTTTTCTGCCATTGATCGACGGTCACCGGTCGACGTCGATCGACGGTCGATCGATTGGTGTAGTAACGCCTTTAAATATTCTTTCACAATAAAAAAAAAGAGAAAATGCGACATAAATACGAGCTCTTGCCGCCACCCGCTTTGTCAACTTATGCACTTAACTAAAAAATCACGTCCAAACGTGTAAAGTGAGAAGCCCCGCCGACTTACTTATACGAAAAATAGAACGAATCCTAATGCACGAGGGCAGCCCCTGTTATTTGCGGTGTGGCCGGCTGTTGTATTTCCTTATCGGCACCCAAACAGGCCCCGCCCCTTTCTCAGGCAAACTTTCCGCCGCTTCGTAGCCGGGTTCCTCCGGCTGCAAAGCCTACACAGCTCAAGCCTGCTCCAGAGAACTGGAGGCAATCGAATTCCATCCCGGCTCCTCGCCCATGCAATCCTACATCCCAATCCTCGCTAGCAGACGATATGAGTATCGTTTGCGAAGCGATCAAACATGTCGATGTTAGGGAAATTTCAGTTTTATCCCGTAAACTTAGGGCTTCACGTTCTCCAACAGAGCGACTGCAAGCTCTGGCGGCGCATAGTTCCCTTCTCAATTCATTATAAGTTCATTTAAGTGAACTGATCCCTAAATCAAGCTTCGGCCGACCTCTGCCCAGCCCCGGCTTCACCGGAGGCTCATGTCCCTTTGAGCACCTTCAGTGCAACTTTCACATAAGGCGGACCTCCGCTAGTGGGTCCCCGCCAGCGCACCCACTTCCCAACGGGTGTCGCTTCCGATGAAGGCTAACGGTAAAATATTGCCACAGCCAACAAGGTGGTTTTTAGTGGGTAGGTGCCACTCTGGTGAGTCCCACATAACCCCCGCAGAGGTCGGTATTTTCCTGCGGCGGTATGCATGACGCATCTTCCACCTCCCTCCCGTGATGGTGTTGCTTCGGCGGCAAAAAAAAAGAATCCTAATCTACTTAATTATTTGCGTACTAAATTTTAAGTTACTAATTGTCACTTAATTGACTGTTTACACGCAACTTTTAACTTAAAATTTAGTTACCAACTTAACCACTTAACGCATGTAAACCAGCCATTAGCGCGTATACAGTGACGAAATTAAATAATTTTGTTTACTTGTAAGTTTATACATTTAACTTTGAGTTGCCTTAGGGCTGATTGTTCAAAGCGTTTTACTTAATTTCTAGCGAAAGTCTTATCAAGTGCCAAAATTATTCTAGAAAGAACGTTAATTAGATTGGAAAATGTAGATTTTGTTGAATAACCTGTATCCGGTCTTACTGAATTTAACTGGGAAAGCTTGTTTGTGCCGCTTATGATATCACGTAACACTTTAAACAAGTATTATAAAAAAAGACAATTGGAAACCATCCTTGCCAATCTCTCTACGAAAGTTTCTCCTATTTGTAATCCCCAAATACCACAGTTAGTTCCAAAAACGGGCAACAGATAGCGTTGTGGCCAACTGCGCACGAGTTTCACTTTCCCTGGCCAATGCCCTTACCGCGGGCTTCGGTTTACTGTGCTTCTGGGTCAAGGTCAACCATGGAACCCGTACCTGACTTCTAATGCACCGGCGCAGTGCCATAAAAGCTTTTTCCGAAGTCTGCGAGAAAGTTTCATATTTTTACTGACTTGCTTCATTGGCACTAGGCTCTTGGTATTTAGAGGGTTAATGTTCTTGTGCTAGAAATAAGCTTTTAGTTTGTGAAATATAATGTTATTAAAAGGATGTGAAAACAAGTTATATTGGATATAAAAGGCGAGTCTATAAATAAAACTAAATAGCCGTTGCGGGATCCTTTCGACAGTGTCAGCGGTACTCCCAGAACCTCATACATTCGTGACTATATTGACATAGATGGGTTATATATATTCTAAGATAAGTTTAAAGATTATTAATAAGAAACATTAATTCACGTTTAATATAGTATATAAGCCTCATTGATTTCTAAAATAAACAAAATTACCTTAGAGTCTCATTGTCGCACTATTGCCGGATAAAGAAATAGGCAGGTTAAGTTTATCATAAACAAAGCTTTACCTTTTTGTGAAATCACTTCACAAACAGTATAAGAGAGGCAGAGATTCTTATTGACCTTCCAAGATTCCACCTGAACAAAACCATTGCAAGTTAAATGAAATGATAGTAAAAAGGTGAGATTATTGAAACCTAAATACGTAAAATTATGTTGCATTGTTTTGTTTAAAACAGTAAACTAATTACCAATCGTTAACCCTAAACCGAGAAACCGTTAACATTGTACATTTTGTTAAATTAACATAATAAATATTTAACAACAAAACATCACTAACAACAAAGTGAACGTGAGTATGTTCTTTCGAAAGTTTGTTTTTTATCATGTTATCAAACTAAACGGGGATATGAGTATTTTTAAGATTTTCCAGAGAAGGCACGAGCTTTCTCTCGCTAGTAAAAAAATGTTACGGATGTTTCAGAGTACCTAATGATTACGAATTCTTTGAAAGCCATTTAACTTTAAAAGATTTTAAGATTTTAAAATAAAAGATTTCAACTAGACACGCAACCAGTAACGAAAAATTATATACCTAGTACCTACCTTAACCCTCCTTATAATATTTTTATTTATATAAAACTTTTATTTTTTTTAACTTAAAATAATTTAAAAAAATACTTATTATTCAGTAGTAAGCGAGTGTAAGATAAGTTTACATTGGTAAAAACAACTTGTAGTTAATACGCATTCCTTTATTTCTTATATTTACTAATTACTTTCTAAATAATAACGAAGTAAATAATTTGTAAATTAGGGCCAATTTACACATTATTACATCAAATCCAAATAAAACCCAAGCATAGGCAAAGCCATACAGCCACAGATGACTTAACAGTACCTAGCTACGTCGGCGCCAGCAGCCATCTTTACGAATCACATAAATCCATACAGAAGAATTTGGAACCCTCTTTTTAGAAGGCTGTTGAAAATGTATTGGAATCGAGTTTAATGAAACGTTCGCTTAAATATTTCCGTCTAGCATACGTGCTTAGATATTTATGTTAATTACTATTTTATCAGCACGTTTGGCAGTACACACGAACGCACATTAACGGCTACGATCACAGGCGCCCAGTGATTATGCGCAAGTATAGATTTTGATAAGTAAATGACTTTGATGGAGTCTTGATAAAGTATAGATTCGCTAAGCAAAATCTATTTTAAGGAATGCCGTAACTAACCATTTAAGATCTTGATCAGTTTAGACTATCGACCTAAAATCAAGTGAGCATAAGGTTAATTTCCGTGCCAGCGTTGTGTAATGTCCAAATTATATTTTTAAACTACCATTGAAATTCCCCTGTGCTTACCATTGAGGTTCTGAAAGTAACAAAGATCTACGAAAATTTTCCACATTATAGCAGTATATAATTTTTTTGGGATCATTTCCTTTCAATGAGCGTTAAATCGGAAAGTCAAAGAGTATTTTATACTCGTAGCTATAGTTTGAAGGGAATTTGACCTCCACCTATTTCATTGATGAAATCCAGAGTATTTTCCTTCAGTATTTTTATTACAGACCCCACTATCTTGCATTAGTACATTATATGATTTAAAAACATCATTATATGGGTTCTAAATCGCAATCCGACCACCTTACCCGAATAATATTATTAAGAGAGCCACGCTCATCGTAAAATTGCATTACCATTTTAGAGTTTCTGAGGCGAAAAGCCGTAAGTAATTCTTGCGGTGGATCAACTGCTGTGCAATCTGTGTCTTCGCTAGGCTGTGACCGACCGGGATCGATAACTGTGTAACTCGTGTACACTGTGACCTGTCATTTACTATGCTATTAAGGTAACGCTACCTTTGTACGTCAAGCTAGCGAGACACCGTATAGTCGTGGTTAGGAGGTGCATTCCTGATAGAATATCATGAAGGATTTATTGTGAGTGGATTTTAAGGAGAAAATGAGAGAGAGAGAAGTACCAATTTTTTAGGTACTTTGACATATTTAGAGGTTATAATAATAATTCTGTCTGAATGATTACCAACATGAAACAATCCCGGAATAACAATTTCAACTACAATTTATAAGGATAAATTTTTACAGGTAACTAAGGAGTTACCTGTAAAAATTTTGTATTTATCACTCTGATGATGAAATGGGTTTATCACAGTTGTTTGTTTATAAGATAACTTATAGAGTAAAGTTTCTTGGATTTGAAGAATTAAACGTTTTATAGAAAGCTTCCTATTTCTCACGAAGCTTGTCTATGCCGTGAGAAGTAGTCAGCTTGCTTAATCAGTACATCTAATCGATTTCCGAGCGACTGTCGATGCATCTAACTGAGGGCTTCACGGACTGGTGTCGAGTGGCATACGAGCCCATGGACAAACGCTTTATGTCGTTATTGGTTAATGAAGCCGTGGCGACAGTTGGAATGGCCTTTGTCCCGGTAATTTTACTGTTCATTCCCTGTTACCCTTTAAAATATTTACTTTTCTCTTTGCTTTAGCTACAACACAACCGCGTAGGCATGGACTTTGTGGCGGTTCTAAAATTTCAACTTTATTACCGCCCCAAACGAGCGCTTATCAAAAAAATTCACTACTACCGCTGTCTGTACAAACGACCTACTTATATCGACGTTGACCAACTTTGACTTGTGCACAAATTGCCTCAAATACTAATTCACATTTGAAGATCAGACTAGTTTTAATTATTAAACTCGGAACAAACAAGGATCGATATGACTATCACAATGGCGGCAGTACAACTTGTAAAATCGTGCCACGGCCTCTATATTATCAAATATTGAAGCGGCATTTGACTAATACTTTTTTAAGTCGGTAAATATCATTATTTTTGGAAAAGTTCAAGAAAGCTGATGTTTTTTTTTAACGAATTTTAGGCTTTGTTTTTGTTTAACTATTTTAATGTAGCTTTTTAGCTCTTAACTGGTTCTATACCAGGCCACTCAGAAGGTTTTGTGAAAAAAGTTTTTATGTAGGTATATAACGCTGGCGAGTTACAATTTGTTTTTGAAAATTCGATTGTTTAAAAGTAAAAATATATTTGTTCTAAATTAAAATTTTCATCGTAATTTTTTTTACCAGCATTATGAAACGATTGTGTGTCGCAGAAAAATGAATCTGCGTTGGGAACATTTTCGTGCAATGATTTTTTACGACTTCAATTAGCTTTTATGAACAAGGCGCCTTCTAAAGCAACTGTGTACCGCTGCTGTAACGAGTTTAACTGCGGTCGCTTACATTTGAAGGATGAAGGAAGAAGTGGTCGTCCTTACACTGCTGTTACGGAAGAAACCTTGCTACAAGTGAAAAATTTGGTTCAACGAAACTGGCGATTCAGCACAATCTGCAGATTGGATGGGAAGTATTCATGATATTCTACACAACCACCTTTGCTCAAGGAGAATTGTTTTGCATTCGGTATCTCCTACAACCAACCTCACCGGCGCTCAGAAGAAGGCGCGCGTGGAATGGTGCCATGATATGATTGATAAATTCAAAGCAGGTTCTTCTCGCCGTATTTGCCATATCATAACAGGTGACGAATCTTGGCTTTATCAATATGATCCATAAACAAAGTGCCAGTGCAGTACGGCTGTTTTACGAAACAAAGCCTACAAAAGTGTGTTCGCCGTTTGGATACTTGGGTGGGAGGAAGATGCAGATAAGAATAATTTTGTATAGACATAAATAGACAATGTAAATTTATTTGAAAAATTATACCCGTAAAGTTTCTTGTCAGTTAATCTTCAGGGTTTCTTCGAACTGGTGGCAGAGTCATGCTTAATTTGACGTCAATAAGTACAAGTAATTGTCAATGTTGAGAAATTAGTATTTGAATTTGAAACGATCGAGAAGCGCTGGAAACATTTTGATCGCCAGTTTTTTCTCCGTAACGGGGTATTAGTATCAAAGTCCCTTAAGAAACCAGAGTAGCATCAATGCAGAGTGGTGACTACCAAATGCTTGCCAAAAGTTTTTGCTGCTGTGAGCAACAAGCGACCCAAAATGTGACTCCTAGGGCTTTTGATCCACCACGACAACGCGCCCGGGCACTCCGCGATCAAGACGAGGGACTTCATAAACACCACACCGGTAAAACTTTAGATCATCCGCCTTACAACCCTGATTTGGCGCCATGTGACTTCTCCTTGTTCCCTTAAATTAAAAACCAGCTCAAGGGGATACAGTTTTCATAGCCAGAAGATGCGCTCACTGCGGTCGCTAAGGAAGTACCTGTTGCAGACTGGAAATTGTGTTTTGAAATTGTTTCAGACGCATGAAATGTAAAGACGCTGGTGGAGAGTTCTTTGGAAAGATGTAATAAAAAATATTATCTATAGAATTTTTTTTTCTATAACTTTCTAAGTTTCTTACGTAATCCTTAGTATCATTGAGGATAACATTAAGTAGTTACCACGTCTATTGGGCAGTAGATGACCCTTCCGAACCAGTGGTAGTTTCAATATACGACGTCCTAAGCCGAGGTCCGTGCCCTCTCAGGTGTCCCGTATCGTATGTAGGTAAGTTCCAGCTAAGCGCCCTCAGCGCTAAGCCACGTCCGGTAAAACTTAAAAGGCTAATAGGGCTTAAATAAACTGTCCATTTCGAAAAAAAAATTACGTCTATTGGAAGCAAACAGCTAGTTCCACTTCTAAGGTATAATAAATTTAAAGTCCTGGACTTCACTTCGAAGAAACCTTTGAATAAACAAACCATTAAGCTTTATTCTAATGGAGTGGATGTCAGAAAGACTACCATTAAGCAGATCTCGTTACGTCATTCTCTTTTATTCATTTTATTTTTCCGGCCATAATAACACGACTCAAACAATAATTGTATCGTTCAATTATCTAAAAATAGGATGCTCCATTTCTACCAAGAAATCGACAAGACTGCAATATGAAAGGCACTGATTGCTCCTTTCATATTTACTTATAATACTAGCTTTTCCTCTAGTTTCGCTCGCTTTAAGTAAAGAGATTGGCTTTACTCTCAACAAATTGCATGAATGGTTACGGTACAACTTTGATTTTTATTTATACAAAAAAAAAATAAGACTTTGGATGTAGAGTTATAAATGTACCCTTTCAAGTTGATAAAGTACCAATAAAGTTATTAGTTTCATAAATCTGAATAATACGTGCACTGAATAAGTAATTAATTTCTGTTTATAATAAATGATTCAATATTTTCACATTGTTGGTTTCCGTTTAATCGAACAAATATTTAGTTATATCCAGGACTGGCTGTAGACATAAAACCTCGACACAATCTTGACATGAGAACGGAAATTAACCTCTATTTGAATGTGCAACTCCACCCCAGACAAACACTTCCATAAGGGTACATCATTATTATGAATTGTGAAAAATGGAGTACAGAAAAACGCCCAGAGCCCCTATGAAGAAAGGTTCTCGGTTTGTTTTTAAAAAGGACTAACGCTTTCGTGCGATACTATACGTCTGGTATTCTCTATATTACGTCAACGTTTCGTTGACGTAAATTCCTGATATATGAGGTAAAATATGAGTTATTATTATTTTAATGCAGGTTAATTATTACAAAATCTCCGAATTTGTAAAAAAAATACTGCTATGAAGCCGATTTGAATTACATTAGCATTTATCGAGAAAGATTACCTATACCCTATTGTAATTTTTTTAAGAAACATACAACTGCTGGTAGGTATTAATGTTATCTTTAAAAAATGTATTGATATAATTTTTTTGATAAAGTTAAAAATAATCTTGGTTGTATTTAATTAGTTCCATTAAATAAAAACTTATGTTATAGAAAATATAAAGGATTGAGCAGGGATTCTAAACTTTCTAATTGCTTACTAGGTACAAAGCTGCTTTTATGACGTAAGCTACATTTGATGTTAGGTAATAACTAGGAAAGAGGGCATTACTCGTGGACGTCAATTAGCTAATTATTACGAGGTGTTAAGTGTATACCGCGGGAAACAATTTAATGACTTTTGTTTGACAAACTACTTATAGGGATTGTATATTTTATAGATTTCCTGTTGAAGAATCAAGGCAAGAATCGAAATAGTTAGACAGTACGTATT
Organism: Marasmarcha lunaedactyla; assembly: GCA_923062675.1. Taxonomy (NCBI): domain Eukaryota; kingdom Metazoa; phylum Arthropoda; class Insecta; order Lepidoptera; family Pterophoridae; genus Marasmarcha; species Marasmarcha lunaedactyla. Next base: position 23,173,497 of record OV281353.1, read on the forward strand.
TAAGTAAGAAAAGGACAAAACCATGTGGAATTAAGTTACTTATAATAAGAAACCCAAATGGTGACTAAACAATGTCATAAACTCGTCTATTATTTTCAGTCGAGTGAAGCTTTAAGGTCACTCATGTCAAAAATCACGTTTCTCTCGCCAAGGTCAAGGTCGGCCGCCATCTTTGTTGTGATCGCGATGCGAATTTACTGTTTATTTTGATGTTTTGCATGTAATTAGAGAATTATATTTAGAGATGATGACATATGATTTTTGCTCTTTTTGTATCCATTTTAGTACCTACATAATTTATTTTACACAAAAGTTCGATGCTAAGAAGAATTCTCAGATAATCTGCGAAGGATTGCCTTCTTATGAAGGGTAAACCTCCAAATAAACAAAGTTTACATAATGGACGTTTTATGTTCGTAAAAGTAGGACAAGGCATCTGGGTCATTTTCTACTAATTTCATATTCACAATTTTTTTTCTTAAATGTCTTAATATATAATAATGTTCATTTATACTACAGACTTCTACTACAGTGAATATCAGATATTCTGTGACTTATACTTAAAGAAAAACCTAGGATAAATTCATTTATTCTATACCTATTCTAATATTCGATTCCACATCACGACAGACCGAATTAAGGACGTTTGCTATGCTTTATAAGTTTGATAAATTATTAACCATACAAATTTCCTGGTAGATAAGCTACGCCAAACGGAACGAAAGCACACCGGATGCTGATTATACCAACTGCTGTATTATCTAAAGTATTGTTTAAAATTTACACAAAGGTGAAAAGTAAAACAGAATACTGGAACGGATGTCTTTGAATTTTAGATTATGTAATATTATTTCTAGTATCAACTTTCTGAAATAGGATAAAATAAGCTGACAGTAAAAGTTTTATTTGATTCCAAGGATTGGTTGTAGAGAGATATAGTTTATTTCAACGTCAAAAAAAACTTTTACTTTAAAAATACACTTAAAAAAGTTTGTAGGGAGTGGTGGCAGTTGATAATCGTAATTTTTCAGAGAGGTTCTTATGGTTACTCTTACAAACATATACATCAAAGGTCAGATTTTTACAATTGTAGAAATAAAAAATGAAAATTAATTACATAGTAATTTATATATCGTGAATTTGTGACTTTCGGAACGACGCTCCCGATTACGAGTATAACGCAGGAGCCAGCTATCGCCCACTTGCAGCATACTAGAGTAAAACCTGTAGTAAACGGACTAAAAACTTTGAATAAACCATTTTGGTGACTTCATACACTAGAAAAAATCTTAGATAACTCAGTACTTAGGTCTTTTGTGCAAAACTCGCAGATGTGACCAAGGCAGTGAAACAAAGGTCAATTATTGTATTATGCATGCAATATTTTGAGTATGTAAGGACGTCTGCTCATTTATTAACCTCCTTTAATATAAAACATTTAAATAATGAGATTCCAGAACTTTCCTAGTTAGGTGTTCATTTGCAACTTGTTTAGATTTGTTAAATTAAATTTGTTTAGATTAAAACTATTTTTTATTTTATTATTAACCAAAAAGGCAAGAAAAATTAGTTTTCTGTAGTAGAAATTACTACTGAGCTTTTATTAAGATACTTGACGATAAAAATTTGTTTTTGTTCAAAAATGTTAATAATACCTACAAGAAAATTCTTACAACCAGTCTGGAATGTATTTTAGGGTTGACCTTTGGATCGTGCCAGTGACATTGCACGGAATGATTTTCTTTATTTAAAAAACTATGGTTGCTATCTATCCTGTGTTGTTGTGTGTTTCAAATTAGGAATATAAACAAAAACGAAGGTAATGTAATGTCATTCGAAACAAGAGGGAAGCCTGTCGTCCAGGTGTACTTGTATCCTTCTTTAAGCTTTCCCGATGTGACTACAGGTGTTATAAATTCAAAAGTGTTCGAAATTACAAAAGAAACAGGCTATATTTTATCAATACGTCCCCACAGTGTAGAAATGTGTGCTTCCGGAAATAGCCGTGTTCAACCCGACATCAATATTAGTCTTGTCATACACTAGATTTTGCCCTTGACGTAAATGGATTTTATTTAAGTATATATTAAAAGAAGGAATATAGGATAGAGAAATAGTACTCTAAATTAATTACTGTTTATAATAACTATGAATGGAGACTACATACGATTTTTAGCTCAATGATAAGCTTATTGACGGAAAATCTATTAATATCTTTTTATCAACATGTTTCAAGCATCCTGTTCCCGATTGTAAAAAGTCGTATTTCTATTCGTAACATTGGTAGCGTCGTCTGACGTTGGCAGTGAACTGTCCAATGACACGTAGGAGCTAATAAATAGTTATGCAGATACCAATATGGATCTATTGACCTCGATATCAAATTGCCGTAACTGTGAACCCGCGCTTCCTATCTAGAACGTCGCGTCGCCAGGACACCTACATTTTGCCTTATTAACCTTTTCAACGACGCAAAATTTATAAGCTTGGATTTACTTATTATCATAATATAGTTACCTACCTCAATTGAACACTCATAATTATAACATAACATGATATTCTATATCATGACACAATATTCAGTGGGTGTCTGTTACTTATCTGGATGAGTTACAGATTATTTTTAGATAAAAATGGATTTGTTTACAGTTGTCACATTTAGATGTTACCATAACTAAATAGTAATAAAAATTAGGCAAAGGTATTGTGGTGCGTTTTCGAACGCCATAAAAAAGAATAATAACAAGTCTGTTCCTATTGGTACATATTTTATTACATTATATTGAAGTCCGATTGAAGAACTATTAATTTATGGTATTTGAAAACAATTAAATCTCTCGAGATTTGGGACGATCTATTTCGATAGCGCAACAAAAAAATTAAATTGCACACTGTTAGCATCTACAAGCGAAGGCAAAAGCGAATGAGAAATGGTTCGCCATATTGAATCACGTGATTACATTAACGAGATGCGAGTAACAAAGAATTCGTGTTTATTAATGACTTATAATAAAGCATAAGTGAAAATAAGGCATTTAAACAAATATTATTGTTATTAGTATTCAGTACATCAAGACATTTATATATCTTTAAACAGCTACGTAGTTTGAAGTCTTATTTCCATAATATTATCAAGAATCCTTCAGTTTCGCAGTTGAGGGTAGGTATGTAGGTAGATAAATTTATAACTCGTAGCTATGCATGTAGCTGAACAAAGAAAAAATGGATAACAGGATTGTAAACGGAATAATATTAAGATACTATTTTTGTATGTATCTGTGTCGAGCACGATTGCATGTTTGTTTACCGCGGGTGGAAAGTTGGCGTTGGCGACTTACCTCCACACGAATAGTTACTTTTTTATAAAAATCACCCAGAACGAAATCAACAAAACTCAAGTACATTAACAATCGCATCACGACTTTTTAAACCACCTTTGCACTTTAATATACTAATGTAAACATCCACTTTACTTTCTATTCTATAAGTCGTAATCATGCGTTCCATTTTTAGACAAGTGCACGGAAATATATATACAGGAATCTTTTAATTAAAAGACTTTGGGGTCCAGATTATGAATGAAACAGAAAGTCTTCTAGCAATGTACACAGTCCACCACCTTAGCGACAATACAATATTTGCTGCATAATTTTCAAGGGCAACAATGCCAAGTAAAAACATATTGAAGACGCGTATGGACAACGAAAGGGGCCCGAGCTCTTTCTAAACGAATCATGAATGAAACCAATATCGACCCTCAACGGAAAACTACACAGTATATCTGAACACCAATGAATTTTAACACAGAAATAAAGAAAATACTTACAAACTCGTCAGAAGCGATACGTGTTTAATAATCACATACATGACGTCATTGGACGCAACAAAAATCCGAATTATTGAGCAAAAATGTATCGTAACCGCGTTTTATAATGCAAAAACGTAAACTACACTCACTGTTTAACAAATTAAAAGACTAGCACTAAGTCATAACGAGAGATTTAAGACATTTTAAAAGATATTTATTTGTTGACACCGACTCCAGTTTTGACAAGATGGTCGCGGACCGACTGTTTTGCTTTGGTTGTCAGCTGATACGAAAGGCTGTTCCACTACAAGAGACCAAAATAACCAGCTAACTGACTCTTTTTGACACAGTGCAAACGCTCGTTAGCGCGAGTGAGATGGAGCATTTCGCATAAAATTCAAGCATGATACGTCACTTGGATTGCATTGAAATTGCAAAGCAAAATAATAAAAAAATATGATTATTTTGGACAAACATGAATAAAATAAGTTTGATTCGTGGTAAAAAAGGTCTTTTTATTTCACAATAACCAGATATTGTTTGTCAATTACAAGCAATTGGGCGTGACACAGTTTTATAAAACCCTATTCGAGTACTGGTAGCGACACCTAGTCCTAAATATTGCAACATTTTGTATTTACAATTTCGAAACGTAGTAAAATTAATGTATGTAACTGTTATTATGAGACAAATCATATTTTTTCTCATTGAAGATAATTAATTAATAAACGTCTTGTCTCAAACATTTACCTATTGTTTTCATAATAATGAAATGCGACTAAGAAGAATATATTTTTCGTAATGAGCGCCATCTTTGCAATAAACGTATAACTAAATTCCAACCAAGCAAGCTCCCTTTGATTCGTTGTCGGTAAAATATAATAGGTGTCAATACTTATAGCTAACTGAATTTCACACGGGGCGCGGCAGGTGCGTAAATATTTTTTGGTATGTAGAGGTGTAAGTAGGTACAGGCTGTTAAACTTAAATGAAGGGTATGAATCGTGTAGGTATAGGCTACTATAGCAGTAATGTAACTACTACGCACAAACGCTCGAATTGCGTCACGCCCACGCCGGGTGTATTACACTATCATAATATATCTAAGATTATAGATCTATAGGTCATATTTAAATTCTATTATTTATTTAAAAGATCCAACATATCAGAAAAGTAACAATTTATTCTGAAATATGTAACAAAATTTAATCAAGGTTTGTCTTAATAGTAGGAGTTCTCTGAAATTAATATATTACTACAATTCGGTTCACAACTACTTATTTGTAATATAAATGAATGACTAAGAACATTAATAACTTCATACCTCATTAAGTACTGAAAGCAACTGTAAACAATGGCGCGTGCGCCGTAGACATATTTGACGTCAATAAGAACAAGTCAATGTTGAGAAATAAATATTTGAATTTGAGTTAGGCTGAAACTGAATTGTTAAATGTCTATATATATGTTTATACGAGAACGTAACGCAGAAGAATTCAGAGGTAAAGTTTGGTGAATAATGCTTAGCTTCACTATAAAACAAAAGGTTTTTTTCATATAAGACCGCTAGGTATAATAAACGTTCTTTTTTTAAATCAAGTTAAATAAAATGGTCGGTAAGAATGAGTATTGATCGGAGCAAATTCCTCGGAGAATATTTTATATAATTCAGGAATGTGCAGTGATCGGTTATAGAGTAGTCGTTAACCAGCATGTGTAGTAAGACCTGAGCTTATTTATCTATCTGTGCTAATTATAAAAATATGAAATATTTGTTAGTTTCGATGAAGTCTGAAACTAATTAGTAAGTCAATTTTCCAGAATTAATGTTTCTTTTTATATGAAAGTCTATTTTATATGAACCTTTATGATTTATCCCAAACTCCCACGGGCTCCGCATTGGATCCACTACCCACACGCGCGGGCCGGCATTAAGCACCAGCGCTGGAACTGACGTCCGGACAGCGCCACACGGGTTTCACCAGACGAGCCTGTAAATATATGTAGCAACTGCTTCTGGCGGGCCTTTTCAGTCAACAAACACTGCGGTGCCGAATGTGCCAGCCCGAACGTAGAAGGACTAGGAATCACCATAAGTCAGCGTTCCCAACACTTAAGCTGGCTAAAAGTAACAATTATTACAGTATCACTATGTAGTTATAATAAAATTCCGAGATCAGTTCAATAAACTCACAAAAACTTAATGTAAAAAAGCTTATTTTAAAATAAAAGATTATTATTTGGAAGACAAAGGGATTGAGCTCTCCACAGGATATTTCTGTTTGTGTATCTGAAAAATAAATACATAAACATAAATGTTAGAGCGACATGGTCTCTTATGGTAGCGTCGGGTGACGGGTCGCTCACTTCCCTCTGATATGGTCGAGGAGGGCGATGGCTGGATTCCGCGTTAACTGAACTGAACGGGTGCCATTTGAGGGTGTCCGTCGTTTGAATAATTGGGGAGGGAGACTTGCCGAGCTAACAGATGCAGATATGAATAATTTGTATAGACAAAAGCTATTGTTGAAAAACGATGACAATTACTTGTTCTTGTTGAAGTTTTAAAAAGCATGAGAGTGGTAGAGACCACCAGTTCGGAAAAGAAGAAGAACTGGCTATTGTCATTAAGCATTATCATGCAGTTGTACTGTTCTCCAAGAAGCACGCCTTTCATGAAAAAATTTAAATTTTCTAAGATTTGGTTTTAAAAAATGGCTATTGTGATGCTATTTTGAAAAGGGCATTCAACAAGCTATTTTTTAAGATGATGAGCAGTATCATCGCCGTACGTTTTTTTTCCACAGCATTTAGTTAACCTTTAGTCAGGTTTTTTGCAATAAAATAAAATAAAACAATTTAACTCTTTTTCTTAGCATAGTGTGCTAGGTTCCGTCAAAATTACTACTCGGTTGTCTCAACTAACTAATAACGATAGTCTTGGTAAAAAAACCGTGACTTAAAGATATTTATTGCAGCTGTTGGCAAAAAAGGATCAAAAAGTAGAAATTTCATAAAAAATCACAAAAGTGACAATATTTCGTAAACCAGAAAACTTTTACTAGAGGCATGTTGGTGTTATCTGATACGCCAGAAGTCCATCTACTACCAGTGTCACCCTTACGTGTCATTTCGGGGACACCTTGTATATCTACAAACAAAAATGTAATTTCAGTAAGGTGACGGTTTTAAAAAGGATACATCTTAAATTCATACTTAATTCCAAAAGTAAAAATATTTTTCATCATCAAAATCTTTACGTTCCAAAGTTGAGTGTTGCTGAACACAAAGGGAATTCCCCCTCATTTCGCGGGGAGTATTTTTAATATCGGCCACATTATACGCCATCTTACCTGAAGTTTCAGCTGAAATCTTTTGTTGGCAGGGCTTTGTTGGAAAATTTGTTAAAATGTCTTCTATGTGAAATGCCTTTGGATTTTTTTGTATTTATAAATGTTTGGAAAGACCATTATGATTAGACTTCCAAATTTGTATTAGCACAAATTGATTAAAACAATCCTTATGCATGTGCTGTTTAACTTCGAGGAGTTCTGTTTTACGAGTCCAGGTCCAGCTACTCCAGATACTCTTGATCATAGTTATTAACCTAACCTAACCTTTTGATTTGGACCTTTGACAACATGTCCTGTTTGATTTGTGGGAGTTCCATGGTATATCTCAAAACTCCAGTCAAAAACCCAATAGAGCAAAATACCCTTTTTTTTGGAGCAGGAAAATCCTCATGGAAACCCGATCCAGCGGGGGCCATAGTCGGGTGATGCCGGACTCCTACTTTCGTCTTGACGCACGGAGTCGGGTTACGAGGAGCTGCGCATTCGTTCACGGCCCGACAGCGTTAACATTGTGCACTCTGTGCAGCGCTGGCGACGTCCCGAGAGGGAGGGGTCCCTCGTGAGATACTGCACAGGAAGCGCACGCGCCATCACGAGCTCTGGACCGGAGGACCCCCCAAAACCATCACCCAAGGCTCATGGAACTTAGAGGGAAGGAAGCTCTCAGCGATGAAAGTCACCCTCCGGCTACAGGATACAGCATCTTCCCTCACCCACTCCACCACCCCTTTTGCGAGCATTACGGCCTCGCAGAAGGCTCGCACTGCCTGCCACGACCTCTCACTCTCAACCATAGCGCGAACCTCGGTCGGGAGCGCAATATCGGCACCCAATACAGAGCCGAGCGCGCTGCGCTCCGCATTCCACGCCAGGCATACCACTAGCGTGTGCTGGGCCGTCTCTTCGAGGCAACCGTCGCAATGGTGGCACCTGGCAGTCGGTTTCCGACCAATTTGGAACAGGTAACTCCCGAAACAACCATGTCCCGAGAGCACCTGAGTCGGACAGTAGGTCAGGAAACCAAATCGCCCTACCTAACCACTGCTGGAAGACTGGACGAGTTGCGATAGTCCAGAGTCCGGCGCTCGAAAGCGTCAGCCTGGACTGCCACACTTCGGTAGCCCCTTGGGGCAGCTCAGCTCTGTGTCCCTCCAGTTCTTGCAGTGCACGCAGGTGACCCCTGGCCCGGAACGCCTCCACGCACCACTTCCAGGTCCTAGGGAATAGTACCCGCCAACACGCAAGATGCCCGATAACCACGTACCACCCTGATTGTCATCACCCACTAGATTTGCGTCAAGCGGGCGATATTGTTGCGAGTCAGGGCGCTGCCGACCCACACAGGGACCCATACAGGGCCATCGATCTCACGGTACCCGCGTAGAGACGCCGACACACCGTCTCAGGTCCACTAAGATTCGGCAGCAGCCGTCCCAGGGCCACAGCCACCCTCAGCAGCTTAGGCGTAAGGCACTCGAAGTGAGGGCCGAGGTTCCACCGGCTATCCAGGACGAGTCCCAGATAGCCCATCGACGGCCTCAGCTCGGACTTCTCGAGCGCCACCCGCAAACCCAATCGCCGTATGAGGCCCACCACGAATGTTGCGCCGGCGGTGGCGCGCAAGGATGCATCCCTATGGCTTTTGCCTCGGGCAGTGACCAAAATATCGTCCAAGTAGTAAACTACGCCGACACCCGGCACTGTGGCTCCTGGCAGCATCCAGTCGTAGTCCAATGTTCCAAAAGATGGGCCTAGTACCCCTGAGGAACGCCGTACGACATCTCCCCGACGACCCGGTGCAGGTACGCAGAAACTCCGTGGTGACGGAGCCCCTCCCAGATACATCTCCAGGGGAGGGAGTTAAATGCGTAAGCGATGTCCAGAGAAACTGCCAATACAACCTCACCCCGGGCGATCGCGTCTTAACCCACTATATCGCATCAACGGTAGACCTACCCCTGCGGGATCCCCCCCGGAATCAACGATCCAGGCGCCCAGAACTTTCTCAAAGAGCTTGGTTTACTCGTCGAATAACAATATCGGGTGGTACGCAGCTTCCGCCGGATGCCCAACTTCCTGAGGAGAACGAGATGGCCTGTCTTTCACAGCTGTGGAACCTGGCCTAGGGCCAGACAGGCGAAAAGTCTCGTCAGGCGAGGCTCGGGGGCGTCCATGGCTAAGACCAACATCCGGCCAGATATGCCGTCAGGATTTGTGGCTGGAGACTTCGCGTAAGTGGGGGTGCCCTGTGGCGAAGGTTGCCCATTGCCAACCTGTACGGCCTTCCCCATGGCTTGCGGTTTAACGCCCCCAGCAATTCCTCCCTCCTCCCTCCCCTTAGCCCTGTCGATCGCTGCCTTTAGCTGCTGCCGGGACTCCTTGAAGGAAGCATGCAGGAGTGCAATCACATTCTCCTCCCTTACCCGCCGCGGCCTGTAATTGGTGTACTGGCGTCAACCTACCACACAAGCTGCACGCAGTTGCGTGAGCTCGGCGGACCTGGGGCTTCGGGAGACGATGCCTGGTACGAGGCATTGATGCGTCGCAGACCTGCGACAACGCACCCCGTAAACATTCCGCCTCGTCCTCCACCACCATGGGGCCCACAGGCGCTGACACCCATTAATCAAAATACCCTAACTCAACCCCGAAAAAATAATCGTAAAAACTTACAGGCGTATTAAATAACTCCTCTTTTATTTGTTGTCGGCAAAAAAGCAGAGATTTTTGTAGATTTAATATCTCTGCATCTGTAAAGTGTATGAACAAATTGTTGAATAAATAAATAATGTTTATTCTGCGTTCACACGTACAGTAAGTTCATCTAAATACCTTTTTTTTTCTTTAAGCGGATTTAGCAATATACTTACGGAAGACTACTTTCAATTTCAACATATACGTACACTTGTGAAACCATCACAGCATCCAATAAATTTAATGACAAATAACATCAAGAGGCTTCCCCACGTCCAACAAGACGCGTGTCAGATTGCCATGTTCCGCGCCTTCGCTCCCACTCGACGCGCCTTAATTTAATGTGCGTGAAATTTGTATGTTCTTTGCCTTAACAGCTACGTTCGCTAAATAAATGATGATGTATTTGAAATTTTGTTATGAACTCGTCTAGGACATGATAACAATGGTTACGAGATATAATCCTTATTCAGTGAATCCTAACCTCAAAAGGTGCACAAATTTAAATACCTGAGTCACTGGGTCACCGAAGATCTCTGTGACAACTTAGATGTGGAGAGGGAGCGTAGGTCACTGGCGGTCCGCTGCAACATGCTGGCACGGAGGTTTGCTCGGTGTACGAAATTGGTAAAAATATTCTTGTTCAAGGCCTTTTGTCAATTTTTTTACACCTGCGGTCTATGGGTCAGATATACTAAGGTCCAATATAATAATGCCTTCAGGATTCTGTTGGGGCTGTCGCGGCGCTGCAGTGCTTCAGATAGGTTTGCTGAGGTACACACGGATGATGTTTAACCTATTGTGAGGGAACGATGTGCCTCCCTCTCAGTGCGGCTCCGCGCCAGCCACAATACTCTCCTGAAGGTTTTAGTTAACTTTAGGACTCCCCGACGCTGCGTCATTCTGAGAGCCTACATCTAACTCAAAAAAATCCATTTGCTTACTAACAATAGTTGCAAGTCATTGTTTTACTAACCACTTTATGGGCTTTTATGTCTGAAATAAAGATGTTATTATTATAATTATTATTAAAGTCTACGCGGTTGGCAACACATTATCTAGATAACAGAGACAAGTAAACTAGATAAACACCTATAAGTAATCACGTCCCCACGAGGGGATGCCGCGTTGGGGATTGTAGGTCGTGTGCTCCTTTGCAACAAATGCAGTTTTAATTCTCTATAAAAAATGATAATATGACTACTTGGACAAAAATTTTCTCTTTCTTATAGTTTCAGACTATTCTGTACTAAACCATCTCCCCGTACCTTGTAAATAGAAAACTAACGTTTGGAAAACGACAAAACGCTGGCGTGCGACACCTAGCTAGCGAGCGTGGCTTTTTGTCAGTTAAGCTGGTCCGATGGATTGACATCGGTGATGTGAAAAATAATAATGATCAGTTATGAACAACGACCTAACTTGTAATGTCTGTTGAAGACTGAAATATTTCACGTAAAAATCAGGAAGGAACCCTAAAATGTTCCGTAACTTTAAAAAAAAAAATGTTATGAAACAAGGATTATTGATGCACTTGGATGACAACGCAAAGATAATTTACATTTTATTATATTTTTTAGATAATTTACATTATATTTGTCTATATACTTTTGATTATTACTTTTCAATTCATTTAAAATATTCAAACAACAACAATTTCAGAATTGTAACATTACACTTAAGTAACATATAAAATAAAGAATATTGGAAATAAAATAAAATGTCGTCAACGCTTGTTTTACTTAGGCAGAAGTTATCGAAGTGAACGAGTAACACACGAAGCAACTCGTAGTCAATTAATGACGACAATCCAGAAACAACATTGCAAATAATTATTTTTGATTATATTTTGGTCTGTGTGAGTATACCTTATCGAACGCACTCATATCCTGCACTGGGGCTTGCAGACGCAGGCAATAATTGTCCTTATTGTAGGAAAACCAAAAAAGCCCAATAAGGCGCCATCATATTTGGTATTTGAACAGTATTGGGTATTTGACAACATTTGAAAATGCAAGTTTTTTTTAATATTAATAATTAGCAGGCGTTTGACTTCCATCTCCACTGATGAAAAATGACGATGAAGACGAGGATCATACACGCGTACACTTGAAAGCTCCAGGGTTATATTTGTCTGGAAAAAGAGACGCAGGCAAATCGTTCCACTCTTTGGCAACACGAACCAAAAATGAGCTATCGAACCGTTTAGTTCGGCTCTTCGGCACGCTAACCACAAACGGGTGAAACTTCTGTCTGCGTCTGGTTGACCGGTGGAGAAAGGGGGAAGGTTCGATCAGCTGAAAAAGAGCATTTGCACATTCTCCAAAGTGCAATCTGTAAAAAACCGATAGACTAGCAACTTTTCGACGATGTTCGAAACGTTGCAGACCAGACTTTTTATAACTAACTTAGAAAATATAAGTTATTTTGCCCCAAAAAACGTTTTGAAAAATAAAGTTTTATACCTAACTTATCGCTGTATCTAGAAAACTATTGATAGTAAGCATACTGTTACTTCTACGATATTTATTTTCTGTTGATAAACTATTTGAATAAGTAATTTTAAAAAAATTGTCAGACAAATAAAATAGTATAAATAGGTAGGCGTGTGATATTCTTATTTTCATTGTCACACCAGGCGAGACCTAAGACCAACGCCAATCTACTATAAAAAAGTAACAATCATTATATTTTCATGAAGTCCATGCGGATGGCTATACAATGGGATGCCCTATACAAGTTACAAGTACTAACACGCGTCACAACACTCGGAGACTCCGAAAGCAGCTGCAGGTCATGTTTGCGCATAAGCAATCACATGCAAAAGTGATTGAAAATCTTCGCACACAACTATATTCGTGAATTGCGTAGCGGCTCGCATGAACTTCAGAGCCGCAAGTGAAACTTAATGTATATTTTCACTTTTTGAAATTTATTTAGTATTCCTCAAAGTTCAAAGTGATAGTTAAAATTCTTGTCACCACTGTACTGTTGCCGAAAACCAAAAAAAATAACATCAAATTAAGACGTTTTTGTCTCAAGTTAACATCTCCCTCGCTCCCCGTGTCACAGTGAAGGTGTATCTTGATTAAGTAACCGTGCTTTACCGGTACAGCCAAGACTTTATTTGCGACTGAGGAAGTCGTTAAGTGCAACGAACCAAGAGAATATACAGCCGGCGTTACTCGGAGTTTTATGAATTTCTGATTGGAATATATCCTGTAACAGTTTGTTGGAAACCAGGAAATTGAAGTGATAAATAAGGCAACGTTTACTCTTTGCGCGTCCTTTATTTCCTTACAATACTGACACTAAGTACGTTTAGTGTTATATGTAATCCCTTGTTTCTCTTTTTTTTGCACGCATTTCAACAACATGGAGAGAAGAGAGTATTTTCAAATGACTTATATCTGCTTCATCTTGCGCTTAACTTAGATCGATTTTGACAATGATAAAGGAAAAGATGACACAACGATGGACATGTTTCTGTGGCCGTGAATAAAGGTTTTAATTTCTTTCGTATACATTACATTCCAAAATGTACATTCCGTTAAACCACAGTAGCTTCCATATACCCTAGTTCTGACGATAGCTCCAACTTTTAATAAAGTATCGTTATATTCTTGCAGTAAATAAGACAAGACAATTTTGCTATTCTCATTTTTTGTCTAAAGTTTTTCTGAAGGAGTACATTGGCTCAGTGAGTTTACTCTAAATAAGTAACGCCCACGTCATGCGAAGTAAAGGGTTCTCCACGGAGTTATGACATGTGTTGTGTTAAAGTAATGAAAATACTTAGTAAATTTATATCAATTAGGTCTCATTTTTGTTGTAGTACTGTAGACACTGTAGTAGCTACATATAACATAAATTAAGTTTGAATAGATACTTACCGTTTGTAAGTATAGAATTATTGTCTTTATTTTCATTTCCACCAGATGAGAGGGAAGAAAGGTTTGGCCAATTAATTTATGCACTGTCAATGCGAACCATTATAATTTGGCTGAAAATTCAACACGAAAATTCACAAGTTTAATATTTCGGCAACTTTTTAAGAAGCTCTCGGGAAGTCGCCGGCGCCGGCTAAGGGTGTTACCACACTAATCGATCGACGTTGCCTGTTCCATGCTACCATCGATCGATTGGTGTGGTAACAACTTAACACTGCCGCGAACGGAATGTGCAAGCTCCTCGTGGCCCGGCTTCGAGCGTCCAGACGGAAGCTGCAGGTTTTTGGGACAATTTATTTTTAAATTATTTTAGATAATCTATTCGAATTTCATTGATGCAACGGCCAATACGCTGGGTTCTCGATCTGCTGCAAAGGTGTTATCCCTGTAACTGCTCTCAGTCGTTCAAGAACAATGTTCCTTCGATCAGCTAGCTATAACACGTTTTATTTTTGTGAAGAAAAATGTCGTTATTTTAAATGATATTATCGGATAAAAGTTTTGTCCATCTTGAGGGTGGCTGTGCACCGAGCATATGAGAGACAGTGATGGTTGCCCCAACGACTACCTGTGCTTCGAGCATGGAGTCTTGCCTGTTGTCATCTCATTTTAACAATCCATCGTGCGATAATTGGGGCTTTAGTTAAGTTTTGGCTCTCCCAATGCTCACATAGAGGTATGCATATAGGACCTAAGATATGACTTAAAATATTATAATATGTTATATGTATCTTGAGTTTAAATAATAGCTACTGATGGAATTACTGCGTATCAAAGAAATTCAAACTATCAAACGATGTTGTAAACTGTGCTATAGCTTTGTAAAGCCAAAACTTTACGTCACACACCATATTGTTAGCTTGGCTACCACATAACACCCAAATATTGTACCGTTTCTTGTGCGGAATTCCGCAACAAAAGTTCGCGCAGAGCCCACTCCATTGCCCTTGCCGTTGCCGCTGACTCGTAGACAACGCTTCTTCTGTATTATTTTTAATAAATTTTCTTTACAATTGAATATCAAAGAACAAACTCGAATTTCTATATTAAATTTAAAGAAGAATATATTATAAAACTTATATAAATAAAACTGTTATTGTATGAAGCATTCAAAATATTTTGAGTTATAAATAGCAATAAAAAAATATCATTTTAATATTCTATCTCTTTGAAAATAATCATTTCCATCACGAATTATAGAATCTAACAGTGAAAGACCTAATGCGATTATAAATTATTTCAAGTATAAAATAACAATTCTCGAGGATCGTCACTGCTTTGTCGGTACTTTATAGGATGGATTTGAGAGAGTGTGAAAATGCTCTTTCCGGAATCCCCACAATTCGAACTACGGACTACGCAGCAGAGACAGGGGTTTCATCTTTAACCGACTAAATGTGAAAGCTGCCTGCGTCTATTTTTGCCTAAAGAGTATATACTGGAACCTTCAAGAATAGAGTAAATCTCTTGGCCAGGCGTGTGACATCTTCGACTTCATCATCACTCTCCGTCAGGTAAGATGGAAGACAAATGTAAATCTAATCAACGATACTTGATAAAGCTGGTAAAATTGTTTTTATACATGTTTTAGAATTTTAATATAGCTTTATAAAAGTAGGTACTGGTTTAATTTGAAATACACAGAAAATTTTAACATTGAAAAGCTGCTTAGAATTTTTGTAGGTTAACTGCAGATTCGTCTTTATTCGTGTATGTAAAATATCCAATAAAACACTTCAATATTTTGTAATAATCGACTAGTAGTCCAAGATATAAGCGAATTAACAGTTTTGATGTATTAGTATAATGAATATGAAAATGATATGAAATGAATGAAATGAAATGAAAAATATTTATTCAGCATAAACAATTGAATAATAAGAAAAATACAAATAAAACACAAAAAAATAAAAATAATAAAATAGAACTGTAAACTTAAAAATAAATATACAATTAACAATGCTGAAATGGCTACAGCTCAGCATTATGCCAGCAGTGTAGGCTGTGGCGCTGGTTTTCAGCTGTTGCCATGGTGAAATGCCGGAGATGTTATAAAAAAATACAGTTGCACGGTTATACGATTATATCCTCCATTATATTTCTACGCTAAGGTATGACACATAAGAACCCGAATTATTTTATCTCAATACATTAGAACACATTAGAACAATATTACGTTACAATAAATAGTTTCTATGCACAATATAAGACCATCTATGAAATTGTTGTACCGCTCAGTTGGTGATTTAATACAGAATTTTTCATTTTTAGTTTGAATGTGGAAACAGAGAAGAAAGGAATTTTCTTAAAAGGTGGAGGAATGTTATTCCATATTTTGGCAGCGGTATATTTAAAGCACCCCTTGTATGAAGTTGTGTTATGAGGTGGAACCGTGCTAGTCGACTCCTAGAAGACCATGAGAGTCTATCTTAGAGATAAGATGGTTTCTGATTTTTTACTATACTAAAGAGTAGCGTCGCAAAGTGTGAGTTTCTTCTAGAGTTCATGTTAAGTGTTTTTGTCTGGTTGATATAAGGAGAAACGTGTGTTCTAGGTGGAATTCTATAACAATATCTCACACAAGCGTTTTGAACGCGCTGTATTAGTTTTTTTTTTCTTTCTAAAAGCCTTGGTCCATATAAAGTATCAGCGTAGTGAAGCTTAGAGAGCACCAGCGATTCAACTAAAGTTGTGCGTATGGGATAAAGTCTCGCACCTTGTACAGGATCTTTAAACGATAGAAGCAATTACGGACTATCTCTTGAACATGCTTCTCAAATCTCATTTCAGAGTCAAATATTACGCCCAAATTTCGTGCAAAATCAGTGCGACACACTGACTCACCACTGATCATAATCTGTGGGCATTGCTCAGAAATTTTATACACTTGTTTCTTTGAACCCATTATCATAAATTTAGATTTATTCGGATTTAGTACAAGACAATTTTCGCTAGACCATATCGAAATCCGATCTAAATCTTCATTAATTTTTTGCACAGTGGCATGTACGTCGTTGGGGTGGCAGGATATAAAAAACTGTAGGTCATCTACATAAAGATGGCACTTACAGTTTCTTACACATGTTATAATGTCGGCACTGAAAATAATAAAGAGTAATGTGCCGAGGATAGACCCTTGAGGTAAACCGTCTACAACGGAAGAGATAGAGGAAGAAGATGTTGAGCCATCGCTGTGTTTCAGCTCGACATACTGGTGGCGATTACTAAGATAGCTTTGAAACCATTGGACAGTACGCTCATCAAAACCATAGTATTTCAACTTAGCAAGAAGGAGGGAAATGTTAATAGTATCAAAAGCGCGGGAAAAATCTAGCAATACCAAAATAGTGCCTGAGCCTGTATCTTGAGCCTCTAGAATGTAGCTAGTAACATCCATTAGAGCAGTCGATGTACTTCTATTTTTACGAAATCCAGATTGGATTTCGGGAAGTATGTTGTTAGTTTCCAAATACTCAATAAGCTGCAAGTAAACTATAAATAAAACACTTTTTACCGGATATTATCGCGTATATTTTAGTTAATTTTAAAATTATTTCGACGTTTCGGCATCTTTGCAGTTGCCGTGGTCACGATACACTATAGTCTATCGTGACCACGGCAACTGCAAAGATGCCGAAACGTCGAAATAATTTTAAAATTAACTAAAATATACGCGATAATATCCGGTAAAAAGTGTTTTATTTAAAGTATGAATCGTGAAAATTTAAGAAAATATGCAAGTAAACTACTTTTTCCATTACCTTAGATAGGCAAGACAAATGACTAATAGGTCGGAGATCTGTATAGTTCAAAGGATTGTTTATTTTAGGAAGGGGGTGTATAATAATAAGCACAACCTATTCTTTAAAATTAATTGTCGCGCGTCTAAAAATTTACCTTAAGAGATAACGGCATGGTACACCAGAGAAATCGGAACTGTTATCAATCAAATATTTATTTCTCAACATTGACAATTTTACTTGTTTTTATTGACGTCAAATGAGGCATAACTCTACCATCAGTTCAGAAAAACCTTCGTGAAGAAGAACTGGCAAATAACTTCACGGGTATATTTTTTTCAAAATAAATTTACAATGTCTCTTTATGTCTATACAGAATTATATATATAACAGTTAGCCCCAGATTTATGGTCGTATGATTGTTAAATGATATAAATTGTATCCTTGCTAAGAGTGCAACTAATAATGTAGGTACGTATATAAAACGTTTCCAATAAACTTTATACTGATTCCATCTCTTAAATTTTGCTGGTGAACTCTGAATAAACCAACGAGAAGTACAAAACCCGAAGCGCGCGGATCTCGTTCACTAGCTCGTGAACTAAAAGATGGCAACATTGTTTGACTGCACTCTGGGCATCCAGGCTCCAGCCAACAATGAGTTAACTTATTCGGCGCTTAGGCCTCGGTCACATGTAGTGAAAGTGACATTGCCAGGAAAGCTTTTTTAAACTTTGAAATTCTCAAAAGAACCAAGTATTCTGGCTTATGAACGTAAAATGCGTAACTATTTTTCAATTATTTCTTAGCCTCTAAAAGTCATTCTCTTGATGGTAAGTGGCGTCAGTGCGATATTACCGATGACGTAGTGCTCTCGATAGTTTACAGTTGGGATTTTCGCGAATTTGTAACTTTCCTGGCTGACAATGTAACCGTGACTCTAACGGCGATATAGATAGGATATAATGAGGCAGACGTCTCTGAACTGTTGATAAAAGTAACCTCATTAATTAGTTCCTCGTCGCCTAATCCGGTTACGACAAGATACAAATTCTAACGAAATTAAACGAACAGTTCGTATCCATCTTGCTTGGGTACCACGACATTGCGTATTGATGTCTTTTGTTGAGTTTCATGAATGCAGAGTTACATAAATGTAATATACTTGGGCTTGAAAGCAGATCCATTGCTGAAATAAGTGTGTCATGTAAAAATGTCTCTTATCTTTCGTTACATATATGTAATCAAAACTCTGACAAAACAACATCACACGTAAAACACGTTCGACACGTTAGACCTACTCACACATCAGCCACTGACTTTCAGCCAGACTCCCGAACGATTCCTTACTGTGCTGGAGTGCAGTTTGAATAAACCTTCGATGTATTGAAGACGCTCAGTTCGCGGTTAGTACACGTCCGTACTTGGTGCACATTTTATTGAAACTTTATATTGATTTACTACAAATACTTCGTTTGCTTTAATGCTTTGCTTCAATAGTTCCTGAAATTACACACTCCTTTTTTGTATTGGTACAATTCATTTACTACAGAAAGTATTGCACGGGAATTAATAACATTTAAAGAATTTAGTTATTCAGTAAATACTAATGAAAATAACAGATTACCGATACATGTCTTTTAACAATGTTCAAATAGTCGTCGAAGAGATTCAAGCACCTTAACTTATTACAGAGCGCCTTCTAAGGCTGTCGGGCCGCGAACGAATGCGAATATCCTCGTGACCCGACTCCGTGCGTCCAGACGGAAGCTGCAGGTTTTGGCCGGTAGGAGTCCGGTATCACCCGACTACGGCCCCCAACCCCCAAAAAAACCTTAACATTGTCGCTACACAACATAGACGCGCCACAAGACGTATACTGCACAGGCCCGGACACCACACAACATTCCGCCTACACGGGCGTTACCGAAAACCATAAACAATAAGTCCAATTACGAACCTTTTTGTCTCAAGTTAACATCTCCCTCGCTCCCCGTGTCACAGTGAAGGTGTATCTTGATTAAGTAACCATGCTTTACCGGTACAGCCAAGACTTTATTTGCGACTGAGGAAGTCGTTAAGTGCAACGAACCAAGAGAATATACAGCCGGCGTTACTCGGAGTTTTATGAATTTCTGATTGGAATATATCCTGTAACAGTTTGTTGGAAACCAGGAAATTGAAGTGATAAATAAGGCAACGTTTACTCTTTGCGCGTCCTTTATTTCCTTACAATACTGACACTAAGTACGTTTAGTGTTACATGTAATCCCTTGTTTCTCTTTTCTTTGCACGCATTTTAACAACATGGAGAGAAGAGAGTATTAAATTATACCTGCTTCATATTTTGTATTGAGCTTTACCTTAGCTAGATTCTGACCGTGATAAATAAAACATGACACAACGAAGGTCAATGATTATGCATTGATGACATTTGTGAGCACAGATGACGGTTTTTGAGGCGTGAATAAATATTTTTTTCGAATTTACATTCGAATGACGCACAGTTGCTTCCATATTGCCAAGCTCCGACAACTCTCCAAAGTTTAATAAAGTATCGTTGAAAAGGATATCGTAATATCCTTGACATAAATAAGACAAGTTAATTTGCTTTTCTCATTTTTGTTTTAAAGGTTTGAACGTCGTGCCCATTAAAGGGTTGTCGGTGGAATTGTGCCATGTAAATGTAAAATTAATTCAAATACTAAGTCAATTTATATAAGTACCTTTGTACATATTTAGTCTTTAAGGTATTTTATATTGTTTTTATATGTATGTACAAAAACTGTTAAATAAAAAAAATAAAAAATGTATCGTCTTAAGAACTAAATTTGTATTTTAGAAGGCACTGTACCAGTGGCTCTTTTTTACGTATACAATAAATTAAGATTCAAAAGATGGGTACACTACATAAATCCGAAAAACTTAATTCCGATAGGCATAATCACAAATTTCAAAATTCCGAATTGTATAACACCGAATGGTTCATAAAGCCGAAAATGAAAATTCCGTGTATCATAATTCCGAATTTTTCAAAATTCCGATCGTTTATAATTAGGAAAATCAAAATGCCCAATTTGAAAATACCGAACCATCAAAAATCCAAATTAACATTAATCCGAAATATCATAAATACGAATCGCGAATATCAAAATTCAGAATAATATTAGTTGCAATAACAAACGCCTTGTAAAACTGCATGAGCAACTCAATTTATACGTTTGAGCATTCAGTTAATCAGCTGGAAAAGTTTATTTAGTTTTTTGTACCGAGTTATTTCTTTAGTATATAGGTTATGTTCTGAAATGCAAATCCCTTTTTGGCGCTTCGCCGGCTAATAAATATAATATTTAATTCGACCGGTCGACGGCAGAACAGAGCAGTCGATGTCGCAGTAGTCGTGACGGCTTATAATTGTCTGACGCCACCCCTGAGTTGGTAATCCATGCACCTTTAAATTTAGATGGAGGTATCTGTACTCTGCCAACCCACAGTAGGCGTGATGGCCAACAATTGTCTGACGCCACCCCTGAGTTGGTTATAGTAGTAAAATAATCCCTTGCACCTATACATTTATATGAAGGTATGTGTAGTCCGCCAACCCTGAGTTGGTTATAGTAGTAAAATAATCCCTTGCACCTATACATTTATATGAAGGTATGTAAAGTCCACCAACCCTGAGTTGGGAGAGGCTGATATCCCTCCAGTGATTATTAAGGGTATTACCACACCAATCGATCGTCTGTCGATCGACGACGACGGGACGATGTAAAACCCTTAGATACAAAATTTGAATGTTAGCATTTAATTTTCGGAAAATTAAAATTCGGAATACCATATTTCGGACTAGTAAGACATCGGGTTTTTAATTCTTCGTGCTAATGAAAGTCGGAAAATTAAAATTTTGGTTTTATGAATTTTGGTAAAATAAGAATCCTGTTTTTGAATAATCGGAATTAAGACTCTCTGGGATGGTGAAATTTGGAATTTTAAGAATCGGAATATTCAAATTTGGAATTACATAATTCGGAATTTTTGGGTGTTCCCTAAAAAGATACCTACCGTGTGAAAGTATGGCAGTATTGTCTTTATCTTCCTCATCCACCAAATGAGAGGGAAGAAAGAGTTTGACATTTAATTATGCACTGTCAAAGCGAAGCATTATAATTTAGCTGAAAATTCAACACAGGTTATTAGGAAATTCGCTCGTCTCGGGAACCCTAAGTTTAATATTTCGGCAAGTTTGTAAGAAGCTGAAAGCTTCGCTATTAAGTTGTTAAATTACATGTCAAAGGAGAATGTGGTATTGTAGCGAAAAACAAGTAGCGAGTCACGCACTGTGTTGTGTAACAGCGTCGCAAACTTCGAAAGGTTATTTTTGCGATGTTAAGTATGTCATAGTGTGGAAGTTGGAACGTTGGTCGGACACGACACTTGTTAGTGATAGAAATATGATTTGTTGCTTAATCATTTGGATTTGTCATCTTAATTACAGTACGATGGGATTGTTTACACAGTGGCCTATATTGAGCAGAGGAAATTGTTTAGTTTCATTATAATAATATATTTTTTATTATTTCGAACCTATATGTCTGATTTAAATTACCTTATGTTTAATTTTGATAAAGGTTTGTTGCTTCAGTACAAAGAAGGCAACTATCTTATTTAGTTGCTAATTGAAATTTCTTACTTCCCGCTTTCGAATTAATTTATAATCTTCATAAGACGAATAGAAGAGGGAATAACAAGACTGCAAAAATATTTTTCAGATAGAGCAAAGTGGCATTTAACTTATTAAGTAATGAATTAGACCGTCGCCCTCACAGTGCGTTGTTACCAGAAGTTGATAACGACTTGGGTGTTCGTTTACTTACCACGCAAGCGAGGCTGTGTGCGTACTGAGCGATTACGATCGACCTGTCACATACCACTTTAGAACCTTTATACAATATTGACATGTAAATATATTTAAGTTCAGTTTTTAAAATAATGTCACATTATTTTTTCGAGCGTCAGTGGTGCAGGGGTGAAGATGCTGGATTTTCGATTTGCTCCATCACATTAATCCCTGTTATTCCCTGTTACTATTTCCTGTAACAAATGAATCAATAAGTTTTTAAAAATTATGTTCATTAGGTCGATTAACTATGATACCTTTATATGATTTTTACAGGAAAATATCGTTATTTTTATACAGGGTGTCCCAAAATAGACAGGTCAATCGGCAGTTCCAGAGATAGAGCCCCCTTTGAGGAACTTCTATACATACATGTCTTCATATTTTTTTAGTTCAGATATTTGAATTTTTCTGACTTTTATTGATATTCGACTCTTGAGCTTCTTTTGGCCATAAGGGCCGTGACGACTATTTCTTTAAAGTTACTCAGTAATCAAGTTCAACATTGACAAAATTATTCTAAAAAGTGAGTTTCAAATAAGACAGTGTTTGGTCTCTGTACCATTTGAATCAATCAATTCAATTTGAAATTGCTCAATAAATTCTATAAACTAGCTATGAAATATGTTTAAAACGTATGTAAGTTAATTTGATTTATTTTGATTATATTTTGTAAGAACTATGAGGGTGAAGTCTTCTAAATAAAAAAAAAAAACCCTCAATAATAAATAAAGAATAAAAAAATATATATTATAGAAGTCTTAAATCTTGTTTACTTTATTCGTACCCGGTGAACGTAAAGTCAAAAAAACGCAAAAGTTATACCATAGCGCAAATTGGATGCAACATATCCATGATATTACGAGTATATGTTTGCAGCCTGTTTGCTAGTGGATCTCGATAATTGGGTACATGACAAATTTTTTTATATTTCATATTTAAATAGTTTATCAACAGTAAATATATATTGAAAAAGTAACAGTATGTTTACAATCAATAGTTTTCTAGATACAGCGATGTGTTCGAGGAGCCGCTGCGAGTCTCCGAAAAACGCTCCATACAAAACGGTACTGAGCTGTGACGTCACGACTTGTGAATCTATAATAGCTACGCAGATAATGCGTTTACATGCATACTGTCATAGTAAAAATTGTTATATTTAATGTCAGTAAGCTAATGATATTTAAAAATTTAACATATACTATAATAAGATTTTGTTTCTTTTTTTAAGTTTTCAAATCTATGTAATTTCGATATTAAATTCAAAACTATATTTTTCAAAACATTGTACCTGTCAAAATAACTAATATTTTATAAATAAATTATAAAAACTTGCATTTTTAAATTGTGTCATCTACCCAATTGGCCGATGGCAAATACGAAACTATTTAGGTTTTTGACATTATATATATGGTTCCCAGTCGCAAAATGTATCCATAGTTATTCCCAGAAACTTGGTTTTATTAACTGTCTCTATTCTTGAGAGTTGACACAATACATTTATCATATTCGTGCTCCTAGATGTTTGATATTGTTCGTAGTTAATTTTATTCATGTATATTTAAATTCTGTTTCGTAAGAAAGTAAACTATGCTTGGTACATTAATATTGGCAGTTGTTGATTTTTACTATTTGTCTTCTTAAATCTTCTTAAATCAAAACTGTACTTCACCCATCATATTGGCAGATGGAAGTATTTGTATATAACACCCATCATTTTGTACCCATTCGCGTGAATAGCGACTATTAATTAATTTCAATAGTTCCTGGTTCAATTCCGCATTCAAACTTCATGCGTAGCTCACTCCATTGCCCTTGGGTCGAGTTTGTACTTCCTTATGAGGCCCATATTCCCGTAATAAAAATAAATCCACAGAACTTGCCTCGTAAATACATCTTTATTACTCCCCTCTGGTAACGATGTTTACAGGAATTCCTAAGTAAAATGGTGTTTTGCCTAAAAGGTGTTCCCCTTTATGTAGCCCGAGTTTGATCATGCATGGAGTACTGCAGCCACCTTTGGGATGGTTTTGCTAAATACCCACTTACAGCGTAGGACTCGGTTGACCGAAGCGCTTTCAAACAAATATATGACGGAGCTTTCAAGTATAAGATTAAATAGTTTCGACTATCGCACAGTCACCCGTTTGTAGGTATTTTAAAGGATGGATTTTGAAGAATGTGGAATACTCTCTATGAACTCTTTGAACCTCTACCATTCCTGCAACGGAGTACGAGGTGCAGGCTGGTATTCCAGTAATTCATGGTCAAATTGTTAAAAGTGCTGCCTGCGTCTATTTTTCCTACAACGTATAGTCCTGGAACCTTCGAGGATAAAGTGAATAGGTGCCTCTGTGACAGTCGTGTGACATCCTGGTCTTCATCATCACTCTCCATCAGGTGAGATGGTGATGCTGATTCGAATAATTCAAAATATTTTAATTCATCATAGGTAAAAATATGTTGACACTTGATGGAAGTCTTCTTTTCCATTATTTTCATCGAGAATGTATAAATATAACTTAACTTTTGCTTTTAAAATATATAGTAGACTGAGAGGAAAAGAAGCCGGAGGAAAAATAAGCCTCCAGGCACTCTTTTATAAAAATCTTTAATAAAATACTTGGGGTAGAAGTTATACTATTGGACGAAGACATGAAAGAAACACGCAGCAGCAAGCTTTTAGGCATAGAGTTTCCATACTTGTTTTCTTGAACTTATTGAGTGGCAGGGATTGAACTGATGTCAGTATTTTATTGTAACTACGTACTGACAATCCAAATAATGGTTTGCTGCTTTTAGCCAGAAAAAGTTTTGGAAACGCTAACCTTTGATCGTTCCTAGCCCTTACGGAGTAATCATTATCACTGTTATCTTTCTTAATTTTTATAATATTCTTGTGAATGTACAAAATTGCGTTGCAGACTTTAATATTTTGACGACCGATTGGTGTAGTGGTAAGTAGCCTTGCCTCATACGCCGAAGTTCCCAGGCTCGAGCCTTGCCGGGGCATTTATTTGTGTGATTAACACAGATGTTTGTTCTCGGGTCATGATTGTTTGTATTTATATATGTATGTTTATTCTGGGTACCTCCCCAGTTTGCTGTATGGTCATCCATAACACGAGCTCTGCTTACTTTGGAGCCATACAGTAGTGTTTGTCTGGAGATAAAAAAAATATATATAGAATATAGAAAATAGAATTATAATACAAAATAGAAATCCCATTTCCACAACAGGCCCAAAACAACCTTTCAAAGTTTACCTGAACTTTCTGAGTTCTACACTCAGGTATGCACGCAAAAGCTTGAGATAAGTTCCCTTTATGCCGTAGTGTTGGAGTTTCCTGGTTAAAGTAACATGCTGAATGCAGTAGCAGTTCATATATACCTACATGTTTTCGGATTTTTATATAAATTTATATACAAATATAAAAGTAAGTACTGGTGAATTTTAATTACTGAAATATTGAAAGAAGAAAAACTGCTTAAAATTTTAAGTTTTCCAGAAAAATATGCGCATTTATACGCGCATATAAAATATTCTATGAAACGTTTATATATTTTAAAATCTTCATCCAGTAGTTTAGATATATAATAATAATAAAATTTTCTAACTAACACCACATTATCTACCCCAAATTAAGTATCATTAAGAACTTGTGTCATGGATTCTAGATAACGGATAAATAAACTTAAGAAATATATAAACACACATAGGTATATATTTTTTTGAAATATAAATATTAGAAATAAACTTAAATAAACATACATACACATCCATGACTAGAAAGCAAATATAATAAAATATCTGCCCCCCTACCAGGATTCGAACCCGGGACTTCTGGCATGGAAGTGTAAGTGTAAGTAAGTGTGGCCCATCTGGTGGTAAGGGTGACCCTCCTGGTGGTAAGTGTGACCCGGCTGGTGGTAAATGTAACCCATCTGGTGGTAAGTGTGACTCACCTGGTGGTAGGTGTGACTCACCTGGGGGTAAGTGTGGCCCACCTGGTGGTAATGTGACCCGGCTGGTGGTAAGTGGTATCCGTACCCATTTCTTTTCTATTCCCTCCCGTTTCTTGCCAGTTGTTTTTTGCGAAGGTTTGTCCGAACTGGTGGTAGAGTCATATTTTATTTGACGTCAATAGGAACAAGTAATTGTCGATGTTGAGAAATAAATATTTCATTTCAATATTTCATTTAATGTACTTCGTTAGTTATAAGTGCTTTAATTAGTTATCAATATTAAATGTGATTGTTATACCGACTGACGATGCGTTGCCGACCTTCGTAAAATAAATAAAAATGACTGTAGTACCAGCCCAGATGAGATCTTCACAAAATAAACTCTAACGTAGTACAACCTTCTATTCTTTGGAAGCCACGCAGTTGAGTGATCATCTAACGTTTAATTTATAGTTAGATTGCAACTTACAATGTGGCTATTAGAAAACGTTTCCAGTAAACTTGCTACTGATTCCATCTCTTAAATTTTACTGGGGAACTCTTTATGAACCATCGAGACGTACAAAACCCAAAGCGAGCGGAACCATTTCACTACCTTGTAAATTAAATGATGGCAACATTGTTTGACAGCGCTCTGCGCATCCGGGCAACTCTAAGTTAATTTATTTGATACTGAAGCTTCGGTTGCATGTAGTGAATATTGGATGTGAGTGCAATTGCTGCCAGCAAAGCGCTTTTTAAAATGTCGGCATCGGACCAAGTTTCCAGGCCTAGCAAATTTAAATGAATAACTTTATTATAAATTATTTCTCTGCCAGTAAACGAGCACCAGATCCTCCTGATGGTGATTGGTATCAGTGTCCATGGACATAGTTTATTATAGATAATATTGATGCCGTGTTACCCTCAGTAGGGTGCTGTTAAAATTTTATCAATCTTGTTATTTTCCTGGTTCATAATGTAATCGTAACATTCTAAATATAAGTAGTATCAGGTAGGTAACCTGTCCTGTAATTTTACTGGCTAATACTCGATAAAGTAGAATAGTGTGAGAAAGCATCTCTGAATCATTAATGAAAGTAAGATATTAGGGATGCAGATAAAAATAATTTTGTATAGACATACAAAAGACATTGTAAATTTATTTTGAATAAATTGTACCCGTGAAGGTTCTTTCCAGTTCTTCTTCACGAAGGTTCTTCCGAACTGGTGGTAGAGTCATGTTCTATTTAACGTCAATAAGAACAAGTAATTGTCAATGTTGAGAAATAAATATTTGAATTTGAATATCGGAAAATTGGCAATATATTCCGTCTAGCTCGCACGCCGAGACACTGCGTCATTATGTCTTTTTCTCAGTTTAAATAATGTATATATACAGATATTTTCTTTGAGTGGATATATGTATTTCAAGTAGGTACGTCACGTTAGAACGTCGGCTATCTTTCACCAGATTCATTCATTCTGAACACTGACAAACAACCAGAAACGTTAATTCCTCAGACATACTCACACATCAGCCATTGACTTCCTTTCTGCCAGACTTTCTTAAGTGCTGAAATGCAGTTAGAATAAACCTTCGATTTATTGAAGCCGTCTTTTATTACGCGTACTTAGTAAACGTTTTATAGAAACTGTTAAGAAACTTTGTAATGGTAGTCTTTACCACAAATAGTCTTCTTTGATTGCTTCAACAGCTACAAGACCAGGAATTATAGGAATTTCCATTCATTTGTTAATGAATCAATTGTTCTCCCGTCTTCATCTACCACGAGGCTCTTATTGAGGGTATTATTATTTTCATTACAGTTTAAACTCAATTAGATTATGTATCTCATCTATTTAATAATTTAAGTATGACCAACTAGAATTTTACAAAAGAGGGTCTGTTGTAAAATAAGCTTATAATATATTAAAATCCTCAAACTCTGACTAAAAATCTAATTGATTAACCACAACTTTAATATAATTACGGTAGTACGGGGAGCAATCCCTTCATAGTGTAAGCTTCTGCTGTTGGCAGCACTTTGTTCCTTATTACGTGTGTCAAATACAAAGAAACTTGTCACTTATAAAGAAATGTCCTAAATAAATTCCATTAAACAGTGACGAGGCGGAACTACCTCCTACACTTACCAAGTTCTAAATAACTCAAATTCAAATATTTACTTGTTCTTTACTATTACTCGTTCTTATTGACGTCAAATAAAACATGTCTCCCTCCCCCAAGTATCCAAATGACGAACACCCTCAATCGAAACCCGTTCACGAGTTAACGCGGGATCCAGCCATCGCCTTTCTCAACCATATTAGAGGGAAGTTTACTTTATTTTAATTAACTATGATAAATGTAAAACAGTAGAAGATAGGGGCCAAGCTCCTGAGGTGTCGCCCTCAAACATCTTGTTCCCGGTCGCCTGATTTTACTTGTCACCTGGTTTAGTCACGCCGCGAACCGACAATAAACGACAAAACATGAATTCAAACGCGATCGTATGGACGGGAAACTTATCTACACGTAAGCCCATGTTTTGCATCCATCTATCTGTTTTGTATCGCAGAGCAAAATAATTGAGAAAGTGTGAGTAAATATATGTGTGGTACTAGCAGGGCCATTTCGCAGCTGCAGTATATAAGGTTACTAGCAAGTTCTTTTACTACTGTCAGTTATGTTTCTGAATCGCAGCTATATATTTGTGCTGCTATTTGAATTTGTGTGTGCACGTATTTTATTCAGTCATCCAAATATTACAAATTGTCTATAACACTACGATTATGAAATTCCCGTTTATAGTTGTTGGAAAATTTTGATTCCGCTAAGTACCATCTTTCAAGATGGTACTTAGCGGAATTTTTCGTTGGATTGGATTCGTTTGACGTTGGATTCTGTCGACCGAAGGGCCCGTAGACTCATAAGTGACGACAAACTTACTTCTTCGAGACTGCAAAGTCTCGAACATCGTCGAAAAGTTGCTAGTCTAGCGGTTTTTTACAGATTGCACTTTGGAGAGTGTGTGAATGCTCTTTTTCAGCTGATTGAACCTTCCCCCTTTCTCCACCGATCAACCAGACGCAGACAGAAGCTTCACCCGTTTGTGGTTAGCGTGCCGAAGAGCCGAACTAAATGGTTCGATAGCTCATTTTTGGTTCGTGTTGCCAAAGAGTGGAACGATTTGCCTGCGTCTGTTTTTCCAGACAAATATAACCCTGGAGCTTTCAAGTGTAGAGTTAATAGGTACCTCTTGGACAGGCGTGTATGATCCTCGTCTTCATCGTCATTTTCCATCAATGGAGATGGAAGACAAACGCCTGCTAATTATTAATAAAAAAAAAGTTTCAGCCTATTGACAGGCAGACCGCAACCTCGACAGCTCCCGAAGGATCTCCGTGGAAAGGTCAGGATGAGGTAAACCAGTTATGAGGTTAAGTGTTATCTTCAATACCCCTACTTTGCATACAAAACATGGCTTATAAAATTAAAAGATTAGTTGCACTAACGGTCAAACTTTGCTACTATGATTGTACAAATTTGTGTGCATGTCAATATCTAGCGAAACCTAAGTCTGCTATTCCTTTTCTTAGCAATGTATTTTCAAGGTAAAGAATATTATCTTGAGCGATTATGTAACTCATGTTTTTGATATTGGAGATGGATATTTTGTAAGATATGAATCAATGATTTATGGATTAAGCTATTGTATTAGAAACAAGTAGATAATCGCTTACTTGAAAACGTTCAGAGTCTGTGAGTGATAACCTCTGCCTCTGGGTCGTAGGCTGGGCGGCGCTAGATATTGTCGGTACTTTACAATGTATTTGAAAATCTATATGGCAAATCGTAACAAATTTATGTTTCAGACTATCGACACTATCGAACGGTTAAAATTGAATTTAAGCCTATAGAAAAAAACCATCGTTCGTGGCTATTAATTAAAACAAATTAAATAAAAGTTAATTATAATTTAAAGTTTCATCATGAATGGAAGATAATAAAATGTTTGGTGTATATATACATACACATACAATACAATAGTTAGAAACAGAAAATACAGTTAATGAGTAGATGAAATTTCCGACAATTTTGCTATTTTTGCTGTATAGAACAGTTGAAGGTTTCATTTTCCCTACAAGATGATAGATAAACCCAATTGAACTAAATCTCTCGAAAAAGTAAAGGGATGCTTGATTTTATTGGACGAAGATGCTGGCTTATCTTTGAGTGTTTGTTATCTTACCTGTGAGTTATCTTACAAGATCCAGGCGTTTATAAAATCGACTGTGACTGCGGGCTCTCTTATATCGGTCAAACCAAACGAAATGTGTCAACTCGCATTAAAGAACACATCTCTGATGTTAAAAATAAAAATAAACGAACCTCAAAATCTGCAGTTTGTGAACATTCCATAGACAAGCCCAACCATTATTTAAGATTTGATACCGTGAAGATCCTAGCAAAAGAGAAACATTTTATACCTAGGATGGTCAGAGAAACTATTGAAATTAAAAAACATCCAAATTTCAATAGAGAAGATGGTTGGGAACTTTCATCAACGTGGGATCCAATACTTAAAAACATCAAAATGAAAAACCAGCAAACTGTTAGACTGCAAACTCAGGACACAGTCAGTGCCTTTTGTGTCAATCCGGGACGTTATGCGAGAAGACTGAGAAACAGATGGCGTTAATATGTATTGACAATCATGTAGTTTTTATTACTGGTAATAGATGAACAATACCTTAGTCTATCGTGACCACGGCAACTGCAAAGATGCCGAAACGTCGAAATAATTTTAAAATTAACTAAAATATACGCGATAATATCCGGTAAAAAGTGTTTTATTTAAAGTATGTATCGTGAAAACTTAAGAAAAGATTTAATAATTTGTTTCAGATATCCATATGTGGTTAGTAAAACATACAATTCTTAATATCTATGTTAGTGACACGCATATTTTGCATACCTTGTAAACCTACATCAGTCATCCCATGGTAAGCTGGCCGTTGGACATTATTCTACTGAGTTACTTGATAAAAATAACAATTCATACAATTATATTAGACAACGTAGTGGTGAACTACAACACAAACCTCCCCTCCCCTCAAGACTTTTTTTCTTCTTTCTTCTTTTCTTTTTTTTCCGTACATGTAAGGTCACAAACGCAACAACCGTGACATGTAAAGGCACGGCAGTGACGGCAGGTTGTGTCTGTCGCCACGGAAGCCGTCAACGGCGCAGCAGACGAGGTAGCAGTACCTCGATTTAATATCCTATCTTGTTGGAAGTGACACGAAAAGAGATGCGCTAATCATAGCTGAAGGTCGATATTTGAAACGGTACTACAATTTTTATTTCACTCTTTTTCAAACTTTATTTCGTTGCGCTGACTATGGAGTTCACTCGGATCTTTTGGTTTGACAAACTTTTTATTTATATTATATTTCATAGCGCGGTTGTTGACGATTAATTTCTTCGGCATACTGTACTCTTT
Source organism: Marasmarcha lunaedactyla (assembly GCA_923062675.1). Taxonomy (NCBI): domain Eukaryota; kingdom Metazoa; phylum Arthropoda; class Insecta; order Lepidoptera; family Pterophoridae; genus Marasmarcha; species Marasmarcha lunaedactyla. Next base: position 23,205,394 of record OV281353.1, read on the forward strand.
ATAATTCGATAATCAGTTAAATATGTACATATTACTTGTATTTTTTTGGTGTAGTAGGTGACTAGTACGAAATGAACTAGGTTCGTCGTGCGGGGATAACGAATATACGAGGAAATCGTCTTAAATCATGAAATATTTGTAAATATTCTAAAATGTAAATAAATGTTTTCTAAAATTAATGATATAGATTGTATACTAAACTATAGATTATAAACCGATTTTATAAATCGTATTTGTTATATGACCAACTTGTCTACATTAATTTAAGATAAAAACATTATTTTTATTTAATAAATTTATGTAATCTGAGCTCATTGTTTAAATATGCAATGAGTGAAGTGTTGGGATATGTTAGATATTTTTGATTTTATTTGCGATCAGATTAAAAAGTTGACAGTTTTGTTCAAAGTCGTTATCGTACTACGTACTACGTCGTTATCGTCTTAAATATAGTTTTTCAATATACAATATCGATACTCAACCTGCCCCATCTCTAGCGGCAGAAGCTAAGTAACTCAATCACTCCGCTCCCACTCCGGCCGCAGTCACTGCACTTCGCACTCATTCACTGCACTTCACACTCATTCACTGCAATGAACTGGCTGAGCGACACAAAGAGAAACGAAGGAGCCGAGTTTTTTAATAAAAGAGGCTTTTTAAAGATCATATACTTGAGAGTATTCTGCATTTCAAATTGAGTTTTTTTTTGTATCGAATTTTAAGGAAGTATTTCAAGATTTATCAAGTCAAACTAATATTGGTTTTATATTGAGCGATGACGTTTATGTACTAAAGTTCAGACTTTCCCAGATGGACCTTTCTCGAACAGTAATTCTCTGTATAAAAATAATGGCATAATATTAAAGTTGTGTACTTTGAATCCTCCCTAGTAATAGTTTATATTTACTTACTTATTTAGTTCATTCACAAACTACAGCATTTATCAAAGCTAATTTCAAACATTAATTTAGTTTCGTATGAATTAATTCAATTTTAATATCTACTTTCTTTTTAACATTGATCGGTCTTTTTTAAACCGATAATGATACATATAATAATAATAATAATAATAAAATAATAATAATAATAAAATAATAATAATAGTTTATTTTCTCCACAAATGTACAATTTAAATCTTAACCTATCGTTTGAATTCTATAGGAGACTGGAAACCTGTGCTTTAGGTCTCCAGGTAACCACTAAACGTGAACTTTTCTTTATTCGACGCTTATCGACGCTTGAAAGGCAATCCTCATTAAGCGACATTGAGTAAACTTTACAGGAGAGAGATTTAAAGTTCAAATATTTAAAAAAAAAATATTAAAAATTTACCATATTGTTCGATTAAAATTATGTTAACACTCGTAGAAATCATTTTTTATAGCTATTCATAGTGTCAAAATAAGACACCTGACACTTTTATAAGCACCGGTTTGTGTCGGTTAGATAAAATTTACCTGATTTGATAAACAGCTAAAATTATCTAAATCATCACTGTAGTGTATGTAGTAACATGTAAAAATAGGTAAACTTACCTAGTTTGGAAATTTTGATACAGAAAGATTAATCTAAAGAGATCTGACAGTTTATAATAAATCAAGTAAATTTACCTAAGCATTATTTAATGATGATTTGTGATTGTGGAAATTTTATCTTAGTTATTAAAATCACCCCAAAGCTCCCTTAGAAATTGAAATTTAACCAAAAACTGCATGACAAGTATTTGTTATCAAACACGAAAATAAATGAAATCAATTATTATTGAAATAAAGGATGTATTGAAAATTAAAGAAATACGCTACGTAGTGTATAAATAAATATATTTTTAATTGAACAATTATTATTGCTGTCGCGATTATAACTTACATACACAATTACGGTCATCACTCAGTTTCTAAAAAAATATAACTCACAATTGTCTGTAAACGAATCATTAATAAAGTATAAAACATAGTAAAGTAGCAAGATTAACCTACTCTGCAAAGTGTGAACATTTTTGACACAATTATTAATATCACTGTAATAATTATAATAACAACACTTATATTATTCTGACAACATAATCTGTCTCTAGAAACAATCAAGATATTTTTCAAATAAAAAATATAGCAAAATAAAAAAAAATCCTTAATTGAATCGAAAGGTACCCTTACAAAATAAATCTTTAGTAGGAGATCTCGTTAGTTACCCGGTATAAATGTTGATATCACAATCTCCAATGCCGAGTCGGGAAACCAATCTTTAACATTTGTTGCGCGTGGAATGTTCACAAATTCATGTTTAAAGCTCTTAGGAATAACTTTGTCCACACAAAATTTAACCAAATCGTCATATTTAGCTTTTGATGTGGGAAGTAAAAGAGATACCCTGGTTTTACACTAAACTTCAACACCAAAGAACGCCGCAGTAGGATTCATAGATGTTGTATATTTAACGCTTTGCTTGTCTTTTCTGAAAGTCATAATACGGATCTTGCTTATCTTTTCAGTTAATTTGCCTTTATAATATTTGTCACTAATACTATCCCATCCACAAAATCTTCATAACTCGGTCTTTCCACCTGGAAAGGCGCTGGATCTTGTCTCAAAATACAATAAAAATATCTAAGCTCTAATATTCTTCCACTTTATTTCAGGCTTACTTATGCAAATGACACTGTCACAAAATAAATTTATCAAGTAAAAATATATAACCACATATTACAATTGCTTTGTGTAGGTAAAATCTACTAAGTGATTTCAAACGGAAATTTCATAACAGGTAAAAATATGTTAATACACTTAAATTAAAAAGTCAATACATGAAAAAACGACTAAGTTCATATTCATAATTGTTAGACTGTCGTAACTGTCGTTCTTAAAAACAAATTTTTTTGGTCGTTTAGTAAGCACAAAATGTAGATTTGACGAAATTACGCAATATCTAAGCGACAATAAAACTCGTTGTACAACTATGAGACTCAGGCCAAACGACGCAGAAAAATCTCGCGGTTCGTATGGTATATATAACTCATTTTACGGATTTATGTCGGTTAGTAAGGATTGCCTTTCAAGCGTCGATTTTTTTTATAAATATATATATAAAATAAAAAATAATAAATTTTTACAAAATAAAAATGTAGATCAAAGAGAAAACAATGTACTTAACAAAAAATAATAAAATGTAATATATAAAATAATAATAATACTATAAAATTTTGTCACCTGAATTTACCATTGTGGAACGCAATAAAGATTTGAATTGAATTGAATTGCAAATTTTTATTAGAATCAGACTTGCTGGGTATTGTAATTCGAATAAACCGCATTATACGCAAATATTCAGAATAATAATACTCCTGTCCCTGCAAGTGTCCAGGGCGACAACAAACGATATAGACATTAGTTCAACAATCGTAAAGATTAAAGTCAGAAGGTGAGAATGGGAGTCTCAAAGTCCCTGGTGGGACACATCTACAGGAGCACTCTGACAAAATGTACATTTAGAGTAATGCATTAGCTTATTCAACTGGAAACTGTAAACTTAAATAATGACTAGATTAAGCTTCGCTCACATTGCTATCTGGTGTAAAAGATTCCAGCATGACGTATCAATATATATTCAAATATAATTTAAAAAAACGAATAAGTATCCAGTAGCACATTACCAGATTCGATATATTTTAAACGTTATTAGTGAGATCTTTTTTAGACCCATCTGAAGTTGTTTTACAGCCCTTCCTATTTTAACCGTCCTAGCCCTAAGTTGGTTCCGTAATACGCAACTACGGTCGGCATCGCGTGTAATCAATATCCAATGAAGTAGAACTTTACCGATCTAATCAGGCCGCCATGTTGGCCATGGGGGTGGGTGCAAGTTTGTATGTAGATTTTGTTTACATTTCTTGGTTTTCAGAAATCTAACTCATATAAAAAAAGTATTTTTTGATTAAATGTACGAACCGGTATTATGCATATTTCTTTAGTTTTGCAAGCCCAAAGTTATATTAATAAAATAAAGTTATGATGGACCTTCGTTGTCTAGCTGTTTTTGATGATTTAGTTTTGTGACTGCAAACCAGAGTGGAACACTAAATTTGAATTAAAGGAGTCATGATTAAAAGTGCGAAGACTTTATGAGTAAATGAGATATATTTTTAGATATAATATTAATCTTCTTTTTTATTTGCCTCTGTGACTGGCGAGGTTAGTCGTTAATTTTCCAAATGCGTCACGATAAGCATTCGATAAGCATACTCGCTATCCCTGTCCTTTGCCCGATGTTGCTTAACCAATATAATATCGGTACGGATTGTAACATTTTTAACTGCCCTAAAATAAGTTTCCAGTCACGTTAGATCACTTGCACCTCCCGTACAGTCATGCACGGCTTACGCTCGCGGTCGCTTAATTTAATTTCTTGTATGCCACATGGCGAACCCACTGGAGATATCATGTACTGGCTGCCAACCTTACTTGCTGCTCAAGATTTATCTTCATGTTTATTCAACTGAGATGGGTACAGTTGTGGAGAGAAGTACATTTAATGAAACATTTTTTCATTAGAAATCTTTTCATTACGACAGACGAGACCGATTCGTATAACAAGAAGAGTTACTCTTAAAAAAATAAAGAATTTAAGAAATGTATAAGTACTTAATAATCAACACACAAAGATGGTAATTATTATTTAAGCGCATCTTAACGAAGTACTTCATTATATTTCTGTCACTATTTGAACTGCACTTTATCCAGTAGGTATGTTATAAAATTTGACGTTCATTGTTAAGTAGTTTAGTCTGAGGTTGTTACACTGAGGTTTGATTTCTAGCATAAACATGATTGTAGTCTAAGAGCCCGCGAACCCCAGAACTTCGATATTTTATAAAAGCTGAAAGTTTGTCAGCGCATGCTCCCAACACAGGTAAGAACGATGGACCATTATGAAGTTTGGGTTACCGTGGCTTTGGCAAGGAAATACCATGTAATTATTACCCAAGTCTTATATATAAAGGTCAGCTATTACACTATAACCTAAGTACATTAACTATGTACTATGTACTAAATAATTGCGGAAACTTTATTGGTATTTGTGATAGGATTGTTATATTAGTTTTAAGAACTATATTCTGTATGTTTCCCTTGAAAACCAAATATGTAAATAAAACCAAATAAATAAATAAACGTAGATTTTTTAAATTTAATAACATTGCTTAATTCCGATCAGCCACTACACTTGTGAACTAAATGGACATTCAAGAAACCTGAAAGCTACGCTCGCAGCCTGAGCAACATATGCTGCGTTCCATTTGCCGATTACAGCGCTCACAGCGCTCATATACCCGTTCCGATTGCCCGTGAGCGCGCTCACAGCGATATCGATACGTCATCAATAACGTCATAAACGCCGCCATCTTCCCGCTCACAGTGCCCAAGCTACGGAGCATGGTTGCTGTGATCGGCCTGTCATACTGACACATGACGTTACTTTGTTGATGTTTTTATAAGTCGATTAAAGATTTTAAAAGCTTGCTTATTAATTTTCTTTTGTAATAATATGAAAAAATGGCTCCTGCTTCATTCAGGGTCAAAGATCTTAATGAAATTGTAACTTTAGACTTAAGCAACGAACAATCAGAATGTTAGCGCGATATTTACCGTTCCGATTGCAATAGCACTAATAACACTTTTAGCGCGCTCAAACGAATCGGAACGGTTTTGAGCACTTTTAGCGCTGTGAGTGCTGTAATCGGCAAACGAAACGATCAAGATGGAGATGATCGAATGCCTTCATAACTGTCAAGACACCTGTCATCTGTCACTCGTGACAACGGTGATTGTAAAGGGACCGAAACGTCGAGTTAAAACAAATTTAAACGCGATAAAATCCGGTTAAAAAGATTTTTATATAAGAATTCCAGAAAACAAAGCAATCTACTTATTATATACCGTGTGAGACAGTGGCAAAGGCCCTTAGATGTGCTTCACGACTGTTATTTTTTTGTTTTGCGAAAGCGGCTTATCGTGGCCTCTCGGAAGCTAAGAGCTCTTATGCCACTGGTCGTCACCCATTCCAGGAGTAACCACACCAAATGTTGCCTACAATCGACGATAGTCCAGCGATAGTGAACACCGTTGGGCCATAAGCGCTTCGTATAAGAATTGACAAAAGGGCCATAGCTCGAGATCGTTGATTTTCTGCCATTCGGGCCCACGGTGTGTGCAAACTTACTAATATTTAAGGCATAACCTTTTATGTAGGCCGTGAAAGTGCAACAATTGTCTCATTTTTAAATTTAGAATTTCACGGTAACACATTTCCAAGCTTAATGGAAATATCAAAGTGATTTAATACGATTTCCACCGCGTGTAATTCGATATTGCTGCCGGCACGTGCATCTATTATTAGCAAGGATGGTTATCTGGCTAATCGACGTAACGCGACGTAACTGACAGCTGGGCAAGTGCACCTATTTGTAATACATTGTCCTTTGCTTCCATCCCAGTCTAGTCCCAGACTAGTCCTGTCAGATGTTTTTGTATACAGCCTGTTTTTACTTTTGGACTGTACAACTATTATGGAGCAAGAATGAATATAATGGTGTAGTTTGAAATTATATGCTATCATAGTATAAAATTGAAGATCTACAAAAAATATATATTTTCTGTTTAATGTGCGCAAAATAATCGTTGCTATACTTAGTATTATTTTTGAAAATTTCATATAGATAAAGCAAATATTTTTATTAGTATTTTTGATTCTTAACCTCAAGCGAGCCTGTTTTACTTGGCTTCAGTTACGAAATATTTAAATAACATACGCTATATAAAAATATGTGGAAGATAGATCAAAACTAATCTCAATGAAGCAAATGTGATGATTATATACATTTTGAGAAAGACGTAGTAAAATAATATAATATGCTCCGTATGTTACGCGGAAAGGTTTCTATTACCTGGATGGTTAAATGAGAGCTTGTGACAAAATTGTGACAAAGGTCAAATAGTTTCATATAGAATATTATATATTCTTCTTAAAGTGGATAGTTTTCAATAAAAAAGCATTTGTAAGAATGTTTCACCTAGATTTGTTACATACACGTTTCTTATTGTTGACGTTACGACTCGGATACTAATTTGACTTTTATTAAAAATAATTAAAGTAATTTTTTTGATTGTTTATCAAGCCAAACACCAATTTGATCAAGTCGGCTGTTGGAAGTTATTTGAAACAAAAAATTCTACCCAAAGTCTACCACTGATTGAAAGGAAATAAATGAATTTGTGAAAAAGAACTGGGAAGAAACTACATAATTATAAAATAATGTAATTACTGTGTTCGGTAAAAATGTTTTCAATTATAAAGATACTCTGTTTTTCTGTAGTGGTAATAACAATCTTACAGAATTACACATTTTCAGATGAAAACTATTGTGCACTGCAGTAATATAGCGGGTCCTACGTTTAATACCGGTACACAAAGTGTAGGTTCACTTTCTATAATGATTCGTTACGATTTGCATAATATTCCTTGTATCTGCGAATACCTAAATTTAGTTTGAGGAAAAGAGAAATAGCACGCCTGCAGGTTTGTCGCGTCCTTCCTCACCAGGACGTTTACTTCAGAACCACCTGGAATAAGTTATTCATGATCCCGTAGGTAGTTGTTATTTAATAAGTCTACGATTAGTCTAACAGACGATTTAACAACTTAAAAAAAATGGTATACAAATGTCAGTAAGTCAAGAAATTTAACAAGTGAAACAAGAAGGGAGAGTTCCTGCTGTTTATTTCCTTAGGAAACATTTATTTTGAGCCGCCTAAGCAGCACCCTCACGGGAGGGAGGTGGTCGATGCGTCATGCATACCGCCGCAGGAAAATACCGGCCTCTGCGGGGTGATGTGGAACTCACCAGAGTGGCACCTAACCACTAAAAACCACCTTGCCGGCTGTAGCGTGGGAATGCTGTCAACCTTCATCGGAGCGACACCCTGGTAGGGAGGTGGGTGCGCAAGCAGGGACCCGCTAGAGGGTCACCCTCTGAGAATAAATATCACATAAGGTGTAAAGGACAGTTTGGCTGATGGTTATTCGGCCTGGTTAGCCTTAAGCTGGTCCAGATTCGCCGAGAGCTGTTCGGGGGGATCCTAGAGTGCATTTCTCGGTCTACGGACTTTGTACCTCGACGGCATGGACGGAGCAGTATATGTTACTGACTCGCGAATGAGGGGGTTTGGATTCTCTTCGGATCGCTTGAAAAAAGCGGTGGAGAGCGTCCTAATTTGTTGTTGTACTGTAGGTAAGTCAAGATCCCTATGCAGGTCTGCGTTACGCACGTACCACGGAGCATCCGTGGAAGAAGAGATTCTGGACTACACAGTTAAATGTTAAATTGTATGTAGCAATCCTATCTTCCGATCACCAGGGTACTGGAGTAGTATCACAGCAAAGAGATGACAGATTGCTTTGTTTTAAAATCCAAATTTTTGAATCCACGTTGTAAAAACGCGGGCGTGAACCAGTCTTGAACAGTTTATAATTTGAATCAAATAAAAAAAAAAACTTAAACTTTGTGTGAGCATGTCTGCACAGATTAGACAGGTTTCGCAAAAGTCTATACGTCAGTGCGGGCAACTGTCTGTGAATTGTCTCATTAAAACTAGTTATTGTTTTTGTTATTGAATATATAGAAAATTTTTTAATAAAGAGTTTAAAATATACCTATACAGCATCAATTACAGCACATAATAAAACAATGTAAGACAACTGAAGCGGTCTTATCATACGTTGACAGCTTAAGTTCCCATTGTAGCTTGTATTGATATTTTCCAACTGAACTACGCTCAAAAGTTATGTTAAAGAGGTCACATTGTATGGATACCGTATTGTTACAATCTATTTAAATTCTTAAAACGAGAAATGTTGCCTGGATAGATTTAATCTAAGTGTATTTTGATTTTGTGTATTTTGACTGGCATGGCAATAAAATGTTATATTATTATTTAAAAAAAATTAAACATCTTCCTTTTCTGCTTGCGTTAATTTCCAAGTAAAAAGCTGGCTGTCACTGTCACAAACTGAAGTAGGAACTAGTTTCATGCGTGCCTCGGTTAAATGAGTCTGAGATTGGCACCAGTCGCGTATTGTTGGAAGGAGCGGCTGCGGAGATACCCACCTACTGTGCTACGTAGCTCAACTGATATTTTCTTATTTTTGTTTTTTCATTCGTGTGTTGTGGTATTTTCTATTTTTCTTATTCCGTGGCAATTAAATAAATGTGCTTCTTTCTTTCTTTCTAGTTGCAGATTTCATCAGATGTTGTTAAAGTTTGTATATTTGAATTATTTAATTGGAATTTAGGTTCAAAATGTAGGCCTTGTGAGTAAATTTGGAAGCCGACACCTGTAGTCGCGTGTTTCGCAGGAAATCCATTATTAACACGAACACAGCTTCAGTATTAGTCGATGTATTATATATCGAATTTATTGATGAATAAATAATGAGAGAGAACCCACATATTTCACAATAATTAACGTTACTTATTGATTCTACTTACCGTATGATGAGTGGCTCGGATTATAATTTTATTTAACATAATTTAGAAACATACTATCCTCAGTGAACCCTAATTAGTATCAAAAAAGGTTCTGTAACAATCCTGATTGTAAAAGGGACAATACATGAAATTAGCGCGCGATGTAATGTTCGCAGCTCACGGTTCAAAGCCTAGGTGCACTCCAATTTTTCACTTCGATAGGTTCTCTCCAATTCTCATTAAAAGTTCAATATATTTAATTTTAGTTCTTCTGAATTTTCGTTTTGTATTGAATAAATATTAATAGTTGTATATTGATTAATCAAACCATCCTCCATCCGTCAATTTACTCAAAATGTTAATTTTTTTCTATTTTGCAACCATTTGCCGTAAATTTTCTGAATATTTAGTCATATCAATATTTTATAGACATACAAGCTCTTTCAAGATAGAAAGAGGTTTATAACCTTTATCGACGCATAGCTTTATTCTTCCAAATAATGTTTTTTTATTTGGAATTATTTCAAAGCTCCTGCTGAATCATTATGTCTACGGAAATTGTGTTTTTCAATGTGGTTTCTCGAACGGCACGTTCAGCGACACGTGCAGCGACGTGTCAGTACTACTGTTCCCACTACAAAATCGCTTTCGTAGACCAAGTAGCAGTAACTCTGATCTCTACACGTATGTTGCTAATATCAGTCGATGTTATCTACGTCGTCTTTATGTACTCTAAGTTATTAGAGAATTAGCGCGTTTCACGTGGGTGATCTTGTCTGTAAACTCATTTATATTTGGGAAGAACCATTTAAATTTCGGCAAATTTTTTTATGCATATGTGAAGTCATTACATAACCAGCCTTTCAATTTAATGGCATATAGCTTTGAGAGGCTTCCTGGCGTCCCGACGTAGCGTATTATGTTGCCAAGTTCGCGGGATTCGTTTTCACTTGCCGAAGTCAATGTGTTTGACGTAAACATAGTATGCTCCGCGCCCTCGAGAAAAATAATTGACATTTATGAGGCTTTTGATACGTTCGGCTTTGTAAGAATATTATGAGTGACGACTACTACCTATGTATAATAATAATAATAGTAAGAATAATAATAGTACTTGGGTTTTTAAAGGTTTCGAATAGTTCCAATGCGGGTTTATCGCACTTCGGAAATGAAATAGGAAAGATGACGATGCGGCTGAAAGTCAAACTCTATTTTTAGCAGTGTCATAATTTATAATTGACACTGACAGCTGTCATGTTTTAACCATATACAGTGTGGATACCACTCATGGGCAAAAAATGAAACCACAAGTAATAATAGTCCACAGAAGTATAACACAATCGAATATTACACGAAAAACCGCAAATTAAATAACTTTCATTTTCTAACAAAATAAATAGCGAAATAAATGCAGTATCAGTATAACACTCTGTTTGACAACGTACCTTAGCCTAAGCAGAAGAGTGGCAACGATGCACACGCATGGCGCGATAGGCAGCACGGCGCCGCCATCTTCGATTGTTGTTTTACGGTTTGCGACGTAATGAGAAAAAATCACTTACTTTCATGTTTTTACTGCGCTTTTTTATTTCGTCACGATTTAACTGAACTGAAAATAAACCCAATCATGGCGCACTATCCTATACATTAAAATCATGTATGTATACTCTGCAGCACTGTAAAAATGCTGTTATCGCGGAATTTTGTTAAAACACACACACACACAAAGTACCTAGTGTCAATTTCACCATAACAAATAAATACTGAATAAATTAAACTACCTAATAACCACAGTTTACAATAATTACTGCACAATGCGCGAGCGCGAGCCGAGTATCAAAATCTCTGCAATAAGCACATGCGCACTGCGCAGTGGCCCGGAAGTCTAGCGGTGAACTGACGTGACGAGTGCGAGTGAGTGACAAAACATGACTTCCCAGTTGGCAAAAAAACATAAGTCATAAATAGTGCAATTGTTAGTATTCAATACTTATTTACAATTACGTACCTAAGAAAAGGAACTATGATAATCATTAATGCACTAAAATAAGAGTATGTTTGCGTTATTAGAGTTTTTATTATTATTGTTATTAACAATTAACAAATTATTTTAAGGAAAGGTCTATGTACCTATTATAATGAATGTTTATTCTTTTTGTTTTTACGATTGAATTTATGAATTTTAACAGGAGCGATTCGACTCGTCCAGTCTAGGCGTAACACGTAAAAACAATTCATAAGATTTCACTGTCTACTTCTTTATTTATTTTATCTCTAATTACACATAATCATTTTTAATAAGAACGCTTTTAAGTACAGTTATGATAATTTTAAAAACACTATGTACTGAGTGATTAAAGCTAAACATTATAAACATAATCTCGAATCATTTTCTCTTTCAACTTATTTATTAACCAATTATTATTCCCTTTACAAAACAGTGGTAACTAACTGATTATAACATGCTATCTTACATACAACTTTAGAAAACAAGTTTGTCGGGTTATTGTCATTTTTCTCAAAAATATGATTTTGTACTTAGCATCCTTTTACGGTAGTGCGGCAGGTGTGTCCACCCTGCACGCGCCCCGCTCAGGGGAATTCCCGCGCTCGGCAAATAACGCACTACTTGGCAACGTCGCATTTCTCCAACTAAGTACCTAAATAATGTTAATTCAAGTTCATTGACTCATTGACCTAGTGTAGCAAATCTACAGAGTGTGTCTCTACGAATTTGCTCAAAATGAAAACTCTGGTTTTTGACCAAATTACTGGACCGATTTCTTTCATTTTTTGTATACTGTTAGAAAAGGCGATAACAAGTATGAGGTTTCATTTATTGCCCATAAGTGGTATCCATACTGTATTGAAAACGATGACCGCTATGTGTTCAGATTCGTTGGGCGTGTAGGTACTTTAATAATAAATTTTACTTGTTTATTTCCGTTTTAGCTTAGTCTGCCTCATACGCCGGAGATCCCAGGTTCGAGTCCTGGCCGGGGCATTAATTAAATGAACATAAATGTTTGTTCTCGGGTGATGGTTGTTGATATTTATATATGTATGTTTATTCTGGGTTCCATAACACAAGCTCTGCTTGCTTTGGGGCCATACGGTTAGTGTAATTGTCTGGGGATTTATTATTATTTTATTATAGCTACACAGAAAATAAATTGCTGTAGAGAAAAATCGGCATTGTCAAGTCGTAGTGACCGTTGGAACAATAGGCATATCATTAAGTTGATCTGATGCAGCCTTCCAGCCACCTGAGCATCTGAGCATCTGTCATCTGAGCATCCCGCAGCAGGCGCCTGCGGAGTCTTATTTCCAAAAGGGAGGGGAGTGAGCGAGGGCAGTGTATGTTTGTATAGTCATTAAGAAATATACTTACTGTAGTGTAGTGTAGTGCTAAATACTAGTAAATTAATTAAAATAACTAATATGTAACTAATTAAAATAAGATGTAAATTTAGTTAAGAATTGTAATTAAAGACCAATTAGGCGAATTGTAATAATTTCCTAAATAAATTAGGATTCTGAGTGATAAGTTATTTAAAAAGAGAATATAAAAATGTAAAGGCTATGAATTTGCAATCTTAACACCTACTTTACAATCCATAGATCAGATACATGTTTTAAAGGTTCAGAAATTCTAAAAATCCTTTGTTATCATACTAATTTGTCATGTGACATGCTTTGACGTGAAATTTCGTACGAATTATTATTATACTCGTAACATCCACTTAGAGGTAAATTTAAGTAAATTTATTTGTATAAGAAGACTCAGCATAATATATGAAATTTACGAAAAGTAAATAAATTCCTAAACGTAGAACGGCGTGCGATAGCTACGCCTGACGGATTGAAATTGATGATGTGAGAAATATTAATGATCGAACACGGAAAACGCTACTAAATATAATTAAATATTTACTTTAAAATATGTTAATTAAACCAGTTATACATGACGAAACTCTTTCTGTGTTATTTTTAAATAAAACATATATCTTTTTATTGATAACTTTAGTTTGATGATGACAATATATAGATAAGAATTGACTTATTCTGGTGACGTTTTATTTAATAACTAATAAGGAATGCTTCTTCGAAAAATATGTGGTTTAATGGAATGCCAGCCTTACGTAAATTAGTTCCAAACGAGACGCCGAAAACCACAAAAAGTAACGTCAAACTACGTTCCATTTTTCTCCAGTTAATATTTTTTCCATTTCCCGCTTCCCGTTTTCATAATAATACATTGACGGTACATAACAAGGAGTTTTCTCAAATATTTTTCTTGGGTTTCGTTTTTCGTCTCTGGTAAGTTTATACTAGAAGTTTTGTTATCGTCAAATACGCATCGTTGTCTCTATGTGTAATATATATATGTGGTTATGAATTAACATTTTCCGTGTGTTCCTTTACCTTTGTCTAATTCTATTTTTCTTATAACTCACTGAGCCATGAAAACCCAAATATGAAAAGCAATTTTTTTTCTCCCTTACGTTTTTAAAATTTTTATTTATTTGTGAACAATTTTAGCTCAGGCTTCCGAGGGGAGGCGAAATGAAAGCCCCAAAAGCGAAATGAAATAATGTGTTATACCTTACGCAAATATCCATCATCACTAACAGAACTATATTCGAACATTTAAAACTTTACATGTGCGATTTAATACACTAATGGCTCCATCTAGTTTACACTGATGGAACTACACCTTACAATACATGTAAAAAGAACAATGCTCAAACGAAATTATACAATTTGAATAAATACGTGACATCCACGTTATAGGTATAACACTAAAAAGGTTTGGCAACGGTATTGTTAAAAAGGATTATTTAAAAAGTATATTTACTGCTAATTAAACTTCTTTTAAATATAAACGAAGTAAAAACAATAAAGTTCATGGACAGAGTGTTTAAATTAAATTTTATTTAAATTAAATTTGAATAGAGAATTATGTTGTTAGGATAAAGCTGATCGTAATTTTATAAAAAATGCATCCCCAAACTCTATGGTCCAAGCTGTACTTAGTTGTTAAGTGACATGTCAAAGAGAATGTTATACTGTTGAACTCAAAAGGCGTGTCACGCCCTGTAATTCATAATTTAGTATTACATACCTATTTATATAATACAATAGACAGATTAACGAATGTCCAAAATATTAAAATGCGAATTAATGAACTCAGTTCAGAAATATTCCTTAGAAAATTACTGGTTTCAATCTTTTCAAATGTGTGGATTTAGGATAAAAAATTAAGTTCAGAGCTGTTTGAATAACATTTTGAGAGATTGATTGTTCGTTGAGCGGCAGACTTTTAGACGATATGTCTTTTCATAATATGGATCAGAATAATTTTATAAAAAATGAATCTAATAGAATACTTGATTTAGTTTTCTCAAATTTGTCTCAAAATATTAAAGTATGTAACGCACCTAATCCGTTAACTAAATTAGATCCACACCACCCCTTAACATAGAAATATATATTTTTTTGGTAATTATAGAAACCTTAGGCCAAAACGTAACGTAACATTAAATTACTATAAAAGTGATTACGAAGCCATAAATAAAGAATTAAATGATATTTATTGGTGAACAGTTTGGCAAAATATTGAAGCTAAAGACATCAATTGCAAAGTTGATGCCTTTTATACACAGATTAATGCAATTATAAATCGACGTCCTCCTCATACCAAAACAAAAAGTTCTAGATATCCAGTATGGTAAAGTGAACCATTGATCAAATGCCTGAAAGAAAATGCTACATATCACAACAAATTTAAAAAATACGGCAATCTTATGGATAAGTTAACGTTTGAAACACTTCGAAAAGGATGTGAAATAATGATAAAAAATTGCTTACAAACATTTATCTAATGCGGCGCAAACATTACGTAACAATCCAAAACATTTATGGTCTTATATAAATTCACTCAAATCAAACAATCACTCAATACTAAATAAAATGAGTTTCGGAATCATGAATGCAGCAGGTGGTCAAGATATATGTGATCTTTTCTCGAAGTATTTTAACACCGTATATCAAACTATGCTTACACCCACGCAAAATTTATCGCCGTCTCATACTAACTATAATATACCTTGGGTATTCTAACTTTAACCCAAGAGGAGGTTTTTCAAGCTCTATCACAACTTCATGTGGGCAAAGGTGCTGGTTCTGACGGCATTCCTCTGATATTTTTAAAAAAATGTGCCAAAAACTTTGCTGCTCCGTTAACACACCTTTATAACGAATTGCAACGTTTAGGTGTATTCCCTACATATTGGAAAAGCGCACGCATAACACCGATTCACAAAAAGGGGGATAAAGGAGATGTATCCTAGTGCAGACCTGTCTCTATTTTGTCTAGTATTGGAAAGGTTTTTGAGAGTATAGTGGTTAAAAAGATATACTGGCATGTTAAACAACAACTTCATCAATCGCAACATGGTTTTCTACCCAAAAAATCTACTTCCTCCAATTTAGCAACCTCAATTACTGACATTGCAGAAGTGCTTGACAATGGGAATGAAACGCATGCTATATGTATATACAGATTTTAGCAAAGCCTTCGATCTAATTATCCACGATCTCTTCATAGACAAAATCAATAAAATGGGAATTCAAGGCTCACAAGAATAAACAAGCAAACAAGAATAACTTCGGGGGTTCCGCAAGGTTCACATTTGGGTCCACTATTTTTATTATTTTTGTAATTTTGTAAATGATTTAGCGGATCTAATTGAATGTAATTTTACCATGTACGCCGATGACC
Organism: Marasmarcha lunaedactyla; assembly: GCA_923062675.1. NCBI lineage: Eukaryota > Metazoa > Arthropoda > Insecta > Lepidoptera > Pterophoridae > Marasmarcha > Marasmarcha lunaedactyla. The sequence continues at coordinate 23,221,692 of OV281353.1, forward strand.
TAAAACTATACAAAGTCATAAACACCGAAGAGGACTCTAGGTTCCTACAATCTCAAATAGACAAAGTGTTCGTGTGGTGTTCTCGAAACCGGTTGTCATTAAATATAAGTAAATAACAAAATTGAGTAAGAAAAGGAATAAAAATAATTTATACGATCAACGGATTAACTTTAAATGAGGTGTCTATTATCCGTGACTTGGGTGTTATAGTAGACAATAAATTAAATTTCAAAAATGACATTGATGCTTTGGTATTGAGGTCCTCCCGTTTGTCGGGTTTTATTAATCGACAAGTGACCTCATTCAAAAATCCAACTGTAGTCATACCTATCTAAAGCAGCCTAATCCGTAGTTCTTTAGAGTATGCTAGCCAAATCTGGAATCCTTGTTACAATGTCCACTCTAGCAGAATCGAACGAGTCCAAACACGTTTATTGTACAATCTAGCGTATAAGATGAATAAATGTAAAGATTTAAAGTCATACGAGTCTCGGCTACAGTATTTCAGTTTAGATACACTGTATTCCAGACGGAAAATTGCTGACACTAAGTATTTATACAAAGTAGTGAATGGATTTGTAGACTGCAGCGATTTTCTTCAGAAAATTATGTTAGTGGTTCCTCGACAAGGTAGCAGGCTATGCAACAGACAAACATTGCACATTCCACATTACAGAACGAATGTAGGACAAAATTCGATTGACTCTGCAGAATGATTAGAAGCTATCGCTGCATTCAAAGTAAATTTGATAATTTTAATAAAGTGGGCATTAGCACAGCTAAAACTACCATAAAGAAATACCTAAATGATTTACGTAATTTGCGAGCCAAAAATGTTTGTTTTCTTGATTAAATAATGTATTTTTTTTTCTCAGTATATATAATAAATGTATCAGATTATTCACAATTTTAAAACTATTGTTTATTCTTTTTTTGTTTTGATAAAAGAAATATTTCCTAAATGTACTATTTAACAATATGTTTTGTTGTGTTCACTATTTTAAGATAAGAACTGATGTAATACATCTAGGTATAAATATTGTGACCATTTGTGTCTTGTCTGGTTTGAGAACCAAATAAAAAACAAATGTTCCTGCGATGTTAAATCTGTATTCAGAAACACATTAGTACAAAAATCATCAAAAAGTTTACACACATATGTTCCACTTACTTATCACATGTTTACCGATGCATCTTCATCACAGTGCGTGACGCGATGTTCGTATCTACAGCTTGGTCGACTCGGGCGTTTGTTTACTTACAACGCAAGGGAAGTAGGCTGACTGCGTGCCGTGCGATTTCAAACAACCTGTCACATACCTTTTTACCAGGTTTATGGTTGATTTTGATTGATTGAGAAAGTTTTTATATAATACTATCAAATAAATCGTTAATGTACAGTTTCATAATCGATAGCGCGGTGAGATAGACGCTGGCTTTTCGTCTTCAATTCCTCGGTCGTGATAGGTTGTGACAAGCATTAGGAACATGATGATATGATGACTGGAATGAGATAGTTATAGTCTATTCGCGATAAGAAAACAGTGAATCATTGATACAACTACAAATATTAGCCAATGAGGGCACCGTATTAGTAAAAGTTTTCTTACTGTCGGTGATGCTATTGGCTAAAACCTATTGCTGACACGATTGTGACGACGTCACTGTATTCCTAACGCGAACGAACTGTAGTGTGAATTATTATTGTGGTTTAACCTTTAAGTTACAAATTGTAAGATCAAAGTAAATTATCCTTAAGTTAGGTTACTATAGTAAAACTACGTTACGGAGTTATTAGTTAAGAATTTACATTAAAGTTTATTTGTTGAGTTACTAGAGAGTTTAAGTGGTTCGGAGAACAAGTTAATTCTTTAGTCTGGGTTATTATGATAGCCATAGAGAGATAACCATATTGAAGTTTTCTGCGGCTTGATCAACACTGATACCAGAGTTCGGGATTCCGTCACACGATAATTAGGAGATAATCACACGATAACCTAACAAGTTTATAAAAAGGGTTGTAATCTAAAAACGCAAACATACCGGAACTAAACCATGCTCGATATGTGAACAAACTGTCTTCAAACCCCGATGTCGCTGCGGGCTACAACCTGCACCCAGGAAATATCTATTAACCATATTACTGCGTAACTCTCCCGTACAGACACTTCGTAATACTCCCGTAATAAGAATAAATCCACAAAAGCCTCGTAAATATGGCTTTATTACCTCCCTCTTATAAAAGTATTAAGAATTACAGAGCGAGGAAAAGGGTGGCATGAGCTACCCGTGAGGGTCGCTTTTTAGGGATGCTGATGTTAAAAATAGCCACTTCATAAAATGGTTCGCTGTTCTTGTGAAAAAATACAGACATTAATGTTGTATTAATGACTTTTGTATTGATTACAAATACCAACTAATTCGGTACGTAAAGTTAGTTTGAGGAATACGTATTTTAATTTTTTTATAAGATTGAGCTATTTCTGTGCTGTATTAAGCTAAATCTATAAATGTTGGAAAAGAAAAAATAAAGAACTCTACAATTATCTACGGATCCTTGATAACAGATATTTACTAAAAATACAAACATGATAGTTGAACCAAAAGTGATTTAGAAAATGATACTACTTCATGATGTCATATCGGTTGAGAGGTTGGCTGTGAGTCAAATTATTTTACGCATTTTCGTTAAAATAAGCTAAACAACTTATTCCTGCGAGTTTTTACTAACAAAAAATATTACAAAAAGTTGTATCTCGAAATGGTTTTTGAATTAGTATGAGATAATTTTTCTCTACAAACCGAATTGTTCATTAATTGTTTATTCATTGTCATGAATGTTAAAATATCATTGCAAAACAAGCATTTTAAAGATTTATAATTAAAACAATTATGCTATCAAAACGGCACAAGAATACAAATATCTTATTTCTTAACATTGACAATTGCTTGTTCTTATTGACGTAAAATAAAGCATGAATCTACCACCAGTTCGGAGAAACCTTCGCGAAGAAGAACTGACAGGAAACTTCTCGGGTATAACTTTTTCAAAATTTTACAATATCTCTTTAAAATTATTATTATTTGTATCTGTTAGCACGGCAAGTCTCGCTTCCCCAAGTATCGTCCCCTCGAACCCTAAACCAGCCAGCGAACAAATCGTAAAGACTTCATGGTACCCTGCCAGGGCAGCCAAGTTTGAACATACATTAGTATCGTGAACATATTGAACTATATTGAAACCATGGGGTCCTGGGGACAAGGTGCTCATCGTCTTTTTTCGGACCTAGCGAGGCGATTGGTGAGTGACCCGAAGGCTGGCACCTACCTCGCACAACGAATTTCTACAGCGATCCAGCGTGGTAATTCAGCCAGCCTTTTGGCTACGTTGCCCTCAATGCATTCAAGTTTAGATTTAGTGTTTTATTTGTAGTATAATTTTAACGTATAATTATTTATTTAATTTAAATTTTAAATTTGACCAAAAATATGTATTAACTAGCAAGGAATGTAAATTGTATTATGACTTTTTATCATGTTTGGACCAATAAATAAACAGTTTGCATTAAAAAAAAAAAAAACTATAGTGGATATTTAATCTAGATTTTCTCCGTCTCGCAGCGTCGTTATTCACGACACAAACTTTGCTTACTTTGGAGATTTTAATTTATACTTCCGGTAAAAGATTACCAACAATGTATCAAAGATAAATTGTTTCCTTCGAACTCAATACCTACACCACTGTCAAAATTTTACAGATAAAACTTTGTACCTATTTCCACCTTAAAAGACTGTAAGATATCTGCATGAAAAGTTGAGAAGTTATAACAAAACTGATAAAATTTTTTATTATTTACTAATTTCAAATTTAGTAACAAAATGTACAAAACCCATAGCGAGTGGAACCCGCTTAGTAACTTGTAAACTAAAAGATGGCAGCACTGTTTGACAGCGCTCGGGGCCCCAACTACTTAGTTGCTTCTTAAGCCCCGGCCACACGAAGCAAATATTCATTCGCTGCGTGCACTAGTTTGGCACTTTCAAAGCCGTCAAACGAAATCAGATCCATCCAATGATGAATGGTGTACGGGGCTAAGGTCGTTTCAGGAGTTACTGCTTTTGCTTGTAATATAATAATTCTCGGCCAAGGAGTATTTCATTAAATGGCCATTTAACTCCGTCTTCCTAAGTGATTTTTATAATGTTTCTGCGGGCAAAGTTTAAAAATTTCAGTAAACACTGGTATGACATATTGTACAAAAAGTTAATAAACTGGTTTTTCTACTTTTTGGTACTTAGTTCAGGTATTTCCTACCTATTATCGAATGACACTCGTAAAAAATACCAAAGCAAAGGATATTTAATTCCTCAATAACAAGTACCGGATAAAAGAAATTGCACAGTTTGCAATGAATTGCAAAATTATTGCAAAAATTGCAGAAGAAATAAAATTGCAGATTTTGATCATGAAATCATCAGATCTATTTATTTATTTATTTAAAGTCACACCAACAACATATACAGGGTGTCCGGTAATGAATGGATAACGTTGAAACGTCTAATAGTACAACTTATGGCCGTTCTGAAAAAAGTACGAAAAATAATTTATCATAAGTAGTACCTCTGATATTTCTTTTTTAAAGAAAAGTTTTTTTTTTCAATATTATTTTACTGTCTTAAAAACTATGACCAGAAATGAATGATTTCTATTAGTTTTTTGTTGTTTTAACATTATAGACCAACTGTGTTGATAGATTAAAAGTAAATAGTATGAAAAGCTTACGCAATTTTTTTTTTAGAAATACGCAAAATAATTTATTTTTGAAAAATATGCAAAAAATATTTTTAAAGCAAAGTTCAAACCTCTTGGGTATGAAAAAAATTTAAGAATACACGGGTGGCCAATAATTTTAAAATAATGTCTGTTTCAAGTACATTTTAAAATGGTACAAGTCATAAATGTATCTTTCATAAATAGTGACTTATTGCCATTAATGTAGAAAAGGAGAAAATTTGACTAAATAACCAAATTTGTACTATGGGAATTTTTTAAAAATCGAATTGCGTTTTTAATCGAAATGCGAATTCTTTAAAAAAGAAGTATCAGAGGTACTACTTATGATAAATTATTTTTCGTACTTTTTTCATAACGGCCATAAGTTGTACTATTAGACGTGTCAAGGTTATCCATTCATTACCGGACACCCTGTATATTAAAATAAACATAGTTAGTTACAATTTCAAGTCATAGTTCCGATACATATGTCATAATTAGGTATGATCAGAACCACTCACTGCAAATTATAAATTTATTTTCTTCTATAAGAACCTGAAACTGTACTCAAACTTTATTTATTTTGAGGCTATCTTTTTAAGGAAATCACGGTTCTTATTGAACTTATTCGAACACGAGTCTCCATACAAAGCATAATTTTGAAATGTAAATTTTTTATTTTTTACTGACGCCATAAACTAATTAATGATCTTTTGATTTTAAGATTGAACCCACTCTTCTTAGGCCTCTGTTGTAGCACTTTATTTTGTTAGGCTTCCTTGTTGATTTCTGATACATAGTTTTGGCTTTAGCTCTTATGACATCAACATTGAAATCCTGTAATTATAATCTGTGTATAAACACTGATATAAGTTGCTATTCTCAAAATAAATTACTACCTTTTGAGTCTTAACGAATTTCGATATTAATCTCATTGCTCATAATGTAATGTCCCCAACAACATACCATTAAATAGTTACGAGGTACGTAGTTGTATAGCCGGTGGTAGACAGAGTTCTCATCCCAGTCTCGCCACTCCACAGAATGGTCAGATCAGGACATAAACTGCCCTCCGGACACTCGTAAACATGTAGATGTCGCAGTGTGATCAGATAATAAGTGTTCTTGCAAACGTACTGGAACCATTGCAAACACTCCAATGATTGCGAAACAGCACAACCAAGAAGATTTCGTAATCATTCTAAAATTATTTTCGGTATTTTTGCGGAAAAACCGACATCGATTTTGTTGTATAAGAAATACCCAAGCTGATTGGTTTGTTAAAAACATTGAAATCTATTTCTGTGTTGCGACTTGAAGTTAGTACTTCAAGAGCACATTTGATTTGTTGATTTAAAAATAAAACAGTATGAACTCTGAAACAATATGCACTGAATATTCAAATTGTAAATTATTAAACGAGTAATATCAATAAATTCTTTCTATTTAGGGATGTTTGCTCAATACAAATTTAAGGCACTTTGTCCGTCTTAATGGGTTCTCTATTTTGTCTTATAAACTTTTCCTCATAATACTATAACCTAGGGTATCATAACACTGTTTGTCACAAGGAAGTAAGTTTTTCATGACTTGCTCCACCAGAAGACTCGCTACGGCAGCCCATTGCTTCACTCACACGCTCGACCAACACTTGGCAAGTCAGCGGGTCGTTTCACTCGCTACGCGCTGGTCTCACGTGCTTGTACCTCTCAGGACTTACTTCGTAAACTTCTGGCTGTGTGCTTTTAGAATTGCACTTTAGGATCGAACAAATATGGGCCACGACAAAATCGGGTGGTCCGATTCGGGTCAAAAACAACAGCTTTGTATAGTTAAAATTTAAGAGAAAAGTATTTTAGGATAAATGTGTTCATGCCAAGATGAAAATAGCGTAAAATATTGATATTATTTATATTGTTAATAATTCTAGTAGACGGCCGAGTGGCGTAGTGGTTCGAGTCCTGGCCGGGGCATTCATTTGTGTGATGAACACAGATGTTTGTTCTCGGGTCATGGTTGTTGATACTTAAATATGTATATTTATTCTGGGTTCCCGCCAGTTCGCTGTATGGTCATCCATAACACAAGCTCTGCTTACTTTGGAGCCATACAATTGGTGTTGTTGTCTGGGGATTTGTTATTTATAATTCTATGTTAAATATTTAATAAAAGTTATTATTACGCCCTTTCTGCTTTTTGTGTCAACTCTACGATACACAACAAATAAAATAGGATTTTAATATACGATGCAACCAAATACAACAAATAAATAGATTTCAATGTTTCCAATCCAATCCAATCCAATCCAATCAGCTTTTGTGTTTCCTATCCAACTAAATCGATGTCATTTTTGTCACAAAAATACCGAAAACCTTTTTAGAATAATCGCGAAATCTTTTACTGCGACATAGACATTTTGGCTGTAAGTACGCGAGTGCCCTTTTAATTAATGTTCTATTTTTATTATACGCTATAGTATTTCGTGATAGGGTTATAATTTGGTTTTTGAAGTATGTAGTAGAAACAAAGTAATGTGTGAAATAAAAGGACTATCATTTTCTTGGTTGTTTGTTGAATATGACAGATTCATTCTCGATCTCGACCTCCCTTGCACCGTCCCAGCACCTATTCGTAATAGAAGCTCTAGCATTTTTATGACATTACTATTTTGATGTGAGTTAAGTTTTATCCCCCCCCCCCCCCCACCAGCTTTTATCCGTTCGCAGCGACGACGTGTAGGACATTTAGTGGAAGATCGCTACGCATTAATTTAGATTTAGGTAGCAACTACCAAAAAGCCATCGAATTACGTAAAATAATAATTTTAAAATAAAAATAGCTTTATTCAGTAAAATATAAGGCTTTAAGCCTTTCTCCAGAAAACCGTTTTCAAAGAAACCTTTCAATGTAAGTTAATTAATTAGAAACATTCATTCTCGTAAGTAATATTAAGCCCTCTCGTACAGTCGCGTACAGCTACCGATCCTAAGTATTTCATTCTTTGCATGTTGTTTAGTTAAACATCTTGAATCTCGAGTATGCTTCCTGTAAGAAATTTATCACTATTTTTCTTTAGTAATGTTGAATACTGGTGTGGACAGAAGTTATTTTATAATGATTTTTGTAACCCTGCTTTTTATACACGTATGGATGATCTACTATAATAATGTGAAGCGTTGAAAATATACATGCTAATAAATGTAAATAAAACGCAATGAACCTAATCTTGTAATGACATATTTTAAATTATTTTATTTTAGCCCTGCCTGTACCTGTGAGCCTAAAACCACAAACCGCGACAAGGTTCGGAGGGCAAACTCGATACGAATAAAATTTTACACACTTTTGCTATTTACCTGTAATATACCCTGCCCGTATCGCAGCTTTTAAGACATTGGAATTGGTTTTCGCTTTTTTGTACGTATGGTTGCGAGAAAATATAATACTAATTATAATATAGAAATGTAGCCTTGATTTTGTTCGATGATTTATAGAAAATAAATTACTAAGTGAGTATTAATTAGGTTTTTAGCTAATCACTTACATAGTTTCCTCAATTTATCAAATGTGGGAGAGACAGGAGAATCTTGTACTCCGGGTGAAATACTTGCGTGTTGGATGTTATACGAGCCTGTTTCTAGGAATATACTTTAAATATCATCTACAGTTGAAACGGTAATAGTAATAGTAGAGTTTTTTTATATTAAGCTCGTGTCTGGGCCAGTAAGTAAGTACAGTCCGTCATATTGTACGCGCCGTTCGAACCACGTGTATGTGTGTGTTGTGTTCCGGAGAAGGGAACGGACCTGGAACAAAGGCCATTCCAACTCAGGCCTGTGGTCAGCAACGCATCATTATTCGATAATCAATAAATAACAATATAATTAATCAAGAAATTGAATTCAGGCGTTCCAGTCTGTTAATACTAAATTTTACCACTTTATTTATTTATTTATTAACATTCACAAAATCCACAGATCTTAATTTATTTATAAACAGTAAGACTTACAAATAAAATCCTACATCCGATAACGGATTTACATTATATTTAAATATCCACATAGAGAGCAATTAAAGAGTTAAGAAAAATTAGTTAAAGATTAAATTCCGTTTAAAGATTAGTTTCCGCACCGGAGGTCCTAGGTTCGAATCCTGGCCGATCATTCATTCGTGTGACCACTGATGTTTGTTTTTGGGTCATGATTGTTGGTATATATATATATATATATATATATATATATATATATATATATATATGTATGTTTATTCTGGGTTCACCCCCAGTTCGCTGTATGGTCATCCACTTTGGGCCATACAGTTGGTGTGTTTGTCCGGGGATTTTTTATAATTGTTATTACTGTTACATTGAAATTTCAATATTTCTTATCTAAAATATTTGCTTTCTACACGCGTGTCAGTTGGCTTTCGTTTGCAAAAGAAAATGTTCGATAGAGCCACTTTCGCTAATTACTAGATTCTCTTGAGCCTGTGGTAGAGCGTCAAGTGGACTCCAGCCGGGGTACTTGGTATTTGGCGGTTTCGTTCATTGTTTGCATTGTCTCTACGAGAGCTGTAATTAAGCTCCCCTTTAAGGCTTCGTCTGTCAGTTGAATATTGTTTCGTTATAATCTGCTATCGATTGATAACTTCCAATCGTCCACTAAGTGCGAATAAAGGCGACGAGCCCCATGTCCTCAGGACCATGGAGTTTCAAAGCCAAAAGGCTCCAAAATATATCCATTACCCAAATTTTCGTTACGTTTTTAGCAGCCGAACCAGATTTTACACTATTTGTACGAAGATGGGAAGCCGCGAGAGTGTCTACGCAAGTTGCATCCCACACCAGCGGCCTACCCACCCTCCACCAGAGTCATACCATCAGGCCCCCGCCATCTTCACGCAACAGACCCGACGGTTCAAGAACCGTAGGAGTGTTGGAGGTAGCAAGAGCCCGATGGATTATGTTACACACGATGTTATTCCTATATGCAAGCTACAGGCAATCCTGAAGCTATGGTTGTCAAAAAGTGTAACCCAGAGTCCCACGACCCCACCGCTATCAGACAAGCGTGCTCTGTGAAATTAGGCGTGTTTAGTTATTTGCTTCGGTCTTAAATACAAAATACGTCGATCCACTGACTCTGTGACGCGAAATTTTGTGGAACAGCTGAACTGTTTGACAAAATATTCCAGTGAATTTCGGCTGATGCAAGATGAGATATCTCGCCCGTAAATGAGGAAAAAATTTTATTGATAATAGCTTTGTTACTGTGAACTGAAGAAAAAAGACTAAGAAGAAATTTTTCCAGTTCCTAAACCACCGAAACCCACTGGTAAACTGGCTTGATCCCGGGAATGATGATTACAATTTATGTTGAGTAAAATCGACAGAGTTATTTTCACTTTTTCATCGAGAAGCGAAAGTAAATTGTGAGCGTCGAAGATAATATATGAATTTTGGCACAAATACTAATTTATTTAAAGGTACACGGCAAATATCCAAAAAATCAAAAGCACTCAGAGCTGAACAGTTTTCGAAGTTTTAAAGTTATACATTTTTTGAAACTTTAGCGTTATTTATTAAACTCTTTTTATGTTTTTTTGAAAAAAGAATAAAACTACAACCAAGTTACCTGTTGGGATATACGGTTACTTTCGACTATTATGAAAAATATTAATTTTAGAGACAGCTGAAATGGCGTAACTCAGAAAGAAAGCCGGACCGGCGGAGAAAACTTGCGAACCTCAGCAAGTAGTTATACCTACCCGATGTTGTTATCGATTCGGTTTTCGTTGGGCATCATCGGAGTCTTCGGCACTGTAACGGAACCAACTGGAAAATATAAGAACCGATTTAAAGGTTATTTTTTATAAAATTATACTGGTTACTTTAACATGTATAATAAATAAATAAATAAATAAATCCCCAGACAAACACACCAACTGTATGGCCCCAAAGTAAGCAGAGCTTGTGTTATGGATGACCATACAGTGAACTGGGGGGGAACCCAGAATAAACATACATATATAAATACAAACAACCATGACCCGAGAACAAACATCTGTGTTCATCACACAAATGAATGCCCTGGCCAGGACTCGAACCTGGGACCTTCGGCGTATGAGGCAAGGCTACTTACCACTACACCACTCGGTCGTCTAATGGCTGCAAATATCAGTATTTTTTTCGATACTTTTATATGAAATAAAATAAATGAGCTAAATGTTATCAGGGGGACGAAAGGAAGAAAGAGGAATGAACAGACGAAGTTACTTGTGTTTTTTGTGTAGTTCTGGAGTATTTAAAAAGAGAGTGAATAGGCAAATCGTGGACCGGCGTGTCACATCCCCATCTTCATCATCACTTTCCATTAGCGGAGGGGAAGACCAACGCGTGTCCTATTTCCAATTCAATATAGAATTCATTTAAAAATCTGTCACTTACTAAACTTTTCCAGCTACTGCGTAATTTGTTTTGACAAACAACTAGTTAAAAGCAAAGAAATGCAAAATATCTGAAACCTGTTACAGTATAAATATTACTCGTATATATTTTTAGTACATGAAAAAATAAATATAACAAAGTTCGTATTTGTAACCAACCACAACTAAATAGGATTAAAAAACACAGATCCAATCAAATATATATATAATATATAATAAATATAATAGGTGTAGGACCTAGACTAGAATCAATTGAAGAAAACACAGCCAAAAGGCTGGCCATATTACAACAATGGATCTCAATAGAATTTGGTTGTACGAGGTAATTGTCATTCTTAGGGTCACGAGTGTCCCTCACCAATCACCTCATTAGGTCTGAATAGAAGCAATGAGCCCCTTGTCCCCAAGAACTCGACAACTCGTGTCTACGCCAAAATTCTTAAAAATGAACGCATTACCCAGATTCTCATATTATCTACAACTTGATTTATATTATCAATTCTGTAACTTTTCACAAGTCACAATTCTGTAAAAATACCATGATTAAATTTTATTGCTGATTTGAACATTTCAGAAATCCGTATTCTGCCCCTCTTACTTGAAGGAAAATTTACGAACCAATTAAGTAAGTAATCAATAATAGTCGAGTCTTAATGGTTGAACAATTCAATTTTATCTGGATCTATGGAGCGTGGCAATTTAACAATCTAGATTCAATCAAAGTCGGATTTGAGGGCGTAGGTGCAACGGATAAGCTCGTTATGAACTTATATAATACAGTATTTTTTATTTACCGTTTCAGATACAATTGCGTTAGTAAACGACCCCGTCACGTATATAAGAGAGTGGAGTAAGCCTCGTGGACAGAAGTTTCCGATTTCAAATCCTGATATGACCATTATGTCTTCATTCATGAACACAGATAATGCACAAGAGTCTGGGATGTTTTATGTTTTTTAAGTTTAATGTGATGTATACTTGGCACCCTTAGCGCCAGACTAAGGACTAAATCGCTTGTATGATCAACTCTAAGCACCCCGACGAGGATACGTACAGGGCGTCTGAATGCGAAAAACATTAGTTTTTACGTTTACTGAAGTATCCCCAGTTGTTGTTAAGGTTCCTAATTAGGGTTCCTAATAAGGTACATCTAGGATGAAACGGTATCTTGGCTGTATCTAAGATAGAGCACTTAGCATTTTACATAACTCAAAGGGATTAACCGGCGTTGGGGTATCTGTTCTGCAGAGGATGTCTTTCGACTGAAGGAAGGAATACATTTTGTTGCGTTAGTCAAATTGCCACAATAGTAGGTTAGTTAAATTAAATGAATACGGATAAAGAAGAGATCTGTAATGTCAAGCTTTTCCACGTGCAACATTTACACTGCAGATATTCTCAATTATTATTAACTTAAAATTAACCTCCGCGTTTCATCAATTAACGCAATTTCCGTGCTGTAGTTCGATAATGTCAAAGGCACGTGTGTGTGATATCAGAGCTTCGACAAGTGAAATATACCTTTACGATGGCGTTAAAAGTTTATGTTGCAATGGCTTAGCTAACTTTTACGACTCAATTTGTGGAGGGTTGAAGTTGTAAACCCTTTCCAAGAGTAGCAGAGGACATTGCATAATAATAGTTACCTGTTGCCCAAACAGCAAGAAACCATTAGATAAAACGTGATTTATACATTTGATTATTGCTTATAATGTACATGTTAATGCAGTAGTTATAAGATGTCATTGAACAATAAGCCCAATATAAAATACCTTTTCGGCAATGAATTTTAGTGTTTAGCAAAAGTTTCACGGTCGCAAGCAGTTATTGAAGGCGACGGTAATTCTAGGCCGAGACCGAAGCGATTTCGTATAAGCTAAGGATTTACAAAAGGCTTTTAGATTAGTGCGTGCGTAGATAGTGAGTGCGTTGTAAATAGTTGTTCGTTTACACCTGTCTCGTTCGTTTAAATCTAGTGTTGGAGACAATTGAATAAACATAATATATAAATCCATTAAGAAAAAAATTATTTATGCTTCATATATTTGCATATTTATGAATTTAAAGTTGAATGCTGTGCTTGTAATTTGTTTTACGTCGAATGCGCGGTTTTACTTTAAATATGGAAATATTCCAGTGAACTCTTTTAAATGACACGCCTGATAAAATAGGACTCGATGCGATGCAATGAACGCAATATCTTAGTTAATTTCCATATAAACTTGGTTTAATGTAAGTATGTTCGAACAAAGGTATAAAATATTCGTTGAGCATCCTAACGGCGAACTTTTCACCCTAACTGCACCGCCCGCGCTCCTGACTTTCAGAAAAAGAAGGCTTGCTATCCCGGACTTATGCTACAAAATACATCTCTATGAATTGTCACAAGCATGGATACATCATAAGCAAATAAAGAGGGATGCAAACCCTAAACTCAAACATAAAACTCTACAGACATAGCTACAAGATCCCCTCATTATGCTTTCGTTACATAGGAATTTAAATTTTAAAACTGTACAAGATTGGTTCGAGCCCGCGCTTAAACAACGCTCTGTTTGGATTCACAGTAAGTAAAGCATTTTTCTTTAACATAACTGTTGTATTTTTGCATCGATACCTATCGACTTGTACTTTAGGTTTTAGAAAATAGAGTTATTATCTCGTTTAAAATTTATTGTCTTAAAATTTGTTTAAAATTTCTCGTTTAAAAATGAAACCTTGACGTTCAATCGTTGTTCCACTCACCTAGAATTAAGCAAGATATTGTGGAGTATTTTTATATTTTCAAGATGTTCACTTACATTATATGTAAACCTGGGTTTGATTTTGTAATCTAAGATTCAATATAGTTACGAAAGCCTACTTGTTTAGAAACTTTTTACAATTTAAACCTTTGCCACAAGCTCTCATCCCACCACTAGCCGAGTCTGTCGAAGTTCACTTCAAACTCCGTCCCCAGCGGCCGCGGGATCCCGAGTACTTCGAGATGCAAATTGAGTCCTTCTTCGTAACACACGGAGAATATCAAGTCATTTTACTATGTGGGCGTCAACATCTGAATAATTATAAACTATGTTATTTAGGGCAGCTTTGAAGCATCAAATATACGTATTTTCGTCCAGTAAGCTTGAAGGGAGCTATTCCAAAAGCGTAGCGAACTATATACGGAGCTGTACGAAGCCACTTTGTTCACTTTTATTAATCATAATTTATGTTTTAAGTATTATGTCCAAAGTAAAACTGAGAAAAGAACGTAAAAATCGTACGCTTAGTTAATTTTTCTATCGAGAAACTGATCATATCATATGTGATATGTCATCAATAATATAGGTAAATTACTTTCGAGACGTTTTTGCTGTTGTAGTAGTGTACGGTCAGTACATAAATAAATAAACCAATATTTATTATAGCTAGGTGAAGGGAAGGTGGAGGGATAATACTACTCAATTCACAAACACTTTTAAGCAATTGAAATAACTATATTTGTACTCTTTTATATTAATTACAATCTTTTATATTAATTCTATTGAGGCCGTTGCCCACATTAAAATGCTCTGGAACATTCTTACAAATTCTATCTTTTAATTAAATTACAAATTATGACAGATTTGTAAGTTACCAGCAAGTTTGTTTGTGCGATAACCTCTTTTATTATATTATACAGCACAAGCAAACGTTGCAGTACTTCATATGAAACTAATAATATTAAAATAGTGAATATTAATATTAAACATATTATTTAATTCTAAACTTCTTCAACTCCAGACAATTTGCACTCATGTTTCGTCGGTAAAAACAATCGTTCGATTTTGTTCACGATATTCTGCAATTTTTATGAGATAGTTAATTCACGAGTATCGAATTTCGTGCTTTGCCATTAGCAGTTTGTGGTTATCTTCCGTTGGTTTCCATTTAAAGCGATGAGATGACGTGCTTTCGTGAAGCGCTGAAGCAACCTTTACAATCTAATTCTTTTTTAAATTTGCCTGAGTTGTGAATCGTTTTCCGAATTACTTGTTGATCAAAAGCATCTATTATAATCGTAGGCTTCCGATTTTGTTTCTTTTAAGGTAATTTAGAGGTTGGTCCCTATCATGAAGAAAGACATTTTCTTTTTGATGGGACCTTTGATATTCCGGTTGATATAGCACCTAACTGAGCGGGAGTTACAATACTGCTCGGATTGCTATTGCGTTTTTCGAAATATTTGTACAAACTATACAAAACGTCTTTAGTTTGCGAAGTCAAAGGCTTACCTCGACCATATTTCAACATCGGAACCATTTTAATTGACAATATTACAATAATAACACAGAACAATAAATATTATAAACCATAAGAAAAAACCACAAATAAAATGAATTTAATAATTGATAACTAAAACCAAATAGTTAGACCTCACAACATTTAGCAATGTTTATAATTATAATTATTATTTATTCACCATTGACTTTCGATTGTCAATATATTTTCTTCTTCAAAATGTTACGAACCACGTTTTTCTGACTGTACAAGGAAATTTTGAATTTCAAGTTTAGAATTCCTGTAAATATACAAATACTACTACAAATGCAAGTCTCGGAACGAATTTACCTTTAGTTTCCTGTAGATCAGTGTCCTTGGTTTTGTTATATATGTTTTTTGAACCCAGAAAACTCGTTTGAGTTTATAAAATTGATAAAAAAAAAATGAATCTAAAATAACCTAACTTTAACGTTACATTTGAATATAAACGGTTGCTTGCAGTCTTAAAATGAAGTATATGATCATAATGCTTTACGAGTTGATTCGTAGTTTATTTATTGAGTGTTTTAAATCAAACGAAATTAAATATCAACGACTTTATATTTTATAAATTTATAAATCTCGGAAATCAGCTCTTACTTGAAGTTTTTATCTTACTAGCAAGTTCAACTTGGAAATTCTTCGCTATTGTGGTAATGGTGTTAGGTATTGTAGTTAGCTTCGGTAAGGCGAAGTAATAGAGCAAAAGTTCACTTACAAGTTCACAACGTATATTATCTGACAAGTATATAATATAACCTTACGCACACGGAAAGAGTTAGAAGGCACAATAGGAAGTAAGCTTACTTGCACAAGCACTAGGCACAACATTTAACAAACGCACAGTTTATATATCAGAATAATTAGCAGAAAAGTCAATATACATAAAGCAAATAGATCGCGACAGTAAAAAATGAGCAAGCGAGAAGCGTGCGCTCCGCGTCAGAGCAATGCAAAGACTGGCTGGCGGCACGCACGATACCTGCGCGCGCGCGGCCGGTCGCGCCTCGGTATATAACGTTATGTACAAACTGCGCAGTTGGTCATTCTCGCTCCGATCGCCACGCGGTGCGGACGTGCAAGACCCAGTTCTCCGTTGGTCGGTTCCCTCCCGATATTCCGTGGCGCTCAGTCTACTGACATCACAGTATAGCGTGTTGGTTCCGTGCTACGGTTTTCAAGGTTTTTCTACTCCGTCTGAGTGCTTTCGAAGTGCGATTTTTCTTTGCGACTAAGCCCCTTTGTCTTCAAAGTGCTGTGCTAAGTAGTGTTGTGCTGAGTGCAGTGTTGTGCCCAGCGTAAGTAGTCTGGTTTCAGTGCAAAGGATACTTAACGGTGACAACGAATTTGTACTGAACCAGTCCTTTTTATTTTTCTCTTCTCTATTTTATTTATTTTTCTCCTATTTTCATATATATTTTTATCATATTTGTGTGTTTTCGTGTGTATTTGTCCTTTCTGTCGGTAAAGGTTGACCCTAACGCGGTCAACTCTTTACCTGCGTACCCTTTTTTAGGTTTCTAGGTAGCGGCCTTTGGCGTACTACGGTTAGTTTTAAGTTATTCTCCCCAGCCCCCCTACCGCTGGTAGGGAGGTTTGCCGCTAGGATTTTGCTAGGTTTTTAGGAACTAGGCATCTTTTATTATACTTATATTTATATATATTATTGTCCCAACACTCCCTAATGGATTCGCTAAGCGTTATTAACTTCGCGAACGCGTTCACCCAGGCGCTTGCTGCGGCAGGCGTCTCCATCCCAAAAGACATCCTAACGCAGGCCTTGCAGGCATCAATCGCGTCCCCGGCCCCTCAGGCCCAAACCCCAGCCCCTCAGGCCTCCAACACCCAGACCCCTCAGGTCTATAGCTCTCCCGCGTCTCCCGTTCCATCCGATATGGACTGCGCGTCGGTCTCATCCTCGCGATCATCTCGTAGGAAGCGTACCGCTCCCGGGAGCGATTCAGACTCCGCCGCGTCCGAAGCTTCGTCGGTCGCCGCCACCTTAACCGGCTCTCCTGAGCCCGCCTTCCAATTAGTTACCAAACGCTCCAAGAAGCGTTCGAAAAAAGCCGCGGTGTCTTCAACACCCGAGCCAACCCCGGTGTCTTCTACACCCGCCCCCGCGCCGCTCATGTCACTCGCAGTGACCGCGTCTCCGTCGGTCCCATCGAAGCCAGCGACGCGCTGCGCTCCCGTCCCGCCGAAACCTCAGCTCCCTCCGCCCGTCTTCCTGCGTGAAAAAACGCGCTGGACCGCGGTTTCTAACTTGTGCAAAGAGCACAAAATTAATTACTTAAAAGCCGCCAACGCTCGCGATACAATCAAGATTCAAGTAGCGACCGTCGACGACTTCCGCGCGTTTACCAGGTTGCTCGGGTTAAATCAAATCGCGTACCACACCTACGCCCTCCCGGAGGAGCGTAAGATCCGCGCAGTACTACGGGGCGTCCCGTTCGAGCTCGCGAATGAAGAAATCCTCGAGGACCTTAAGTCCCAGGGTTTCCCGGCCGAAGCAGTGCACAAGATGCACTCTAACCGCGGTAGGCGCTTTCCGTTAGCTTTAGTTATCTTGTCGAATACTCCCAACTCGAGGGAGATCTTTAGAGAGGCTCGCACAATTTGCGGACTCTCAAATATCTCTGTTGAGCGTCCCAACCCCCGCGGTCACCCTGGGCAGTGCCACCGCTGCCAGCTCTACGGCCACGCAGCGGCTAACTGCTCAGCTCCCCCCAGGTGCGTTAAGTGCCTGGATCCACATTTTACGAAGGAGTGCACTCGCACTCCCGAATCCACTTCCCCCCCTGCCTGTGTGCTGTGCGGCCAGTCTGGTCACACAGCTAACTACAGGGGCTGCCCGCGTGCTCCGCGTTCCACCGCCAAGAGGGTCGCGCCTAAACCGGCGCCGCCGCTCACTCACGCTAACTTCCCGCCGCTGCGCAACCGGGGTCCCCCGGAAGCAAAGCCCGCTCAGCCGACGCCTACTCCGGCTCTGTCTTGGAGGCAGCGTCCGGCCGTTCCGCCTGCACCTCAGTCGTCGTTGGCTGAGGACATGAAGACCGTGTTCGACGTTATTCAAAACGTCGATATTAACGAAATTTCCGTGCTCGCACGCAAACTACGAGCCGCCCGCTCTCCTCAAGAGCGTTTATTTGCTTTAGCCGAGCATCACTCGCTCCTAAGTTCGTTGTAAATTCTCTTATATTTGTATAAATTTGTAAATAATAAATTATAATGTCTAGACCCGCGAATCCCGCGTCCAGTCGTATTAAACCCAAGGGCTTATCCCTAGTATCTTTTAACGCTCGTAGCCTTAACACCAACCTTCCCGAAATTAAACTGTTCCTTCAGAACAAAGAACCTGACTTATTCCTTCTCCAGGAGACATGGCTTACTCCAAACCGCTCCAGGGGATTCGCTATACCTAAGTACGCGTTTATTCGTAACGATAGGCCCAACTCCGACGGTTTCGGCGGCACCGCTATATATTTCAAAAGAGGCTTCCACTGCTGTCCTCTCCCTACTCCACCTCTCCTCAACATGGAAGCCACTGTGTGTAGATTGGCTATGACTGGTCATCCGACCATCATCATAGCTTCAATCTACATACCTAGTGGTACCAGACCAATCCGCAGCGACTTTGAGGCCATTCTCGCCCTCGGCCATTCAGTCATTATGTTCGGAGACTTTAACTCCAAACATACTGACTGGACGTGCCTATCGACTAACACCAGCGGTATCGCTCTCCTCGACATCACTAACTCCCTTGACCTAGACGTCATATCCCCCATCACTCCCACTCACTATCCCAACAACCCGTCCTACTCTCCTGACATCCTCGACTTTGCAATTATCAAGCGAATCAATCTTGATCTAAGGTCTATCGAACCGCTCGATGACCTAGGCTCCGACCATCGCCCCGTTTCCCTCGTGCTAGGACCGCCGAACGATAACGTCTCATCTCCTACGACCTTTACCAACTGGAAAGGTTTTAAAAATACGTTAGTTTCAGCCTTAGAGGCTCCGAACTCTCCACTCGCGATCTCTCCCGAACAATTAGATAGCCCGGATAAAATCGATTCATTAGTAAATTCTCTCACTGATGCTATCAACTCAGCCATCAGTGACAACGAAAAGGTTGCTAAGCAAGGCAAACCCACGCTTCCCTTAGCCGTTAGCAATCTTATTAAAGCTAAAAACGCGGCTCTCCGGAGAGCCAAGAAATATCCCACGCCCGCCTATAGAACAGCTGCGAATCAGTTTCAACGTAAAGTTAGGTCTTGCCTCGCGGAACTCCGAGACGCTCAGATGAACGATCTCATGGCGAATATCTCTCCGTCCCACCAAGCGTACTATAGCATGGCCCGAGCCTTACGCGTAGATACCGCCTCTCACGTTCCTCCTCTCACTCGTCCTGATGGCACTACTGCCTTTGAAGTCGAAGAGAAAGCCGAATGCTTCGCTGACAGCATTGCCGCACAATGCTCGCCCAGCACGCAACCTGCTCATTCCTAACACATCCAGGCGGTGGAGGACGAAGTCCTTCGCAGAGACTCTCTCCCCATCACCGCCGACCCTGTCACAGTCTCTAATGACGAAATCTTGCTTCTCATTAGAAATCAAAAATCCAAAAAGGCTCCGGGTGCGGATGGAATTTCCAACCACGCACTTAAGCACCTACCTCAACAGATGCTTACCTTGTTAGCTATCATTTTCAATGCCTGCTTCGACCATAGCTACTTTCCAAAAGCTTGGAAAGAAGCGACAGTCATAGGCATTCCCAAGCCGGGCAAACCTCTGAACGTCCCGGCTAATCACAGACCCATCAGCCTCCTCAAGGCAATGTCTAAACTTCTCGAGAGAGTCATACTCTCTCGAATGCGGAACCATCTGTTTCCAACGGATGGCGATCCTCTCATTATTCCCCATCAGTTCGGCTTTTGCGGCTTTATACACTCCTGCCCTCAGCAAGTCCATCGAATCGTCGAGTATATACTTGACGGTTTCTATCCGCGTCGTTTTAAAACAGTCGCGGTTTTCTTTGACGTAGCCAAGGCTTTTGATAAAGTCTGGCACAGCGGTCTCGTTTTTAAACTCTACAAGATAGGCTTACCGGATCGCCTAGTCAGGTTAATAGCGTCGTTTCTCATAGACCGTACGTTTCGATTTAAACACGAAGGCACGCTTTCTGCGCCTCGTCCCATAAAGGCTGGAGTCCCTCAAGGCTCAGTCCTCGCCCCTCTGCTGTACACCGTGTACACCAACGACATTCCCATCCCGCCGAAAGGCGTCGAACTCGCCCTCTTTGCCGACGACACCGCACTCTATACCAAAGGCCACAGTGTTCCGCACCTTGTAACCAGACTCCAAAAGGCCGTAAACGCCCTTGGTGTATGGTTTCAAAAATGGCGCATCGATGTGAACCCTGAAAAGAGTTCTGCGATGCGCTTCGACCACAAACGCCGTCGTCCCGCTGGCGATCCCCACGTTCGAATGTTAGGCATTCCCATCCCCTGGAAGCGCAGTACTAAATACTTAGGCGTCACATTAGATCCGACGTTTTCTTTCAAGCCACAAGTCGAAAGAGTTTCGAAACTCGCTCGTCACTACTTAGGCCGCCTAAATAGCATGTTAGGTAGAAAAAGTAAAATGTCTTTCAGAAACAAACGTACACTTTACAAGGTCTGCGTTAGACCCGTCATGACGTATGCCTCGCCAATCTTTGCCCACGCCAAACCCTCCCTCCTGCACAAACTGCAGGTAGTTCAAAACCTCTTTTGCCGCCGGGCCACAAACGCACCGTGGTACGTGCGTAACGCGGACTTGCATATAGATCTTGAACTGCCTACAGTACAACAACACCTCAAAACACTCTCTGAAGCATTCTTCAAACGCTCCGAAACCCATCCCAATCCTCTAGTTCGTGATTCAGTCTCATATACTACTCCTGTGTTAGATTCGAAGTTCAAAGTGGCTAGGCCTAGGAATGCGCAAGCGTACTCATCCACCAGACTGTCAGCCGATCTCGAAGCCCTTCTGGCCGCAAATTCTAATTCTAACGTAAATTCTAATTCTAACGTAAATCCTAATTCTAACGTAAATGCGAATTAATTCAATTTTATTTTGCAATTTTTTAAATTTTTGTTTTAATTATTGACTTTCATTTTGAGCACCTTCAGTGCTATGTATTCACCTTCAGTGCTTTGAGCACCTTCAGTGCTATGTAATCCCAGCGGGTGACCCCTTCTGGGCCCCGCTAGCGCGGCCTCTTTCTCCAATTGGCCGTCGCTCAGATGAAGGCTGAGTGGCAAAAATGCACGAGCCGACAGGGGGTTTTTAGTGGGTATGGTCCTGGTAGGCGTCGGGACGAGTCCCACATAACTCTGGAATCGCGCCAGAGTATGCGTCAGGGCATTTTTATCCTCCTTCCCGCGGAGGGGAACAAAAAAAAATGCGCAGTTGGGTTGAGGTGCAGTCGATAAGAACCCATCTTGATGATGATATCTTATCGATAGGGAACATCGACAAACCGGTAGTATTTAATATATGTAACTGAATATGAATAAACTTAATTAGATAACTGTATTGTGTAACCGTGTATAAAAATAAATAATATATCATTATAATAGACGAATATATTTAATGTTAAATAAATGTAAATAAAAATAGTAAATAAATATTTAAGTGTGTAAGTTATGAGATACGTTATGTTATTTTGTATTAGATATTATAAAATGGTGTGTAGATGCCTACACAATGTCTTTTGTTCAAGAGAAATAACAATTCTCAAGAAGAAAAGATTTCTTGGTTCCTAGCATGAGACGCGAAGAATGAATGAATGACGAGACACTAAAGAAGAGGTTCTACTGAAGATAACGAATTTGAAGAAAGTGTGCAGCCAGAGAAAACTATGTAAATCATTCAAAAATCATTCAGGTTAGCTCGAAGTATAAATATTTAGCTTTATAAAACGAAAAATTCAATAACAACTTAATGATTTAAATAAATGGGTTACTTTAAATTTCAATTCAAAATGTCTGGGTAAAACTCAAATAATTGCATTCAAATTATATGAAATGTTACTATGGCTGAACCATTTATAAACCAAAAACCAAATTGAAGGACTGAAATTCTTCGAATAAATTAAAACCAAATTTCTTTATTCTCGTCTAATGAAGGAACGAAGACATGACGTCTCATTTCTACTCATCCAAATTGATTTATGTAGAAATAGGTCTTATCTCTCTTGATATGGGGCTCATGTTAGGTAGAAATGACATGTCTCCTGATCGTAGAAAAGTGTCTTTATTTTTTTATTTTTTTTTATTTATTTATTTGGATATCCAATAGCAATGCAATTAAAATAACTATGCTAACAATTAGGAATAATTTATATAAGCTAATGACAGGATATCACATCATGGTTGGGTATATGAGTGAGTTGAGAATTAAATCTTCAACGAGCTGACAATTTAGCTATGTCTTCGTAATGTCTAGTGTCATGTTAGAACTATTGGTTTTTATTTATATATTACCATGTAAAACTTAGATTTACGACAGATGTGTACGACTTAGATAGACCATAGTAGACAAACATGGTTCATTTTAATGTAGAAAGTAAAAACTCAAACCTTAATTTTCTAATAAAGAAAAAATTCGTTTTCTGCCTAAACTCTTATCAATAGTACTAAAGTCATCTCCTTACGGGAGCGTCGGGTGACGGGTCACTCACTTCCCTCTAAAAAGATTGAGGAGGGCGATGGCTGAATCCCGCGTTAACTCGTGAACGGGTGCCGTTTTAGGATGTTGGTCGTTTGGATACTTGGGGGTAGGGAGACTTGCTGAGCTAACAGATGCAGATAAGAAAAAAATTGTATAGACATAAAGAGACTCTGTAAATTTATTTTGAAAAAAAAAATATACCCGTGAAGTTTCTTGCCAGTTCTTCTTCACGAAGGTTTTTACAAAGTAATGGTAGAGTCATGTTTTATGCGACGTCAATAAGAACAAGTAATTGTCAATAAATAGATATTTGAAATAAATATTTGTATTTGAATTTTGAAGATATGACCACAAACAGAAACACAACGTGTATTAGCCGTATAATTGCTATGTAATATCAGATCAACGGAGAAATGTATATGAAACCCTCAGCTTTAATTGACATAGTCAGCGCGACTATCAAATTATTGTTATCTACTGAGTTGCTCAACACTGGAATAAAAACTTAGAGGCAGGGTTACAATGAGATTAAATAATATTTTTTCATTAAAATAGTGCTCTTTGGCGAATATCTAGAATGTTTTTATTCAACATTTATCCAGTTAACTGAGACGTTGCGGTAGTCACCTTACCTCCATTTAAGGCTCTCGGTAAGTATCCTAGCAGATAAAGTTTGAGATAAGGTAAAGGTTAAGAAATCTAAGTCAACACCATTGGGGGAGACTTGCCGAGCTAGCAGATGCAGATAAGAATGATTTTGTATAGATATAATGAGACGGTAAATTCGTTTTGAAAAAATATTACCCGTGAAGTTTTTAGCCAGTTTGTCTTCACGAAGGTTTCTCCGAACTGTTGGTGGAGTCATGTTTTATTTGACGTCAATAAGAACAAATAATTGTCAATATCGACAAATTAATATTTGAATTTGAAAAATATTTGAATTTGAATTTGGTTGTTTGTAATGTATTTATGAGTATTTTGAAAAATACAAGATTCGCGTGTTTTGGAATCCTAAAGTATATAACGACGGGGAAACCACAGAAGTATTTTTTAAAATAGTAGATTTACATCGTCACTGTTCATTATTAATCTGTTACATAAAAATCAGTATTTAAAAGGAAAACACGAAAGATACAGAAATTAAGTAATCTATTTGTTTAATAAACAGTTAACTACATTCGCTTTATAACTAAATGATGCTAACAATGAGAGGTAAATTATAATGAAAAACAACAACATCAAAATATCACCATAAGTTAGAATTATTGAAAAACACTTAACTTATTCTCAAGGGTGTCTTCTCTGATCCGTAGCTCCAGGTCAAAGTGAGTCATTCCTCATTTTTTTATTTCAACAAAACACTCCGGCGGAAACACGTTATTTAAAATGGTGCTCAGTAATGCCAACATGATAAACACAGTTCTGTTCCGGAAGTTATTTTTGTCGAAACTTAACATAACTTTCAAAAACTTATTATTATAAAAATAAACGTAACAATTTATTACAAAATGAAATTGATTAACCGAATCACTTATTACATAACATCAACAATTAGTTTTAGCTTTTGTGACAAAAAGGGTATAAGCTTACTTCAACAGGAAGTCACTTCATACATACTACTAAGTCACTTCATAGTATTTATATTTAAACTAATTAATTAAAGCCTTAATTAAATCATAACAAAATTCTTTAAATGTAATAGTTGTTCTCTAATATAATTTAAATCAAAGTTTTCTTTACAATTATTAATTAACATAAAAATAAAAGGTTAGTTGTACTAAACACACTACCGGACCTACGTAATTAACTTTGAGTATTGAAAAATATTATTAACTTAACAATATAACTCTAAATTTGGTTATTGAACAATGTTGATGCGATTTAAATTATCATAAAATTAATAAATCTTAATAGCGAAGTGATCGAGTACGTTTTCGCGCCGATACGGCCATTCTGATAGGCAGTGCGCGCTCTGCGCTAGCCTTTTTCTGAAACAATGAAAGTTTTGTTTTGAGATAGGCATCTGTAAACAGTGCCTAACATGTTATGATGAAATTACAAAATTTTAAAGTATTCACATCATTTTATGTAATGTAATTTTAAAAGCTTTTGTCATGTCCAAAATTAATAATAAAGTTATGGAATACAGCTGTGCTCTGGGCGGTCTTGAACGCCGTGGTACACAGCTGTTTTCATATTTTAGGTAGTCAGTACGTAGGATCATGTGTTGATACAGCTGTGCTCTGGGCGGTCTTGAACGCCGTGGTACACAGCTGTTTTGGTATTTTAGGTAGTACATAGGATCATATGTTGTTACAGCTGTGCTCTGGGCGGTCTTGAACACCGTGGTACACAGCTGTTTTCATATTTTAGATAGTATATAGGAAAATAGTTGCAACTGTGCTCTGGGCGGTCCTGAACGCCGTGGTACACAGTAGTTATTATAGTTATGGCAAAAGCTGTACTCTGGGCGGTCTTGAACGCCGTGGTACACGGATTTTATTTTTATTTATTTATTATTATTATTATTTTTTTAACTTTTTCTTTATGATTTCGTCATTTCACTTCTAACTAAGCCAATGACTTAATATATTTGTTGGGGTTTTGGCTGTGCTCTGGGCGGTCCTTTACGCCGTGGTACACAGAGGACAAAGGATAGTAGGAAGGTGTCTTGGGAAATTTTGTTTTTTTATAGAACGTTATGCATGGTTATCAAAGGTATAGTATGTAGACAAGAAGATGATGTGCATTATTATCATTATTTGCAAAAATGTTTAAATATAAGAATATTTTTAATCTTAGGATTACTTTGGTGTCTAAGAATAAATTAAACTTAAAGCTGCTCACCTTTACTGCTTAGTCTTGACTGTGTCCTGAAGTGGAAGGCAGCGGTTCTATGGCCAAGTTGGTTTCTTCAGGATGACAATCTTGAGAAGCTTCTTCGTTTCTCGCCGATACGGTCAATTGTTGTCCCGGAGTTGGAGCTAGACGTAACTGATCGTGGGCAACTTTACGAGGTCGGCCCCTGCCTATTACTTTCTTCACCAGATATCTATCGTTGTCCAATACTCTGCAGATTTCGTAAGGTTCACTATATTTGAGATCCAAACAAGTTTGATTACGGGGATTGTTTTTTACTAATACATAGTCGCCTCTGCAAAAATGACGTATACGGGCTTTATTTTTGTTGAATCTCAGCTTTTCACGTTCTCCGGATAACAGCATTTTCTGATTTACAAATCTGTCCAACTGATCTATATCAAGGGTTTCTTCATCAAGGTTAACGAGATTTGCTAATTCCGGAGGTGCGCAGTGCTTACGACGTGTAATTAAGGTGAGTGGTGCTACTCCAGTCGTCTTATGTGGTGTACAGTTGAGTGCTAGCTGCAAACTATCAAGAGCTGTATGCCAATTTTCAGTTTCATAGTTACTAATCATAACCAAAGCATTTTTAAGAGTGCTCACTACCCGCTCAACTTGACCATTGGCTCGGCTGACTCCTGGTGATATTGCGTGTATATTTATGCTTATTTGCTCACAGTATTGTTTGAATTCACCAAGAAATTCACGGCCACCATCGACAATTATCTGCACAGGCGTTCCGAATAAATGGACGGTGCGTTTTAGGGCAGCGAGAGTGCTAGAAGGATTTTTGTTATTAGAATAATGGAACAGCACATACTTGCTGAAAGCGTCAACAGTTAGTATGACATATTCATATTGTTGTGCCCAACTTGCCTGTGATATCCATGTGGATAACTTGCAACGCGGCAGAAGGTTTTTGTATTGGGTGTAACTGTATTTGTACAGACCCGGAATTACCCTTAGATGTTCTACACACTACGCAATTTTCTACAAAATTACGTACAGAAGTACTCATTTTATCGAACCAGTAGCTATCTCTTATCTTCTGTAAGGTCTTTTCCCAGCCTGGGTGTTTTAGGGCGTTGTGATAGGTATTTATAAGACTCCACTGAAATGATTTGGGCACTACAATTACCTTAGTTTAACCATGAACAGGGTTCATGGTAATCCTCATAAGAGTTTTCCAGAATGTAGTCACCCACATGTTCTCTACGTGATAGAGCGTCGATGACTGGACGGAGTATATTATCTCGACGTTGCTCAACTTTGAGCCAGTCTAAATCCCGTGTCATAATATTTACCTGCATGGTGTTTGGATTGCGGCTGAAGAAATCTGCATGTTGAATATACTCTCCTTTTCGGTATTCAATCTCAAAATCATAATTTTGCAGAAACGCCCACCATCGATAGACTCTTGGAAGCAGTTCTTTTTTGTGTTTTGAGGCTTTCAGTGAATTACAGTCTGTTATGACTTTAAACTTACGACCATAAAGATATTGTTTAAAATGCTTGATTGCTCTTACCACTGCGAGGGTTTCTAAGTCGTATGAGTGATAACAACTTTCAGCATCTATTGTCCGCATACTCATATAGGCCACAGCGTGTCTACGTCCCTCGATCACTTGCATAAGTACAGCTCCGTATGCTAAGCTGCTCGCATCAGTGTACAGTTCAGTAGGGGCGTCTTCCTGAAATAGCATAAGTACAGGTGAAGAGGTGAGTTGTTCCATAACAATATTACGGGCTTTTTCATGCCGCTCGTTCCATTCCCAATTCGAATTCTTTTTTGTTAATTCATACAAAGGGATCATTATTTGGGAAAAATTAGGAATGAACCGTCGGAAATAACCTGCCAACCCACAGAACTGACGAACTTTTTTAACATTATCAGGAATTGGAGACTTTACAAGCGCTTCTACTTTACGAGGACTGGGACTTATTTTGCCATCTGTAATTATATTTCCCAAATATTCTATTGACCGCTTAAAAAACGAAGATTTTTCGACATTGATCAAAAACCTGCATTTTGTAGCGCTATCAAAATCCTCTCGATATCTGACAGTCCTTGGTCGAAATTAGAGCACTTGTTCAATACGTCATCAACGTAAACCTGAGCAATGCCTGTCTTGCCTAGTAGTGGTTGAAGTGCTCTATTAATACATCTTTGATAGACAGAACAAGCATTGCTCAGATCAAACGGCATTGTCAAATATTCATAAAGGCCGTCTGGAGTAACGAAGGCGGTCTTTTCAATGGAGTGCTCCGAAATTGGAATTTGATGGAACCCAGCTGCCATATCAAATGAGTTATAGTAATAACCATTAACTAATTGATCGAGCTGATCTGAAATAAGCGGTAATGGATAATGGTCTCTAAGTGTATTAGAATTGAGCTCGCGATAGTCTACACAGAGCCTATCATCGCCGTTTTTCTTTTTCACTAAAATTATAGGGCTTGAATACGGGGATTTACTCTCACGGATGATATTATGCTCCAATAATTCGTTTATGATATTACAAACCTTCTCGCGCTCAACAGGGCTTAACCGATAAGGTCGCCTTTCTACAAATTTATCTGGGTTCTTTAATCGTATTTCTAACTGCCCAGTGTTAACCCTCGATTTAGGGTAGCCGCGAATAAATAAATGTGTGTATTTATTCAAAAGAATGCGTAACTGATCCACCTGACCTTGATCTTTAAGGTCACAATCGATTTTGTCAAAAACTGCATTGTTTGATTTTATATGCATTATGGCTTGTTGATGGATCAGTTTCGCACTATAGGAAGTAACTAAAACACTAAGAGAAGAATTAGAAATCAGGTCCACACCGATCAAAACATTAGTTGACATTTCAGTATCAGGCACGATGTAAAAGATAATCTCTACGTTAATATCATCTATTTTACATAACGTTTTTAATGAATGGATCGAAATCACTGGGAAGTTACGAATTCCCCTTAAATAAACATTGTGAAGTCGTCTACCCGGTAATTTCAAAGCTATAGATTCTCTCATGACTGAGCACTCTGCACCGCTATCGAAAGTTGCTTGAAGGGAGTATTCACCTATGGTCACAAACATCGGAGTCGTTTTAGTACTACCTATACAGTTAACGTTTGATACTGTTTGGTGTGGAGGTAAGTAGCCTTGCCTTCCATGCCACAGGTCCCGGGTTCGAATCCTGGTAGAGGCAGATATTTTATTATATTTGCTTTCTAGTCATGGATGTGTATGTATGATTATTTAAGTTTATTTATAATATATAAACATGCAAAAAAAAATATCTATCGGTGCTTATATATTTCTTAAGTTTATTTATCCGTTATCTGGTATCCATAACACAAGATCTTAATGATACTTAATTTGGGCTAGATAATGTGGTGTGATTGTTAGAAATATTATCATATTATATTATTATATTATATTATAGATCGTTCTCGTTTTCAACACTTATCGTATGTATAACCAACTTTTGAACAGAATGTGCAGGATTGTTTATTTTGAGTTGTGTTGGAGGAAGTAATTTGTTTCTGTGAATTACTTTTGTCTTGAAGCAAATTATTTTCAGGAATTCTAAAACGACAATCGCGAGTAATATGATTATTTTTCTTGCAAATACGACATTGAGTTAAACCGAATGCATCATTGATACGCGCACGTTTGCTTAAGATTTGTGAACTATTTGTATTGGAGTGAACACGTTTTGATCGGATAGATGACGCAACAGAAATTAACTCTGGCACCGATGACGCACGTGCATTCATAAGTTCAATTCTAAGGCGTTCATCACTAATACAACCAATAACTGCTTCTACGGCATCATCGTTGCCAAGTTTGTCTTTAGTAACACGTTTCCATAAAACCCATGCTCGAGATAAAAATTCTGATATATCTTTGGAAGGATCGTAAAAATGTTCTCTGAATTTAACAATATCACGTGAATATCTATTCTCTGGTTCGAAAGTAAAAATCAAATTATCACGCAATTCTTGCCAAGAATTTGCAGTCACAAGCCAATTATCAACCCATAATTTAGCACGACCTTTAAGCAAACTCCCTACTTTCATCCTAATCTCGTAGTCATTAAGTCCTTACTTATCAACAGCTTTGGAAACGTGTTGGCACCGTTCACGAATGCCCACTCCACCATCCGGATCAAACGATGGTAAAAATATATCACTTATTTTCATTCTCTCGGGTTGTGGAGTAGACAAACGTCGGACATTTGTCTCATTGTTTGCATCATTTGTAAGTAAAAATCTGTTGATACACTATTTCAAATTCAAATTCAAATTCTTTATTGCAAAAAATACGGTACAGGTCAAGTTCTTAATATCAAATAGGATCTCATATTTTACTGTCGTGCAGCATGCAATCTTAATAGTTTATATATTTTTATACTTTACAGAGTTCCAATTAGTATTCAAATATTCATCAGTACTATAAAAACATTTATCGATTAGAAAGTGGCTCAAGGCGGATTTAAATTTATTAATCGTCAAACATTTAAAATTATTTGGTAAATTATTATAAATTTTTACAGCCATAGATATGATACTGCGTTTACATATGTCTGTTTTTATGTTTGGAAGGCATAGTCTATCAGGGAACCTTGTATTAAAATTGACATAATTTTTTTTTCTTTGAAAACAATTAGGATTTGTTTTTACGAATAAACAAGTTTCATATAAATACAGACTAGGTAGTGTCAATAGTCTCATAGATTTGAATAAAGGCCTACATGATTCCCAAGAGTTAATATTTGCAATAGCTCTGATACATTGTTTTTGTGCTACGAAGGCCCTATTCAATTTTACACAGTTTCCCCACAAAAGAATACCATATCTCAATACTGAGGCTACATAACCGTGATATGCTTTCAGAGCAGTTTCTGGATTAGTTAGTTTTGTTAGCCGCCACAGTGCATAAGCGAATCTGTTTATTTTTGAGGACACTTTTTCTATGTGGTCATTCCAGGTAAAATGTTTGTCCAATACTATGCCAAGGAATGTATGAAGTTCAGTTTCTTGAATCTTTTTATTCTCATATGTAACGTTTAAGTCCATATCCATTGCTCCTTTGTTAGAAAATTGGATGTATTTTGTTTTATTAGTATTAACAGTCAAATTATTTACGCCAAGCCAATAAATTATGTCCGCTACAGTAGAATTTATAATGTCGTTAATATTTTTATTTGTATCCTCAGGAATTAAAATTGATATGTCATCAGCATATAATGTCATGTGATAATCTGTTATTTGTGGTAAGTCATTAATATATAAAAGAAATAAGAGCGGACCTAATATGCTACCTTGGGGCACGCCTACCCTATTATATTTTATTGAAGATGAAAATGTTTCAACTTCACCTTGATGTGTGGAATTTGTAATAACATCCTTTATTTCTATGTACTGCATTCTATTTTCTAAGTAGCTCTTGATCCAGTATTGTGCAGTGCCTCGTATACCATACTGTTCACATTTGTCTAAGAGTAATGAGTGCGACACGCAGTCAAACGCGCGGGTCATGTCAAAAAATATAACGCATATTTTTTTCTTATTGTTTACGTACTTTATAATTTCAGTTATTAAATTAAATGCCGCGAGGCCCGTTGATTTTCCTTTTTGAAAACCATATTGTCTGTGGTCAAGTATGTCATGCTTATCAAAAAATTTTGTCAAACGAAGCTGCATGCATTTTTCAAATACCTTTGCTAGGTTAGTTATGTTTGCAATAGGACGGTAATTTTCAGGGTTGTCTCTGGGCCCTTTTTTGTATATTGGTTTTATAACGGTCGTTTTCAGTTTTTCTGGATAAGTTCCCTGTGTGAACGATAGGTTTATGATGTGTGCAATAACCGGTGCTATTGCTTTTTTACATTTTTTTATTATTTTTGTTGGTACGCCATCGCTACCTACTGAGTTTGTATCTTTTAATGAGCTAATGATACTCAAAACTTCTTCAGCATGAGTTGGAAATAGAAACATAGTAGCCTATATTTCTATTTCTATTTGAAACTAATTGATGAACATAATTAGGATTATCGTTCGCATCAGAAGTCGAAGGATGTCCGGCAGAAGTGGGAGGGCATCCCACTTCTGATAACGACGGGGAAACCACAGAAGTATTTTTTATATTTTTACAGTTCATTATTAATCTGTTACATAAAAATCAGTATTTAAAAGGAAAACACGAAAGATACAGAAATTAAGTAATCTATTTGTTTAATAAACAGTTAACTACATTCGCTTTATAACTAAATGATGCTAACAATGAGAGGTAAATTATAATGAAAATCAAAAACATCAAAATATCACCATAAGTTAGAATGATTGAAAAACACTTAACTTATTCTCAAGGGTGTCTTCTCTGATCCGTAGCTCCAGGTCAAAGTGAGTCATTCCTCATTTTTTAATTTCAACAAAACACTCCGGCGGAAACACCTTATTTAAAACGGCGCTCAGTAATGCCAACATGATAAACACAGTTCTGTTCCGGAAGTATTTTTGTCGAAACTTAACATATCTTTCAAAAACTTATTATTATAAAAGTAAACGTAACAATTTATTACAAAATGAAATTGATTAACCGAATCACTTATTACATAACATCAACAATTAGTTTTAGCTTTTGTGACAAAAAGGGTATAAGCTTACTTCAACAGGAAGTCACTTCATACATACTACTAAGTCACTTCATAGTCTTCATATTTAAACTAATTAATTAAAGCCTTAATTAAATCATAACAAAATTCTTTAAATGTAATAGTTGTTCTCTAATATAATTTAAATCATAGTTTTCTTTACAATTATTAATTAACATAAAAATAAAAGGTTAGTTGTACTAAACACACTACCGGACCTACGTAATTAACTTTGAGTATTGAAAATTATTATTAACTTAACAATATAACTCTAAATTTGGTTATTGAACAATGTTGATGCGATTTAAATTATCATAAAATTAATAAATCTTAATAGCGAAGTGATCGAGTACGTTTTCGCGCCGATACGGCCATTCTGATAGGCAGTGCGCGCTCTGCACTAGCCTTTATCTGAAACAATGAAAGTTTTGTTTTGAGATAGGCATCTGTAAACAGTGCCTAACATGTTATGATGAAATTACAAAATTTTAAAGTATTCACCTCATTTTATGTAATGTAATTTTAAAAGCTTTTGTCATGTCCAAAATTAATAATAAAGTTATGGAATACAGCTGTGCTCTGGGCGGTCTTGAACGCCGTGGTACACAGCTGTTTTCATATTTTAGGTAGTCAGTACGTAGGATCATGTGTTGATACAGCTGTGCTCTGGGCGGTCTTGAACGCCGTGGTACACAGCTGTTTTGGTATTTTAGGTAGTACATAGGATCATATGTTGTTACAGCTGTGCTCTGGGCGGTCTTGAACACCGTGGTACACAGCTGTTTTCATATTTTAGATAGTATATAGGAAAATAGTTGCAACTGTGCTCTGGGCGGTCCTGAACGCCGTGGTACACAGTAGTTATTACAGTTATGGCAAAAGCTGTACTATGGGCGGTCTTGAACGCCGTGGTACACGGATTTTATTTTTATTTATTTATTATTATTATTATTTTTTTAACTTTTTCTTTATGATTTCGTCATTGCACTTCTAACTAAGCCAATGACTTAATATATTTGTTGGGGTTTTGGCTGTGCTCTGGGCGGTCCTTTACGCCGTGGTACACAGAGGACAAAGGATAGTAGGAAGGTGTCTTGGGAAATTTTGTTTCTTATAGAACGTTATGCATGGTTATCAAAGGTATAGTATGTAGACAAGAAGATGATGTGCATTATTATCATTATTTGCAAAAATGTTTAAATATAAGAATATTTTTAATCTTAGGATTACTTTGGTGTCTAAGAATAAATTAAACTTAAAGCTGCTCACCTTTACTGCTTAGTCTTGACTGTGTCCTGAAGTGGAAGGCAGCGGTTCTATGGCCAAGTTGGTTTCTTCAGGATGACAATCTTGAGAAGCTTCTTCGTTTCTCGCCGATACGGTCAATTGTTGTCCCGGAGTTGGAGCTAGACGTAACTGATCGTGGGCAACTTTACGAGGTCGGCCCCTGCCTATCACTTTCTTCACCAGATATCTATCGTTGTCCAATACTCTGCAGATTTCGTAAGGTTCACTATATTTGAGATCCAAACAAGTTTGATTACGGGGATTGTTTTTTACTAATACATAGTCGCCTCTGCAAAAATGACGTATACGGGCTTTATTTTTGTTGAATCTCAGCTTTTCACGTTCTCCGGATAACAGCATTTTCTGATTTACAAATCTGTCCAACTGATCTATATCAAGGGTTTCTTCATCAAGGTTAACGAGATTTGCTAATTCCGGAGGTGCGCAGTGCTTACGACGTGTAATTAAGGTGAGTGGTGCTACTCCAGTCGTCTTATGTGGTGTACAGTTGAGTGCTAGCTGCAAACTATCAAGAGCTGTATGCCAATTTTCAGTTTCATAGTTACTAATCATAACCAAAGCATTTTTAAGAGTGCTCACTACCCGCTCAACTTGACCATTGGCTCGGCTGACTCCTGGTGATATTGCGTGTATATTTATGCTTATTTGCTCACAGTATTGTTTGAATTCACCAAGAAATTCACGGCCACCATCGACAATTATCTGCACAGGCGTTCCGAATAAATGGACGGTGCGTTTTAGGGCAGCGAGAGTGCTAGAAGGATTTTTGTTATTAGAATAATGGAACAGCACATACTTGCTGAAAGCGTCAACAGTTAGTATGACATATTCATATTGTTGTGCCCAACTTGCCTGTGATATCCATGTGGATAACTTGCAACGCGGCAGAAGGTTTTTGTATTGGGTGTAACTGTATTTGTACAGACCCGGAATTACCCTTAGATGTTCTACACACTACGCAATTTTCTACAAAATTACGTACAGAAGTACTCATTTTATCGAACCAGTAGCTATCTCTTATCTTCTGTAAGGTCTTTTCCCAGCCTGGGTGTTTTAGGGCGTTGTGATAGGTATTTATAAGACTCCACTGAAATGATTTGGGCACTACAATTACCTTAGTTTGACCATGAACAGGGTTCATGGTAATCCTCATAAGAGTTTTCCAGAATGTAGTCACCCACATGTTCTCTACGTGATAGAGCGTCGATGACTGGACGGAGTATATTATCTCGACGTTGCTCAACTTTGAGCCAGTCTAAATCCCGTGTCATAATATTTACCTGCATGGTGTTTGGATTGCGGCTGAAGAAATCTGCATGTTGAATATACTCTCCTTTTCGGTATTCAATCTCAAAATCATAATTTTGCAGAAACGCCCACCATCGATAGACTCTTGGAAGCAGTTCTTTTTTGTGTTTTGAGGCTTTCAGTGAATTACAGTCTGTTATGACTTTAAACTTACGACCATAAAGATATTGTTTAAAATGCTTGATTGCTCTTACCACTGCGAGGGTTTCTAAGTCGTATGAGTGATAACAACTTTCAGCATCTATTGTCCGCATACTCATATAGGCCACAGCGTGTCTACGTCCCTCGATCACTTGCATAAGTACAGCTCCGTATGCTAAGCTGCTCGCATCAGTGTACAGTTCAGTAGGGGCGTCTTCCTGAAATAGCATAAGTACAGGTGAAGAGGTGAGTTGTTCCATAACAATATTACGGGCTTTTTCATGCCGCTCGTTCCATTCCCAATTCGAATTCTTTTTTGTTAATTCATACAAAGGGATCATTATTTGGGAAAAATTAGGAATGAACCGTCGGAAATAACCTGCCAACCCACAGAACTGACGAACTTTTTTAACATTATCAGGAATTGGAGACTTTACAAGCGCTTCTACTTTACGAGGACTGGGACTTATTTTGCCATCTGTAATTATATTTCCCAAATATTCTATTGACCGCTTAAAAAACGAAGATTTTTCGACATTGATCAAAAACCTGCATTTTGTAGCGCTATCAAAATCCTCTCGATATCTGACAGTCCTTGGTCGAAATTAGAGCACTTGTTCAATACGTCATCAACGTAAACCTGAGCAATGCCTGTCTTGCCTAGTAGTGGTTGAAGTGCTCTATTAATACATCTTTGATAGACAGAACAAGCATTGCTCAGATCA
Organism: Marasmarcha lunaedactyla; assembly: GCA_923062675.1. Taxonomy (NCBI): domain Eukaryota; kingdom Metazoa; phylum Arthropoda; class Insecta; order Lepidoptera; family Pterophoridae; genus Marasmarcha; species Marasmarcha lunaedactyla. Next base: position 23,257,904 of record OV281353.1, read on the forward strand.
AACGGCATTGTCAAATATTCATAAAGGCCGTCTGGAGTAACGAAGGCGGTCTTTTCAATGGAGTGCTCCGAAATTGGAATTTGATGGAACCCAGCTGCCATATCAAATGAGTTATAGTAATAACCATTAACTAATTGATCGAGCTGATCTGAAATAAGCGGTAATGGATAATGGTCTCTAAGTGTATTAGAATTGAGCTCGCGATAGTCTACACAGAGCCTATCATCGCCGTTTTTCTTTTTCACTAAAATTATAGGGCTTGAATACGGGGATTTACTCTCACGGATGATATTATGCTCCAATAATTCGTTTATGATATTACAAACCTTCTCGCGCTCAACAGGGCTTAACCGATAAGGTCGCCTTTCTACAAATTTATCTGGGTTCTTTAATCGTATTTCTAACTGCCCAGTGTTAACCCTCGATTTAGGGTAGCCGCGAATAAATAAATGTGTGTATTTATTCAAAAGAATGCGTAACTGATCCACCTGACCTTGATCTTTAAGGTCACAATCGATTTTGTCAAAAACTGCATTGTTTGATTTTATATGCATTATGGCTTGTTGATGGATCAGTTTCGCACTATAGGAAGTAACTAAAACACTAAGAGAAGAATTAGAAATCAGGTCCACACCGATCAAAACATTAGTTGACATTTCAGTATCAGGCACGATGTAAAAGATAATCTCTACGTTAATATCATCTATTTTACATAACGTTTTTAATGAATGGATCGAAATCACTGGGAAGTTACGAATTCCCCTTAAATAAACATTGTGAAGTCGTCTACCCGGTAATTTCAAAGCTATAGATTCTCTCATGACTGAGCACTCTGCACCGCTTTCGAAAGTTGCTTGAAGGGAGTATTCACCTATGGTCACAAACATCGGAGTCGTTTTAGTACTACCTATACAGTTAACGTTTGATACTGTTTGGTGTGGAGGTAAGTAGCCTTGCCTTCCATGCCACAGGTCCCGGGTTCGAATCCTGGTAGAGGCAGATATTTTATTATATTTGCTTTCTAGTCATGGATGTGTATGTATGATTATTTAAGTTTATTTATAATATATAAACATGCAAAAAAAAATATCTATCGGTGCTTATATATTTCTTAAGTTTATTTATCCGTTATCTGGTATCCATAACACAAGATCTTAATGATACTTAATTTGGGCTAGATAATGTGGTGTGATTGTTAGAAATATTATCATATTATATTATTATATTATATTATAGATCGTTCTCGTTTTCAACACTTATCGTATGTATAACCAACTTTTGAACAGAATGTGCAGGATTGTTTATTTTGAGTTGTGTTGGAGGAAGTAATTTGTTTCTGTGAATTACTTTTGTCTTGAAGCAAATTATTTTCAGGAATTCTAAAACGACAATCGCGAGTAATATGATTATTTTTCTTGCAAATACGACATTGAGTTAAACCGAATGCATCATTGAGACGTGCACGTTTGCTTAAGATTTGTGAACTATTTGTATTGGAGTGAACACGTTTTGATCGGATAGATGACGCAACAGAAATTAACTCTGGCACCGATGACGCACGTGCATTCATAAGTTCAATTCTAAGGCGTTCATCACTAATACAACCAATAACTGCTTCTACGGCATCATCGTTGCCAAGTTTGTCTTTAGTAACACGTTTCCATAAAACCCATGCTCGAGATAAAAATTCTGATATATCTTTGGAAGGATCGTAAAAATGTTCTCTGAATTTAACAATATCACGTGAATATCTATTCTCTGGTTCGAAAGTCAAAATCAAATTATCACGCAATTCTTGCCAAGAATTTGCAGTCACAAGCCAATTATCAACCCATAATTTAGCACGACCTTTAAGCAAACTCCCTACTTTCATCCTAATCTCGTAGTCATTAAGTCCTTACTTATCAATAGCTTTGGAAACGTGTTGGCACCGTTCACGAATGCCCACTCCACCATCCGGATCAAACGATGGTAAAAATATGTCACTTATTTTCATTCTCTCGGGTTGTGGAGTAGACAAACGTCGGACATTTGTCTCATTGTTTGCATCATTTGTAAGTAAAAATCTGTTGATACACTATTTGAAACTAATTGATGAACATAATTAGGATTATCGTTCGCATCAGAAGTCGAAGGATGTCCGGCAGAAGTGGGAGGGCATCCCACTTCTGATAACGACGGGGAAACCACAGAAGTATTTTTTATATTTTTACAGTTCATTATTAATCTGTTACATAAAAATCAGTATTTAAAAGGAAAACACGAAAGATACAGAAATTAAGTAATCTATTTGTTTAATAAACAGTTAACTACATTCGCTTTATAAATAAATGATGCTAACAATGAGAGGTAAATTATAATGAAAATCAAAAACATCAAAATATCACCATAAGTTAGAATGATTGAAAAACACTTAACTTATTCTCAAGGGTGTCTTCTCTGATCCGTAGCTCCAGGTCAAAGTGAGTCATTCCTCATTTTTTAATTTCAACAAAACACTCCGGCGGAAACACGTTATTTAAAACGGCGCTCAGTAATGCCAACATGATAAACACAGTTCTGTTCCGGAAGTATTTTTGTCGAAACTTAACATATCTTTCAAAAACTTATTATTATAAAAGTAAACGTAACAATTTATTACAAAATGAAATTGATTAACCGAATCACTTATTACATAACATCAACAATTAGTTTTAGCTTTTGTGACAAAAAGGGTATAAGCTTACTTCAACAGGAAGTCACTTCATACATACTACTAAGTCACTTCATAGTCTTTATATTTAAACTAATTAATTAAAGCCTTAATTAAATCATAACAAAATTCTTTAAATGTAATAGTTGTTCTTTAATATAATTTAAATCATAGTTTTCTTTACAATTATTAATTAACATAAAAATAAAAGGTTAGTTGTACTAAACACACTACCGGACCTACGTAATTAACTTTGAGTATTGAAAATTATTATTAACTTAACAATATAACTCTAAATTTGGTTATTGAACAATGTTGATGCGATTTAAATTATCATAAAATTAATAAATCTTAATAGCGAAGTGATCGAGTACGTTTTCGCGCCGATATATATAATACAGTAGTAATTGAGATCATTTCATGAAGAGTGTAATGAAATGAAATTAATGAAATATTTATGTCTCATCACTGACAATTACTTGTTCTTATTGACGTCAAATAAAACATGACTCTACCACCAGTGCGAAAAAACCTTCGGGAAGAAGAACTGGCAAGAAACTTCACGGGTATATTTTTATTAAAATAAATTTACAGAATCTCTTTATGTCTATACAAAATGATTCTTATCTGCGTCTGTTAGCTCGGCAAGTCTGCCTCCCCAAGTATCCAAACGACGAACACCCTCAAACGGCACCCGGTAAAAGTGTGGGGTCTCACATCTTGAGTATGCGCATGCTTTTTCGTTTGACGCTGTAAATTCTTCGGGTGGTCTTAGACTTCACCGGGATATACCAAATGAATATTTCAAAACAATCCGAAAGTCTCATAAAGTTTAAATAACAAGTCAAATTTTGAATTACAAGTACCAGTGAATTTACTTAGAAAACCTTGAGAGTAAGGTACAATCTTTGGAAAATTTTAATATTTTTCTTCGAAAAGCTACTAAGCTTATATTGTAAAAAAAGGGAAAATAAATCCTTCATAGAGCAAAATTTGCCGTTATGTTTGTTTGCGATATGATTGTGTGCAAGTGCGCAAGTAATACGTACTCTGAATATTAATATTAAGTTAAGTTAAACTGAAAATACAGTTCTAAAATATATTATTTAGCTTAAACCACATTAACATTTTAGGGTGAACTTTTCACTGCCAGACGGCACCCTTTCCGTTTCCGGGTTCAGTATAAAACTGTCATTAGTAGACCCCCGACTAGAACTCTCATTTTCATTTGGTCTGTCTAAATGATTTGAGTAAAATTTATAAAAACACAGAACTTTTCCACCACCTTTATACCTTTCGAAATATAAGATACCCCCGGCGCATAGATGCTGTATGGTGTTACTTAAAGCGAAGAGGGTCTTATGATGCTTACAAGAAAAGTTTTTAGAAATCCAATTTTACGGAAGAAACAGTAGTAGTTGATTTTTAGAAAAATGTCTCATGCACCAAAACCTAAACCTCACAAAGGCCGGGGAGCTAAAGTAAATTACAGCATGGTTCCTCAAATCGCGCAAATTAAGTGAAAAGGCTTTTACGTTCGTACATCCCTAGCTTTTTGTCGTATTACGTCGACTATCGATATGCCTAACTTGTCTAATTATACGTGCACGTGGCTGTGATAATATCTAATTCTTATCTAATTACTTCCATGGAAGTCGAATTAAATCACTATTATACTTCAATTAGGCTGAAAATTTTATTACAGTTTAATTCTAAATTTAGAAGGTCGTCCTTGTAGCCAAACTTACACGTTCATGGCTTGGGAACAACTAAAAATTCCGAATTATGTAATTCCGAATTTGAATATTCCGATTTATAAAATTCAGAATTTCACAATCCCTAAGAGACTAAATTCCGACTATTCAAAAACATGATTCTTATTTTATCGAAATTCATAGATACGAAATTTTAATTTTCCGACTTTCATTAGTACGAAGAATTAAAAATCCGCTATATTACTAGTGCCAATTTTAATTTTCCGAAAATTCAGATTCTAACATTCAGATTTTGTATCTAAAACGGGTATACATATATAAAAAATTATAATCTAAATCTCCTGTGACACAAATTAAAATTAATAAGGCACATTTTGAAAATATACAAATTAGGCGCGACGACAGGCGAAGCGAGGAGGAGTTAGTCTGCATGTAGATAATGCAAAAAGGGATTTGCATTTCATTACATAGCTCAACTAAACTAAAAAGGTACAATAAACTTTTTTTTTTCTTGAAAGGATTAGACGTTTTTTCTTCGCGAAACAAATTCATTTTTAATAATTCTTTATGTCAGTAACCAATACAGCATAAAAATGCAGTTTTTTTTTTTTGCTGCCGAGGCACCCTCGCGGGAGGGAGGTGGAAGATGCGTCATGCATACCGCCCGCAGGTAAATTCTTCTGCGGGGGGTTATGTGGGACTCACCAGAATGGCACCTACCCACTAAAACCCACCTGTTGGCTGTAGTTATTACCGTTAGCCTTCATCGGAAGCGACACCCGTCGGGAAGTTGGGCGCGCTGGCGGAGACCCGCTAGCGGGTCTTCCACCTGTAGTGAAAGTTGCACTGAAGGTGCTCAAAGGGACATGAGTTGGTGGCCGTTCTGGGCAGCCTCCGGTGAAGCCGGGGCTGGGCAGAGGTCGGCCGAAGCATGATTTAGGGATCAATTCATTTAAATGAACCTATAATGAATTGAGAAGGGAACTATGCTCCGCCAGAGCTAGCAAACGCTCTGTCGGAGTACGTGAAGCCCTAAGTTTACGGGCTAAGACTGCGATTTCACTAACATCGATATTTTTCATAGCGTCGCAGACGATACGCATATCGTCTGCTAAGGAGGATTGAGGAGTGGGTTTGTATGGGCGAGGAGCCGGGATGGGATTCGATGCGGGGCGCTGCCTCCAGTTTTCTGGGGCAGGCCTAGACTGTGTAGGCTTTGCAGCCGGAGGAACCCGGCTACGCAGCGGCGGAAAGTTTTCTTAAATGGGCGGGGCCTGTTTGGGTCCCGCCCTCTTGAAATTGGAGCGCATACAACGGGGTGCACGAGGGCAGCCCCTGTAATTTGCGGTGTGGCCGGACTGGCCACAAAGCACGCAATCGGGAGGAGAGGGAGTTTCAGGAGTGCGATTGCACTCCTTAGTGAAGTGCGGGACCAGGCACTTGACGCACCTGGGCGGTGCGCGGCAGTTGGCCGCCGCGTGCCCGTACAACTGGCACCGATGGCACTGGCCGGGATGACCGCGGCGATGAGGCGCCTCGATCGAGATCCCAGAGAGGCCGCTTATAGTGCTAACCCCTTTGAGGATCTCCCTGGACTTGGGGACGTTGGCGAGAACCACCAAAGCGAGAGGGTGTTGCCTCCCGTACTTACTGTGCATTTTATGCACCGCAAGTGCCGGGAAGCCTTGGGACTGCAGATCCTCCAGGATAGCCTCGTTCGATAATTCGAACGGGACTCCCCTGAGTACCGCTCTGATCTTACGCTCTTCTGACAGAGCATAAGTGTGATAAGCATATTGCTTATCGGTGAGGAGCTTTGTTAAAGCACGAAAGTCGTCTATCGACGAAACTAAGATTTTAATAGATTCACCCGAGTTGGCCGCTCGGGTGTAATGAATCTTGTGCTCATTGCACAATGTCGAAACCTCAGTCCATTTACCCTTTTCCCGAAGGAAACGGGTGGTGGGACCTTGGCCTTGACAGAAGTTGGGGCCGGAGCGGGTGTTGAAGACACCGGGGCAGCTGGCGTTGAAGACGCCGCAGGGGGTGTAGGGACGGGCGTCGAGGGCGCCGGGTCTTGTTTCGAGCGCTTCTTAGAGCGCTTCTTAACAAGGGTGAAAGAGGGAGGCTCAACAGGGCCAGTTGGGGTGGCGTCCGAGGATGACTCGCTTGCGGCGCGGAGGGGCGTCTACTTCGCACTCCATGTCACTGGAGGAAGGGGACGCGGGAGGGCCTAAGACCTGAGGGATCTGGGGAACTGGGGTGGCCTGAGGGGCCATTGTGGACATTAACGTCATGAGATGAGGGATAAGAGACGGATCTAAGAAACGGTACTTATCAGCATTTAAAGACATGCCTTCAGTACTTTCGAGTAACTTTTTCCTAAACTCGTTAAAGCTTAGGGAATCCATTGCGGAGGGGTTGGGGAGGGACAACAATATATAAATATATATACTATGAACCTATCAACGATGACTAACTTCCTAAAAACCACCCTACACGCAGTAGGGTGGTTGAGGACGATGCGGATAACTTACTCGAACACGAAGACTCGAGGCACCTGGAACGACGAAATTCCGTCGACGAAGCTCTCGTTCCACGAAGTACGGTTAACAGCCCACTGTCCGCCGTGAAAACGGCGTTAGAAACTTATTAGATGTACGGTTAAAACCCACTTTCCGCCGTGAAAACGGCGTTAGAAACTTATTAGAAGTACGGTTAACGAGCCACTGTCCGCCGTGAAAACGGCGTTAGAAACTTAATACGGTATACAACTATGAAATTATATATTACGACAACAACCAGTGAAATTTGGGTGCTCAATTAGCGCGGGGGCTAATAGAGCGGGAAGGCGTCTGCGATCGACGTGCGCTCGAGAACGCACGCAGACCGAGACTGTGAAAAATGCAGTATCAAAGAGAATTTTTTATTTTTTATTTATAGTTAGCAGGCGTTTGTCTTCCATCTCACCTGATGGAAAGTGATGATGAAGACGAAGGCGTTACACGTCTATCCACGAGATACCTATTCACTCGACGCTTGAAAGAACTGGGAGTATACGAAATAATCTTTCTCATTTCCAGCTGACTACTTGAATGCTCGAACGTATAAATTGATGTGCTCATGCAGTTTTACAAGGCGTTTGTTATTGCTACTAATATTATTCGGAATTTTGGTATTCGAGATTCGTACTTATTGCGGATTATTAATAATTCGAATTTTTTATGGTTCGGTATTTTCAGATTCGGCATATTGATTTGCGTAATTATAAATGCTCGGAATTTTGAAGTTTTAAAAAAGAAAAATTAGGGATTATGAAACACGGAATTTTTATTATCGGAATTTTGAACGATAGTGATAGTGATATAAAGTTATACAATAAGGAAAGTTGAAATTTAAGACTATGACTATCGGAATTAAGTTTTTCGTATTTTTGTAGTGTACCCTCATGGCTTACGTGGAAGAATATCTTAATAATTAAATTAAATGTTTAAACTATTATTGAAGGCACTGTAAAATATTATGTAATTAGTTGTTATTGTGTTACATTTTACCTTGACATGTTATTTATATGTTGGATCTTAAATTGTTAGTTTTTAATCTTCTTGTATGTAATATTGCTTGCTGTTATACAGTTGTGGTATGTGGGACTTTTATACTGTGAATCTTGATAACTTCGTTTGTTACCACCTGTAATGTAATACATTTTGTTTGATTTGATTTGAATATCGTCTAAAAGCGATGACCTCTTCATGTAATTTACGTTTCATTTGCAGAAATGACCAATATTTTAAAATAATTATAAAAACGAATTTTTTTTTGTTCATCGACGGCCTGTTTGGTGTGGAGGTAAGTACCCTTGCCTTCCATGCCAGAGGTCCCGGGTTCGAATCCTGGTAGGGGCAGATGTTTTAATATATTTGCTTTCTAGTCATGGATGTGTATGTATATTTATTTAAGTTTATTTCTAATATTTATACATGAAAAAAAAATCTATGTGTGCTTATATATTTTTTAAGTTTATTTATCCGTTATCTATTATCTATAACACAAGTTCTTAATGATACTTAATTTGGGCTGGATAATGTGGTGTGATTGTTAGAAATATTATTTATTTATATTTATTTATATCGTTGGTACTTATGTACGTAAGTATTCTAGTTAAGTTGTGAGTCACAACAAACAACTTAAGAGTTCATTTTTAAAAATTAATGTTGATCAATCAAGAGAAAAAAAAGCCGGGGAAAATAAAACCTCGGCACTCTTTGGCCAATTGTTTGTTATATAAAGTAAGTATACAGGTATACAGTTTGACTACTCTTAATACAGGCAAGCGAATCGGTGACGCGACCACAGTTCATTTTAAGAAATCTGTAGGATAAAAAAAGACCGTTCCGTTTTTCATTCAAATAGTCTTGTATTTCTTGGAAAAAATATCAAGAAATTCATAAAGAATAAAAGCTTGTGTTTGGGATCCCTTTGGTGAAATAAATTTCTGAAACATAGAGTTGATTTTTGCTGTTATTTATGACATAGATCTCTTTACACATGAGTCCAGATGCAATAGGTGGCATACAGACAGTTTCTTCTTACTGACATATAGATATAAGTAAGCACTTTGAAGATGTCATATAAACGCAACGGCGTGGTTCCTTTGAAGCCGCTTCGGTAAAGAAATACTTTGTGAAAACCAATAATATAACGTCGAACGAAAAGTCTTTTAATAAAAAAAATATGACGCATAAATTTAACAGTCCTGCAGTACTTCCTAATATTAGATCTATAAAACGCTTCTTTTATTAAAAAACTCGGAGCCTTCGTTTGTATTTGTGTCTGCAGCTCCGAGCAGAACGTGATTGTGAAGCGCAATGACTACGACGCTGAGCGGGAGCGGAGTGATTGAGTTATTGAGGTCATTGTTGAACCTGATCTTGGCTCTTTCTTAATTAAGTTTCCAATATGTATTTTAAAAGCTGTTAGTCTTCCGAATATATAAAAATCTTTAAATTTAGGCGAGAAAATACAATTCAAATACTTTAATTTAACCATATATTTGGATATTTTACATAGCATTCGGTGAAAGGTTTAAAGAAGAAAATAAAGAATAAAATCATCTTAGAGGTAAAACTTATATCTATTCCGTATAGCGTCTGAAATTATTTTTTTTTGTTTTAGTTGATCTGTCTCATGTGACCACCCCTGTACACCCCTTAACCACAAAATTATCAAAATAGTTTCTCAGACTGATTAGAGAAGCTTTTTCAAAAGCTTGGAGATACAATAAACTATGTGGATTGGGAACCTATACGAATATTTCAAATAAGAAAACAAATATGCTTTTATTTTTGTTTGTACAAAGTCATTGTGTGTAGTTGTTGAAAAATGTTTTGTACAACTTTAAGGGTTCCTATCTAAGTCAAAATCTTGATTTGCTTAATTATGGTAATAAGTTTTGGCGGTTTAAATTATATACATTCTTTTAAATTATATTATCTTAACCAAATATATATTTTATGGTAATACTTTCTTAAGTTTTCACGATTCATTAAATTAAACAAAACAATTTGAACCGAATTTTATCGCATTAAATTGTACTTCTACATTTTAATTCGACGTCGTCACGAGTGCCTGAGATGACAGGCGTCTTGACAGTAATGAAGGTTTTCAATCATCTCCATCTGTTTCTTAATCTTCGAGGGTAGCGTTTGGCATTAATACAGAAGTGCCTTCAGCTTGAGGTCTTGCAGTTTGTTGAACGTTGGATTTAATGGTTTCAAAATAGTATACCATGTTGGAGAAAGCTTCAAACCATCTTCTCTACGCAACGGGGTGTTTCTTAATTTCAATGGCCTCCCTGATCATTTCAGGTGTGGTATCCAACAGTTTTACATATGGCTTTTTGTATAGAAAATGTAAGTAATGTTGTTCTATTTCTAATATTATTTCGGCAGGTAGCGTTTGCAAATCGGGTTCTCTGTCTATATGAGAGTTTAAGTGAGTAGTGGGAAGTATATTGCTTTCTAAGTTTTAGGTATCTTGTGTGGTTAAAACTGAAAAGAGCGTTATCACCATATATCAACAGGTACGAAGTCCAAACTACTAAGAAGATAGTTCATGAGTTCTCGTGTAATGTTTGTTGGGCCATGGTAAGGTAAAGTTATATTGTTTGCTATTTCGACTCTAATTTTTTGCAAATTTTGATCTCTGATTAGTTTTTTGTTAACTTATTACTCGTATATAATCTGATATCTCAAAAAATGTTGCTGATTCAGGGCGCTCAGAAACTGTTTCCAATATATGCCGTTTTATTGCTTTCTAAATTTGTGAGAGTGTAGTAAAATTGTCTCATTCTCTTGATGAGTCAATCTTCTTCTTTGTCCTACCATTTATGTTGTATTTATTGTACTCGTAGTTGTAATGTAGCTCGGAGTGTATTGTGATTGGTTTCTAGCAGTGTCTTTAATCACTCCAAAATTTTGACTTGTTGAAATAATCCCCTTTGCAGATCTGGACATCTGCCTTCAAGTTGCTGCAACTGTTAAGGATAATATATGTAAATAATTATTAGTATCAGTTTCATGACTTTGTTATAAATGGACATAATAAATGATTTTAGCAAAAATCTTAAAGAATATGCGTAAATTACGAATTCAAATATCTGAACCAAAAAAACGTAAACACAGTTTTCATATTTAGCTATCTCTTACAGAATGCGAATTCTATGAACTTCTTCTATGATGTTTCTACCACTGTATCCATGACGCGTCGTATCTAACAACAAGTTATATTATTCAGGTTCAAATGACAAATTCAACAAATTTATAAATTATACAACCTTCTGGTTAAAAATAGGTTTTGTCAAATGTAACAAAATTAGCATTTAAAGGTAATAAAATTAAAATTCGCCAATATCAATCTACAAAAACGTCATAATAAACGTCATTATTCAAATGAATCGTTAATTTTCTAATAAACAGGTATTAACACCTAGGTAACCTACTTCAAAATCTATCACTCGTATTATTTTTATTAAGTTTATTGCAATTTTTGCGAAAACAGCCAACAACGGTCGCAATTATACTTAGCTGAAGAAAACATTTAGACATGTTTTAAAAGAGAATGCACTAAAAACAGAGGAAAATAATAAAAAATATTCTCTAGTTTCTGATTGGTGTACGAGTTTAGTTTAATATTTTTTTAAACAAAAGAATACGTTGTTGCCGAGCTTGTTACTTACAAAATTTTGACAGTTAAATTCGATTGATGCCGATAGGCTTAACCTAAAGTTACTTATTCACTATCGATTTTCCAAAGCAAAGCGTGAATTTTGTAAACCTCAACTTTAAATGATCTGGTTTAAAGTTCATTATAGAATACGGAACCAAGTCTTATCTAGCACGCAAGTCTTCGTCCTAGACTAGAAGCTGATGCTATCTCTCCCTGACCTGAAATATTGAGGATATTACGTAAGTGATCGATGAACCGGAGTAGTTTGTTATACTAATACAATAACTGTATTAATTAATCATCATACAAAACCAATTCTCAATTCTTATATTAAAAAATACTACCGTGCAAAATGTGAGGAAAGCAATTCGGATGTCTGATAAATTTCATTCAGTATTTCGTTTAAATTTCAGCAAAATCTTGTAAAATCTTATTCACAGTGAATTTGTACATTCGCGGTTTGGTACGCTCAAATATTTTCAAGTGATATCTGGTTCCGGGCTAGCATGTAGGTACAGGTAGAGATAAAACTGTATCATTTTGGTGAATAACATGTCATGCCTAATGTAATTCAATAAAAAAACATATTTGCTCCCTGTATAATATGTCCGATGCTCAGAAAGTTTTGAGAAAAAAAATTTTAATGTTCTATAGGTTATTTTTTTTTAACATATCTTCAAAGAACTCTCCGCCAGCGTCTGTAAAAAGTTTCATACACCTGAATCAATTTTCAAACCACATTATCCAGTCTGAAACAGGTAGTTCCTCAATGGCATTTTCGAACACGGTGAGCGCATCTTCTGGCGATGAAAGCTGTATCCTCTTCAGCTGGTATTTAATTTTAAGGAACGAGAATAATTTAAATGGTTTCAAATCAGGAATGTAAGGCGGATGACTCAAAATTTTTACCGATGTGGTGTTTAGTCCCCCGTTTTGATCGCGCACTTAGAGGCAACAAGGCAACCGCACTTAAACTCGTTTACCAGGATTACACAGTTACTTTAGAAGGCGTCTTGTTCATAAAAACTAATTTAGTCGATTTCATCAGGTTTCAAGTTCCAATTGAATTCATAAAAAATCATTGCACGAAAATGTTCCCCACGTTTTTCTATGACACACCATAGTTTCATAATGCTGGTAAAAAATTTAGAGGGATATTTAAGTATGGTTCAAATATATTTTCACTTTTAAATAATCAAATCTTCAAATTCAATTATTACTCGCCAGCGTTCCATTTATAAAAGTTTGTTCGCAAAACATTTCTGAGTGGTCTGGTAATATAAAAAAATGTTTTAGTAAAATTATTTCAATCCACACCCGTAGGTAATGAACATTTGTAAAGAAATAGAATGACACACTGCTCGCAGGAAGCAGAATTGTAGCTCAAGCTGTTTTACCATACAATATGCAGAGAATTAAGTATTGATTACGGTTGGTAGCTGTGCGCGACTGTACGCATTATTTGCGAGAGCGTATCTTTCAAATTGATTGATTTACCTTGTGGCGGTTGATTTGAAAAACAATTTAAGCTTTTTATTAACACCATACGGATACTTTAATTCTACTACAAATGAGAAAAATTAAGAAAAGCCTGTCACGAAACCCGACAATGCCATTTGGGGTATAATAAAAAGAGAATATTCATTGGAAGGCTGCGCGCGTAGTGTTAAAGCGCTTATAGCCGAAATGTCTACATGTTTACGAGTGTATGGAGGGCAGTTTATGTGCTGAGCTGGCATGGTGAGGCCAGGCAGAAGGCTCCGGCTGTCTCTGGATTTACAACTAAGTGAGTCGTAACTTTTTAATGGCAATTGTTTAGGGCATTCTTTATAAGTGTTGAAATTATTGTCGTGCATACGTTGAGAATAAACTGGTAGTTTTGATTTCTTGTTTCAAACAACCGCATCGTCTTGTTTATAGTTACAGACTTTGTCGCTTCACTGATTTCAATCAGAATCATTCATGATTATGTTACTTTATGGGCCGATTTAGAATCCTCGGATAACTTTTATCTGGAGAATAACTTTGACATTTGTCAGGACTTTCCGTGGAAACTGTGTCAAATTCTGTACTGATTAAAGTTATTTGAGAATCGAAAAATCAGTTCTGAATTAAACAAGAAGACAAAAGCCTTAAAATTCGTTCCCATCTTTATAAAGAAAGTGGAAGCGATAGGCAATTGAGATTAAACTTTATCACCTTTAAAAAGATTACCTCGCTAGAGAAATTAAGACTTAAAGTTATTCTAACTGCTTTACCACACCAAAAGTTAAACACTTGTTTATCCTATTTGTCTGAAACAATGTTTTAATGTATAATCCAGCCAAATTAAAACGTCATTCCGTAGTAACCAGTCTGATGTTTTGCATTTTTATTCAATTTACCTGCGTTTTACATTCAAACAGTGTTTTAAGATAAAAAGGTGCTTAAATTAGGGGCCACAAATGTTAAGTCAGAAATATTATTATTAAGATAATAAAATTTCACAGGTACTACTACAATTCGTTGTGTATTTATCTGTAACGGGTCGCTCACTTCCCTCCTATATGGTTGAGGAGGGCGATGGCTGGATCCCGCGTTAACTCGTGAACGGGTGCCGTTTGAGGGTGTTCGTCGTTTGGATACTTGGGGGGAGGGAGACTTGCAGAGCTAACAGACGCAGAAAAGAATAATTTTGTATAGACATAAAGAGACTCTGTAAATTTATTTTGAAAAAAATATACCCGTGAAGTTTCTTGCCAGTTCTTCTTCACGAAGGTTTTTTCGAACTGGTGGTAGAATCATGTTTTATTTGACGTCAATAAGAACAAGTAATTGTCAATGTTGAGAAAATAAATATTTCATTTCATTCCATTTCATTTCAACATATATAACAAATTGTTTAAGTCGGCTAGTTTAATGGTTAAAATTAAACCACCAAATTGAACAGTTAAAGATCTGCAACAAATTCCAACTCCTCTGAGTTCTTAAAGACAGTTGGAAATCAAATATTAACTTTTCAACATTGACAACTACTTGTTCTTTTTGACGTTAAATAAAACATGACTCTACCACCAGTTCGGAAAATCCTTCGTAAAGAAGAACTGGCAAGAAACTTCACGGGTATAATGTTTTTTTATAAATTTATAATATGTCTACATGTCTCTTTATGTCTACACAACATTATTCTTATCAGCATCTGTTAGGTCGGAAAGTGTGCCTGCCCCAACTATCCAAATGCCGAACACCCTCCAACGGCACCCGTTCACGAGTTCAACGTGGGGTTCAGCCATCGCGCTCCTCAACTATTTTAGAGGGAAGTGAGTGACCCTATTATTTTACTTTTTTATTATTTTGCGTTGTTTGTACTATGTTATTAATTATACTTTTTAAATTTTTTTTTATAAGTAAGCATATAATAATCCCAATATATTGGGATTCTTCTTAGCTTGGAAATAAAAGCTTAACTGCGTTTCTCTGTAATAACGAAAGTTTTTATTTAAGTAGTATAATTTCAAAACATTAAATCAACAAAACAATCTCTATTATTCTCAATAATAAACATATACATACCTGTAATAACGAAAGACACTACATTTAAAGCCGTTATTTCAGGTCTCTTTTTAGTAAAATATAAATAGAAATAAATTACAATAATCTTCGTCTTAAATAATAAATTGTAATCCTGACATGACTGCCAACCGTGTCATCTAACGACGATGACACGGAAAATTAAAAACTAAAGAAAACTGTAAAGAGTTTTCTTTACATCTCCACCCCCTGGAGATACACATTAGTTAGTGCAGATTAACGTTATGTTTATTTACTAACCAATTTCTGGAGAGAATTTGGTGATATGGTACAAATTTGATTCCGCTTTTTTGTGACCTGCATCAATTTCATAGATTGAATCTGATATTTTCTTCAACAATATGAAGAGTCCAATTCTCAGTTCATCCATTCTTTTTTCTATTGAGTATATTTCCATTGTCCACATAGACTCTATCTCCCACTTCAAATCTATATTTTTTTCTATGTTGATCAAAAATTTTCTTATTCTTATCATGCGATTTCATTGTGTCTTCGAAGGCCAATTTTCTATCTCTACTCGGGTCTTCATTTGTCCCTCTTGATTTCAATTCAGGTGGTAGAATATTTACATTTTCTCCTTCTAAAAGATATTTTGGAGAAAAGTTTGTGACTGTATGTTCTGTTTCATTATATTTTTCTACGCATTTCTGTGCAATGGTTGTACATGCTGTTTTGTTGTCATTTTCATGTATGAATCTTATTTACTAAGTCTGATTTAGCCTTTCGTTAAGTCCTTGTGAAAAAAGTGCATCAACAGCTGTAAAAACTATTCTTATATTATTATTATCCAAGAATTCCTTGACTTTTGAGTTTATGCCAGGGTATTGATCTGTTAATATCATATCAATCTTGTTATTTAGTGTTACCACATTATGTGTGTGTAGAGATTCAAAAAATATTTACATTTTGATTGGTGAGCAACTTCTCTCTTGTAGCAGTACGTACCATCACTTTAGACGTAGTAGTACCTCAAAAGTACCTGAACGAAGAAGGTCCTCTACTTAGTTTCCAGTTCGGGGCCAAATTATTCTAAAACGTAGCAATACAAAATTTCTTTACTTGCCAGAAGAACATCCCAAATACAATTTCATGATGTGTTAGATTTGCTGGAAAAAATTAATTTTAATATACCAGAACGAAAAACGCGATTAACACGCCTATTTTACTTAGATCTGCAGAGAACAAACCAAGGGCACCGCGCGCCATTGTACCGTATGTGCTCTAAGGGAGAAGTGGCATGAAGGAGCCAGGTTTTGAAAGAGCCACTTACATTAATTTATAAACGGATTTGGTTGGTAATTTTATTTTTAAGTGAGCAACAGTGATTCCCCGTCGTCCACAAACATTTGACAGTCCGCCGAAAACAACGGACGCCGGCGCATCGAGTCGAAGTTTTTGGAACTAAAAAGTAAGTATTTTGCTTCAGTTAACTTGTTTTTTGGTATTTTATTGAAAAGAAGTATAAGTAAATGGATTGTAGATTGAGTTTGTGCATATATTTGGCCTTGCAATTGCGTAAAAAATGAGCCGCAAAAGTGTTGATATTGTTGTTATTTTAAAGGTTATATTTTTTTAAAGAATAAGTAATAAAAGATCCGGGTGAATGGGCCTTAAAAGAGCTGGCTCTTTCATAACCGGCTTTTTCATAACCCTGAATATTCATTTTGTAAATAAAATAAAACCATAGTAAATATGCAATTTTTATTCATATATTATTAAATTATTTGCTTCAGATATGGCCTAGATATAAATTATTTTGCATAATTTTCACAGTTACACTTTATAATACAGACTGGCTCTTTCATAACTTTTAGTAGCTCTTTCAATACCGAAATGTTGTGAAAGAGCCAAAAAACAAAATTTTTTTGAATGAATATTATGTTGATGTTTCCATAGCGTTTAAGGTTTTTCGTTTAAAATAGGTCATTTTAGTAAATAAATAATAATTGAAGAAGAAAAAAATCATCATTTTTTTCATTAAAAGAATGTTTTTTGCTCCGTTTAGCAAACTGGCTCTTTCATGCCACTTCTCCCATACATTCAACAAGAAGTTGGAATCTGTAGACATATTTCATACAAGCCTTCGTAATTTCAAAAAGGAAATAAACAATCTACTTTCTGGTTTGTCTGTTGATCAGGTTTAAAGTCAAATTCATTATTTCTATTTAAAAAATTTAGTTTTTAACTTGTTTGTTTTTTTTTCATTATTATATTTTTTTTTGTTTTGTTTATCTAACGTGTATTTAACTTTTCTTATTTTTCTCTTCTTGATGAGTCTGTCGTTATATTTTTATATCCATTAGCTTTCGAAACCTCACAATACCTATTGAATAATATCCTAGAATGTTAGAATGTTAAGGATATTACAATTATTACTAACACTACATTTACAATATATTTTTACTAACCACATTGTGAATATCTGTTTTTGCTCCAAAAAATAAATAAATAAATAGTACTTTACCCAATCAGGCCCAAAATAATCGTTTCGAATGAAGCTAATAAAAGCACTAAAAAACTTGAACAATGTGCGTTGTAGACCTGCAACTCCTGCAAGTCACAATATTAGCAAAGTCACTAGTGGTTGAGTTTCGTTTTGATAAGACTTTGTGTGGGACAGTTCATTTTCACATTTAATTCCATTGTACCTTATTAAACATGGTTAAAATGAAATGAATTGACAATTGCTTGTTCTTATTGACTTCAAATAAAACATGACTCTACCACCAGTTCGGAAAAACCTTCGAAAAGAAACTTCAGGTGTTTAATAACGCGGCTTACTTACGGCACACGGTCGGGTAGGTCCGACTAGTTTCGGACTCGTCTGGAGTCCGTCTTCAGGGTGAGTGTAGTCGCGGCTACTTGCCTCGCGTCGGACCTATCCGACCGTGTACCGTGAGTAAGCCGCGTTATTAAATACCTAATTAAAAATGTCTCACGTAAGTTTTATGAAATTAAACTTCAGACGTATATTTTTTTCAAAATGAATTAACAGTGTCTTTTTATGTCTACACAAAATTATTCTTATCCGCATCTGTAAGCTCGGCAAGTCTCCCTCCACACGTGTCCAAACGACGAACACCCTCAAACGGTACCCACTCACGAATTAACGCGGGATCCAGCCATCGCCCTCCTCAACCATATTAGAGAGAAGTGAGCGACCCGTCAGCCGACGCTACCGTAAGAAGATGTACCTTAGTGACAATGACTTTTGTTTTGGTGGACAATGGTAGCTGCTTACGTACAAAATATAAGAACATATAGGGAAATTACAAAACAAAGATAAATCTAATTGCATCCTACAGTCTACCTATCATTAAACTATAACATGTAATATCAGTTTACTTCAGATCCCATAAAGCCCACCTGCTCCTTTGCCGAGTTGTCAGTTTGAAAATGTTAAAATCAGTAATTCGAGAAACGTCCTTAACCCCAAGCGCCGCAATCCATCGAATGGGTCCAGATTTCGTATGCCGTTAATAAAACTGTTAAATAACTTTGCCAGCAGCTAGCGGATATGACCTGCAGCTGTGACCAAGGCTGATATGACCTGCAGCTGTGACCAAGGCTGATATGACCTGCAGCTGTGACCAAGGCTGATATGACCTGCAGCTGTGACCAAGGCTGATGCAGCAACTAAGTTTACTTAACTTTGGCTGTATGCACCGAGCGCAGTCATACACTGTTGCCGTCATTTAATTTACAAGATGGTAGGTGAGTCCCACTCGCTTCAAGTTTTTGTACATTTTATTCATTTTGTTTCCTACACAGTTTTACCTGTTAAACTTAAGGAAATACATACAAAGTAAGTTGTAACATTTTATGCAACGTATAAAATAAAATATTTTGTCCTACTGCACAGTTGGTCAGATAAGACACAAAAAATAAGAAAATTTGTGTCTTGGGTGACCAAGCAGTGAAATGAAGAACACTAAATAAAATACATATAAAAAAAGCTGTAAAGATGTAGAACACGCGTTGTGATTGGTCGGTTGTGTAGCGCGTCACCGCTACAAACAACGAATTCACTATTTTATCTCTTTCTAAAAGGCTATCTATTAGGTTCTTACGTATGAAATTGGCATTTTGTTCGTACTGGCCACTTTGATTCGTATTATCTCCTCTTTGGTGAAAAAATTCCATTTTCAAATTTATACAGCAATTTTACTCACGCATTTGTGTTTCGAAAACCGTAATTCATTTGGTTTTTTTGATTTTTGGTTTTTGGTTTTTTTTGCGTCACTTAGTTTACAAAATGGATAACTTGAAATATCGTGTTATTTACGAGTACGAGTTCCACCGTGGCACCATTGCTGCAGAAACGGCTCGAAGTATTAATGATGTGTATGTCGGCGGTGTCGCAAAAGACAACAAAGTGCGTTTTTGGTTCCAAACTTACTTGCGGGCGTTTGCTACAGCTTTCTTAAATCTGGTCAGACGTCTATTGTCAGCGACTGCAAACCATGATGGAAAAGCTAGCTGCTAAACAACCGAGGCTGGTTAATCGCTCTAGGCTACTGCTGCTTCAGGACAACGCTAGACCACACACTGCACTACAGACGGCTACCAAATTAGAGGAGCTTCAATTGGAACGTCTAAGACATCCACCGTACTCCCTGGACCTTGTTCCAACAGATTACCATTTTTTTCGATATTTAGATAACTTCTTGCACGGGAAAAAACGCCTTCAATGGTTGGAATGTTTTTTTTAGTAAAGGGATCAATGAACTACCTATGAGATGGCAAAAATGCATAGATAGTAATGGTCCGGCCATCGCCCTCCTCAACCATATTAGAGGGATGTGAAAACCGAGGGAGGTAAATGCTATCGAAAACCCTTATTTATACAATACATAGTGGGCGTCACGAATTCATAGGTAAAACATGGACATAAGTTGAGTGAGAAAAACAATTAATTACCTTGTTTGGTTTATATTTGTAGATAAAAATTATTTAGGTTGTTGTTAGTGCGTGGTGTGTGCTCAAAAGGCGGCGTCAAATTTTAATTGGTCGCTACGTCATAATGAGAAAAATGCTATCATGATTATATAGTAAACCAATCAATGGAAACTTGAATATTTTAAGTTAACGAGAGACGAGAAAGAAACCCCAAGAAAAAACATGCAGAAAATCTCTTGTCACGGTTGTACTAATAATGTGTTATTCTTAGATCAAAATATACTTTCGAAGTTATACGGAGAGTGGAATGTGGAGTAATGTAATATGGGAAGGAAGAAACATAATATGACGTAATTTTTTATGGTTTTCTATCTACGAACGCAGAGGTTCGGGTGTGTTCTTTACGAAGTTGCAGAGAAGTGTGATCTATTATCTAAAGTACATTTAGAGTAGACAATTTATCATATTTTTTGTCTTTATCAATCAGTGATAATAATTGAAACTGAATTTGAGTATCAATAATTAATTTTAGAGCTTCGTGATGCCTCCCTGATTTTACTACGTTAATATTTAATGACTAAATGTTGGTTTTAGTAAAAATATCTAAAGCCTATCAATATTATTTTTCACATCATCGTTCTATCATGCGACAGCTAAACTAACTGACAAAATCAAGCTTGTGAGCTATCTTAACGGCCAAACGCGCCTTCCGCTAAGGCTAAGCGCCCTCAACGCTAGGTAACAAAGTCCGGAAAAATTTAAAAGGCCCATAAATAAATGGTCCACTTCGAAAAAATAAAAAAAACAGCGCGCCGTTTTATAGTTATCAAAAAAAAATTTATTTTTCCTAAGAGTCTAGAGACTTCGTATTTCATACCGAGGTTCCTTCTAAATTGAATTTGAGCATTATTACAAATATCAACACCTAAGTGGATGCATTAGGATGTCATAGTTTGTACGGATTCCATATGGACGTAGTCGCAGGCAAAATTAGTACCATGTTTGAGGATTCTTTTAAATAGTTTCTGGTCTACTTATGGTCAAACATCTAGAGCGCAAATAAAAATAATTCTGCCTCTTTCAAAATGCGCATCTAGGCGTCGGGCTGGTATCTTCTGCAGCAAGTGTGACCCCCACCAACGTGTAGCCATTTCCCTGCCGATGCCATTTCACTAAGCCATTCCGAATGCGATAAGGAACATACAATATTTTTGTACAACACGTTAACTTAGGCAAATATTAGCGAGTTCCTAAAACCGTTTCAATTTACATCGCTTCGTCGGGAGGCGGGACTTTTAACAATGTTTGTCGTTTAATTTTATGACTACTTATTTCATGGCTTCACACGTGTATAAAAGGAAAACTATCTTTAGGTAACAAGAAAAATAAGTTTTAAATTAAATGTTCAATGTTTATAATTTTGCTATGTACGTTTTACGAATACGCGACTAGAAGTAGGATACTTTCATTGAGTCTCTCGTGGCTGTTTGTAGAGATCAAAAACTTGTAGCCTGAATGAATGTGTTTTATTTAATTCCATTAATTCAAATTACAATCTAAAACAACATCCGATAAAATCCTCAATCACATGGTTCCCATAATAATACGCAACTGGCGCTAATCTCGGACACATTTATGTACATCACAAACCGAGGCACGTATGAAACTAACTAGTTCCTAGTATAGTTCTGACAGTGAGAGACAGCTTTTCACATGGAAGTTAAGGCAGTTGCACGCGAAACACGTTTGTAATTTTTTTTAGTGTGGTACTTTTTAAATATATTTTATCGTCCTTGATTACTGTTAATTTGTATGTTGTAGCTGTATACGTTGTGTATGTTGCAGTGCCTACATTAGGTAGGCCTAATGGTAATGGTAATTTATGTGTTCATAAGTATGCTCCTCCATTGTTCAAATAGATTTAAAAACTTGGTAAGTTTTGTTACATTATGCAAGCAATAAATGATTGATTGAGTAATTTTACATGTTGATCTATTTGTTTTATTCACATATTTATTTTATATATTTGTAGATGTTATATTTCAAAGAGACAACGTGACAGTTAGCTGTAAGCACTGCGGCATACTTTAAAGACAGTTTACATTCATGTAAACTTTATTTGAAAATCTTAACAATCGTTCCTTGTTATTTTTATAAGCCTAGAGAAATTCCGGCTTATTGTTTCTCCTGTGCGGATATCCCAAGCGAATCCTCTCAGTCTGCTTTCGTTAAAAATGATCTTATAAATAAATAACTCTGTAAAAGATTGCTCCGCGCCGCGCGCTCCGAGCGTTCCGCGTTGGATCACTGATTTGTTAAAGTGGGGCATTCTTTATTCAAACATCTGTTATCTTTTTGATGAGGTACTTCTCTAGTATCAGACATTTTGAACTAGGACGGTTTCCAGCCTTTACTCTGTAAACCTAAATAAATACAGGTTAAAAGTGACCATTATCTTCTAGTTGGAATTGTTTAATATCTTGACTTACTGAAATGTCTGATAGAAACAATTAAAGTAATGCCTAAAAGTTTCAAAAAGATACATTTTTGGAAGTGTGCTCTTTGAGCACTGTACTGTTCTGTATCTTCTTACTACTAGGGGAGTATTATTGTTTTAAATTAATGTAGTTATATTTCATAATAACGGTCAAAATGAGTGGTAAACTGTTTATGTTTATATTTAAGCCATAATCTTCACAAATAACCAAATATGTGAGATGTGTGAATGAATAGTATATATATATATATAGTTAATTAAATGAGAATAAAACGGTTGAGTGTGCAAACGCTTGAAAGTCTTGCACATTCAACCTTCGTGCAAAAAGCAGAGTAATTTCATAACAATTGACATGAGATACAAATTTAATTATTAGTGCAGGTAACATATTTCACTCGGCCTGTGAGGTAGGTCGTAGTTGCTAGGTAGGCTTGCTTGCTTGCAAATGCGACCTAATCGCACTCTCATGCAACGCAACTCATGCAACCGAGCGGGTGAGCAGGTTGTGGATAGCTCACCCCCCGGATGCATGATAGCGCTTTTGAGCTTTGCTTGGGCGCCTGCATGCAGTCGAAGGGGAAAGCTGCCTTTGCGCATTCCCGAACAGGAGATCTGTCTCTACTGAAGTCAAACAATAGAGATACATCCCAAACCCAAATTCCGGTGTTCCTGGTCCCATCATATATATAACATAAGCAATATCTATTATAATTCTTCCCTCCTTAACCTTATACTCCCTATCGGTCCTGAGTTAATATTATTCGCCCCCAAAAAAAAAAAAAATTGGTATTTGTTCATGTCTATGGATTATATATATTATATTGGAACTATGTATAGCATTTATATTAGTATGTATGTCTACACAATGTAACGTATATATATATATATATATATATATATATATATATATATATATTGAAGATATTTATATATACCCGAACCTACGGCGTCATGCGTACCGTGCCTATGGGTTGCGAGGCCAACGGGGTAAAAGGTTGGTCGCAAACGGTGCCTGCAAGAAAACGGGCAAAATCTTGCCAGTAATTAGCCTTACCCCTGCAAGCGGGGTACTGCAGGGGTGGACTTATTATTTCCCTAGCTACTCGTGGGAACTGTTATGGAGGAAACAAATAAAAAAAAAAAAGATAAAAGAACATTAGACGAAGAGATGGAGGAGCTGGAGCGGTTTTCCGCTCTGGACCTGACAGCGGAGGAATAGGTGGTCCTTCTTAGGACAGAGGCGGACTCGTCCATGGACGTTGAAACGCCTGAGCCTCAAGACAAGGATCCTGCACTGGTGTCGGCCCCTTCCCAGAAAGTGGCCCCCAAAGGCCACCAGAAGGTAAGGGTTCGCAAAACCAAGCGGCTCTCCGGAGCTGGCAGGATAAGACAACGTATTTTGGAGGCAAGAGGGATTCCTAGAAAGGAGTCCTTTGAGCTGGCCAAAAAGCCGATGCGGGACTTGGCTAATGACATGCGGCTGAGCGGTGCAAAACGCCAGCTCATTGAAGACGAGTCTCCGCATCTACACCGAAAAAAGGCGGCCAGAGTGTCTGAAACGCCTAAATCGGCCAATGTGACACACCAGTCACAACGGGGGCACAGCTCTGAGAACGCCGTACCGACGGAGGAGGATGCGGTGCGGCTGACTTACAGCGAAGTAACCAGCTACTGCAAAATAGGCATACTCAACAGTGTGCCTATGACGCAGGAGCAGATGTCACTGGTGTGCCACACTTTGCAGGTGGAGATACCAAAGGTACCGCCGGTTAGCGGCGAACACCTTCAGTACGGAGGTGTCTACACCAAAGCAGGCTGGCTGTTGGTGTTGTGCAAGAATGATAGGAGTAGGAACTGGATGAAGGCGGAGATTGGTAAGTTCAAGCCTTGGAGGGAAGCTAATCTCACCGTCGTCGACGAGGCTGACCTTCCAAAGCCCATTATAATCTCCGCCTTCATCCCCAAACAGATGTTCATATCTGTGGAGAACACCGTTCTCCTACTAAAAGCCAGAATGAGGGTCTGAAGGCAGACAACTGGAAGGTTCTGGGCTCCAAGCCGGTCGAGCGGGGTCAATGATTGACCTTCGCCGTCGACGAGGTAGCCATCGACCTCACTGGGCCGGACAGTAAAAGCCACCTAAATGAGCCCACCCAAAAGAGCAAGCGGAGGGAGAGCCCTCAACCCCCCTTGAGCTGCCCGGCAGCCGCTAAAACATTCAAGCCGGCTCCGATCGGATCGGGGCTTGCTGCAAACCGGCCTACTTGCGGTGTCCGTCAGACACTAGCACCTAAAGGCCGAGGAGCAAGCAAAGGTTCGGCGCCACACAGCGCAAGGGGAGTAACATTCAAACCGGCTCCACGTGGGCCTGCAACTGGACCCCAGCCGAGAAGACCTCGAGGTCGACCTGGCAGGGGGAAGGATTGCGGGCCCCCAAGGGCCCGATATATGTAACCGGCAAATGGCGCTGTCACGGTACCAAGTGAAGGTCGTGCAGGCCAACCTCCAACACGCCACTGCTGATACGGCAGTGATGGAGCAGATTTTAAAATCCGATGGCCTCGACCTTGCACTCATCCAAGAGCCGTGGATAAACAGCCGAACATATAACATCAACGGAAATAGGCCCAGAGCTTGTATCCTCTTCAGGAAAAGTCTAAACTTTCTACCAGTTACAGATCTGTGCACCGATGACCTAGCAGCAGCCATAATAAAACTGGAGGGGCAAAGAGCAGTATACAACTGCTCTTTGCCCCTCGTATCTCGCAGGCGACAAAAAGGATCCGTCGGAAGAGCTGGCGCGTGTGGCAGAATATGCCAGGAAGATACGCGCAGAGCTCCTTATAGGATGCGTCGCAAATGCCCTTCACATCTGCTGGGGAAGCACAGGTATCAACAACTGAGAGAGTGAGTTACTTCTAGACTTTCTCACTACTAACAATCTAAACATATGTATAAGCCACAAACCCACCTTTGAAACCAAAGCGCGAAAGTAAGTCCTGGACATCACAATAGCGTCAAAGGGACTTATAGGTAAGGTGTTAAGCTGGCACGTCAGTGATACAATTTCAATGTCGGACCATAAGCATATTCGTTTCAAATTAGAAACAACCCAAAAGGCAGCGGAGAACACTTTCCGGAACCCAAGATGCACCAACTGGGAAACCTACAGGGAAGTACTAGCTGACAAGCTCAAGGCTATACCAAAAGCCATAAAATCAAATGAGATAATGAACATGGCGGCAGCAAATGTGGTAGAAAGCATTACGCAAGCATACCATGAAAGCTGCCCACCCAAAACACAGAACTCAAACAGGAAAATACCATGGTGGAATGAAAAGCTGAATAACCTAAGGAAAATGGCACGGAAGCTATTCAACAACGCCAAAAACGCAAAAACAGAACATACATGGAACAAATACAGAAGCGCCCTCACAGAATATAATAAAGAAATAAGAAAGGCCAAACGAACTCGTGGCGTAAATTCTGTGACGAATTGGATTCGACGCCCCAAGTTGCCAGGGTTCAAAAGCTCCTAGCAAAAACCCCAACCAAAAACCTAGGCCTACTTAAAGATCAAGAGGGTAACTTCACCACAAATGAAGAAGAAACCCTAGAACTCCTAGCACGCACACACTTCCCAGGCTCAGTGCTTGTACCAGAAAACGCCACATTTGACCCGATATACGGACAAACACGGCGACCACACAGTGAAGACTGGCCGCCAATGTTTTCAGGCCGGGGAAGGTTGAATGGGCTATAAGGAGTTTCTCACGATACAAAAGTGGAGGGGAGGATGGTATCTTCCCTGCTCTGCTACAAGAAGGTCTCCAGATTCTCCTTCCACATCTTATAAAAATATATAGAGCAAGTTATGCCTTAGGCAGCATACCGGACTCATGGAAAAATAAAAGTTATCTTCATCCCCAAGGCGGGAAAAAAGGATCCTTCATTACCAAAATCATTTAGACCCATCAGTCTATCATCTTTCCTCCTAAAAGCGATGGAAAAAGTAGTTGACCTTTGGATCAGGAATGAAATCCTGATACAAAAACCGCTACACCGTCGCAACACGCCTACCGAAAAGGCAGATCCACAGAAACGGCTCTACTAGACCTGACCGACAAAATGGAAAAGGCGTTGGAGGAAAAACAGATTGCTTTATGCGTATTCATGGACATTGAGGGTGCATTTGATAACACTCCCACGGAATCCATCTTACGTGGACTGGAACACAAGTCTGTGGACCTCACCACGAAAAGATGGATCGAATCAATGCTCAGATCGCGAACAGCAAAAC
The DNA here is from genome assembly GCA_923062675.1 of Marasmarcha lunaedactyla. Lineage (NCBI taxonomy): Eukaryota > Metazoa > Arthropoda > Insecta > Lepidoptera > Pterophoridae > Marasmarcha > Marasmarcha lunaedactyla. The sequence continues at coordinate 23,284,804 of OV281353.1, forward strand.
TAGAACTTAATGGGGCATACCGCACAGTTCTTATCACACGAGGGTATCCACAAGGAGGAGTACTCTCCCCCCTACTGTGGACACTGACGGTGGAACCACTCCTGGAGAAACTAAGCCTTAAAGGCTACGATGTGATTGGATACACGGACGACATCTCTATAATCGTTAGAGGATCATGTCAGGAGGTCCTATCATACCTCATTCAAGGAGCGCTGAATATTACAACAAAATGGTGCAAAGATAACGAATTGACTATCAACGTCACCAAAACTGTTATATTGCCATTCACCAAAAAAAAAGGAAACTTGACAAGCTCAAACCTCCTAAGATTGATGGAACCACTATAGCATTCTCTAAAGAGGTAAAATATCTAGGCATCACCCTAGACGATAAACTTACCTACAAAAAACACGTAGAATACGCCACACAGAAACCAAAAATCTCCCTCTATCTGTGTAGCAGAATGGTTGGATCAAGATGGGGACTAAAACCCAAAATGGTCATGTGGATTCTTGACGCCATCGTCAGACCGATCGTGAAATACGGCTGTGTAGTATGGCACAAGAAGCTCACGCAAACAACTGCCATTACTGAACTAGGGAAGATACAAAGAACAGCATGCATTCTGGCCACTGGCGCCATGATAACTACGCCAAACCTGGCATTAAATGCACTCTTAGGGCTCCCGCCCCTGCATCTCACAGCCTTAAAAGAGGCTGGAGGGAGCATGATTAGAGCAAAGAGGAAATGCATGGCTTTCAAAAAATACAGGCTACCTGGAGAAACTCATCCACAAATACCCAATTATAAACATGCCCACGGATTACATGACACCAGAGTTACAATTCAAAAAACTCTACCAGATAGAATTTCCAAACAGAGAAGAATGGACTAAGGGCAACATTCACTAGGAAGGACATAGCCTTATCCGGTTCACTGACGGCTCTAAAATGGACAATAAGGTAGGATATGGAGTACACGGCGTAAAACCTAGGTTTAGCAAATGCTCAAGCCTAGGAGTTTATGCCTCAATATTCCAAGCTGAGATTTATGCAATCCTGAGATGTGCGGAAATCAACATCAGCAAATCCTACAAAGGCCAGACTATTCACATATTCTCAGACAGCAAAGCAGCACTAATGGCACTAAACTCATCCAGAGTTGACTCCAAATTAGTAATGCATTGCGAAAGACTCTAAATAAACTTGGGGAACAAAACACAGTACACCTAAAATGGGTCCCAGGACACCCAAACATCGAAGGAAATGACAAGGCTGATGAACTGGCGAGAAAAGGCGCAAAGCAGGAACAGATAGGTCCAGAACCCTTCTGCGGTATCCCAAGGAGCCTAACACGACAAATACTAACAAGCCTCTGCCTAAAAGAAAGCAAACGGCTTTGGACCGAAGCAGAAGGCATGAAACACTCCAATAGAGGGATACTCGTAGGGTTGTAGGTGAACTATTATCTCTCAATAGGACCCAACTTAGAACGTAGTGCGCGCACTGACAGGTCACTGCAAGCTGAATAAGCTCATGTACAATCTTGGTGCAGCGGACTCTACGTGCTGCAGATTCTGTAGCACGGAAGAAGAAACGCCCCTTCATTTACTGTGTCAGTGTGCCACACTAGTACAGAAGCGATCATTACACTTGGACAAACATGAATTGGACACAAGGGAGATTGGATACATTGCCGTCAGGAAGGTGATTCGCTTCCTGGACTCGATTGGAGTAAGCGGCGAGCTCTAGAAAGGTGGACTCATACAATAGATCTGCTAGGTCGCAGTGTGACATGGCGCAGTTCATGTGACCACATAGTCCCGTGAAACCAATTATAATAATAAATAATAATATATTTAATTATAGTTTGTTGTAAGATAAAAGCCGTTGAGCGACGATAGAGGCTTGTAGGGTTTCGAGAGGCAGCTTGATAAACTCTGACAAGAGATGTAGCCATTAGCCACGATCTTACTCTATAGAAGATCGTCTACAGTATCCATTACAGAAATACTTATTGCAATAAACACTCAAAATTAGAATTTTATTTACTTCCAGCTCTTGCATGCATAGGCAAATTGCACCATATGCAATTTGCCTATGGTGACCTGGCGAGATATTTTCAACCCAAACAAATAGGTTTTGGAACCAGAGGTGGCTGTGAAGCGGCCGTACATGCTTTGAGGACTTTTCTCGATTGTCAAGGAGGTGAGGTTGTTTTGAAGGTGGATGTTAAAAACGCTTTTAATTTTTTACAGCGAGGAACCCTGTTGACAGAAGTAAGAAAGCACTTGCCCAAAGCATTTAATTTCCTTCATCAATGTTATGACGAGCCATCTCTTCTGGTGTACGGAGACCATCACATATCATCAGAGGTGGGCTGTCAACAAGGTGACCCGTTAGGCCCTGCTATTTTTAGTTTAGGTATTCATCCTATCATTGAACAACTAAATTCGAAATTTAATGTTTGGTATCTAGACGACGGAACCTTAGGGGAGGTGCAAGTGTCGTTCTCGATGACCTGAAGCTTTTGATTGATAAGTTCGCCAAAATTGGCCTCACATTAAACTTTGGTAAATGTGAGCTATTTATTACCGACTCTTGTAAGAATAAAGAAAGCATTATTCAGACCTTTCAATCAATTGCCCCCGGCATCACTGTAATACAGAAATCTTCCCTTCGGCTCCTAGGTTCACCAATTTTTTATGACTCCTTTCATAACTTTGTAATTGACAAAATTTCAAAATATTCAGAAAAAGTTATTCTCGGCTTTCACAAATTAATACACATATGGCCTTTTACATTTTACGTCATTGCTTATTCGTGCCAAAATTAATTTATTATCTTCGCTGCTCACAATTTTGGAAACGCCAAAATTCGAATATTCTGAACATAAATTTTGATAATAATTCCTGGGATCAAGCCAGTTTACCAGTGCGCTTCGGTGGTTTAGGAACTCGAAAAATTTCTTCTCTAGCTTTGCCAGCCTTTTTATCTTCGATTTACGATAATAAAGATATTATCAATAACATTCTTTCCTCTTCTTTTACGGGCGAGATTTCTCATCTTTAGGATGCCGAAATGCACTGGAATATTGTATCAAACAGTTCAGCAGTTCTACAAAATCCCGCGTCACAGCGTCAGTGGGACGAGGTGCTTTGTATTTTGGAGCTGAACAAACAATTAAATACGCCTAATTTAACAGAGCGCGCTCGTCTGCTAGCGGTGGGTTCGTCAGAGTCAGGGCTATGGTTGCAGACGCTTCCGTCATCTAACTTGGGAACCCTTTTTGACAACCATAGCTTTAGGCTTGCCTGTAGTTTACGTTTAGGAATAAAATTATGTACTCGACACCGCTGCCGCTGTGGCGTGTTGGTCGATGAGCTCGGTCGCCATGGCCGTTCATGTTCTCGCAGCGGTGGTAGAATATCTCGCCATGCCAGTTTAAATGACATTATCCATCGGGCTCTTGTTACCTCCAACACTCCCTCGGTCCTTGAACCGTCAGGATTGTTGCGTGATGATGGCAAGCGACCTGATGGTATGACTCTGGTCCCGTGGAGGATGGGTAGGCCGCTGGTGTGGGATGCAACCTGCGTAGACACTCTCGCGCCTTCCCATCTTTCCACAACAAGTATACAATCTGGCTCTGCTGCTAATAACGCTGAAAGCCTTAAACGTAGAAAATATCAGAATTTGGGTAGCGGGTATATTTTTGAGGCTTTTGGCGTTGAAACCATGGGGTCCTGGGGACAAGGGGCTCATCGTCTTTTTTCGGACCTAGCGAGGCAATTGGTGAGTGAAACTCGTGACCCGAAGGCTGGCACCTACCTCGCACAACGAATTTCTATTGCGATCCAGCGTGGTAATTCAGCCAGCCTTTTGGTTACATTGCCCTCAATGCATTCAAGTTTAGATTTAGTGTTTTATTTGTAGTATAATTTTAACGTATAATTATTTATTTAATTTAATTTTTAAATTTGTCAATACACAACCAAAAATATTTTAATAAGTCTTGTAATATTTTTAAATTAGACTAATGGAAAATCATTGCAAAATGAATAATATTTACATTTTGCGATAAAAGTAATTCGTATTGTATTGGATTAGTTTATGTTAAGAGTACTATTCATGAAATATTGGAAGTTTCTAGAAAACGGTACTAACTGTGTATCACGTTTTATCATGCATTTGGTTGTTATTTTAAGTTAGAATAAATGTCATTACTTTAATTTAGGAAGGTGGCATTTATACTACTTATAAGAACAACTTCATTAATACACATCCTTAAAGAAAATCAATAAAAGCCTCACATAAACTTAATTCAAAGTTTCCTTTGGCTCCAGGAACGCAAAGAAACCTTTGTGGAAATAAATAATTTAAACCCAAAAGAAAAGCCTTTTAATAAAAAAGTCGACTGCATAAATTCATCTCTCTAATATCTGATATTTGAAGTACCTTTTTATAAAACTTGGTGCCTCTGTTCTCTCTGTCCCGTTCGATCCGGTTTCATCTGGTTCGCGTTGGTTCTAAACGTGATTGAGTTCCTCGAATCCATGGCTGCCTTGTGCCGGCTCGACTGCGGGTACACTGGGATACAGACTAGCTAGGTGGTCAACCACTCGCTTTACAAAAAAAAAACTATCGAACAATGATCAGTAATGTTTTTGTTTATCGAATTGCGTGTTAGTAAAGATCATAGTGCTCCGACGGAGTGGCGCAGACTTACTTTTTGGTGTATCTCTTAAATTACTTCTTCGTTTGATTAGTCCTTCCATTTCATAAGTTTGATAGATCCTTTTGAGAGGTGTTGCTTCAAAGGGGTATGTGGCATACGTAAGCATGCCTCGATCACCATTATAGTGGTGTAGCTATCGATCAGGTACAAAAGCAATATTAAAAAAACATGAGATATGTTTGTCAACTTTATAATAACTGTCAAAACGCATGTCATCTTAGTCACTCGCGACCACGGTGTCTGTTAAGATACCGATACTGTGACTTTAACTGTAAAAAAATAATTATAATTAATGGCGCTCAAATCCGATTTAAAAAGTGGACTTTAAAGAAGACTAAGTAAACACGTTTATGGACAATGCAATAAATACTTTTTGTTAGTACTAATCGTAAATAAGATTAAATCGAAAACTGTATAATTTCACCATAAATTAAACGAACCATTAACAATTCCAGAAAACGTGATAATATTTACAAATAGTGATTAAATTAAATTAATTTTAGTCACTTTATTGACACATAAAATATTTATTTTTACTGTTAAAACATTTTAGGGCTTTTTAAAAAATGTGAAAGTGATGTTTTATAAACGCCACTGTGCTAATATTTGTAATTATAGATATTGTATGCAAGTTATGTAAATAAATGTCCGTAATGTTAAAATAATAGCTTCAGGATAAGGTTTGCAGTTATTGAAATGTTCACAACATGTCTTAAAATACACAATTTACTAATGAATAATTTCAAAAAAGAAATATTTACACACTCATTCTTCCGAGTCTCCACAAATATCCTAAAAAACAAATAAATTTTGTTAAATTTGAACTCTAAGGAGCTCAATTGCAACTCTTGTAAACAGAATATAACAATGAAGGAAGCCACCAAATGCCAACCATCCTGCTCTTGAGCCCACTTGCCACACAACTCGAGTGAGTGGATCTAGAGTTTGAAGTAATTAGATGTTCTGGTGGATTCAGGAATTGCCTCTATTTAGAAATGATCTGAGATTCGGTCGGACGTCCTTTTCAAGCTATTCGATGTTTAATATTTGAGTTAGTTGCAAAATACCAGTTCCTAATGTTGGCTTGAGGTTGATTGGAATTTGAACAGTTTGTTTCCCAAATAAACACACAAGTGTAAAAACTAAACAAAATAACTTGAAAATAAACAGCTTCTTAACTCTTAATCAACTGCGTTCGGTCTGTAAAGAAAAAGTCTGATGCTAATTCAGAAACCTTGTCATTCATTCATTACGCTCTGAGTAGACACGTTTCTAAGAACTTGCTGGTAAATATTGTGTTTTTGTTGTGCATTATCTTATTTATAACTAAGTTTTACTCGCGAAAGTTAGCGAATGTTTGCTCATACCACAGTGTAAAAACTTAAACTTAAGAAATCTACACATTTGCTGCGGACGATACGAGAGTTCGTAAGTCAACGCAACGGTTCGAGTCTAACGTTCGAGTTACAACGGTCGCTGCCTTACTCAGCATTTCACATCATAACACCTGTGACATACAAGGTACCAAAAATCAATCTATTTCCTAACTATTGCCAACCACTGTGTGTCTTCTACAAAAAGCTGATATACCTACTTGCACCATGTCTAGTTGCAGTGCATGTAAAAAAACAGTAAAGCAATCTGAGAAGATCATTTGCACTCGCACTAATTGCTCTCGATCTTATCATTTATTATGTGTTGGTATAAATCAGGATACGGCAAAGAAAACAATATCTTGGATATGTCCGTTGTGCACGAATAAACAACCAAAAATCGGTGATAACTCCGATACCCCCGTTAAATCGTCATCGGAGCAAAGTTTTGTGCAGGCAGACTCTGAGTTTGTTACCACTAGAAAACTCAACCAGTCTAAAAGTAATCACGGCGACAAGCAGCAGCAGACGCATATATTGACTACTACGACACATGAACTCCAGAGTTTAGTGCGGGAGGCTATAAAAAGTGAACTTGGCAGTATCAAAAATCAAATCTCAACGGTCGAATCAACTGTAGTATACATCAGTTCTCAATACGATAACCTCCTAAAAACTTTAACTCACACCAAGAATGAATTAAAAGCGCTAAAAGATGAAAACGCTCGCTTGCGCAAAGACGTGGATGCTATCACTTCTAAAGTCCATCATCTCGAAGTAGAACATGCACGTCAAGAACAGTGGAGCCGACTACAAAACATCGAAATAGTTGGAGTCCCTGAAATTAAAGAAGAAGACACAGTAGGCCTCGTTATAAATCTCGCCAAGAAAGTCGGTGTTGACATCGATAGGGCTGAGGTGGAGTTCGCTCATCGGGTGCAGTCTCGCCGGCCGAGCAGCGCTGCCAGCGGTCGCGCTGTCGTCGCGCGGCTTCGGCATCGCCGCACCAAGGACACAATCGTGGCAGCCGCTCGCAAACACCGAGGAATAAAACCTGCAGACATCGAAATTGGAGAAAAATCCAATGGCGGAGCCCTAATCTATATAAATGAACACCTCACGAAACAAAATCGAGCGTTACTGAAAGACTGTAAATTGAAATGTAAAGAATCTAACATTAAATTTGTTTGGACAAAAAACTGTCGTATTTACGTCCGCCGAAACGAAACATCGCCTCCGATACCAATACTTTCAGCAGCCGATTTACAAAAATTACAGTAATTGTATCAATTATAATCAATACTCTCCGCATAACTCATTTAATAGTACGCACCTACACTTCAGAAAAAAAATACCTAACTAACCTAACACTCAACCAAAAGCATCAAATCCTACCTATAAACAAGTTTTACACTATTTACTCTAACCTAACTTTTGTAATTCAGTACCGATGTATATATTATATTTCTTCTAACGAAGCTGTCAATGTTACATCAATATATTATCCTTTTAAATTCACTGGTCAATCTATATTTAACATTTACTCACTTCACAAAAAATACCAACTTCTGAGTCACGTATTGAAATTAAACACTATTACCATACAACTGACCTGTACTAATATTTTAAAACATGTAATTTTATATTATGTAGTATTGGTAAAATCCGCACAACTATGTAAAATGTTCACTAATTATCTCTCGATGTTAACGCACGTAACGCAATCGCAAGATTTTGAAATAACCTGTAGGAATTATTTTATATCAATTGGAGATGTTCCTCGAAATGTCTAACACACTAAATATTTTGTATCAGAATGTGCGAGGTCTACGAACAAAAACTAACACATTTTTTAACAATCTACTTCTATCCAACGTAGATATAGCTATTATTACTGAGACGTGGCTGTGTGAAGGCATCCTTGACACTGAATTATGCAGCTCCGAGACGTATGACGTGTTCCGTGTCGACCGTGGCGCGCTCGGCGGTGGAGTGATGATCGCGTGCGCCTCCCGCCTCGCTGCCCGCCGCCGCGAGGCCCTGCGCGGCGCGGACGTCGAATGTATAGGTATAACTATACCCGCGCGTTCGCTTGGTTTGCAGTACGACTTGAATATTATTTGTTGTTACATTCCACCTAATGGCGCGCTTTCACAGCGGATACAAAACTTTTTGGAACTTTTGTCGACAACGTTCCTCTCTAGTCCTGATGACTACTTTATTTTGGCAGGTGATTTTAATCTTCCTTGTATTGAATGGCGCAGTCACGTTCCCACAATTCTTAAAAAAGGATCGACTGAGACTCAACTAGCGGCAACGGACTTAATTAATACTTTGACCTATTATGGACTAATTCAGTACAATGAGATTCTTAATTCAAATAATAAAATTTTGGATCTTATCTTTTCTAACATGCCTCTTAGCGTTATAAAATCTAAGTTTCCCCTCGTAAATGAGGATATTTATCACCCGGCAATTGAATTTTTTGCACGGGACATTAACATTAAATTCATCAATCCAGGCACGAGAAATATAAAATTGTTTCGTAATGCAGACTATCTCAACTTGAACATGTTTTTTGTTAATTATGATTGGACATTTTTAAAGAATTTGGCACTGCCGGAAGCTATAATAAAATTTTATGATGTTATGAATCTGGGTATTTCCAAGTATGTACGTGTAAAAACAATCACTCCAACTCATTCCTATCCAGCATGGTATACGAGTAGTTTGATAAAGTTGCTAAAGGAAAAAACAAAATACCATAGGCTTTGGAAAAAACATAAAAACCCTATAGATTACGTATCTTTCGCTGTTTTACGGTCCCGGATAAAAAAGCTAGAACCAATATGCTATGCAGCCTACATAAAATTCTCCGAGAGCAAAATAAAATCCTGTCCAAAACTCTTTTGGTCTTATGTAAAATCCAAAAGACATAGTAAATCTAATTATCCTAACCAAATGATTTATAATGGAATCAGTTATTCAGGTCCACATGACATTTGTAATACCTTTAGTGACTTTTTTAACATCAACTTTACCTCCCCCATTGACAACTACCCAGACTTCGTGGAAGATGCAACTTTATATAGTGACGTCATTACAAACATAACCTTATCTGCTCAGGAATTGTTTAAAATGTTGAGGAAGCTTGATTGTGCCAAGGGTGCGGGAAGCGATGAGATACCTCCATACTTCTATGTTAGATGTGCTGAATCGTTGGTAATTCCTTTGTCTATAATATTCAACCGCTGCTTTCAGGAGGGCTATTTCCCAAATATATGGAAAACAGCTTTAATTGTACCTGTGCATAAAAAAGGTCCGAAGACTATGGTTGAAAATTATAGACCTATTTCTAAACTGAACGTCTTGGGGAAGGTCATGGAAACTGTGGTTCACCAGTACATTTACCCCATTATCATCAGCAACATACCATCTCAGCAACATGGCTTTGTTCGTGGACGCTCAACTAACACTAACCTTTCCATCTTTGTAAACGACGTGCTGCTGGGAATGGACAATGGCTTTCAAACTGACGCTATATACACTGATTTCGAAAAAGCCTTTGATCGTGTTGATCATATTATTCTTCTGCGAAAGCTGCAAGAACTCGGAATCCGTGGAAATCTTCTGCGTTGGATAGAATCTTATCTCCGGAATCGTTCCCAGGCTGTAGTATTGGGTGGTCATCGGTCCGAATTCGTTGTTGTTCCATCGGGCGTGCCCCAAGGTTCAATCTTGGGGCCTCTTTTTTATGTAGCATACCTGTATGACGTCAGCAAATGTTTTAGATTCGCAAAATACTTAATGTATGCTGATGACACAAAAATCTACGCTAACGTTAAAACTCTTAAGGACGCTGCTGAGCTTCAGGCTGATCTAGATAAACTGTGCAAATACTATAAAGATAACAGAATTATTGCAAATATATCTAAATGTCATCAAATCAGTTTTACGCGGAAAAAGAACTATATTAGGTTTCAATACAGCCTTGAGGGTAAGGAGCTCGCACCCATTAAAACTGTCAAAGACCTTGGAGTGATTTTGGATTCTAAAATGACACTGACTGAGCAAATCGCTGCAACTATCACAAGGGCTTTTAGAAATCTGGGATTCGTCCTACGTGTAACCAAACCTTTTTCTGATACCGAATGTATAAAATTGTTATACTTTGCCTACGTCCGCAGCGTAGTGGAATATTGTTGTGTTGTCTGGACCCCTTATTATTTAACCCATGCTCAAAATATTGAAAAAATACAGTCGAGATTTCTGAGAGCTCTTAATTATCGCACCTACTTTAAAAACTCCAGCTATACAAACCTGTGCAGTAGGCACACACTCTTGCCAGTGACAGACAGACGCACTTTGCTACAGATGCTGTTCCTACATGACATATGTAATAATAAAATTGACAACCCTGAGCTAACCTCGCACGTCTTACAACTCAGAACACCAACTAAGCGAACTAGACATTGTACTCTCTTCTATATTCCTACTCATCACTCAAATTATGCCAAAAACTCGGTAATTTGCCAAATGCTTAGCTGCTACAATAAAAAATTTCACTCAATTGATATATTCCATCTCACAAAGCAATCATTTAAAAATTCTGTTATTGCTGAACTCTATGCAGATCAAAAGTGACATCCGAAACTATTTCCGGTGTAATACTTGAACGTAAACCTAACATACATATATATAATTTTTCACACACACACACACACACACACACAAACACACACACACAAACAAACACACACACATACACATATTCGCGTACTGTTATTATTTGAATTATTATTATGAATTATTATTTGTAAATTCATATACATAGATTTGTTTAATTTATCTCAAATTTCTTTTTTGTGTTTCTCTCTGTCATTTGTTTTTTGTTTATAGTGTTCTCAGTCCAAAAATGTAAAATTAGTTCACATAGGTATTCTACTCTATAAGATCATTTTAAAAATTGTGAGCCTGTTATTGGCGGTCTGTTTAAGTAATTAAATACAAACAAGTGTAAATTAGACCTAAGTGCTGTTGGCTCTGTGAAACAATAAATAAAAAAAAATAAATAAATAAATATTATTTTAATATAAAAATAATTACAATTTTTTTCTTCATTATATTAATGAAATTGCGTAAAATAATTTACCTCATTATCAACCTCTAGATGACGTCATAAAGTTAACTGTCATGGCAATGTTTTAAGTAAATAACTGTCATCAAGAATCCATAGACAATTGTAGATTCGTTCGTTCCAGGTAACAAACTTTGTAATGCTCCGTGACGTTACTATATGAACGTTTAAAAATTTTTTCGAATTTAATTCGGCACAGAAATGTGAAATATTCAAACTGTTCAACCTCAAATACCTTTAAAAAAATATACCTCAAAATAACTTTACTTCAACTTTAACTCTATTCAAGCGTAATCTCACATATTTTACGCTGATTCAAATATCAGAAAGCCTATTGAATCTGTTTCCCCATTTCACACGTCACAATAAGCACATAAACAGTTTTAGATAAATTCAGACACATCGGGAAGCAAATGTTCAAAATACAAGAAAAGCAATTCAGCAATCTGTGAAGCTGTGGTACAAGGAACACACGTATCATGTATTTCATACCAACAACATTTTGTAACATTTCATTCGCTCTCAAGCATTTCAAGTAATGTCTGGTTTCGAGCTCACATGTATAGGTAGAGAAAAAAGTTTACAGCATATATTTTTAGGCTTTTTAATTATCATCTGTTAATATGCGTGTACGTACGTCTTTTTTCATGATATTGTTTTAATCTAGGCTCTTACCAGCTACTTAATGTCCATTAAATTTTTTTATCAGTACTTTGAGGCTTTAAAATGTTTGTTTAATTTTATTCTCTTTAACTTGTCCTCCGTCTATTAAGCATTTTAAATGAGGACCTAACAATTAGGTTTAAAAGTACCCTACGAGATAAAGTTCAGTACAAACCATAATATAATCGAATAAGACGCACTTTGCTTTCATCTTTAACGCGTATAAGATTTAATTTTCTCGGTCTCGCCACTAAAAATTTCAAGCTACCTGACTTAAGAACACTGAACTTTAAAAGAAAAAATGTTTTTACTAAGATTCGTTCTCTCCACACCTGTACTCAACCAGTTGAAGAAACGGAATGATAAATGTCTTGTAAGTATCGAGACTGTTCTTTTTTTTTTTTTTTTTTTTTTTTTTTGCTGCCGAGGCACCCTCGCGGGAGGGAGGTGGAAGATGCGTCATGCATACCCGCCCGCAGGTAAATTCCTCTGCGGGGGGGTTATGTGGGACTCACCAGAATGGCACCTACCCACTAAAAACCACCTGTTGGCTGTGGTAAGCGTATACCTTTAGCCTTCATCGGAAGCGACACCCGTCGGGAAGTTGGGCGCGCTGGCGGAGACCCGCTAGCGGGTCTTCCGCCTGTAGTGAAAGTTGCACTGAAGGTGCTCAAAGGGACATGAGTTGGTGGCCGTTCTGGGCAGCCTCCGGTGAAGCCGGGGCTGGGCAGAGGTCGGCCGAAGCATGATTTAGGGATCAATTCATTTAAATGAACCTACAATGAATTGAGAAGGGAACTATGCTCCGCCAGAGCTAGCAAACGCTCTGTCGGAGTACGTGAAGCCCTAAGTTTACGGGCTAAGACTGCGATTTCACTAACATCGACATTTTTAATAGCGTCGCAGACGATACGCATATCGTCTGCTACGGAGGATTGAGGAGTGGGTTTGTATAGGCGAGGAGCCAGGATGGGATTTGATGCGGGACGCTGCCTCCAGTTTTCTGGAGCAGGCTTGGGCTGAGTAGGCTTTGCAGCCGGAGGAACCCGGCTACGCAGCGGCGGAAAGTTTTCTTGAGAAAGGCGCGGGGCCTGTTTGGGAGCCGCCCTTTTGAAATTGGAGCGCATACAACGGGGTGCACGAGGGCAGCCCCTGTAGTTTGCGGTGTGGCCGGACTGGCCACAAAGCACGCAATCGGGAGGAGAGGGAGTTTCAGGAGTGCGATTGCACTCCTTAGTGAAGTGCGGGACCAGGCACTTGACGCACCTGGGCGGTGCGCGGCAGTTGGCTGCCGCGTGCCCGTACAACTGGCACCGATGGCACTGGCCGGGATGACCGCGGCGATGAGGCGCCTCGATTGAGATCCCAGAGAGGCCGCAAATAGAGCTAACCCCTTTCAGGATCTCTCTGGACTTGGGGACGTTGGCGAGAATCACCAAAGCGAGAGGGTGTTGCCTCCCGTACTTGCTGTGCATTTTATGCACCGCGAGTGCCGGGAAGCCTTGGGACTGCAGATCCTCCAGGATGGCCTCGTTCGATAATTCGAACGGGATTCCCCTGAGTACCGCTCTGATCTTACGCTCTTCTGACAGAGCATAAGTGTGATAAGCATATTGCTTATCGGTGAGGAGCTTAGTCAAAGCTCGGAAATCGTCTATCGACGAGACAGTGATTTTAATAGATTCACCCGAGTTTACCGCTCGGGTGTAAAGGATCTTGTGCTCATTGCACAGTGTCGAGACCTCAGTCCATTTACCCTTTTCCCGAAGGAAAACGGGTGGTGGGACCTTGGCCTTGACAGAAGTTGGGGCCGGAGCGGGTGTTGAAGACACCGGGGCAGCTGGCGTTGAGGACGCCGCAGGGGGTGTAGGGACGGGCGCCGAGGGCGCCGGGTCTTGTTTCGAGCGCTTCTTAGAGCGCTTCTTAACGAGGGTGAAAGAGGGAGGCTCAGGGCCAGTTGGGGTGGCGTCCGAGGAAGACTCAGTCGCGGGTGCGCGCTTGCGGCGCAGAGGGGCGTCTACTTCGCACTCCATGTCACTGGAGGAAGGGGACGCGGGAGGGCCTAAGACCTGAGGGGTCTGGGGAACTGGGGTGGCCTGAGGGGCCGGTGTGATTAGTGGCATGATTAGAGGGAGAAATGATTGCAGTGTGCGAATCATATGAGGGGCGCAGTAAGTGCCTTGGGCGTCGTAATCAGCGATCAGCTTATTCAGGAGCTCCTCAGGGCTTAGGGAAGCCATTGCGGAGGGGTTGGGGAGGGACGACAATATATAAATATATATACTATGAACCTATCGACGATGACTAACTTCCTAAAACCACCCTACACGCAGTAGGGCGGTTGAGAACGACGCGGATAACTTACTCGAACACGGCACTTGAAGTCCTGGAACAACGAATTCCCGTCGACGAAGCTCACGTTCCACGAAGTACGGTTAACAAGCCACTATTCGCCGTGAAAACGGCGTTAGAAACTTATTAGAAGTACGGTTAACGAGCCACTGTCCGCCGTGAAAACGGCGTTAGAAACTTAATACGGTTAACAAATATGAAATTTGGGTGCTCAATTAGCGCGGGGGCTAAAAGAGCGGGAAGGCGTCTGCGATCGACGTGCGCTCGAGAACGCACGCAGACCGAGACTGCGAGACTGTTCTTTTTTTTTTTTTTTTTTTTGCTGCCGAGGCACCCTCACGGGAGGGAGGTGGAAGATGCGTCATGCATACCCGCCCACAGGTAAATTCCTCTGCGGGGGGGTTATGTGGGACTCACCAGAATGGCACCTACCCACTAAAAACCACCTGTTGGCTGTGGTAAGCGTATACCTTTAGCCTTCATCGGAAGCGACACCCGTCGGGAAGTTGGGCGCGCTGGCGGAGACCCGCTAGCGGGTCTTCCGCCTGTAGTGAAAGTTGCACTGAAGGTGCTCAAAGGGACATGAGTTGGTGGCCGTTCTGGGCAGCCTCCGGTGAAGCCGGGGCTGGGCAGAGGTCGGCCGAAGCATGATTTTAGGGATCAATTCATTTAAATGAACCTACAATGAATTGAGAAGGGAACTATGCTCCGCCAGAGCTAGCAAACGCTCTGTCGGAGTACGTGAAGCCCTAAGTTTACGGGCTAAGACTGCGATTTCACTAACATCGACATTTTTAATAGCGTCGCAGACGATACGCATATCGTCTGCTACGGAGGATTGAGGAGTGGGTTTGTATGGGCGAGGAGCCAGGATGGGATTCGATGCGGGACGCTGCCTCCAGTTTTCTGGAGCAGGCTTGGGCTGAGTAGGCTTTGCAGCCGGAGGAACCCGGCTACGCAGCGGCGGAAAGTTTTCTTGAGAAAGGCGCGGGGCCTGTTTGGGAGCCGCCCTTTTGAAATTGGAGCGCATACAACGGGGTGCACGAGGGCAGCCCCTGTAGTTTGCGGTGTGGCCGGACTGGCCACAAAGCACGCAATCGGGAGGAGAGGGAGTTTCAGGAGTGCGATTGCACTCCTTAGTGAAGTGCGGGACCAGGCACTTGACGCACCTGGGCGGTGCGCGGCAGTTGGCTGCCGCGTGCCCGTACAACTGGCACCGATGGCACTGGCCGGGATGACCGCGGCGATGAGGCGCCTCGATTGAGATCCCAGAGAGGCCGCAAATAGAGCTAACCCCTTTCAGGATCTCTCTGGACTTGGGGACGTTGGCGAGAATCACCAAAGCGAGAGGGTGTTGCCTCCCGTACTTGCTGTGCATTTTATGCACCGCGAGTGCCGGGAAGCCTTGGGACTGCAGATCCTCCAGGATGGCCTCGTTCGATAATTCGAACGGGATTCCCCTGAGTACCGCTCTGATCTTACGCTCTTCTGACAGAGCATAAGTGTGATAAGCATATTGCTTATCGGTGAGGAGCTTAGTCAAAGCTCGGAAATCGTCTATCGACGAGACAGTGATTTTAATAGATTCACCCGAGTTTACCGCTCGGGTGTAAAGGATCTTGTGCTCATTGCACAGTGTCGAGACCTCAGTCCATTTACCCTTTTCCCGAAGGAAAACGGGTGGTGGGACCTTGGCCTTGACAGAAGTTGGGGCCGGAGCGGGTGTTGAAGACACCGGGGCAGCTGGCGTTGAGGACGCCGCAGGGGGTGTAGGGACGGGCGCCGAGGGCGCCGGGTCTTGTTTCGAGCGCTTCTTAGAGCGCTTCTTAACGAGGGTGAAAGAGGGAGGCTCAGGGCCAGTTGGGGTGGCGTCCGAGGAAGACTCAGTCGCGGGTGCGCGCTTGCGGCGCAGAGGGGCGTCTACTTCGCACTCCATGTCACTGGAGGAAGGGGACGCGGGAGGGCCTAAGACCTGAGGGGTCTGGGGAACTGGGGTGGCCTGAGGGGCCGGTGTGATTAGTGGCATGATTAGAGGGAGAAATGATTGCAGTGTGCGAATCATATGAGGGGCGCAGTAAGTGCCTTGGGCGTCGTAATCAGCGATCAGCTTATTCAGGAGCTCCTCAGGGCTTAGGGAAGCCATTGCGGAGGGGTTGGGGAGGGACGACAATATATAAATATATATACTATGAACCTATCGACGATGACTAACTTCCTAAAACCACCCTACACGCAGTAGGGCGGTTGAGAACGACGCGGATAACTTACTCGAACACGGCACTTGAAGTCCTGGAACAACGAATTCCCGTCGACGAAGCTCACGTTCCACGAAGTACGGTTAACAAGCTGTTCAGTTAGCGAGTACATTTATATCTCCAGTGGTTTCCCCGTGTGGCGTACATGGAATTAAATTAAAGATCCGCTAGCGTAAACTGTGCGTGACTGTACGAGGAGGCTGAGTTTTGACTAGAAATGAACTTTTGACTCTGAAGATAATTGGACGTAACCTCCTGTGGACATGATTTTCTTGAGACAGAGTTACTTGGTTACTTATTTTGTCACAACATTTAATCATCAAAACTTTATATTATTTATTTACTCAGGGCTTTACAAAATTAAACATAAGTGCATAATGCGAGCTATATAAGAAACTTAGATTTTTTTAAACATTTATGATAACCGAATAACGGGTTGGGTATCCAACAGGTGGAAAATAGCACATGTACAACATCGTCCGTGCCATCGGTTAGTTAAATTGCTACTAATTGATGGCGAGTTTTTAGGTTTTTAAAAATAATCCTGTTCTGGGGCAAACAGGGGTTTTTATATATAGAATTTTTTTTGGTTATAACAATAACATGAAGCTATAAAGAACTTGGGTACTAAGACATATATATTTATATACAATATATATTTCATGAAAATGGAGCCTGTTTGAACTAAGCACATTTAAGTCTCTTAGTAATTTGATACAATATGAAAATAAAGTTGCTAAAAAATTCATTCGAAAAATAATTTTCTACTTCAAAAATAAAGAAAAAATTTTTGCTTATATACACGATTATAGATCTGCAAACATGAGCCAACCCTTTTGGAATTAAGTTATTTAATCAGATAGACATCTACCAGTGCTCTTCACCTCCCAAAAATAAAAAAATTCTATCCTGGCCAAATTACCAACCAACAAAAAAAGAAAATGATAGCCGCGTAGGGTATTAAAACGAAGGCTGGTAACCTTTGATAATGTCGTTTGAAAAGCTAAACATACCCATGTCACATACTTCCTTTTCAGGTATTTCACATTTATTACGCAAAATAGAACCTTGTTTTCTAAATACATGAAAACATAAATTTTGTTTAAATATAGTGGATCCATGAAGTATTAGGTCTTTACCAATGAAATTGCCGTTTTTCACGAAATAAATGAAGCGTAATTTTTTTATATATTTTTTATTTCTATTAATCAAAATAATCACCCATGCAATCAATGCATCTTTGCCAACGCATTGGTAGCTTATTGATGCCTTTCTTGAAGAAATCAGCTGGACGGGAGGCCACAAATTCTTCAAAGGCATTTTGTATAGCCTCTCGGGTATTGAATTTTTTTCCCGCCAAGAAGTTATCCAAATTCTGGAAAAAGTAGAAGTCTGTAGGCGCAAGGTCTGGTGAGTACGGCGGATGACGGAGATCTTCCAACACCAACTCTTGTAGCTTGGAGACCGTCTGCTGTGCAGTATGAGGTCGCGCGTTGTCGTGCAGGAGCAGTGGAGCCGAACGATTGACCAAAGCTGGTTGGAAACGTGCGAGCTTCTCCATCATTGTGTTCAGTTCTTCACAGTACACATCTGCAGTAATGCTTGTCCCGTTTGGCAAGAAGCTGTGATGAATTACACCCGCGTTAGACCACCAAACAGTGACCATCACTTTTCTAGGGGTAAGTTTTCGTTTAGGGCATTGTTTGGGTGCTGAACCAGGGTCCAACCAACTTGCTGAGCGCTTACGATTGTCAAACAGGATCCATTTCTCGTCACAAATAACAATGCGGTTCAGAAGTCCTTCATTTGTATGCCTGCTGAGCAGTGCAAGGCACGTCTCCACGCGTACTTCGCGCTGGCGGTCATTGAGTTCGTGGGGTACCCATTTGTCAAGCTTTTTTACCTTGCCAATTTGACGCAAATGGACCAATATTGTTTTGATGCTAACGTCGAAAGCTGCTGCTAATTCAGCCGTGGATTGAGTTTCATCAGCTTCCACAATTGCCTTTAATTCGTCATTGTCGACCAAAGTTTTCGGACGACCACGGGGTTCATTTTTCAGGTCAACATTTCCAGAACGGAAGCGGGTAAACCAATAACGGGTGGTGCGTTCGTTTGTAGTGTTCGCTCCGTAAACGTCGTTGATGTTGCGCGCCGCTTGTGCCGCTTTGCTGCCACGACGGTACTCATACTCCATAATTACTCGAATTTTTAACTTATCCATGATGACGAATGCATTGAAAACAAAACACTAACTATTAAACAAATGACGATTTTAGAAAAAGAATTCCATGTTTGTCAAATAAATTTAATTTGAAATTAGAATTATCAGTCAAAAAAAAAAATATTTTCATTTGAAATGGCCAGTACGGCAAAACGGCAGTTTCATAGGTAAAGACCTATTATATTTCTATTTTAAGGTCACGTTAAAGCAATAACGACGCTTAGTTCTATATAGGTAATTATATTTCATAAAATTAACAGTTAAACTATGAACTAAGAAGCTTTGGGGGGGTATTTTTATTAGGGTATAAATTTGTATTATATTATATGACGACCGAGTGGTGTAGTGGTAAGTGCGATATTCATCCAATAGGAGTCTTCCTCTGCATCTGACGTAGAAATTGAGCTAGTGGGGACAGGTTATAAGACTAAGATATTCTTAAGGTGAAGCCTGAACATGCCCCCGGCCTTGGAAGCACGAACGTCCAACATCTAATCAGCTGCATCGTCTAGGAACAGCGGGCATATGCGTGAAAGGGCACGTCTGATGACACCTGACGTGGTCTGGATATCAGCTACTCGTGAAATCCCATCTTTGTCAGGCTTAGTAGATATAATGCGCCCCAAGGTCCATTTCAAAGGAGGACTATTATCTTCTTTGATGACCACCAAGGTGTTAAGCTGTAAATCAGGAGTATTGGTCTTTCATTTTGTTCTAGTTTGCATCTCTGAAATATACTTTTTGCTCCAACGTATCCAGAAATGTTGACGAACTTGCTCTAACCTCTGGTAGTGGGAGAGTCGGCATTCAGGAACATCAGTGAGCTCTTCAGCTGCTGGCGCTGTAAGGAGACGGCCAACCAAGAAGTGAGCTAGGCTTAGGGGAAGGAGGTCATTTGGATCTGTGGATAAGGGACTTATAGGACGGGAGTTCAAGATGGCTTCAATCTGCGCCAATACTGTAGTGAATTCCTCAAACGTCAAATGAGCATTGCCAACCACTCGCACCAGGTGATGCTTACACGATTTTACCCCAGCTTCCCAAAGTCCACCAAAATGTGGCGCATACGGAGGGATAAACGAAAACTTAATCTCCTGACTAGCAGCATATTCAATCAAATCCTTAAAAAATTGTTTTTAAAAAATTACAAAATTCATTTGCTAAGCCAACGAAGTTCCTACCGTTATCAAACACCATTTCAATAGGTTTACCACGTCGTGAAATAAATCTCTTAAGAGCGAGCAGATACGCATCGGATGAAAGGTCACTTACCAGTTCTAGACGTACTGCGCGAGTTACGAAACATACAAATAGACATATGTAACCTTTAATGAGCCTTGAGCCTCTACCCTTCCGGTTAAGTGTGAGCACGGGCCCCGCGTAGTCTACCCCGCATCGCAAGAAAGAGAAACTTGGAGCGATCCTCCCTTGTGGCAGGTTGCTCATAATAGGTGTCACAGTTTTACCCCTCAATCGAGTACAAGTAACGCAGGCATGTACTGTTCGCCGACCGAGGTTCTTGCCCCCTAGCGGCCAGTAGCTCTCGCGGACGTTGTAGAGTAGAGCTTGCAGCGCCGCGTGCTGAGGGCGCGCATGCGCGTCGCGGAATAATAATACTGAAAACCAATGCTTAGCGGAAAGTAACATGGGATGTTTTTTTATCAAATGCAAATTCAAGAGAATTTTTAATTCTACCACCAAACGAATACTTTTATCTTCGTCCATAAATAAATTTAATTTACTTAAATTATGCTTAGGCGCTACGGGATTTTTATAAAATAATGAGCTGTCGAGCTCTGGAAAGGATTCCTGCTGACAGAGCCTAACGAACACTATGTTAGCCTGTCGTAACTCATCAACTGAAAGATGTACCGATGTAAAGATGTAAAGATGTAAAACCGTACTCGTCGTACGTATTATAGTAATTATAGTTCTATCGTATTATCATATACCAATCCTTATCTATCCTACCTAGGACCTAATCTATATTAAAATCACCGATAATCGTAAAAATGTCATTTGGACACGAATTTATTAAAATTGACAGTTTGTCTGCAAAATTTATTAATTGAGTATTAAATGAATTTCCTAATCTTTCATTACATAAGTAAACTGTACAGATATGTAGATTCTGTGAAGTACGATTTTTGTTTTTATACGGGACCGTTATCCATACATCCTCTGCCGAAGAACTCCATTCTGGGCGATCTATTGCAGATAATTGGCGGTGTACAGCTAATAACACTACCCCACCATACTTTTGTCCTGTATTTGAATAGGGTCTATCCCTACACGCCACACTAAATACCGGTCGTCAAAAAGTTCGCTATTAATTATTCCATCTAGTAGCCAGGTTTCCGACAAAGAAATTATATGATAGGAATTCAGAAGTAAGTTACGTTTGAATTCTTGAGTTTTAGTACGCAGTCCTCGCGTATTTTGGTAATCCACACTAATTGATGACATTTGTACAGATATCAAAAGCTAGTCCAAGTAAGAGCCCTAATATTATACCTAAATTACATATCACGATAGTATCCACCTTATAACTAGTATAATGTAAATTATACTCGTACATGCCGCCATTACCCCCAACAATATAAATATATATCTTACGTAAAAGCATTAATACGAAATACAGTTTAATACTAGGTACTTTCCAAGATAAAATGCAATATGGACAAATATTGACCATTTTGAATAATTCTTTAATTGTTTGCGTTTTTGAAAGGATTATATAAATCAACCAAAAAATAAATGTACTATAAAAATTAACAATAAAGATAAATTTTGTACTAAGCAACCATATAATATAACTTAGATTAACAAATAATTCGATTTTCTCATGACAGAAGAATAAAAAATAACATTCAAAACATATTACACTAAAACTCCACCATTTCGAATGCTCAAAACACAAGCCAAAATAATATTGTTCCGACAAACCCAATCTTATACATATACGTTTCGTCAGACAAGGTATGCAAGGTTGAAAAAATAGCAATCGTGCGGTTTATGTCGTGAAGTCGACACCGGCAAGCAAAAATAGGCTTTAAAGCTAGGTAATTTAAAGTAAATTGACAAACTTACGCATAAATGAATGAAGTGTTTGCTGAGGGTAGTTTCACAAATTGGTTGACTAAAGTTATTGAGTCTTGGGGCGATTCCTGTACCAGACCAACCAGTTATTGACATTAATTTACTGGGCTTTTTTTTACAAGTGTTTATATTATCTTGTGTAAATCCTTCTCGTCCTTGATCATAAATATATGAGAAGTATCCGACTTCCTTGCCATAATTTTGCAATGCTTGACCAAAATGTATTGAAAGTATTTTCCCTCGCTAGTGCTCTAGCTTTACTTAATATAATAATAATAATAAATCCCCAAACAAACACACCAACTGTATGGCCCCAAAGTAAGCAGAGCTTGTGTTATGGATGACCATACAGCGAACTGGGGGGGATCCCAGAATAAACATACATATATAAATACAAACAACCATGACCCGAGAACAAACATCTGTGTTCATCACACAAATGCATGCCCCGGCCAGGACTCGAACCTGGGACCTTCAGTGTATGAGGCAAAGCTACTTACCACTACACCAATCGGTCGTCCTATATACTTAATAATCCTTTGTTTGATGGTGTTAAGTGATCATTCACGTAGATCTTCCCCGAGGCAGAAAATCCGAAATTAGATAAAACAAGTTGTTTGCACTTCCGTGCTGATGCGACGAACTCTTCTATAATGTAACGACTGTTGAAGCCCGCGTCGATTGTCTTTTCTGAATTTGGAACTCGAGTTGGTATGCGCGCTACATAGTTTATGTCGTCTTTTCTATTTGGGAAGTTACATACGCCGCTTATATTTTTTATTATTTCAAATAAATTTTCACTTTTCTTTAAAGGAATTCCTCGAATTTCTACGTTCTTAATCCTTGCCCTTTGATCTCTATCCTGTAGTTCCTTATTTAATCGTGATATTTCATTTCTAAGCAAGAGTATCTCCTCGATAGATTTCTCTGACTGTATTATTTTAGTTTCCAAGGTTGTTACTTTTTCTGTTACATCAGTGATTATGCACTGTGCCATTTCTATGGAATCTTTCAGACTGCTCAGTCCGTTCCTGATCAATTTAATATCCTGGACCAGAGATGTTAAAGGTCTCAGCTGCAACATTATTTGATTGAGTAAAAGTAAGTAAAAGTAAAAAAAGTAAAAACAAATTTATTGTTCTCACACAGTACACACTATGACACATAGTTAAAATTACATTAAAAAAAAAAACAAGTTGAATAGAAAAAAACTAAAAGAACATTATGTATTTAAAATCCAATGTGCACTGCAGTAACAAAAGGTCACACAACTCAGCTAGTGCTTTGTAGCTAGGGGCAACAAAGCGCTGATTTTCAGTTGTGGCCTAAACAAAGTGCGCTGAAACTATGCACACAATATTATTTTGGTGCTACTTAATTAATATGAAGGTACTTAAGATAAGGAAATACATATTATATAAATAAAAATAAGTAAATAGTATAATATGAAATACATGCTATTGAAATAAAAGTATAGCAAATAAAAAAAAAAAAAAAAAAAAAAATGATATTGAGAAAGTAATTCTTAATATTTTGACAATTTAGTTCTAAAACTACTTGTTGAGCTACAGAATGTCTTTTTTACCAAACAAAAAATATTTATATCGTTTTATAAATGTGACTTTTAATAATTGCCGTTGTAAAGGAGGGGGTAGGTTGTTCCAACAAAAAGTAGCTCGATAACGAAAACTACCCTTAAATGCAGCTGTGTGGTGTTTATAGTTTTGCAGTAAATATTTGGAAGCCCTGGTATTATATCGATTGTCAGAGGAAGACCAGCGCAATTTATCAAATAAGTACTTAGGCATCTCAGTTGTCACAATATGGTGTACAAGAACGGCAAAATGGAGTTCTCGCCGTGACTCAGTGTTTAGCATTTTGGATGTATGTAAGTTAGGTGTTATGTGGGCGCGAGGAGGAATATTAAAACTGTATCTGCAACAAGCATTCTGTACTCTTTGGAGACGCCTCCTAGACGCTGATGTTGCCAAGGGTCTGCATACTGTCCGTATACTGAGTCTGCATAATTCAGTCTGGACAAAACTAGAGCTTCACACAGGAGAACACGTGTTTCCATACTGAGCAGGTCTCTAATGTTATACAGTACCTTCAAACGGAAGAAACAAGATTTAACAAGGTCCTGAATATGCTTTTCAAATTTTAATCTGCCGTCAAATAAGATGCCTAAATTGCGTGCTTCACTTACTTTTGGTACTATTTGGTCTGAAATAAAAATTTTAGGATCTCTACGACTGATTTCATCAATTTGTATTTTGGAGCCTAAAACTAATAATTTTGATTTACTTGGATTTAGTACCAAAGAATTTCGTTCAGCCCACGAAGCAATCCAAGCGAGATCATCATTTAAAAGATTGGCGGCAAAATCAGTGTCATTTGGATGACAAGGTGTGTAAATTTGAGTGTCGTCCGCATAAAGGTGGTAATTACAATACTGTATTTGAGAGGTGATGTCAGACGTGTATATTATAAAAAGTAAAGGACCCAAAATAGATCCTTGTGGCACGCCTCTTTGGACTGGAAGTATATCAGAAAAGAAGGGTGGTCCAAATTCATTGTGAATCTTAACACACTGAAATCGCTCAGAAAGATAACTGTTAAACCATGCAACGGTTCGGTGGCTTAAGCCATAATATGATAGTTTGGAAAGAAGAAGAGGTAAATTAATTGTATCAAAAGGTCGCGAAAAGTCCAGAAGCGTAAGCAAAGTACCGCGACCCAAGTCCTGTTCAGCCAAAATGTTATCAATAATGTCCAACATAGCAGTGGTTGTACTACGGCCACTTATAAAACCTGACTGCTTATCGGGCAAAATGTTATTAGATTCGAGATATTCTCTAAGTTGAACATAAACCACTCTTTCCAACAGTTTGGACATGTAAGTCAAGATACTTATAGGTCTAATATCTTTTGGAAGCAGAGGATTACTAATTTTAGGGATTGGTGTAATTATTGAGGTTTTCCATGCTGTAGGAAACGTGGAAGAGACTATAGATTGATTAATGATATTTGTTATTATTTTTAAATTGTGAGGTAAAGTTAAAAGAATCATATCTCTGTTTATTCCATCATAACCAAGGCAGTTCGACTTTATGGACAGTATAACTTTAGCAATTTCGTGTTCTAACACTGGTTTTAGCTCAAACACAGAATTAGTAAAACGGTGAAACTCAAAATATGAGATTTGTGACAAAGGTACGTTAATGGGGCCAGGAATATCTAGAAAATGTCGATTAATGATGTTAGGATCTTTTAAATTATCTGGTAAAGTAATATTTTTACTGTCGAAACTAATATTATTTTTCAAATTCCTCCATAACATCTTTGAATTAGTTTTATAACAGTTTACTTTTTGATTAAAATATGCTTTTTTCTCATTTTTAATGGCTGCAGCTACAGTTTTTTTTATTTCCTTGTAATGTTCTAATTGCTGTTCTCCTCTAAACTTGCGATACCTATTGAATGCTACTTTACGCAATTTAATCATTGACTTAATAGTCTGTGTAATCCAAGGCAATGACCTATACTTTAAAACAAATGATTTGACTGGCGCATGTTTGTTAAATAGTTCAAGGGTATAAAAGTTGTAAGACTCAACCATATCATTGACATTTTCAAGATTTAATATTGACTCCCACGGTAAAGAGATTAAGTCATTTTCAAAAAATTCTAAATTAATATCTTTGATTGGTCTGTAAGTGATTGTTCTTGGTATAGGTTTTTCCTTTTTAAATGCTAGAGTGAAGTTTATCATAACATGACCCAAGGATGATGAAATATTGTCTAGTGAAATATCCCTAACCTTCACATTTGTGCAAACTAAATCGATAAGAGTTTCACTGCCACTGCTTGTAAAATGAGTTGGCTCAGTAATTATTTGATTTAAAGCTAGTGAAGTAATAAATTGTATAATTTTTTTTGTAGAACAACAATTTGCATCCATAATATTGATATTGAAATCACCCATCAATACTATATGTTTATAACTACCAAAAGCCAAAATAGAATCTGTAAGAGCATCCAGAAATACATCTACATTTACCCATTGCGGCCTATACGCAGTTCCAATTAGAACCTTCGTGCCGTTAATAGATAAGGACAGCCACATTTGCTCAACAGAAGCTGGCGGATGGGACAAGACTCGAACTTTTAAATTATTGTTTATATAGAATCCCACTCCACCTCCCCTGCCATTGCACATGGTACTTGGTCGAGGAAGGTGACGTAATCTGTACCCAGGAATTGATGGAGCTAATGCATCCTCTCCTGGCCTCATCCAGGATTCATTAATGGCAAGTATGTCTGGGCTGTGCGAGTCAACAGCCAAAACCAAATCATCTTGGAATGTTCGTAAGGAACCGGCATTATAAAGTGCTAATTTTAAAAATTTATTCTTATTAGCCATTTTTTATTTGTAAAATACTTATTAAAATATTTGTGTAGGATTCCTTCGCAATTAAAAGTAAAAATAAAAATTCTAAATATTCAATATAATAACTGTATAATAAAATGCATTCAAATAAATAAAACATCACACAAATTTCATAAAAAAATATTGATGGATAAAAAATAAATGTATAACATATCACAGATACTATCCTTATTAATATGATTATGTAATTAAAACTGTTAATTAAAAAAGTCAACCTCAGTGCAAATAAAAAATCTTCAAGGGCAAATAATTCTTTTGTTACTGCAGCACGAACATTAGAAGCAAACTCATGTGTATTTTTATGTGCAGGTTTACCATACACCTTATACCCACAATAGATTGAAACCATAACCATATGTTTTACAAAACATGAAATCAGTTTAAAGAATAAAAATTGGATTGCCATTTCAAAACAATAGCAGAATATTAAAAGAAGTAGAAACCATGACAATAATTTAAACTGCAAACCAAGTACCTTAAAAATCTGAGCTACAAAAAACAATTTAATCAAAAAAGGTAGTTTTATCATGAAAAACATTAAAAATAGCGCTGCTATCTCGCCAAAAATAAGAATAAAAATTTGGTTTGAGTTTTTTTTTAATAAGCTAATTGTAATATAAGAAAGATTATGTACGCACTGTATTACATGAATGTTCACTAGGTAATTAAAATTGGTATATAAGCAATGTAAAAGCCTGAACTTGAATTTAGTTATTAAATTATGAAACAAAAACCTATTTTTATTTATCTGATCCAACCGACACAATACCAAAAACTCGTTTTAAGTCATTCACAGATCGTATGCGATGGGCTTCGCTGTCAGAAGTTTTTCATGCAAAAATACGGCCTTCCTTAGACCAAACATACTTCCATTCTGCACGCCGACCTGATTCGCGAGTCTTATAGAAAAGGTGTCTGTTTTCTTTAGATAGCCTCTCGTTGATATAAAACCTTCGTACAGGTGTAAGTACTCCAAGGTCAGAGGTATCAGCGCCGCGGCGCACGCGCGCGGCCTGCAGGATGCGGTCGCGCAGCGCGCGGCGCACAAGGCGCACGGCAACCGCGCGCGGCCGCGGCGCTAGCACCCCCGCGCCGGCGCCGGCGTCTCCGTTGACAGCGATGTGGGCGCGCGGAGGCCCCACGCGGGTCACACTCACCACATCATGATCTTCTATCGTGATGCCTATTTTATTGCCAATGAGTTTCACTAATTGGTGCAAACTTTCAGACCGACTCTCAGGAATGTTGGATATCTCAATATCGTTTGCAAGTTCAGCCTGTTTACGTTCTTTCAAATCATCCTGCAGCCCAATAATGGTCTTTTGAAGCTCCGCTACCTCCGGTGAAGAATTATTTCTGCTATTTTCTAGTAGTTCAACCCTTGACGATAAGTCATTTATTCGTGAGTTGCACGACTTAATTGACTCCGATATTTCTATTCGGAATTCATACATTTCTTTCCTCATTGAAGAAACCTCAAGTCTAAGCAGACGTAATTGATCGACCAGATCCTGCGAGCCTGAAGGAGATGCTTCAGTTTCAGTAATGAAATCCTCAGCTATTGATTTAACTGGAGTTTCAGCGTTGTCTTTAGCTTTAGGTGCCTTTAACTTGCAGCTGGGGCACGACCACGACGAAACTGTTTTTGCCGAATCGGGAATCCCAACACAGGACCGATGGTATAGACCCGAACATTTATTGCACTTAGCTGACTCGGCAGCATTTAGGAAACGTCCGCAGGCTCCACAATTAGTTTTAGGTGCCATTTTTATTAAAACTGTATATGTACCAGCACAAAAAACGAACACGAAAAAAGTTATACTATGTTATAGATATTTTACTTTTATACACAAAGTCAAATCTAAAAGATTTTGAGACTAACGATTAGGTAGTCAACTAAATCACTGTTACTTTTTATTCAACAAGAAACGAACTTGAACGCAGTCTGTAGGTATATTCTTAAAATATTAGCCACTGTTCGTATCAACCGTTCGCAACGTACCCACTTGTTAATTTGTTAGTCCACGATATATATTAAATAGTTTTGATACCGTTTCAAATAATAATGTAATATTTTACTGTTTGGTTTACTCACACAAACAAAATATAGGTCCAGTTTGATTAACAATAAGAATGTAAGTAATCAGGTGATGTTTCCACTGTTATAAATTTAATTGGCAAGAGCACTTCACAATACGTATGCACAGTAGCAGCACACTCTCACAATTGCATGCAAATATGCAATTGCATGGATGTTGGTGCTGGGGATAGTGACAGGCTCGCTTTGCACCTGGGACAGCGCCAAACACTCTTCCTATCTCCAAGCTTCCGGTATCCAATGTCCGTAATTCCAGAGCACGAAAAGTCATAGTTGCGTTTGCAACTACTGCAAATAGTGCCCTCCGTGTATTGATTACCACAACTCGAACAGTTAAACATAATGCTTGTAACAGGACAGCAATAACCTCAAACGGTGACAGAGCGAACGAGAGCGTCTATTCACGAAAGTAGCCGGATAACGAGTGCACAAATAGATTTTTTTTTCATATATAAATATTAGAAATAAACTTAAATAAACATACAAAGATATAATAAAATATCTGCCTCTACCAGGATTCGAACCCTGGACCTCTGGCATGGAAGGCAAGGGTACTTACCTCCACACCAAACAGGCCGTCAATTAGTTTTAGGCATATCTGGGTTAAAGCATATTTTGATAGTTTTGGGTCAAATATCCTTTAATACCTTGTGCCTCCATAACGACAACGGGTTGGGGATATTGCTGGGGCTGCCGGGTTCCTGCAAGGCAACTAGCATGTTCACTGATTGTGATCGACTCTCTTCAGGGTATCTTTGTTTCCTCCACGTTTCATTTTGTTGAAATATCATATAAGCGCGACTAAGAAACGGTTAGTGCTTATTTTGATGGATTAATTATTTATTCTTTATTAAAACTTTCGTACATTATAGTTTGTATGAAATTGGAAATTAGTTTTTTTACAGCATTTGTACTCGTGGTTGTCGTTTGTGCACAATTTGTTATTAAACTTCTTTTTTGCTTATGCTCTAGTCTACTGGACCATTTCAACTGGATATTTATTTTATATATTGTAATTTTAAAATGGTGATTGTCTGTACAAAATGACCCAGTCAGTGAAATAATATTGAAACTTCGCAAAGTAATTTTCTTTTATGACTTCGATTGTTCATTAAAATTTTTAATTAATTTCAATTACTGGAACCAGTTTTCGAAGGTTTTTTAACGTTCCGTTACTTGAAGTTCCGTTATTAAATGAAGTGTACTTTCTGGTAGAAAAAGTCTTTGAAATCTCAATACTGCAGATTCTACATGCGACTGGACCTCATTCAGAATTTAAATCGAATGCGCTGACCTCGATTAGAATTTTTATACGACTTATTTTAAAATTTTGTATTTAGAAGCAAGCAAAGGAAACCACTTTTTAATCGTTCTGTTCGTCTGGGAGATACTATACCCAGACAGAACCACAAATATACGACGATATCCCACGACAATCTATTTTAAACATCCCGCTTTTTCGCGTAGGAGGATAACGATGAGATGAGACATGACACAGATGCCGTATCTAATAGATCTAGGGTAGATTCCGTAGGTTATCTCGCATTTAAATTTTATTAGCTGAGCCTAACTGTCACGGTATTGTATCTTAAAAGATATAACAGACGTTTAAAATCAGCATTGTAAACGCCTCATTGAATGAACGCCTAACGTTTGACGTAAAAGTTGGAACAAGTTTAATTACACACTGAAAAAATTTTACGACTTTTCTCACTAATTATAGTCCTACATTTACTTTTCATAATTTCCATAAAAAAACAAAAAAGAACTGCTGGAAGAAAACCTTATCAAAGATATTAAACATAAAGTCTTATATAAATCTTAATATGAAATATAAATATCATTAATATTTTAATGTCCTGGACTTTTATTACTCTAAGATAAATTGAGTTAATTAAAATACCGATACATTTCACACGACCCGCGTCTCGGGACCGATAGCAGATTTGGTTTACAACATTCGATACGATATTATTTCAGTACCCTGTGTTTTACATAAAATATTAACATTTGATTAAAAAAGATGTTCCAATGAGAACGGCGTTCCTGAGTGTTTGAAAATAAATAAAAATTCAATAAAACAGGTTTGCATGTTCAACTTAATTTTTGAGAATTTAAAATATTTCCAGTATTCAAAATTCAAATTCACACATTCATTTTTCAACATTGACAATAACTTATTATTGACGTTAAACAAAGCATGACTCTTAAACCAGTTTGGGAAAAACTTTCGTGAAAGAGAACAGGCAATAAACTTCAAGGGTATAATTTTTTTTCAAAACAATTTCAATTTCTGTTTATTTCTTTACAAAATTATTCTTATCTGCATCTGTTGAGTACATGTTTCATTATTATGGTATGACGTACTTGTTTCGTTACTATGGTAAACAAAGGGACAATTTTGTCAGTTCCTCCTGAAAAGCTTTAGAGTGATAATAAATTATTTAAATGCCAATCTAAACTTTTGTATGAAGGAACTTTCTCACGGCAGTAAACTGAGACGAACTCCCAAAATAAGTAATACGGATGGTAACTAAAGTTTTGTAATTGTATGCTACGCAGTTGCGATCTATTTTGATAAGCAGTTTTTTTTTTGTTTTTGTGGTAGCTGCGTATGTTTTGTTGTGTTATATGGCTAATAACAGTCGGAAAGTTGCCAGTTTAGCAGTCTTTTACAGATTATATTTTGGAAATTGCGCGAATACTCTTTTTGACCAGGTTGAACCCACACCCTTGTTACATCGGACTACTAGACGCAGAAAGGCCTTCCATCCCTTTATAGTAGATATCCCAAGAAGTCGAACCAAACGCTTCGATAGTTCCTTTTTGGTGCAGTTCGCCAAGGTGTGGAATGAACTGCCTGCGTCTGTTTTTATAGAAAACTATAGTTCTAGTTCTTTCAAGCGTCGAGTGAATAGGTATCTCGTGGATAGACGTGTAACACCTTCGTCTTCATCGTTACTTTCCATCAGGTGAGATAGAAGACAAACGTCTAATCGTTTTTCAATAAAAAAAAAATCTGTTTTTACAACTTTTAGACACTAAACTACAATGAAATATCCGAAGTCAGCTCTGTCGCAGAACATAATTTCAACCATGAAGCTTTCAAAACTAGCTTCATAATGCTTCTTTCAAATTCATTCATTATTTCATAGGTTACTGAAAGATTTCATTTGCTTTTGATCTACCGGTAAGTAGATACCATAAATATTACTATATCGAATTTGAGTGAGTGCTCGTTCATTTCACGACAGACACATATTGACGCAGTCAATGTTTTTACTATTTTCAGAGACGAAACACAAGCACTCGATAATACTGATGGTAAGTTTTTTTTCCATGTCTACGAACATCGTAGATGTTTGATGGGAGTATTGAAATATCGAATAATGATGCGTTGCCAACGGTGCGCTTCAGTTCGGATTCTCTCTGTTCCCGTGATTGCACTGACTCTGCCTTCCTCTTCTCCGAACAAAATTTCATGTGGCCACGTTATTGTTACAATTGAGAGCTTTGTCTAAATTAGATTTATTACGGCAGCAAAATTATATTTAAATGAATAAAAAAAGTCGATTTATTTTTACTTGTCCGGATATCAATCACCATTATTGCTAAGTCATGCCAAGCAACATTATTTATATAACTTATCTACTCTAGTATAAATAGTTGTATCTACGATATTTAGGGGCATCTATTGTCTAAGCATGCTCAAAGCGTATCAAAGCGCCTCATGAAGCTCTCATCTCACTAAAAGGCTTTCAGCAACGAGCGAGATGTAACAATTAATTGCAAAAGCTTTTTAGCTCATTTGAGCCATTTTAATTCTTTGACTTTTTTTCTAAAGTTTACGTAAATCTTAGTTTTAGATCTACCTAGTTTTAGACGCACGATTGAACACAGCCCATATTACGAGTAAAAGGCACAAACACAGCACATCAGATTGACCATTTTGATATTTTTTTTAATCCAGGTCACTCAGAAAGTTTTACGAAAAAAGTATTTATGTATGGAACGCTGAAGAGTTACAATTTATTTGGGAAATTCGATTCTTTGTAAGTCAAAATATATTTCATCCGTATTTCGAAATCCCTCTTAATTTTTTTTAACCTTAACCCCACTACCTCATAACCTATGCTCATAAGTAGGCGCGCGTGGAAGGTGCCATAATTATATTGATAAATTCAAAGCAGGTTCTCCCCACCGTGTTAAAGATACAATTAAAGGTGACGAATCCTAGATTTGTCAATACCATCCAGAAACAAAGCGCCCGTAAACCGTATACCTGTTCCAAAACGAACCAACGCAACTGAAACGATCGAGAACCCCTTAAAAATGTTTGATCGCCAGTGTTCTCTCCTTGACGGGGTATTAAGTTCTAATTCCCTAACAAAATTAGCATCAATGCTGGGTGGTACACTACCAAATTGCATGGTAGATGTTTTTGCTGCTGTTGCAACCGAACACGGGACTCCAAGGCCTCTTGCTCCACCACGACAACGCGCCCGCGCACTCCGCGATCAAGACGAGGGACTTCCTAAACACACTGGTAAAACTTTTAAATCATCTGCCTTACAGCCCTGATTTGAAACCGTGTGGCTTCATCTTGTTTCCTTAACATAAAAACCAGCAAGGGGATACAGTTTTCATCGCCAGAAGACGCGCTCCCTGCGTTCCAGAAGGCCGTTGAGGAAGTAGGTAGATAGATAGATAAAAACTTTATTTGCCAAAAATGGAACACAAGGACACAATGTTGTATATAGTCAAAAGTGACACATAAAAAAAAAATTATATATACATATATATTTTATAATATAAACATTTTGTTTTAATACAGTAAAAAAAACAAAATAGAATTAATGGTAAAAATGAGACAATAGAATTGTTTACATTAAAAGAACAGAAATCTTACAATTCAAATTACAGTGAAATTCGGAAATGCTATGCTACCAAAAGGCAAAAAGGCTATAGCTCAGCTCTAAGCCGCTTGTAGCGAAACGCTGATTTTCAGCTACTGCCAAATAATTACTAAATAGGAGAGGTATAGAGGAATACAATAAATACAGTAAATTCTAAATAAACAAAAACCTCAATGAAACGCAATATAAGTAAGTGCAGTAAATAAGATAACGATGATTATAGTATAGGTACTTATACATATAATTAAAAGTAATAATTTAAAAGAATATCAATAATAAACTTATGTGGTTAGTTTAGGTTCAAATATATCCAATTCAGAACTTTTACATATTCAAAAATAATAACATGACATGTTAATTTAAATATTTAAGTAGTTACATAGATAAGAAGTGAACTAGTTTGCAGTTTTCGATACCAATCTATTTTATGAAAATCAAAAGCATCTGTTGGTCGAAGTAAAGATTTTTGTTTTTAATTTAACTGTTGCTTTAGATTTCTGATTCCTTATTGGTGGTGGTATATCGTTCCAACATTTTGTAGCATGGTAACGAAAACTGCCTGTGAAAGCCGCTGTACGGTGTTGCTGTGTACTTAGTGCGGGACGTTGTGATCTAAGATTATTGTTATATTTGCAAGTAGAAAATTTTAATTTGGAAAATAAGTATTCTGGGCTTTTAAAATTGACTATGTCGAATAATAAAGAAGCAAGGTGCAACTTTCTGCGATACGCCATATTCAAAATTGCCACATTGTTTAAAAATTGAGTTATATGACTCCATGGAGGTACATTAAAACAGAACCTACAACAGGCGTTTTGTACACGTTGAATTAGACGAGTAGTTTTATATAAAAGTCTAGGGCCATAAACAAGGTCCGCATTCCGGTCACAAACCGGGTCATTCTTTTAGAGTTAAATGAAACACTAATAATGTTACTTCTGTATGCCAAAATCAGGACGTATTTATACTTATAAAATTATTTACGAAAATATAAATACTTATATAGGTCCGTATTTCGGGATATTTTACAATAATAAGGGTTTATTATTGTAAAATATGTCCTAATTTTGGCATACAGAAGTGACATTATTAGTGTTTCAATAAGAACAAGTAATTGTCAATGTTGAGAAACAAATATTTCATTTCATTTCATATTTCATTTCATTCAACTCTAAAAGAATGACCCAAGTCACAAACAAAAATGTTAAGGAACATTTTTGTTGATTTTTCTGTTATCTTTGAAATCAACTTTAAAAAGGTAAATAATTGAGTTCAACAAATCGTTGCTACAACGAAATTTTTTAAATCATACTATATTTGTAAATTTTTCGAAACTCCTGCACGGTTTTGCGTATCGGAGGCGATCCTGTAGGAACACCTAAACAAAATAGCCTTAATAATCTAGATTTCTGTTTCTAAAATAAAATAAAAATACTGTGTAAACAGCTTGGCTGCGGCATAACGTCAGCACACACCATCAGCTGTCTTGTGTTTGTATCTTCCATGACGTAGTCACAGACGCAGACGTGGAAAAAAGCCCCAAAGATTCCGAATTATGTAATTCCGAATTTAAATATTCCGATTTCTATAATTCCAAATGTCACAATCCCTAAGAGACTAAATTCCGACTGTTCAAAAACACGATTCTTATTTTATCGATATTCATAAATACGAAATTTTAATTTTCCGACTTTCATTAGTACGAAGAATTAAAAACCCGCTGTGTTACTAGTCCGAAATATGGTATTCCGAATTTTAATTTTCTGAAAGTTCAATGCTAACATTCAGATTTTGTATCTAAAACGGCTACATGTTAACAATTATAATCTAAATCTACTGTGACACAAATAAAAAGGCTAATTTTTAAATTATACAAATTAGGCGCAACGCCGAGCGAAGCGAGGAGGAGCAGTTAGTCTGTATGTAGACAATGCAAATGAAAATCCAAAAAGGGTATTTCAGTACATAACTTTTATACTCAAGAAATGACTCGTTACAAAAAACTAAATAAAGTTTCTCATTTCCAGCCGACTACCTGAACGCTCGAATGTATAAATTGATGTGCTCATGCAGTTTTACGTTTTACAAGGCGTTTGTTATTGCAACTCATATTATTCGGAATTTTGATATTCGGGATTCGTATTTATGATATCGCGGACTATTGATAATTCGGATTTTTTATGGTTCGGTATTTTCAAATTCGGCATATTGATTTTCGTAAAATTATAAACGTTCGGAATTTTGAAGTTTCGAAGAAGAAAAATTAGGAATTATGAAACACGGAATTTTCACTATCGGAATTTTGAACCATTCGGTGTTATAAAATTCGGAATTTTAAAATTCGTGATTATGATTATCGGAATAAAGTTTTTCGTATTTATGTACTGTAACCCGTAGTCAAGCTGTACACTTTATTATCCATTTCGTGTATTTTACAATGTTGACAAAATAGTGCCTTTTATAACTTTTAAAGTAATGTATTTACGCAATTGTATTTACGCAATCACAATGAACATTAAAAAAAGAAGACTTCATTGAGTGTTGTATTTTATACCTATGATGAACAAATATTTTAAATTTACCTGGTGAAACAAGTTTTGTAGGTTCAGTGGATAGCGACAAACATTGCATTATTCACAAAATTATGTATCAGACAATATAATTTGGAGGACGTAATTCACAATGGCACTGTGTCTAGCGAATAGATCTAATTAGCATTAGATTACGTCTGTACCTTGATTGTCTGCACGAGCTTTGTTAGTTACAATTACTACAATATTGTAATTTACTACAATTCAGTAAACTATAACGAACGTCGGAAAAAAACTGGTCCTTATTTTAACTTAAGTAATGAAATAAAACTACCAGCAATACAAACAATTACAGTTTAATTTATGTATTTATACAAATGTCATTTTATTATTTTCTAAAAACATTTTCTTCTGAATATTTATGACCGATCATGTAACTTGTTTATGACAGAGTTAGGTATGACAGTCAATTCGTCATTTGAAATCATTGATGCGTGACAGTTCAAACACGTTTACTTGAGGAAACATTTAAGTTGGTAGATTTCCATAACTATAGAAATATTTTATAAATAGCTTAAATTTTATAGTAAATTATCTTCATGTTTAGAAAACATAACCCAACAGGGACATACATGATCATATTACCCTACCACTATGCTTGTATTCAGAAATGTAAATATTAAAATATCACTTGTTGTCCATTTTGAAACCTATTTCATACACACGAAGGTTCAAAACCAATAATACTGGGACCAGAGCTTCAAATTTAACGCGTAGTAAAATGAAGGTGGACCACCGAAACTGGTGTTGAATTCCATTTAAGGTTTAACATTCATCGGGTGTGGGGTAACTAGGGACCTGCCTATGATAATGTTAAGCCAAGGCTTAGTTAAATTAAAAAAAGCCACTTAAAATGTATTTTTAAGAATTGCAGAACTTAAATCTTTCTTTAGTTCATTGGGTTTCCAGCCTGATAAAAATTAAAAAAAAATATATAATAAAATGTAAGAAAAATACAAACAAAATATTGAAGTCAGTTAAAGTAATCAAAAAAATTACTTCCAATTACAAGCAACTAATCAAAATCTTTAACGGTACGGTAACTCGTGACCACGGTAATTGTAAAGGCATCGAAAAGGCAGGAAAAATCTAATTTTTCAGCAGTCAGCTATTGTTAGTCAATCTTTGAATTGAATAGTAATCTCCCAGTCAATAGACCCAGGAAAAATCTAATTGTTCAGCAGTCAAATCTACGCTTTTGTTAATCAATAATAATAATTATTGAACTGAATAGTAATCTCCCGGTCAATAGACCCAGGAAAAATCTAATTGTTCAGCAGTCAAATCTACGCTTTTGTTAATCAATAATAATTATTATTGAATTGAATAGTAATCTCCCGGTCTAAAATCAGGAAAAATCTAACTGTTCAGCAGTCAAATCTACGCTATTGTTAGTCAATTATTGAATTGGTTTGGAAGTTTTCACTCAAATATTCGGTATAGAGAAGGGATTCCTGAAATATTAAAGTCAGCAATAAAATTGAATAATGTAATTGCTTTGAAATTATGCTGGTAAAATATTATGAAGATGGAGAAATTTGCTTTGCCATTGTCATTTTAAGGAAAATAATATTATCCAATATAATAGGACCAATATATTATATTATCTTCAAAATTGGTTTTAATAACTAACCTTGTACTATCATGTCCACTCGCACAGGCACAATCTCGTTCAGGTTTCGAAAGCGTACATTCCATTATTTACGTAAAAACGACTCTACCTCTCTACGAAAATATAATTGTAATTGTAAATAACCTAGCAAATACAATTGTTACTAATCGAACCCAGATCACTATGAAATTAACTGGAAAAGAATACGAAAGTATTTCCACTGAGCTCTAGCAAAGCTTTGAAAAGGAGCTCAGCTACACTTTTATAGACACAATACAAACAACAAACGAGACTGCCAAGTACCAACTATCCCGGTCTGGAGTCCATTTGACGCACCACCACAGCCTGCTTGCTCGAGGGTGCTGCAGCGATTGACTCAAGAGGCTCAAGTAATTAGTATAGGCCTTTATTTTTGTTCGAGAGTAGCCGCCAACTGCCGCAGTTGTACTATAGTATTTCGAAGAAGAAACGATTTTAGGTAAGTATAAAAAATTTGTATTCAAATTCAATTACGCATGTATTTTAATGTTCAATTCTTAAATTAGTTATTATTTCTTTTATTTTATTTTTTTGTACCTTTGTTTTATTTAATTACATCTACTATCAAAAGTTTTATCTTAAAGTTGTGAACCTGTTACTGGCAATATTGAAATAACCTAATTATTTTCATTGTAATAGTTATAAGCGCTGTTGGTTCTGTAAAAATAAAAAAATATATAAAAAAACAAACATTAGAGTAAGCTACAATTTCTCTATGATCAATATTTATAACCTTCGACAAATTTTAAATTTAATTATCTTTCATTATTGTCAACTTATAATAAATCCACGTGGATAAAGCCTGCCATTCTTGAAATTTAATTGATCCTTATTTTACTTCCAATCCGATTAAGGCCTGCATTCAATACTTTGTGTCTAATTATCACTATTAAAGTCTTGAAGCATATTGTCAGATCAGAACATTTTTTAATAGCTACGGACTCGAATATTGTCTAGTACCTGTCTTCCGCATAGTGTGATCCTATCTCTCCCAAACTTAACATATTGAGGAAACTTCGTAAGTAACTTGGATCTGTGAAATACCTAGTTAAAACTCTTACATAATAATATTCTTACAGTAGCTCATTTCATTAATCATCATACAAAACATTTTTATATTAAATAACATTTTACATATTCACGCTACCACGCAAAATGTGACGAAAGCAATTCGGATGTCTTGAAAGTGCAATACGGGAAGGACATAATATATCCGGTATTTCGTAAAAGTTTCAGCAAAATCAAAATTTCATTCACAACGAATTTGTACCTTGCCGTGGTCTGTACGCTCAAAGAGTTTCAAGTGATTTCTGCTTTCAGGCTGCGATGTACAGGTGGAGATAAAAATTATGGACACTTCGGTAAGCGACCGATAGTGTTATGTTTTTTAATTGTTTTACGAGTGTTTTGCGTTTTAATTTTGTTGAAGTATTATTTAGCATCTACGTTTTTAATGTTACCTTTTAAGACAGTAAGTCGTCAATATACTTAAGTCGTATAAGAAGCTTCTTACATCGTATATAAATATTTGTGGGGAATGAGTTCTGTTCACACCGGTACTCAAGGTCGCTAAATAAATAGAATTATACAATTCTTGAAGGTTTCTAACTCAACTCAATTTCTAACCCAATAAAATAAACATTTTTTTTCTTGCCTATTAAGGTTCACCAACAATTATTCACACTGTTCCTTAGTACATAAATTGCTTATATTCTTAATTTATTAGCGTGACAATCACTTATAGGTGAACACTACATGCTTGAAATTGCTAAAATTAATTGTTTTGGTCAGTGTTACAATTACTATAAATGTACAAAAAAAAATAAAATTTAGGATTACAGAGGAGGTTTTACACTGTACAGATTTATATAATATGGTAACAACCAATTTTGCAATCATTAATTTAATGTATAATATTAATGGGCAACATGAAACAATCTTCCCACCTACTTGTCAAAAACCTCATTACTTTTTGAATTGCAACAACTCGCGTTATTCAAGTTACTGCGGCTACGCAACAAACATAATTTCTGCCTCTAATTTGACAGAGCTGATGGCATGTGCAGTGGGGGATTAAATCTAAATGTTTTGTTTGGCACATTCAAGTGAATGTTTTGGAATAACTCGGGGCAGTCTACGGTATTGTTAGCATTTTACATGAGGTACGCGATGTTCGCAGTATCTCGACGTAATCAAAGTGGAAGAAGGTACTATTTTTTATATAATGTAAGATATTTTTTAGAATTGTAGGGCATTTTTAGGCGATTTCATAAATAATGAATCTTTTTTAGATATTTTCAAACTTAGTAGAAGACATGCAGACATCGGTGGTTCTGGGTTTGAAGCCAGTGAAAATATACAGGTTTGTAAAATATAATCAAATCAAACCGATACTTTCTCAGTTTCAATAAAATGTGAGATTTTTTGTCCAACATTTAATTAAAAATATTTACTGTACTGTAAAAAAATGTACTAAGCCACTTTGGCAAGTGACAAGATGGCACGTATATTGTGTTCTGTAGATAACTTTATCTGCATATAAACCATGGGCCCTAATAACACGACAGATCTTAACTACATATTTCTGATGCTACTACGAGAAAATAATGTAATATCGAGATAGGTCAAATTATGTATCTTAATTTAATTTATTTTTAAACCGCCGTTCTCCCTGGTGGAGGCCGAGGAGAAAGGCGCACCTTACCATCTGGTGCGCCCATCGTGGAGGGCTTTCGGGCTTTCGCGATGGAGCCACTTGTAAGCGGCTGCTGCCGGCGGGGATGCGGATGTGTGCGAAAGCGTTCCCGCAACCCCGTCACAAGGCGGCGAGGAGGAAGATGGGGGGGTTTATAGTGGGTATACCGTGGGCCTCATAAGCCTATACGGGAGTCCCACATAACCACTCGGGTGCCCCCTGCACCCGAGTGGTATAAGTAATGCATTTTTCCTACAAAAAAAAAATTAGGCCCAAGGAGTATACAATCTGACAATTAAAGGTTTAATTTGATTAGCATATGCTAACGTCATGCATACTTCATTATCATGCTCAGCACGCTTGGAGTTTCGTATTGGTCGATATCATGCCAGTTAAAAGAATCGAAGGTGGGAACAAACCAGCAGCGTGTTAACCATCGCGCCGCCGCTTATAATAGTGCTTTCCTAATATTATTAAAACTCTGTATAAATCCCCTAAATTACCCTAACTGTCAAACTAAAATTGACAAACCATATTATACAAAGATACCTTCTCACTCTTCATAGAAATTTCGGCCCGGCATTGCAGAGCAAAAATTCAGCAATAACTTAAGCATTTTTGAAGCCAAATTCAGTAAAACGAATATCGATAAAAACATAAAGGTTGAAAATGTACAAAGTAAAGCGGAAAAGTGTTTTTTTTTTTTAAATTTTGTATTGGTTTTATAAAACCTATCTAGACTGCGCATAAATTCAAAAACTCTAGGTTAATAAGAATCAAATCTTTTTCAAGTTAATCTTTCGAGACCACTTTTAAAGTACGAATGTAGAATGTGACAGAACGGATGTAGTGTTAGGATTGAGATCATTTAATTTCGTTACAAAAATTCGGATTAGCCTTCCAGTTGCAAGAAGTATATAATTGGTTTGGTATGGAGGTAAGTAGCCTTGCCTTCCATGCCAGAGGTCCCGGGTTCGAATCCTGGTAGGGGCAGATATTTTATGATATTTGCTTTCTAGTCATGGATGTGTATGTACGTTTATTTCTAATATTTATAAATGACAAGAAAATATCTATGTATGTTTATATATTTCTTAAGTTTATTTATCCGCTATCTAGTATCCATAACACAAGTTATTAATGATACTTAATTTGGGCTAGATGATGTGGTATGATTGTTAGAAATGTTGTTATTATTATTGTTATACCCGAATTTGAATCGATTTCTTCTTAATATATATCGACCTTTTTATTAAAATATCGCTCGTAAGGCCTAGTTGTGAAGGTACCTACTATTTATTAATTCGGATCGTACAACCTATACCACCATCAAGGCCGAGTTCACGTCAAAAATAACATGAACTTACTATTAATTACTACAGTTACAACGGTGTAAACCACTAGTTACGTGGCGATCATCTTTTGAAAAATCGTTAAGCCTATGTTTTAGCGTCATTTCCATTTCTCCAAAACACCATCCGATAAAATTCTCAATTACATAGTTGTCCCAACAATGCGCGACTGGTGCTAATGTCAGCCTCATTTACATCGTGAACTGAGGCACGTATGAAACTAACTAGACTGTCACAATGAGAGCCAGCTTTTCACTTGGAAGTTAAGGCAAGCAGACGAGAATGTCGTTTCATTGTATTCAGCATTTCTCTTTATTTAAATATAAATAGTTAAATAACAGTACAACATACATACTGTTTGACCTCCTCTGCAATCACTTCTAAGTGCAGTTGAGTTTGAATATAGAGGAACACGTAATTAAAGTAACGGGCAACAATAGAAACTTAAGCCGCCACTACAGCATTCCTCAGGCGCCGTTGAAATGAAATTCATTTCAAGGGCCACTGGATGGGACCACTTCATAAGTGTTCGTTCTTGAGTAATATTTTTTTCTGTTATGAGGTCAGTATTCGAGTATTGTATTTCATCGTTGATATTGTTGATTCAACTAAGTGCTCCTACTCCAGCGTGTATTTAAAACTCTTTGTAAAAAACGTTTTGAAATTCGTTAACACAATTAATGATTGTGTGTGCATAATGAGACAACTCTATCATATCGCATTTTGCATTACTATAACAATAAAGTTTATTGGCACATCCTCGTATGATAGTCACTGCGATAATTGCCTTGGTTATGTAAAGAAAAACTCGACTGACGGGTCGCTCACTTCCCTCTAATATGGTTGAGGAGGGCGAAGGCTGGATCCCGCGTTAACTCGTGAACGGGTGTTCGTCGTTTGGATACTTGGATCGGGGAGACTTGCCGAGCTAACGGATGCAGATAAGAATAAATTTGTAAAGACATAATAGGCTACTGTAAATTTATTTTGAAAAAAATATACCCTTGAAGTTTCTTGCCAGTTCTTTTTCACGACGTATTTTTCGAACTGGTGATAGAGTCATGTTTTATTTGACGTCAATAAGAACAAGTAATTGTCAATGTTGAGAAATAAATATTTCATTTCATTTCATTTCATCGCTAACCCGTGAAGACAACCTTACATGATGTTCTTAGGCAGATTTTTGTATGAAATTAGTTTTAAATTATTAATATGTTCAAGATAAGTTGAAGCCCGCGCTCACACCACACTCCACTTTGGATTTAAAATTGAACTAAATTTTCATTAAAAAAAAAACAATCTGTTATCTTTTCGCTGCGTGACTACTCCAGCGCCCTGGCGATTGGAAAATAGGGTTGTTACCTCCATGTAACTGTTACATAAGGGAATGCATTTTAGCAGTAACTCGAGCGAAACCCGATCTGCGTCTGGACCCGTTTGAACTTGTTGACGGTCGCTCCCAGCTGCCGAGTCACGGTTGTTGTCTCACGACTTCTCTCGTATCAATACTCAAACACCACTCTCAGATCCGTTCTGCGTCCAGCCCCGCTCGGATGTGTTCACGGTCGCACCAGCCGTTGTCTCGATTGTCGTCTTACGATGACAACTCGTAGCATTACTCATACGCTGAGATTCGTACAATATCTCGCTTCGTCCTCGACGACTTAAGATAAGCCTCAGTAGGACTTACGCTGCGGCCGGTTTCGATCGGCTGCAACTAAGTCAGTCTCGCAGCAACAACAGAGCTGAACTTACTACGGTCGATTAAATTCGATAGTGGTTTGCAAGGCTCGGGCTGATTTCTGGCTACGTACTTGACGCTTGGCGCTTGTTACGTAGTCAGAGACTCGCTCTGCGGCCGGCTCCGGCCGGTCGTAACGTAGTCGATCCCGCACTCTCAGTGCAACTCAACATCATCAGGTCTACGGCCGGTTTTTGTTGTCAATTTATTGACAACACACTCCGTAGTAGACTTACGTTGAGCAGGTTGATACTTAACGGTGACAACTAAGCCTGCTAGCGTTGCCCCGGTGGGCTTTCAAGGCCCTTCAGGCTAAAGAGAAACCGGCTGACCCATTGCACTTGGGCCTTTCCCAGGGTGACGGTACAGTGCTGTCCGAATTAGGGGCACCACTTTGCGTCGTCCCCAGCCCCCCTACCGCGGGTACGGAGGTTTAGGTGCTAGGTTTGCTAGGAAACCTAGGCATAGTTATATATTTATATATTACATATTGTAGTTTCAAGCCCTCCAATGGACCAGCAAAGCCTGGTAAACTTTGCTATGTCGTTCGCCCAGGCGCTCGTTGCGTCCGGCGTCCCCATTTCCGATGACGTGGTAACGCAGGCCTTACAGGCAACTATCGCGTCCCCAGCCCCTCAGGCCCCAACCCCGGCCCCTCAGGCCACCAATGCCCAGACCCCTCAGGTCTATAGCTCTCCCACGTCTCCCATGTCATCCGAGATGGACTGTGAATCGGTCACATTCTCTCGCGCGTCGCGTCACAAGCGTACCGCTCCCGGGAGCAAATCCGAACCCGCGTCCGATGCGTCATCAGATGCCGTCACCTTAACCGGCTCTCCTGAGCCCACGTTTCAGTTAGTCGCCAAACGCTCCAAGAAGCGCTCGAAGAAAGCCTCGGTATCCTCAATATCCGAGCCCTCTCCGGTGTCTTCAACACCTTCCCTCGCGCCCTTAATATCACAGCAAGTGACCGCGACCACGTTGGCTCCGTCCAAGACAGCAACGCACTGCACTCCCGTCCCACCTAAGCCTCAGCTCCCTCCACCCGTCTTC
The DNA here is from genome assembly GCA_923062675.1 of Marasmarcha lunaedactyla. Lineage (NCBI taxonomy): Eukaryota > Metazoa > Arthropoda > Insecta > Lepidoptera > Pterophoridae > Marasmarcha > Marasmarcha lunaedactyla. Next base: position 23,329,191 of record OV281353.1, read on the forward strand.
CTCCACAAAAAAGTGCGATGGACCGCGGTATCTAATCTTTGCAAAGAGCAAAACATTAATTATGTCAAAGCAACCAACGCAGGCGATTCAATTAAAATCCAGGTCGCGACCATCGACGACTTCCGCGTATACCAACGCGAAATACCATCCGCACCTGGAGCCTTTTTGGATTTTTGACTTTTAATGAAAAGCGAGATTTCGTCATCAGAGACTGTGACGGGGTCGGCGGTGATGGGGAGAGAGTCTCTGCAAAGGACTTCGTCCTCCACCGCCTGGATGTGTGAGGGATCAGCAGGTTGCGTGCTGGGCGAGCATTGTGCGGCAATGCTGTCAGCTAAGCATTCGGCTTTCCCTTCGACTTCGAAGGTAGTAGTGCCATCGGGACGAGTGAGAGGAGGAACGTGAGAGGCGGTGTCTACGCGTAAGGCTCGGGCCATACTATAGTACGCTTGGTGGGACGGAGAGATATTTGCCATGAGATCGTTCATCTGAGCGTCTCGGAGTTCTGTGAGTCAAGACCTAACTTTACGTTTTAGCTGATTCGCAGCTAATCAATATGCGGGCGTGGGATATTTCTTGGCTCTCCGGAGAGCCGCGTTCTTAGCTTTAATAAGATTGCTAACGGCTAAGGGAAGCGTGGGTTTACCTTACTTAGCAACCTTTTCGTTGTCACTGATGGCTAGGTTGATAGCATCAGTGAGAGAATTGACGAATGAATCTATTTTATCCGGACTATCTATTTGATCGGGCAAGATCGCGAGCGGAGAGTTTTGGGCCTCTAAGGCTGAAACTAAGGTATTTTTAAAGCCTTTCCAATCGGTAAAGGTCTTAGGAGAGGTGACGTTATCGTTCGGCGGTCCTAGCACGAGGGAGACGGGGCGGTGGTCAAAGCCTAGGTCATCGAGCGGTTCGATGGACCTGAGATCAAGATTGATTCGCTTGACAATTGCAAAATCAAGGATGTCAGGAGAGTGGTTTGGGTTGTCGGGATAGTGAATGGGAGTAATGGGAGAGTGTACGTCTAAGTCGAACTCACTCCCGCAGTGATGGGATAGATGACATCTAAGTCGAGTGAGTTTGTGATGTCGAGGAGAGCGATACCGCTGGTGTTGGTTGATAGGCACGTCCAGTCAGTATATTTGGAGTTAAAGTCTCCGAACATAATGACTGAGTGGCCGAGGGCGAGAATGGCCTCAAAGTCACTGCGAATTGGTCTGGTGCCACTAGGTATGTAGATTGAAGCTATGATGATGGTCGGATGACCAATCATAGCCAATCTACACACAGTGGCTTCCATGTTGAAGAGAGGAGGGGTAGGGAGAGGACAGCAATGGAATCCTCTTTTGTAATAAATAGCAGTGCCGCCGAAACCGTCAGAGTTGGGCCTGTCGTTACGAATAAACGCGTACTTGGGAATAGCGAATCCCCTGGAGCGGTTTGGAGTTAGCCACGTCTCTTGAAGGAGCAATAAGTCTGGCTCGTTGTTCTGAAGGAATAGTTTGAGCTCAGGAAGGTTAGTATTAAGGCTATGAACGTTAAAGGAAACTAGGAATAAGCCCTTGGGTTGGATACGACCGGACGCGGGATTTGCAGGTCTAGACATTATAATTATTTATTAAGTTTATACGAAAAATGGAATTTATAAAGAGCTTAGTGGCGAGTGATGCTCGGCTAACGCAAATAGACGCTCTTGAGGAGAGCGGGCGGCTCGCAGTTTGCGTGCGAGTACAGTTTGTCTGTATGTAGATAATGCAGCGTGAGCTGAGCAAGGAATTTGTATTTCAGTACATAACCTATATACCCAAGAAATAACTCGGTACAAAAAACTAAATGAACTTTCTCATTTCCAGTTGACTATTTGAATGCTCGAACGTATATATTGATGTGCTCATGCAGTTTTACAAGGCGTTTGTTATTGCAACTAATATTATTTGGAATTTTGATATTCGGGATTCGTATTTATGATATTGCGGATTATTAATAATTCGGATTTTTTATGGTTTGGTATTTTCGATTTCGACACATTGATTTTCGTAATTATAAACGTTCGGAATTTTGAAGTTTCGAAGAAGAAAATTCTGAAACACGGAATTTTCATTATCGGAATTTTGAACCATTCGGTGTTATAAAATTCGGAATTTTGAAATTCGTGGTTATGATTATCGGAATTAAGTTTCTCGTATTTATGTAGTGCACCCCACTTAAGCACCTACTTACCCTTTGTAATACGACTATGTATAATCTATATCAGACTAACCTCAAAAACCTTCTTCCACTCACTCTTCTTTTCATCTAACTTTCGTTTTTATTGATGTTCTTCAAACCATCGTCATATCATACTGCGTGTCCTCTGCATTTGACTATATTTATTTCTTGGTCAAAATATTTTTTTTCCAAACGTATATGTATTTAGTTTGTACGGATAGCCACTCCAAAATCTGGCCACGTAGGGCATCTAATCAGACTTAAAGAAAGTTCACCTATGTTTAAATATCCAAAAAAAGCGAAGTGTTCAAAAAATCTTTGGTACTGATCAAGGCGCTGGCTTTTCGTTCTTGAGGTCCCGGGTTCGATCCCCACTGTCTCAAAATGTACCATTGAGTTTTTGCAGCTTAAGTGCGTAAATTGCTGTAACGGTGAAGGAAAGCATCTTGAGGAAACCCACAGGCCCAAGAAATTACTTCGAAGCGTGGTGCACTATAAATTGTCTAATACAAACGACTAAGGCAATAAGGCAATCTTTTTTACTAAGAGCCGCCGGCGACCCAGCAGCCGGTAAGTATTTAGCGCACGTTACTCGTAATACATCGAGTGTCATAGGCCTGGCATAACTTATATTACTTTGGAGTGACTCGGTTTAGAATTCTATTCGCCAGTCGTTTGTGGCAATAAAGGTTTTATTGGTGAATTTCAGAAGCTTATTAATGTGATTATTTATCGAAGTCATTAATACGCTTGCGTAATAAAATTAAATTCATCTATTTTACTTTAATGAAACATAATTGTTTCGTCCCACAAACTCATCTAACCATTAGACAGAAATTCCGCGTTCTCATTACTCGTAAACAGTGACCCCAGGCTCCGCGCGATCCCGAGTACATCGAGAGGTTCATTCAAACCTTTCTACGTAACGCTCGGAGAATGTTCAATTATTTCACATCCTAGGAAACAAAATTATGGCAGTTACAGAGCGTTATGTTGTCATTTACTTAGTGTTGAAGATTATCTATCAGATTGAAATATTTGAACGAATAAACAATTATAAGTATCTATTTTGTTGATTTGTTTTTTTAACAATTTTCAAAGTCAATCATTTATAAATCAGTTCATATCTAGTGAAGCTAAACAGCACGTATTTAAAAATATTTTTAAGTGAAAATATACAACAGCATTAGCTATGTTTATCTCGCCAAGGCTTTACTGATGAAAGGTTAAATGTATACTATATATATGTACGTATATTATTTTTACGAAGCAATGTGTCTACCATTACTGTTGATTGCGGTACTCAGGATCAATATTGATTACCTCGAACTTGTGTAGTGTTGCGTAGGACTGAAATCAAACTTCATGAGAATAGCAAACCTAGGGTCTCAACCGTTACGTCACCAACATTATATTTATTATTTAATATACCGGGTGACTTTAGCTTTCAGAAATTTGAGCAACTTTCGAAAAAATTATGTTATTATACAAACTTGGCCGCGGATTTGAGTGCGCAATATGAAGACTCGCATATTTTTTCTTTTTCGATGTAAGGTTTTTTGGGAAAGCTGCTAAAATCGTGGATTGAGTCTATGTGCCTCTTGTAAGGAAAAAAGGTCACCCTGAACATATCAACAATGAGAGAACAATAAATAATAATAAATAAATAACTGTATGGCCCAAAATAAGCCTGAGTTTGTGTTATATTAAACCCCGAATAAACTTACCTGTATAAATATAAACCATGACCCGAGAACAAACATCGGTGTTCATCACTCGAACCTGGGACCTTTGATGTATGAGGCAGGCCTACTACCTGCTACTTCGGCCTTTTAAAGATATTGCAATGAAACAATAAGCAATACTACTAAAATGTAATTATTATTTTATTTCACACATAACAAAACCAACAAGGAAAAATGCTTGTTTAGATCTTATAACTAGTAATTTAAAAACAGTTTCATTTAATTTATATAGCTTAGCCCTTTCAGACCATGACAAAGGACAAAGTATTACAGCCTTGGTAGAGGCAGAGACTAGTAAATAACTATAGACTGACCATCTCCATACAAAAATTCGTGACTCGGAAAAAGCTCAAAATCCAAGCTATTACTTGATGTCGCTCTCAAATAGCTTGGACCAACCTTGTCGTCTTTAATTTTGATATGAATTATTGACGAGAAACGTAATGCAAAATATTTGTTTGTATATTAATACGGACTAAAACTGCTAGATGGCGTTGTCAAATAACCTGAAACCTTAGCAAGTAAATAGTTGAGTTCATTCCAGGCCCTCAATAAGCTTTTGATTTCAGTACTTTACGCAAAAAATGACTATACCTTAATTTTTATAACATTTTATAATAATTACTAAAAAGAAAGTCAGAACCAAATTATGTATATAAAAATATAAAAGACATAAAAGCAAATCAAAGAATATGTAACTGCGTGCATCTTTACCGATAGAGACAAGGTTCTCGAACTATAGGTGAATCATTATGGAAAAAGAAATACTTGAGGGAATCTTTATGATTTAAAATAGATGACATAGATATTCAGTTGTATTAATTACTTTAAAAAGTGTCAAAATCATAACATATTAAATAATATCACAAAAAATATATTTATGTCAGCTTTATAGTCATATATTTTATTTTGTGCTTTTTATTTGTTTGGATTTATGTGCGAAATTATTTTCTTTGATCGGCACGAGTCACAGTAGGCGAGCAGAAAAATTGTGAATTCAAAGAAATGCAGGGAAAAGTTCCAAATCAAACACACACCCATAGCCACAACAATAAACGACAAAGAATTCAAATTGTCAAAAAAATAAAATGTTGTCATAAAAAGAACAAAAAAAGTTGATTTAAGTTATAAGTGTCTAAATACAATATTTACAAAATATTTCAAAATCCATCCAGCAAGAAAATATTTTTTTAACTACTGCAAAATAGTTATGAGTTATATACATTATAAATAAAAATTATGCACTTATTAAGACATAGTTTTTATCGATATCAAGAAATAAATTAAAATATAAAAAACCTATTAATTAAATGCACTGAAATTCGTTTTATTATGTTAAGGCAGATAAGAACAAACTGTGAAGATGAATGCTATATTTTTGTGGGAAAAATTATATACTGGCAATACAGTAATCCAGTAACACTACAAATAATATCCGGGGTGGTGTAAAGATTTCTGTTACTGAATTATAAGAGCGGCAACATAGCATCAAATAATATAATGCACTAGCTGGCAAGGTCTGTTGTCGCCTGATACCTACGTATAGTACTTGCAATGAAATATCAAATGATTTTGTAAACAGCTCCATCTTAAGTTTTTTTACGCATTATTTTTACTAAATTTAAATGACTTGTAAATCTAATACAACTAACGCCATCTCTCTATCTTAAAAACAACTATTTTTCAAGTCACAAAATTTTGTTAGACATGGTTAGTCTATAGTTATTTACTAGTCTCTGGTAGAGGTAACAAACCCCTACATAAAAAAATGTCCCAAATTTTGGTTTAAAAAAAAACGTGACTATTCACAAGACAATATAACAAAATTTAAACAGTGTTTGGGTGCACTCTCATTCAGTGACATGTATAATGACAATGATACTGATTCGGCATTCAATAAATTTCATGACATTCTCACATTATTTTATAATCTTTGTTTCCCGGAAATATTTGTAAAAATAATAAACAAACCTATGAAAAAGAAATGGCTATCAAAGGGAATAAAAATCAGCTGTATAAAGAAAATAATGTTATACAATAAATATTTACTAGGTGTAGGATATAGGCCCAAAAATAAATTGTATTTTAGAACCTACAGTAAGATTTTAAAACGTTGTTTAAATTATGGTAGGAAAATAGTAAATTCAAAATACATACAATTCTCAAAAAATAAATGTAAAGCATGTTGGCAAGTAATTAAGAATGAAACAGAATCTAATATAAGTACCAATGACATATCAAAAATAAAAATAAATAATATAATTCACACTGACCCGAAAAAAATTTGTAATTTATTAAATGACTTTTTTATTAACTTGACAGATTCGACAAATAAACAAAATTGTAATGCTCAGAAATCAATACATGACTCAATTATTAAAAACGTAAGTCCAACAATGTTTTTAACCCCTGTTACAGCAAATGAAGTTTTAAATGAAATAAGAGACCTAAAAACACAAATGCCTGGTTATGATGGCCTTAGTACAAAGATATTAAAGCTGTGTGCAAATAAACTAGTACGGCCACTAACTTACTTAATTAATTTGTCTTTAAGTCAAGGCAAGTTTCCAACACGACTAAAAAATCTGTCATAAAACCTCTTTTTAAAAAAGGAGACCGTGCGGACCTTATTATGTACAGGCCAATTACATAAGTATCTATTTTGTCAAAGATTATCGAAAAAATTATGGTCAAGAAACTGACTAGCTTTCTGGATACAAATGATATCTTGTGTAGAGAACAATTTGGTTTCAGGAAAAATAAATCAACGACTTTGGCTTGTTTTTCACTGGTTAAAAGAATTACGGAATGTTTAGACAAAAAGCTTTACCCTGCAACACTTGTACTTGATATGAGCAAAGCTTTTGATTTTGTGTTACATATAATTCTTTTAAATAAATTGAAGCAATACGGCACAAGAGGTATTGCTCTAGATTGGATCGAGAGCTACCTAAAAGATAGACTACAGTGTGTGGAAGTAACATATTTAAACAACAAACATCGAGTAAGCCATAGATCCAAATTTCTTGTAAATGGTACAGGTGTACCACAAGGTAGTGTTTTGGGACCGCTTTTATTTATTTTATATATCAATGATTTACCCAAACCCATGACCAATGAATGTTTTTTATTTGCTGATGACATAACAGTTTAAATTAATTCTGTAAATGCCCGTGACCTCAAAAATGAAATTGAATTAGCTCTGACAAAGGTAATAGACTGGCTTAATGCGAATAATTTAAATATTAATTTATCGAAAACAAATATAATTCAATTTAATACAAACAATATGAAAGTTCCCGAATTATGTTTAAACTATAATGGTTCTAAAATACACAGTGTAAATGCTACAAAGTTTTTAGGTTTTACTTTAGACAAATACTGCAATTTGAAAGCTAATTTAATGGATGTAAAAAATAAGATTGACAAATATGTGTATGTATTAAGACGTATCAAAGAAGTATCCGGTACAAGAGCAGCCCTCCCCGCCTATCATGGATATATATCATCTATTTTAAGGTATGGGATTGTTTTATGGGGAAATTGCGTTGATATAAATAAAGTATTTCGTGCACAAAAAAAATTTATTAGAATACTGTGTAGTGCTGGGTATATTGACCATTGTAAACCTCTTTTTAAGAAACTAAGGATACTACCTGTGCCCTGCTTGTATATTTTTGAGATTTGCGTATTTGTACGAGCTCATCCAGAATATTTTAAAATAAATAATGAAATGTTTAATTGCAGAGGAAGACAAAAACATAAACTATATGTACCTGCTCAACGACTTAATTTATTTTCAAAAAATGTTTATTGTATGGCTGTGCGTATCTATAATAAAATACCAAATAATATTAAGAACTTGACATTTAGACAATTTAAAATAAATTTATTTAATTATTTATTAGATAAGAGTTACTACTCATTAAATGAATTTTTATCATAGATTTAAGTCCTTAGCTTAAATAATTATTGTTATAAGTTTTTCATTGTTGATGTTGACATTTTAAATTTATCAATTGATAGTTTGAGTAAGGTCTGATTATGTGACGTCGCAAAGATTTGCACACCGTTTGACACGGTTAAATATGCTGTACTTAAATAATTAAACACCTACTGTATCGACCATATTTTACAAGTAAATTGATTTGATTTGATTTGATAAAGTTGTCAAATACCTGCAGAATTACCACACTGGATTGTAATCCACAAAATAAAATATTCTAAAAATAATTGTCTTCTCAGGCAAATAAGGCAAATGTTTAAAAAAGATCTAAAGCTGTCGTTCTATAGAAAATTGTTCTCGAATGTTGATTTGTATTTGTTTAAAACATATAAGCACATATAATAAATGTTTCTTGATCCTTCTTGCATCAATCTGAATAAACGTTAAATTAATTTTCATACTCAGTGTACCAATGTATACAACGTGATGAAAAAAAGATATCTTCCCCAGGATCTTTCGCAGTATGAATTAATTAAACAAAAAATGAGATTCTAAGAAAGAACGTATTTGACGAGTGACAGCAAGAAAAAACAATTTTCATTGTTATCCACGGACATTTATCAGTTTTATCATTGTTGAAGCAAGCTTTTTTCTTTAATGATAAAAATAATGTTTTGCCTTACAATTTTACGGTAAAAGGGACTTTTTGAAATTGTGCGATAAATGATTTGATCAATCTTGACAGTGTTATAAATAACATTAGATATATACACCTCTTTGTTTGACATCACTGTCAAAGTTGAGTCTGTCGAAGTATCAATCAAATTCGTTTAAACTAAATTGATATTTTGAAAACCATCATTAAAATTATTGTTGATTGAAAATTGTGTCTTGCATTGATACGCTAACTTCAAAATAATAACTTATTTACAATTTTGTTCAGGAAATAAAAACTATAAAAAATACAAATATTTTATTTCATTATCGGTTTACTACATAAACTGTTGACGAGCGCTTGAACACGCACAACTTAAACTTCGGGTATAATACAATGTATAGTACTGTAGCGTCCGACCTCCTTTAAGGCACTAAAAACAGTACTGTCAAATTTGAATATTCTATATTTAAAAAGTTAGATGACGGCCGATTGTTTTTCTACATATCTATCGCCCTTGGGGCGTGGCCATGCATCGATGTAATAATATTTTTAGAATAAATAAAAACACTTTTGTTCAGAGTCGATTCTCTGTTCCTATTTGTCTCCCCGTACCCTCTATGGTGGAGGTGCCGGGTACCCAAAGAAAATTTGAAGAAAAATATCGCCGGTCAAACAAATGGCTATAATAGTAAAGAGGAGCTATGAGAATATAATAAAAGTATCTACAAACAAGAGGAAACAATACTCTGACGAGTTACAAAAACTAAGGACAAAAATGGAGCAAATAACGTTTGACGGAATACAAGAATACCCCAAATGTCTATGACATGACTCGGGTTACACCGTCCCAATTGCTCGACATCAGACCAAACTGAACTAATCGTCCGTATTGTGATGAATGACTCTTAAAACTATCTTAAGTATATCAGTGGATGCAGCTTCGTTGTCGCCATGCTTTGTGGAGCCGCATTGATCTCGACGTATAGGCCTCTCGCCATGTTGTCATAGGAACATGAGGAAAAATAAGAAGTATTAGTTTTTATCTGTATAAAGTTGTCACTATATACATTCATGTCTTAGTACTACATAAATTTATTACATTTTTCAATGACAGTTCTATCTATTCCTATCTTAATCTAAATGGTTTCAATCTATTTACATGGACTTGTCCTAATATGAGTTCCGATCTTCTTTATGACTTAATTATTATTGGTACACACTTTAGTTACTGTATATGTACCTTTATATGGTCGCGATTATTTGCTTCTTATGCCAGTCACTCTTTTAGGTGAGTACAACAAAACTAATTGACCTACCTGAAGCTCACCTCCTTGGCTTCCTCCCACTCCGTTTTCTGTGGTAGTGCTCGTATGTTGTTGTTTGTATGCCCTGGAACAATTCACGAATCCCTGAAATATGGAAACCTTTTCTTTAAATCAGCAACACAAAAAAAAAATTGTACCGCGTTCTATTCTACCTCGAACATCAATTTTCTTAGACAATTTTCTAAAATTACGTACTTGAACCCCCATCATTCACAAAACCGGTAATCTTAAATTCTTGGGTCTGAGTGTGCACGTAAATAAAAATGAGGAAAGCTGGTAATTTGTCTAAAGGTGCCTTCACATGGACTGGCACTTGTTAGACCTTTTTTGTTGCTCTATAGACTACAGTTATGGTCATTAAAATAAAACGACATTTAATATTTTTTTTATCTCAAATTATTTTAACAGTGTGAAGAATTACGCGTGGCTAGAATATTGTTTATGACTTTCAAATTAGTAAATCCTATCTAAAAGATTAGACTTGACTTTTTTGACTTGTTTTGACATTACTTTGAAATGGTACTAAATGGTAAAGCGGGTTTGTCAGGCGTAATTAATTCAATAAGCAAGATACACAGATAATGTTATTAGATTATGAGATTTTATCTATTAAAGTAGATGTAGGTTCAGTTCATTCCAAGAATCTAGCTCTACTGAAACGCTTATCCACGTGATTTGAGCCTTATTACAAAACCCTTTTTTATGACGTTGATAAAACACACTTGACGGCTTTGAATTGCAGTTTTTAGTTGGCCTTCAGCAAGAGAATGTCCTAAAATCTAAACGGACCCATTTGTTAATGCTCTCATTTAGTTAAATGAGTTTGTTAGTTCAGTTTGAATATACGTATGGGTTAAATTCATGACTATCAGAGTAAATGGTACATTATTGACAGCAAAATGTTTTATGTAATCCATCGGGGTACGGTTTAAAATTGTAGCACACTGTTATAAAATACGGGAAAAACTTACTAATTTATATTTCCTTAAAATAATTTTTATTATTCAAATATACGAAATATATGAAGCGTAAGGGTGGTTTAAATATGCGTATATACTAAAAATGTACCTAAGAGGAAACTCTGTGCTAAAAGATAATCGATTTAAATAGTTGTACGTCATTTCCTTAGCACCACTTTGCTCATATCTTGTGGAAAGGGTCTTACTGGAGCCCCTGCATCCGGCCCCGCTCGGACGCGTTCGCGGTCGCTCCAGCTGATGAGTCACGATTGTCGTCTCACGACGACAACTCGTTCGCAATACTCATACGCTGATAGCCTCTTCAGGGCTTACGCTGCGGCCGAATTCGATCGGCTGCAAGTAAGTCGGTCTCTCACACAGCAACAACAGAGCTGAGCTTACCGCGGTCGATTAAATTCGATAGTGGTTCGCGAGGCTCGGGCTGTTTTTCTGGCTGCGTACTTGACGCTTGGCGCCTGCTACGCAGTCAGAGACTCGCTCTGCGGCCGGCCCCGGCCGGTCGTAACGTAGTCAATCCCGCACTCTGTGCCCCCCTCGCATTAAAAACCTCACCTCGGTGAGTGCAGCAACAACAGGGTTGAGCTTACCACGGTCGATTATATTCGATAGTGGTTTGCAAGACTCGGGCTGTCTTTCTGGCTGCGTACTTGACGCTTGGCGCCTGTACATAGTCAGAGACTCGCTCTGCAGCCGGCTCCGGCCGGTCGTAACGTAGTCAATCCCGCACTTTTAGTGCAACCCAACTTCGTCAGGTCTACGGCCGGTTTTTGTTGTCAATTTATTGGCAACACACTCCGTAGTAGACTCGCGTTTGATCAGGTGGATACTTAACGGTGACAACTAAGCCTGATAGCGTTGCCCCGGTGCGCTTCCAAGGCCCTTCAGGCCAAGGAGAAACCGGCTGACCCGATCCCATTGCACTTGGGCCTTTCCCAGGGTGACGGTACAGTGCTGTCCGAATTAGATGCACCACTTCGCGTCGTCCCCGGCCCCCCTACCGCGGGTAGGGAGGTTTAGGTGCTAGGTTTGCTAGGGAACCTAGGCATTTTTATATATTATATATTGTAGGACCAAGCCCTCCAATGGACCTTGTTAACATCCTTAGGTCGTTCGCCCAGACGCTCGCTGCGTCCGGCATCCCCATCCCAGATGACGTACTAACGCATGCCTTACAGGCAACTATCGCGTCCCCGGCCCCTCAGGCCTCAACCCCGGCCCCTCAGGCCTCAACCCCGGCCCCTCAGGCCTCCAACGTCCAGACCCCTCAGGTCTATAGCTCTCCCGCGTCTCCCGCCTCGTCAGAGATGGACTGCGAATCGGTCGCATCCTCTCACGCGTCGCGTCGCAAGCGTACCGCTCCCGGGAGCGACTCCGAACCCGCGTCTGATACGTCGTCAGATGCCGTCACCTTAACCGGCTCTCCCGAGCCCGCGTTCCAACTAGTAGCTAAGCGCTCCAAGAAGCGCTCGAAGAAAGCTTCGGTATCATCAATACCCGAGCCCTCCCCGGTGTCTTCAACACCAGCCCCCGCGCCGTTAAAATCGCTCGAAGTAACCGCGTCTCCGTCGATCCCATCGAAGCCAGCGACGCGCTGCGCTCCCGTCCCGCCGAAACCTCAGCTTTCTCCGCCCGTCTTCCTGCGTGAAAAAGCGCGCTGGACCGCGGTTTCTAACTTGTGCAAAGAGCACAAAATTAATTACTTAAAAGCCGCCAACGCTGGTGAATCAATCAAAATTCAGGTAGCAACCATCGACGACTTCCGGTCTTTCACTAGGCTTCTGTCGATCAATCAAATCGCGTATCACACCTACGCCCTCCCGGAGGAGCGTAAGATCCGCGCAGTACTACGGGTCGTCCCGTTTGAACTCAGTAATGAAGACATTCTGGAGGACCTTAAGTCTCAGGGCTTCCCGGCTGAAGCAGTGCACAGGATGCACTCCAACCGCGGTAGGCGTTTTCCCTTAACTCTTGTAATCCTTACGAACACTCCCAACTCGAAGGAGATTTTCAGAGAGGCTCGCACAATTTGCGGACTCTCGAACATCTCCGTCGAGCGTCCAACCCTCGCGGTCACCCTGGGCAGTGCCACCGCTGCCAGCTCTACGGCCACGCAGCGGCTAACTGCTCAGCTCCCCCCAGGTGCGTTAAGTGCCTGGATCCTCATATAACGAAGGAGTGCACTCGCACTCCCGAATCCCCCCTGCCTGTGTGCTTTGCGGCCAGTCCGGCCACACAGCTAACTACAGGGGTTGCCCGCGCACTCCCCGCTCCACCGCCAAGAGGGTCGCGCCTAAACCGGCGCCGCCGCTCACTCCCGCTAACTTCCCGCCGCTGCGCAACCGGGGTCCCCCGGAAGCAAAGACCGTTTAGCCGACGCCCACTCCGGCTCTGTCTTGGAGGTAGCGTCCGGCCGTCCCACCTGCACCTTCCCGACCTATCCCAGCTCCCGTAGCTTCCGTAGGGCCGCGTCCCGCTCCGTCATCTGCACCTCAGTCGTCGTTGGCTGAGGACATGAAGACCGTGTTCAACGTCATCCAAAACGAAGACATTAACGAAATTTCCATACTCGCACGCAAACTGCGAGCCGCCCGCTCTCCTCAAGAGCGTTTATTCGCGTTAGCCGAGCATCACTCGCTTCTAAGTTCGTTATAAATTTTTATTTTTTGTATAAAGTCGTAAATAAGTAAATTATAATGTCTCGACCCGCGAATCCCGCGTCCAGTCGTATTAAACCCAAGGGCTTATCCCTAGTATCTTTTAACGCTCGTAGCCTTAGCAACAGCCTTCCCGAGATTAAACTGTTCCTTCAGAACTAAGAACCTGACTTATTCCTTCTCCAGGAGACTTGGCTTACTCCAAACCGCTCCAGGGGATACGCTATTCCTAAGTACGCGTTTACTCGCAACGATAGGCCCAACTCTGACGGTTTCGGCGGCACCGCTATATATTACAAAAGAGGTTTCCATTGCTGTCCTCTCCCTACCCCTCCTCTCCTCAACATGGAAGCCACTGTGTGTAGTTGGCTATGACTGGTCATCCGATCATCATCATAGCTTCAGTTTACATACCGTGCGGCTCCAGACCAACCCGCAGCGACTTTGAGGCCATTCTCGCCCTCGGACATTCAGTCATTATGTTCGGAGACTTTAACTCCAAACATACTGACTGGACGTGCCTATCGACCAACACCAGCGGTATCGCTCTCCTCGACATCACTAACTCCCTTGACTTAGACGTCATATCCCCCATCACTCCCACTCACTACCCCAACAACCCGACCTATTCTCCTGACATCCTCGACTTTGCAATTGTCAAGCGAATCAATCTTGATCTCAGGTCCATCGAACCGCTCGATGACCTAGGCTCCGACCATCGCCCCGTCTCCCTCGTGCTAGGACCGCCTAACGATAACGCCACTTCTCCTAAGACCTTTACCAACTGGAAAGGTTTTAAAAATACGATAGTATCAGCCTTAGAGGCCCTGAACTCTCCGCTTGCAATCTCGCCCGATCAATTAGATACCCCGGATAAAATAGATTCATTAGTCAACACTCTCACTGATGCTATCAACTCAGCCATCAGTGACAACGAAAAGGTTGCTAAGAAAGGCAAACCCGCGCTTCCCTTAGCCGTTAGCAATCTTATTAAAGCTAAGAACGCGGCTCTCCGGAGAGCCAAGAAATATCCCACGCCCGCATATAGAACAGCTGCGAATCAGCTTCAACGTAAAGTTAGGCCTTGCCTCGTGGAACTCCGAGACACTCAGTTTAACGATCTCATGGAGAATATCTCCCCGTCGCACAAAGCGTATTATCGAATGACCCGAGCCTTACGCGTAGACACCGCCTCTCACGTTCCTCCTCTCACTCGTCCCGACGGCACTACTGCCTTCGAAGTCGAAGAGAAAGCCGAATGCTTTGCCGACAGCATAGCGGCACAATGTTCGCCCAGTACGCAACCCGCGCATCCCTCCCACATCCAGGCGGTGGAGGACGAAGTTCTCCGCAGAGAATCTCTCCCTATCACCGACGACCCCGTCACAGTCTCTAATGATGAAATCTTGCTCCTCATTAGAAAGCAAAAATCCAAAAAGCCTCCGGGTGCGGATGGAATTTCCAACCACGCACTTAAGCACCTGCCACAGCAGGTACTTACCTTGTTAGCTATCATCTTCAATGCCTGCTTCGACCATAGCTACTTTCCAAAAGCCTGGAAAGAAGCGACAGTCATAGGCATTCCCAAGCCGGGTAAACCTCTGAACGTCCCGGCTAATCACAGACCCATCAGCCTCCTCAAGGCAATGTCTAAACTTCTCGAAAGAGTCATACTCTCTCGAATGCGGAACCAACTGTTTCCAACGGATGGCGACCCTCTCATTATTCCCCACCAGTTCGGCTTTCGCGCTAAGCACTCCTGCCCTCAGCAAGTCCATCGAAGAGAAGAGTTCAGCTATTCAATTCGACCACAAACGTCGTAATCGCCGCAACGACCCCCACATTCGAATGTTAGGTATTCCCATCCCCTGGAAGCGCAGTATTAAATACTTAGGCGTCACCTTAGATCAGACGCTTTCTTTCAATCCACACGTTGAAAGAGTAACGATACTCGCGCGTATCTACTTAAGCCGCCTAAATAGTATGTTAGGTAGAAAAAGTAAAATGTCTTTCAGAAATAAACGTACGCTTTATAAGGTCTGCGTTAGACCCGTCATGTCATATGCTTAGCCAGTCTTTGCCCACGCCAATCCCTCCGTCCTGTATGAGCTGCAGGTAGTTCAAAATCTCTTCTGCCGCAGGGCCACAAACGCACCTTTGTACGTGCGCAACGCGGACCTGCACAGAGATCTTGAACTACCTACAGTGCAACAGCACCTCAGAACACTCTCAGAATCGTTCTTCAAACGCGCCGAATCCCATCCCAATCATCTTGTTCGAGATTCAGTCTCATATACTCCTCCCGTGTTAGATTCGAAATTCAAAGTCGCTAGACCGAGAAACGCGCACACTGGCGAACCAACGCAGTTAACCTTAGATCTCGAGGCCCTTCAGGCCGCTAATTCTAATTCTAACGTAAATTCTAATTCTAACGTAAATCCGAATTAATGCAATTTTATTTTTAAATTTTTAATGTTTTTAATTATTTACTTTTCATTTTTTCATTCAAATCCCAGCGGGTGACCCCTTAAGGGCCCCGCTAGCGCGGCCTCTTTCTCCAATTGGCCGTCGCTCAGATGAAGGCTGAGTGGCAAAAATGCACGAGCCGACAGGGGTTTTTTTAGTGGGTAGTGGTTCTGGTAGGCGTCGGGACGAGTCCCACATAACTCCGATCGCGCGCGCGGAGTATGCGTCAGAGCATTTTTTATATCCTCCTGCCCTTCCCGTGGAGGGGAACAAAAAAAAAATTACTGGAGCGAGTTTTTCGGACGAACAAAATTACTTCAATGTGGCTTGCGAGAGGTGTGTTCTATGGATTGAGGAATCTGTACAATCAGGTTTAACGAGTTAGTCAAACATTTTAGTCATAAGAGTCCAATACGTAGACGTCGCGGCACTCGTCTTTTGTATTATATTCTGTGCTCTTTGATTCTTATTCCCCACAATCCCTCAAAGATAAATTCTCCTTCCTTCACACCACACATCAAAGACAACTGAGATCGCTCCAGAGTCTGCTTCTAACAACACCAGTTCACAACAATGCATCATACCTCAAAGATACATTCTCCTTCCTTCACACCACACATCAAAGACAACTGAGATCGCTCCAGAGTCTGCTTCTAACAACACCAGTTCACAACAATGCATCATACCTCAAAGATAAATTCTCCTTCCTTCACACCACACATCAAAGACAACTGAGATCGCTCCAGAGTCTGCTTCTAACAACTCCAGTTCACAACAATGCATCATACCTCCAAGATAAATTCTCCTTCCTTCACACCACACATCAAAGACAACTGAGATCGCTCCAGAGTCTGCTTCTAACAACACCAGTTCACAACAATGCATCATACCTCAAAGATAAATTCTCCTTCCTTCACACCACACATCAAAGACAACTGAGATCGCTCCAGAGTCTGCTTCTAACAACACCAGTTCACAATACTGCATCTTACTCATTTTCCTTCGCTGTAGGAGCAGTGCAATTATGGGACGCACTGCACAAGCTTCTAACAAATATCAATTTAACATTCAATTAAAAGAGCTTTTCCTAAGAGAGGTGCTCAGGAAATGATTTGCTATAAATTTAACTTTGAAAAGTTATTATGTGTTCCCCAAATTTCAAATACATTTGTGTATACTAATGTATGTTACAATAATTATTAATGGTTAAACTTATATGTGTTCTCTCTGTTCGTTTTGGTCCTTCATTTTTTTTTCTTTATGTTATAATAATAATTAACCTAAATTACCTATGTTCTTTGTCATGACTCACTTGCTTTGAAACTTTGTTTACACCCGTTCTACTATCTAATGGTTGGCTGGATGAGAACGCCTTGTGACATTAAGCCACCACAAGCCAGTACAATATAATATGTCCAAATTTTAAATAGAAAAAAAAAAAAGATTTTGGTACGCATCCTCGCACAGTTTGGGTTTCTCGCAATTATATTGCGACAAAAGTCACAAGGCTTCACTATGCATCCTTGCACTCCACATTTTCGCAGCTCTCGTGTATATACAGCCTTATCGAGTTTGTTTCGTCACGCTCGCGGGTTTGCCCCAATATACAATATCTCTTCATAATGTTATAATGATGCGTGAGAACATCCATGCAGGACGAAGTTTATACACGCCTATGGGCCCAAATCGCCTGCCTGACGAAACTCGCTTTACGATATTGCCACCCCTAGTTGAACTGTTCATTTTGCAGTTTGTAGTGTCTCAATGACAAAAAGGATAAACCTGAGAATTTCTATCACAATTGACGACGTGAACAAAATAGCCCTAGAGATAGGCAGGGTTTTATTATTTATGAATGAAAACCTTAAATATAAGCAGAAAATAAAGCCGCAACTGTTTTAATAGTATCCGAAAAAAAAAGAGCCCTTTTTCTCGATTGTAGGGATCTGAATTGGAAGGTTGAAGTACCATCAGACCGGTACCGATAACAATACGAAATTCAGACAGATTGCTTTTTATCACATGGGTTTCGTATGCCATACGAGTTTAAAAAGCTATGTAGAAAATAATATGGATTAAAAATATGACTACATTATCGTTCATTATGACCATTTTGACATGGTTTATAGAGAACGAAATGAAAAATATTATGAATTCGGTTCTAACTCTGATTTCGAAAGGTAAAGTTGAAACTTATGAAATAGATGAATTCAAATTCTTTATTCCTCAACAATGACAATTAGTTGTTCTTATTGACGTCAAATAAAACATGCCTATCACCAGTTCGGAAAAACATTCGTGAAAAAGAACATGCATTTATAGAAGTTTGTATTCGTACAGCCGTCTCTGAACTGCGTCCTAGGCTGTAAACTGTGACAGTCTACGACGTAGGCTGTTCTTTCACGGAATCAAGCTGAAGGAAGCTTATAACACACCTCTTTGAATATAAGAAGCGAGTTCATTAATTAGAGAGGCTCTTCCTTAAACATCTAAATTTGGCTTTAGAACTTGATATCGCCGTCGTCGGGATTACAATTTTTGATGATTAAGCGACTGACCCCGTTTGATGAGACCACATGCTACGCTGACCCGAAACCGACGGGATCCTTTTGTATTCGGGCTGGGATGAAAAATGGCCGGACATTAATGAGGCAAGCGTCTACTTACAGAACCTTTTTAGCAAAGATTGGGTTTGGTTTTATTACGTTTTTGTTCGTGTGTTGTGATTGAGAAAGATAAATTCATTTTGATTTCAATCAAATCTAATTAATTTCTTGCTTAAAGGTAGTTATTGTAAAGTTGAAGTAGAGTTTCTTTGATAAAATCTCGTCTGGGGTGCACCGTGTGATTACGTGGTGCGGTTCCGGTTATAGGAAAAGAACAGCCAATGAAATACTGGAACAATGGCTATTTAAAATGTCTTTAAATATTAAGAAATGTTGTATGATACATGCACTATTAAGTACCTTATAACTATAGAATCGAGGGTGGGGAGTTATTTAATAACAAAAATGTCCAAGAACTAGGCAAAAGTTGTCATTTCGAGATCATTTCTAACATCTGACTTCAAGTATTAACCAACTTCTTGGATTTGTCTTGAGATCAACTAGGGATTTAAAAACCTCGAAGCGATATCTACCTCTTTAATAGTATAGTTAAAAGTTTAATAGTATATTGTATTTTATAGTATAGTGGTAGCCCCATATGTCATTCCACACTTGGAATGACTGTAGGTTACCGTTACCAAAACTACGGTTGAGAACTCAGTTCAATCCCTGCCCCTCAATAAGTTCAAGAAAACTATTAAGGAAATACCATGTCAAAAAGCCTACTACTAGATCAAGAATTATTTGGATGACAAAAGGGCGTGGAATTGAAGTTTCGTGAGGGTAATTCTGTGTCTGTTCAAAAAAAAAAAAAATATTCGTATTTTGTAAACAGCTTGGCTGCGACATTACCGTTACTCGCACAGTTAGCTGTCATGTGTGTGTTTCTTTCATGTCGTCGTCAAATTGTACAAATTCTATGCCTTGTATACATTTTTTTGATGAAATAAAATATTTTATTTATTTTTTAATCAGGTGCGTTGCGTGCGTGTTTGCCAGCTATGAAAATAGTAAAAAAAAATCTATGTCAGATTATGATCAAACAAATTAACGTAGACAAAGTTCACAGACCGAAACTAAAACAAATATAGAAACCTAGTTGTTTTTACTACATTTGACCCTTTCAATGGAGGTTCTTAAGTCAAAAAACCTGATGTATTTCTCGTAATCTTATAGTAAAAAGGAAAAAAACTTGCATACATCCATGTCGTTAGCAATTAGAAGCCAGATATTAAAGTCACGAAAAAAAAAATCGATCTCAATTCTCTAAATAACAAAAGCAAGAATCGATGAATTCGTTCTTATCGCAAACCCATAAACTCTTACAAAACTACAAAAGATCGTAAGAAAAATAATAAAAGATACCACAAAACAAATTGAACGAATATAACTCACAAATCAAACTTATTCGATCAAATTATTTATTATCAAAGTCAATTAGACTTCAGCTGTGAAGTGAAAAAACAAGGACTAAAATAAATAATAACTGTTCCAAAATGTCCAATGTTTGCACAATAAACAATAAATAAATAAATATTTCTAAAAATCACACAACATTATCTAGCCCAAATAAAGTATAATTAAAGAACTTGTGTTATGGATACTAACGGATAACGGATAAATAAACTTAAGAAATATATAAACACACATAGATATTTTTTTTAGTATATAAATATTAGAAATAAACTTAAATAAACGTAAATACACATCCATGACTAGAAAGCAAAAATAATAAAATACCTGCCCCTACCAGGATTCGAACCCGGCACCTCTGGCATGGAAGGCAAGGCTACTTACCTCCACACCAAACGGGCCGTCGTAACAATAAACAATAGAAAATATAAATGAATAAGTATTACCAGGTAATCTTGGTAAGTTCTTTTGATCAGGTGTAAACAGGCAATCCCATTGAAAGTTCGGAAGTTGTATTCTACCCATAAACCAAATTTCGTTGGATCATTTTTACGTGATTAAGTGTCAAACATACAATCTTTCACGGTTATAATATTATAGTAGGTTAGGTAGAATCAGGTCGCGCTGAAACTTTTGCAAGAAAGCATAAGTAAAATCGTTCCAATTTCAAAATATTTAAGTTGACGGATACCTACATAATTGTTTACGAGCTTAAATAAACTATCGAGTAGCTTTGAAAAATGGCATTTCGAGATAAAGATTCATTTAAGGCCGTGTACCGTATAAATGCTGAAACAGAAAGCAGTTTAGAAAATTTGGCTGCTATATTTTGGTTTGTATTATGGTAATAATTTATTTTGAAAATTCGTTTTTTTAACAGTAAAAAGTGATTTGTTCCAAGTTTACATGACATCAACTTTTTTTACCAGCATTATGAGTGTCATAGAAAAATGGATCAGCGCCGGAAACATCTTTGTTGGGGTCCTTACGATATAAAATTAAAAGCGGACTGTAAATATAATGCTGGTTTATTCGCAATGAACAAAGGATCGCGGTTGCAGTCGGTGGCGTCTCAGCGTAGGGGTCCGAGCGTAGCTAGGTGTGTATGGCGACTGCTCTCGCGCAGCGCTGTCGTCGTTCCACGCGTTGACGCCGCTGTGACGTCACGTTCCTCCCGCACGTCTCCTACCGTGCGTCGAACACATCGTCGCAGACATGCTCCCCGGGTTGAAGGCTGCTGCAGGCTTCAAAGTTCTGGAAGGGGACATACTAACATAGATATATAAGGTTGCATTAACATTGTATACTAACAAGTGGGCCAAGTTGCTACAATAAAGAAATTTATTATTATTATTATTATTATTATATATTATTAAATGCCCTCCGAATGGTTCCCTTATTAGTTTTCAGTTCAGCAACTCTAACGACGCCGTCACTGCCAGGATAAACATTTGTGACTCTTCCCAAAGACCACAAAAGCGGTGGAAGAGTGTTGTCTTTGAAGATGACGAGAGAGCCTAATTTGAGCTCGGTTTTAGTCGTCTGCCACTTTAATTTCTGCTGCAGCTGGTTAACGTACTCCAACGAGAAGCGATGCCAAAAGTGCTGCTTAATGTGTTCGATTCTCTTGAATCGCTCGAGGCGTGTAATGTTGGCATCCGCTGTCTGTGGGTGTGGAATGGATATAAGTGGCCGTCCAATTAAGAAGTGAGCAGGAGTAAGAGGGGACAGGTCAACAGGATCAGATGAAAGTTGGGTTAAAGGACGGGAGTTCAAAATAGCCTCAATTTGAGTAAGGCACGTTGCCATTTCCTCATAAGTAAGGTGCGTAGCGTCTCATAGCCGTTTAAGATGGTGTTTTGTCGAGCAAACGGCTGCCTCTGCTAAACCGTTGAAGTGGGGAGTGTACGCTGGAACAAATTTGAAGATGATTCCCTCCTGAGCTACCAACCCTTCAAGATCGGATTGCACTAAAAATCTCGAAAGCTCGTTGTATGTACCAACAAAGTTTGTGCCGTTATCCGACGTAATGCTTTCGGGTTTACCACGCCGTGACACAAAACGATTTAGAGCGGCTAAAAAGGCTTCACTGGATAGAGCCGTAACGAGCTCGATATGTACAGCTTTGACTGAATTGCAAATAAAAATTGCTAAAAATGACTTAAGAAGTTTGCAACCTCTCCCTTTCCTGTCAGCTACTAACACTGGCCCAGCGTAATCAACGCTGTTGTGTAAGAATGGGAATTCTGGCTCAGTTCGAGATGCTGGTAATTGACCCATGATAGGCTGAACGGTCTTGGCCTTATATCTACAGCATCTAACACACTTATTCACACAGCTTTTAGATAAATTGCGTCCACCCAATGGCCAAAATGTTTGTCTAATATTTGCTAATAAAAGTTGGGGGCCCGCATGTAAATGTTTAATATGAAAATGTTCAAAAAGAATAATAGAAAATGGTGTTTACTGCAAAGAAGTATGGGATGCTTTACATCATAACTATAGGGGGAATCATTGAGTCTGCCACCAACCCGCATAATATCATTTGAATCGAAAAAAGGGGATAAAGAAATAAGACGATTTTTAACTGGCAATGATTTACCTGTTTTCAAAATGGCATACTCATCTGGAAACATTTCAATTTGTGTTTTTCTAATAATACAATTTAATGAATTATTTAGTTCTTCAACAGAAAGATGGCCAGATAATTTACTAGTTTTATTTTTACTATTATAAATAAATCTCAATAAGTATGCCATTGATCTTTGCAATGAAATCAACTTCGATTTTTTGTTAATAAAGCTGCTAACTAAATCTACAAAGCCACTATCTACATCAGCATTATCGGTGCGCGCTACGGAACATGACACTAGTTCTGGTAGATCATGTTTCACGCTCTGATTGGGCTTTTCAGGCCAGTACTTTTCCTCCTTTGATAAGAAGGTGGGACCTAGCCACCACAAGTTAGAACTGCTGATGAGATCAGCCTTCAGCCCGCGGGAAACAAGATCCGCCGGATTGTCCGCCGACGGTACGTAACTCCACGTATGACCCTCTGAGCTCTCCTGAATTTCATGAACGCGGTTTTTAACGAAACTTTTGAGTTCACTAGGTGGAGTTGTTAACCATCCCAAAACGATGGTAGAATCGCACCAAAATCTACATTGAGTTATTGGTATAGTCAAAGCAGCTAATACTTTAGTACACAGTCTTGTTGCCAATAAAGCCCCGTGTATGATATTAAGCTGGGGTTTGGCGACTTACCGCAATCGTTCCTTCTACCGCCACGCAGTCCGAGGGCTAGGCAAAACAGCGACAGGGCTCATCAGCTGCTTCCAGCAAAAGTATCACATATCAATCCACAGGACGCAAGTTCATTTATTTTCCATCGAAAGAGGGACACATCACTGCAGTCTATATGGTATAATTCACATAAATTCAAATGTTAAGAGCGCACCGGCCGGTCTTATCAACGTGTTTTTTCAACTGTAGGTTTTGGCGCTAGTGTCGCGCGAAATGTTGCCATTACCCAACTGACAGGTAGTAGCTTCCAGAAAAATATACAATAAATCGCCTCACCCATTCATAAAAGCAAACTACCAAATGTGTTGTCCTTATAAAAAAAATTAAAGTAATTTGATAACTTTAAATGAAATCTGTTCCAGTATGGAACATGCCGCTCACCTTAAAGGAACGTAGTTGCTTTAACAAAAAAGAAAATTACATATATGTATTCAAAACTAAAAGAGAATAAAAACTTAAGTACTAAGATTAGATGCGCAACGAATCTAAAAGAAAAAAAATAAAATAAAAATAAAACTATTGTTCGGGGAGCGGGCACACCTTAACTACGGGTCGCTTAAATAATGTATTGCCGCTCTTTAAGGTTACTACGCGAGTAATGTTATCAGAACCGGGGTGCAAAGCTTGAACGCGCGCAAGCTTCCACTGAAGTGGCGGTAGGTTGTCGTCACTAACCACTACAACAGTGCCCTCACGTATAGTAGAACCACGATCATGAAGCCACTTTTGGCTCTGTTGAATTTCATGGAGATATTCCTTACTCCACCTCTTCCAAAAATGTTGGACCGATTGCTGTACCCAACGCCAACGTGTAAGTCGGTTGGTATTTTCATCTACCAAGGAAACATCAGGTAGAGCTGTTAAGGGCTCTCCAATTAAAAAATGAGACGGAGTTAAGGGAAGCGGATCCGCAGAAGATGCACTTAGCGCACATAGTGGGCGCGAGTTTAACACTGCTTCTATTTGACATAGAAGTGTATGCAGCTCGTCATACGTTTGAGTACGAGTGCCAATAACACGATGCAAATGGTGCTTAAAGCTTTTGACACCAGCTTCGAATAACCCACCGAAATGACTAGCATATGGTGGTTGGAAATGCCACGTTATGCCCTGTTGAAGGGTGTTTTTATTTAATTCACATTGTACGGAATCATTGCGTAAAAAGTTATACAAGTCTTTAAGGTAATTATTGCAACCGACAAAGTTTTTCCCGCAATCCGAAAATATGTCTGTACATAAACCTCGACGGGACGTGAAACGTCGCAGGGCTGCAAGGAAAGCTTCCGTAGAAAGCTCTGACACGACCTCTAAATGTATAGCCTTAACGCTCATACACACGAAAACCGAAACATAACATTTAACTACTTTAGCATTTCGTACTTTATTTGCGCGCACATAGAAAGGGCCGGCGAAGTCTACCGCGGTTTTGATGAATGGTCGCGCGGGCCGCAAACGTGTAGCAGGTAACGGTGCCATGCGTGGCTGGTTACGGGCGGGTCGTGCTCGGAAGCAAGGAACGCAGCGATGTATACGCTGGCGTACGATATCACGGCTGGATAATATCCAGTATCGCTGTAATAATAAATATTGTATACTTTGAGGGCCGGCATGTAAATGACTAATATGTGCGTCATCAATAATAAGATTGGTTAATGCATTTTTCTTAGGTAAAATTAACTGATGTTTTGATTCAAACGGTAAAAATGATTTATGGATGCGACCACCTACGCGTAAAAACTGGTCTTTATCTAGAAATGGTGTTAAACGGCGCAACTGATTAGAAGGCAAATTACCTTGGGATATTTTCTTAATGTCATCACAAAAAACATTCTGTTGAACTAAATAAATAAGTCCTTTTAAGGCGAAGTTATATTCAGGAACGGTTACATAATGCGGATAACATTTTTTAATCCTTTTACACTTATAAAAAAATCTAAATATTAGCGCGGTAACACGAACTAACTTTCCTAAGCTTGAAAATCTAGAAATAATTTCAACGGTATTTGTTGAAGTTAAATTAGACTGGATTGGTACGCTACGCCTTTCTTCGTCTGTGCTATAATTTGACTTAAGTACAGGCCAGGAATCTTGATCTTGACATAGCCAAGTGGGGCCGTTAAACCATAAATCATGCTGCACAAAAGTTGCAGGGAGCATGCCCCGTGAGGCAGCGTCTGCAGGGTTATCTGCCGACGGAACGTGTCGCCAGCGGTCTGCGGGAACCCGCGAAAGAATATCGCTGGTGCGATTAGAAATAAAGGTCTTCCATTCGTGTGGTGGTGAGCGTAGCCATGCTAGCACGATGGAAGCGTCTGACCAAGCGTAAACTTGATCGCAGTTAATACGTCCACTATAGGTAAGTATTACTCTTTCTAATAATATTGATAATAATTGGGCTGCCATTAATTCGAGTCGCGGAATAGTAAGACGTACTCTAATTGGAGCCACTCGAGTTTTTGCCATAACTAAAAAGGTACGAACTTTATTATCATTGCCCATAAGGCGAATGTAAACACAGGCGGCGAAAGCTTTCTCTGAAGCGTCAGCAAAACCGTGAAGTTGAATTTTTGATTCAGGTAAAATATAACGAGGGAAAGTTACGCTTGATAAGATTGTTAACTCGCTAATAAAGCACTTCCAAGAATTAATAATATCCATGGGCGGAGGTTCGTCCCAGTCAACGTTTGCCATCCATAAAAGTTGGATTAAATGTTTGGCGTATAAAGTAACTGGCGCTAAAAGGCCTAAAGGATCGTAGATCTTAGCTATTTCGGATAGTATAGCTCGCTTTGTATACGCCGTGGAGGTGACTTGTACCTTGAAGTTAAAGCAGTCGGCCTCGGGGTTCCACTGAAGACCAAGAACTTTAACCCCTTTGTCGTTTTCTATTTCTGCGAATTGGACGACCTCGGGCCGCTCACCATGTGAATCTGGTGATGAAACTGCAGCTAGTATCGCTGGCGAATTACTATTCCATTTGCGCAACTCAAACCCAGCTGCTCGACAGATATCAATAAGCTCCTGCTGAAGCGTGAGAGCTTTAGCGAGCGTAGACTCACCGGAAATGACGTCATCAACAAAGATATCATTTAATAAAACGGAAGAAGCGAGCTTAAATCGCACGGCTTCATCGCGAGCGAGCTGTTGAATTGTTCGTAAAGCGAGAAAAGGTGATGAACTCACACCGAATGTGACTGTACGCAGACGATAGTCACGAATAGGATCCTCTGGGGACTGACGCCATAGGATACGTTGAAAGTCCCTATCTTCCTTTCGAATAAGTATGTTTCTGAACATTTGTTTAATATCGGCGGTGAACGCAATGGCATGGCTTCTAAATTTTAAAATAACATCTATTATGTCCAAGTGAAGCTTAGGACCTATTAATAAAATATCGTTTAAAGAGTAACCACTACACGTCTTACAGCCGGCGTCGTAAACAACGCGAGTGCGAGTCGTTTCGCTCGACTCTTTAACCACGCAGTGGTGCGGGATGTAATAGCTTGAACCGACAACTGCTGTCTCACTATCGACGGGCTCCATATGATTTAAATCTATATACTCCTGGAGACAGGCGTGATAATCTTTTTTAAGCTTAGGGTTACGTTCCAGTCTATACTCCAATTTACGAAAGCGAGCGAATGCGATTTTCCGTGACTCGCCAAGCGGCGGAGCGTCGGGTTTGAACGGTAGGGCAACTACATATCGCCCTGTTTTATCTCGGGTATGCGTCTTTTGAAAAAAGGATTCGCATAATTCTTCATCAGGAGTGTAACTCCGTTTTTCAGGCAGTGAATCGAGCTCCCAAAATCTCTGAAGATTGTCATCATCAAAAGAACTAAAACAAACTTGAAGTGAAGTTGGACTAGACTCGGTCTCAAGCTTACCTAACAATAAATAACCAAAAATACTATTCATCGCTATCGGAGATCCCGGTGATCCCATAATTACGTTACCTAATAGTATGTGGGATAGGATATCCGCACCTAATAACATTTCCACGGGTTGCGGAGTATGAAAATCTGGATCCGCTAAATTAATATTTTTCAAATGTGACCACCCTGTATAAGGCAATGGTACACTTGGCATTTGTGATATTAATTTTGATAAAATTAAGGCATTAACTGGAACTGCGGGTTGTTGTTTACCCTTAGGGGTTATGCTACACGAAATGAAACCCTTAGAATGAACCGCTTTAGTATCGCCTATGCCGTAAACCGGAATATTTGCATGTTTACGTGGGATACCTAAACGTTGCGCGCACGCTTCAGTTATAAAACTGGCTTGACTACCAGTATCTACCAAACAACGAACAGTTGATAGTTTCAACCCACCCACGCATACATCGATCAGTGCCGTAGATAAAAGGACCGTAGTTGTACGAACTAACGGAGCATTGGACGCGCAACAATTTTGAACAGCGATATCCCTGCCGGTTACGACACGCGGCAAGTCACTCGTAGCAATCGTACCCGTAGGCTCCAACTCCGTCGTAGTCGAAGCAGGTGGGAGGGAGATAGCGTTATTTACCGATACCTTATGCGTAACAGAGTTCGATGACCCAGTTTGTTGATTAGAAAAATGAATTAAACTGTGATGCCGCTTGTGGCATGTACGACAAACAAAATTGGAATTACAATTAGTGACATCATGACCGATATGCAAACAATTATAACAAATATTTTTATTACGAATTAATGAATATCTTTCTTGCGGAGATAAATTTAGGAATTGCGAACATTTTGTCAATAAATGTTGAGCATTACAACAGAGACAGTTAGCTTTGTTTTTTGTTGCATTTATATCATGAATACGGTTATCATTTTGTGATTTTATTACCGGAGTTACGTTAGCTGCAAGTGAACGAAGCGGTCGTCGTGCGGGTGACGAGGAAGCGGTACCCGGAGCGCTGCCGCTTGAATGATTTTGACGAATACCTCCGTTTTGCAAAAACTTATTGTAGGACTGCCCGCTATTTGAATGTATAATTTCGTCAGCAGAAATTTCTCGTTCTAAGAATGAAATTAATTGTTTAACATCGGGGATGTCAGATGACCTAATTAATGATCGTTCGAAATCTTTACGTGTGTTTATTGTTATTTTACGTAACAAAATATTAAGCAATAAAAAATTCCATTGTTCTACGGGAAAGTGCATAATTTCGAGTGCCTTAATGTTTTCTTGGTAAATATTTAGCAATTGCCGTACACTGTGAATGGATTTATCGGAACATGGTTCGATATCGAGAATTCTATCGAGATGTTTGGAAGCAATAACTCGTTTATTTTCATAACGAGACACTAATATATCGAGTGCTACTGAATAGTTCTCGTCCGTGATTGGAATAGATTTTATTAAGTTATGCGGTTCCTTGTGAACCGTAAGCAATAAGTATCTGAATTTTTCTGCATCCGTGTAGGCACTATTGAAATGAACCAGTGAACGAAATAAATCGAAATATGAGGGCCAATCAGTAGGATCGCCATGGAAACTTGGCAAAGGCAAAGTAGGCAAATTTTTATTACTGTGTGACTGAATAGATGGTGCCGAGGGTCGACTCATGCGTCGTTTATCCTCGTCCCCTTTCTTCAATTTATTTAAATGTGTAATAATTGCGTAATAAAGATCGTTAAAATCGTTGCGAATCTTAATCTGTTCCTCTTTGTTGAAACATTTTGATTTTATGAGGGTCTTTTCAATTTTAGCTTGAATTTTATTAAATTTACGTTGATGAGAATTTAAATCACTAGTTCGCGAGCGAAACTGTTGTTCATCTGTCGCTGCAAACTGTAAGGTGCGTTTAAGTTCATCTAGAATGAGTTCTCTTTCGTATAAATCTTGTTCACACGGCGATTCTTCGTCGGACATTTTGCGTAGCAAAGATGGCGACTTGAGAATGCGTATGGAATATTAAGCACGTATGTACTGGAATAGACAACACAATTGGAAAATAAGAATCCGGCTCGAAGGACCAAAGAAATATATGTATGATATTAAGCTGGGGTTTGGCGACTTACCGCAATCGTTCCTTCTACCGCCACGCAGTCCGAGGGCTAGGCAAAACAGCGACAGGGCTCATCAGCTGCTTCCAGCAAAAGTATCACATATCAATCCACAGGACGCAAGTTCATTTATTTTCCATCGAAAGAGGGACACATCACTGCAGTCTATATGGTATAATTCACATAAATTCAAATGTTAAGAGCGCACCGGCCGGTCTTATCAACGTGTTTTTTCAACTGTAGGTTTTGGCGCTAGTGTCGCGCGAAATGTTGCCATTACCCAACTGACAGGTAGTAGCTTCCAGAAAAATATACAATAAATCGCCTCACCCATTCATAAAAGCAAACTACCAAATGTGTTGTCCTTATAAAAAAAATGAAAGTAATTTGATAACTTTAAATGAAATCTGTTCCAGCATGGAACACCCCGCAAAGCTCTAATCGAGGAATGGTAGTTGGCTTGATGGGTGCTATACGACTTTTGGAGGTTAATAACTTTAATTGAACCATCACTCGTAATACAGCGTATGTATAAACAAACTCCGTACGCCTTCTCAGAAGCGTCTGAAAAAACATGAATTTCATATATAATGGCTTCATCACTAAGTACCCAACGAGGTAATTTAAGTTGGTTAAGAAGGGGTAAAGTATCTGCAAAGGCCAACCACAATTGTTTTATTTCAACTGAAACCTCTTCATCCCAAGTGCACTGATCAATCCACAATCTCTGCATAATAAGTTTGGCCTCAACAATACATGGGCCTACTAGACCTAAAGGATCAAAAATTTGACTAATAACTGAGAGAATGTATCGTTTAGTTACTTTTTTATTTAAATTTATTGTAATTGAAAATGAAAGATTATCGGAATCACAAATCCAATTCAACCCTAAGGTTTTGGAGTGTGAATTCAAATCAATATCTGATAAATTAAAAACATTATTAGATTTAGAGGAAGTTGGGGAAATTTGATCCAGTATTATTTGACTATTAGATTTAAATTTTCTCAAATTAAAATGTGCTGTTTCTAATGTGGAAATGACACCTTTGCAAATACTTATTGCTTTTTCTGTTGAAGATGAGCCACCCAAATAATCGTCGACGTAAAAGTCTCTTTGTATCGCCTGTTTGACGTCATCATTGGGTGCACTAGATGCTAAAGTTACTAAACACTTTGTAGCTAAATACGGGGCACATGCCGTCCCGTAAGTAACAGTATTAAGAGTGTAAGTTTTTAAAGGTTTAGTATTATCGCTACGAAAAATAATTTGTTGAAGAGGACGTTGAGCAGCGTTGATTTCAATCGCCCTATACATTTTCTCAACATCACCGGTTATAACGTACTTGTGCTGTCGGAAACGTAATAATTTGAATAAAGATCTTCTTGCACAGTGGGACCCACCATTAATATGCTATTCAGTGACAGACCTGTCGTGGTGCTGGCCGAAGCATCAAAGACCGTGCGAAGTTTTGTGGTACTACTCGATTAACGAAGTACCCCGTGGTGGGGTAAATAATAACAATTATGATTATGTGAAAGACAGCTAGCTGAAGGCTCACTATTTTCGGTCATGTGACCCAAGTGCTCATATTCGAGCATAAAACTTGTGTACATATCTTTGAAACCTGGATCTCTCATGAACCTTCGCTCTAAAGATAAGAAGCGGCGCTTTGCCTGTTGATAGGAATCGCCTAAGACTGAAGGGTCTTCCTTCAGCGGCATGGTTACAACGAAGTGACCGTTGTCTGTGCGCGTGGTATTTAACAGAAAACTCTGCTCACAGGCACGTTCTTCGAGAGATAGTGAGTGCTTTGCTGCTACAGTATCTAGTTCCCAGAAACGAGTTAAGTCTGGGTTGAAATCCGCGTTTAAAAAATTACAAACGGAAGTATTAGAAGAGTGTTTAAGACGGGAAACATGCCCAGACACCAACCAACCCAGTTTCGTTTCGTACAACTTGGGTTAATTTTTACCTAATTGTAAGTTGATTTGATTGTGACCCAAGACGGACCAAAATGCTTCGGCCCCCACTAAGATGTCTATAACTGACGGTACATTAAAGGTAGGGTCAGCAAGACATATTCCTTTGGGAAGAGGAATATGTTCAATATTAATGAAAGAAGACGGCAAACACTTAGTAATTTGCGGTAGTATAAGACAGTCGACAGTAAATGTATAATCGTCATGAATTGACATTAAAGTAAGGCTGCAAGACTGTGTACTTTGGGAAGTATGATTATTGATACCTGTCACCGTAGAGCTCGCGACAGACCCAGCTTACCGCACAGGGACTGAGTCACAAAATTGGCCGTACTGCCATTGTCGAGCAGCAAGCGCGCGAAGTGCACTTCTCCACGGCCGTCTAGGACGCGCACCTTCGCTGTGGACAGTAATACATGCGCACCAGTAGTATGTTGTGTGTTGGCTTTCGATTCATTCGCAAAATTATTAAAGTTATTGACTGGGATAGCAGGCACCGGAGTTTGCTCTGATTCGTGTAAATGCAAAAGTGTGTTGTGCCTCTTTTTGCAGTACCTACAAGGGACAAGACTGCATTTATTTTCAACATGACCTGGTCGTAGGCAATTAAGACACACTTTTGCCTCCTTTGCTTTATTAAGCCTACCTTCAATCGAAAGAGATCTGAATGTTTCACAATTAAATAAAAAATGACTTTCATTGCACAGGAAACATTTAAAGGATTTTAATTTAGTATTTTTGATTAGATTTAAAAAATGTATTACTGTAATTATTATTTGCTTTGTTGTTATTGTAAATATTAGTCTTTTTATTATTATGTACAGTATCTATAAGGAAGTTTGAATTTTGTTTGTAAATATCTTTTTGAGTTTTATCTTTTTCTTGTAATGTCTCCAATAAGTCTGCCCTGTTGCTAAGAAAATTAATAAAAACATTTAAAGAAGGAGGATCGGTAAGAACATTCCTGTGCTCTTCCCAAACCCTGTGAGTTAAACTATCCAATTTTTCAGCCATTATGTGTATGATTAAAGTATCCCAGTACTTAGTGGGTTGATCTAATGAGGATAAGTCGCGCAAGTTTTTATTTGTTACACCAATAATATGACGAATTGAAGCAAAAGATTCTTTCTGCATGCGCTCAACGCTGAATAATGCTTGGACGTGGTTATTGACAAGCAATCGTTTATTGTCGTACCTATCGCATAATAACTTCCAAGCTGCTTCATAATCGTCGGCTTTAAAATCTAAATTATCAATCACTAGCAAGGCGCTGCCTTTTAACGATGCATGTAAATAATGTAATTTGTTAACATTATCTATATCCTGCCTAGAATGTATCAATGATACGAATGTATCCCTATACTTGAGCCAGTGCTGATAGTGACCATGGAAAATGGGCAAGTCAATCTTAGGCAATCGAACGCAATTATTGGCTTTAGAAGTACTCGCCTGTACATCATCGTAGCACGACACGGAACCATCCCGAGGGCGCTGGGTGCCGCGGTCCCCGAGCAGGGCCCGTGCCTCCGCAACCAGCGAATGATATTGCTCTTCAAATTGCTCGCGCTCCTCACTCTCATTAGCAGGATCCTTCGAAAGCATTTCTATGTCGGGTATATAGCATCAAATTTTTTGAAACAGCTTTCCAGTTTTAGAAGTTGAATGGTGCTAAGCTCAGTGCAACTCTTAAACTCAGATAATAAATTATTAAATATAGTCAATTTAGATTTCATACAACTGCGCTTTTTAATTAGCTTCTCCTTTTCTTTCTTTTCATCGGCCATAACTGATGTAGCAATATGAAACAGAAAATAAACTACTCAACAAATAAATAACAAAAGAAATAAGTTGCAATATTTTAAGAGTTAATTTTAAATATTCACAATAAATAACAGAAGAATTCAAGCAATAACACCGCGTTTAAATATTTTAACCGACTTGTAAAACGGAAGCAATGAATTGAAAGAAGAAAAGGCAGTTTAGAAAAGACTAACGCTTTTTTACTAAGGATGGAAATAAACTATGCACTTACTAAATCAAGCTATCTTGGATTTAAATGTTAAGAAAGGAAGAAAGTGGGAATAAATTGGAACGAACTCACAGTACACCCAAACCGTCCACGTATGGATGAAGCGCCGCCACGCCGAAGACTCGAACGTTCCTGAGGTCCAAAGTCCGACTTGCTATATTCTTGAAATTTAATGCCGTATCCCGATGCGAATTGTCTAAACCGCGAAGGACCAATGTTGGGGTCCTTACGATATAAAATTAAAAGCGGACTGTAAATATAATGCTGGTTTATTCGCAATGAACAAAGGATCGCGGTTGCAGTCGGTGGCGTCTCAGCGTAGGGGTCCGAGCGTAGCTAGGTGTATATGGCGACTGCTCTCGCGCAGCGCTGTCGTCGTTCCACGCGTTGACGCCGCTGTGACGTCACGTTCCTCCCGCACGTCTCCTCCCGTGCGTCGAACACATCGTCGCAGACAATCTTCGTGTAATGATTTTTTACGACTCCAAGTCCAACTTGAAACCCGATGAAACGACTTCAATTAGCTCTCCGCGTCCAACCGCGTACAACACCGGTAAAACTGTAAGGTCATACGCCTTAGAGTTGAGTTATGGGTATATATTTATAGTTTGTGGTTAACCTTATATGGTTGAGGAGGGCGATGGCTGGATCCCACGTTAACTCGTGAACGGGTGCCGTTTGAGGGTGTTCGTCGTTTGGATACTTGGGGGGAGGGAGGCTCGCCGAGCTAACAGATGCAGATAAGAATAACTTTGTATAGACATAAAGAGACCCTGTTAATTTATTTTGAAAAAAATATGCCCATGAAGTTTCTTGCCAGTTCTTCTTCACGAAGGTTTTTTCGAACTGGTGATAGAGTCACGTTTTATTTGACGTCAATAAGAACAAGTAATTGTCAATGTTGATAAATAAA
Organism: Marasmarcha lunaedactyla; assembly: GCA_923062675.1. Taxonomy (NCBI): domain Eukaryota; kingdom Metazoa; phylum Arthropoda; class Insecta; order Lepidoptera; family Pterophoridae; genus Marasmarcha; species Marasmarcha lunaedactyla. The sequence continues at coordinate 23,363,416 of OV281353.1, forward strand.
TATTTCATTTCATTTCATTTCAGAGCCCTAATTTGGCACTTCTTGTTCCCTGAAACTAATAACCAGCTGAAGGGGGTACCGTTTTCATTGCCAGAAGAAGCGCTCACTGCGTTCCAAAAGACCGTTGAGGAAGCACCTGTTGCAGACTGGAAAATGTGCTTTGGAAGTTGGTTCAGAGGCACGAAACTTTGCACAAACGGTAGTGGAGAGCTCGTGAAAAGATGTAATGAAAAGGTACATACAAAAAACCTTCGACTTTTAAAAGGTATTATGGTTAGACTGAGGCCCCCCTCAGTCCCCTCAGGCCCCCCTCAGAAGCCGGCGGAAAAAAACAGGAAAAAAAATTGTTCAATAAGGATTTTTATCCATGTTTGTGTATTTAGGACGGGAACGTGCAAATTGTATAATCATTCCATGGGCCCGGTTTCCACTTACCATAAAGTGGATACGGTATTCGTTTGCCAGCTTTCGTATGTTAAAAAGGCATATGGTGTGGATTTACTTCAAAAGGGTGTAGTGAATTTCCATATTATTAAGTCAACTCACTTTGAAGTGAACCGCGGTTGACATTGTACTTTTGATCTCTCACAATGCAAAATCTAATATACAAATTTAATACATGCTGGGAAGATTACTTTTTTTAGTAAATTTTATTTAGAATTACTGACAATAATTAAATTTGTTGTCTTATTAATAACCATGTAAGAAAAATTTCCTCTGTAATGTCAAATTAATGTACGATCATCATAATATGTCATTGGGTTTATTATTTGTTTCTAGCTGATTTTTTTTTTTTTTTTTTTTTTTTTTTATTTATTAGGACCAACAAACAGTTTTACAATCGATGTTACTAAATAGTAGATCTAATACGAAATATGTAATTGTAAGACCAACTTCGTTAGCCACAGGTAACTACAGGTGAGAGATGAAAGTATCTATGTTGAGGCGGTAAGGTAAGTAGATTACATTTACAAAAAAAGTACTTAATACATTACAGTGAATTAACCACTCAAATGTTTACTAAAATTAATTATTATTACATCGAATTATTATTATTTAGGACTTCTATTATTTTATTTCGAAAGTAGCCCACAGGGGTAGCAAAGATATCAATATGACCAAAGTGTTCATTATAGTTAAGAAAGAGTCTATTCATAGGAGCCCTTTTGCCAGCATTTGTGCGGCACATTTTAGTAGCAAATACATGTTGCTTACGGGCTGCACGCATATGCGATCGAGTAGGAACCAGATAAAATATCCTATTTACTAGGTCAACACAATCATAGCGGTTATGACATAGATCATACAAAAGCATAACTTCTAGTTGATGACGTCTAGACTTTAAGTCTAATAATTTGTAACTCTTCAGTAAATCTTTATAAGATAAATAAATACGAGCACATCTATACTGCATACTCTTTAAGAATTTTTTCTGTATGTCTTCTAAATTATTTGCATATCGTTTATAAAACGGGTTCCATATTGAAATTGCATACTCTAATTGTGATCTAATTAACGTTTTATACATATATATATAGGTACTTGGTTTTTTGAAGTCTTTACATGCCCTCATCACAAAACCAAACATTTTGTAGGCTTTGTTACAAATTGTATCAATATGCACATCCAGGGTCAATTTGCTATCCAAGTAAACACCCAAATCTCTTATAGTATTTACCTTCTCCAAGACAGAGCCACATAACTTATAAGTGAATTTAGTGGAGTTTCTTTTCCTGGTGAAAGATATAAACTTGCATTTGTTTAAGCTAAGACTAAGATTATTTACCAAACAGTATTCTGTGAATCGGTTAAGATCATCTTGTAGGTGATGTAGGTCTAATGAGTCATGAACTATGTGATATATTTTTAAGTCGTCCGCATATAAAAGAAATTTACTATATTTAAAGCATGTGTGGATATCATTTATAAATAATATAAAAAGGAGGGGCCCTAGAATGGATCCCTGAGGTACACCTTATATTTACTGAATTCGACTCATAGCCATTTATCACAACTTTCTGTGTTCGATTAAGTATGTATGATTTAAACCACCGCCAGAGATTCCCCCGGATACCATTAAACGCCAACTTGTCCAATAGTATTCTATGATCCACTCTGTCGAAAGCCTTCCGAAAGTCCGTGTATATACTATGCGTTTCCTTATTAGCATCTAAGTTTTCAAAAATGTCTGTTACATAAAGGAGTAAATTACTATTAGTTGATCGCTTATGAACGAAACCGTGTTGTTGAGGAATAATTGTTGAATGTAGGATGGGATATATATTATTATGTACCAGCCTCTCGAAAAGCCTCGACAGAGCGGGTAGAATAGATATTGGACGATAGTTTTCTACGTTTTTCTTCGCTCCACTTTTGTGTACGGGTACTATGCGGGCGGATTTCCAAACGTCAGGATAAACACCGTCTTTTAAGCATTTATTAAATAAATAATGTAGGGGTATACAAATCGTGTTAGCAGTGTTCTTTAAAAATATCGGAGGTACGTTATCTGTACCAGAACCTTTGGTAATATCAAGTGATTTTAATTCCTTAACAATGTCGTCTTTAGAAATTATAATATTACTTAGATTAGTATTCATTTCGTTATAGCTAGCCTTATCAACCATATCAATGGAATAATCTATAGGAACAGTAGATTGTTCAAAAACCGAGTGAAAGTATTCAGAGAACAGGTTGCACACATCGAAAGGGCTGTTAGCAGTATTATATCCGTAAAATACGTCACTCGGAATAAGTGATGAGTTTTTTCTATTTGATACATATGTCCAGAAATATTTTATATTCATTTTAATACTTTCCTCTACTGTATTTATATAGTTTCTGTAGGACTTGGTGGACTCTTTATGCATTAGTTTTCTATAAAACGAAAAATCATTATAGTCAGCTTCATTTTTGTTTATTTTCCACTTTACCCACGCTTTATTTTTAAGTTTAAATAATTTTTGTAAATGGAAATTGAACCATACTGGAAATTGTGATGATTTAATCATTTTTAGAGGTATGTATTTACGAATAATGCCATAAATTACTTCATAAAATACTTCTACAGCTTGATCTGCTGACTTATGTAGAAATAATTCATCCCACTTAGCATTAGTTAATTCCTTATTAAGGAGGTCGTAATCTGCATTCCTGAAACAATATCGCAATCTAGGCTTACTTCGAATGTATGTTTCCGGACTACTAATAGGCAATAAAGTATAGAACGGCGGGTGATTATCGTCTGGAGGTACCAAAGGCAGTTGAGCTGATAAAAGTTTACAATCAGCTATGTTAGTAATAAAAAGATCTAATATCCTGTTTTTATTATTTTTTATGTAATTTAATTGAACACAATCCGAAAATGACATAAAGTTCATTAATTGTAAAGTCGATTCACAAGTAGTACTGTTGATAACAGGTTTTTCGTTAAAAGAGCCGTCGGATTCCCAAGTAATATTTGGCAAATTAAAATCTCCCACGATTATTATATTACATTCATCCAGTAGTTCCAAGTGACTTTGTAAAAACTCCAGGTACAACTTATAAACATCATTATGCATTTTAGGCGGTATATATGCAGCGCTAATAAAGTATTTCTTATTTCCTAATTTAACATCTAACAGAATAAAATCTACAATAGGTGGTGGTACCGGCGGGGGCGAGGAGAGCCACGACGACGTCGGCAAGAACGACGCAGAGGAAGCGAGCGAGCGCGCCACCGCCACCAGCACACCTCCGCCGTCGCAGCGACCACATGCTCCTCGATCCCTGTCACAACGATACACCTGATACCTAGAGTCAATAATTTCATTATCATATATGTCCGGATGTAGCCAGGTTTCGGTTAAAATGATTACGTCATAGTCGTGTAATATAATATTCATAAATAGAGTATGCAACTTAGTTCTCAGACCACGACAGTTTTGGTAATAAATAGAAAGAAACTTGTTACTATTACAATCCATTATTTTTTATTTTTTTGGATATAAAAAAGAAAAAAAAAAAATCTCATCGGCAGCAATAGTTGAATTCGTTCAAAAATTATATTTAAATAAATATATAATAAGATTGAACCCTATTTGAAAATGTATAGTGAGTTAAACAGAATAAAGAATAAAGCTTAAAGTGAGTCATCAGCAACAACGATAATTCTATATATAATACTACGTTAATTAAGTAACTCTGGGTTAGACAATGGGCAATATTATTATTAGGTTGTAAACTTTGTGCATATTTGTTTTTATAATTATTGATTTTATAGTATGTCATAAACAAAAATACCACATAATTAGATGATTTGTATATCACATAAATATAGGCATATGAACACTGAGAAATTACAATGGTATATATTTTTAGTTTGTAGGTATGATTGTTTATGAATAATAAGATGCGTACACTCACAAAATAAACCGTAAACTGAGGGACTATTTCACCATTATACATTTGAGGCAAGCTACAGTAAAGTTTGTGAAAAAATAAAATTAATTCGAGTTCTGAGCATTGTAAATGCAGCTTGCTTTTGCTTATAGTATATAGTATGTATGTTGATTTAGTAAGGCTATGATTGTGTCGAAGTTCCAGTAATATAGTGGTATAACAGACAATTATATAAGAAATTTTCAAATGAATTAAAGTAAACAAAAATATTAAACATGAAATGACTCTAAGAACAGGCAAAACGATGTTACGATTTAATTTTATCAAGGTCACTCTCACATCGGATGGCCAGCACAGCTGACACGTCATTCTTACGTACAAGTATTGTGCCGTGTTTAACCCATACATACTTGTATTCACACCGCTTAGCCTTCTCCCTACAAGCACGAAATAATTGTTTGTTTTTTAATGTAAGGTGTTCATTGACGTAAACAGTATGCATGGCACCTGCGATTGACGATAGTTCAGTCGTTATACTTTTTTTAGAGCGACATGAGTACAAAAATTTGTCACGTAACACTTTAGTAGTGAACTTGATGATAACATTTTTTGGCCTATTGTCTTTGTTGTTAGCATGGGGTACACGGTGAGCCGACACTATATCACTTAATGATAGCTGTTGATTTGTCACTTTCCCTAAATTGAGCACAATCGCGACTAGGTTTTCGTCACGACGTTCTGGTAAGTTGGTAATTTCAACATTGCAGTCGCGGGCTTGCTGCTCCATGGTCGCTATTTGTTTCTCTAGGGTGAGTAGTTGATTAGCCAGGTCACCAGTAGATTTGGTTTGATTCTCCACAATTTTCAAGCGATTTTCAAAATCATCTTGACGATCATTGGTAAAGCTGAGAGATTTCTCCATTTCTGAAAACCGAGAATTCATCTCATCCAAGGATTGCTTTATTAAAATGTTATCCATGCGCAAAGTACTAATTGAGGTATTGATATCATTTAAGGTGACGGAGATTTTTGTTAGCTCAGATGTAAGCACAGTTTGCATGGTATTAGTTATGGTACTGGTAACCAAACTATCAATTTTTTTATTCCATGAATCCAACTGGCTACTAAGTTTAAGATCAATAAGCATATTAATCTGATCAAGTTCCATGTCGCAGGGTTGTTTACGCTTGCGAATGTTCACGAAGGTATCGACGTTTGTAGCTGTGGTTTTGGTTAAATCCGGATTTGAAGCGCACTTCGGTGGCGTGCGCTGCAGAGACATTCTTTAGCGCACGATTATTAATATGAGACGACAATAGCAATTGCCTTCCTTGTTTAAGACACACTATAGTTAGTAATTAACTTTTTGAAATTGTCAACTCACTGTACACTCAAATTTAACCTCTATTCACACTGTTATAATTACGAATTTAGAAGGTAATTGGACAGTTAATTCACAGAGCTACCGCGCACATGTACACTCTCATCAATGGTTCTCGACGGACTGATTTTGAAACTTTGCAAAAACTTTTATTATAAAAAGCGGGCTTTATAGATTATTGTAGGCGCTCGGCACCATGTCCGAATGTCTTCTGTTTTTTTTTTTCAAATCGCAGCGCACGATAAAGCTTATGTAGTCGCTCCAAGGATCATAAAACTTCTTGTTTCACATTTCAAAGTTATGCACCGTAAAATATTATAATAGAATATATTATGTGACCCTGTGAAGGACTTTAAGCCTCCAAATAGTAATAATAAATCCCCAGACAATCTGGAACAGTATTATATGTATACGAATATATTAACCATTGACTCTGTAAAAACTTTATCAAAGGAAAAACACCTCATACCTAGAGTGATCACAGAAGCCATTGCAATTAAGAACACCCAGATTTCTAAAGAGAAGATGGCTGGAAGCTTTTTCCGACACGGGATCCTATACTGGAAAACATAAAATCCAACATTCAACAAGCTGCAAGACCTTACTCTCAAGACACTCAGCACTTTCTGCGCTAATCCTGAACGCTGCGCTCGCAGACTGAGCAACAGATGGAGACGATTGAGTGTCTCCATAACTGTCAAGACGCCTGTCATCTGTCACTCGTGACCACGGTGTCTGTAAAAGGACCGAAATGTCGAGTTAAATGTAAAAATATTATTAAAATTCGATAAAATTGGTTAAAAAGTGTTTTAGTTAGTATAAAGAGTTGTTAAAAGTTAAGGACATATGAATCATACGTCTTTCTATAAAATTTTTATATTTTAAACTAATTGTGAACACTGAAAAATCCGTGATTATATCAAAAGTTAATTAAAATATGCTAATGTAATAATTAAATGTCTAATCTTTTTTCTTATAAAATTGTGGTTTAAAGCTACCACAGTGCAAAAAGGCCTTGAAGTATTTTTATAGGAAAATATATAATAAATACAGCGAGCACAAAGGATAAGCTTGACTTATTCTAAAATTTTATTTAATTTTTTTTAATACAGACCTTTAAAACATAAGTTAATTAAAAGAGAACTGTGTACAATTTTCTGACGAAAAGGGGTCTATGAAAAGTGTATTACTTACAGGTTAACACACTCTTTATAGACCCCTTTTCGGTGTCAAGGATTTCCGAAAAAGGTGACGGTCAAAGTGTGGTCAAGCATTACAGACTTTAGCTAAACCCGGATTAACCCACAATAAGGTGATATGTGTTTATTAGGATTGGAGGGCCATCCTTTTTCGTTGATTCTGATCTCTACTGATAACTGGTGACGAGTGAGGCTCACGCAAGAAATTGAGAAAAATCAGCTAGAATTGAGCAACAAGAAGCATGTGGAAGAATCTTTCATCATATTCCAGACCACACACTTGTTTAGTCATTCATCAAAAATAAAGAAGTGTGGCTGGGAAGCGATAGTGCATCCCCTTTCAGCCCTTACTTAGTTCAGTTTTCATTGGAATGTCGCGGAGGTCCACCGTTCGGAAAACTTATGGAGAAGGAAAAGTACTCCGCTGTGAACCGTTAGTGCATTCACTATACAGCCCTTACTTAGCACTCTAATTTCCTCTTGTTTATTTATTTATAAGGACACACCAACAGTGGACACCAACATAAGAATTTCACAATAATAGATAATAAATTAGGTTTAACAACCTATCTGCACCAACTATGGTGTATAACATACGTAACCAATTATGGGCATGTACAAATTGCACCAGAAAAATAACAAAATAATAACAATTAATCAAATTATTCTTTCAAATTATGTGTGATGTTAGTGAAAACATAATTTAAATGGAAAGCAGAAGAGCCAGGATCTAGAAACAGTATTTAATTTTGGAACGGAATTTGTGAAATGAGTCAAAATGATATCGATATCTGGTAATGTGTTACTGACTGCATTTAATTGATTTACCATTCCAACAATGGGTAGGGAAAAACTCACGTTTTGGGCTCTTCAAAATTCTTAAGGTAGTGCAAGGCTGAAATCAAGAAAGGCGTGTCAAAACCACTTGTTTCTGAATTTATAATTCGCTTTAAATAGACTACGAAAGAAATTTTCAAAATGTTTTATGTAAGACACGAGACAACGTTTTCCCTTACCTTATATTACAAGTGCCGCAAAAAGAATATCGCACTTTTTACAAATAGTGTAGAATTTAGCGGTTATCCCAACCTTAACTACATCGTGCTAAAACTTACCCTAAATATTTCCCCAGATAATATTTTTTAATTAAAATATGCATAGAAAGTATTTTTGCTGATTATTTCGAGTGATTGTCGTCGGTAATGTAATCAAGCGTGTGATGCGGGTCACAACGTAGTAACGGCGAATTTGCATATAAATTTGGTGTCACAGAGCTAGTGACTCTCTGGTTATAAATGGAGAGGTATATACGGTAAGATTGCAATTGTAGTGGGAGCTTTTTAAAAATACTTGCAAAACAAATAATGGTGCTGTTTAAATATTTATTTTAAATATTGCTTATTGATTGCAAAATCTTAAATCATTACAACGAAAGCGATTACAGACGATCAACAGTGAAATGCTTAAGAGACAACTTTAAAAAATCTTTAGAATTTAATAAAAGTGTAGGTAAAAATAATTAAATGTTTCCGTAGTATATGACAAAACTACAATCAATCTTTTTTTTTTGTTCCCCTTCACGGGAAGCGCAGGAGGATAAAAAATGCTCTGACGCATACTCCGCGCGCACGATCGGAGTTATGTGGGACTCGCTCCGGGCCTACCAGAACCTCTACCCACTAAAAAACCCCCTGTCAGCTCGTGCAATTTTTTGCCACTCAGCCTTCATCTGAGCGACGGCCAATTGGAGAAAGAGGCCGCGCTAGCGGGGCCCAGAAGGGGTCACCCGCTGGGATTTACATAGCACTGAAGGTGCTCAAAGCACTGAAGGTGAATACATAGCACTGAAGGTGCTCAAAATAAAAAGTAAATAATTAAAAATTAAAAAGTGAAAAATAAAATTGAATTAATTCGGATTTACGTTAGAATTAGGATTTACGTTAGAATTAGAATTTACGTTAGAATTAGAATTTGCGGCCAGAAGGGCTTCAAGATCGGCTGACAGTCTGGTGGAAGAGTACGCTTGCAAGTCTGCGTTACGCACGTACCACGGTGCGGCAAAAGAGGTTTTGAACTACCTGCAGTTTGTGCAGGAGGGAGGGTTTGGCGTGGGCAAAGATTGGCGAGGCATATGTTATGACGGGTCTAACGCAGACCTTGTAAAGTGTACGTTTGTTTCTGAAAGACATTTTACTTTTTCTACCTAATATGCTATTTAAGCGGCCTGGGTAGTGACGGGCGAGTTTCGAAACTCTTTCGACGTGTGGCTTGAAAGAAAGCGTCGGATCTAATGTGACGCCTAAATATTTAATACTGCGCTTAAAAGGGATGGGAATGCCTAACATTCGAACGTGGGGATCGCCAGCGGGACGACGGCGTTTGTGGTCGAAGCGCATCGCAGAACTCTTTTCAGGGTTCACATCGATGCGCCATTTTTGAAACCATACACCAAGGGCGTTTACGGCCTTTTGGAGTCTGGTTACAAGGTGTAGAACACTGTGGCCTTTGGTATAGAGTGCGGTGTCGTCGGCAAAGAAGGCGAGTTCGACGCCTTTCGGCGGGATGGGAATGTCGTTGATGTACACGGTGTACAGCAGAGGGGTGAGGACTGAGCTTTGAGGGACTCCAGCCTTTATGGGACGAGGCACGGAAAGCGTGCCTTCATGTTTAAATCGAAACGTAGGGTCTTTGAGAAATGACGCTATTAACCTGACTAGGCGATCCGGTAAGCCTATCTTGTAGAGTTTATAGACCTTTACCAACTGGAAAGGTTTTAAAAATACGATAGTATCAGCATTAGAGGCCCCGAACTCTCCACTCGCGATCTCGCCCGATCAAATAGATAGTCCGGATAAAATAGATTTATTAGTCAACACTCTCACTGATGCTATCAACTCGGCCATCAGTGAAAACGAAAAGGTTGCTAAAAAAGGCAACTCCACGCTTCCCTTAGCCGTTAGCAATCTTATTAAAGCTAAGAACGCGGCTCTCCGGAGAGTCTAGAAATATCCCACGCCCGCCTATAGAACAGCTGCAAATCAGCTACAACGCAAAGTTATATCTTGCCTCGCAGAACTCCGAGACGCTCAGATGAACGATCTCATGGCGAATATCTCCCCATCCCACCAAGCGTATTATAGTATGGCCCGAGCCTTACGCGTAGACGCCGCCTCGCACGTCCCTCTTCTCACTCGTCCCGATGGCTCTACCGCTTTCGAAGACGAAGAGAAAGCCGAATGCTTCGATGACAGCGTTGCGTCTCAATGCTCGCCCAGCACGCAACCCGCGAAAATCTCTCACATCAAATTGTTGGAGGACGAAGTTCTTCGTAGAGACTCTTTCCCCATCACCGCCGACCCCGTCACAGTCTCTAATGATGAAATCTCGCTTCTCATCAAAAGTCAAAAGTCCAAAAAGGCTCCGGGTGCGGATGGTATTTCCAACCACGCACTTAAGCACCTGCCTCAACAGGTGCTTACCTTGTTAGCTACCATTTTCAATGCCTGCTTCGACCTCAGCTACTTTCCAAAAGCTTGGAAAGAAGCGACAGTCATAGGCATTCCCAAGCCGGGTAAACCTCTGAATATCCTTGTTAACCACAGACCCATCAGCCTCCTCAAGGCATTGTCTAAACTTCTCGAGAGAGTCATACTCTCTCGAATGCGGAACCATCTGTTTCCCACGGATGACGATCCTCTTATTATTCCCCATCAGTTCGGCTCTCGCGCTAAGCACTCCTGCCCTCAGCAAGTCCATCGAATCGTCAAATACATACTTGACGGTTTCTACCCGCGGCGTTTTAAAACGATCGCAGTTTTCTTTGACGTAGCCAAGGCTTTCGATAAAGTCTGGCACAGCAGCCTCGTTTATCAACTCTACAAAATATGCTTACTTGGCGGATCGAATAATCGCGTCGTTTCTTAACGTTTCGATTTAAACACGAAAGCACGATTTCCGCGCCCCGTCTCATAAAGGCTGGAGTCCCGCAAGGCTCAGTCCTCGCCCCTATTATTGTACACCTCTATTGTACACTGTGTACACTAACGATATCCCCGTCCCGTCGAAAGGTGTCGAACTCGCCCTCTTTGCCGACGACACTGCCCTCTACACCAAAGGCCGCAGAAAATGGCGCATCGATATGAACCCAGAGACGAGCTCTGCGGTTTACTTCGACTACAAACGCAGTCGTATCGCCGACAATCTCCAAGTTAGAATGCAAGGCACTCCCATCCCCTGGAAGCGCACTACCAAATATTTAGGCGTCACCTTAGACCAGACGCTTTCTTTCAACCTCCACGTCGATAGAGTAACGAAACTCGCACGTTTTTACCGAGGCCGGCTTTACAGTATGTTAGGTAGAAAAAGTAAAATGTCCTTCAGAAACAAACGTACGCTTTATAAGGTCTGCGTTAGACCAGTCATGACATATGCCTCGCCAGTCTTTGCCCACGCCAAACCCTCCGTCCTGCACAAACTGCAGGTAGTTCAAAACCTCTTCTGCAGCAGGGCCACTAACGCACCTTGGTACGTGCGCAACGCGGACCTGCACAGAGATCTTGAACTACCTACAGTGCAACAGCACCTAAAAACACTCTCAGAATCGTTCTTCAAATGCGCCGAATCCCATCAGTCTCATATACTGCTCCTGTCTTAGATTCGGAATTCAAAGTCGCTAGAACGAGAACCGCGCACATTGGCGAACCCACGCAATTAACTTTAGATCTCGAAACCCTTCAGGCCGCAAATTCTAATTCTAACGTAAATCCGAATTAATACAATTTTCTTTTTCAATTTTAATGTTTTTAATTAGTTACTTTTCATTTTGAGCACCTTCAGTGCTATGTAAATCCCAGCGGGTGACCCCTTCTGGGCCCCGCCAGCGCGGCCTCTTTCTCCAATTGGCCGTCGCTCAGATGAAGGCTGAGTGGCAAAAATGCACGAGCCCACAGGGGGTTTTTTAGTGGGTAGTGGTTCTGGTAGACGTTGGGACACACATAACTCTGGATCGCGCGCGCCAGAGCATTTTTTGCTGCGGTAGGGGGGCTGGGGAAAATGACTTAAAACCGTTGTTCGCCGAAGGCCGCTACCTAGAAACCTAAAAAAAAAGGGTACGCAGGTAAAGAGTTGACCGCGTTAGGGTCAACCTTTACCGACAGAAAGGACAAATACACACGAAAATACACAGATATGATAAAAATAAATATGAAAATAGGAGGAAAATAAATTAAAATAGAGAAGAGAAATAAAATAAAAATAAAAGGACTGGTTCAGTACAAATTCGTTGTCACCGTTAAGTATCCTTTCTACTGAAACCAGACTACTTACGCTGGGCACAACACTGCACTCAGCACAAGCACAATACAACTTAGCACAGCACTTAGAAGACTAAGGGGCTTAGTCACAAAGAAAAATCACACTTCGATAGCACTCAGAGGGAGTAGAAAAACCTTGAAAACCGTAGCACGGAACCAACACGCTAAACTGTGTCGTCAGTAGACTGAGCGCCACGGAATATCGGGAAGGGACCGATCAACGGAGAACGGGGTCTTGCACGTCCGTACCGGGCGACGATCGGAGCGAAAATGTTGCTACAAACAATCACAGATTATGATAACACCCAAGCATCATAACCACAAGACTTGTGGAGGGGGTGGGTAACAGTACCGCTTAGACCAATAGTGTGCATACACATGTATTGCGTAGTACACTGCGCATATTCTTACGTGAACCTTTATACATCGCATTTCAAATGAAATACTGACATGAAATAATGTTTGGTAATTTCAAGTTTTATGTTTAAATCAGATTTATATTTATTCTGAACTGACATTATACGTGCACGCCAAGTCTCTTGAGGCGAGAGAAAGTTCCATCCCTTGCGGCGCGATAAAATTCACGTTTCAATTTAAAAAAAAAACTCAAAAAAATTATTTGATATAATTGCTTACTTAGGTAGGTACATTATTGCATGAAAAGTTGTTATTTACTCCGTTTTAGTTAACTTTTCAAAATTAACACCCAATATGTTTCTTAAACTTTTAACTTTGTTGCAGAATGATCCTGTTTAGTACACAGAGTTTTGTTTTTAATTAGGTCCAGACCTGGACATTATACTCATGCACTTATCACTCACCACATAAGTAATCATCAAAATCGGTACAGAAACAAAAAAAGAAAGATAATGCCTGAACTTAAAATTTACGAAGTCGGTTAAAACACCCAGTAATCAAAGCGTATTTGCCTTGAGTACCTACTTCTCCTCTAGGTAACGTTTCTCTATGAAAATTTTTCCCTCTGTGTCTCTATGAAAATGTAATTAACATCACAACGGCGATAGATTCACTTCGTTTACAGGACTAATTGCCAGTAGCTAGGTCAAACCCGGTATTCGGATAAAATCTTCCCCTGAATTAATACGATAAGGGAACTGCCTCCAGCGATATAGTACGGGAGGCAATGTTGATCTGTATTTTTAGATTGGGTTGTCGTTCCGTATTTAGTGTATTTGGAAGCTGTAAGAAAGGTGGTACTGGATACATACGGATTTTACAAGTATTCCTCGAGTATTCCACGTAGTTGCTAGTGTCGTTTGGGTGTAGCAAGAATAAAATAATTAAAATGTATTATTCGGAACTTAAAACTCAAATTTTGCAACGTAATCCTACTTAAATACCTCCAGTTCATTAGTAATTAGAACAACATATAAATACCTTTGAATTTCGCAATGACAATCTAAAAGCGAACGAATCCGGCTTAATTTAAGCTCTAGAATGTGTTTATTAAAAATATAACGTTTGTGTGCGTCTAACAATTTATTGAGTAATATCAGCTTCATCAAACTTCATGATTGGCGGACTTCATTAATGGTTTCTGAATAAATTAATGGATATCGGGTGACTTTATCGGGAATTTAATTACAAGTGAAATGGACCGCGGCTTTAGTTCACATTAGCATGAAAACAATTTACCTTTGGACTTCATTATTAAATGTTATACGATAAGTGATCTTCAAATTGTGTAAAGTCTAAATTATTGTAAGAACATTCGTTCACAAACAAATTTAGTTTGCCGGCTTTGAATATAGTAGCTTGTAGGTATCCCACCAAGGTATGCCTCCAAAGTCGTTTGCTGATTAATAAATAGCTTTCATTTTAGCACACACTATGGTAAAAAAAATGAATCCAAGTCTATTAATGAGACGAGTGGTGTATTGGGAAGAATCCCTGCCTCATCCGTCGGAGGCCCCAGGTCCGAGTCTTGCCATTCATTGATATATGTATGATATTCTGGGTCCCCCCACCAGTTCACTTTACGGTCATCCATAACATAAGCTTCGCTTACTTCGAGGTCGTACAGTCCGTGTGTTTGTCTGGGGATTTATTATTATTATTATTATAATAGACGTAAAGGAGTCAATGTAAGAGTTATAATCTAGTTTTAATGAAATATATAATATATTTCATCAATTTCCTTTCATTTATGATCATGGAAGGAACATGAGGTCCTCCACACACACACTGGTACAATCACTCCTTGTCAATGTGTGCAGTATCGCTCTGGAATGAACAACCACCAGAAATAATACGCTTTTTTTTTTTTGCTGCCGATGCACCCTCGCGGGAGGGAGGTGGAAGATGCGTCATGCATACCGCCCGCAGGTAAATTCCTCTGCGGGGGGTTATGTGGGACTCACCAGATTGGCACCTACCCACTAAAAACCACCTGTTGGCTGTAGTAAACGTATACTGTTAGCCTTCATCGGAAGCGACACCCGTCGGGAAGTTGGGCGCGCTGGCGGAGACCCGCTAGCGGGTCTTCCGCCTGTAGTGAAAGTTGCACTGAAGGTGCTCAAAGGGACATGAGTTGGTGGCCGCTCGGGGCAGCCTCCGGTGAAGCCGGGGCTGCGAGGAGGTCGGCCGAAGCATGATTTAGGGATCAATTCATTTAAATGAACCTATAATGAATTGAGAAGGGAACTATGCTCCGCCAGAGCTAGCAAACGCTCTGTCGGAGTACGTGAAGCCCTAAATTTAGGGCTTCACGTACTCCGGTGGGGTGGCGTCCGAGGATGGCTCAGTCGCGGGTGCGCGCTTGCGGCGCGGAGGGGCGTCCGTTTCACACTCCATGTCACTGGAGGTAGGGGACGCGGGAGGGCCTAGGACCAGAGGGGTCTGAGGGACTTGAGCGGCCTGAAATTCAGGTATACTGAAGGATTTAGCCATGGAGACAAGAATATCTAGGACGTTCTTGGGAACCTTATTTTTCCCATCAAACATGATGGACTCAAAGTAATGTAAAAGGAGCACTGAGGACTGCTCGTCTACAATGAACCCTGGAGGCCGGGAGGCCATTGTGGAGGGGTTGGGGAGGGACAACAATATATAAATATATATATTATGAACCTACCAACGATGACTAACTTCCTTAAACCACCCTACACGCAGTAGGGCGGTTATATAACTTACTCGAACACGAAGACTCGAAGTCCTGGAACGCAGATCTTGCCGGAGCGGCGACGGCGACGCAGGTCGGCGACGTCGGGCAGCAGGCGGCGAACGAAGATTAGTCATGAAAACGACTGTTCTATGAAATTTAGGAAATACGGTACGAATGCCTGAGTCGTGAAAACGACCCGTGAAATTTGGGGTGCTCAACTAGTGCGGGGACTAGAGAGCGGAAAATGCGTCTGCGATCGACGTGCGAACGAATCCGCACGCAAACCGAGACTCTAAATAATACGCTGTCAATCCTTCAATTCATTTAAAACTGTAGCGGTTACGCGCTACTCAACCGTCCAATCACAACGCGCAATACACATTCTACATCGCAATATCAACTTTACTTAAGCGATTAGAATATTTATGACTTTCCGACAATGATTGTCAGGCCGTGGGCCGCGGCCTGCTCGACCTTTTCTATCGGTGGGAACGCGTTGTTAAGTTCTCTAAAAAACCAACATGAATAAAAACATATATATCTCTATAGTGAATTAAAATGTGATACTTTCATATATGCCGAACCTGATATAAAGTATTACATTTTACCACCTTGATTGTAATTGCAACGTTTCTGGTTGTCTGATCGGATCGTTGTGTGAGCGATAAGACCACCACATATAACCTTCTTGTGCAATCGAATTCTTTTTATGCTTTTTCTTGTTCTTAAGGTGTACTGCAGTGTAAATAAATAAATACCTTTACTAAAACTACTTATATCATAATATTATTGAAATTATCTTATTGCAATTTAGCCTCAGTATATTTATGATTACCGAACGTGCTAATAGATGTTTTCTAAAGCGAATTTAATTATATCCATCTGATGTAAATTCAACCTTACGATTAATACCATTGTCAATGACCTATAAGTTGAATAACAATTGATAAGATTACATTCCAACGGATTTCGTCTCATAGCTTAATAATTGTCCTGGAATTTCATTTCTTTGGTAGATCAAATACTGATACTTGACTGGATAAATGTATAATAAGCAGAAAGGAATTTAAACGCGAAAGCCTGAGCTTTTAAGCGTACGTAATATTATAGCTTCATGCACTATTTCAATTAAATGTTAACTCATAAAACAAAGAAAAATAGTTTAATGGTCATATTGCATAGTGACGCTAAAAAACTGCTTGAAAATGCTTTATAATTATAAAGTTTGAGGTTAATTAATCTGTAAAAAATAAAAAAGAGAATAAATCTAAATTGAAAAGTATGTCACTTAATTATACATTTTTTTATTTTTAAATATCGATTGAGTCAACATTGTATTTTGTTATGCGGATACTAAAGAAATATATTCAGAAATATTTTCTAAACTAGTTACTATCAACAGGCTATTTCTTACTTAATTTCATATTTAATTCTGCAAGAATATAAAAATGCAACGCCTCGGGGAATACTCGAACATTCAATATTGCTTCAAGCTTATAATGCGTTAGTTGATGGATTTGTAAATATTTTGTGTAAAGATGATGTTGTGTTATTCAACAAATGAAATGAAATTAATTTAGTACTCGTAATTAGAATAAAGTTATGTTTGGACAAATGTCATGCCCTCACATAGTGCCATACAAGTATTTTATACACAGGCGTCATGACTACTAACCGTTATAAAGGCGCGTGTCTCATAGACTATTGTTATACAGGGTGTTTTTTATTAGAGCATAATCATTTAAGGGGTTATAGTACAGGTCATTTACAAAATTGTTTTGTATGGATACCCGAATGCGAAAGTGAACCATTATTGAGGTATTTATATTTTAGCGTTTATTTGAAAAAATCATAGGTGGTAACTTAAAATCTAAATATAAAAAAAAAATTCAAAATATATTATAACAACGTTCTTTTAAACACAATGCCCCCTAATTCAAGAACAAAAGAAAAATGTTATTAGTATTTCACGCAAATTTGCCCCTTTAACATAAAAAGTCACTATGACATTTGTTGTGCATATTGTAAAAAAAACATCTACATTTCCTAAGCTTTCTAATTAAGTATACAACTTTAACACATGTGTTCAAACACCAAAGATATCATACAAACAATGGAGCAGAAGCACGTAGAAAAAATAAAAGAAATGACAATGGTGTGCCACTGAAATGAAATGAAATGAAATATTTATTTCTCAACATTGACAATTACTTGTTCTTATTGACGTCAAATAAAACACGATTCTACCACCAGTTCGAAAAAACCTTCGTGAAGAAGAACTGGCAAGAAACTTCACGGGTATATTTTTTTTCAAAATAAATTTACAGAGTCTCTTTATGTCTATACAAAATTATTCTTTTCCGCATCTGTTAGCTCGGCAAGTCTCCCTCCCCCCGAATATCCAAACGACGAACACCCTCAAACGGCACCCGTTCACGAGTTAACGCGGGATCCAGCCATCGCCCTCCTCAACCATATTAGAGGGAAGTGAGCGACCCGTCACCCGACGCTACCATAAGAAGACGTACTTTAGTGACAATGACGCTTTAGATATTCATCGGGACGAAGAACTCATCGAACATACAGACACATTACACATGCTTTGTTACAAATACTAGTACAATCCTGTTAATGAGGGGATTATACCCAAGGGCTTTTATCATCCAAATAATCGGATAGTTTATAATATGCTCTCGCACATAACTTCTCCTATATAGTTTCTTTGAATTTGTCAATAGGAAGACCTTGGATATCCTCAGGAACCTTATTATAAAAGCATATACATTGACCCATGAATGAGTTAGTGACTTTATGAAGCCTGCTATTATGAGCTGCCAGCATGTTTCTTCCTCTTGTGTTAACATTGTGCAGATCTTTTTTTTTTTGAACAAGGTTATGTTCTTTTTTACATACATGAATTTTTCTTAAATATATTGTGAATGGAAAGTAAGAATATTTATTTCCTTAAATTTACTTCTAAGTGACACCCTTGGACCAAGCTGATAGATTGCGCGAACAGCACTTTTCTGCAGAATGAATATAGTATCGATGTCGTCAGCACTCCCCCACAACAGAATACCATATGTGACGAGGCTGTGAAAATAAACTAATCGACTAAAAAAATAGACTAATCGAGCAGTTGTTAAACAGCATATGCGGCAGAGCCAAGCCTTTTCGCTAAACCATCAACATGCGGTCCCCACTGGAGTTTGGCGTCTAAGGTTATGCCCAGAAATACAGTTGAGTTTACAGGAGTCAGTTCCTGGCTCTTAACTAGAATGTTTGTGTTTACCTGTTTGACATTTGGCAATGTAAATTTAACACATTTATTTTTTTTCTTTGAGGAGCAAATTTTTAGCTGAGAACCACTTCTCTGTGTTTAAAATGCATTGGTTTACTGCTCGATAGTCAGTTTCTTGTCTTTTAATTTTAAATAAGAAGGAAGTTTTGTCAGCAAACAATAATAGGTCTTAAACCTATGAAACTGCTGTTTTGCCGTACTGGCCATTTCAAATGAAAATATTTTTTTTTTGACTGATAATTCTAATTTCAAATTAATTTTATTTGACAAACATGGAATTCTTTTTCTAAAATCGTCATTTGTTTAATAGTTAGTGTTTTGTTTTCAACGCATTCGAACATTTTTTGTCATCATGGATAAGGTAAAAATTCGAGTAATTATGGAGTATGAGTACCGTCGTGGCAGCAAAGCGGCACAAGTGGCACGCAACGTCAACGACGTTTACGGAGCGAACACTACAAACGAACGCACCACCCGTTATTGGTTTACCCGCTTCCGTTCTGGAAATTTTGACCTGAAAAATGAACCCCGTGGTCGTCTGAAAACTTTGGTCGACAATGACGAATTAAAGGCAATTGTGGAAGCTGATGAAACTCAATCCACGGCTGAATTAGCAACAGCTTTCGACGTTACCATCAAAACAATATTGGTCCATTTGCGTCAAATTGGCAAGGTAAAAAAGCTTGACAAATGGGTACCCCACGAACTCAATGACCGCCAGCGCGAAGTACGCGTGGAGACGTGCCTTGCACTGCTCAGCAGGCATACAAATGAAGGAATTCTGAACCGCATTGTTACTTGTGACGAGAAATGGATCCTGTTTGACAATCGTAAGCGCTCAGCAAGTTGGTTGGACCCTGGTTCAGCACCCAAACAATGCCCTAAACGAAAACTTACCCCTAGAAAAGTGATGGTCACTGTTTGGTGGTCTAACGCGGGTGTAGTTCATCACAGCTTCTTGCCAAACGGGACAAGCATTACTGCAGATGTGTACTGTGAAGAACTGAACACAATGATGGTGAAGCTCGCACGTCTCCGACCAGCTTTGGTCAATCGTTCGGCTCCACTGCTCCTGCACGACAACGCGCGACCTCATACTGCACAGCAGACGGTCTCCAAGCTACAAGGGTTGGAGTTGGAAGTTCTCCGTCATCCGCCGTACTCACCAGACCTCGCGCCTACAGACTTCTACTTTTTCCAGAATTTGGATAATTTCTTGGCGGGAAAAAAATTCAATACCCGAGAGGCAGTACAAAATGCCTTTGAAAAATTTGTTGCCTCCCATCCAGCTGATTTCTTCAAGAAAGGCATCAATAAGCTACCATTGCGTTGGCAAAGATGCATTGATTGCATGGGTGATTATTTTGATTAGTAGAAATAAAAAATATATAAAAAAATTACGCTTCATTTATTTCGTGAAAAACGGCAATTTCATAGGTAAAGACCTAATTTGATCTCGCATTGATTCTTAACGACCGATGGCAGATCATTGATATATACTAAAATAGGAAAGGACCAAGAACTGAGCCCTGGGGCACACTCATTGTCACTGCCGATCCTGATGATTTTTCTCCATTTATTGCAACTTTCTGTTTTTATTAGAAATATTTGATTTAATCAAGGCAAGCGCTTGGTTTTTAATGCCATAATGGCGCAATTTCATGAGTAGAGTACGCCTTCTACACAGTATCCACACAGTCGAACGCCTTGGACAAGTCACAAAAGACACCAATAGCATCACACGACTCCTCCTAGGTGAATACGTGTTTTATGAGCTCAACACCGGCATCAAAATAGTATAAAGCAAAATTGCTAAAAATTCATTAATCTATTCCCATAAAAATGAGAAAGTCATTGATTTAAAAGTAATTTTTCAAAAATCTTACTGAGCGTTGGTAGTATAGATATAGGTCTAAAATTATTAGGGTCAGACATACTACCTGCTTTGAATATTCGAATTGAATATTATATTATATTGAATTGAAAAAAACATTACTCAATTTCATTAAATCAGGAAAAACACCATTATCAACACAGTCATTTAATATACTGGTTAAGTACGGGGCTATACCATCAATGACAGATTGAATAATTTTAACAGAAATTCCATATAAATCATTTCCATATTATCATTAATTTTTAAATTATATTTGGTGTGGGGTTCTTTTGCTTTCCCAATTTCCTGATCAATTATATTCCATGCAATTTTCGAAATGTTAATACTATATTTAATTTTATTATTAATGTAATCAAATTTAGCTACACTGCATACTCGTTTAAATAATTTTGAATACTTTTTAACATATTCATAAAATGTCTTATTATGATTATAAGTTCTTTCACTGTACAATTCATATAATCTATTTCTACTTCTGCATATTCCCACTGTTGCCCAGTCACTAAACCTAAATAAATTATTATTTTCACATATTTTCTTTTTGTAAAAACAGAGCCATATTCATTTTTAATTATTATGAATAGAGTTATATTGAGTAATAGGATCTCCACAGTAATCTAATTTAAATGTTTTTTCGAATACATTTTTCCTAAATGTTTCAAGCCGTCTCTCATTCATGGGTATCAAGGTAATTTCTTTTATTAGAGTCTTTTTTAGCACAATATCAAAAGTGGCCAACTGCCCACTATGATTTGATTGTAGTTTATTAATTACTGACTTTGTACATGGCATTGTAAAAATGTTATCAAGACGTGTGGCTGAGATCGCTGTGATTCGCGAAGGTTCTATTAAGAGATTTTTTAGGTTGTAACAATTAAAAAAAATCAAAAATCGTTTACTTTGTGACGTCTTTACTAATAAATCAATATTAAAATCGCCACAAATAATTATTTCTTTGTTTTTGTTATTTACTCAAACACTTCAAACGGTGAGAATGGGGGTCTGTATACCTACACTTATTATAACAATATTCCATATCTTAATACAGGCTATTTCAACTGATCGCTCAACAGACAGACTTACAATATCAGAGCGTTTTTTAAATGTAAAGCTCTTATGAGTGATGATCATTGAGCCACCGCAAGTTGTTTGTTCTGTCCTGAATGAACTAGCAATTACATAATTCTTATATGAAGACATAATTTGACACTGTCTGAGCCAGTGTTCTGTGGTACATTTACATGCGCTAGTAGAAAAGAGTTTAGTAACCAAAGGTAAAACGATTGCAGATAGTATTTACCTACTTTGCTACCTGACCCTTTTGTTGAGTGGCACACCATTGTCATTTCTTTTATTTTTTCTACCTGCTCCCTGCTCCATTGTTTGTGTGATATCTTCGATGTTTGACCACTTGTGTAAAAGTTGTATACCTCATTTGAAAGCTTAGGAAATATAATTTTTTTTATTAATATGCAAAACAAAATGTCGTTGTGACTTTTTTATAAAGGGGCAAATTTGCGTAAAATACGAGTAAATTTTTTCTTTTGTTCTTGAATTTGGGAGCATTTAGTTTAAAAAAACGTTGTTATTGTACATTTTATGCCTATACTATACCCTTTAAAGGATTGTGTCCTAATAAAAAAACACCCTGTATATTTATAATTGAAAAAAATTGGCCAACTTCTCCATTTAATTTGGCCTTTTTATTTCTGTTTTATAACGTTCGAGTTCACTTTATATATAACATGTTTGGAGTACATTTATACGTTTATATACATTTATATTTAGAGTTCACGGACGTATTCATAAATCTAATGGGTTCTAGATGGTTCTTGTTAAATTTATAAAGCCAGCACCCTAAGACTAGAATTCTCTCTGGAAATCTCACTGTATTTGCGAGAATTCAGACTTTTACATATTTGGAAATTCTACTTTCTTAAAATAAATATACACTTTACCTCACGTTTAGTGAGGAATATGAAAATAATGTGGATAAGCTTCTATCCGATGTAGCTAAGCTTCTATCTGATGTAGCCAAGCTTCTATCTGATGTAGCTAAGCTTCTATCTGATGTAGCTAAGCTTCTATCTGATGTAGCTAAGCTTCTATCTGATGTAGCTAAGCTTCTATCTGATGTAGCTAAGCTTCTATCTGATGATATACTTTTATCCGATGTAGCTAAGCTTCTATCCGATGTAGCTAAGTTTTTATTCGATGTAGCTAGACTTCAATCTGATATAGCTAAGCTTTTCTGCAAACACCACGATGATAGTAGAGTAGATACCACAATGAGTGAATAAGTCTATGTTAGCAACAGTCAGCCTATAGTTTAGTTTTAAAATATATCTCATATCACAATAACCACAAATATAATTAGTTGCACCTTGGAAGTTCGGATAGTTGTGAGTTTTACTGATTTTATTTTAATTTAATCTGCACTACATTAAAATGCACTATTAAATTTGAATATTGAAATGTCATCCATATGTTATAAAAGTCCTGTATGTAAGAATTCTTATTCACTACAATGCATACTATGTATTGCTGCTTCATTTACTAGGCACGACCCGAAGATTCACATTTCAAAGCTAAGTAGGCCACGGTGTCTATATCAAATCTAGTTTTATATCTCGTGTAAAAAATTAACCCAGTGGGTGACTTCTCTTAAAATAGGTTTTAGAGGTGACTTTAGTGTGTATTTCCTTACAGATGATATAAAAATGAGCTTATTTTAACGTTGACGTGAATTGTGGACAAAACAAAGGTTTTGTTGTTCAAATCCTAATTCAAATATATCTCAACATTTACAATTACTTGTTTTTATTGACGTCAAATAAAACATGACTCTACGACTAGTTCGAAAATAAAACCTTCGTGAAGAAGAATTAGCAAGGAATAATTTTCACGTTATAATTATTTCAAAATAAATTTACGATGTCTCTTTATGTCTATACAAAACTGCATATGTTAGCTCGGCAGGTCTTCCTCGCCTTAACTATCCAAACGACGAACACTCGCAAACCGCACCCATTTACGAGGTTAACGTGGGATCAAGGCATCATATTTCTGTTCAACATATTGGGCATTACCTTTGCGCTGACTTGACATTGTCACATCCGTATTCCTGGCTATCTTACCCCAAACGAATATTAACCTACAATGGAATTGCTTTCCCGAATTCAACACCAGTTGCGGCGCTCCACTTCTATTTTACTACGTGTCTAATTTGAATATCTGTTTTAGTGTAATTGGTTTTGAACCTTCATTTGTATGAAATAGGTTTCAAAATGTACCACAAGTGATATCAGAAGTTACATTTCTAACTACAAGTAATGGACTACCCAGTGGGTTAAAACGATCGTATTTGTCTGTGTTGGTTTACGTGGGTTATGTTTACTAAAAAGGAAGATATTTCACAGTCAAACTTAAGCTATTCTTACAATGTTTTTAGGGCTTATTTTATTTTTTATCTACTCTATTTTATTCGAGTTGTAGTTCTGACAACCTGTCAATTAAACGATTATGAAATGTCAAATGATAAATTGAGTACAAAGACAACTAATACAAAATACATACATGGATACGATATAAATATTCCTAAAAGTATGTCTTATATCTAATAATATGATAAATGGATAAACAATTAAACTAAATAAGTTAAAACAATTAAGTTTGTATCAATTGAAGTTTTATTTTATTACTGTAGTTTAAAAAAATCCTTACGTGCTAGTTTGTTTCAACGTCCTTAAATGAAACAAATATAGTACTGAAAATTTAAACCAAAGAGGAGGTGTTAATTAAATGTTTCTTAATTCTACCTAATACAATTGCAGTAATTGTAGGTTACGAAGCTCGTGCAGACAATCAAGGTACAGACGTAATCTAATGCTAATTAGACATATTCGTTAGACAAGGTGCCATTGTGCGTTGCGTCATCGAAATTACATTTTGAGATAATTTATACAATATAATGTGTTTGTTCGATTATATGTAATGAATGAAAATGAAACTAATAAACCGACCGCACCGCAAAATCTGCAAATAATAACATAATTATTTTAAGCGAAGATTCTTCAGAACCATATAAGTGTCGAGTATTAGAAATTACCGGCCTTGGTTGTATTCCGCTACTATCAAAGCGCTAAAGGAGAAATATAAATATCATTAAAAGTATCGTACTTACGGCAGCCTATCCGACTATCAAACGTTCTCTCTTCTTTGTCTACTAGCCGCTCAAATGGGAAAAGAACTCTTTGTCTCGTCCGTCTCGAGAGTTGAAGAGTCCATCACAAAAGATACGAAGAGCTTTTGGACTAAAAGGTAAAATAAACGAGGCATCTTCTTACCCTAACATAATATCTTATGATTATGTAACAGCTGATACCGGAAAAAGTATAAGCGAGCGACCTATTCGGTGCTTATTTTGTATCAAGTTTTAGGAAACCTAGTTGCGACTTAGGTAATGAGTCATTTGATCTTGAAAATGAAATGACTCCTTTTTTAATGTGGTAGGTACTACTAATTCTATGGCCATCAATCCCAAAAAAATCCGTTTTCGGAAAATAATTCTGCTGGAAGTCCGCGACGCGATATAAATCTTCGTGGTGTCATAATAAAGCATATCTTGATAGATCACTCACCACTTCCAGATGAACACATTTATAGCCCATGCATACAAAAATACATAAATAGCATTTATTTAATTTGCCGCCGCGACCCTTCTTGTTGAATATTTAAAAAGGGTCCAGCGTAACCCATACCTACAGAATTGAAAATATATTTGTTGAAAGGAAATTATATGTTGGGCGGGAAGATCATTTTCACGGATTCAATGTCGTACCTTGAGCACGACGATATGACAAACAGTTGTTCCACTTGTCTGACAAGACGTGCACCAACGGCCATATCGTGTCTCTAACTCTGGCTAGCAGCTGTTGAGGACCGGCTTGGAATATAGTTCGTGATCAAAAATAAGTTTATTTACGTGATGAGAAGACAGCAATATAATGTTGTTTTTCCTGTCGCATGAGCACCCGGAAGCAGCTATCCTAACACCAATTCTGGCTGGATCCCGCGTTAACTCGTGAACGGGTGCCGTTTGAAGGTGTTCGTCGTTTGGATATCTACTTGGGGGGAGGGAGACTTGCCAAGCTAACAGATGCAGACAAGAATAATTTTGTATAGACATAAAGAGACTCTGTAAATTTATTTAAAAAAAATATACCCGTAAAGTTTCTTGCCAGTTCTTCTTCACGAAGGTTTTTACGAACTGGTGTTAGAGTCATATTTTATTTGACGTCAATAAGAACAAGTAATTGTCAACGTTGAGAAATAAATATTTCATTTCATTTCATTATTCTAATTAAGTTTTCTTTATCAATATACTTACGGTGATATCGCATATTTAATTGTAGTTTATCCAATAAATAAATATGACTCTAAAGCTTTTCAAGAGCAGGCGACAAAGTTGCACTTAACCTTAATAATGACGCATGTATGTATGGCATACAGGAAATTTAACACATTGAATAAAATTCAACATTCATTAATTCTAAGCAAAATAGAAACGAATACAAAAGCGAACATTTCCTGTATTGTAAAGCCTTTGTCAAGCAAAAGCAAGTTGAAACAACATACCAAAATACTTCATTAATTGTTATTTGTTCTCAATCACTCGGGAATGCTCACTGGAACGTCATTTTTAAATTTTTAATCATTATTTTTCGTAAAACATGGAGTGCTGATGTAACAAAAGGTTGAAACCTCTTTTGAGTCGCTATCATAAATTATTTTGCATCAAATCTACCATCGGTTCCAAGACACGGGCCGACGCATTTCAATTTACCTTTTGTAATAAACATCAGTCCACAACATTAAAATCTCTTTGACGTGGAGTCGAAATTATTCTCTGTGATTTGCTTGGCAAAGCATTTTAAATTTAAATGTCTATGGTAAGGTTTTCTACCCATTTTCTGCTTTGTGCTGAATTGTACTCTAATCCAAAATATAATTAGTGCAATCGTTAAGGTCATTAGTTTTGTGTTGAGCACTACACTTTAAAGCGTTCTGAATATCTTTTTCGTCGTCTTTAATAAGATTACTCTATCTGCTTTTGAAAACATTAATAAAAAAAATATTAATAATAAAAAAGGATGGAAAGTTTCACCCCAAGACCAGGTTTTCGCATTTTTTGTTTGAAAGTGGTAGAACGCATGCAAATAATTAAGTGTGACGCTTGTGGGTATACTTCAAGATTCCAACAAATTTTATTTTCATAAGAACGTTGTGGTTTTAAAAGTTATACCTAGTTTTTTGAAAGGAACATTTTAAATGGCTTGCATGTCGAGGGCTTTGAGTTTCGACCTCACGTGTCACATATTTATATAGATACAAAATAAGTGAACTACTAGCAATAAAGTTAGGAGCCGTTGTCGTCCACACACATTGTATAGGAGCAGAAGTGAAACTTCATACCAGTGCTCGATTTGACGTAAATACGTCACACACAAGCCTCAGTAAGAGCCCTAAGCAGACCTCGCAGTCTTGCCAGTTGCGATAAAGTTGAAAATGATACTTAAAATATTTAAGTTTTGTTCATGCGAATATTTTTCATATGATGCGTGAAAATTTATTTCAATAAAATTAAGTTATTACATTTTTCTTTTTAAAGCGAACATAAAAATAAATAAATAATTACGGGGAGTAGTTATTTATTATTTATATTCTTGTTCATACCTTTCCCGTAGTATCAAAGTTAGCCAGAAACAACCGAAGAGACGCAATTACAAATTATTTTTCCCCATCGTATAAGACAGTTTATAATCGAAATTAAAAAATAAATATACATTCCGAAGCTGTTTTATTGACTCATTGATTCTCATTTTTTATAGACAACCACATAGAAGTAGCTACAAAATAATTGTCTAGGTGAAAGGATTTAGTGAAACTGCACAGTACCGCAGCGATACTAAAGAAATATTGTATGAACAAAACACTACAATTATTTTAATAACGTTGAAAACAATTATAAACGGTCTGAGGGGTTGATTTCTAATTTCTTACAATATGTTTTAACAAGATTGACTATGAAAATAACAATTTACGAGTAAAACAGCCGTTGACTGTCTCCCAGCTCTGCTTTCTATTTGTTCTTCAAAAATGTACGTAAAGATGTTAACTTTCAACTGTTCGTTAGTATCTAGATTGATCCGGTTATACCTGGTGTACTGGCGCTTGATTGGACGGTCTTCGTAAAAAGCTTTCATAGTAAGGGAAAATTTATAAAAATGCTATTGAAATTAAGCTATGAGGATTTTCCATCCTTACCTATTTTGTTAGTTGAATTTCTGACTGTAACTGATGTAATTTTTTGGTCCATATTAAATTTATAATTAGTCAA
This sequence comes from Marasmarcha lunaedactyla, assembly GCA_923062675.1. Classification (NCBI taxonomy): domain Eukaryota; kingdom Metazoa; phylum Arthropoda; class Insecta; order Lepidoptera; family Pterophoridae; genus Marasmarcha; species Marasmarcha lunaedactyla. The sequence goes on from OV281353.1 coordinate 23,391,412, forward strand.
AATGTAGGTTCTGAGTTATCTCTGGAAAGTGATCTACTAATAATATTTCTTAAGTTTTTACGATCTACGCCCGCAGACTGAGAAACAGGTGGACATGACTGAATGCCTTCAAACCTGTCATCTCAGTCACTCGTGACTACGGTGTCTGTTACGGTACCGAAATGTGAACGTATAATAATAAGTATATAAAATGCGGTAAAAAAAGTGTTTTATATCACTTATTGTGTATAAATATATTACAATTGAATAAAAATATCAATCTTTTTACGTTACTCTTTTTATGAACTCAAAATAAATATTAAACAACCTATACAAGAAGCAAATTAAATATTGACTGTCAAAACATATAATAAGGTTACTAAACATATTGGTTTTGTTTTAATTAAAACAATCGATCAAAATCCACAATTAGAATAATACTTAAATAACATCTTTTCCAGGGGGAAGGTGTATTTAAGCTAGTAAATGTAAAAGATCTTTACAAATAAATGATATTTTCTTACTCTGGAGCATGCCATAACCATCCTACAGAGTAGATTAGTGTAGGATACTCTTCAGGAAGTCGACGCAAGCTTTGGTGAATTTAATCAGCAGCGTAGCAATCCCAACAATATCATCTATCCAGTATCGTAGAGTCCGGTGTGCAAATAATTAATGACCTTCAAATAATAAAGACGTACCCGTAAGATCTACAAGATCTTGAAGTTAGCCTTATATGTTATTTTTACCTCTTTAGATCAATTTAAAAACATGCGAGCCAACTCCTCAGAGCCAGCGTCTTCTGCATTAAGCGGAAGATCCCTTTTTTTTAATGCTTTACCTTGAGTTCGAAACCAAAATCATTAAATATATTTGTGCGCCGCAAACTGCGACAAGATACGAACGCGCTGCGCATGAACATTTACACAAACTTGTTGATATCAAAATCCCGATATACTCGTGCATAGCTCCTGCGTGACAGCTTGACAGATTGCTGAATTGCTTTTGTCATGTTCTGAAAATTCATTTGTTTTGTGCCCGAATGTATCTCAAATTGTTTATTTCTTTTAATTTGACATTTGAAATGAGAAATACTGTTTTAATAGGTATTTCGACATTTGGATCGGCGTATGTGACTAAATAATCACTTTGGGTTCGCTTAAGAGTTCGCAGGACAATTCAAATAACGGGCCATGTTTTCTGTAACAATTTTTGTTACCTCAGAGCCATATATGGTGGTATTCCTAATCGTAAGTAAAAAGTAGTGCTTTCATTTCGTAATATTAAGTTTAAAATAAAAATTTTAAGGTAACGTCTACTTTAAGCACTAATTATTTTAGATAAATTAGCATTAAAATCACTCTTGTCTGTCCACCTATGACCGTATTCTGACGACATTTTAATAGATTATCGGGTTCCAAACATTTTATCGATAGAAGTTTTTATTCTGTGCTCATTCTATATTGCTTCGTGATTGATAATAGTAATTGAGCAGTTTCAACACCAATGTTCCTTTTCCCTCTTTAACAAACAGAAAAATGATTGATTGATTGAAAGATGATTTTACTCGTAAACTGCTATTTTCATAGACAATCTTGTCAAAACATTTTGTAAGAAATTAGAAATCAACCCCTCAGACGGTTTATAATTGTTTTCAACGTTATTAAAATAATTGTAGTGTTTTGTTCATACAATATTTCTTTAGTATCGCTGCGGTACTGTGCAGTTTCACTAAATCCTTTCACCTAGACAATTATTAATTATTTTGTAGCTACTTCTATGTGGTTGTCTATAAAAAATGAGAATCAATGAGTCAATAAAACAGCTTCGGAATGTATATTTATTTTTTAATTTCGATTATAAACTGTCTTATACGATGGGGAAAAATAATTTGTAATTGCGTCTCTTCGGTTGTTTCTAGCTAACTTCGATACTACGGGAAAGGTATGAACAAGAATATAAATAATAAATAACTACTCCCCGTAATTATTTATTTATTTTTATGTTCGCTTTAAAAAGAAAGTTGTAATAACTTAATTTTATTGAAATAAATTTTCACGTATCATATGAAAAATATTGGCATGAACAAAACTTAAATATTTTAAGTATCATTTTCAACTTTATCGCAACTGGCAAGACTGCGAGGTCTGCTTAGGGCTCTTACTGAGGCTTGTATGTGACGTAACTACGTCACATCGAGCACTTGTATGAAGTTTCACTTCTGCTCCTATACAATGTGTGCGGGCGACAACTTTAGTGCCAGTAGTGCACCTATTTGTATCTATATAAATATATGATTCGTGAGGTTGAAACTCAAAGCCCTCGACTTGCCAGCCATTTAAAATGTTCCTTTTAAAAAACTAGGTATAACTTTTAAAACCACAACGTTCTAATGAAAATAAAATTTGTTGGAACCTTGAAGTATACCCACAAGCGTCACACTTAATTATTTGCATGAGTTCTACCACTTTCAAACAAAAAATGCGAAAACCTGGTCTTGGGGTGAAACTTCCCATACTTTTTTTATTAAAATTCTTTTTAATAATCTTAAGAAAAGCAGATAGAGTAATCTTATAAAAGACCTACAAAACAAATCTACGTTCTAAATGCCTTAGAGTCGAGCTGTAACACCCACTTTATGATAGCGACTCAAAAGAGGTTTCAAGCTCTTGTTACTTTTTCGTTACAGCACTCCATGTTTTACATAAAATAATGACATTAAATTAAAAAATCAAAAACGACGTTCCAGTGAGCATTCCCGAGTGATTTATGAACTTACCGCAAACCATCCTATGACACCATTTACGCAATAGAAATTTGAAATACTTTGTGAAGAAACATGATTTAAAATTAAAAGAAAAGCATTTTAATAAACAATATAATGCTCGATTTGAACTTATGAATGCTGTCATGTATAATATTTTTATATTTTGAACATGTAATATGTATTAGTTTGTGTCTATCTTTAAAATTATCTTATTGAATGAAGTTCCGTACAGTTCGGTATACAAACACGTACAGTTACTTTCGCTTGTTTGGCTTGATGAAACAAATCCGTTACAAAACGTGACATAAGGTTTCGTAAAATAATTTTCAAAGGATTCAAACATTTTTTAGCTTCAATTCGAGTTATAAATGTAACAATTAGCCATCTTTTACAAAAGATGAGGGGTGCTGTCGTTTTCTTTGATCTCGTCGCTTTGCTACTTGATCACAGTCCTAAATTCCTTAGTTATTACTTTAACAACACGACACTGTATTCGTAACAAAAAATGTAAAATTAATTTGATAATTAGAGATCTATAAGTAACAGTACCAATATAGTATACCATATAGTAACTACATTAACAATACCGGCTACGGCTTAAGTAGAGGTTAAGTGATTTGACCCATGCCCGTATCGGCAAGGACATTCACTTCCAAATTTAGAATTTACCAGCATTATACTATAGAAATATTATATTGATTTAATACGATTTCCAAGGAGGGTAATTCAATATCATGAAAGCACGTGCATGTATTTCTAGCAATCACGGACAATCGACGTAATGTAACGCCAGAATTTGCATTTGAAACATATGCACTCAAGACCTATTCGTCTATTACAGACAAGCATTACAAGTTATTTATGGGACATGAAACAGTCAAGGTACATTTGGAAAAATACATGTTACTTGATTTGGCCCTTAGCTGTGTGAGCTTGAAGTTTAGATTTTAAATATTACCTATTCCATATTAATGTAACCTTGCAAAACCTTTCATTTTTTCTCAGCCTTAGGCATGTACGAGTTATGGGTAATCGATGGCGAACTTGGCTTCCATAAATAATAGAAGGGTTGCTTCGTCGAAGATACTAATATTAACTGTATCAAAGTTCTAGCTAACTAATTTGTAAGATATAAATTATAAGTGTAATAATAAGTTGGGTAAATACTTGGAAGTACTTTTTACGATATGTTTTAAAGTAAAGTTAAAATATAAACTTTTATAATGTAGGTTGTTGAAGATTTGTTGTCTCAAACTGTACATATTGTTAGCCAGATGTTATATGTGCGTTTTACAGTAATAAATGTTTTTTTTTGTTCCCCTCCGCGGGAAGGGCAGGAGGATAAAAAAAGGCCCTGACGCATACTCTGGCGCGATTCCAGAGTTATGTGGGACTCGTCCCGACGCCTACCAGAACCATACCCACTAAAAACCCCCTGTCGGCTCGTGCATTTTTGCCACTCAGCCTTCATCTGAGCGAAGGCCAATTGGAGAAAGAGGCCGCGCTAGCGGGGCCCAGAAGGGGTCACCCGCTGGGATTACATAGCACTGAAGGTGCACAAAGCACTGAAGGTGAAAACATAGCACTGAAGGTGCTCAAAATGAAAATCAATAATTAAAACAAAAATTAAAAAATTGCAAAATAAAATTGAATTAATTCGCATTTACGTTAGAATTAGGGTTTACGTTAGAATTAGAATTTACGTTAGAATTAGAATTTGCGGCCAGAAGGGCTTCGAGATCGGCTGAAAGTCTGGTGGATGAGTACGCTTGCGCATTCCTAGGCCTAGCGACTTTGAACTTCGAATCTAAGACAGGAATAGTATATGAGACTGAATCACGAACTAGAGGATTGGGATGGGTTTCGGAGCGTTTGAAGAACGCTTCAGAGAGTGTTTTGAGGTGTTGTTGTACTGTAGGCAGTTCAAGATCTCTATGCAAGTCCGCGTTACGCACGTACCACGGTGCGTTTGTGGCCCTGCGGCAAAAGAGGTTTTGAACTACCTGCAGTTTGTGCAGGAGGGAGGGTTTGGCGTGGGCAAAGATTGGCGAGGCATATGTCATGACGGGTCTAACGCAGACCTTGTAAAGTGTACGTTTGTTTCTGAAAGACATTTTACTTTTTCTACCTAACATGCTATTTAGGCGGCCTAAGTAGTGACGAGCGAGTTTCAAAACTCTTTCGACGTGTGGCTTGAAAGAAAGCGTCGGATCTAATGTGACGCCTAAGTATTTAGTACTGCGCTTCCAGGGGATGGGAATGCCTAACATTCGAACGTGGGGATCGCCAGCGGGACGACGGTGTTTGTGGTCGAAGCGCATCGCAGAACTCTTTTCAGGGTTCACATCGATGCGCCATTTTTGAAACCATACACCAAGGGCGTTTACGGCCTTTTGGAGTCTGGTTACAAGGTACGGAACACTGTGGCCTTTGGTATAGAGTGCGGTGTCGTCGGCAAAGAGGGCGAGTTCGACGCCTTTCGGCGGGATGGGAATGTCGTTGGTGTACACGGTGTACAGCAGAGGGGCGAGAACTGAGCCTTGAGGGACTCCAGCCTTTATGGGACGAGGCGCAGAAAGCGTGCCTTCGTGTTTAAATCGAAACGTACGGTCTTTGAGAAACGACGCTATTAACCAGACTAGGCGATCCGGTAAGCCTATCTTGTAGAGTTTATAAATGAGACCGCTGTGCCAGACTTTATCGAAAGCCTTGGCTACGTCAAAGAAAATCGCGACTGTTTTATAACGACGCTGATAGAAACCGTCAAGTATATACTCAACGATTCGATGGACTGGCTGAGGGCAGGAGTGTTTAGCGCGAAAGCCGAACTGATGGGGAATAATGAGAGGGTCGCCATCCGTTGGAAACAGATGTATGTAGATAGTATGACTCTCTCGAGAAGTTTAGACATTGCCTTGAGGAGGCTGATGGGTCTGTGATTAGCCGGGACGTTCAGAGGTTTGCCCGGCTTGGGAATGCCTATGACTGTCGCTTCTTTCCAAACTTTTGGAAAGTAGCTATGGTCGAAGCAGGCATTGAAAATGATAGCTAACAAGGTAAGCATCTGGTGAGGTAGGTGCTTAAGTGCGTGGTTGGAAATTCCATCCACACCCGGAGCCTTTTTGGACTTTTTGTTGATTTCTAATGAGAAGCAAGATTTCGTCATTAGAGACGGTGACAGGGTCGGCGGTGATGAGGAGAGAGTCTCTGCGAAGGACTTCGTCCTCCACCGCCTGGATGTGTGAGGGATCAGCAGGTTGCGTGCTGGGCAAGCATTGTGCGGCAATGCTGTCAGCGAAGTATTCGGCTTTCTCTTCGACTTCAAAGGCAGTCGTTCCATCGGGACGAGTGAGAGGAGGAACGTGAGATGCGGTGTCTACGCGTAAGGCTCGGGCCATGCTATAGTACGCCTGGTGGAACGGAGAGATATTTGCCATGAGATCGTTCATCTGAGCGTCTCGGAGTTCCGCGAGGCAAGACCTAACTTTACGTTGAAGCTGATTCGCAGCTGTTCTATAGGCGGGCGTGGGATATTTCTAGGCTCTCCGGAGAGCCGCGTTCTTAGCTTTAATAAGATTGCTAACGGCTAAGGGAAGCGAGGGTTTGTCTTGCTTAGCAACCTTTTCGTTGTCACTGATGGCTGAGTTGATAGCATCACTGAGAGAATTTACCAATGAATCAATTTTATACGGGGTATCTAATTGTTCGGGAGAGATCGCGATTGGAGAGTTCGGGGCCTCTAAGGCTGAAACTAACGTATTTTTAAAGCCTTTCCAGTTGGTAAAGGTCCTAGGAGAGGTAACGTTATCGTTCGGCGGTCCTAGCACGAGGGAGACGGGGCGATGGTCAGAACCTAGGTCATTGAGAGGTTCGATAGACCTGAGGTTGAGGTTGATTCGCTTGATCATTGCAAAATCGAGGATATCAGGAGAGTGGTTCGGGTTGTCGGGATAGTGGGTGGGAGTGATGGGGGAGATGAAATCTAAGTCAAGTGAATATGTGATGGCGAGGAGAGCGATACCGCTGGTGTTGGTTGATAAGCACGTCCAGTCAGTATGTTTGGAGTTAAAGTCTCCGAACATAATGACTGAATGGCCGAGGGCGAGAATGGCCTCAAAGTCGCTGCGGATTGGTCTGGTACCACTAGGTATGTAAACTGAACCTATGATGATGGTCGGATGACCAGTCATAGCCAATCTACACACAGTGGCTTCCATGTTGAGGAGAGGAGAGGTAGGGAGAGGGCAGCAATGGAATCCTCTTTTGTAATAAATAGCAGTGCCGCCGAAACCGTCGGAGTTGGGCCTGTTGTTACGAATAAACGCGTACTTAGGTATAGCGAATCCCCTGGAGCGGTTTGGAGTTAGCCACGTCTCTTGAAGAAGCAATAAGTCTGGCTCGTTGTTCTGAAGGAACAGTTTGAGCTCAGGAAGGTTAGTATAAAGGCTACGAACGTTAAAAGAAACTAGGGATAAGCCCTTGGGTTTGATACGACCGGACGCGGGATTTGCGGGTCTAGACATTATATTGCTTATTTACGAATTTATACAAAAAAGAAAATAAAATTTATAACGAACTTAGAAGCGAGTGGTGTTCGGCTAACGCAAATAAACGCTCTTGAGGAGAGCGGGCAGCTCGCAGTTTGCGTGCGAGAACAGAAATTTCCGTAATGTCAACGTTTTGAATGACGTCGAACACGGTCTTCATGTCCTCAGCCAGCGACGACTGAGGTGAAGATGGCAAAGCAGGACGCGGCCCTACGGAAGCTACGGGAGCTGGGATGGGTCGGGAAGGTGCAGGTGGGACAGCCGGACGCTGCCTCCAAGAAAGAGCCGGAGTAGGCGTTGGCTGAACGGGCTTTGAACGGACGAGCGCGGAGCGCGCGGACAACCCCTGTAGTTAGCTGTGTGACCGGACTGACCGCACAGCACACAGGCAGGGGGGGAAGTGGATTCGGGAGTGCGAGTGCACTCCTTCGTAAAATGTAGATCCAGGCACTTAACGCACCTGGGTGGAACTGAGCAGTTAGCCGCTCCGTGGCCGTAGAGCTGGCAGCGGTGGCACTGCCCAGGGTGACCGTTGGGGTTGGGATGCTCGACAGAGATATTTGAGAGTCCGCAAATTGTGCGAGCCTCTCTAAAGATCTCCCTCGAGTTGGGAGTATTAGACAAGATAACTAAAGCTAACGGAAAGCGCCTACCGCGGTTAGAGTGCATCTTGTGCACTGCTTCGGCCGGGATACCCTGGGACTTAAGGTCCTCGAGGATTTCTTCATTCGCGAGCTCGAACGGGACGCCCCGTAGTACTGCGCGGATCTTACGCTCCTCCGGGAGGGCGTAGGTGTGATTCGCCATAAAGAAAGTAACCTGGTAAACGCGTGGAAGTCGTCGACGGTCGCGACTTGAATTTTAATTGTATCGCCAGCGTTGGCGGCTTTTAAGTAATTAATTTTGTGCTCTTTGCACAAGTTAGAAACCGCGGTCCAGCGCGCTTTTTCACACAGGAAGACGGGCGGAGGGAGCTGAGGTTTCGGTGGGACGGGAGCGCAGCGCGTTGCTGGCTTCGATGGTACCGACGGAGACGCGGTCACTTCGAGTGACATGAGCGGCGCGGGGGCGGGTGTAGAAGACACCGGGGTTGGCTCGGGTGTTGAAGACACCGCGGCTTTTTTCGAACGCTTCTTAGAGCGTTTGGTAACTAAATGGAACGCGGGCTCAGGAGAGCCGGTTAAGGTGGCGGCGACCGACGAAGCTTCGGACGCGGCGGAGTCTGAATCGCTCCCGGGAGCGGTACGCTTCCTACGAGATGATCGCGAGGATGAGACCGACGCGCAGTCCATATCGGATGGAACGGGAGACGCGGGAGAGCTGTAGACCTGAGGGGTCTGGGCGTTGGAGGCCTGAGGGGCTGGGGTTGGGGCCTGAGGGGCCGGGGACGCGATTGATGCCTGCAAGGCCTGCGTTAGGATGTCTTTCGGGATGGAGACGCCTGCCGCAGCAAGCGCCTGGGTGAATGCGTTAATAACGCTTAGCGGGTCCATTAGGGAGGGTTGGGACGATAATATGTATAAATATAAGTATAATAAAAGATGCCTAGTTCCTAAAAACCTAGCAAAATCCTAGCGGCTAACCTCCCTACCAGCGGTAGGGTGGCTGGGGAGGAAAACTTAAATTTAACCGTAGTACGCCGAAGGCCGCTACCTAGAAACCTAAAAAAGGGTACGCAGGTAAAGAGTTGACCGCGTTAGGGTCAACCTTTACCGACAGAAAGGACAAATACACACGAAAACACACAGATATGATAAAAATAAATAAAATAGAGAAGAGAAATAAAATAAAAATAAAAGGACTGGTTCAGTACAAATTCGTTGTCACCGTTAAGTATCCTTTGTACTGAAACCAGACTACTTACGCTGGGCACAACACTGCACTCAGCACAAGCACAACACAACTTAGCACAGCACTTTGAAGACTAAGGGGCTTAGTCGCAAAGAAAAATCGCACTTCGATAGCACTCAGAGGGAGTAGAAAAACCTTGAAAACCGTAGCACGGAACCAACACGCTAAACTGTGACGTCAGTAGACTGAGCGCCACGGAATATCGGGCAGGGACCGATCAACGGAGAACGGGGTCTTGCACGTCCGCAGCGCGTGGCGATCGGAGCGAGAATGGCGTAATAAATGGTTATGTAACTCATCTTTATTGCTTTGTTGATGTTACCAGTCTTGCTGCCGTGGCTGTACTCGCCGTTCCAGTCTACTTTTTGTTATTTTACTTTTCATATATACCTGCAGGTCTAACGTAGCGAAGACATGGTGAATGGGAGGGCCAAATGAAGACATCTCTCTGCAATCACGTATCACTTGTCATGTGTAGACTATATAGGCAAATAGGAGACTTTCAAACGTTAGGCCATGTATTTCAAATACGAACACTATTATTTATTTCGATATTTCAGGCCAGTATTTATTTATCAGGGTAAATAACCAAAGTAAAGAGTATGTTATTCCTTCGTAGTACTTGTTTTGTTTGTAATTAGTAAATGATCGAAATGGGTAACCGCGTTCCGGCCGTTCATCTAGTTCATCACGGTCACGGTTCACGGTCGTTGTAGGTTTATCTCTTGAAGAGAATGCTCACGCTAGACCTACAGATATTAAATTTGTAGGAAGTTAACAGATCCATAAAACGTGGCAGAATATATGTGAGATCCCTTGCTTCAACTCTTATTAAATAAATTCACGGTAAAGTTTGTTTTGAACTGTTTACTATACTATCAACCGTTGCTTGTTTTTGTATTCATTTTATATGGAAACCATGGCTGGATCTTTGAAACCTTACCTGTTAGCAGAATTCAAATTAAAATTTTATAAGAATCTAATAGAATATGTATTTAAAATTCACAAAATAGATTCATGTTTCACATAATTTTAGGTTTTATCACTTTTATGTTTTCCTACCCAATAAACAACAAATTTCCGAAGTAAAACTTCTAACACGACTACTCGCTAAAATAACTTATATCAGTATTTCTCAAGATTTTATTTTTGAACTTAAAGAATGAATAAGTATATTTTGCACGTCTCAAATACATTACAACAAAAGCACAAATGGACGCGCCTACAAAGCTCATTTCGCCCAAGTCCAGAAAGCTTTTAAGATCAGTTCGATATGAGTGCTTGAGAATGCAGCGAATGTATACAGCGTGAGTGGGAATCCTTTTACTTGTATTTATTGATATAATAAACATTCAGAATATTTATTTCATGAGATTTTTTCCCATGCACTTTTATCAAAGTAATAACATGTTTAGTATGAAAACATGTTGGCGAGGCGAGGTACCATTTGTGACTATTGGCATTTATATCCGCAATAATTTTTTTGAATGAGATGAAAAAAAGGATTTTTTTTTTGTACAATATGCCATCTGAAATCAATTTAGAATTATTATTAAAATAAAAAGACGTTCTTTATATTTATTAAACTGCACAAAACATGCAAACTAATAACTTTTCAATGCAAATTTATTTCACAAAGTTTCATTATTTCCGTTTAAAATTTTTTGTCTTTATTAATTTTTTTATTGTATAACTATTATTTGACATTTCGCAATCGATCTACTGTTATAAACTTTAACGAATAAAAAATAACATTTACAAAATTAATTATTTTTCTTCGATGTAGTTTCAAAATTTATTTATAAATAAATTTTGTGTATAATTGAAATGTTTGTTATGAAATTTGCAATTGTATGCCTTGTTGGTAACCTACCTTTTACCTATGACATATTGACATATTTACCTATTGGTAAAATATGCCAGAGGTCCCGGGTTCGAATCCTGGTAGTTATTGCTTGTTCTTATTGATGTCAAATAAAACATGACTCTACCACCAGTTCGAAAAAACCCTAGTGAAGGAGAACTGGCAAAAAACTTCACGGGTATATTTTTTTCAAAATAAATGTACAGAGTCTCTTTATGTCTATACAAAGTTATTCTTGTCTGCATCTGTCAGCTCGGCAAGTCTCCCTCCCCCCAAGTATCCAAACGACGAACACCCTCAAATGGCACCCGTTCACGAGTTAACGCGGGATCCAGCCATCGCCCTCCTCAACCATATTAGAGGGAAGTGATCGTGTGAATGTCAGTTGTTCGTACATTTTACGTGGTTTGTGATGATTTCATTTATACAGTTATGATTTCTCTACTGAATGAAAACCGGCGCCAAAATGTTTGTGTTTGTGTTGAAATGTTTAAAGTATTATTCTTATGTTTATTAGCCTCCTCCTCGATAAAATGTCATCATTTTGCAGTTTTATATTTGTAACCTGACTTAGTCTGGTGTTATATTCAAGGCGAGTAGTTTTTACTTAAAATCTTGTTTTTCGTGTTGTCAAGAAGAGTTTTTGCTTTTTTATGACTTAATAAAAGCATTAAATAAAAGCCAAAAAATTAATGATTTTTTTTCCAAAATACAAAAAAAAATTAATTTTTGGAACCTTTAGTTAGATGATACCATAACTTCCCTAAAAAGTAAGTTCGCCATCATATTGACACCCTGTACATGATAAATGAAATATTTAAAACTCATTGTAATTAAAATGCCAAGTACTGACTAACTTCTCTCTATTCAGATATACTTGGCGATTCTTTGGCCTCTATAAAAAAGACACTGAAAATGTATTTGGCACACACTAGTTAAATTATACAAAAATTGCATTAATTTAACTTTTTTAGTGATTTCATTCCATCATAAATAGCCTACCGATTATTGTTATTATATAATATGTAAATTTAAATCTTGTACTGTTAGATCCACTTCTGGAAGGTCTTATTTAGGAAAATTGTTTGAAGCATGTATTTTAGTTGTAGGATTCAAATTATCTACCAGTTTTACGAATTAAATAATAAACAATAAAAACAATTATTTATTTAATATTAGTTTAAATTATTAAAAGTGATAGATAATTTTATAGATAAGTAATATGGCCAATAGGTCGAGTGAATAGGTATCTCGTGGATAGACGTGTAACACCTTCGTCTTCTTCGTCACTTTCCATCAGGTGAGATAGAAGACAAACGTCTAATCCTTTTTCAATAAAAAAAATAAAAAATATTTTTTTCGAATTCATATAATTCCTAAAAAAATAACAAAATATTGGAATTTAAGCTTTAATATATTTAATAAGCTTTTTAGCACCCAGGGGGTGGGCTGGAGCGATTTCAGCCTCACCGAACTCATTGGTGCATTTGCTTGTCATCGGGATCGAACTCGCTACCTTAATATCGAGAAGCCAGCATCTTAACCACTGCGCTGTTGATTCTCTTTTAGTACTTACGGTACTATTTGTGTCTTTTGGGATGGAAACAAAGAGGCTGAGTATCTCGGTAGTCATCAACTAATTAAAGACTGAAAGATTTACCACCCAGCATTGCAACTCTGTATTTTTGGCCACTTTGCCTTATGTAAAATGTTTCTTAAACGAACTCTTATTATTTTGCTTTATTTAATATTTTTGTTATATCCATTAAAAGTACCTTAAGGTATTCTTCGTAAAAAATTATAATTCCTCAAAATAGTATTAATTAACCTTTAACAGTGAAACTTTACTGAAGCACATTTGGAAAAGCTAACGCTTCGTGTTCTAAAAGCCAGAGCTAAATGCTCCCTCGTTGATAGCATCTACGTTTTGTGCTGAAACAATTGAATAACTGAGACCGTGGCGAAGTGGAAATATTAGTTTCAGAAACAATATTCAACTTTAACCAATAATGTTCTAAACTGGTTTCATTCAAAACCCCAGCGGTGTCAAAGCTAGTTTTGTTTGTTGCTCTCGAAGCAGGTTTTTATTTATTAATTTATTCATTAAGGATTGCCGAAAGATGATACACAAATTAAACAAAAAATACAATACTTTTTACAATCGTTCTTAGTGTTGACCCAATTACAGGTCACCCCAGCTAACATTCATAACAAACATTTTTAGATTTAGATTACAATATTTATAAATTAAAATTTATAAATTAAAAATGACAATAGTATAGGTTTGATATTATTGTGATGTTATTGAAATATAATTGAAGTGAATAAAATTGTCATTCAATATTCACAACACAAATACATGTCAGGATAAATTAAGTATTAAGTCAAGTATAGAAAAGAAACATTACAAACAAGCACTACTTGTAGAATTGGAATACTTATGTAACGACCACCCCTCTCTCTCAAACAGCATGTAATAGAATATAAGGGAATGTCATACATATAAATTTGAAATAAATACATAAGCATAATATAAAACCTAGCATATAAGTGTCAAACTTTATTCTAATACTTTTTATCCAAAATATTTATAAAACCTTCAGCTAATAGAATGAGCAATTATAGTTGGCACGAGATAAAACATTATCAATAAAAGTACAATATTTATTTGGCGTGATCGTCTAAGGTTGGATAGGACTCTATGATGTGTTGTATAGTAACCAACTTCTTTTTCGAGGTATGTGACAAAGATAAGAAACAAAGAATGTACCTAAGAATGAAAGTAAATGCTTTGTAATAAAAATATATAATAAATATAATATAATAAGTACATATATAATATAATATATACTAAAAGATATATAAGGTAATAAAGGACTGTTGAAATAGGTTTGATGAATTAAAATGTACTGGGAATTTATAAAAAATGGGGGTGTGATTAGGGCCCCTATCCTCGCCCTATTCATGTGAGAGACATCCTTTCATTTTTTGATTTTCTCTCTCCAGGATTCACCAATCCAACACCCGAGTGTTAGTAATGCACAATAATACATTGTAAGAAAATAGATTTATAAGATTTAGTAGAGGATAGAATATGTTGAGATTGTGAGAATAAATAAAGCTAACAATAAATTCCACAATCTTGAAGAAAGTTATCTCACAAGATCCAAATCTTGCAGATACCTTAATTTAAACTGAGTAGTGTGATCTCCAAGTGTGATCATTTTCCACAGATGTCACTAATTACACAGAAGTGTAATTTTAACATCCATTTGATGATAATTGTTATTTATTTGGCCAAGAGTTTCCAAATCCAATTCATAATTCATGCCATGACATTTGTTAATTATTCAGCCAAGAAGTTCCAGAACCAACTTTCTCACTGAGGCTGATGCACCGGAGGGTCACTGTCGTAACACCAGAAGCTCAGATCATTGAAGTTGATAACAAGAGACTTCAACCACTGTTTGGTCTTATGCCAAATAACAAGTCACAAAATGAACATAAATGTAGGAAAGAAATAAGAATTTTTAATATTTGTCAATTATTCAGCCAAGAATTTCCACATCCAATCTCGCTCTGAGTCTGGTGAGCCGGAACTCATCCTTGTCGCATCAACAGATAGAACAATGAGAATGAAACTAGAAACTCTAACGACTGTTTAATATTACGTTCGTTAATAATTAATGAAATAAATATATGAATGAAGAAGAGAAATAAATAGATTTATAATTCATTCCATGACATTAGTTAATTTTTCAGCCAAGAAGTTCCAGAACCAACTTTCTCACTGAGGCTGATGCACCGGAGGGTCATCCTGTCGTAACACCAGAAGCTCAGATCATTGAAATTGATAACAAGAGACTTCAACCACTGTTTGGTCTTTTGCCAGATAACAAGTCACGAAATGAACATAAATAAAAGAAGGAAATAAGAAATTTTAATATTTGTCAATTTTTCAGCCAATAAGTTCCTGAACCGACTTTCTCCCTGAGTCTGATGAGCCGGAACTCGTCCTTGTCACAACAACAGATAGTCAGATCAATGAAAATGGTTACAAGAACTTCATGACTGCGTGGTTGTGAGCCAATTGACATAAAGATAAAGAAAGGAAATAAAGAGATAGATGTTCTAAAGTATCACCTCTGCAAACTTCACCAAGTTGGAGATTATCACGCTCAGTATACAAACGTCTATGTTAAATAAATTATTTTGACTAGAATATCTCACCATTGCAATGCATAAATACATTATATTTAGGTAACTATAAAACACGCCACAAAAGGCAGCATTTTAGTATGTATGTATTGTGTTCTGTGTGTGTCAACAATTACTACAAATAAAATCAAATATAAAATGCAAGTATATCTATATATATATATATATATAAAGAATAAAGTACACAATAAATTCCCTATTAAATTACCCTACAGCATTAAATAAAATAAACGCTCACCTAAACAGAATTCACCACTTTGCACTTTGAATTTGCACTTTCCTTAAACCTGAATTCCCGATTAATATTCAATAATTAAAAAAAAGACTCACCCAAAGACAGGACCCACCTTCAGAAACAATACTGTATTCTCATTTTAACCAACTGAAAAATTAAAACTTTAACTATGTATGGACTGGCAGACCTTTGGGTTCTTTTCCCTTCCTGACAACACTCAAACAATCGAATGCACCCGGAACCGAAGCTGAGAATCTAATCCCCGTTTCTGAGGCCTCCTGCCTTATTTATACCCAAACGGGAGCATTTTTTTTTCTTCACTGTGAACCCCACACAACGCCCTAGCAACTATCTACCCTCTTACTCGCATTAAATTTCAAGTGATATTTCGAGGCTAAGTACAACAAATTGTTATCAAGGAATGTATCTTTGAGTTATAATCAACGTGTAGATGCGAAAGCATTCCCCAATTATTTTTCTTGTAAATAATTACGTCACCAATAAGACCGTACTTACCAATGGAAGAGAACCTCTCAAATAACAAGGTAGGCATCCCAATGGCTATACCTTCTAATCTTTACTTATACTTATTAGATGTATTTATGTTAATTAGTAGGTATGTGGATTCTGAGAAGTATACACTAATTCTAAATTAATAAATACTCACTTTTATTCTAAGTAAGATAAGTGAATTTATTTGAACATCCTTTTATATGCCCTTTTAATCAATGAAATGTATTAAGATCGCAAATAATTTTAAACTTCCTTTTCGTTAACTAATCTTTACCTCATTTATACCTCAATTATTATGTCTATCAATATATATACAGGTACGTAGTATGTCATTAGGTATTTTTATAGCAACTTTTGAAAATTAATTTTGCAAAATCCTAATAGTAGGTATATTGAGATTATATTCCCATTTTATATACAAAGTTCGAGTTTGTTCCGTCACACTTAGTAACAAAAATGTAGAAAAACAGAAATAATACAGACATTTGTATCTTGATTTTCTGTCTCTCTAAATGTCATCGAAAAAGAAGGAATGCATCTCTTGTTTGACAATCTGACGCTGTGTATTGTACAAGGCAACTCAATGCTCGAGATACTGCAAGTTCTACTCAGCTGATCGCTACAAAATTATTAACCGCGTGTAGTACGTGTGTATACTAATACTTGAAACTGGCAGAAATAGTAGTTATTGTGTAAAATAATAATAATAATCTGACCCTGTGATCTGGCTAAACTTAGTAACAAACAAATAGAAAAAAGAAATAATACAAACATTTCTTTCTTGCATTTTGTGTATGTCATCGAAAAAGACGGAATGCATCTCTTCTTTGACAAAGTGACTCTCTTATCTGACTGAAACGATCGTAAGTCAAGGGTCAAATCGTATTTAAGTTTTTTAAATTTGCGTAAATTTACGATACAAGTGTCAGGTAGGTACGACATGCGTTCTGCGGATCGGCATTTTTACACTTACCCTAATAAAGTAGAATAAAATAAAAATAATAAAGTTTTCAAAGTTTCAAACAACAAACAAAACAAATTAGTGCTAAGTGCCAAAAATATACATACTAATTATAACTCATCCGTACACCTTTGTATCGACGGGGATCGAACCCGTGACCTCCAACTCGAGAAGCCAGCGCCTCAGTGATTACGATAATTAAAAAATAAATACTATAATTATGAATTTTCATACAAAAAATAAAGAGAATCGGAATCCAAAAAATATAAAACCAAAAATCATTGCAAAATTACAGTTTTTGTAAATTGATTTAAAAAATTAACTCAAATACTACACAGTAATTTTGTTTTACATCGTTTAAATAAATGTCACGAGCTCTGTAAAGTGAGTTTTCAACAAATGGAAATTAATACATTTTCACCAGAGTAGTACAAGTGTTTAAAAAAATATCTGAGTGACTCATCCTTTCCATACATCCAAAATCCTTAAAAATATGTGCTTGGTTCATTAAACCTCTCTCTTTCGTAGGAACCGTAATTTGTGCTCTCAATGATTGCATCCTCTGTCTAAGACACAAAAGGTTACTTTTAAACTATGGTTATAATCTGCATTTTCGTCGCAAAGACTTTTTATTAACTTTATTTATTTTTATGTGCTCTTTAGACTGTGTACAAAATTTCATGATTAGTCCGTTGCCTAGTTCGACGTGAACTGTAATTAACAAGCTCGTTGTATTATTTACAATGTATACAACTCTCCCAGTTTCTGTGGATTATTATTTAGGCGCAAATATATTTGTCGATATGTTATAGCTTTAAAAACAAGTTTTATTGAAGAGCCTTTTGAAATTAGTATGCACTGGCTTTTACAAAATAATGGCTGTTTAAGAAGACATAAAAGATACAATTCCACATTAAATAACCATTTTTAACACCTTTAACCTTTAAGCAAGGCGCCCCAAGGTTACACAGGAAACTTTATTGTGTGGTATATACATATTGTGTGGTCACTGGCCAGAACCAACTCACAATGGGATCTTTTACGAAAATGAAATTACATAGAAAGTTTACGTATGTAATTTTAAAACGCACTCTGTTTCATTAATACAACATCTGCTCGAAAACAAAATCAGCAAAAACGTATTTTAACACAAAACAGTGCTTGCAAGTAGGATATAATTACCAAACTAAAATTACCATCCTCACAAGTCGCTCATTTAGAAATTTCATCTCAGCATATTGCCTTGGAACACACACGGTTAGCACGTGATTGCAATAATTTAATAGCACGTTGAAGCTTTTCTGCGTTGACGAGATTGCATTCAATTTTAACAATGACGTTTAACAATCATACAGACTACTGTCGTACTTACAAGCCTGGAATTGAACATGAATGAAATGCAAAAGATGAAGCAGATATAATGATACTTTTTATGGATCTAAAGATCTAAAGATTTTTATCTTAATCTAGCGATTGGCTTAATTATTAAGTTTTGAATGTGCATACTGAATTTCCAGTAGTTAGGCTGACCTAAATAGAAGTGGAGTTTCCAGTGGTAAAAAATAAAAGTAATACTTATCCTAAGTGGTACAGCCCAGCATTAATTAGATGCTTAAAAGAAAAAAAATAAATACCAGATCTCAACAAGGGACCTGGACCTGATGGTATTCCAGCAAAATTCTTGAAAGATTACGCCTATCAACCAGATTTCCTCTGTGCCTTATATTTAATAGATCTCTAAAACTAGGTGTATTCCCCAATCACTGGAAAATCGCTCACGATGTTCCTATTTTCAAATCAGGTGATCCGAGACACTGTGAAAATTTTAGACCCATTAGCGTTCACCCTGCTGTTGCTAAATCATTCGAGTCAATTGTTTATGATTATCTGTATTTTCACCTCGAGTCATACCTGGCAGACGAGCAACATGGTTTTATGAAGAAAAGATCAACTGTAACAAAATTACTCAATTTTCAAACATATTTGTGCAATGCAATTGATGCAATGCCATTGGGTCAGGTAGACGCAGTGTAAAGACATTTTCAGAAAGCGTTCGACAAGGTCAACCATTCATTGTTAATCAATAAACTTGCAACATTCGGTATTCACGGTAACTTGCTAAGGTGGCTACAATCATTTCTTGAGAAAAGAAGTCAATTGGTTACAGTAAAAGGTTATGTTTCAGACCCAATCATAATAAAATCTGGTGTTCTGCAAGGTTCCCATCTCGGTCCGTTACTGTTCATTGCTTTTATAAATGATCTCGTTGCATTAATCACATCACATTGCTTACTGTATGTGGACGACCTTAAAATTTTTAGGAAGATTAACTCAGTCAGGGACGCGCAGATTTTACAGAATGACCTAAATAACCTCTCCAAATGGTGTGAACGAAACCGTATGTTTCTCAATGTCAAAAAGTGTTTCACAATTACGTTCACTCTAAGAAAACACAAAATGATCACTGAATATACTATAGAAAATCACAAACTTGAACGTACATTAAGTATCGGGGACCTTGGCATTGTTTTTGACGAGAAGCTAAGTTTCCCAAGTAACCATTTCGACGTGATAGCTGCAAAATCGAATAAAATGCTAGGATTCATAGCAAGACAGACCAAGCATTTCAAGAACCATAAATGCCTTATTATTTTAATTAATAGCCTAGTAAGAAGTGTCCTTGTATATGGCTCGATAATTTGGAACCCTCTGTATACCGTACACGCAAAGTGATTTCAACCGATTCAGTCTAAATTTACGCGAATGTTAAAGTACTGATATGGTAATGGTAGAGAACGTCTATCGTATGAACAGAGGCTCAAACTCTTTAATCTCATGTCTCTCAGAACTCGACGAACTTTACTGGATCTTATTCAACTCCATAAAATACTGCATTCACTCGTGAACAGTCCCAATCTATTGCAGTCTATAAACTTCAACACAAAACATAATCCCCGTAGACCAAAAACCTTCTCGTTGTCGTTATATCGCAACATCATCTCATATAACCAGCCTTTGGCCAGGTTTTGTCGCTTCTATGTAGAGTACGGTGGTCAATGCTCTTATCTCGATATATTTAATCCATCACCTCTCCGTTTTCGCTCTCTGCTTGTCTGTATCCTCAGGGACATTACCTAAGAATAAATTTTATAAAAATGTTATAAGATATATCCAAACTGCATGTAAACTATAGAGTAACCAACATTTTACGTTAAGCTTTGTTTATTTTAAATTTAGCTTCAATACTAACCTATCATATACTTTAATTAATTTTTTCATTACCGAAGTTGTCGTGTAAACAATTTTAGGATAGCAATTAGGATCTGCATGATTGTAATCTTGACTGTCTGGTATATAATTGATTGTTATCTGTTGTGTTTTTCAAATAAATAAATTTAAAAAAAATATTAATGGAATTATTCTATAGCGCTAGTGGTTTTGTATAAACGGGACACAGCGCCTAAGTGGTATTATAAAAGTCCCTCTCGACCAGTTTTTTTCTGACTTTTAAATTTAATAGCTCTATGTAATGATCATTAAAATTATTACTACGTCAAAATCGAGTAGAACTTGAATATCTGACACTGAAGTATCAGATAAGTAAGTATAAAAGAATATTGGCGAATCCTTATTTAAGTAAACAGGGAGCGTTTAGAATAGTAACCAGTACTGTTGTTTATTCTTTTTCAATAATATTAGCTTCATGTGTAGAAGTCTCCATAAAATAGTCGATTTATAAAGATTTGAGAGTTTGTTTTAGTTCCTGTCATTTTTTATTACGATACATAGGATTGATTGTGACCAAGCACAAGTATTTGATTTTGTAATATATTTTTTTAATATAAGAAATTATAATCACTTCAGAATGTAAGGACTCATTTTATGTAAGGATATATTTTTTATATTACTCATAGTCAAAATGATTTATTACTCACTAGAGTACAGCTTATATCCTTGGCTGTATAGCTTTTGCCGTTGCCGGCGAGTTTAAGATAAAAACATAATTTCGTAACATAGTTTCGTTACTTTTGGACTGGTCACTTGTCTGTGTGCGAGTTCCTTGGTTTTGTTCCGATGATTTGCGATTCTTTTAATTATTTTATTCGACCTGGCCTGTCTATTGGACTCACATAAATCGTAACGTGACTTTCTAGCCTTTGTACCTAAAGATTCTAATAGATTGCGCTTACGACGACTTATTGTGTGCATTATTATCGTGGTTGGTTGGTAGTAATTACCTATGTAAATGTTGGTATTTTGAAATCGTAACCTCAAAATTAGTACTTATTGAAAATTCAGCTATTATTGTTCCTAGACATACTCCATAATATATTTTTTTAAAGTGGATCCGGAATGTATGTCCTATAGTTTTAGATATTTTTGACTTCTAAACGCTCCACTTTAACTCTAACTAAAATCATGTATGTATCAGGCAATCTGCCAATGTTCTTTTCTCCCTTACAAGTTTTTGCCCGATTTTTCGCTCGCGTAAATTATTTATTTAAAACTTTAGGGTAATATAATGTAGTCAAGCTGTAGCCCTAATCACCTCTTTCATGTTGACAATGGAGGGCCCAGAGGAATTTTTCGGCTTGTTTTCCTCTCAGTCTACCCATATTATATTTGGAAAGTCGAAGTTACGGTAGTTATACGCAATCGATGAAGATGAAGAAAAAGGAATTAATTTAGTGTATTTTTTTGTTACCTGTAATGAAATATATTGATTTGATTTATCAGGCACGCGACGTACAACCAAATACTTAAGGTCGTATTTCCTATGTTTAAAGTTTTTAACTGCTCAAAAATCAAGTTTATCAAGTCCATTTCAAAGAATTTAATAGTGGATTACGATATGCGTGACCTAAATTGCCTATTATATGCATAAGTATATGTAAGTAATAATAATATATAATTAGCCTCATATGCATTCATAGAAAGCTTAGGACCCATTCTTGTTTTTTTTTGTTCCCCTCCACGGGAAGGGCAGGAGGATAAAAAATGCTCTGACGCACACTCTGGCGCGCGTGATCCAGAGTTATGTGGGACTCGTCCCGACGCCTACCAGAACCTCTACCCACTAAAAAACCCCCTGCCAATTGGAGAAAGAGGCCGCGCTAGCGGGGCTCAGAAGGGGTCACCCGCTGGGATTTACATAGCACTGAAGGTGCTCAAAGCACTGAAGGTGAATACATAGCACTGAACGTGCTCAAAATGAAAAGTAACTAATTTAAAATATTAAAATTGAACAAAATCTAACACAGGAGCAGTATATGAGACTGAATCTTGAACAAGATGATTGGGATGGGATTCGGCGCGTTTGAAGAACGATTCTGAGAGTGTTTTGAGGTGCTGTTGCATTGTAGGTAGTTGAAGATCTCTGTGCAGGTCCGCATTACACACGTACCTAGGTGCGTTTGTGGCCCTGCGGCAGAAGAGATTTTGAATTACTTGCAGTTTAAACAGGACGGAGGGTTGGGCGTGGGCAAAGACTGGCGAGGCATATGACATGACAGGTCTAACGCAGACCTTATAAAGCGTACGTTTATTTCTGAAAGACATTTTACTTTTTCTTCCTATCATACTATTTAGGCGGCTTAAGTAAAAACGCGCGAGTTTCGTTACTCTATCGACGTGTGGCTTGAAAGAAAGCGTCTGATCTAAGGTGACGCCTAAGTATTTAATACTGCGCTTCCAGGGGATGGGAATACCTAACATTCGAATGTGGGGATCGTTGTAGCGATTACGGAGTTTGTGGTCGAATTGAATAGCAGAACTCTTTTCTGGGTTGACATCGATACGCCATTTTTGAAACCAAACTTTCAAGTATGTACTCGACGATTCGATGGACTTGCTGAGGGCAGGAGTGCTTAGCGTGAAAGCCGAACTGGTGGGGAATAATGAGAGGATCGCCATCCGTTGGAAACAGATGGTTCCGCATTCGAGAGAGTATGACTCTTTCGAGAAGTTTTGACATGGCCTTGGGGAGGCTAATGGGTCTGTGATTAGTCGGGATATTCAGAGGTTTACCCGGCGTGGGAATACCTATGACTATCGCTTCTTTCCAAGCTTTTAGAAAGTAGCTATGGTCAAAGCAGGCGTTGAAGATGATAGCTAACAAGGTAAGTACCTGCTGAGGCAGGTGCTTTAGTGCGTGATTGGAAATTCCATTTGCACCCGGAGCCTTTTTGGATTTTTGATTTCTAATGAGAAGCAAGATTTCATCGTTAGAGACTTTAGCGAAGTCAGCGGTGATGGGGAGAGAGTCTCTGCGGAGAACTTCGTCCTTCACCGCTTTGATGTGAGAGGGATTCGCGGGTTGCGTGCTGGGCGAGCATTGTGAAGCGACGCTGTCAGCGAAGCATTCGGCTTTCTCTTCGACTTCGAAGGCAGTAGTGCCATCGGGACCACTGAGAGGAGGAACGTGAGAGGCGGTGTCTACGCGTAAGGCTCGGGCCATTCGATAATACGCTTGGTGGGACGGGAAGATATTCTCCATGAGATCTTTAAACTGAGCGTCTCGGAGTTCCGCGAGGCAAGACCTAACTTTACGTTGAGGACGTTGAGTTACGCTTACGTGGGTTTGCCTTGCTTAGCAACCTTTTCGTTATCGCTGATGGCTGAGTTGATAGCAACAGTGATCAGCATAGCTCTAAGGCTGAAACTAACGTATTTTTAAAGCCTTTCCAGTTGGTAAAGGTCTTAGGAGATGTGACGTTATCGTTAGGCGCACCTAGCATGAGGGAGACGGGGCGGTGGTCAGAGCCTAGGTCATCGGGCGGTTCGATAGACCTGAGATCGAGATTGATTCGCTTGACAATTGCAAAGTCAAGGATGTCAGGAGAGTAGTTCGGATTGTTGGGATAATGAGTGGGAGTGATGGGAGATATGACGTCTAAGTCAAGTGAGTTAGTGATGTCGAGGAGAGCGATACCGCTGGTGTTGTTCGATAGGCACGTCCAGTCAGTATGTTTGGAGTTAAAGTCTCCGAACATAATGACTGAATGTCCGAGGGGGAGAATGGACTCAAAGTCGCTGCGGGTTGTTCTGGAGCCACAAGGTATGTAGACTGAAGCTGTGATGATGGTCGGATGACCAGTCACAGCCAATCTACACACAGTGGCTTCCATGTTGAGGAGAGGAGAGGTAGGGAGAGGGCAGCAATGGAATCCTCTTTTGTAATAAATAGCAGTGCCGCCAAAACCGTCGGAGTTGGGCCTGTCGTCACGAATAAACGCGTACTAAGGTATAGCGAATCCCCTGGAGCGGTTTGGAGTTAGCCACGTCTCTTGAAGAAGCAATAAGTCTGGCTCGTTGTTCTGAAGGAACAGTCTGAGCTCAGGAAGGTTAGTATTAAGGCTACGAACGTTAAAAGAAACTAAGGATAAGCCCTTGGGTTTGATACGACCGGACGCGGGATTTGCAGGTCTAGACATTATATTGCTTATTTACGAATTTATACAAAAAATAAAATAAAATTTATAACGAACTTAGAAGCGAGTGGTGTTCGGCTAACGCAAATAAACACTCTTGAGGAGAGCGGGCGGCTCGCAGTTTGCGTGCGAGAACAGAAATTTCCGTAATGTCAACGTTTTGAATGACGTCGAACACGGTCTTCATGTCCTCAGCCAGCGACGACTGAGGTGCAAATGGCAAAGCAGGACGCGGCCCTACGGAAGCTACGGGAGCTGGGATGGGTCGGGAAGGTGCAGGCGGGACAGCCGGACGCTGCCTCCAAGACAGAGCCGGAGTAGGCGTTGGCTGAATGGGCTTTGAACGGACGAGCGCGGAGCGCGCGGACAACCCCTGTAGTTAGCTGTGTGACCGGACTGACCGCACAGCACACAGGCAGGGGGGAAGTGGATTCGGGAGTGCCAGTGCACTCCTTAGTGATGTGGGGAACCAGGCACTTAACGCACCTGGGGGGAGCTGAGCAGTTAGCCGCTGCGTGGCCATAGAGCTGGCAGCGGTGGCACTGCCCAGGGTGACCGCGGGGGGTTGGGACGCTCGACGGAGATATTCGAGAGTCCGCAAATTGTGCGAGCCTCTCTGAAGATCTCCTTCGAGTTGGGAGTATTGGATAGGATAACTAATGCTAAAGGAAAACGCCTACCGCGGTTGGAGTGCATCTTGTGCACTGCTTCAGCCGGGAAACCCTGGGACTTAAGGTCCTCGAGGATTTCATCGTGCGCGAGCTCTAACGAGACGCCCCGTAGTACTGCGCGGATCTAACGCTCCTCCGGGAGGGCGTAGGTGTGATATGCGATGTGTTTTCATGAAAGTAACCTAGTGAACGCTCGAAAGTCGTCGATGGTCGCGACCTGGATTTTAATTGAATCGCATGCGTTGGTTGCTTTGACTTAGTTAATGTTTTTCTCTTTACAAAGATTAGATACTGCGGTCCATCGCACTTTTTCGCGGAGAAAGACGGGTGGAGGGAGCTGAGGCTTCGGTGGGACGGGAGCGCAGCGCGTCGCTGGCTTCGATGGGACCGACGGAGACGCGGTTACTTCGAGCGATTTTAATGGCGCGGGGGTGGGTGTTGAAGACACTGGGGAGGGATAGCGTATTGAGGATACCAAGGCTTTCTTTGAGCGCGTCTTGGAGCGTTTGGCGACTAGCTGAAACGCGGGCTCAGGAGAGCTGGTTAAGGTGTTGGCATCTGAAGGCGTATCAGACGCGGGTTCGGAGTCACTCCCGGGAGCGGTACGTTTGCGACGCGACGCGCGAGAGGATGTGACCGATTCGCAGTCCATCTCGGACGGTACGGGAGACGCGGGAGAGCTGTAGACTTGAGGGGTCTAGACGTTGGAGGCCTGAGGGGCCGGGGTTGAGGCCTGAGGGCCCGGGGACGCGATATTTGCCTGTTAGACCTGCGTTATTACGTCATCTGAGATGGGGACGCCGGATGGAACGAGCGCCTGGGCGAACGACCTAGCAAAGTTTACCAGGCTCTGCTGGTTCATTGAAGGGCTTGAAACTACAATATCCCTACCCGCGGTAGGGGGGCTGGGGAGGCCCAAGTGCAATGGGATCGGGTCAGCCGGTTTCTCCTTAGCCTGAAGGGCCTTGGAAGCGCACCGGGGCAACGCTATCAGGCTTAGTTGTCACCGTTAAGTATCCACCTGATCAAACGCGAGTCTACTACGGAGTGTGTTGCCGATAAATTGACAACAAAAACCGGCCGTAGACCTGACGAGGTTGGGTTGCACAGAAAGTGCGGGATTGACTACGTTACGACCGTCCGGGGCCGGCAGCAGAGCGAGTCTCTGACTACGTAACAGGCGCCAAGCGTCAAGTACGCAGCCAGAAAATCAGCCCGAGCTGTGCGAACTACTATCGAATTTAATTGACCGTAGTAAGCTCAGCTCTGTTGTTGTTGCGAGACTGACTTAGTTGCAGCCGATCGAAACCAACCGCAGCGTAAGTCCTACAGAGGCTTATCTCAAGTCGTCTAAGACGAAGCGAGATTTGTACGAAACTCAGTGCATGAGTATTGCTACGAGTTGTCGTCGTGAGACGTCAATCGTGGCTCAACAGCTGGCACGATTGCGAACACGTCCGAGCGGGGCCGGACGCAGATCGGGTCTCCTAGGTCCCAAGTATCGGATACTATTTTATAGCAAGTGTGAAATAAACCCGCCCGGGCCGGAGCGGCCGGGGGTGGAGGGAGGAGCAGAAGGAGTTGAGATTACTATTTTAAAAGTGTATTTTAAAAGAAAAAAAATCAAATACTATTACAACAGAATAAAATTTCTAATTATCCATGAATGTTTTTTTCTTGATTGGCATGACAATAGATTAGACAACGGGAATGATCTTTATTTTTTATACTCATATAATTGAAACAAGAATCCAGCCACCACACTACTTCAGCAATCGCTTTCCTCAGTCTGACGTTTGGGTGACGGTGCAACTATTAAAGACAATATTGCCGCCAGGGCCATTCAAGCTTCACATGACATTTAATTGTACATTACGATACGCGTGATTTTGTATGGACATCAATCGTAACTAAGTCTTACCTATATCTTCTATCGTATCGTAACTATATCTTCAAATGATTAAGTGATGTTTAATTATCAACATTTTTAAAATTATTGAGAAAAGAAATTACAAATTTTAAATAAAAGTGAGTAAAAATAAGAAATTTAACTTATCGAATCATCAAAAGAAATATTCTTTTTTTAACAAAAATCTACGTAGGAGCTACGTTCAACTGAATTTAAATAAAAGTGTTTTCTTTTACCATTACAATCTAGATTGATCCGGTTACACTGGAGAGTGCTGATGCTTGATTCGCCGGTCTTTGTTAGAAGCGTTCACAGTGAGACCCAAACATTACAATTTTGTTTTACTTGAATACAGACTGTGTCGTTGTGTTTCTTTTGTAACTAGTGATTTTAATGATAACTTTAATTCAGAGCGCTTATACAAAATGGTGCAATTTTAGGAATTTTCAGTGTTCGCTTCCGATCAAAATATTACACGTATGCATCGAAATATGGTGGCAATTGTGTTGGGTGAAATGGTAATTAGACTCCAGATTGTCACATTCTGCCTTACTAAGGGATCTGCAAGCACTGTAATCTACAATCTAAAGGTTCTCACTTTCCCTTGCTAAAACGTCAATCTGAGAAAGTCTCAATTTGTCATATAGTCTAATCACTGCTTTATTAGATTTAAGGGCAATAGATAGTTTTTTAATTTAAAATTTTTAAAATAAATGATTAACTTACAATGTAATTAACAGCCGTGGAGCTACTGGAAAGATCTTCGTTACATTCGACTATAGTAGTCGCTGGTTGCTCCTTGTTCATAGTGATTTTGAATCTATAAAACAATACCGAAAATATCAAGAATTACATAATTGCATACCTTCAGTTAACACAACGAGCTTAAGGTGAAGAAGGTGTATATATTCCAATATATATCACACACATAATATAGTCTGAACTTTTAAGTACCCAGTAAAAAAGTTATCATCATCAGCTCATTGTCGACCCACTGCAGGGTATTTATCCCTATTTTTTGTCAGTGTAAAAAATATGTCAACGTAATCAGTAAATTTAACAGTTCCAGTCATTTTCAATTTGTCATACGATATTGCACCTTAAGTGGGCCCCAAATTAAAGTTTATCACTGTATAGTATAATAATAAATCATATTTATTCACCTAATTTTATTTATTTTTATTAAGTAATCACTCTTATCTTAAATCATAACTACCATAACAAACGTCTATATATTAATGACATCAATCTCTTCGTTAAGCCCTTATTGTACCCCAATTTTATTTCGTCCCATATTATCCTAACTAGGTATTTAAATATCTTACTTTGCAAAACCTAACTCAAGTAATCAATTACATAAATTTATATTTCTATAAATCAAAAGTAAAATATAATAACGTAAAATAAGTCAAACATAATTGAAAAAGTATCAAAACCTATGCGGACGCGCTACTTGACGGCCAGCGACTGTATCATACAACACTGCATATGTGTGCGTGTAACGGATACGTGTGCGTGTTGCAGTTTACCTAATTCGGGAGAGCGTTGATTTGTATAAAGGCTCTTAATGAAAAAATACCAAATTGCCTGCCAAAAGTGGATGAAACGAGTATTATATGCCTAATTCTCTTAGAAAACATTATTACAGGGTTCTGTTAGAAGTTTGTAATACTGTTAAATTATTTTAAAATTATTTAATTCCTATTATTTGTATCGTTCTTAAAAGTCGGGTGAAATATGGAAACTTACCAATTTCAAATTCATTATTTTCTATGCTATTTTTAAACAAAGGGTTATCACAATTAGAAGTTTTTGCAATCAATTTATTTTTTACAACATTAATTAAAACTTTGGATTTCGTACTGATTCCATATTGAATAACGTTCTAGGAAGCATTAAGAAAATGTCCTGAGGTATTTTTAGTACAGTTCATATTTACAAGATGACGATATTTCCCTGAGTTCAAGTGCTTAGGCACTCATTGCAAAGACCCTCGGGGAAATCGATGGTGGCTCTGGTAAGGTGAGAATCGCTTGAGCGTTGTTCGTCTTTTGTAGGCGCTCCGCATACTGAGGCGTGACAACACTGCATGGGATTCGAATGCGAATTTGATCCTGCACGAAGTTGCCCGACTGTATATCTATACAGTATCTAAAAAACTGAAAAACCTTGATCAGTGTTTACGAGGGTTGAACAGGGACCTCTAGATTCGTTGAACATCGTTTATATTGATATTAATTGGTATTATTTATGAGGGAAAACTTCCATTCCATTGCATGAACAATGCATGTGGGTCTTATTTGATTACAAGTCAAGTACTGCCAAGAGATTTTCTAAAGAACATTTCACAAACTGCAATTTCAAAACTAACAAGAAGGAAGCTCTTTTTTTAACTTTTTATATTCGTTTCAATGTTGTGTGCATATACACAAAAGATTCCTTTGGGTACTTTCAGTAGTCTTATGTTAATTCTTCAAAAATTCAAAGATATAAGAATGATACAAATATACATTCAAATTGAAGTATCCGTTTAAAGTTTACTTTTCATCTTCTGACTATGACTCTTGTTTTTATAAGATATTGTTTGAGTGAGGAGATTGAATTATCTTACGCCATGTATCTGCTGAGGCAAGTTAAGTTAATGAGAAAAAGAAAAATAATGTCACATCACAACTAATCCTCGACTTTTTATGTTGGTATTCTTGTGTCAAAAGAAATGTGTTACAGCACTTTGTAGAGCAGCTTTCAGAGATCCGTGCAGACCTCTTTTTGCTGTTTCAAAATTACTCACTTTGCCGAGTTTGTACATATTCGAAATGTTATTGTTTGTAAAAAATCATACGGAATATTTTAAGAAACTAGAAATAAAGATATTTTGAGTAAAAAACTGTATATGCCGCCTAGAAAATTAACATTATTTAGTAGAAATGTTTATTGTATGGCTATCGATATATATAATAAGTTACCCTTTGATTATATAAACTTAGATTTTAATAACTTAAACGAAAAATGACATATTGGTACAAACATGTTATGACTGATGAATATTTTAAAGACACTGAATTGTAATTAAATGAATCTATATGTATAAGTTTAAGAATCATAATGTTTTGTAATATTTTTATAACATTTAAATATTAATATTTGTAAATAGTATTTTAATATTATTTAATAGGTTTTAGATAGTAAATCATTTTGTAATTAACTTCTTATGAATATTCGCACGCTGTTTAACAGTACAAAATGTAGAACTGTCAGTTTTAATTAAGAACTATTTGTACACATTTTGACGCAAATAAATTCATTTGATTTGATTTCATTTCTAACGTCTATTTTTCTTTGAGATTTAACATATTAAGTCAATGTACCCTTCTTAGTTCCCTTTGTTTACCTTTGTGTTCATATTTACATGAAAAACATGGCCGGGTCTTCGAAACCCTTTCTATTAGTGACGGCCTGTTTGGCAGTAGTCTTGCCTTTCATGCCAGAGGTCCCTGGTTCGAATCCTGGTAGGGGGGCAGATATTTTATCATATTTGCTTTCTAGTCATGGATGTGTATGTATGTTTATTTAAGTTTATTTCTAATATTTATATTTAAAAAAAATATCTATGTGTGTTTATATATTTTTTAAGTTTATTTATCCGTTATCTACTTCTTAATGATACTTAATTTTGGCTAGATAATGTGGGGTGTTAGTTAGAAATATTTAATTATTTATTTATCAGTATTCTTTAAATTTACTTGAGATATACCGATAAACTGTTAAAGAGAGTTAAGTGAATATTTTATGTGAATTAATAAAACGAATTTTAAGTAACAAATATGAGAAAAAAATTACACAATTTAAAAACAAACAACAAACAGTTTTAGTTCAAGTTTGTTTAAACCACATACAGTAGGATTTTATTCATTAGTGGCACCAATCCAAGTGGACATTCGTGATCAAATTACTTATATATAATTTATTGTACACCTGTCTTATATTATGTGTATAGTTTGTTAGTTAATTATTACCGCGAAACTAATGAGGACTTTTAACTGATTGTAAGAGATCAAAGGTAGAGTGTCCACCGCGGCTCCCGTGTACTTGAAGACGTAAAAATAGAGAAGTCCACTCAACACTTTCCCATAAATGTTCACCAAACGCCTTTTTCGCATATAAAAGCTAGTAAACAAATGTACCCATCTAAGGGAAGGGAAGTCGTTATGCAAAAATTTAATGTTTATACAATATACACCTTCCTATCCTAAATACATAAACCCGCGAAAATCCCCATTTATAGCCATTTTATACATGTGATTTTACTTGTTGACCTTTGATGGTA
Source organism: Marasmarcha lunaedactyla (assembly GCA_923062675.1). Classification (NCBI taxonomy): domain Eukaryota; kingdom Metazoa; phylum Arthropoda; class Insecta; order Lepidoptera; family Pterophoridae; genus Marasmarcha; species Marasmarcha lunaedactyla. The sequence continues at coordinate 23,422,684 of OV281353.1, forward strand.
CTTCACAGAAAGAGAAGATATTCAGATTTATGTAAATTGAAATAAAGGAGAGTTCACGTTTTGGGGTCGTATGTGGCTTTTCTTCTGAAGTTCAATACACTTTCGGGTATTTTAAGTTAATCATTCCATTGAAAATATGTGAAAAACCAGACGATATAATCCAGAATAACATTATACCCTTAAAAATATATATAGGTTTTTATATATAGAGTTATTAAGGTTAAGGTCTGACCATTTTTAAGCCCTGCGCCGAAGTACAAAAGGGTCCCATTGGTCTCGAGTCATCATCGTGTGTGGTCTCATCAGACGGAGTCAGTCTCAAAAAACACGATTAGGCAATTTAATACCGTTGAGGTTGATATTGTATTCCAAAGGCACATAATGTAAATGTATCAAGTACGGGCTTCATTTTGATTAATTTACGCGCGTATTGTCTTTCAAAGAGGTTCGACTTGATTTAGAGTGAAGGCGCTACTGCACTCGCCGTGAAAGAGGGACCTATGTGTCCTAAACTGTAATAGTTCGTTTCTTCAGAGACGATTGTAGGAACACAGAATTGCTTTCCATTTTAACATTTTTAAAAACTTATTAGAAAGAAATTGAGTTCTGGATAAAGCGGAGAATAAGTATTTTGATTATAAGATAAGTCGACACATGCAAATGTTTGGATTTAAACTCCTAATGCTTGCTAAGAATTTAATCCGTGTTTCTGATTTATTAAAATCATCTTTACTTTATGAAATTAGAGTTAAATTGGCTATCGTTAATTTTTTTTATTTTTTCGTTTTTCTATTTCGTATCACCATTTTATAAAATATACCGTTATGGAGATGATGAGAAAGCCACGAGCTAACACAGTGAAATTGTAATATATATCCATAGTATATTTTCTACTAAGCTTACACCAAAATCTTGTACAAATTCGCATGACGTACGAAACCCATGTGATAAAAAGCAATCTGTCTGAATTTCGTATTGTTATCGGTACCGGTCTGATGGTACTTCAACCTTCCAATTCAGATCCCTACAATCGAGAAAAAGGGCAGTTCTTTTCGGATGCTATAAGAGATATTATAAGGCTTGTGGTCGCTTTTTTCCTTGTTTATGTTGTAGGATCTCATTCAAAAATAATGGAATCGTGCCTGCCTTAAGGGTTATTTTGTCCAGCTCATCAATTATTTGTGATTTTCAGGTTTATTCTGATTTATTGTATTATATGTTGCATCTTCTAAATTGATCATGGGTAATCGAGACGTTGCAACATAAACAATTCAATTTAAGGTGGCTGTATTGTAAAGCGGCTGTATTGTAAAGGCACGTGGTATCCGCTACGCGCGTGCACGGTAGTACACACGTAGCGTTCCTCATACATCATGATAAGACATCAGTTTATATAAGATTTATTATGGGCACCATGTAAATTCCAATTAAAATATTTATTTATTAATATCAAACTAATAAATCTACCACCAGTTAGGAAAGACCCTCGAAAAGAAATGGCAAGAAACTGCAAAAGAGTCACTTTTAGTATTTTATATTAATACCAAATCATTCCTATCTCCAGCTGTTAGCTGGGCAACACTCCGGCAACTCCGCACGAGCATAATGCGGGAGCGAGCCATCGCTTTGGTCAACCATATAAGGGGGTAGTGAGACTGTTTTGTTTTTGAGTGTCAACGACGCTCGATATTTATCTGCACGAACCATAGAGTTAATTTAGCTTCATGGCAGGAACATACAAACCCACAAGCGTTACAAAACACACGTGATACCAAGGCTGCATATCCACGAGAGATGCGCTAAAATGCTCTTGTGTGCGCGGATAAGTGCTGAGCCGTGCGAGGATACATATACCGAACTCTTTTAAATTGTATGTTTATCAAGCACTGACTCGCTCATTCTTAACTTGCATGCCTGGCAAGAGACATTGGCGTACATATAAAAACCCCGCCCCTTTTTTTCCTTTTTCTCGAGATATGGGCTAAGTGACACTATGAAAATGCATTAGTCGATTATCGTTTAGCGCACACAGAACTTACCAGTACAATTTTAGTTTAAAAGTTTCTTTAATTCACACTTATACTTCATATATACGCATATTCGAATATTTTTTTTTTATTTCTTAAACGAAATATTAATTTTACCCCAAACGATTATCGTACAACATTTTTCTGTTATTAAAGTACCATTACCCTAATAGTCAAACCTTGGACTCGCCACCATCACCATCCCGTCCATACGTATATTCAAACTGAACTGCCAAACTCATTTAACTAAATACGAGCATTAACAAATGGGTCCTTTTTAATTACTTTTGTTTAGTTTAATGATTCTGCAAACCTTCCCGGTTTCAGGAAAACCCTTTCTAAACGCTAACTAAAATCTGTGAATTTAGTTAAATTAATTAATAAAAAGGGGTGTCCCGCGTTGGTTACATGGGCCGTTGTCGAAAAGGTCAAGAAAAACAATGAGGTCTAAATATGTATGTGACCATGCGTTTGAGTAGAGCCAGATCAAAGATGAAATGAAATATTTATTTATCAACATTGACAATTACTTGTTCTTATTGACGTCAAATAAAACATGACTCTACCACCAGTTCGGAAAAACCTTCGTGAAGAAGAACTGGTAAGAAACTTTACGGGTATATTTTTGTCAAAATAAATTAACAGAGTCTCTTTTTATATTTTACTATGTCTATATAAAGTTATTCTTATCTGCATCTGTTAGCTCGGCAGGTCTCCCTCCCTCCAAGTATCCAAACGTCGAATACCCTCGAACGGCACCTGTTTACGAGTTAACGCGTGATCCAGCCATCGCCCTCCTCCACCTCATGAACGAACACGTACAGTAATTATATAAATTTAATTATCGTAATATAACTTCCATAAAATATACATTAGAAATCATTATCAATACAAAAGTAAATTATGTTCAAATCTAATCTGATTCGTAAACGAATTGATTCTAATTGAAACCTTATGGTTAAGTCGGTAAAACAATTCGAGCCTTACTGATAGGTATAATAGTAGAGTATTACTTACACTTCGGACCATTTTACTGTATTAAACACAGTTGAACGCAAATAAAATACTTGACATATATCTAGGTAACAACATAAAAATGTACATCAACCAGTCTATTAAAGAAAACAAATTGTAAATCTAACTACTGCCAGGCGGGGATAGGAAACGTTTAGACCCATTACCGACTTCCCTCATTTTTTCTTACGCGCACGCTCAGATCCAAACAATTATGATTATCGGTTTGTGAGTTATGAGGGTTTCAAGTATGTAATTTTAGAAAATTGATTTTCGAGGGCTTATAGAATGCAACATTAATATTTCGGAGTGTTTACGGCGTGTTTAAAAAAAGTTATTATAACCGTAAAAAGTAAAGTAGAACGCAGTGTGGGTTTGCCTGCTTTAATGAGATCTGGAACTTAACCTACCTATAAATTAGAAAAACATGCTGAGGGTACTAATAAAACAAAATCGATCAATCCGTTTGAGAACTAAGATGTCTACCTAGCCTAACCTAACCTAACAAACACCCAAAAAGACATGTTAACCATATATGCACTTAAGCGCACAGAGTATTTAACTCCAGGTTAAAATATTGCTGCATGTATGTTTTGTCCAATAAAAATTAACAGTGGTGAATTGAAATTTTATTTCAAGGTTAAGGGTAACTTCGGTAGGAACTCGGCACTCAAGTCTAGACAAGTGAGCCTTTCGTGAACCGACCAGTAATTTAATTAGACGTTTGAAAGTGACGATGAAGACTAAGGTGTTACACGTCTATTCACGAGATACCTATTAACTCGTCGCTTGAAAGAACTTTACCAGTATGTACTTTTTTGTCAAGGGTAAAAAAAGCGTCCAATGAGAAGTCTCGCTTGTAGCGTCACTCTGTCGGGCGTGTATAATAAACACCCTTTTATAATCACCCGGTATTTCAATACACTTCAAAGCATTTTGCATACTTTTATAAGCCCTTTATATTTGGCTATACGGCTATTTTTATAACAAAAAAAATAGATGCATCAAAAACTCAAACCATTTAAGAACGCTTTTAAAGAATGCTCGAAGGTTTGATGATATTCAATGAGTTTGGCTGATACCTCCACAAATTCAACTTGGACGTAAAACAAAGGGGTCGTGTTGTTTCTCGTAAAAAATAACACCATCAAGATGACTCACAATTAGGCAAAATACAGCATACATTCTAAAATTCCCTTATACCTTAAAAATTGTGACGAAAAACATTTTCTTTATTACAAAAAAAGAAAAGAAAACGCCCGTTGATTAAAAATAAGAAACTGATAAATGTTTTGTGACGAACAGTGTAAATATGTATTATTTTGTTATTTCCCGTGAAAAATAACACCAACGAGATTACTCACAATTAGGCAAAATAAAGCAAAAATTCTAAAATTCCCTTATGCCTTAAAAATTGTGGCGAAAAAAATGTTGTTCATTACAAAAACTAAAGGATAAAGCCTGTTGATTAAAAATAAGAAACTGATGTAATGGTAATGCTCAAGAAATGTTTTGTGACGAACAATGAAAATATGTATTACTTTGCTGTTATCAAATGCGTGCTTTGTTAGAATCTCATTTTTAGTAATTTTGTCCAGACTTCGAAAAATGCAAGAAATTCTTTGTGTCCCTTCACGGAGAGGGCAGGAGGAACTAAAAAATGCTCTTACGCATACCTCGCCGCGCGCGATCGAGGTTATGTGGGACTCGTCACTCCGAGCCTACCAGAGCCTCTACCCACTAAAAAACCTCCTGAATGACTTGTGCAATTTTTTTGCCACATTGCCTTCATCTAAGCGGCGACCAATTGGAGAAAGAGGCCGCGCTAGTGGGGCCCAGAAGGGGTCACCCGCTGGGAATTACATAGCACTGAAGGTGCTCAAAGGACTGAAGGTGCATACACAGCACTGAAGGTGCTCAAAATAAAAAAAATTAAAATTGAATTAATTCGAATTTAAATTAGAATTAGAAGTTGCGGCCTTCGAGATCTAGTGTTAGTAGCGTGGCTAAGTTCGTGTGCGCGTTTCTCGGTCTAGCGATTTTTTCTAATCTATGACAGGGGTGGTATACGAGACTGAATCTCGAACAAGAGAACTGGGGTGGGTTTTGAGCTGCTGTTGCACTGTAGGTAGTTCAAGATCTCTGTGCAGGGCCGCGTTACGCACGTACCAAGGTGCGTAACGCACCTTGCGGCAGAAGGAATTTTGAACTACCTGCAGTTTGTGCAGGCCGGAGGGTTTGGCGTGGCAAGGATTGGCGAGGCGTACGTCATGACGGGTCTAACACAGGTCTTATAAAGCGTACGTTTGTTTCTGAAGGACATTTTACTTTTCCTACCTATAAAACTATGTAGGCGGCCTAAGTAAAAACGGGCGAGTTTCGTTACTCTATCGACGTGTGGCTTGAAAGAAAGCGTCTGGTCTAAGGTGAGGCCTAAGTATTTGGTACTGCGCGTCCAGGGGATGGGAATACCTAACATTCTAACTTGGAGATTGTCGGCGATACGACGGTGTTTGGAGACGAAGTAGACCGCAGAACTCTTGTCTGGGTTCACGTCGATATGCCATTTTTGAAACCATGCACCGAGGGCATTAATGGCCTTTTGGAGTCTGGTGATGAGATCCGGGACAATGAGGCCTTTGGTGTAAAGAGCGGTGTCGTCGACAAAGAGGGCGTGTTCGACGCCTTTCGGCGGATTGGGAATGTCGTTTGTGTACACGGTATACAATAGAGGGGCGAGGACTGAGCCTTGAGGGACTCCAGCCTTTATGGGACGAGGCGCGGAAAGTGTACCTTCGTGTCTAAAACGAAACGTACGGTCTTTGGGAAAGGACGCTATTATTCTAACTAGGCGATCTGGTAAGCCTATTTTATAAAGTTTATAAACAAAACCGCTGTGCCAGACTTTATAGAAAGCCTTGGCTACGTCAAAGAAAACTGCGACCGTTTTCTTACGCCGTGGATAGAAGCGGTCGAGTATGTACGATTCGATGGACTTGCTGAGGTCAGGAGTGCTTAGCGTGAAAGCCGAACTGATGGGGAATAATGAGGGGATCGCCATCCGTTGGAAACAGATGGCTCCTCCTTGAGGAGGCTGATGGGTCTGTGATTAGCCGGGACATTCAGAGGTTTACCCGGCTTGGGAATACTTATGACTGTCACTTCTTTTCAAGCTTTTGGAAAGTAGCTAAGGTCGACGAAGCAGGCATTGAAAATGATAGCTAATAAGGTAAACATCTATTGAGGCAGGTGCTTAAGTGCTTGGTTGGAAATTCCATCCGCACCCGGAGCCTTTTTGGACGTTTGACTTCTAATGGGAAGCGAGATTTTATAATTTGAGACTGTGATGGGTTCGATGGTGATGGGGAGAGAGTCCTTGCGGAGTCCGTTCTCCACCGCCTGGGTGTGGGAGGGATCCGCGGGTTGCGTGCTTAGCGAGCAATTTATTTTTTTAAGTAGTAGCTTATTAATACCAGCATTTATTTATTACAAGCCTAGAAAAGGGGAAAGTGTCTTTTGTGCTTGCAGTTTTAGTTTTGTATTTATATTATTACTTTATTATCTTAATGTTTATTATAATGCCTTTATATATTATATATATTTATGTCTTAACCACATATTATTTTATTTTGATTTTATCTATCATCCTTATTTTTTCATATGTTGCATTAAAATACATTAATATTTTATGAACATATTTTTCTTCTGGTATTTATTTTTCTTGATGACTATTTTGCCTATTTCGGAGCAGTAGTTTCAGAAAGCTTTTCTAGTTTTGCTCATCATGATTTCAGACAGGTTAGCAATTGAAATCTTGGTGCCAGTAAGGAGCTCAATATTTAATCTTTGGATGGTAAAGATTGGACACTCTGCTATAATGTGTTCGACAGTTTCCATTGCATCTGGCGACCAGAGCCATCCACCGAAAGAGCAGACTAGTCGTTTATTAAAATTTAGATTACAGCTTGAGGAATATGATTTTAAAATTGTTTATTTAAAAGGTAAAAATAACGTTATAGCCGATGCGTTAAGTAGAGTGACGATAACGTCGCAAGAACTTAGGAACATAAAATTAGGAACAAAAATAAATGTTATGACCCGGGCACAAAGAAAGAAAGAAAATGAGCTAATGAGTGAAAGTAATAATATTGGAAGCAACGTTAGTATTTCTGCCAACTTAAGGCCTGATCAACCGGTAGTTGCGGTATGTCCCATGATTCTATTGAATTAAAACTTATACAAGGAAAACATTTAGTTAAACTTAAAAAAATGACAAAAATAAGTAGAGATTGCTTTATATATGTAAAGAGTCAGTAAATTTTATATGTTAACCTTGATTATAGTCAGAAATTCATGCGAGCCGTATTTGCTGACATGATAAGGGAATTTTGTGAACGTATAGAAGTAAAAGAATTGTGTTTTATATTGAAAGACGAAAATAAGAATTTTATGAGTAATTTAAGAAATGAAATGAGTAGTAGAGAAAATTGGACCGGTCCACGTCTTAATATTTAAAAAGATATTTACAAAATAACTGATGACAAAGAAGAGAAAATAATATTAAATGATTACCATCAACTTCCGAAAAGCGGACATGCTGGGGTACGTAGAATGGTTAATAATATAAAAAAATAAATATTACTGGCCAGAATTAGAGTCAGATGTTAGAAAAATGCTAAGGAAATATGAAAAAATTCAAACTATGACATATTCGAAAAACATTCGAGAACCAATGGTTATTACTACAACATGCGAAACTGCTTTCGAGAAAGTATTTATTGACATTGTAGGTCCTATTGACAAAGATGAAAATTGTTATTGTTATATATTAACTCTTCAATGTGAGTTAACCAAAAATTTAGAAGCTTATCCTCTTAAGCAAAAAGACTCAGTCAGTGTTGCAAAACAATTCGGTAAGAACTTCATTTTAAGGTACGGTATTCTAAAAGTAATTGCCAGTGACAGAGGAGCAGAATTCGTTTCAGCTACTGTTGATCAGGTATGTAAATTGTTAAATATTGATAAATTACATTCAACTGCATATCATCATCAATCTATTGGTTCATTAGAAAATATGCACAAACACTTAGCAGCCTTTTTAAGAATTCAGTGTGATGGATATACGCAAACTTGAAGTGTTTGGTACCTTTCTGGTGTTTTGCTTATAACACTACTGTTCATAGTTCTACAAAATACACGCCATTTGAATTAGTTTTCGGAAAGCAATGTAATATACCGAGTAACCTTAAAAATATGTTTTACCTTTGTATAACCCTGATAACTACGTACAAGAATTAAGATATAGATTACAATTAGCTTTAAACGATGCAAAGCAGCGTTTAGTGCAAACAAAAATGCACGTAAATTAGACTATGATAAGAAATTAAATACTGTTACCTCTAAACAAAATGATAAGATCTTAGTGAAAAATGAAACTGCTAAGAAACTTGATGAATTATATAAAGGACCGTATACTGTTATAGAAGATGTAGAACCCAATGTTAAAATATTAAATAATGGAAAAATAGATGTAGTCGACAAAAATAGAACGAAACTGTTCCAATCTTTATTTAGGTTTATATAATAGAATACCTTTATTTTTGGTCTTAAATGTTAAGTTTATTGTACCTATAAGTAATATTGTTCGCGCGAAACAATAAGTAAAGTTAGATAGCTAGCATTTAATTTTTAGTAACCTAGCATTTTATTCAATAATTTTTTTGTAACTTTGTGTAGTTAATTATCTGGTTAGTTTTTGTTTCAATAATGTGACTTTATCCTTAGTTTTAGATTATCATGTGACGTATGTATCGCATAACATACTAAATTGTTACTATCCAACACTTTTATTGAATGTTTAATGTATGTTTAACAATTATGAATGTTTTTACCCGACTGCTTAAAGGTGGGTTTTGTTTCTTTTCATATTTCTACTGTACTTGATCTTTGATAGTGTTGAAAAAAAAACATTAGAATTAAGTTTTTTTTTTCAAAATTTCATCCCGGTGATGAGATGTGATAGTATATTACTTATGTACCTACTTGTGTGTTACAGTGTTTGTATAATTTTAAGTTCAGTTCAAATAAACAAGTCAGAGCGTTTGTACGTATGTTTCACTTAATAAGCAACCCGATCTCCTCATGGCGACCCTGCCGCGCAGTGGGACTCGGGCGCAGAGCGACGCCGCGAATTCCGCAAGCAAATTCCGATTGATTAACAACAAACAGTGAAGTCTCGCATTCTGTGTTGAGTATTAAGTGTTGTGTTCGCTATAAGCTTTTAATTTGAATTTTGAAATCTTACTATACTAGTTTATAAAGTTGTGCTTCATACCTTTGAAAAAAATATGGGTAAATCATACTCCAAAACCGAAGAAATAGAGGTGATAATAACGCAAACGGCTGCGCAACCGGCTGCGCAACCGGCTGCGCAACCAGGCTCCTCCGGAAGCAAAGCCCAAGCAGCCGACGCCGACTCCGGCTCTCTCCTGGAGAAAGCGTCCGGCCGCTCCACCTTCCCGTCCTATCCCAGCTCCCGTAGCTCCTGTAGGCCCGCGTCCCGCTCCGTCGTCTTCACCTCAGTCGTCGTTGGCTGAGGACATGAAGACCGTGTTCGAGGTTATCCAAAATGTCGATATTAGGGAAATCGCCGTACTCGCACGCAAACTGCGAGTCGCCCGCTCTCCTCAAGAGCGTCTACTCGCGTTAGCCGAGCGTCACTCGCTACTTCGTTCCTTATAAATTCTTTATTTAGATAATACTTTAAATAGTAAATATTATGCCTAGACCTGCAAATCCCGCGTCCGGCCGTATCAAACCCAAGGGCTTATCCCTAGTTTTATTTAACGCTCGTAGCCTTAGTACATACCTTCCTGAGCTCAAACCGTTCCTTTAGAACAACGAGCCAAACTTATTGCTTCTCCAAGAGACGTGGCTCACTCCAAACCGCACCAGGGGATTCACTATTCCCAAATATGCGTTCACTCGTAACGATAGGCCAAACTCCGACCTGAAATCAAGGGCTTGAATCTTGGCTCTTGAATATGTATGCGCGTGGGGTGTCGAAAACAAGCTTAAATTTGACACACACACAAAACAAATGCAATGATAATCACGCGAAAGCTGAAATTCGACACCCCCCGCTTGAGCATGGGCGGAATTTACATTGTCATGACAGGTGAGATGAAGTTGTTGGATATTACGATAGATAATAAACTAACGTTTAATACACACGTCAAAAAAATATGCCAGAAGACGATAGCCGCATACAAACAATTGGCCAGAGCAGCAAAAACCTACTGGGGACTACACTCTGAAGTGGTACGAACTATATATACTGCCACAATAGAACCCATAATTTTGTAAGCGGTTAGCGTCTGGGTACCAGCGACTAGAAAGCAGTGCATCAGGGAAAAACTCAATTCGAGCCAAAGAAGCTTTCTTCAAAAAATATGTCGCCATCATATCATATCAGCACACCATCAACAGTAATGGTAGAAACATTGATTCGTACAAATAATTGAGTTTACATTTAACTTGTCATCAGTATAGCCTTGGCCTAGCAAAACAAAGGTTATTTAAATTTTTTTTCTTTCTACTTTCATTTTTTTTATATTTGTGCTGTTTTGGTCCACTACATACGGTTGGTTTATGAATTAACGCCTATGAAAGCTGTGAGTTTATCACAAACACGTTTCTTGGCAGTTCTTCTTCACGCAGGTTTTTTCGAACTGGTGGTAGAGTCATGTTTTATTTGACGTCAATAAGAACAAGTAATTGTCAATGCTGAGAAATAAATTTTTGAATTTGAATTTGATGCAATAAATACTGCGGTAAATAATAAAATATTGCATGAAGCTAATCTGGGCTGTTTGGACGACGGCAATGACCACTCTACCCTGATGATATTTTCTAAGTACAGAAGGTGAATGACTAATGAACGAATGAATGAATTAATGAATGAACAAATGACTAATTTTGAAGGAGGAATTGATTCAGAAGGTGGTTAACCGGGTCAGAATTCATCTTGTAGGCTTTCTCGAACACGTTGAAATTCAAGGAACTATAAGTAATTGTCGCTGACACACCAGTGGATTCCCAAAAAGCAGCTTGTACGTTTTCGTGATATTTATTTAAGGTTAACCCTCATTTATAATCATAGAAAATCATAGCATGAAAATCTTCCCGCTAGTCGTTAGTGGTTGCAAACAAAAGAAGAGTGATTTATAAATAATCTTTGAAAACAAAAGAACTTGTAGTTTTAATTTCCATCAAGGATAATTGTATTGTAATTGTATTTCGGGAAAAAGAGATTATATTGACTCTGGTCCTTCACTCCCCATACACATTTTTGGGACAATCTAGGTGTATTATAATTTATTTTTAAACTTTTATTTTTATTATTATAGTCAGAGTGCTTTATCAACATTCTCGTGTATACGCAAAAGAAAAAATGAATTGTAGTACTTATAATGTTTTTACTTTAAAAAATGCTCTTTTAGCATATAGTAGAGACCTTTTCGATTGGTCATGCAACCATAGTATCAAAATTTTAAATAAAAACAAATATTACCAACTGGAAATGTTATAATTTTTTACTCACACACACACACACATGATGAAGAGGAAAGAAGCTGTTTTGTAAGTTTTTAAGCTGTACGGACTAAGTCAAGGATCATACCTAGAAGATTTTCGTTTAGCTGTTTGGCTTAGTCACCACCGCCTGCCAAAATTTGCTATATATTTCTATATATATCACAAGATCTGCTTAATTAGGGGCATCCAGTTGGTGTGTTTGTCTAGGGGTTTATTATTTTTGTTATACATCATCGTAAAGAGTGGTTATTTAATAATAAATAAAAGTTGAACATGTTTGACTTCACATATATTTTTCTTTAAAATGCATATGTATGTGAAAATCTGGCGAGAATTTGCTGGACCTCAGTCGACGTGATTTTTGTGCCATTAGTTATTGTGATTAAAAAATATTTTGAACTTTGGGCAAGTGTGCTTGTTCAGGAGCAACAGTTGATAATTGGATTGTTGAGTTAAGAAAATTTCGGGGAAGCTTTGAAGATGAAGCGAGGACAGGATGGCCGTCAATCGCAGTCACTCAAGATAATTATCCTTACAACCGCCCTATTTCTGGAAGGCCACACTGTTTGTGACAAATAAGAATTAACTTACTAAAATATGTTTTTTGGTTTTTCTGTACTTTAAAATCTGTAATTATTTTCTACGTAATCTGTAAGTATAAAGTTCATTCATTGTCAATAAATAAATAAATATTCCTACCACGCCTACACATACACATCCTAATACGAGTCAGTTCCAGGTTCCATAAGTAGTGTGTGTCGCAATCACATATATTTTTAACAATATTCCAACAAATTATGTGTATCAAAATATGTGCCCATTTTTTTCGTGGAATGAATATCACCTTGTTGTTATACCAATTACCAAAGTTACATTTAAAACTATAAAAAAATAAGCCCGAAAAACCAAATTTTTTGATCATACAGTTTGAATTTACCTCGCTTCCTGTTTTACATAATAAAATAATCTTGGTTCAGATTTACCACACAAGCGGTACAGCCATGACAGCGACTGAGGAAGTTATTAAATGCAATGAACCAAGATAATATATAACTGGCATTACCTGGAAATATTTATGAATGTACGGGATAAAAGTTTGTTGAAGAGAGGCGAATTGAGGTGATAAACAAGATGTAGTTTTTATTTGTTGTGCTAAAATATTGCGTCAATTTTTGAAACTATACATAAAACATTGAATTGAACCATTTAAATATTGATACGTATTTTGGTTTGTTGTTTTTTTTTTGTCGTTGTTTTTCATTAATAAAATGTTATAAAATGTATACCTTACTGCATGGCTTCTATAAATAATTAGTACAGAAAGATGAATTTTGTGTTTTAATTCTAGATCTTGATAATGCAGGAAAAACGACTTATCTGGAAGTCACTAAAACAAAATTTACTAAAAAGTACAAAGCGTTGAATTCCAATAGACTAACCACAACTGTAGGACTTCATATTGGGAAAATTGATGTTGGTGGTGTTAGACTCAGCTCCTGGGATCTTGGGGGACAACAAGAACTACAGTCTTTGTGGGATAAGTATTATGCAGAATGTCATGCTGTTAACTTTTGTTGTAGACTCTTCTGACAGAGATAGAATCTCTGAGTCAAAGGAAACCTTTCATAAAATGATAGCTTCAGAGCATTTAGGAGGAGTGCCACTTTTGGTTCTTGCCAACAAACAAGACATTCCAGACTGCATGGGAGTTCACACAGTGAAACCAATATTTAACTGCCCACCTAATAGGTGCCAGGGACATTATGCTGATGGCCACTTCAGCTTTGAATGGGGTTGGCGTGGACGAGGGCATTCTCTGGTTGGTGGACTGCATCAAAAGGAACAGCATAGACCGGCCGTCGCGCAATCACGAAGATAGCTTATAATACACTAAAATGCGTCACTGCCTCGCCCGGGGCACACGCCTACACTGTATTATTGTGTAGTGATGAATATTTGCTTAAGGTGCAATACATTACATCATTTCGTTTTTGTGGCTTTCATTTCGCATCCCCTCGGGAACCTGAACTAAAGTAGTTCATGGAGATTCTAATATTGAATTAATAGTCGTGATATCAAGTACAAATGTCTATGAGTACAAACTACAACGATACTTCTTTTGCTCAAATAAGTTTTTCTTTTACAGGACCATTAGACAGGACATAGACGGCCTGTTTGGTATGTTGGTAAGTAGCCTTGCCTTCCATGCCAGAGGTCCCGGGTTCGAATCCTGGTAGGGGCAGATATATTTGCTTTCTAGTCATGGATGTGTATTTACGTTTATTTAAGTTTATTTCTAATGTTTATATATAAAAAAAATATTTACGTGTGTTTATATATTTCTTAAGTTTATTTATCCGTTATCTAGTATCCATAACACAAGTTCTTTAATGATACTTAATTTGGGCTAGATAATGTGGTGTGATTGTTAGAAATATTTATTATTATTATTATTAGTTTACGATAAGATTGTTGCGATTCTAGCTCGATCTTGGGTCACGGGACCGTTAGCCTCACTGTTGTCAGTGGAAAATTGATGAATAATAGACGCCTATCTATAAGATTAACCTAAACCCATATCGATCATAGTTTTTAACCTCTTCACGATTAAAAGATGTCAACTTTACAAATTCGGTACTAAGAATTTGAAATCTTTTAGGATGTTTGATACCTCTGCAATCCTTACTTTTTAAAGATATACTTAGTAAAAAATTACTAAAATTTTTGTCTGAAAGAAAGAAAGAAAGAAAAATGTTTATTTGATACCATATACAATTTAACCTTATAACTAATAGAAACCAAAAATAGTTTCTAAGTTTAACATTAATAATTTGTGTACTTGTTTTATAACATACATATAAGCTAAATCTGTCAATATGGTCATCAAAATGGTCTCCGCTCAGCTTTATGTCGCGGCAGGAGCCACGACGCTGGTTTTCTGCGGACGCCCCAGTGCTAATTTCTAAAAATATAACAAAAATCTATAAAGTATTCTATATAAAGCGAAGGAACTTGTACGGACTTATAACAGTAAACATTTTTATAACAAAGCTAATTGTGTTCATATTTTATTTTATTGCTTTTCATTTGATCTCCTATTGAAGCAGACGCTTACTTGAATTTCTCTTCAAATTAATATATCCATTACATAGAAATTTACTCCGAAATAGTTAAAGTGCTATTGTTCGTACGTGCTATTTTCCTGTGTTTGTCGATCAAAAAAGTGCTGTGCGTAAACGTGCATCCGCCTCCGCCGCCCTTCCTGCGAGACAGTGAAGTACCATCTCTGTCTCTGTCATTTACACGAGTGGATCTTTATCTCTCGCTTGCTCTGCGTACGAAGAAACCCGAGTGAAGTGGACATGACGGTTTGCGCTGGATGCAAACGTACCCTCAATGCTAATGAAAAAACTATCTGCAGCAATTCTTTATGCTCGAAGCCCTATAGCCTATTATGTGTAAATCTTACATCGTCTAAGAAACAGGAAAAATGGGTATGTCCAGCATGTTCGTCCAAGCTGCCAAAAGGTGACAATAACAATACTCCAGTGAAGCCTAGTGAACAGCAAAACACAGCTCACTCCCAGGACCTGCACCCTGGATGCGAGAGTCGTTCAAACGTCACTGTGAGACGCCATAAATCACCATCTTATGAACAAGCTCAAAATCATCCTTCTCCAGAGTATACAATCGAGTCCCTGATAAAACAACTCCCGACGCTCATAAAAACAGCCTTAGCTAATGAATTGCAGCCAGTCAAAGAGCAAATCAGTAACTTAGAGGCTTCTATTAAATTTATTAGTGCTCAGTACGAAGACATGGTGTCACGCTATGAAAAGACGTCATCAGAAGTAAAATCACTACGTGAAGAAAATACTGCTCTCCGCCGCGATATTGAGACCTACGAGGCTCACATAAACCATATCGAGGCCGACATGGCGCGACAGCAGCAGTGGTCTCGGCTACAGAATGTCGAGATCGTTGGCGTTCCCGAGTCGAAAGAAGAGGCTACTGTTGACATCGTTGTCAAGGTTACTAAGCATTTGGGTGTCACTATAACTCCAGAGGAGGTCGAGTTCGCGCACAGAGTGCAGCCGCGTCGAGCCACCGCAGCGACCAAGAACTCTCGAGCCCTCGTCGCCCGTTTTAGGAACCGATCTACCAAAGACGCCGTGATCGCTGCAGCTCGGAGGATCCGTGGTTTCGCACCTAAAAATATAGGTATAGGAGGTGAAGTCAGCAATAATACTAACAAAGTTTATATCAATGAGCACCTAACATCAGCCAACAAAAAATTACTTAAAGAATGCAAGTTAAAAGCAAATAACTTAAACTATAAATATACTTGGACAAAAAATTGCACTATCTTTGTTAGAAAGAACGAGACTTCACTACCTATGACTATAATGACTAATCATGATTTAAAAAAGATCATTTAAAAGTGTCACCATTAATTGCTAATTATTTTTTGTCACACCTTAATCGCTTAATTAATACTTTCCTGGTCAATCACACTTACATAGAAACACACACACATTACATATATACATTTCGCAATAATACAAACATCTCACATAAATCACCTCAATTACTTTTAACACGCTCATTCGCTCACTCTCACTCGATTTATAATACAGTACATATAACTAACCAAATTTTAAATTGGTTTGAACACTATAATTTACTATTAAAAGTCAAAAGTGACAGTTTGAATATTTGAACCCCATTTTTAAACAGCAAAATAAAATAATAAATAAAATATTTATCATTGATCAAAATGGTTGAGAGTGAAAGTGAGGACGAAGATAGCAAAAATAAAAGTGATAGTGAAACCAGAAGTTGCCAATCTATTATTCTTAACTCGGAACACAAACTAGAAAAACGGAAAAGAAATATGATAGAAAAAAGTGACGAAAGTAGTGAAGATGGATATATTACGGTTTTAAGAAGAAAACCTAAGCGTTTAATAATAAGCGAGCTAGGAGACGAGACAATTCAAGAAAAATCAATGGAACAATCAACAGGCCAAAGTAAACAATTTGAGGTAAGCATAACCTCTACCGAACATTTGCCTAAACAAATGTCAATGGCAAAGTTGCTGAAAAACGAAAATATTATCAATATTACAAGGGTGAGATACAAAGGACCTTTCAAAGCCTTGATAAGATTTACAAATAAAAATGATGCTCTGAGACTAATTGAAAACCTTAAATTTAAAGAAATGCAATTACGATATCAGCTTACTTATGAAACGACCGTAAGTTACGGCGTGGTTAAGGGCATAACTATTGATACTTCGGAAGGAGATCTCCTGGAACTTTTCGAAAGTGAGGCAGAAATATTATCAATAAAGAGATTGAAAAGATTGGATCAAAACGGAAAATGGGTTGATAGTGAGTCAGTTCGAGTTGGATTTAAAAGTTCAAATCTACCTGAAAATATTAAGATTTACAGTATTAATTCCAAAGTGTTTCCGTTCATATTTCAAGCTTCTCAATGTACGAGATGCTGGAAATTTGGGCATTTCATAAAATATTGCCCATTCAAAAAGATAACATGCATTAAATGCAGCAAAGAACATAGTACATGTGAAACTGAGGTATATAAATGCGTCAATTGCAAAGGCCCTCATATGGCAATAGACAGATCTTGCCCTGCTTTTCTGAAAGAAAAAGAGATTCGTCAACTAATGAGCGATAGAAACGTACTGTACGTAATACAGAGTAACACTACAACAGCTTTTAACCATAAAACCTCCAAAAACACAAAACCCTAGTAATATAAACAATAACCCCCAAATTCATGAAAATTTTCAACCGCTTAATGATGATCAACCAAGTGCCCTACAAGCAAAGAAGCTATATAGCAGTGCAGTTAAAACAAAAGTTACAGTACACAGAGAAAATAATACCACAGATGAAAAAGAGACTCAAAATAAAAACAATAAGAATATACAATTCAAGTCAAACATGCACAAATCATCACATCGAAAGCAAAACTTTGTGGAATTAGAAAAACAGTATATGGAGAATATAGAAATAGAAGAATCGAATATACATAATATGGAATTTGAGTACGGTAACAATGAAGGAGAAAACCAAACAAATAATGAAAAAAGTGACCTCTTAAGAAAGTTAAAAGAAGTAAAACTTTCAAAAAGATCTTGGGAAGAAAAAATCCTTATAATTATTAAAGTTTTAATAAGTGAAATTAAAACATTATTAGTTAACTATATATCAAAAGGGGACCTTATGAAAACCATTCTAACAACGTTAAATGGATAGCAGCACATACAACACTTTAGTTAATTTACAATTTGCTCAGTGGAACTCACAAAGTCTTTACCCCAAGTGGCTAAGTCTTGAAAATCTACTTATTCAACAGAAAATCCATGTGGCTATTATTTCAGAAACATGCCTGAGCTTGGACACCATCCTTGGTATAGCACAATCAATACTAGCAGAACCAACGTCTAACGCTGCACAAATGTTATACGATGTGGTGGCGAGTGCTCATCAGATAGATAATTAAGTAGTTTCTTTTTTTTTTCAATGAGTTTACTCAACTGTGTCCTACAATAGGGCTGACATGTTAAGTACAAAAGCCCTTCCAAAATAAAGAATAAAAAATAAAAAAAATACTTTTTATAATAATTTACTAATGCACGATTTTAACATAGCTCTGATCACTGAAACTTGGTTATGTGATAGTATTCTAAACACAGAGATCTGCAATGCTCGATACGATGTGTTCTGGAGGGACCGCTCCGGCGATGGCGCGGTGCTCGGCGGCGGCGTCATGGCGATCTGTGACATACAGCTGCATGCGCGTGCGCGCCCCGAATGGCAGCGCGCGGGTCTGGAAAGTTTGTGGGTCTCGGTTCCCGGCGGCAACCTCGCCGCGCGACCCCGCGCCCCCGCTCCGCCGGACCTACACATTGGTGTTGTTTACATCCCGCCGAATCGATGCATTACATTCTCGCTCCGATCGCCACGCGGTGCGGACGTGCAAGCCCCGTTCTCCGTTGATCGGTCCTTTCCCGCTATTCCGTGGCGCTCAGTCTACTGACGTCACAGTTTAGCGTGTTGGTTCCGTGCTACGGTTTTCAAGGTTTTCTACTCCCTCTGAGTGCTATCGAAGTGCGTTTTTTTTTCTTTGCGACTAAGCCCCTTAGTCTTCAAAGTGCTGTGCTAAGTTGTGTTGTGCTTGTGCTGAGTGCAGTGTTGTGCCCAGCGTAAGTAGTCTGGTTTCAGTGCAAAGGATACTTAACGGTGACAACGAATTTGTACTGAACCAGTCCTTTTATTTTTATTTTTTTATTTCTCTTCTCTATTTTATTTATTTTTCTCCTATTTCATATTTATTTCTATCATATCTGTGTGTTTTTCGTGTGTGTATTTGTCCTTTCTGTCGGTAAAGGTTGACCCTAACGCGGTCAACTCTTTACCTGCGTACCCTTTTTTTAGGTTTCTAGGTAGTGGCCTTCGGCGTACTACGGTTAGTTTTAAGTTATTCTCCCCAGCCCCCCTACCGCTGGTAGGGAGGTTTGCCGCTAGGTTTCGCTAGGTTTTTATTTAGGAATTCTAGGCATAAATAGGTGCTAGGTTTGCTAGGGAACCTAGGTATACATTATATATTTATATATTACATATTATCCCAAGCCCTCCAATGGACCTTGTAAACATTCTTAGGTCGTTCGCCCAGGCGCTCGCTGCGTCCGGCATCCCCATCCCAGATGACGTACTAACGCAGGCCTTACAGGCATCTATCGCGTCCCCGATCCCTCAGGCCTCAACCCCGGCCCCTCAGGCCTCAACCCCGGCCCCTCAGGCCTCAACCCCGGCCCCTTAGGCCTCCAACGTCGAGACCCCTCAGGTCTACAGCTCTTCCTCGTCTCCCGCCTCGTCCGAGATGGACTGCGAATCGGTCGCATCCTCTCACGCGTCGCGTCGCAAGCGTACCGCTCCCGGGAGCGACTCCGAACCCGCGTCTGATACGTCGTCAGATGCCGTCACCTTAACCGGCTCTCCTGAGCCCGCGTTTCAACTTGTCGCCAAGCGCTCCAAGAAGCGCTCGAAGAAAGCTTCGGTATCATCAATACCCGAGCCCTCCCCGGTGTCTTCAACACCAGCCCCCGCGCCGTTAAAATCGCTCGAAGTAACCGCGCCTCCGTTGGTCCCATCGAAGCCAGCGACGCGCTGCGCTCCCGTCCCGCCGAAACCTCAGCTCCCTCCGCCCGTCTTCCTGCGTGAAAAAGCGCGCTGGACCGCGGTTTCAAACTTGTGCAAGGAGCACAAAATTAATTACTTAAAAGCAACCAATGCAGGCGACACAATTAAAATCCAGGTCGCGACCGTCGACGACTTCCGCGCGTTCACTCGGTTACTTTCTTTAAAACAAATAGCTTATCACACCTACGCCCTCCCTGAGGAGCGTAAGATCCGCGCAGTACTACGGGGCGTCCCGTTCGAGCTCGAGAACGAAGAAATCCTCGAGGACCTTAAGTCTCAGGGTTTCCCAGCCATAGCAGTGCACAAGATGCACTCCAACCGCGGTAGGCGTTTTCCCTTAGCTCTGGTAATCCTTACCAACACTCCAAACTCGAAGGAGATTTTCAGAGAGGCTCGCACAATTTGCGGACTCTCGAACATCTCCGTCGAGCGTCCCAACCCCCGCGGTCACTCTGGGCAGTGCCACCGCTGCCAGCTATATGGCCACGCAGCGGCTAACTGTTCAGCTCCCCCCAGGTGCGTAAAGCGCCTAGATCCCCACATCACTAAGGAGTGCACTCGCACTCCCGAATCCACTTCCCCACCTGCCTGTGTGCTGTGTGGCCAGTCCGGCCACACAGCAAACTACAGGGGTTGCCCGTGCGCTCCGCGCTCCACCGTCAAGAGGGTCGCGCCTAAACCGGCGCCGCCGCTCACTCCCACTAACTTCCCGCCGCTGCGCAACCGGGGTCCCCCGGAAGCAAAGCCCGTTCAGCCGACGCCTACTCAGGCTCTGTCTTGGAGGCAGCGTCCGGCCATTCCACCTGCACCTTCCCGACCCATCCCAGCTCCCGTAGCTTCCGTAGGGCCGCGTTCCGTTCCGTTATCCGTACCTCAGTCGTCGTTGGCTGAGGATATGAAGACCGTGTTCGACGTTATTCAAAACGTCGATATTAACGAAATTTCCGTACTCGCACGCAAACTGCGAGCCGCCCGCTCTCCTCAAGAGCGTTTATTCGCGTTAGCCGAGCATCACTCGCTCCTAAGTTCGTTGTAAATTTATTTTTATTTTTTTATTTTTGTATAAAATCGTGAATAAGTAAATTACTATGTCTAGACCCGCGAATCCCGCGTCCAGTCGTATTAAACCCAAGGGCTTATCCCTAGTATCTTTTAACGCTCGTAGCCTTAGCACTAACCTTCCCGAGATTAATCTGTTCCTTCAGAACAAAGAACCTGACTTATTCCTTCTCCAGGAGACATGGCTTACTCCAAAACGCTCCAGGGGATACGCTATTCCTAAGTACGCGTTTACTCGCAACGATAGGCCCAACTCCGACGGTTACGGCGGCACCGCTATATATTACAAAAGAGGCTTCCATTGCTGTCCTCTCCCTACCCCTCCTCTCCTCAACATGGAGGCCACGGTGTGTAGATTGGCTATGACTGGTCATCCGACCATCATCATAGCTTCAGTCTACATACCGTGTGGCTCCAATCCAATCCGCAGCGACTTTGAGGCCATTCTCGCCCTCGGCCATTCAGTCATTATGTTCGGAGACTTTAACTCCAAACATACTGACTGGACGTGCCTATCGACCAACACCAGCGGTATCGCTCTCCTCGACATCACTAACTCCCTTGACTTAGACGTCATATCCCCCATCACTCCCACTCACTATCCCAACAACCCGACCTACTCTCCTGACATCCTCGACTTTGCAATTATCAAGCGAATCAATCTTGATCTAAGGTCTATCGAACCGCTCGATGACCTAGGCTCCGACCATCGCCCCGTCTCCCTCGTGCTAGGTACGCCTAACGTTAACGTCACACCTCCTTAGACCTTTACCAATTGGAAAGGCTTTAAAAATACGTTAGTTTCAGCCTTAGAGGCCCCTAACTCTCCACTCGCGATTTCGCCCGACCAATTAGATAGTCCGGATAAAATAGATTCATTAGTCAATACTCTAACTGATGCTATTAACACAGCCATCAACGACAACGAAAAGGTTGCTAAGCAAAGCAAACCCGCGCTTCCACTAGCCGTTAGCAATCTCATTAAAGCCAAGAACGCGGCTCTCCGGAGAGCAAAGAAATATCCCACGCCAGCATACAGAACAGCTGCGAATCAGCTTCAACGTAAAGTTAGGTCTCGCCTCGCGGAACTCCGTGACACTCAGTTTAACGATCTCATGGCGTCATATCTCCCCGTCCCACCAAGCGTATTATCGAATGGCCCGAGCCTTACGCGTAGACACCGCCTCTCACGTTCCTCCTCTCACTCGTCCCGACGGCACCATTGCTTTCGAAGTCGAAGAGAAAGCCGAATGCTTCGCCGACAGCTTAGCGGCACAATGCTCGCCCAGCACGCAACCCGCGGATCCCTCCCACATCCAGGCGGTGGAGGACGAAGTTCTCCGCAGAGAATCTCTCCCTATCACCGACGACCCCGTCACAGTCTCTAATGATGAAATCTTGCTTCTCATTAGAAAGCAAAAGTCCAAAAAGGCTCCGGGTGCGGATGGAATTTCCAACCACGCACTTAAGCACCTGCCTCAGCAGGTGCTTACCTTGTTAGCTATCATCTTCAATGCCTGCTTCGACCATAGCTACTTTCCAAAAGCCTGGAAAGAAGCGACAGTCATAGGCATTCCCAAGCCGGGTAAACCTCTGAATGTCCCGGCTAATCACAGACCCATCAGCCTCCTCAAGACAATGTCTAAACTTCTCGAAAGAGTCATACTCTCTCGAATGCGGAACCATCTGTTTCCAACGGATGGCGACCCTCTCATCATTCCCCACCAGTTCGGCTTTCGCGCTAAGCACTCCTGCCCTCAGCAAGTCCATCGAATCGTCGAATACATACTCGAAGGATTCTCTCAGCGTCGTAAAAAAACAATCGCGGTTCTCTTTGACGTAGCCAAGGCTTTCGACAAAGTCTGGCACAGCGGTCTCGTTTTTAAACTCTATAAAATAGGCTTACCGGCTCGCCTAGTCAGATTAATAGCGTCGTTTCTTAAAGACCGTACTTTTCGATTCAAACATGAAGGCACGCTCTCCGCGCCTCGTCCCATAAAGGCTGGAGTCCCGCAAAGCTCAGTCCTCGCCCCTTTGCTGTACACCGTGTACACTAACGACATCCCCATCCCGCCGAAAGGCGTCGAACTCGCCCTCTTTGCAGACCATACCGCCCTTTACACTAAAAGTCAAGCGATCCCGTATAACATCACCAGACTCCAAAAGGCCGTAAACGCCCTCGGTGTTTGGTTTCAAAAATGGCGTATCGATGTCAACCCAGAAAAGAGTTCTGCTATTCAATTCGACCACAAATGTCGTAATCGCCACAACGATCCGCAGATTCGTATGTTAGGTATTCCCATCCCCTGGAAGCGCACTGTCAAATACTTAGGCGTCACCTTAGATCAGACGCTTTCTTTCAAGCCACACGTCGATAGAGTAACGAAACTCGCGCGTTTTTACTTAAGCCGTCTATATAGTATGATAGGAAGAAAAAGTAAAATGTCTTTTAGAAATAAACGTACGCTTTATAAGGTCTGCGTTAGACCCGTCATGTTATATGCTTCGCCAGTCTTTGCCCACGCCAAACCCTCCGTCCTGTATAAGCTGCAGGTAGTTCAAAATCTCTTCTGCCGCAGGGCCACAAACGCACCTTGGTACGTGCGTAACGCGGACCTGCACAGAGATCTTGAACTACCTACAGTGCAACAGCACCTCAAAACACTCTCAGAATCGTTCTTCAAACGCGCCGAATCCCATCCCAATCATCTTGTTCGAGATTCAGTCTCATATACTGTTCCTGTGTTAGATTCGATTTACAAAATCGCTAGACCAAGAAACGCGCACACGAGCGAACGCACGCAGTTAACTTTAGATCTAGAGGCCCTTCAGGCCGCAAATTCTAATTCTAACGTAAATCCGAATTAATGCAATTTTATTTGTCAATTTTTAATGTTTTTTATTTATTTACTTTTCTTTTTTGAGCACCTTCAGTGCTATGTAAATCCCAGCGGGTGACCCCTTAAGAGCCCCGCTAGCGCGGCCTCTTTCTCCGATTGGCTGTCGCTCAGATGAAGGCTGAGTGGCAAAAATGCACGAGCCGACAGGGGGTTTTTAGTGGGTATGGTTCTGGTAGGCGTCGGGACGAGTCCCACATAACTCCGATCGCGCGCGCGGAGTATGCGTCAGAGCATTTTTTATGTCCTCCTGCCCTTCCCGTGGAGGGGAACCAAAAAAAAAAAAAAAAAAAAAACGATGCATTGCGGAGCGTATACGTTCTTTTATAGATTTATTTAACGAAATCATTAATATGCATCCAGGTGACAACTTTTTAATCGCCGGAGACTTTAATTTGCCTTGTTTAAAATGGAGTTCGTATGACCCGATATTTCTACAGAAGGGTTCGGTTGAAGTTCAGACAGTAGCTGCTGAAATGATTAATTCGCTATACTACAACGGATTAAAACAATCAAATTCAATTTTAAACTCGAACCTAAACACATTGGATTTAATTTTTTCTAACTTTGAATTAAATATATGCAGGTCTCATAGCCCCCTTGTTCCTGAGGATAATTATCATCCTTCAGTTGAGTTCGACATTTGTGATATATTGGTCCCACATATGAAGAACAAATGCCACACAAAATATATGTTTAAGAAAGCAAATTATGATGCCATTAATACAGAATTAAATAAATATGATTGGTTAAAATTATTCGACAAATCTGACATTGAAAACATAATACATATTTTTTATGACATTTTATATAAATTAATAGATAAGTACGTCCCTCGTTTGGAGGTCTCAGGAGCACACCAGTACCCGGTGTGGTACAGTCAAGCACTTATTCGACTCACCAAGGAAAAAGCTAAATATCATTCGTTGTGGAAACGTTTTAATAATCCAAATGATTACTTTTCCTTTTCAATGCTCAGGGCGCGCCAGAAAAAATTACAAGCAGAATGCTACAAAAACTATATTGAATGGTCACAAAATATGATAAAAACATCGACTAAGTATTTCTGGAAGTATGTGAATTCAAGAAGGAAATGTAATTCATCTTACCCGGGGCGTATGAATTATCTTGATTCATGTTTCAGCGGTGGGTCGAATATTTGCGCGGCTTTTAATGACTTTTTTATGAAAAACTTTAGTTTACCTCTGGACAATTATGGTACCCTTACTACACCGCAGTTCCTCGATACAGAATCGATAGGTACTCTTAGGATCAACGTGGACTATTGTGAAAAATTGTTGAAGGGACTGGATATCACAAAGGGCTCGGGTAGTGACAACTTACCACCAATTTTATTTACGAATTGCGCGACTGCCTTGTCATTACTTTAATCTTTAATCGTTGTTTTGCTGAAGGGTATGTTCCTTTACTGTGGAAAATAGCGCACATCATACCTGTACACAAAAAAGGGCCTAAGACATCAATTGAAAACTATCGTCCGATTTCCAAGCTAAATGTTCTTAGTAAAGTTGCCGAGAGAATTGTGTACAATCATATATATCCTACAGCCTGTAAAATGATTCCCAATGAACAGCATGGATTTATGAGAAATCGCTCCACTTGCACTAACCTCGCTATTTTCACTAATGATGTTCTGTCAGACATGGAGGGTGGGGGGCAGGTTGATGTGATCTACACTGATTTCGAAAAAGCATTCGACCGTGTGGATCATGTCATCCTGCTGCGCAAGCTTGATGAAATAGGAATATGCGGTACTTTGCTAAGATGGGTAGAATCTTACTTGCGTAATCGAAGTCAGGCTGTTGTACTGGGTGGTTTTTGTTCTTTCTATCCCCTCTGGAGTCCCACAGGGATCTATACTAGGGCCGTTATTATATTCTGTTTACCTTTACGATATCGGACAATCCATCCAGTATGCTAAATTTATTATGAACGCAGATGACACCAAAATCTACATGAAAGTTAGGGACCTGTTTGACAGCCTTAAATTACAGGAAGACCTAAATCGCTTATCACGGTACTATTCACTGAATAGAATAAACATTAACGTCAATAAGTGTCTACATATTACTTTTTCCCGTAAGAGCAATCGTTTGTCAATGAACTATTATTTCAATAATACAGAAATTTCCAAAACCGACCTTGTTCGTGACCTAGGGGTGGTTCTTGATGCAAAGCTGAGTTTCAATGATCATGTCACGCATATAGTTACCAAAGCATACAAGAATCTGGGTTTTGTATTAAGAACCACTGTTCCTTTTACAGATAATATGTGTCTGAGAATTCTGTATTATTCTTTGGTTCGCAGCACACTGGAGTATTACAGTTCTGTTTGGAATACGCAGTATATTGCTTATAATCATGCTATAGAGTCTATTCAAAGAAAATTTCTAAAGCACCTAAATTATCGACAATCACAGACTCATATATCTTACCCAGAAGCATGTAAACAACACCGTATGCTAACACTACAGAGCAGACGTACTCTTCTTGATATGTTGTTCTTGTATAATATTTGTAATAATAATATAGACGGCACTAAACTAACTTGCCTCACTCTTAATCTGCGCACTCCTTCCACTAGAACTAGACATACAAATCTTTTCTATCCACAACACACAAAAACCAATTATACACGAAACTCAATCATAAACAGGATACAGGACACTTATAATAAAATATTCTCACAAGTCACTGATATATTTCATGAAAGCAAGGCAAAATTTAGGCATAACATTATAAAGTAAAAAATTTTAAAGATACAAACTCATACACACATCTACTCATAAACTCACACACTACACACACAAACACACACACATACACATACTCAAACAATTTAATTTACTATTATAATTGACCATGACCTCACTTTATAAATTGATGTATTTATCTAATTCATTAAAATGTATTGGTAGGTGACTGCTACATGTATTCAAAACAAAATTGTAGATCCATAATTGGCTGTCAGCATTTTATAGATTATTAACAACTGTAATTAAATTAAGAGCTGTGGATTTTGTAATAAATAAATAAATAAATAAATAAAAGTAAATATATTATAAATATACAAAATAAACAGTACATAAAACTTAACAAAAAAAAAATACAGTAACGCACTAACTTAAAATTAACAAATACATATACAATATAATACATCCAAGAAATAGTTCAGAATCATTTAAGATTTTATTTACTTGTTTGTTTGTTTGTAGATGCACATATATTCCAGGCTACAAGCATTATGCAATTTACATTTAGATTTTTTAATATTAATTAATTTATTTTTATTTAATTTATTTATTTATTTATTTATTATTATTTTTACTTTTTTGTGTTAACATTCTAATTTCTCTCTGTACCTATTTGTTAATTCAGTCCTGACTTTTGCAGTTTTTTTTTTTTTTTTTTTTTTTGGTTCCCCTCCACGGGAAGGGCAGGAGGACATAAAAAATGCTCTGACGCATACTCCGCGCGCGCGATCGGAGTTATGTGGGACTCGTCCCGACGCCTACCAGAACCATACCCACTAAAAAACCCCCTGTCGGCTCGTGCATTTTTGCCACTCAGCCTTCATCTGAGCGACGGCCAATCGGAGAAAGAGGCCGCGCTAGCGGGGCCCTTAAGGGGTCACCCGCTGGGATTTACATAGCACTGAAGGTGCTCAAAAAAGAAAAGTAAATAAATAAAAAACATTAAAAATTGACAAATAAAATTGCATTAATTCGGATTTACTGAAGGGCCTCTAGATCTAAAGTTAACTGCGTGCGTTCGCTCGTGTGCGCGTTTCTCGGTCTAGCGATTTTGTAAATCGAATCTAACACAGGAACAGTATATGAGACTGAATCTCGAACAAGATGATTGGGATGGGATTCGGCGCGTTTGAAGAACGATTCTGAGAGTGTTTTGAGGTGCTGTTGCACTGTAGGCAGTTCAAGATCTCTGTGCAGGTTCGCGTTACGCACGTACCAAGGTGCGTTTGTGGCCCTGCGGCAGAAGAGATTTTGAACTACCTGCAGCTTATACAGGACGGAGGGTTTGGCGTGGGCAAAGACTGGCGAAGCATATGACATGACGGGTCTAACGCAGACATTATAAAGCGTACGTTTATTTCTAAAAGACATTTTACTTTTTCTTCCTATCATACTATATAGGCGGCTTTTTTGCAGTTTCAAAATATGCTCTTTATATCTAGTTTTGAAATGTTTTATAGAACTACAGTCTTTCAGTGGTGGGGGGATATCATTCCAACACTTGGTTGCGGCATATCGGAAACTACCGTGGAACGCAGTCGTTTTATGTGCAGGACATACAAGTCGGTTACATCTTCTAGCAGTTGGATCTGTAAACTTAAGCTTATCAAAAAGATATGGAGGATTTTGGTGTTTAATAACACCGAAGAGTAAGATGGCAAAATGAAGTTTTCGTCGCGATTCCATGTTCAACAGGTTACTTCTATTTAGGTATGGCGTTATGTGACTTCGGGGTGGAAAAGGGAAGCAGAATCTAGCGCAAGAGTTTTGCATACGCTGTATAAATTTCTTTGTACGAGCTAATAAACAGTGACCTATTACAGAGTCGGCGTAGTTTAATTTTGACAAGATGAGACTTTCACACAGATATATTCTTAATTCTATACTGAGATGTTGACGTACCTGGTATAATACTTTAAGTCTATAGTAGCAATTTTTAACAGTATTAAGTACATGATTTTCAAATCTTAAATTTTCGTCCATTAATACTCCGAGATTTTTTGCTGAGGTTACTTTGTGTACAAGAACATTACCTACTTTTACGCCAAGAGTTTGATTTTTTATCTTCTCAGTCACTACCTTACTACCAAGTACCAAAAAATTAGTGTTTAAGGAGTTTAGGACCAAACCATTCAACCCTGACCACTCAACAATACGCTCGAGATCTTCATTATTTTTAGTAACTGCCTCTGCCGTTTCACAAGGTTTGAATGTTTTGTAAATTTGTAGATCGTCCGCATATAGGTGATGGTGAGCTTCCCTGATATTATTGGGCAAATCTGCAGTGCATAGAATATATAGTATTGGTCCCAATATCGAACCCTGTGGTACACCTTTGTTCACTGGAAGATTAGTCGAATGTTTTTTAGTACCATCAGAATAATTGATTTCTACACGCTGAGAGCGACCTGTCAAGTAACTTGAGAACCATTTCAAAGAAGTGCTGTCAAGTCAAACCCGTAGTAAGTTAACTTGGCCATTAACAACGTCGTATTTATCGTGTCAAAAGCTCGAGTATAATCCAATAAAACCAAAATAGCTCCCTCACCCACGTCTTGCCCCGCCAATATATTATCAACCACGTCCAAAAGAGCAGTTGCTGTGCTTCTGCCAGTTCTGAAGCCAGATTGTTTAACAGGTAAAATGTCATTTGTTGTAATATAATTTACTAATTGTAGGCACGCTACTTTTTCTAATATTTTTGACATTAATGGCAACACACTGATAGGACGCAGATCTTTTAGTTCTGTCGCATTGCTGTCTCGCAATGAACATGCAACATTAATCTCAACAATGAAGTAAACCTGAAAGTTCTATAAAATTGACAAAGAATGACATGCCCCTCATCATCAGAGGTAATAAATTGTATGAATACATGTTCTTCCTGCATTGTGCAATCCGAGAAGTGAAACAATTACTTACTGTCGTCTACTTTCATTTGAGCTAAGTTTTCCGAGTAGTTACTGGATTGGATTCGCGTTCTAGAATTTAAGGACCTCAGAAAGTCATTGCAATAGTGAGATCATATATCGTACGTGCTTAAATATTCATTCTAAGAGCCAGGTTAAATTCGTAGACCAACGATCACTGTTTAAATCTGTAAGAGTGAGAACTTGGACTTATACAGTAAATTCATGAAGAAAATCCCCAGATAAATGTCATACAGTTTGGGTCTTAAAGTACTGAAAAATCGGAGCTTGTATACCTAATCAATGGCCATTTAAATTTTAATATGAAAAAGCATTATTTCTGAAAAAAATGTGTCAACAATTTTTTCCCTACCTGTACCTGTTAAAATATTCGAGCCTCAAAAACCGTCACGAAGGTACAAATTCGCTGGGAATGA
This sequence comes from Marasmarcha lunaedactyla, assembly GCA_923062675.1. Taxonomy (NCBI): domain Eukaryota; kingdom Metazoa; phylum Arthropoda; class Insecta; order Lepidoptera; family Pterophoridae; genus Marasmarcha; species Marasmarcha lunaedactyla. The sequence goes on from OV281353.1 coordinate 23,452,627, forward strand.
AATTTTACACAATTTTGTTGATATCAAATCCTTGATAAATGTACTCCCTGCGTTATAGCTTGGCATATTGCTGAATTGCTTTTCTCGTATTTTCAACATTCGTTTTCGATATCGTGCCTACATATATTAAAAGTTGTTTACGTGTTCTCATTTAGCATTTGATATGGGATAGATGGTTTTAATAGGCATTTCAAGGATTTGAATCAGCATTAAAAAAGTGCATATAAATATGTGAGAGTATTTAGTTCTTTCTTTGTTTCAAATTCAAATTCAAATTCAAATACAAATTCAAATATTTATTTCTTAACATTGATAATTACTTGTTCTAATTGACGTCAAATAAAACATGACTACCACCAGTTCAAAAAAACCTTCGTGAAGAAGAACTAGCAAGAAACCTCACGGGTATATATTTTTTTTCAAAATAAATTTACAGTGTCTATACAAAATTATTCTTATCTGCATCTGTTAGCTCGGCAAGTCTCCCTCCCGCCAAGTATCCAAACGACGAACACCATCAAACGGCACCCGTTCACGAGTTAACGCGGTATCCAGCCCTCGCCCTCCTCAACGTCTTAGAAAGAAGTCAGCGACCCATCACCCGATGCTACCATAAGAAGACGTACTATTGGCCCAGTATATGAAAAAGAAAACAAATCAATCCTCTCATTAACCATATATGCAATATGAACGTTACACAACGATTTCATTTAAAATAATAAACGACTAGATTACAGATCAGTAGTCAGTTATTAAGTAAAACGAGATAATCTACGTCGATTATTACTAAGGTCAATTACTGTACAAGTGACGCACAGAAATAAACCAATTAAGTAGCTTTATATCGATAAAATACGCCTTGCTTTAACAAATGTGCAAATCCAAAGCGGAGCTGTGTCCCAATCTTGAGCAGAATTTAAAATGTAAAAGGTATTCAAATGGAGGTGGACTGGGGACAAAAGTACAAACAAATTTTTCCTCTTTACAATACTAATAGAATTAGATGGTATAGAAATACACAAATTGTATATAAAATCAAACGTTAATTATTTAAGTTTATAATTTTCTTTGGAATATTCTTAGATTTGACGCTATGGTCATCCCTAGACTGAACCAGAAATCTCCATCTCAAATAACATCTAACAATATTAGTTACTAAATAGCCTGTAAAAGACGTCATCTTCCGAATCCACTTGAACGATTAATTACTTTCGTCTCTTCAGCAGATTCCTCATCAGCATCCTCGTCTAAGTACCGAGTGACGTGTCAAGTCGACTCAGGCCGAGATAATTGGTATTATGTGGTTTCCTTCATTATACTTTATTGTGTCTTCAAGAATTGAAATTGAGCTCTGTAAAAGGGATTCATTTATACGAATTTTATTTGTGACGTTTTTAATCACAAAATATTTTGAGAACTTCTTCATTCGTTCAGTAATTGTTGAGTTTTAAGAAGTATTGTGAATTTTGAAACGCTTCATAATCTGATTATCTAGTCGCGACTGATTATATAGATCTATCAGTTTATGATATGTGATAGAACCTAAAAAATTTTAAATTGCGTTACCTTTTTCTGCCAATCGTGGTATATAATTATGCACTTCGTAAAAAGTATGAAGCACATAAGGTTGTAATGGCGTAATTTTTGTGTGATTAATACTGTAAGGCAATTTAAATTTTCTTTTTAACTAGAACGTCTAGAACGTCAGAATCATAAACTAGGTCAGCTGTTTTCTCTTATTTTATTTTCTGTATATATTACTAGATGAGCTGAGATTCAATGGAGAAATCGATTTAAAGGATGCATTATTACATTTTTATAAAAATGAAATTGTACCAGGAATCCGATGTATTATAGCTACGTTTTGGAAATTTTTTTGATAAGCAAATCTACATTATTGTAACAGTTTTCAGCATAAATTATTTCTAAGTTAGATTTAATGTGTTAATTTCTTCTATTATGTTCTTATCGTTTATATTTGTAAGTATTGTTTACAGGCCTTTTTAAATATATTTACCCTACTTCTATTTATTGCTGCGTCTTATTCTGCTACCATGTACTTTTTACCCAGAAAAATCTTCTGTTAGGGCTAAATCGTATTAACTAGCGCCAATATAGTTAAATAAATTATTAGTTTGGTATTTTTGAATACATCACAACCTAGCAATACATATTTTTGAACTACGAACTATCATCTTGTATGATATTTTGATTTGATATAATGATGCCCTTTATCGCGATGAGAGTTCGAAGAATATGAAAGTCTGGGTTAGCCTCATCGAAAATAATAACTAAGTTTTTATTTTCCGTGACATTTTGAAATTTCACAACAATGTCCAAGTAGGTATTGTCTTTTGTTAAATTACTTCTGTGACAAAGTATACCATTTTACGAAATTGTATCAAAAGCGTTCCCTGAACTCCGCTGAAATATTTTCAGAAATCATTATTTCGTTATACTCGTAAGATATACAGGTTAATAGGTTTTTAAGTTGATAGGTTAATTTATGTTTTTCATTTGCAAAAGTTCATTTTGTATTAAAGTAATCATAAATTAATATTTTTATATAATATGTTACGTTGTATATTATTAGTTATAAGTTACGAAAATAAAAATTAATATATCAATTTTTTTCATGGTTTATTTTGTTACTTATTTATCTTCGAAATATTCATGAATTGAGTAATAAAATTTTTCTATAAGTAATTGTTTTAATTGTTTAATAAACTGCCTTTAATCCTTGTTATATATTTTGATAGACATCACACAGGGGCTCTTTGCGTGTAACTCAAGTCTGGATCTAGGTAGCGTTAACTTGTTGTGCTGTCGTAAGGTGCGTTTCATGTATAGCTCTGGGTATTTACGGACAAGTTAAGTGCAAGTAGTTAACTCAAAATCTACGATTGCCGGATTTTACCAAAATAAAGCTTTACAATTACATTTTTTATCAAAGATAGAGTAAATAAAGAGGAAGGTTTATACGTAAAGTTTAAAATTGTATTTTTATGTTATTTGTTGAAATATGACGATAATTGTTTAAAATGGAGGAAAAAATCAAGCAGACTGAAAGATATCATCAAAAATGCTGAGTCATTCTTATGAAATACAACAAAATGGTTTATTATGGAATTGTTTGTCTTTTATAAGTCTACAGAAAAGTCTACGATGGCATAATGTGTTTATATTATACGAGTAGATACCCATTGTAATGTTTAAAAAATTTGGCCACATTCAATGTGGTATTTACAGAGCTATTTAGATGGTAACGCTATTAAGCCTTATCCAGATAACATGAGTTAGCTTAAGCATTTCATACTCATTACAATTGCCCATTACACCATACACTGTAAAATCATATCTTAGAAGTTATTGCAAAAATAACTATCGCGCGTCAATATAGATTCGCCCACTCTTCAAATTTAAATTCAAATATTTTTTTCTCAACATTGACAATATTTGTTCTTATTGACGTTAACTAAAGCATGACTTTACCACCGGTTCGATAAAACCTTCGTGAAAAAGAACTGGCAAGAAACTTTACAGGTATATTTTTTTCAAAATAAATTTACAATGTCTCTTTATGTCTATTCAAAATTATTCTTATCTGCATCTGTTAGCTCGGCAAGAACACCCTCAAACGGCACCCGTCCGCGAGTTAACGTGGGATCCAGCCATCGCGCTCTTCAACCATATTAGAGGCAAGTGAATGTTGCCTTATTAATATTTAATGACTGTATTTGTTATATTTTTTAAACGTTTCCGTTGGCGATTGGTGCCTAATTAGATACTTTGTCTTGGATCATTTAATAATTATGTTATGTGTGACCGAAGATTGAGGAAGAAAAGTATTCAAATCTTTTTAATAGTTTTATTTTAAAGCGTTTTTATGGAAGGTCCGTTGGTTTTGTTTTATGTGGTGAATCACTTATACGCTTATAGTCGCATTTTTTGTTTGTTTTTATGTCTTTACTTGCTAACTTCATAACTGACATGGATAGCTGTAAACATACGTTGGAAATTTCATCAAAAGTAACTTTCAATAAGTTAGCTATTTGTTTTTATTATATTGTTACTGAAGTGGGTTATGAGAATGAAAGACAAAATCTGTGGATGTTGCTATAATTTCAACCCAGTGTGTCAACAGAGACTTCTAGTGACATCCCAAGTCTTTATTTCGACAACATTTGAGTTCACTCTAACGTCGACAGTTCTCTTCGCAGACGTTGACCGCACGCATTTCAACTTCATACACCTGTTTAATGCACCGACACTATCTTCTGTCCACTAGTAGTTTTTGTCACTTTCCCTTTCTTCCATCACTGTCCCTTTCCTGTCACTTTCCATGTCCTCCTTACTCTTTAGTTTACTGCCTGCTTGTTTGCCCAGGCAGGTTTATATACGATCAGGCCATCATCTTTTCTTTATTCCTTTGTTTCAGAAATTCCAGGCGATTGTCTTTTCTTTATTTTCTTCGTTCTAGGAATGTTCGAATATAATTTGCTTACTATACACTAGATTTGTCTTTACTTCCTTCAAATCAAATAGAACTAACACCTTCGTCTTCACCGTCACTTTCCATCAGGTGAGATAGAAGACAAACGTCTAATCCTTTTTAAATAAAAAAAAACTTGCCTTATTTTTTCCAAAATTGAACATATCTATTTACTTTATTGAATATATCTATTTGTTGATTGTTGTAGCATTACAAAAATCATCAAATATAAATTTCTCCGGTAGTTTAGAACCGCAGTCTAGCGCAGCCGAAGCTTATCTTTAAGCTTTCGTTACATTTGATAATTCTATGCGTAGGTCTCTCGAATTTTGTGACGTCGTCGTCGTAACCATATGTAGCGATTCTCTACATTTTTAAATACTTGCAGGATAGGAAAAATAAACTTTAAAATATTTCAAGTAGGCTAAGTAAACGATACCTTGAAATGTAACTTCATGCTGGACTTAACAATCTAATATCCGACACTACGACAGAAAAAAAAAGTGGCGTGTGTGCACTGCTACCCGCGCAAATCCGGGCGCGCTGCTAATTATTTATAAAATAATATTTTACGAACACTTTCCAAAATCTGCAGATAGAGTAACTACATAAAATTTCGTCTACTTACGTGCTGCGTTCCCGAGATTACTTAATAGAATTGTCCAATCTAAGTTAAACCCTATTTAGTATGCTCAAGGATATTGTAAATCTGACAAGGTAAACTTAATTTGGTTCTTACACCCTATATAATACTCAAACTATAGGAAATTTCAGTAAACTAATTAAAAAACAATTTACCTATGTATTGTCCCAAGCTTACTGTGACAAATCACTGATAATATCTACATCAGCTTTACTGTTTTCCAGATTACTTTGCACTAATAAACTGACTATACGATAAATATTCCAAAACTATTGTTTCTGGTAGTCGCAGAAAAAATATTTTCCTCGATCAGTTTTCGATCAGTAACAGTTTGATTTACAGTAGCGGATTTACCAGCAGGCTGAGTAGGCTGGAGCCTAGGGCGGCAGATTTTAGGGAGCGGCAAATTTATCCCAAAAAGCTTTTTTGTCTTATAGAAATGAAAAAAAAGCAGTATTATATACACGGAGGAAATGAGTCGAGAATTTAACAAAAATTACAATATTTTAGTACTGTACAGTAAATTGATTACTCCAACGTCCGTTTATGAAAAAATACTGAAAGTAGCCAGTAGGGGAACAAAAAATCAGCAGGAGCGGCAAAATTTTAATGAGCTACTGGCGACAGATGTGTTAATCCGCCACTGTTGATTTAAATGTATAGATATATCTATAACTAACTACAACTATATTTAAATTCACAAAAATCTGTTCCCTAGGAATTGTGAGCATGTTATCGGCAGTCTGTTTAAGACCTAAGTGTTGTTGGGTCCGTGAAAATAAATAAATAAACGAGACTAGAATGCTAGCGTTTACTCTACGAGGCCGCATTTTACGGATATTGAAAAATATCATCTTTGGACATAAGATTTCAAATTAATACATACTTATTTATATTCAATCCCAAAGTCAAAATCTTCCACATTAACATGTAACCGTACAGTGTGACGTACACTTCCAAATTTAGAATTTCACTGAAATAGAAGTAACCAGCCTAATGGAAATATAATAGTGATGTTATACGATTTCCATGGAGTTTTAGTAATTAGACATTGTGAAGGCACGCGTGCATGTTTTATTAGAAACCTCGGGCAGTCGGCTAATCAAAGTAATGCAGCTGACAGCAGAACTAGGGATGTGTCTTTGAAACATAAATATTATAAGTTATTTATAGATATAAGGTCATCATGGTGTTAATTAATGTTGTGTTTTATAATATTATACATGTTATATATGTAACTAGCTTTAGCCTGTGGTTCCGTCAGCTTGAAGCTTAAAATTTAAACTGTGACTTATTTCGTAATAATAGATTGTTTGTTCTAAGCTCTAAAATATAGGGTTTTTTTGGCAATCGATGGTGAGTGCCGCCTCCACAACTAATAGGAGATTAAAAACAAAGTTTTCAAACTGTTACCAGTTAGAATTAGAAATTTTATAGTCAGATCACAAGTTTGTTTCTATTTAAGGGATAGATTACACAATAGATAAGATTCCTGGTGTTGATTTCCGTAAAGTTTTGATTTGGGAACATTGAAATGAATAATACTTTTATGTTCGCGATAGCCCTTGCAAAGGTTCTTTCTGTAGCGTCATCTATCTCGCCCCTGTAACATTATTAGCTAGGAACGGATAATCTAATATTTGTCCGCTTTGCAAGATAAGGAATTCCGGGGTTTTAATTTAGTCATATTGCTCCAAATAAATGCTTAAAATAACTGCGAAACAAATACGAAAATAACTAACAATAATTTATTAATATGTTAAGTAACTAATTTCGTTCAATCTGTGATAAATGCGGCACTTCCGAACATTTTTCTTATGTACCTACGTGGTACAATGGACACTTGACATGTTAATTGCATTTTCGATTCACAAAAACATTTTGGTTAAAAAGTTTAATAATGTCTCTACTTATTATGATAACAGTAAAATATGTAAGCTGTATCTTCTTTGAACAATACCAAAGATTTGATTTCTACGAAGTTATTATATCCACACATTAAGGCAGAATTTGTGTTTTACTGTATGACAGACCTTTTTAAATGAATTCACGGTAAAGTTTGTTTTGAACGTATTATTATTTCATCAACCTTTTGTTCACCTTCGTGTTCACATTTACATGGAAAACATAGCCAGGTCTTTGCGACCTTTCCTGTGGGGATTCCCGTAATTTGCTTTAGCTTTAAATCCCAGTAAAATAATTGTGAAAGGATGTTCAACTTAGAAATGTCACATAAGTAAGGCAGGTTTCACACGATTCAATGGAAGTTTTTTGAATTATTGTTTATTAAATAAAGTGAGATTTTATCAATTTTGAAGCATGACAAAGCATGAAAAAATGGACAACAGTTTATGTGAATATTTTTTAACCAATTTACAACGAATTTCCAAAGTAAAAATTCTCGACCAAAGAAAACGATTCGCTAGAGTTACTAGCATTTTCTTCTTTGCACTTTTCTTCTTTAGCTTATACAATGAATAAAAATATCTCGCACGTGTCAAATACATTTCAACAAAAGCACAAAAAGACGTGCTTACAAAGCTCATTCAGCTCAAGTCCTGAAAGCTTTTAAGTTCAGTTCGGTAGGAGTTGAGAATGCAGCGAATTTGTTCAAGGGCTATGATTGAAATTTATTGATAACATAAACGTTCGGGTTTTTTATAAGAAAGTTTTATCCGCATGCATTGTTGTCATTTGGGAGTTTTTAATTGAATATTCTTTAATATAAAGGGTGAAACTCATTGTGCTCCTAGAGCACTGCCATACGACGTTTCTTCACTAACAAACTCCATTATGTCAATATTGAACATTTGTACAAAAAAGTTAAGCACTTGTTTATCTTTAGACACTGTGTCAATGTATGATCCAGCTAAATTAAAATGTCTGTTCATGGGGACCATTCTGATATTTTGACATTTTTGTTTAATGTCCCCGTGTTTTATATTTCGACAGTGTTTAAAAATAAACAAGTATTCAACTTTTTTTGTGGGAGGCTATATAGCTATTCGTCCTTCGATTTTTCTCAATCATTATTAATATGCATTATTACTTGGCAGTTGTTTTATTGTCACTCTCCTTACTAAACAAGAAACTGAATAAATACAATTTTATCAACACCATAAAAACATTTCTCAGGATCAATCTTAGTAAGCTGAATGTAATGTTCAGCCTCATATATTGTTGAGCCTCATATTTGTTATAGGTCCTTTCGTTTTACCTATTGTTCGTCTATAATACAGTATAATAAAGTGTACAGTGGTAACTTGTGGGTTTGTCCCTTGGATGCCCCTCTACTTACCTAGCCTATCTAATTACTTACGTGATACTGAAAGTTATGACCGACCCAGCGACGCCACATTGACGCCCGATAGATTAGTGAATTTAACAATTTGTCAATATATCCTATCTATCCTTCTACATATGTAAAACCTTTAACATTTTGAACCAAATCTGAACCAAATCTAAACCAAATCTTCATTTGGTTCTAAGTTACTGAAACTACCGAAAAGACCTTAAAAATATTTCACCATTATAATTACCTACAAGTAACAAAGTATCTATATTATTCCTGTAAGTCTGCATCAAATATTTAAAATCTACTTTTGCATCTCCTAGTTAGAAACAAAAAGTTCTTAAACTTCATAAGTAAATTAAATAGATAATATAATCCACTACTAAATATGTAAGTAAGGGTTACTCGTAGTTTCAACCATTATTAAAATAATTTAAAAAAAACCTAGGCGTCATTTGTTTTTCGTTAATCTTGAAAATCGTTGAAATTGTTTGACGTCTAAAGTGTTCATAAAATTCTTTAAAAAATATAAATATTTTACTGATATGTGAATATGAGTCAATAAAAAACATTTGCTGGAATCTTCTTATTATGAGATAAGACACAATTATGACCCTTATTGTAAGACTTCTAACCTAACTCTTTTAAAGTTTGACATTAAAATGAATTCTCTTGTTTAGAAGGAAGAAATTATTCTATTGAAGAATATGTATTATTATATTAGAATAGAATGTGGATTTCATTTCGGTCGAGACAAATTTATTTATTATTAATCACATATTTCTGCTAGGCAACGTATACGATTTTTTATTTATTTATTTGGTTTACCAACAATAGATTACACTGTTACTTATATACTAGATTGGCAAATAATATGAAGACTGCTTAGTGCACCTATTTCTTAAAGGTAAACACCACATGCAATTAAAACTAAGACATTGTTATCACATTAAATTCACATTTTTTTTAATTCAAGGTATGAAAGTTATCAGCTTAATCTTTGAGGGTGTTGTGTGTTGCATTGAAAGTTTTGAGAACAGGCCAAAGTTTAAATCTTCATCGGAGCTACATAAATTAAGTATTTTACTCAGTCTACTAATTGCCGAGTTGGAACCTAGAACAGTTTTTCTAAATGGTAAAGAAAGTACAATGTGAATGTAGATTAAATAACATGACTTTTTTGAAAAAAGGAACGGAAACACAAATTCCCGGTACATCGGATCGTACTAAAAGAAGTGCATTTAATTAATTAATTTATTTATTTATTTAATAATTAATGTACACACAGAGAAACACAATAATAAAAATGACTTATAAACTAATAAAGTACAAAGGTACAGCTTATTTCTAATAGAAATTTCTACCAGCAGACCTATTACTGGACAAAGTAGTACAGAACAAATTTAGTGTGTACAACTATATTCAAATAATATAAAATAAAATAGAATACAATAAATAATCATAAAATAAACATATAAATTTACTTAAACCCATACATAAAATTCTAATATTTATATACATACATACCTACATTTATAAACGAATGATTTATATTAATATTCTACATAATACACATAAAGTTTGAACATCAACACAACATTTTAAGGTTGAGAAAGATAGTGTTGCTTTACTTTATTTTTGAACATTGGTAACGATTTTGCTTCACGTATTTCATAAGGAAGTGAGTTCCATAGTCTGACGGCATGAACAGTAAAGGAGTGGGAAAAGAAATCGGTCTTATGAGGTTTAAGGTAAAGGAGAGTACGCTTGCGAGTTCTGCAAAATTTATCTTGGGAAACCATAAAAGAGAAACCATAAAATGTTTGTAGGGTGCAAAAAAATGTGTATAACCTATAAACATTTTGAGTCTTTTCCTCAGAATACTTACTACATTTCGTATTTGGTAGATTCTTTGATTAATCAGAGCAGACACGAAGAGACAAACACCTAGACGGTGTCCTCGTCACCTTTCACTTGGTTCGTTTTAGATGACTCAGCGTCCGCCTTATCTTAGAAAAAAAAAAGTGACAACAAAGTGGAACTTGATGACGCAATACCTCGCGCCGTGGAAACTGCACAATACCTTTACGAGAGAAATAGAACCGCCGGGTTGCTAAAGCCGCGTGCTGCTTTGCTACCATGGCGTCTGTCAAATCGCGACTGCCTTCATGGATATGGTGCAAACATTATTTAATGAAATAGGCACTGCTTAATGGAAATGAGGTCATTTTCACTGACTAAAACATTTTTGAAGGTAAATTTTAACTTCATCTGGTACTGTTTTACTCACTTCTTCAACTACATAATGCCGACAAGATGCTATTTTATAATGGACACAGGTGAACAGGTAGAACTATCAACAATTTCTTGATGAAAAGAAATTCTAGTTAATTCAAGTAAGATAGAATTTCGGTTTTAAGAAATGATTTGTAGAGAACCGAATCGTAATAGGCAAATAGTACCAAACTAATATTACTTAAAAATAATGTAAATCCTTGAATATAAACAAGGCTTAAGGATTCATGTACATTTGTTGTATTTATCCATGACATCTTTAATAATCCAAATGAAGAGATAAAATGAAATGAAACGAAATGAAATGAAATGAAATGAAATATTTATTTCTCAACATTGACAATTACTTGTTCTTGTTGACGTCAAATAAAACATGATTCTACCACCAGTTCGAAAAAACCTTCGTGAAGAAGAACTGGCAAGAAACTTCACGGGTATATTTTTTTTCAAAATAAATTTACAGTGTCTCTTTATGTCTATACAAAATTATTCTTTTCTGCATCTGTTAGCTTGGTAAGTCTCCCTCCCCCCAAGTATCCAAACGACGAACACCCTCAAGCGGCACCCGTTCACGAGTTAACGCGGGATCCAGCCATCGCCCTCCTCAACCATATTAGAGGGAAGTGAGCGACCCGTAACCCGACGCTACCATAAGATATAAGCCTCAACCTACAAAAGACGAGGCATAGTCATTCAATCAGCTCACAAACACTGCATACATCAATTGCGGTCCAGCATGGCGGTTCTGTCACTCTTGGCCACTTTGCCTGAAGTTAAAAGTAACTTAGACGTTTTTTTTTGGGAACCACAAACACAAACATATAACAAATTATACTTGATATTAACTAAAATTAAACCATTTACAACAATCAACAGTTTCATGTGTTTAGTGTGTGTGCTGTAGCAGAGCAAAAGGCCATGACTCAGCACTGAGGACTGCCCTTAGAGCAAAACGCTTGAATTGATTTAAGGGCAGTGATTCATTTACAGCCACAACCTAGAGAAGCAGTAGATAAGATCACCAGATATTGTGTAACTGTGCTGTAAATAGAAATTAAAAGAAATAAAAATTTCAGTAAAAAAAATAAGTAATGATTAAATAATTTTAAAAAATCTTAAATTAATGCTTAATTATATTAGGAAATATTAAATTCAAAATGTCGTATTAAAATCAGTTCATGAATAAAATAAAAATTAATATAATTAAATTAAAATATAAAATAATAATACATATAAAGCGGGTGATTCATTTGGACGTATGTTTTTCAAAAGTAAAAAAAATTATAATAATATAACCAAATTATCAGGTAATTTTTATTATTATACAAAAGAACTATACTTTACATTTATTTTTTTAAAGATAATTTATTCCAAATGTTGGCCGTAACTCCGGTTAACATTATTTTTTCTACCATTCCAATTTTCGATGACGCGTCTGAGAATTTCTATTGGTATTTGGCGAATAGCGCGACTAATGTTGGCTTCCAGTTGCACAATCGTACTCGGCTTATCCACACAGACTTTGGACTTTACATAGCCTTAAAGGAAAAAATCTAGGGGTGTGATATCACAGGATCTAGGTGGCCAACTGACCGGACCGAAGTGCGAAATTAACTGTGCACCAAATTGTTTACGCAATAGAGCCATGGTTTCACGAGCAGTGTGACAAGTGGCGCCGTATTTTCGTGCCCAATGTCCTGGAGATCACGGGCTTCCATTTCAAGAATCAAATAATCTTTTATCATGGCCGCAATATTATCTTCACTACGTGCTGGATGTGGTCTATTTGTTTTTTTTTTTTTTTTGTTCCCCTCCGCGGGAAGGGCAGGAGGATAAAAATGCTCTGACGCATACTCCGGCGCGATTCCGAAGTTATGTGGGACTCGTCCCGACGCCTACCAGAACCATACCCACTAAAAACCCCCTGTCGGCTCGTGCATTTTTGCCACTCAGCCTTCATCGGAGCGACGGCCAATTGGAGAAAGAGGCCGCGCTAGCGGGGCCTTTAAGGGGTCACCCGCTGGGATTTACATAGCACTGAAGGTGCTCAAAAATTAAAAGTAAAATAAAAAATAAAAACATTAAAATGAAAAGTATGTAATGAAAACATTAAAAATTGAAAATTAAATTTGCATTAATTCGAATTTACGTTAGAATTAGAATTGGCGGCCTGAAGGGCCTCGAGATCTACGGTTATCTTCGAACGTTCGCTTGTGTGCGCGTTTCTCGGTCTAGCGATTTTGTATGCCGAATCTAGGACAGGAGCAGTATAAGAGACTGATTTTCGAACAAGAGGATTGGGATGGGATTCGGCGCGTTTGAAGAACGATTCTGAGAGTGTTTTTAGATACTGTTGTACTGTAGGCAGTTCAAGATCTCTGTGCAGGTCCGCGTTGCGCACGTACCAAGGTGCGATTGTGGCCCTGCGGCAGAAGAGGTTTTGAACTACCTGCAGTTTGTGCAGGACGGAGGGTTTGGCGTGAGCAAAGACTGGCGAAGCATATGACATGACTGGTCTAACGCAGACCTTATAAAGCGTACGTTTGTTTCTGAAGGACATTTTACTTTTTCTACCTAACATACTGTAAAGCCGGCCTAGGTAAAAACGTGCGAGTTTCGTTACTCTATCGACGTGAGGATTGAATGAAAGCGTCTGGTCTAATATGACGCCTAAATATTTAGTACTGCGCTTCCAGGGGATGGGAGTGCCTTGCATTCTCAATTGGAGATTGTTGGGGATACGACTGCGTCTGTAGTCGAAGTAAACCGCAGAGCTCTTCTCTGGGTTCACATCGATACGCCATTTTTTAAACCAAGCACCGAGGGTGTTAATAGCCTTTTGAAGTCTGGTGACGAGACCCGAGGCTCTGCGGCCTTTGGTGTAAAGGGCAGTGTCGTCGGCAAAGAGAGCGAGTTCGACGACTTTAGCTGGGATGGGAATGTCGTTAGTGTATACGGTATACAAAAGAGGGGCGAGGACTGAGCCTTGAGGGACTCCAGCCTTTATGGGACGAGGCGCGGAGAGCGTGCCTTCATGTTTGAAACGAAACGTGCGGTCTTTGAGAAACGACGCGATTATCCTAACTAGGCGAGCCGGTAAGCCTATTTTATAGAGTTTATAAACGAGACCGCTGTGCCAGACTTTGTCGAAAGCCTTGGCTACGTCAAAGAAAACTGCGATCGTTTTCTTTCGTTTCGGATAGAAGCCGTCGAGTATGTACTCGACGATTCGATGGACTTGCTGAGGGCAGGAGTGCTTAGCGCGAAAGCCGAACTGGTGGGGAATTATGAGAGGATCGCCGTCCGTTGGAAACAGATGGTTCCGCATTCGAGAGAGTATGACTCTCTCGAAAAGTTTAGACATTGCCTTGAGGAGGCTGATGGGTCTGTGATTAGCCGGGACATTAAGAGGTTTACCCGGCTTGGGTATGCCTATGACTGTCGCTTCTTTCCAAGCTTTTGGAAAGTAGCTTAGGTCGAAGCAGGCATTGAAAATGATAGCTAACAAGGTAAGCACCTGTTGAGGCAGGTGCTTAAGTGCGTGGTTGGAAATACCATCCGCACCCGGAGCCTTTCTGGACTTTTGACTTTTGATGTGAAGCGAGATTTCATCATTAGAGACTGTGACGGGGTCGTCGGTGATGGGGAGAGAGTTTCTACGGAGGACGTCGGCCTCCACCGCTTTGATGTGATTGGGATTCGCGGGTTGCGTGCTGGGCGAGCATTGAGACGCAACGCTGTCAGCGAAGCATTCGGCTTTTTCTTCGTCTTCGAAGGCGATAGAGCCATCGGGACGAGTGAGAGGAGGGACATGAGAGGCGGCGTCTACGCGTAAGGCTCGGGCCATTCGATAATACGCTTGGTGGGACGGGGAGATATTCGCCATGAGATCGTTCATCTGGGCGTCTCGGAGTTCCGCGAGGCGAGATCTAACTTTACGTTGCAGCTGATTCGCAGCTGTTCTATAGGCGGGCGTGGGATATTTCTTGGCTCTCCGGAGAGCCGCGTTCTTAGCTTTAATAAGATTGCTAATGGCTAAGGGAAGCGAGGGTTTGCCTTTCTTAGCAACCTTTTCGTTTACACTGATGGCTGAGTTGATAGCATCAGTGAGAGAATTTACTAACGAGTCTATTTTATCCGGGCTATCTAATTGATCGGGCGAGATCGCGAGCGGAGAGTTTGGGGCCTCTAAGGCAGAAACTATCGTGTTTTTAAAACCTTTCCAGTCGGTAAAGGTCTTAGGAGAAGTGACGTTAACGTTAGGCGGTCCTAGCACGAGGGAGACGGGGCGGTGGTCAGAACCTAGGTCATCGAGCGGTTCGATAGACCTGAGGTCGAGGTTGATATGTTTGACGATTGCAAAGTCGAGGATGTCCGGAGAGTGGTTCGGATTGTCGGGATAGTGAGTGGGAGTGATAGGGGAGACGACGTCTAAGTCGAGTAAGTTGGTGATGTCGAGGAGAGCTATACCGCTTTGGTTGGTTGATAGGCACGTCCAGTCAGTATGTTTGGAGTTAAAGTCTCCGAACATAATGACTGAACGGCCGAGGGCGAGAATGGTCTCAAAGTCGCTGCGGATAGGTTTGGTGCCACAAGGTATGTAGACTGAGGCTATGATGATGGTCGGATGACCAGTCATAGCCAATCTACACACGGTGGCTTCCATGTTAAGGAGAGGAGGGGTAGGGAGAGGACAGCAATGGAATCCTCTTTTGTAGTAGATAGCAGTGCCGCCGAAACCGTCGCAGTTAGGCCTATCGTTACGTGTAAACGCGTACTTGGGAATCGCGAATCCCCTGGAGCGATTAGGAGTGAGCCATGTCTCCTGGAGAAGGAATAAGTCAGGTTCTTTGTTCTGAAGGAACAGTTTAATCTCGGGAAGGTTGGTGTTAAGGCTACGAGCGTTAAAAGATACTAGGGATAAGCCCTTAGGTTTAATACGACTGGATGCGAGATTCGCGGGTCTAGACATTAAAATTTATTTATTTAAATTTACAAAAATAAAAATAAAAATAAAAATTTACAACGAACTTAGGAGCGAGTGATGCTCTGCTAACGCGAATAGCCGCTCTTGAGGAGAGCGGGCGGCTCGCAGTTTGCGTGCGAGTACGGAGATTTCGTTAATGTCGACGTTTTGGATGACGTCGAACACGGTCTTCATGTCCTCAGCCAACGACGACTGAGGGGAAGATGACAACGCGGGACGCGGCCCTACGGGAGCTACGGGAGCTGGGATGGGTCGGGAAGGTGCAGGCGGGACGGCCGGACGCTGCCTCCAAGACAGAGCCGGAGTAGGCGTCGGCTGAACGGGCTTTGCTTCCGGGGGACCCCGGTTGCGCAGCGGCGGGAAGTTGGCAGGAGTGAGTGGCGGCGCCGGTTTAGGCGCGACCCTCTTGGTGGTGGAGCGCGGAGCGCGCGGGCAACCCCTGTAGTTAGCTGTGTGGCCGGACTGGCCGCACAGCACACAGGCAGGGGGGGAAGTGGATTCGGGAGTGCGAGTGCACTCCTTGGTGAAGTGAGGATTCAGGCACTTTACGCACCTGGGGGGAGCTGAACAGTTAGCCGCTGCGTGGCCATATAGCTGGCAGCGGTGGCACTGCCCAGGGTGACCACGGGGGTTGGGACGCTCGACGGAGATGTTCGAGAGTCCGCAGATTGTGCGAGCCTCTTTGAAAATCTCCTTCGAGTCGGGAGTATTGGACAGGATTACTAGCGCTAACGGAAAACGCCTACCGCGGTTGGAGTGCATCTTGTGCACTGCTGTGACCGGGAAACCCTGAGACTTAAGGTCATCGAGGATGTCTTCGTTGCTGAGTTCGAACGGGACGCCCCGTAGTACTGCGCGGATCTTACGCTCCTCCGGGAGGGCGTAGGTGTGATACGCGATTTGGTTTAATCCGAGTAACCTGGTAAACTCGCGGAAGTCGACGACGGTCGCTAATTGGATTTTGATTGTATCGCCAGCGTTGGCGGCTTTTAAGTAATTGATTTTGTGCACTTTGCACAAGTTGGAGACCGCGGTCCAGCGCGCTTTTTCACGCAGGAATATGGGCGGAGGGAGCTGAGCCTTCGGCGGGACGGGAGCGCAGCGCGTCGCTGGCTTCGATGTGACCGACGGAGACGCGGTTACTACGAGCGATTTTAACGGCGCGGGGGCTGGTGTTGAAGACACCGGGGAGGGCTCGGGTATTGAAGATACCGAAGCTTTCTTAGAGCGCTTCTTGGAGCGCTTAGCGACGAGTTGGAACGCGGGCTCAGGAGAGCCGGTTAGTGTGACGGCATCTGACGACGTATCAGACGCGGGTTCGGAGTCGCTCCCGGGAGCGGTACGCTTACGACGCGACGCGTGAGAGGATGCGATCGATTCGCAGTCCATCTCGGACGATGCGGGAGACGCGGGAGAGCTTAAGACCTGAGGGGTCTCGACGTTGGAGGCCTGAGGGGCCGGGGTTGAGGCCTGAGGGGCCGGGGACGCGATAGTTGCCTGTAAGGCCTGCGTTAGTACGTCATCTGGGACGGGGATGCCGGAGGCAGCGAGTGCCTGGACGAGCGACCTAGCAAAGTTTACCAAGCTTTGCTGGTCCATTGGGAGGGCTTGGTCCTACGATATATAAAATATATAAATATATAAGAATGCCTAGGTTCCCTAGCAAACCTAGCACCTAAACCTCCCTACCCGCGGTAGGGGGGCTGGGGACGACGCGAAGTGGTGCCCCTAGCTCGGACAGCACTGTACCGTCACCCTGGGAAAGGCCCAAGTGCAATGGGATCGGGTCTGCCGGTTTCTCCTTGGCCTGAAGGGCCTTGGAAGCGCACCGGGGCAACGCTATCAGGCTTAGTTGTCACCGTTAAGTATCCACCTGATCAAACGCGAGTCTACTACGGAGTGTGTCGTCAATAAATTGACAACAAAAACCGGCCGTAGACCTGACGGAGTTGGGTTGCACTAGAAGTGCGGGATTGACTACGTTACGACCGGCCGGAGCCGGCCGCAGAGCGAGTCTCTGACTACGTACAGGCGCCAAGCGTCGAGTACGCAGCCAGAAAGACAGCCCGAGTCTTGCAAACCACTATCGAATTTAATCGACCGCGGTAAGCTCAACCCTGTTGTTGCTGCACTCACCGAAGTGAGGTTTTTACTTCGAGGGGTGCACAGAGTGCGGGATTGACTACGTTACGACCGGCCAGGGGCCGGCCGCAGAGCGTGTCTCTGACTACGTAGCAAGCGCCAAGTGTCAGGTACGCAGCCAGAAAAACAGCCCGAGCTTCGCGAACCACTATCGAATTTAATCGACCGCGGTAAGCTCCGCTCTGTTGTTGCTGTGCAAGAGACCGACTTACTTGCAGCCGATCGAAACCGGCCACAGAGTAAGCCCTAAAGAGGCTAACAGCGTATGAGTGTTGCTACGAGTTGACGTCGTGAGACGACAATCGTGACTCAACTGCTGGAGCGACCGCGAACACGTCCGAGCGGGGCCGGACGCAGAACGGATCTGAGAGTGGCGTTTGAGTATTGATACGAGTGGAGTCGTGAGACAACAATCGTGACTCGGCAGCCGGGAGCGACCGTCAAACACGTCCGAACGGGTCCGGACGCAGATGAGGTCTGGGTCTATTTGGTAGTTTATTATCTAATAATGTAAAATGGCTTTCAAACTTTTCGATGGTATAGCGACTCGTGTGTTCAGTAAGCCGATTATGTGGACCATAAGTTTCTGTATATATAAGTGCACGATAACATTTTCGTCGCAGAACGGTGATTTGCTTAATACAGCTGAATTAATTGTAGACGCTGTGCAGGGCTAAGTCTTTCAAGGATGAAATGTCAAACAATACAGAACAAAAATAACATAAAATGTTATCACGGCTCATGCTTCGTCTGTCAAAAGATCCATAGACAAAAAAGTACCTCTGAATGAATCACCCGTTAGATGTATACCAAGAAAATGAATCGCAATAAAATGAAAACGAACTTTATTTATTTTACTTTCCTTTAGTATCTTTGTAATGTAAACAAAGTATTGTAAATGTTAAATATGATTTCCTCTAAATAATTTAAACAGTTGACAAGTTAACTTTATTAAATCACATTAAGAAAAACCAACTCGTCATGATTAGAGGCTCAGAGCTAAATACTCCCTATTTCTTCCGAGCTAGCATGAGTGTTTTGTAGGGAACCAAAAGAACGCCTGATATTGTTGCTAGGTGGAGAGATTAATTTCAGAAACAATATTCAACTGCAACTGCAACAATATTCAATTATGAAGCATCGACTAAATATAGATGTACAAAATATGACATGTCGTCATAGTGAAAATTTCAGTTTATTGATTTAAATACATTTATTAACAAGCCATATATGATAAATGATAGGTACAATTTGTACAGTAATGACCTACGACATATAGCATACTCGCTATCATATATTTTATTCATAACAGTCAATTCGTTGACTACAACCGCTGCTTCTATTGAGCAGTCACTTTATACTTTTGACCCGTTGGAATGTAATATTCCAAAACATAGTATTAGAAATAATTTAAACATAAGTTAGTGACAATAGATAATACATCTAGCACCAGTATTCTAAGTAGTAATTTAAGCAATAAAAATGTAAAAAATAATTTTCTGAACATAGTCCATCAAAATATGCAGGGCATTGATGGTAAGGAATTACAGATCGAACTATTCATAAACTGTGAAAATATTCATATACTATGTATCACAGAGCACTGGCTCACACAGTGTCAAATTATGTCTTCTCATAAGAATCATGTAATTGCTAGTTCATTCAACAGAGAACAAACAACTTGCGGCGGCTCAATGATCATCACTCATAAGAGCCTAACATTTAAAGAACGCACTGATATTGTAAGTCTGTCTGTTGAGCGATCAGTTGAAATAGCCTGTATTGAGATAGGGAATATTGTTATAATAAGTGTATACAGACCCCCATCCTCACCATTTGAAGTATTTGAGAGCACTATGGATGAGGTATTACATAGAGTAAATAACAAAAACAAAGAAATAATTATTTGTGGCGATTTTAATATTGATTTATTAGTAGAGACATCACATAGTAAACGATTCTTGAATCTTTTTAATTGTTACAACCTAAAAAATCTCTTCTTAGAGCCTACGCGAATCACAGCGACCTCAGCCACATGTCTTGATAACATTTTTACAAATTTAATGCCATGTACAAAGTCAGTAATTAATAAACTACAATCAGATCATAGTGGGCAGTTGGCCACTTTTGATATTGGGCTAAAAAAGACTTTAAAAAGAGAAATTACCTTTATACCCATGAATGAGAGACGGCTTGAAACATTTAGGAAAAATGTATTTGAAAAAACATTTAAATTAGATTACTGTGCAGATCCTATTACTCAATATAACTCTATTCATAATATAATTAGAAATGAATATGACTCTGTTTTAAAAAAAAAGAAAATATGTATAAATAATAATTTATTTAGGTTTAGTGACTGGGCAACAGTGGGAATATGCAGAAGTAGAAATAGATTATATGAATTGTACAGTGAAAGAACTTATAATCATAATAAGACATTTTATGAATATGTTAAAAAGTATTCAAAATTATTTAAACGAGTTTGCAGTGTAGCTAAATCTAATTACATTAATAATAAAATTAAATATAGTACTAACATTTCAAAAACTGCATGGAATATAATTAATCAGGAAACTGGGAAAGCAAAAGTACCACACACCAAATATAATTTAAAAATTAATGATAAAGTGTTGTCAACTGACAAAGAAGTTGCTGAAGCATTTGAAAATTTTTTTACTGCCATCCCTGTGTCAACTACTTCGAGTATTAATTCATGTTCCACTCTTGCACAGTCACTGCTAACGGAAAATGTAAATTCATGCAATATTGATTGTATTTTTAAACATGTTACTGTTCCACAAGTTTTAAATGCATTTAAAAGCATTAAAGTAAAAAATACTGCCGATTTAGATGGGATTTCTGTTAAAATTATTGAATCTGTCATTGATGGTATAGCCCCGTACTTAGCCAGTATATTTAATGACTGTGTTGATAATGGTGTTTTTCCTGATTTAATGAAATTGAGTAAGGTCATTCCAATATTCAAAGCAGGTAGTATGTCTGACCCTAATAATTTTAGACCTATATCTTTACTACCAACGCTCAGTAAGATTTTTGAAAAATTAATTTTAAATCAATTACTTTCTCATTTTTACGGTAATAGTTTAATGAATTTTAAGCAGTTTGGTTTCACGCGGGGTCGCTCAACAACCGATGCCGGTGTTGAGCTCATAAAACACGTATTCAGCGCCTGGGAGGAGTCGTGTGATGCTATTGGTGTCTTTTGTGACTTGTCCAAGGCGTTCGACTGTGTGGATCATACTACTCTACTCATGAAACTACACCATTACGGCATTAAAAACCGAGCGCTTGCCTTGATTAAATCATATATTTCTAATAGAAAACAGAAAGTTGCAATAAATGGAGAAAAATCATCAGGGTCGGCAGTGACAATGGGTGTGCCCCAGGGCTCAGTTCTTGGTCCTTTCCTATTTTTAGTTTATATTAATGATCTGCCATCGGTCGTTAAGAATCAATGCGAGGTCATATTGTTTGCTGACGATACTTCCTTCTTGTTTAAAATCAAAAGACAAGAAATTGACTATCGAGCGGTGAACAAATGCATCTCTAACACAGAGCAGTGGTTCTCAGCTAATAATTTGCTCCTCAATGAAAAAAAAACGAAATGTGTTAAATTTACATTGCCAAATGTCAAACAAGTAAACACAAACATTGTAGTTAAGAGCCAGGAACTGACTCCTGTAAACTCAACTGTATTTCTGGGCATAACCTTAGACGCCAAACTGCAGTGGGGACCGCATGTTGATGGTTTAGCGAAAAGGCTTGGCTCTGCCGCATATGCTGTTAAAAAAATTAGACAAATTTCAAATGAAACAACTGCTCGATTAGTCTATTTTGGTTACTTCCACAGCCTCATGACATATGGTATTCTGCTGTGGGGGAGTTCTGCCGACATCGATGCTATATTTATTCTGCAGAAAAGGGCTGTTCGCGCAATCTATCAGCTCGGTCCAAGGGTGTCACTTGGAAGTAAATTTAAGGAAATAAATATTCTTACCTTCCATTCACAATATATTTTAGAAAATTTAATGTATGTTAAAAAGAACATAACCTTGTTCAAAAGAAAAAAAGATCTGCACAATGTTAACACAAGAGGAAGAAATATGCTGGCAGCTCATAATAGCAGGCTTCATAAAGTCACTAACTCATTCATGGGTCAATGTATACGCTTTTATAATAAGGTTCCTGAGGATATCCAAGGTCTTCCTATTGACAAATTCAAAGAAACTATAAAGGAGAAGTTGTGTGCTAGAGCATATTATAAACTATCCGATTATTTGGATGATAAAAGCCCTTGGGTATAATCCCCTCATTAACAGGATTGTACTAGTATTTGTAACAAAGCATGTGTAATGTGTCTGTTTGTGCGATGAGTTCTTCGTCCCGATGAATATCTAAAGCGTCATTGTCACTAAAGTACGTCTTCTTATGGTAGCGTCGGGTGACGGGTCGCTCACTTCCCTCTAATATGGTTGAGGAGGGCGATGGCTGGATCCCGCGTTAACTCGTGAACGGGTGCCGTTTGAGGGTGTTCGTCGTTTGGATACTTGGAGGGAGGGAAGACTTGCCGAGCTAACAGATGCAGAAAAGAATAATTTTGTATAGACATAAAACGAATCAGTCTCGGTCTGCGTGCGTTCTCGAGCGCACGTCGATCGCAGACGCCTTCCCGCTCTTTTAGCCCCCGCGCTAATTGAGCACCCAAATTTCATAGTTGTTTACCGTATTAAGTTTCTAACGCCGTTTTCACGGCGGACAGTGGCTCGTTAACCGTACTTCTAATAAGTTTCTAACGCCGTTTTCACGGCGAATAGTGGCTTGTTAACCGTACTTCGTGGAACGTGAGCTTCGTCGACGGGAATTCGTTGTTCCAGGACTTCAAGTGCCGTGTTCGAGTAAGTTATCCGCGTCGTTCTCAACCGCCCTACTGCGTGTAGGGTGGTTTTAGGAAGTTAGTCATCGTTGTTAGGTTCATATATTGTCCCTCCCCAACCCCTCCGCAATGGCTTCCCTAAGCTCTGATGAGATTAGGAAGAAGTTAGTTGATAGTACCGGTGCTGAAGGCATATATATAAATGCTGTCAAGTTCCGTTTCTTAGATTCTCTCATCCCTCATTTCATGACGATAATGTCCACAATGGCCCCTCAGGCCACCCCAGTTCCCCAGACCCCTCAGGTCTTAGGCCCTCCCGCGTCCCCTTCCTCCAGTGACATGGAGTGCGAAGTAGACGCCCCTCTGCGCCGCAAGCGCGCACCCGCGACCGAGTCATCCTCGGACGCCACCCCAACTGGCCCTGAGTCTCCCTCTTTTACGCTTGTTAAGAAGCGCTCTAAGAAGCGATCAAAACAAGACCCGGCGCCCTCGACGCCCGTCCCTATACTTCCTGCGGCGTCTTCAACGCCAGCTGCCCCGGTGTCTTCAACACCCGCTCCGGCCCCAACTTCTGTCAAGGCCAAGGTCCCACCACCCGTTTTCCTTCGGGAAAAGGGTAAATGGACCGAGGTCTCGACATTGTGCAATGAGCACAAAATCCATTACATCCGAGCAGCCAACTCGGGTGAATCTATTAAAATCTTAGTCTCGTCGATAGACGACTTTCGAGCTTTAACAAAGCTCCTCACCGATAAGCAATATGCTTATCACACTTATGCTCTGTCAGAAGAGCGTAAGATCAGAGCGGTACTCAGGGGAATCCCGTTCGAATTATCGAACGAGGCCATCCTGGAGGATCTGCAGTCCCAAGGCTTCCCGGCACTCGCGGTGCATAAAATGCACAGCAAGTACGGGAGGCAACACCCTCTCGCTTTGGTGATTCTCGCCAACGTCCCCAAGTCCAGAGAGATCCTGAAAGGGGTTAGCTCTATTTGCGGCCTCTCTGGGATCTCAATCGAGGCGCCTCATCGCCGCGGTCATCCCGGCCAGTGCCATCGGTGCCAGTTGTACGGGCACGCGGCAGCCAACTGCCGCGCACCGCCCAGGTGCGTCAAGTGCCTGGTCCCGCACTTCACTAAGGAGTGCAATCGCACTCCTGAAACTCCCTCTCCTCCCGATTGCGTGCTTTGTGGCCAGTCCGGCCACACCGCAAACTACAGGGGCTGCCCTTGTGCACCCCGTTGTATGCGCTCCAATTTCAAAAGGGCGGCTCCCAAACAGGCCCCGCGCCTTTCTCAAGAAAACTTTCCGCCGCTGCGTAGCCGGGTTCCTCCGGCTGCAAAGCCTACTCAGCCCAAGCCTGCTCCAGAAAACTGGAGGCAGCGTCCCGCATCGAATCCCATCCCGGCTCCTCGCCCATACAAACCCACTCCTCAATCCTCCGTAGCAGACGATATGCGTATCGTCTGCGACGCTATTAAAAATGTCGATGTTAGTGAAATCGCAGTCTTAGCCCGTAAACTTAGGGCTTCACGTACTCCGACAGAGCGTTTGCTAGCTCTGGCGGAGCATAGTTCCCTTCTCAATTCATTGTAGGTTCATTTAAATGAATTGATCCCTAAATCATGCTTCGGCCGACCTCTGCCCAGCCCCGGCTTCACCGGAGGCTGCCCAGAACGGCCACCAACTCATGTCCCTTTGAGCACCTTCAGTGCAACTTTCACTACAGGCGGAAGACCCGCTAGCGGGTCTCCGCCAGCGCGCCCAACTTCCCGACGGGTGTCGCTTCCGATGAAGGCTAACGGTAATAACTACAGCCAACAGGTGGTTTTTAGTGGGTAGGTGCCATTCTGGTGAGTCCCACATAACCCCCCCGCAGAGGAATTTACCTGCGGGCGGGTATGCATGACGCATCTTCCACCTCCCTACCGCGAGGGTGCCTCGGCAGCAAAAAAAAAAAAAAAAAAAAGACATAAAGAGACTGTAAATTTATTTTGAAAAAAATATATACCCGTGAAGTTTCTTGCCAGTTCTTCTTCACGAAGGTTTTTTTCGAACTGGTGGTAGAATCATGTTTTATTTGACGTCAATAAGAACAAGTAATTGTCAATGTTGAGAAATAAATATTTGAATTTGAATTTGAATTTGAACTTCGACAAACAATATCTAAACTGATTGTATTTTTAACCCCAGACGCGCTGAAGTTAGGTTTCGATTCAGGCTTTCTTTCCGATGATTCTGTTTATTGTTGTTCCTTAATGCTATCAAAACGACAAAAAGTATGTCTAGTTTTAACATATGACTTCTCAAGCTATTTCCCATATTAAACGAACGTAATGCAGATGGCGATGTTACAATACAAGAAAAAGTTAGGTAAACTTATATTTGGCACACAGCAATCTTGCTATTTCTCTTTTTAAATACAAAATCAAATATTAGTTTCTCAACATTGAAAATTGCTTTTTCTTGCTCACGTTATATAGCACATGTCTACCACCAGTTCAGAAAGACCTTCGCCAAGAAGAACTAGCAAAAAACTTCATAGGTGTAATGTTTTTAATTTTGAAAAATTGCCTTTATATCTTTAAAAACAATTCTTATCTGCATCTGTTAGCTTGGCAAGGCTACTGAAGGGGCCAGTAATTTCAGAGCAAGTTTTTGTGGGACCGGAGCGTTGTTGGTATTTATAACTCAACTTGCACTCGCTTATACAGCTTTTTAACTAGATATAAGTAGGCTGCCTCAGGCGATGAGCTTAACGATTAAAATTTTTGTCTACTGTCATAATAACACATTTTTATCTTGATACAGAGTTACAAAGTTTAGCCATGGTTCCAACTTAGAAAATGAAACAAACTTAATTTTCACATCATTCAAAAACAACGTTCTTATATGATTTCGCATGATAAAGAACATATAAATTATTTCTACTGAGTTGTATACATGTGGTAGCCCCATCACTGAATTGAGAGAATTTGCAAGAGTTTCTCTTTTTTTTCAAAAGTACTTTTCTTTTGAAATGAAAACTTTTATATTTTGTATATTATTAAAAAATGATTTAAAGTATACATAGGTTCAATTACAGTATTATAACCGTTTATATTATAAAGGTTTATTTTTAACGATACTATCCCTATACCTTTCCAAATACTCTTTATTGACTGGAACGACCAAAGTATTCTTATAAGTTTTCCTTCTGGTATTTCATGCATCTAACAACATGCTTCTGTCCACGCCACATCACACACCTGAATTTTTTCACGGATCATTTACAGTGGGTGCTGCAGTCTTTTGGAATTACCTGCCTCCTCAAATACATACCGCTAGGACTGACACTGCTTTTAAGTTTAATTTAAAAAAAAGTACTATATATCTAATTTTTATCCAACATCCTATCCTCTCTAACATCCAAGTTCAAAGAATATAATTGGATGAACTCTGTTTGTTGGCCGGGAAACCCTGAGACTTAAGGTCCTCGAGAATGTCTTCGTTACTGAGTTCGAACGGGACGCCCCGTAGTACTGCGCGGATCTTACGCTCCTCCGGGAGGGCGTAGGTATGATACGTGATTTGATTGATCGACAGAAGCCTAGTGAAAGACCGGAAGTCGTCGACGGTCGCTACTTGGATTTTGATTGTATCGCCAGCGTTGGCGGCTTTTAAGTAATTTATTTTGTGCTCTCTGCACAAGTTAGAGACCGCGGTCCAGCGCGCTTTTTCTCGGAGGAATACGGGCGGAGGGAGCTGAGGTTTCGGCGGGACGGGAGCGCCGCGCGTCGTTGGCTTCGATGGGACCGACGGAGACGCGGTTACTACGAACGATTTTAACGGCGCGGGGGCTGGTGTTGATGACACCGGGGAGGGCTCGGGTATTGAAGATACCGAAGCTTTCTTTGAGCGCTTCTTGGAGCGCTTGGCGATAAGTTGGAACGCGGGCTCAGGAGAGCCGGTTAAGGTGACGGCATCTGACGACGTATCAGACGCGGGTTCGGAGTCGCTCCCGGGAGCGGTACGCTTGCGACGCGACGCGTGAGAGGATGCGACCGATTCGCAGTCCATCTCGGACGAGGCGGGAGACGCGGGAGAGCTGAAGACCTGAGGGGTCTCGACGTCGGAGGCCTGAGGGGCCGGGGTTGAGGCCTGAGGGGCCGGAGTTGAGGCCTGAGGGGCCGGAGTTGAGGCCTGACGGGCCGGGGACGCGATAGATGCCTGTAAGGCCTGCGTTAGTATGTCGTCGGGTATGCTGTAGCCAGACGCAGCGAGCACCTGGGCGAACGACCTAAGAAGGTTGACAAGGTCCATTGGAGGGCTTGGTCCTACGATATGTAATATATAAATATATAAAAATGCCTAGGTTCCCTAGCAAACCTAGCACCTAAACCTCCCTACCCGCGGTAGGGGACGACGCGAAGTGGTGCCCCTAGCTCGGACAGCACTGTACCGTCACCCTGGGAAAGGCCCAAGTGCAATGGGATCGGGTCTGCCGGTTTCTCCTTGGCCTGAAGGGCCTTGGAAGCACACCGGGGCAACGCTATCAGGCTTAGTTGTCACCGTTAAGTATCCACCTGATCAAACGCGAGTCTACTACGAAGTGTGTTGCCAATAAATTGACAACAAAAGCGGGCCGTAGACCTGACGAAGTTGAGTTGCACTAAAAGTGCGGGATTGACTGCGTTACGACCGGCCGGAGCCGGCCGCAAAGCGAGTCTCTGACTACGTACAGGCGCCAAGCGTCAAGTACGCAGCCAGAAAGACAGCCCGAGTCTTGCAAACCACTATCGAATTTAATCGACTGCGGTAAGCTCAACCCTGTTGTTGCTGCACTCACCGAGGTGAGGTTTTTTACTTCGAGGGGTGCACAGAGTGCGGGTTTGACTACGTTACGACCGGCCAGGGGCCGGCCGCAGAGCGAGTCTCTGACTACGTAGCAAGCGCCAAGCGTCAAGTACGCAGCCAGAAAAACAGCCCGAGCTTCGCCAACCATTATCGAATTTAATCGACCGCGGTAAGCTCAGCTCTGTTGTTGCTGTGCAAGAGACCGACTTACTTGCAGCCGATCGAAACCGGCCGCAGAGTAAGCCCTAAAGAGGCTAACAGCGTATGAGTATTGCTACGAGTTGACGTCGTGAGACGACTATCGTGACTCAACGGCTGGAGCGACCGCGAACACGTCCGAGCGGGGCCGGACGCAGAACGGATCTGTTAATATAACTCTGCACCTTTTCTTTTTATAGTTGAAAATATAGTACTTAATTACAATATAACTTACGATAAAAACACACAACCAACCTACATAAAGAAAGAGGCTGCTGTATAATAACATGCAAATATTTAGACACGACTTCATTTGTATAAATACTATCTATTTTAATTATTTTTTTTTTCTTGATAATATTAATATCATATTTACCCGCATTTATAGTTCAACTACTCAAAAATCAAGGTAAAACCCCACTATTCCCATGGAATATTAAGCTGATTGAAATTATTCTGTAACACCCTTTTCATCGGAACTTCCTGTTTAATCAAACCGTAAAGATAAAATTTCATTTTGTCTAAAGTAATAAAATCTAAAATCTCTTTTCGGATTTCGTCGGAAATTGTTTAGAATTTACAACCAGTCCTGAGAGACGACCTGACGCATTTCAATTTACCTTTTGTAATAAATAAATTCCAGGACATTAAAATCTCTTTGTCATTGAAATTATTCCTTGTGGTTTCCTTTAGAACAATATTTTTAGTGTAAATGTCTTTGGTAAGATAATTATTTTTAAAATACAATATTGTGAAGTTAAAAGGTTTGTGAACACTTTTGATAAGTGAATCATAATTAGTCATACTAATAGTACAGTAGTAAGAATACGAATACTTGTATTCTGTATTCTTTCTATTCTTGTATGTTCAAATACTTGTATTCTTATTACCGTACTGGAGACTTGCCGAGATAACAGATGCAGATAAGAATAATTGTGTATAGACGTAAAGAGACTCTGTAAATTTATTTTGAAAAAAATATACCCGTGAAGTTTCTTGCCAGTTCTTCTTCACGAAGGTTTTTCCGAAATGGTGGTAGAGTCATGTTTTATTTGACGTCAATAAGAACAAGTAATTTTCAATGTTGAGAAAAAAAATATTTCATTTATTTCATTTCATGTTTGGACTATGATTTTGTTTTGATTTAAGGTAATTTTTAATTTTTTGTTGCAATTATTACAACTCAAGTTAAATCATCTGGACAAACCAGATTTTTTTAATACTTGGTTCCTAACAACTATTTTGCTGGCGGTATGTTATCCTTCTTAATTACAAGAACGTTGTCTATTTCTGGTTCAAAATATATTTTATTCCATTTATATTTATTACATTCAGTTGCAAGATATTTCTTGGTCCGACAATTTTCTGAATATCTTTTTATAATATATCATTACCGATACAATCATTAGCATTGCCGTTATTAGATATATCCAGTAGAGATTCCTACCAAATCAGTCCGTTTGTTGGCCGAGGCTCTAAGTAATTAATAGTTTTAATAACCAAAAAAAATTAGAAAAATACTTTTATTATTACTTTTTTATATACTTTTATATATTTTAAAAATGGATTTGTGAAGGCTTAAGTTTATTATTTTTTTTTAATCACTACAAAAAAAGTAAAAGCGCTGAAGTTCATTTGTTATTTCTTAAAATCTGTTTGATAAAGGAGAGTGAAGGACAAACTATGGACAATTTATAATATCGCAAGAAACATTAACTATTTCCCATCCCTATCACTATTCTTTGAAAACAAATCTACGTAGAGTCACTAACGTTCAACTGAATTTGAATAAAAGTCGTTCCACTTTTACCGGCACAATCTAGATAGATCCGGTCACACTGGAGAGTGCTGACGCTTGATTGGCTGCTTGATAGAAACGTTCACAGTGAGATTTGTTTTTGTTAGAAGCTAGGTTTAAAATTTTTTCGATTCAATAAAAGTGCTTGAGTTTCGGCTCAATCAATATTTCTCAATTAACAATGACTTCGATCAATGGTGTCCATGGTCGCTGATTTCGGTCGTTGCCATTATAATTATGGTTTATTTTCTGTTTGTTTCCCAAACACTATTCCTTAATAAAATACCAAATTAACCTATCATTTGTTGAAGATATTAGTATTGAATTATAATTATTTAATGAGAATACATTACTACAACTTTCTGCCAGAATGCAAGTTGGATACCTTTTTATAAATATTATATGGTATGCTGTCGGTGTTCATTCTCGCTCCGATCGCCACGCGGTGCGGACGTGCAAGACCCCGTTCTCCGTTGATCGGTCCCTTCCCGATATTCCGTGGCGCTCAGTCTACTGACGTCACGGTTTAGCGTGTTGGCTCCGTGCTACGGCTTTCAAGGTTTTTCTACTCCCTCTGAGTGCTATCGAAGTGCGATTTTTCTTTGCGACTAAGCCCCTTAGTCTTCAAAGTGCTGTGCTAAGTTATGTTGTGCTTGGGCTGAGTGCACTGTTGTGCCCAGCGTAAGTAGTCTGGTTTCAGTACAAAGGATACTTAACGGTGACAACGAATTTGTACTGAACCAGTCCTTTTATTTTTATTTTATTTCTCTATTTTATTTATTTTTTCTTTTCTCCTACTTTCATATTTATTTTTATCATATCTGTGTGTTTTCGT
This sequence comes from Marasmarcha lunaedactyla, assembly GCA_923062675.1. NCBI lineage: Eukaryota > Metazoa > Arthropoda > Insecta > Lepidoptera > Pterophoridae > Marasmarcha > Marasmarcha lunaedactyla. The sequence goes on from OV281353.1 coordinate 23,483,042, forward strand.
GTGTATTTGTCCTTTCTGTCGGTAAAGGTTGACCCTAACGCGGTACCCTTTTTTTTTTAGGTTTCTAGGTAGCGGCCTTCGGCGTACTACTGTTAGTTTTAAGTTATTCTCCCCAGCCTCCCTACCGCTGGTAGGGAGGTTAGCCGCTAGGGTTCGCTAGGTTTTATTTAGGAACTCTAGGCATATATATATATATATATATATATATATTGTTGTCCCTCCCCAACCCCTCCGCAATGGCTTCCCTAAGCTCTGATGAGTTTAGGAAGAAGTTACTTGAAAGTACCGGTGCTGAAGGCATGTCTATAAATGCTGATAAGTATCGTTTCTTGGACTCTCTTATCCCGCATATCATGGCGTTAATTCCCTCAATGGCCCCTCAGGCCACCCCAGTCCCCCAGACCCCTCTGGTCTTAGGTCCTCCCGCGTCCCCTTCCTCCAGTGACATGGAGTGCGAAGTAGACGCCCCTCCGCGCCGCAAGCGCGCACCCGCGACCGAGTCATCCTCGGACGCCACCCCAACTGGCCCTGAGTCTCCCTCTTTTACGCTTGTTAAGAAACGCTCTAAGAAGCGCTCGAACAAGCCCCGGCGCCCTCGATGCCCGTCCCTACACCCCGTGCGGCGTCTTCAACGCCAGCTGCCCCGGTGCCTTCAGAACACGCTCCGGCCCCAACTTCTGTCAAGGCCAAGGTCCCACCACCCGTGTAAAAGGGTAAATGGTCCGAGGTCTCGACTTTGTGCAACGAGCACAAGATCCTTTACACCCGAGTGACCAACTCGGGTGAATCTATTAAAATCACTGTCTCGTCGATAGACGATTTCCGAGCTTTGACTAAGCTCCTCACCGATAAGCAATATGCTTATCACACTTATGCTCTGTCAGAAGAGCGTAAGATCAGAGCAGTACTCAGGGGAGTCCCGTTCGAATTATCAAACGAGGCTATCCTGGAGGATCTGCAGTCCCAAGGCTTCCCGGCACTCGCGGTGCATAAAATGCACAGCAAGTACGGGAGGCGTCACCCTCTCGCTTTGGTGGTTCTCGCCAACGTCCCCAAGTCCAGGGAGATCCTGAAAGGGGTTAGCACTATATGCGGCCTCTCTGGGATCTCGATCGAGGCGCTTCATCGCCGCGGTCATCCCGGCCAGTGCCATCGGTGCCAGTTGTACGGACACGCGGCGGCCAACTGCCGCGCACCGCCCAGGTGCGTCAAGTGCCTGGTCCCTCACTTCACTAAGGAGTGCAATCGCACTCCTGAAACTCCCTCTCCTCCCGATTGCGTGCTTTGTGGCCAGTCCGGCCACACCGCAAATTACAGGGGCTGCCCTCGTGCACCCCGTTGTATGCGTTCCAATTCCAAGAGGGCGGCACCCAAACAGGCCCCGCCCCTTTCTCAAGAAAACTTTCCGCCGCTGCGTAGCCGGGTTCCTCCGGCTGCAAAGCCTACACAGTCCAGGCCTGCTCCAGAAAACTGGAGGCTGCGCCCCGCATCGAATCCCATCCCGGCTCCTCGCCCATACAAACCCACTCCTCAATCCTCCGTAGCAGACGATATGCGTATCGTCTGCGACGCTATGAAAAATATCAATGTTAGTGAAATCGCAGTCTTAGCCCGTAAACTTAGGGCTTCACGTTCTCCGACAGACCGTTTGCTAGCTCTGGCGGAGCATAGTTCCCTTCTCAATTCATTGTAGGTTCATTTAAATGAATTGATCCCTAAATCATGCTTCGGCCGACCTCTGCGCAGCCCCGGCTTCACCGGAGGCTGCCCAGAACGGCCACCAACTCATGTCCCTTTGAGCACCTTCAGTGCAACTTTCACTACAGGCGGAAGACCCGCTAGCGGGTCTCCGCCAGCGCGCCCAACTTCGCGACGGGTGTCGCTTCCGATGAAGGCTAACGGTAATAACTACAGCCAACAGGTGGTTTTTAGTGGGTAGGTGCCATTTTGGTGAGTCCCACATAACCCCCCGCAGAGGACTTTACCTGCGGGCGGTATGCATGACGCATCTTCCACCTCCCTCCCGCGAGGGTGCCTCGGCAGCAAAAAAAAAAAAATGCTGTCGGTGACTCATTTACTTCCGTGTCATATAGTTGAACAAGTCAGTTGCTGTCTTATTACATTTGACCCAGCACTGGTTGTCCTTTTAGTCCTTTCATAACATTATCAATTCTAAACCATGTAAGAGCTATTTGATTTTTCAGTCTTTGCAGTCTTACTGAACGCCGAAGAGATATGAAATAAAAGATGTTGCAGAAAACAAACGTTTTCTGAGGTTAACCAAATATATTTCATAAACTGTTATCGAATTTTATTTTAACGATTCTGGAAATTGGGGTTTAATGAGGGAATTCTTCAATTTGAATTTAATTAATTCGCTTTTATATTTGAATAGCAAAAGATTTCGCAAGATATTAATATCACAAGCAATAAAAGTATTCGTAATGAATTTATCCTTAACCCCATTAACTAAAACTTTGGGCTTTCGTACTGATCCTGTATTGAATGACGTTCCAGGAATCATTAATAAACTGATCAAAGGTAAAATATGTAGATTTTATCTTTACAAGTTTACGATGTCTTATTTAGTTGCAGAGCTAAATGTAACCCGTGAAGTTTTTTTTTGCCAGTTCTTCTTCACGAAGGTTTTTTCGAACTGGCGGTAGAGTCATGTTTTATTTGACGTCAATAAGAACAAGTAATTATCAATGTTGAGAAATAAATATTTTATTTCATTTAATTTAATTTCAGCTTCGTTACTTACTTACTTGGTACCTATGGAGTATCTAAAAAAATTAACTAACTTGATCAACATTCACGAGGGTTGAACAAAAACAGTTTATTTATTAGTAAAAAATGTTTGCCGTGGTATTTATTTCGCACTAAATTTTGCCAGCGGCTTTGCTCGCGTATATCTTGGGGACAGAACGTTTGAAAGATAAAAGTACTGGTTGAAACGAAACCAGTGAAATGGATCCAAAAATGTATGTCTTTAATTAAATAACATATTTTGAATATTGAAGTCAATTGAATCAGAGGGTCCCTACAAATAATAAATCTATCTTTTGATGGAGACACTAACAGAAAATAAATACATAATTTATAAAGTTGTTTGTATTGCCGCCTTTTATACGGCATTATGTATCGTTTTTTTATCTTTCTTAAACTGAACTTATACGAATACAAACTTAATATGGATGGAATCCATTGATACTTTTGTAAAAATCATAATCGAAAATAATGAACAAAATGACGTCTTCCAGACCCAATCATTATTTAATTTATTAATTTGAAGAAAGTGTTTAATTGACTTTTCATATTACGTCTGTAGTGAGCTGAGCTATTGATTCTTATACGACATATTTAAAAAAAAACAAACAAACCGTTGTATACAAAGTAATTTAAAAAGCATAATTTTAGACAAATTTTTTTATGTATTAAATTTTTATCTCACTTTCTTTTAATATGCACCAAAGTTGAAGTTTCAAGTCGACATATCCACACAATGCACACACACATTTTCTTTGTAATATTGTGCTTTGGCCCTCTTTGAATAATTTCACGGTAAAGTTTGTTTTGAACACATTATTATTTCATCAACCTTTGTTCACCTTTGTGTTCATATTTACATGGAAAACCGGGTCCGGCGATGGCCGGGTCTTTGAGACCTTTCCTGTTGGGACTACTAAAATTTGCTTAACTTTCGCCCAGTCTTTAAAAAAAGGATAAACTTAGAATGAAACGATATGTTTTTGAAGTTCTATCTTCTATTCTGTTAAGTACGACAGGTTTCACAGGATTTTAAATACAATTTATAATATGACACAATAAAATGAAATGAAGTAGTACAACAAAAGGTAATAAAAACATAACTGAGAGCGGAATATTTACGTTTTATAAGGTTCTGTGAATTAATGTTGGTTAATAATTTATGTATTTATATCATAATACACATTCACCTTAGCAAACAAAATGGTTGAAAAATGGGAGTTTTTTGTTGTTCACGTATATTTCACTTTTACGAGGTTTTGTCTATGTTCACAATTACAAAGTAGAAGAAAGCTCTAACCTCACTTCTGCCAGTATGTTAGCTGCTTTGATTTTGTTTGATGTTTGCATGTTGTTTTAGTTTTTATTACAGTTTTAAATTAATGTCTTGTATCTTTTTTAAATGTACGTTAAATATGTCTCACAAACCTAAGTCTTACCAGATCGAGTGCTACAACTTTCGTCCCGTAACATTGAAACGAATAATGAATGCATTGAAAAGGCAACATCAAATTTTTACCGTACACTCAAGAAAATAAAATTGTTTCTTCAACTATAATGCTATCGCAACAAGCTTATGTAATAAATAAAAATACCTCGCACGTCTCGAATACATTACAACAAAAGCACAAAAGGACGTGCTTATAAAGCTCATTCCGTTCCAGTCCAGAAAGCTTTTAAGTTCTTCGGTATAAATGCTTGAGAATGCAGCAAATGAACATGTACTTGTTTGTATAGGACTAACGTATTTACTTTTATTTTATTTATTAGTGTATCCAACAGCACAATTCCATACAGCTCACTGTATGTGGACTGAGGGGAACCCAGAATAAACATAAATATATATAAATATCAACGACTATGACGTGAGAACAAACATATGAGTTCATCACACAAAGAATGCCCCGGCTAAGAGGCCGGGCTACTACGATACGCTACACCGCTATGCTACACCGCTACGCTACACCGCTACGCTACACCGCTACGCTACACCGCTACGCTACACCGCTACGCTACACCTCTACGCTACACCGCTACGCAACACCGCTACGCTACACCGCTACGCTACACCGCTACGCTACACCGTTTCGCTACACCGCTACGCTACACCGCTACGCTACACCACTACGCTACACCACTACGCTACACCGCTATGCTAAACCGCTACGCTACACCGCTACGCTACACCGCTACGCTACACCGCTACGATACACCGCTACGCTAAACCACTACGCTAAACCACTACACTACACCGCTATGCTACACCGCTACGCTACACCGCTACGATACACCGCTACGCTAAACCACTACGCTAAACCACTACACTACACCGCTACGCTACACCGCTACGCTACACCGCTACGCTACACCGCTACGCTACACCGTTACGCTAGAACGCCGTCAAATACGTAATATAATGTAATATGTAATATAATAAAATAAATATACTTAATAATGTTTGTGTGATTAAATGTTGTTGTTAATATTTTCCAATACTGCAATGGCACTTTTGTACGCATCATGGGTTTATGCATGCGTGATGCATACCCATGAAGATAGTTTATCGTGCCACATATTGTTAAAAGGGGGCTCGTGAAACTGATCGATGCCTAAATGATTTAAGCTTTAGAAAAATACTCGTTTTTGGTTGTTTGTTTTGTTAGAGTGTAGGTATCTAAGGAAACTTTCACATTGTTAGGTATACTATTTTCATTGCAATACTACACAATAAGACTAAGGTTTATATAGAGATGGAGGCGAAATTTATTCGCGCCGACTTGAATAGGTGAAATAGGAGTCCGGTGACTGTGCCAGGTACACAAGTCTTCCTTTTACATGGTCTTACTCTAAAAGGGTGTGTGATACGAACTCTTAGATACACAAACATTTGTGTGTTAACGTGAAATCAAAAGTTCAGTAGCGCATGCAGTAAGGGTTTTGATCTTCGAGATGGTTGAAGTATCTATGAACAAACATGTCGATGTTTCAGTGAGTTGTACAGCTTATGTACGTCAACTGCTGTAACGGTGAACTAAAGCATTGTGAGGAAAATTTAAAAAATTCCTAAAAGGTAACGCCTGCCAACGCGCAGTAGACAAGCCCGATGCACTGTAACTTGTCTTCAACCACGGCATCCGTAGGCATTATTAAAGAGAGTTTTATTTCAAAGGTGTTTTTGTTCTGACTCAACCTCCCAGTTCATTATACGATATTTTAACATTATTTAATTAGTATGTTAGGAAAAGTTTCTTTTTATAAATTTAAGCCCCTTTATTAATGTTGATCGATTAAATGAAGCGATTTAGTTGCAAACTCGGAAAATATGAAATTATTCACGTAGCCCCAGTTGGCGTATAATTCAAATTAATAAATGTAGGTGACAAAGTATTTTTGATGCAGCGGTTTTCTTAGATTTTTTTAATCTGAGTACATTCTTGAATTGGTTACTTTCCACATTTGATAAAAGCAATCCAGGCTATATTAATTCGTGTTATACTTTATCATTGATTTGAATTATTTATGTGTATTCAATTTGGAAGAATGCAAATGATCAGCTTGTATAAATTTCAAAAACAAGTGCAATTTCAATTCAAAGTGACGGTAACATGTAATTCTGTTTATAGACACCGACAGTGCTTTGACAATGCCCTGGGAAGTGGTGGGATGTATTCCACGAAGACAACCATGTGCTTATTTGCCGGCTATCACAACGAAGTAAAATCATTGCAGACGTTGAAGACAATAGAGATAACATAAAGTTCAAACTACCAAAAATTTAATTTTACATATTACATACTTTCAAAATACACCATTCCAAAATAAATCGTTTATTATGAACAGCGTATTGAAATGAAATCAAATATTTATTTCTCAACATTGACAATTACTTGTTCTAATTGACGTCAAATAAAACATGACTCTACCACCAGTTCGGAAAAACCTTCGTGAAGAAGAACTGGCAAGAAACTTCACGGGTATATTTTTTTCAAAATCAATTTAAAGAGTCTCTTTATGTCTATAAAAAGTTATTCTTATCTGCAACCGTTAGCTCGGCAAATCTCCCTCCCCCCAAGTATCCAAACGACGAACACCCTCAAACGGCACCCGTTTACGAGTTAACGCGGGATCCAGCCATATTGTCAACGTAGCTTAATCCATTTTATCCTAAGTTAGATAAGAGTAAATTGAGCCATATTGTTTTGAGAGTTCATTTAGAAACATGTTCTTGGAGATGCCTGAAGCAAAACCCTTCTATTTTTTATTATAGTTACATTAAATGCATACAGTGACTTGTCCATCAAGGCACCTCTCGAGACTAGTAATTGAATTAGTGTTTATTCACGTTGTGGCAACTTAAAATAAATAAAGAATATGATATGCTTAAGAACCATACCTAATGTGAAAGCGGATTACAATATATTTAGGATATATAATATTTATCCCAAGACAAATCTTTTTATTTCTACTAAATTTTGAAAAAGTCTGAAATATACTAAACCGAAACTGGTTTATTAGTCGAAATAATTCTTTCTAATATAACATGTGACATTCACAAACCTTTCTAACTCACCCTTTAGAACATTATTGTTTCTCAAATATGTTTTGTGCGGGAAAATCTTTTCGAGTGTAGCATGTTTTTTTCTCCATTTACGTAATTTTGACGTTTATAGTCAAGATTTTAGGTAGTTTGTAAGCAGTTTTCATAATATTATTTTTTGACGAAGTTTCATAGATATTTGAAGTAAGATTATCATATAAAATTGTAGTAGATCTTTTCAAAAAGAGATTGGAGATAAAAGCGTTTTTGCCAAAGATAGCCAGTTTTTCGTAAAGGCTTTTTCGTAAAGGATTACATCTGAAGTAATTAAATTCAAAATCTCAATCCCCAGACAAACACACCAACCATAAAGTGGCCGTGGCCCCAAAGTAAGCCGAGATTGTGTAATGGATGACCATACAGCGAACTGGGGGATCTCGAACAAGTATACATATCAACAATCATGACCCGAGAACAAATATCTGTGTTCACCACACAAATGAATGCCCCGACCAGGACCGGGACTTCCGACTTATGAGGCAGGGCTACTAACCACTACACCGCGAGGTCGTCAAGTAAGAATAAATAAGGAATGATTTTCGGCTTTATGTTCAGTCGGAGCTGCGTCCATACAGGGCTTATAATCACAAATTCGGTTCGCTATTTAGGAAATGTGTATATTACTAAACATATCTATGAATTGTATACATTACCTAGGAATTGAATACAATGACGGAATGTATACATCTAAGTTAACATTTTTAAAATTGAAGAAGAAGGGTGTCATTCAACCACTATTTCTTTCTTTCTTTCAGAAAAAGTACTGTCCCCAAAGAATCTTAGTACATGCAAAATCGAAATCCAGCACAGTATAAAACTCCGATTTTACTTGGTTACAACTGTGTAACAGATGTACGAAGCCAGGGCTACGCCATTGTTCATGAATATGCACAATGTATCTATGAACTATTTCGATTTGCCGCTGAAGTTGAAAGTTTTAGTCGGTGTGGTAAGCTACGATATTTTAATAACAATTTCAACGTGGGCATTAACTTGATAAGGTTTGAATAACTGAAGGGGATGATTTTGTGGATATTGCAATCATGCTTGATTTGGCATAAATTCTTGTATTTTCAGAAGTTAGTGTTATGTACTTTCAAAAATTGACAACACTCTCGTATTTTATTTCGTCATTGCCCTGCCTGCTTATGAGCTCAATAAGGATGTTTTTACTATTTTAAATTATTAAACTGTACTAACTTTTTAGCCTTAGTCTAGATTATAAGCCCTATAAATCATAATTTTAGATTAAACCTGTAGTGATAGCACATTTTATCGTTGTACCGTTTCAGTGGGGGCGTGCATTTGGGCACTTTTAACAAGACCCGTTTCTAACTTAATTTTGAAATATGTGTCCCAGGACAAAAGCTGAACGAATAGAAACACTGATTTTGTTAGAAGTTACGAAACAAAATTTTTTTTTAAAATTTTGTACCTAGTTATTAATTATATTGGGACTGTATTGAATTTAGTTATCATTTTTTGGAATCAATTTATTTGGATTAAACAATTTTATTCATAGACACTCCTTTTTTCTTCAAAGTGCTTGAATACATTACTAACGTTGGTGGATAATTCAGAAGATACTGGATTGAGTTTCCACGATAACGGCTTTATGAATAACGAATTACTTATTCAAATGTCAATATATTCAACCATAAATAAATAATTATACTTGTGCTAATGTTATATGAATTAAAGTTCTGTTTGTAATTCTACTTAAGTATCATTTTTCAATCCTGAATAAATGTTTCAAGGCACCCCGTCACAATCTTTCAAAAGAACAGGGTTAGGATCTCGATTCGCTTTTGTCTTGATAAGCAAACCAAATCATTTGAAGACAAATAGTCGTCCCCGAACCGGGCCGGTGAACTTCCTATCTACATCATTACATTTAAAAGTTTTCCCGCGTGATGTAATCTATCTACAACGCCATCTAGTTGTATTTTGAGTAACCAAGTAATACAGATAAAACTCAAGTGTACGTAAGATAAGCAAAAAAGTTCCGAAATTGTTTTTCGGAACTTTTTTGAAACCTTATTTCTATTTTTATGAGGATTATATCTTTGGAATTTCTAAGTGTTATTTTTATAAGAGGGGGTTGGGTGATAACTAAATGAGAAAAGTTGAAATACTGTTCAAAATTAGCAATTAGAAATATTTATGTGGTAAATACTATATTGAAGGTATACGAAAGAAAATATTGTACGTAAATGCAGTTTCAATTACATTTCCATGAATAAATGAACAAAATTTACGTGTTAAATAAAAAAAACCGGTAAAAAGAATAAAACGGTGTATTCTTAATAACAACAAAATGGTGGCTTTTAAAGCTTGTCAAATTATATATTTTGAATACTTTTTGACACGAGACCTTCGAAACAATGACGTCATTAAAGCAAACGCTAGCCCCTTAAACAAAACTCAATAAATAATAGGTGTTGGAACTTAAGGTTAAATATTTAAACTATTATTAAATTAAAGTGAAAAATTTGCTTGTTAGTTTATTTAGAACATATCTATGTGTTCTATGTGTTGTTTTATTCGCTATTAGAAAATTTGTTACTTCTACCCCAACGACCCTGAACGATCGTCACAATATGAATGCAAAATTATCGACTTTTTTTTCTCTCAAACAACGGTTCAACCTGAGACACCTTTAGTAAACTTTGATGACACAAAACGGAACCTGAGTTAGTGATGTTTAAGGTGAATGTTCGGTTCTAACCTCAAACGATAACCATAAATTGAGTGATACTAGGTGGCAAAGACAAACACTTACCGTGGTACAATATTCTTTTTACGTCATCAATATTTTTTTGATATTTAGTAGTAAGGAACTAGCGTCAAGAAGAGAAAGTATTTGTCAAATTTGAGCAATAAATATTTGAATGGATTTTGAATTTGAATTTGTATTTGGAAGGAACAATTTTATTTATCTATATTTATTTTCAATTTAGGTATATTCCTATCTAATTTCGACTGTACGTGCACCAGAGAAGGTGTACCGATATTCTGATTCAAATGTAAGATGAAATTTAATTTATTATTCAATAGAGGAATAAGTTTTCAATAAATGAATTGGATGTTTGAGGATTTATTGGGCAGCGGCCGAATGGCACAGACCGGCATTTTATCGATATTTGAATTTATAATTTGGTAAGATTACGATTAGTAGAGAAATAAAGAGCAAAAAGTTAGTTAGAGTTTTTTTCTTAAATTTCATCTTTCATCGGAGATTGAATCTTTAGGTTAGGGGTAATTTATTGTTATAGTGAATTTCTTTTTCACAGCTTTCCATGGTTTCCATGTTTTTAATATTTAATAATATATCCCAGACAAAGACCGAGTGGCGTATTGGTTAGTAGCACTGCCTCATACGCTGTAGGTCCCAGGTTCGAATCCTGGCCGGGGCATTCATTTGTGTGATGAACATAAATTTTTGTCCTCCGGTCATGGTTGTTGATATTTATATATGTATGTTTATTCTGGGTTCCCCCCAGTTCGCTGTATGGTCATCCATAACACAAGCTCTGCTTACTTTGGGGCCATACAGTTGGTGTGATTGTCTGAAGGTTTATTATTATTATTATTTGTATATCTCATATGTCAACAACAAAGTACGACTTTGGCTTTCGACCCCTTTCGACGAATTTGTCTCGTGTTTTCGGGATTTGTGCACTTTTTCCTCTACAGCGAGCAGGAGATATCTATAAATACTTTTATTATTATTATGTGAAGAAACATATATTCTTCAAGACCTAGTAGTTCAACGTAAAATCCACCATATTCAGCATAAATTTGTCAACTGAAAATGGTGGTCAATACTTTACGCGTCGTCGCTTAGGAAAGTGATACATAGTAAATTGTTAACCTATGGTCGTTAAGGATCACAAAGATCACATATCTACTGTCTATAAAAAGGACTAGTATACGTTTTTAGTAAAGTATTAAGTTGATTAAACGGATCTAATTGTATACACTGCAACAATGAAAACCGTCGAACCGTAAGCCGTTGAGGAATGTACCCTTATATTTAATTACGGTATCCTTTGTATAAAATCCAGTCATCTAATTAGGTAAAAAATATATTCCTTATTTTCAAAATTATTAAATATATATTTTGTAAAAGAGAACAAATCGAATTTAAGTATACCTACACAATAAAATGTTGATCGACTTAAATACCGACAACCGTTTCCACTGCTTATTGATCGATCGTTATTGTGGAAACTGCAGTAAATTGTTAGTTAATTTGCTGGTGCTATTTAAGCGTTTAACTTCTTCCGACGAACTAAACAACCAAACGGTATCTTCTTATCGATGCAGAAAATCAAATCCAGAATTTTTAACGTGTGTGTAACACGGCTGATCGGAACGAGTTATTTTATGTAACAAAACAAGTATTTTTATCAGAAAAATTATATAAAAAAATTAACGTTCAGTCAACTTCAAAGAAAAAGAGAAGTACTCCTTCGTTTACATGGAGTTACATCATCGTCTACTGCGTCACTTCCCATCAGCTGACATAGTCTAAAAACGCCTAGGAAATATTAAATATAAAAAATACCTTCACTGAAAAGCGAGAAGCTTCAAAACGAACAATAAAACTTAAACTTATTATCTCTTTTCTGACAATTATTAAATTTAAAAGCCACCTAGTACTGCGCATGCGTCCTTCAAAGCTCTGCAAGGTCTGAACTTCTAACTTTTAGTCGCTTTCAATTCTACCCTCCGATGCGACGCTACGGAGTTCTCTTGAAATACTTCGAGGAAATTACGCGCGCGGTAAAGTGTCTGTGTGTAAAGTTTACAGTGTTCAAAACTTGTGGATATTTTATCAAATAATATTATTGTGTTTATGGAAAGCTGGAACTTAAGTCGGGCAAAATTTTATAGGGGTCATTAAAAACGGTTAGTTTAATTTAAGAAAGTTTTGCAAAGTTATTATTTGATTCGCAGAAGTTATTTGAAGTTTAAATTTGAAAACTACACTGTATAAGTTACTGGATTCTCTAAATTTAGTGTAAAATTTAAAGAACCTTGGCTCTCCCATCCAGGTCTGTCACGTATATATTAAAGGGCTTTTATAACATACTCTAAATTATGATTAAACAAATAATCAGAAATAAAATATAGATATTCAAAAGAAACACTTAATTTTAAGCAAAGCCATTAATTAATTAGCCACTTAATTTTTTTTATTGTACTAAGACAAGTTACTCTTTTTAAGATGATGAATCATAGACGTGCGTTTTAGTACGTAAGAGCGGTTACAGGGAGTAAAATTTTCGTTTATCAAATAAAGATAGGAGGACGAGCTGTTTTGTTAATTTACAATAATAATAAATTATTTAAAAAACAAAGCAAAGCGCTTCTTTGTAGTACTGGGCAAAGTCAGGCAGAGTAAAACTTTTTTTTCGTTAAGATGTAGGGCTTTTATACCGGGTGATGTTTTTACCTTTCGGGAAATGGGCTCGGAGCGTCGTTCTAAGCGCTTACCCAAAGAACCCATATAGCGAAAATTAAAAAGAAAAGGTTGACAGTTCTGATATAAAATCGACGGCTGACCCGTTTGTAGAGTATGAAAAAATTATTTTTTTGGTTATTTTCTCTTTATAGGTTCTTTGGGAAAGTTGCTAAGAGTTCTGGTTAAGGTGGTAATTTAAACAAATTACCACAATTTTATAGACAGGTAATGTCAAAAATATGGTATAAAAATATGGCTAACATTCTGTGGAACTTTGTTTAAAATAAGTAGTGATTTACGAGTATTAGTTTATTTCCAATAGCAGGTAACGTTTTCGAATTGTGTTTTAATATGAAATATCTGCATAAACTACAGTCGTGTAGGAGAGTGTATCAGGTTCATTACATTTAAATAGTATCGTAGAGCTTGGTTTCTGAGGGTATTATAAATAAATAAATCGAATTGGTTTCAATGAACTGTCCATTTGAATTACCTCGCATAAACAGTGCGCTTTACCATTTTAAAAACTTTAATTAGAAAACTTCAAAAAATAAACTAAAGAATTTTTGTTACGAACGTGTAGGGTGTTTTCGAGTTACAGGTTCAGTCTTAATTTATTCTATGTGCGTTTTATGGTAATCCAATTATCAAGCTATGCCTATAACATGCATTGCGTGTTTATACAAAAAGAAACAGAGTAGATTCCAGTATAAGGTATAAGTATAAGGTTACCTTCTTTCAATGAATATATGAATTATATCAATACATATTTGGTCACCTCTGGTTTCTAACTACAATTTTTCGGAAAACTTTTTTTACGTTATTTGAGTTATTTATTTATTAATTATATTTATTGAATTTGGAATATCAGAGTTAGTCACAATATTTCTTACATCTACATAAAATTTGAAAAAATTACAATTATCATAAGTGTAACAATCAACAAATTTATTTGTTGTATTTGAAACAAATGTTAAGGCAAATATATATCTATAAGATATGTACGTAGTACTTAGAGCGTGTACACGTATGTGGTATTTATTTTGTACAAATAGGTTTTTGATCGTGTTTTACTTGCTTTAAATGAAGTAAAAATATAAATTATTGGATTTTTCAGAAGTAATATAATAAACTAGCTTTTAAACGCGGCTTCGGTCGTGATAAGTGACAGTGTTCTATTACTTTTTTAAATAACATTTTAACTTGCGTATTTTTGGGTGTGAGTGTCCCATAATAGTGGGCTGATTTTTAATCTGGCTTTATTTTTGTTTGAAAATTGGATGAATTGAAATTTATCCAAATTGAAACGTAGGTAAGAACGTTGAAAATTTAACTTTAAAGAACGTTAAAGAAAATTGGTATATTTTTTGTTCTGAACATTCACAATTAGCGTGCAAATAAGTCATTACTACAAACACAAAAAAAAACTAAAAATCTAAGCTAATTTATTGCTTTTAAATATGGTAACATTTGTAGATCTTAGTTCATAAACTAATCAGAACTCATATATAACTATACGACAGCATGCTATAGTTACTTAATTATTTCTAAATACTATGCTTACATTTCAAGTTACCCTTCAAATTTCATAATACCAAGTAAAAATAATTAAATAATAAAATGCTATTTTTCATTCCAAATAATAGTAAAAATAATACTTAGCATAAAAAGACATTAATAACCCAAGAGACATCGTAATTAGTCTAAAAATGCAGTAATACTCACGAGTAGATGTAGGCGACAAGGTGAGCCAGGGAACTGTTAATGATGATCGATGGCTGTCAATTAATCATGCCCCTGTTTCCATACTTTATGTTGTCGTATCACTTCGTACCTTAACTTTACTGCGACGAAATTAAGATATGCTCCGTTCTGTTCTGACAAATATGCCATGATGTTTTATTTTCAAACATTTATTGTATAAATTTATTTACCGTATCATAACAGTGCGCTTTACCCTTTTAATGTAAATCATTTCCATCTGCTGCAATTAAGGAATAATGCAATATTTTTTATTCGCTGTGACTTTGTTACAGAGCATTCAAATTTACTCATTGCTCAAATTAAAATTAAAATCTTTAGAATATCTCTTTCACCGCTGAATTTAGATGTCTAATATACATTCTAAGAAGTTTTCCCTTTTGAAACTGGCAAAATTAACATAAACTCTGCGCCTAAAACTCAAAGTTTGTGGACACTTAGAATAAAAATCTTGTCAAAGGGAATTAGTTTATGATACCGTGGAAAAGATACAAATTTTTCATGAATTTAATTTAGAGCCTTTTCGAAATTCATTTTCGAGCAAACTTTCTTCTTTTGCAAAATAAATAACCTTTCATAGATTAAGCGTTTAATTACTTAAGTGAATCGTTCTTTACTAACGTTTTATTCTTTGGGTGATAAAAATGACTCCAAACAAATTGATATTAATTAGCATACCTTGAGAGTTTTGAAAATAACATTTATGTTTATTTACGCATGATATCGGATATCTGTTTTAATTAATTACAGCTACCGTTTTATTATTTTTAAAGTAAAAATGAATGGCTCCTGGAATGAGCAATAACTCTATGACTATTTTGGTCCTTATGACTTATATTTAACTCATCAAAGTTACACATATATGGAGCTTTCATAAGAAGCCAATTTAGGAATGTGAAGATTTGCTTTTTAACCCATACAACTAACAAGGATCTCACGATTTTGAAACCGAAGTGGTATTTTGCAAAGCACAAAGATTGTCGAGCTGTTCGCCATTGGGGCAATACATAACTGGAACGGAAGACTTAGTGTGGCTTGGCTTGTGAGAAAGACAAACGAGCTGGTCAGCTAGGTCGGATACAACCAGTTAAGTCCTACAGACCTTACACAATAGAATACTGATGTACAGCTGTGCATCTGGTAGTTGGTATTTGAAAGACATTGCAATATGCATATAATAAGATAAGTATCAATAATATACCTTTTTCTTCTAAAATCACAGTTATTTGTTGAAAATTCAAAGTTATCAGTTTACCTTCGCAGTTGAAAATTAACAGTTTATTGGTTAATTTGTATATTTTTGCTAATATTTTGCAATATCTACTTTATTTTTCATGTTGCTTGAACTATACAGCTGCCAACATTGTAAAATGAGTCAAATTTCTTTTTGCATTTTTGCTTGCGCGGCCTCTTCCTCCAATTGGCCGTCGCTTCAGATGAAGGCTGTGAGGCGAAAGATTGCCAGAGTCATTCAGAGGGTTTTTTATTGGGTAGTGGCTCAAGTAGGCATGGAGCGGGTCCCACATCACCCTGTATCGCGCGGCGGGGTAAGCGTAAGAGCATTTTAGGTCCTGCTGCCCTCTCCTTGGAGGAGAACAAAAAAATATTGCATTTTCGCTTTTTGGGTTTATGGCAAAGTTACTTAGAATTGTAGAGTAAACCCATGTGCCAGTTTTACAAACGTACATAAATTTTGTGAATTTATTATTATTTGTTTAAGCTTGTACGTTTGTAAATATGAACTTAAACTTGATAATCTGTTATAAGCTTACCAAAATTATTCATTAATCCATTTCACAATAAGCCCGACATTATATGCGTTAAGCAGCGTAAATGCTTGAACGGGTGGTCGCACTGCTGAACATCAAAGTGATTGCCGAAATGTTTGGGTTAGAAAGGTTGTCTGCAGTTTAATTATGGACAAAAGTTCAAGGTGTATCAGACTACTATTTTTATACATACAACAATTTTATACAAATAATACTATGTTTTGTAACTTTCTGCTTAGATCCTAGACACTTGATGTAGAGTAGACGTGTCCTCTATCTATGTAAACTATTGCAAAAACGCAAAGTTTTTGTATTCGTTTGTTAGAACATCGCGTTAAGGACCTTTATAGAATAGGGTGTACAGAATTCTGTAGCTATTATATCAAACAATGACGCTATTTTCATGAAATGCCATTTAAAGCAAGGTTTGAGCATCACTTTACCTCCATTTTTGAACAAACTTATCAAATGCAAAAGATATTATATTATATTTTTTGATTGAAATAAATAATTTACAGTACAAATATGGTCTCTAGGCGTACCTATTTAGTCATTGTGAAAACTTTCTGCTCGGGGATAGTGTATGCGACCACATAGATGAAAATAAAACATAGTAAGGGGAAGTGAGGGTTTTGGTATAAAATAGACTTTAAAGGGACCGCTAAAGTCTGTTAAAGTAAAAAATGCAAAAAAGGCGATCTTGAAAAAATTTTGAAAATATAATAAATATCTGGGAAGAATCGAACAACAAAGATAATTTAGAGTCAGATGACTAATCCGACAGCACCGATTGTAGTTGGTCTAATAATTTATTAACTTAACAATGGTTTAATAGTCAATCATTTTACATCAACTGTGGCGGCCACTTCTTCGATAGCGAAGGCCACCCTAGGATCGCTTGGGATACACACCCGTGTGGTATGCGGGTTAGGTTATACGCGGTTTTGTAGGATCAAATACCTATTATATATGGAACTACACTAAACTAACCTGGAAGG
Source organism: Marasmarcha lunaedactyla (assembly GCA_923062675.1). Classification (NCBI taxonomy): domain Eukaryota; kingdom Metazoa; phylum Arthropoda; class Insecta; order Lepidoptera; family Pterophoridae; genus Marasmarcha; species Marasmarcha lunaedactyla. The sequence continues at coordinate 23,500,406 of OV281353.1, forward strand.
AGGCACCTAGCTCTCACCCAAACACATGACCTGGAGCGGCGGTACTTCGACCTTTTCTTCTTCCGGGCCCGGGTTATTCCAAGTGTCTTCTCACAGTAGTTATATCACTGCAGTCCAGTAAGCGGGTGTGGGTCGCTAGTAAGCGAGCAACCACGAGCGGCACGGTCAGGGAGCTCAGATGAAACTTCCATTCTGCAAGTAGGTGGTACACAGCTTCCGACCCGCGTGAGGCTATGTACTATTTGGTAGCGAATGATGCGGCGCGTTTGACAGCTAATGTCAAAGAAATATTAAAATTATGCGGGTAGCCTAAACTACATACTGAGGGCCACATTGGCGCGAACATCAACTTTACCCTAAATAAACTAATCACGTGAGAACATGTTTTGTGAATTTTCCATAACGCATCAACAACGCGTCATATAACTAATCGTTTATTTTGATTTCAGAACCATTTCAAACCTTGCGTGTAGTATTATCCCAGAAAAACACTTCCTTCTTTTAACCGAAACGCAGACATCGTTGCAGGTTTTAAATAAAAAGTATTACATAGTGAATACTTTACCGTGACTGTCAAGAAACTGACAAGTCAATTTAAAATGTATAAATATAATAAAATGTTATAAAATATCGTTAAAAGTGTTTATATAAAGAAATGAAACTATAAAATTTGCAAAGCGTAGCTGAAAGGACACGTTTTTTCAAACAATTTAAGTACCAAACACCCGGCATCCGCAATACACGTGAACTGATTGAATTCCCAGGAAGTATTCCCGTATTGATGGAAAACAAATAAGCAAACACTAAGTTAGCGAGCTGAATTTCCCGTGGTCACTGGCTAATTTGATTATAAACTTTAGAACAACGGTACAAAGTTGGATTGAGCCTGGCAAGTTCGTGCTTGTTTAGTTGGTTTGAACCAGATTGTGGTAAAGTTGGTCTAATGATCTTTGATTCTCGTTTTATTTTCATAACTTCAGAACATGTGAAGTCGACGATTGCTACCTCCCGTTGAAAAGGATTGCATTTGTTTTCAACCGCTTGAAATTGATAAAAACTTTTTAACGTTACATATTGTTGACTTTGTAGCGGTGACGCGCTACTCAACCGACCAATCACAACGCGTGATCTATATCGCAATATCAACTTTTTTAAAGAGATTAGAATATATACGACTTTGTGACTCCCAGGACCATTCCGATTGACCGGTCCCTTCCCGATATTCCGTGGCGCTCAGTCTACTGACGTCACAGTATATCGTGTTGGTTCCATGATACCCTTTTTCTGCGTTTTCCTACTCCCTCTGAGCGCTATCGTAGTGATTTTTCTTTGCGACTAAGCCCCTTAGTCTTCAAAGTGCTGTGCTAAGTTGTGTTGTGCTTGTGCTGAGTGCTGTGTAGTGCCCAGCGTAAGTAGTCTGGTTTCAGTACAAAGGATACTTAACGTCGTTGACAACGAATTTGTACTGATCCAGTCCTTTTTATATTATTTATTATTTCCTTCTACTATTTTATATTTTCTTTTCTATTTTCATATTTATTTTTATCATATTTGTGTCATTCATTCACATCATTTTTTTTCGATAAAGGTTGACCCTAACGCGGTCAACTCTTTACCTGCGCACCCTTTTTTAGGTTTCTAGGTAGCGGCCTTCGGCGTACTACGGTTAGTTTTAAGTTATTCTCCCCACCGAACAACATCCTACCGCAAGCCTTGCAGGCATCAATCGCGTCCCCGGCCCCTCAGGCCACTATCGTCTAGACCCATCAGGTCTTTAGCTCTCCCGCGTCTCCCGCGCCCTCCGACATAGATTGTGTATCGGTCACATCCTCGCGCTCATCTCGTAGGAAGCGTACCGCTCTCAGGAGCGATTCAGACTCCGCCGCGTCCGAAGCTTCGTCGGTCGCCGCCACCTTAACCGGCTCTCCTGAGCCCGTGTTCCAGTTAGTTGCCAAACGCTCTAAGAAGCGTTCGAAAAAAGCCGCGGTGTCTTAAACACTCGAGCCCACCCCGGTGTCTTCAACACCCGCCCCCGCGCCGTTAATGTCACTCGAAGTGACCGCATCTCCGTCGGTCCCGTCGAAGCCAGCGTCGCGTTGCGCTCCCGTCCCACCGAAGCCTCAGCTCCCTCCGCCCGTCTTCCTCCGCGAAAAAGCGCGCTAGACCGCGGTTTCTAAGTTGTGCAAAGAGCACAAAATTAATTACTTAAAAGCCGCCAACGTGCGGCTTTCCGCACTTTCCCGCTAACTTCCCGCCGCTGCGCAACCGGGGTCCCCCGGAAGCAAAGGCCGAGCAGCCGACTCCTACTCCGGCTCTGTCCTGAAGCCAGCGTCCGGCCGCCCCACCTGCACCTTCCCATCGATAGGCCCGCGTCCCGCTCCGTCGTTTTCACCTCAGTCGTCATTGGCTGAGGACATGAAGACCGTGTTCAACGTCATTCAAAACGTCGACATTAACGAAATTTCCGTAATCGCATGCAAACTGCGAGCCGCCCGCTCTCCTCAAGAGCGTTTATTTGCGTTAGCCGGGCATCACTCGCTTCTAAGTCCGTTATAAATTTTATTTTTTGTATAAATTCATAAATAAGCAAATTTAATGTCTAGACCCGCAAATCCCGCGTCCGGTCGTATCAAACCCAAGGGCTTATCCCTAGTTTCTTTTAACGTTCGTAGTCTCAGAACTAACCTTCCTGAGCTCAAACTGTTCCTTCAGAACAACGAGATAGACTTATTGCTTCTTCAAGAGACGTGGCTCACTCCAAACCGCACCAGGGGAATCGCTGTTCCCAGTTACGTGTTCATTCGTAATGATAGGCCCGACGGTTACGGCGGCATAGCTATTTATTACAAAAGATGTTTCCACTGCACTCCTCTCCCTACCCCTCCTCTCCTCAACATGGAGGCCACTGTGTGTAGATTGGCTATTACAGGTCATCCGACCGTCATAATAGCTTCAGTATAATACCTAGTGACATTCATCGTGCCAGACGTATCCTTAGCGACTTCGAGGCCATTCTCGCCCTCGGCCATTCAGTCATTATGTTTGGAGATTTTAATTCCAAACATACGGAGTGGAAGTGCCTATCGACCAACTAAAGCGGTAGAGAACTCCTTAAAATCACTCTGCAACTCGACTTATACGTCATCTCTCCCGTCACTCCCACTCACTATCTCGGCAACCCTAACTACTCTCCTGCCATCCTCGATTTTGCGATCGTCAAAAAAAATCAACCTCGATCTCAGGTCTATCGAACCGCTCGATGACCTTGGCTCTGATCACCGCCCCGTCTCCCTCGTGCTAGGACCGCCTAACAATCACGTCACTCCTCCTAAGACCTATACCAACTGGAAAGGTTTTAAAAATACGTTAACTTCAGCCTTAGAGGCCCCAAACTCTCCGCTAATTAGATAGCCCGGACAAAATAGATTCATTAGTCGACTCCCTCACTGATGCTATCAACTCAGACATCAGTGTTAACGAAAAGGTTGCTAAGCGAAGTATACTTAATCTACCCTTAGCCGTTAGCAATCTTATTAAAGCTAAGAACGCGGCTCTCCGGAGAGCCAAGAAATATCCCACGCCCGCCTATAGATCAGCTGTGAACAAACTACAACGTAAAGTTAGGTCTTGCCTCGCGGAACTCCAAGACGCTCAGTTTAACGATCTCATGGAGAATATCTCCCCGTCCCACAAAGCGTACCAAATGGCCCGAGCCTTACGCGTAGACGCCGCCTCTCACGTTCCTCCTCTTACTTGTCCCGACGGCACTATTGCCTTTGAAGCCGAAGAGAAAGCCGAATGCTTTGCCGAGAGCATAGCGGTACAATATTCACCCAGCACGTAACCCGCGGATCCTTCCCACATCAAAGCGGTGGAGGACGAAGTTCTCCACAGAGACTCTCTCCCCATCACCGCTGACCCCGCTTAAGTCTCTAACGATGAAATCTTGCTTCTTATTAGAAGTCAAAAGTCCAAAAAGGCTCCGGGTGCGGATGGTATTTCTAACCACGCACTCAAACACCTGCCTCAACAGGTTCTTACCTTGTTAGCCATCATCTTCAATGCCTGCTTCGACCACAGCTACTTTCCAAAAGTTTGGAAAGAAGCGACAGTCATAGGCATTCCCAAGCCGGGTAAACCTCTAAATATCCCGGCTAATCACAGACCCATCAGCTTCCTCAAAGCCATGTCTAAACTTCTCGAAAGAGTCAAACTCTCTCGATTGCGGAACCATCTGTTTCCAACGGATGGCGATCCCCTCATCATTTTCCACCAGTTCGGCTTCCGCGCTAATCACTCCTGCCCTCAGCAAGTCCATCCAATCGTCGAGTACATACTCGACGGCTTCTATCCGAAACGAAAGAAAACGATCGCAGTTTTCTTTGACGTAGCCAAGGCTTTCGATAAAGTCTGGCACAGCGGTCTCGTTTATAAACTCTACAAAATAGGCTTACCGGGTCGCCTAGTTAATATTATCGACACAGCCCTTTACACCAAAGGCGTCAGTGTCCCGGGTCTCACCACCAGACTCCAAAAGGCTGTAGACGCCCCCGGTGCATGGTTTCAAAAATGGCGTATCGATGTGAACCCAGACAAGAGTTCTGCGGTTTACTTCGACTGCAAACACCGTAGTGTTGCTGACAACCTGCACGTTCGTATGTTAGGTATTCCCATCCCCTGGAAGCGCACTACCAAATACTTAGGCGTCACCTTAGACCAGACGCTTTCCTTCAAGCCACACGTCGATAGAGTAACGAAACTCGCCCGTTTTTACTTAGACCGCCTACATAGTATGTTAGGTAGAAAAAGTAAAATGTCGTTCAGAAACAAACGTACGCTTTATAAGACCTGCGTTAGACCCGTCATGACATATGCCTCGCCAATCTTTGCCCACGCCAAACCCTCCGTCCTGCACAAACTGCAGGTAATTCAAAATTTCTTCTGCCGCAGGGCCACAGACCTTCAGTGCTATGAATTCACCTTCAGTGCTTTGAGCACCTTCAGTGCTATGTAAATCTCGGCGGGTGACCCCTTCTGGGCCCCGCTAGCGCGGCCTCTTTCTCCGATTGGCCTGGCCGTCGCTCAGATGAAGGCTGAGTAGCAAAAAATTGCACGAGCCGACAGGGGTTTTTTTTAGTGGGTAGTGGTTCTGGTAGGCGTCGGAAAGAGTCCCACATAACCTGGATCGCACGCGCCAGTGTATGCATCAAAGCATTTTTTATCCTTCTGCCTTTCTCATGGAGGGGAACATAAAACAGAAAAGCGATTGTCTGGCCGTGGGCCGCGGCTTGCTCACCCTTTTCCATCACGCGTGTTCCCAAAAATGTGTTCTAATTTAAATCACTTCAGTTAAAAACCGCGATGTAACTATTGGAATAAGCATTGCTTTTTCCTAAATTAAATTATGATTTAGTTATATAATAATATCGGACACTTAAAATTACGTATAAAATATTACGTGTTTGATATAATTTTATTCACATGCAAGCAGTCACATAATATTTATTATTGGAATCCATTTTCCAGAAGGAAATCGAAAACCTCAAAATCCATTTACACAACAAACCCATGAATTATGATCTGTTTACGGAAAATATTTACACAGAAAGGAAACTGAAACAGACTACGAAATAAATAATTTTATTTATTGTGAATTTTGTTTGTATGGATATGTTCTGCTTCACAGCGCTCAGCATCAGGCTTTTCCAGTTATAAATCTTAGATGTGTAATCAACACAGAGTTTTGCATGCGACTTACGTTTGTTGGTTTTTAATATATTGCCATCTTTCTGGGTAACTACGTTTATACTAAGTTATTTGCTTAAACTACGTTTAAAATTGTTTGTAAACTGTGCTTTTCGATGATAATTTCACTACAGTCATAACAGAAATTATGTATTAAAATTGAAGAACTTATAATTAAAAGTTACTTATTATATTAATAGGTTGTGCGTAGTAATTGGGCCCCGTTAACACAAGCAAACGAGAAGTAATGCTTTATTATTTAACTTAACTGTTTTGTCCTGCCGTTCAAAAGGTGTCAATACATACTCCATGGCTCAAGTACACACACAATTGAAATGCAAGCATAATGTTGTTGATGCCTCGAATCGATAATAGTTCTTGGTAAAACAGTTTTACTTAAATAATTGTAGATTTTCGGCGGCTCATAATTTAAACAACTTTTACCATATCTTATCTCCTTTATTCAAGTTGGTTTAAATAAAATTAGCAGCATCTTTGGAGATGAAATAGTCAGTATTGACTGAGTCTGTTCTTGCCATGCACTATCTGTTACGCGGAAAGGGTTTTACCTAATCAGTTTTCGATAGTTATTGTGAAGGAAGTAAGTTATGAAATGAAATGAAATATTTATTTCTCAACATTGACAATTACTTGTACTTATTGACGTCAAATAAAGCATGACTCTACCACCAGTTCGAAGAAACCTTCGTGAAGATTAACTGACAGGAAACTTTTTTTTCAAATAAATTTACATTGTCTCTTTATGTCTATACAAAGTTATACTTAACTGCATCTGTTAGCTCGGCAAGTCTCCCTCCCCCCCAAGTATCCAAACGACGAACTCATACGGCACCCGTTCACGAGTGAACGCGGGATCCAGCTATCGCCCTCCTCAACCATATTAGAGGGAAGTGAGCGACCCTTTCGAGCGAGTTTTTTCAGTTATGCCCATGACTTATCAACAAGATAGATAAATATATATAATAAAACCTAAATCAGACTCTATATATGTACTTTCAAATTCGGTTTCAACCTAAAATAAAAAATACATAAAAGTTGAAAAAAATATATTAATTGAGCCAAAATTTAACTTATAATTGGTCCAAAATTGCAGAAAGTGTTGCAGAAAGGTCACACAGGGTGTAGCACTAATGAAATTGAAGTGATGTTGACAGCAAGTTTTCTGGTAGCTTCGTGTTTCCTTTTTAAACATCCTTTTGAAAGCAATAGTGTGGTAATCGGACGGCTTAGTAGAAACCAGACAAAATATATGTACCTCAATAAAAACTTTGAATATATATTATATTGCATGGCCATTTGAATTTAAAATAAATTGGCTTATACAAAGAACTGCCTGAAAATAAATTTAAAAATGCATTACTTAATATTAAATTGAACGAAATGTATAACAATGTCAATATTTATTTAAACGATAAAGAGATAGTAATTTCTTTTACCAAGACTTAGATTTTCCTAAACTTATAATGGAATCGTTTTGTATCTAGAATTATTATTAGACATTGATTTTTACTTTACAATTTATGAATTTTCGATGCAATTATGAACACGACTAATCATTATTTGACATTGGAATATTTGATATTATTAGGAATAATGTTTCTATTTTTTATTAATTGTTTTCTTAGTTGTAGGTGTAGTCAACTTTTGACATGAGTATAAACTGAGTTTCTCTTTTTTCCAAATAATTGCTTTTTAATTGTCATAATGATTTTTATTCAGACGTTTGGCGAAACTAATGACTCATATTTGAAATCCTACTAACAATTTAGGCTGTAGAGCGTGCCAGTGATACATATAATAGTTACATACACTTAAATATAGTGCATAACCCTTCTTCTCTCAGTCGGGTAACAAAAGCTCAATTAGTGAGTAATTTAAAAAGATAAGGTAATATACCTATTCAGCCAAAATCATTCGATACTGATGGTTCGCACTAAACCACATGACCATTGTTTTGTAACAAGATATCTGTAACAAAGGGAGAAAGGATGGTGTCCTCCAGCCATTGTCCAATGTTTTTGTTCAAATGGAGAACCTTTATCCAGATAACCGAACGCTGTCAGTTGATAGCTGCGGCGGGGGGCCGTTCGTCAAATAAACATATCGCTGTGTTGACGGATCTACAGTCTCGGTCAGCGTGCGTTCTCGAGCGCACGTCGATCGCAGACGCCTTCCCGCTCTTTTAGCCCCCGCGCTAATTGAGCACCCAAATTTCATATTTGTTTACCGTACTAAGTTTCTAACGCCGTTTTCACGGCGGACAGTGGCTCGTTAACCGTACTTCTAATAAGTTTCTAACGCCGTTTTCACGGCGAATAGTGGCTTGTTAACCGTACTTCGTGGAACGTGAGCTTCGTCGACGGGAATTCGTTGTTCCAGGACTTCAAGTGCCGTGTTCGAGTAAGTTATCCGCGTCGTTCTCAACCGCCCTACTGCGTGTAGGGTGGTTTTAGGAAGTTAGTCATCGTCGATAGGTTCATATTATATATATTTATATATTGTCGTCCCTCCCCAACCCCTCCGCAATGGCTTCCCTAAGCCCTGAGGAGCTCCTGAATAAGCTGATCGCTGATTACGACGCCCAAGGCACTTACTGCGCCCCTCATATGATTCGCACACTGCAATCATTTCTCCCTCTAATCATGCCACTAATCACACCGGCCTCTCAGGCCACCCCAGTTCCCCAGACCCCTCAGGTCTTAGGCCCTCCCGCGTCCCCTTCCTCCAGTGACATGGAGTGCGAAGTAGACGCCCCTCTGCGCCGCAAGCGCGCACCCGCGACTGAGTCTTCCTCGGACGCCACCCCAACTGGCCCTGAGCCTCCCTCTTTCACCCTTGTTAAGAAGCGCTCTAAGAAGCGCTCGAAACAAGACCCGGCGCCCTCCACGCCCGTCCCTACACCCCCTGCGGCGTCCTCAACGCCAGCTGCCCCGGTGTCTTCAACACCCGCTCCGGCCCCAACTTCTGTCAAGGCCAAGGTCCCACCACCCGTTTTCCTTCGGGAAAAGGGTAAATGGACTGAGGTCTCGACACTGTGCAATGAGCACAAGATCCTTTACACCCGAGCGGTAAACTCGGGTGAATCTATTAAAATCACTGTCTCGTCGATAGACGATTTCCGAGCTTTGACTAAGCTCCTCACCGATAAGCAATATGCTTATCACACTTATGCTCTGTCAGAAGAGCGTAAGATCAGAGCGGTACTCAGGGGAATCCCGTTCGAATTATCGAACGAGGCCATCCTGGAGGATCTGCAGTCCCAAGGCTTCCCGGCACTCGCGGTGCATAAAATGCACAGCAAGTACGGGAGGCAACACCCTCTCGTTTTGGTGATTCTCGCCAACGTCCCCAAGTCCAGAGAGATCCTGAAAGGGGTTAGCTCTATTTGCGGCCTCTCTGGGATCTCAATCGAGGCGCCTCATCGCCGCGGTCATCCCGGCCAGTGCCATCGGTGCCAGTTGTACGGGCACGCGGCAGCCAACTGCCGCGCACCGCCTAGGTGCGTCAAGTGCCTGGTCCCGCACTTCACTAAGGAGTGCAATCGCACTCCTGAAACTCCCTCTCCTCCCGATTGTGTGCTTTGTGGCCAGTCCGGCCACACCGCAAACTACAGGGGCTGCCCTCGTGCACCCCGTTGTATGCGCTCCAATTTCAAAAGGGCGGCTCCCAAACAGGCCCCGCGCCTTTCTCAAGAAAACTTTCCGCCGCTGCGTAGCCGGGTTCCTCCGGCTGCAAAGCCTACTCAGCCCAAGCCTGCTCCAGAAAACTGGAGGCAGCGTCCCGCATCGAATCCCATCCCGGCTCCTCGCCCATACAAACCCACTCCTCAATCCTCCGTAGCAGACGATATGCGTATCGTCTGCGACGCTATTAAAAATGTCGATGTTAGTGAAATCGCAGTCTTAGCCCGTAAACTTAGGGCTTCACGTACTCCGACAGAGCGTTTGCTAGCTCTGGCGGAGCATAGTTCCCTTCTCAATTCATTGTAGGTTCATTTAAATGAATTGATCCCTAAATCATGCTTCGGCCGACCTCTGCCCAGCCCCGGCTTCACCGGAGGCTGCCCAGAACGGCCACCAACTCATGTCCCTTTGAGCACCTTCAGTGCAATTTTCACTACAGGCGGAAGACCCGCTAGCGGGTCTCCGCCAGCGCGCCCAACTTCCCGACGGGTGTCGCTTCCGATGAAGGCTAAAGGTATACGCTTACCACAGCCAACAGGTGGTTTTTAGTGGGTAGGTGCCATTCTGGTGAGTCCCACATAACCCCCCCGCAGAGGAATTTACCTGCGGGCGGGTATGCATGACGCATCTTCCACCTCCCTCCCGCGAGGGTGCATCGGCAGCAAAAAAAAAAAAAAAAAAAAAAAAAACGGATCTAGACTTCTCTGTTGTTGTTTCTAGAGTTATTTGTGTTTTTTCTTTGTTGTGGCTTATGTTGATTTATTATCGACGGCCTAGTGGCATAGTGGTCAACAGCCTTGCATTATACGCCGGAGGTTCCAGGTTCGAGCCTGGTCAGGGCATTCATTTGTGTAGGGGGAGGGAGACTTGCTGAGCTAACAGATGCAGATAAGAATTATTTTGTATAGACATAAAAAGACACTGTAATTCTATTTTGAAAAAAGATATACCGGTGAAGTTTCTTGCCAGTTCTTCACGAAGGTTTTTCCGAACTGGTGGTAGGTAGAGACATGCTTTATTTGACTTCAATGAGAACAAGTAATTGTCAATGTTGAGAAATAAATATTTAAATTTGAATTTTGTGATGAATTGATATTTATGTACGTATGTTTATTCTGATTTCACGCACATGCGCTGTACGGTCATCCATTATTTTTTTTTTCGTCCGGAAAAATGCATTACGCATACCACCCTGGCGCAGGGGGCACCCGAGTGGTTATGTGGGACTCCCGTATAGGCTAATGAGACCCACGGTATACCCACTAAAAACCCCCCCAACTTCCGCCTCGCCGCCTTGTGACGGGGTTACGGGAACGCTTTCGCACACATCCGCGACCCCGCCGGCGGCAGCCGCCCACAAGCAGCTCCATCGCGAAAGCCCGAAGGCCCTCCACGATGGGCGCACCAGATGGTAAGATGCACCTCCCTCCTCGGCCTCCACCAGTACAGTAGCAGACTCCCCGAGTCTGCTACTAGGAGGCCATGGATACCAGATAACTGGTACCCGGTGGCAGATCAGGTCTGTGGTTCTGCCACCGACCACACCTCGGCCGCAGAGGATAGGGCAAGCGGCGCACCGCAATACCGATATGCCTCTTCCTCTGCGGCCCCACCAGTGCCGTTTCGACGGAACGGCCCTGCCAGCTCGCAGGGGGTAGGGAGAGTGGCGCACCGTAATACCAACACGCCTCTCCCCCTGCGATCCCTCCACGGCCGCAGAAGATAGGTAGAACGGCGCTGTATGGTCATCCATCCATAACACAAGCTCTGCTTACTTTGGGGCCGTTGAGTTTGGTGTGTTTGCCTGGGGATTTATTTTATTATTATTTATTTATTATTTATCTGCATTTATTACAAGTTCAAGAAGGTATTTGTGCCTTTTTGTTAAAGTAAAAAATCTTCATGATGTTTTTTGACAAGGCGTATTTTTTTTATAACGAAAATAAAATGGCTTAATAAAAACATTATTAATAATTTCGGATGTCTTAGGCGTCGTATTTCAATCAGGAATTGAACCCGCGTTTAAAGATGTCTGCGAGCATATTTGTTAGATTATAATTAAACGCAACCTTTTTAGTTTTTTCATAGGTCACGAATGTCGCTGCCTCCGTTTCTTGGCATTAATATTTATTACCACAAATACGCAATTTCCTACAATATTCGACAATTAAAAAAAGTAATTGTTAAGTATGTAATACGTCAATAATTATAACTCGACAAGCTATTTGTATATCGTCTCATTTAAGAAAATGGTCGTTATGAGCAGGAACCGGTTGGTTAAAGGATTGTAATATTTTCGGGGAAAATAATTAATTCAGTTAACGTCTTGAAAACCAAACTAATTAATTTGATGTAATAACATTAAACCAATTAAATTTGCAAGATTGAAATAGGTATCTACTGAATAACATTCGAAATCCTGTTAATGCTTAAACATATTTTGCTTTTTATTTATTCTAAATTGGCACCCAAAGCAGGAAGAAGAATAGACGATATAACATCATGAAAGACGCTCTGTTTTGAAACAATTCTATCACAATATGGAACCCGGTGTAATCCACTTATCAGAAATCTAGGTCATTTGTTGAGCTCTTGCTCAGCCCCTGCCAATTGATTCGCAAATCAAGTCTTTGGAAACAAATATTTGGTCGATTAGTTTGAGCCCTGAAGTGTAACAGACTGTCACTCCTCGAAGGCATCTGTTCCATATTTTATTGTATTAACAATTATATTAATTGAAAATGTGATTGACCTATTAAAATAATCATATGGTTATATTAATTTTATAACAGGAATTATGCAAATATGATCCAAATTCTTTCTCTTTTTATTTAATGTTCAAAAGTAATTAATTACAGTGCTGCTTTTCAGAACAAATTTAATTTTGAAAAATATTCTTTATTGTTTGGTTCTTCGTAAAGTTTGTATTGTCCTTATTCTTTAAATATCAATTATTTCAGGATTTATTTGTTGAACTTACTGTGTGTTGAACTTACTACGAAATAATTTACGTTTCCTCATAAATTATTTCCTCAAAATATATGTAATCATAAAGACAATTTAGGTGGTGAATAAAGGTGTGCGACCCCAGGGCTTTGAATGAGATTTTTTGAGTATTATTAGTGTAGTCACCTTATACCAGGTTAAAATACAAACTTTCTTCAGATATAACAAACAAATTACATGTAAAGGATTGTAGTGGCATTTACACACAACCGTTACTAGAAAAGATCAACAACTTCCTAGATTTGTAACATGAAGACTAACAATATTCAAACTAACACGCACCGTTCCAATTTAGACTATGCAATTCGTTACTTTATAAAACAAAGCGACGTAATAAAACTTTGCATTTTCTTAAAACTCCAAAACCTGTGTAGAATAAAACTTAATAAATTCTTTTTACTTAATAATTTTTAATCAAACCATGGCAGTTTTCATGAGTAAAATTGCAATTGGAATTCCCTTCTCTCGATTTGCTGTGGAACCTGCCACTACAAAATAAAAATAAAAATTCAAACCAAGCGCTTGAAATCTGCCAAGAAAATTTCTGTTTACAATTTTATTTCTTTCCATTACCCAGGAACTCGTACAATTTTTAGGTGGCGAAACATTTAGCACAAACCGAATTGAATTCAAAATTTTATACAAACTTAGGAAATAGCGGAGGCGAGGAGTAACAAATCAATTTCCAATACGTGGATACTCAAACGGTATCGATACGTATTCACAAAAGTGATATTTTATATTGGTGACCCAAAACATTTACTATCACAAATATTTGTGGAATTTCTTTGCGTTGCATGGAAGCATTGTAGATTGCACAACACGGACATTCTTGGCATTATTTGAGGCTTTTTCTAAGATTTACGTTCCGCGCAAATACTGAATGAAACAAAAAAGATATTGCCTAATCATTTTTGTGGGATAGGTTTGCCAAACAATGACGTTTTCATGTTAAATAGACTTAAAGTACAAAAGAATTCGTTTAAATTTAAAGCTGTATAAACTTGAATTTCAGTTTGATATTCAGCTGTAAGTTTGGGCTTTTTATTTCGTTTTATGTTTAATTTTGGTGCGTGATTGTGAAATAGCGTGCGATCCTTTCACCATCTATGATGATGGTTTTGAATACAAAATCGTGAGTAACATAACCTTGCGACATGAAATATTTGGTGTTGATGTATTTCTAAATCTATTATTTTGATAATTGCTGAAGCTCGGTAATTTATAGTTTTTATTGTTGACCGTTAAGAAATCACTGAGGGCCATTTTGAGGACTGTTTTTATTTTATTTGTGTTATTTTTATCTTATGGAAAGTAAAACCTGTAATATAACAACATTTTCATTTCATTTCATTAATAAGATTAATAAAACTTAATTACAGCATTTGTATCGATAGAAGTTTAATTAACAAACGTAGCCAGTCGCGATGTGGACTGAAGGATCAATGGAATGTGAGTATTAAGAAGTTTCAAATAAGAAAAAATTTGTTAAAGTTATATGAATTGTTGTTTCAGCTTTACAACCCCAGCAACAAATTTTTATATTTACGGAGATATTTTTAAACTACTCGCCAATTTTAAGTAAGAGACCAGATCTTTTTGTACAAAATAATTCACAACATCATAGATTCCCCGTTTCTTATGAGGTAGATTTTCTATAGGTGTCCCCGGATAAGTTCTAGATGTAAGAATTTGTTCTGTGTTCCTCCTGCTAAAACCAACTTACTGCGGTTAGTTTTTAAACAGAGCTTGTAATGATAAGAACAAGAAATTTAATTCTGTAGATATGTTTCATTCCAGCGTGATTGTTTATAAAAGGAAAATTAGGGAGAAGCTCATTAAACATTAGTCTCTATCCTTATATTTTTGTTTATTTTGATTAAATTGTAATTAATGTTTATTTTTATGTATTAATAATGATTTAACTTTCAAAATTTGTATTGCTGTAACTACATTTATTAATTAAGTTATTGGTGGAATCTTTATTGACTTGTTATATTATTTATATTAATTTATATAACTGTATTAAAATATTGTATGTTTCCCAAATAAATAAATACATTTTGAAACCACGCACATAAAAAGTTGCCTAAGTTCTGAGTTGTTCGTGTTTGTCTGATATTCGTTATGTATTTCTAATGTGAACCAATATTTAAATAAAATATTTTGATTAAATTTTTATTTACCCTTTACTACCCCATTTTTTGGTTTCAAACATGAGGTGTATTATGAAACCGAAAAATGTTGTCGCTTAAAACATCTTGACAAAGGCTTTCATATTTTGCTGATGAAAGCAAACAATTTAGGTTGGAACGCACAAAGAAAAGATTTGTATCTTTTGTATGTAATTGAAATCAACTTTTTTATTATTTTAATCATTTTTAAAACTTAGTTTTCTGATATCTCTAAATTCTTATTTTGACGAAAAACTGTGGATACTTGTAAATCAGTTGTTTTTAACTTTTTTAACGGCTATGAAACGATTTCAATTGCAACATTCCGTGAATTTAGTTCGGTAGAGCAAACTTCAGTTGTTTTAGGTATAAAATAGGCGATCAATTGATTTTTATAGAATTGGTGCCTGTCAAATGAATCCCTGTTCTAAGTATGTTAATTAACTTCTATTATATGTACTATGTTTCCATTTCTGCAATATCGTGAAGAATCTTTTGTATCAGTAAAAAACTTGTTAAAAATAGTCATCGTTTTCTATCTATTTCATTAACTGAGGCATACATATTCAGAATTTAAATACTTTTTTCATATTTGTAAACCAACTTATTCGTTCGGCCTCGTTACGTATAAAACAAGGGTGGTAAATATCATTATTGCCAACTCCTTCTCCTTTTCGTGGCAACCGCATCATTTGACCTCTGTTGTTGTGTGATTTTACCGATAAACGGCCGCTAGTGAGAAAAGTAACATTATAGAAACGAATAGCTTCTGTAAAGAATAAAGTCCCTTAACTAAACCGTGTAACCATGTTATAAATTGCGAATAATAAGTTGCTTAATAGTGACTTTGACAGTTCCAAAATATAATATATTTTGAGGTTTATATAAGAATATAAACCTCATAACTCGATTTTTACTCATTTTCAAATGTAACACCGTAATATTCAAATTTTCCGTAATATTTTTTGTGTTTTGTTGTTAATTTTTTTTTTGTCAACATCCTACGACTGAATCACGTAACCGATCATCAGTTTTATAGAGAAGTATATCCAGAAAAGGGTTTTGTTTTTGGGGGATTCGCGATCAAAACCGTGGGCACTTGATACAAGCGGGGAACTCGGTGACAGAGCAGGCTAAGGCGTGAATCGCTTGCGCGTTGTTCGGTGTTGTCTTCGCGCTCCGCATACAAAGGAAGGATTCGGGCGCCGATTGAGCCTCCGCCAAAACTCTCTATAATACCAATAAAATATAAAATTCAGTGATCCCCAAAATATTGCCTAACCTAGTTTAGAAATCAATGTGTTATGTATAACGACAATATAATAATAATAATAATAAGTCCCCAGACAAACACACCAACTGTATGGCCTCAAAGTAAGCAGAGCTTGTGTTATGGATGACCATACAGCGATAATATATGTATAAACTGCTCAGAAATAAATAAAATAAAAATAATGTCGTTTACATTTCATTAAATTGGCTGTTCTTTCACAAATCAAAAAGTAAGAATACTAGGCAACTCAGAAAGTTTTGCAAACAAAGTTTTTTATTGTATGGAACGCTGGCGAGTTATAATTTATTTTGAAAATCTGATTATTTATAAGTAAATATTTGTTTCAACTTTAAAGGTCCCTCTAATTTTTTTTACCAGTGTTGTAAAACTTTTGTGTGTCATAGAAAAATGGATCTGCGTCGGGAACATTTTTACGACTTCAAGTCCAACTTGAAACTTATGAGCAAAGCGCCTTCTAAAGCAAGAGCGTACTGCAGGTTTAACAAGTTTAAGTGCGGCCGCTTAAATTTGAAGATTGAAGAAAAAAATGTTCGTCTTTTGACTGCTGTCACAGAAGAAAACCTGCTACAAGTGGAAAATTTGATTCACAATACCAGCAAATCACATACGAGGAGAGTCAGCACAATTTGCAGACTGAATCAAGAAGTGTTAATAATATTCTACACAACCAGCTATGCGCAGGGAGGATTGGTTCACACTGTGTACCCCACAACCTCACTGATGCTCAGAAGCAGGCACATGTGAAATCTTGCCATGATATGATTGACAAATTCGAAGCAGGGTCATTCCGCCCTGTTCTCGATATCATAACAGATGACAAATCTTGGATTTATCAATATGATCCAGAGTGGAACGACCGAGAAGCGCTGGAAAAATGTTGATCGGCAATTTTTTTCTCCTTAAGGGGGTATTTAATATCAATTCCCTTAAGAAACCAAAGTAGCATCAATGCTGAGTGGCACACTACCAAATGCTTGCCAGAAGTATTGGCTGCTGTGAGCAACAAGCGACCGAACACGGGACTCCGAGGCCTTTTGCTGCACCACGACAACGCACCTGTGCACTCCGCGATCCAGAGGCCTGACGGACCTTCCTAAAAACCTCACCCGTAAAACTTTTGGGTCATCCGCCTTACAGCCCTGATTTGGCACCGTGTGACTTCTTTTTATTTCCTAAATAGTTGTTATATGTCAGTTGTCGGATTTTTATTAATAAGTTGTAGCTGACACACATTTTAAGATCCTTTATATGTTTAATTTACTTATGGCAACTTAATAAATAAATAAAATTAAAATCCAGTAATCCACTACAGTTTTCATCGCCAGAAGATTCGCTCACTGCGTTCGAGAAGGCCGTTGGTAAAGCCCTTTTTGCAGGCTGGAAAATGTACTTTGAAAATAGGTTCAGAGGCCTAAAACTTGTATAGACGCTGGCGGAGTGTTCTTTGAAAAGGTGTTATAAAAAAAGTTATCGATACAACATTTTAAATTTTTTCTCAAAACTGTCTGGTTGCTCCGCATACTTGCGAAGTTGCTTTAAATTTAGTTTTCGAATAATACCTAGTTTGATTGAAATGTGCTGACATTGTGTATGTTGCTTGTTTAACACCAAGGAATAAGTGTACTGCTTCTTAAAGTCGTAGAATTTAAAAATCACACTTCGTAATATGTCTTATGGTAGTTTATTTGTCAAACAATTCATAAAAACAGGTAGCCTTATCAGCGCAAACTGCATCCGCAACGATTTGAACGTTTCTGAGATTGGCGTGCACAAAAAAACAGACAAAATGACAAAACATTTTGTTTTGGATTCCGTTAAGTTAATAAAGACTATGTGCAGTTTTCAATCATTTACAGTTTTATTATATGTTAAGCATTCTAATGGATTATTTAAAATCAAAAAATATTATGTACTATACAACCTTGCATCTTTATTATCGATCTGTATTTAGAGACCTATATTTATCTTGTACACTCGTGCAAAAAAGTCCATTCGGGATTTAAACTAATCCTACTCAAATAAAGTTCATAAATCAAAGATAAGTAAGAACGCAAAAAAATACCATTCCAAATCCCCCTCGCTTTTAAGAACCGTAGAACCAACGGTACTCAGCATTTTTCTATTAGTTTCCGTATTTTGGTACGAAAATGAACGGTTATATCTGCTATAAGGCAGGAATTATGAGCCAGGGTACACGAAACCTCGGGAGGAACGACTGGGGTTGAGAATAGTTAAAAGGAAATGATTTTATAAATTTTATTAACAGAATACATGGTTAGTAGAAATGCCGCGATCTAATCAGAATCGCAAAAAAGCAAAATGCATCGGTCTGAATGCTCGTTTATTGAAAATCGATTTTTGTCGATATATTCGTTGCGACAATTTAGGTACTCTCGTGGGGAAAATACTTACAGGGTTTTTCAAAAGACAGTCTACGTTTGCTTGTTTCATTGACATAAATAACCCTACAACCATATTGGTTTTACGAGTACATTTTTTTAAACATATTAGAACGTGGGCAGGAAAAAATAGTTGTTTGTTCTCGTTCCCTATAACATAGAAACCTAAAAAGTTTATAGATAAGTTTGAAATTGAGGTCATAAATCAACAAATATGGGCTAACTACAAGGAGATCCTATATCTCCTTTTTTATTTAATTTCGTGACGTATGAAATATATAAACACGGAATGTCTTGTCACGGAATATCTATTGAGAGTGTGGTTCAGTTAATTTTTAGGTAGTAAAAGTTGTATTATTTATTTGGATTTAACAATTTTGGCCACATATTGATTATAAGCATAAGCAACAATATTATAATAATAGAATGTACATGACATTGTCAACCATATTGGTTTTACGAGTACATTTTTTTAAACATATTAGAACGTGGGCAGGAAAAAATAGTTGTTTGTTCTCGTACCCTATAACATAGAAACCTAAAAAGTTAATAGATAAGTTTGAAATTGAGGTCATAAATCAACAAATGTGGGCTAACTACAAGGAGATCCTATATCTCCTTTTTTATTTAATTTCGTGACGTATGAAATATACAAACACGGAATGTCTTGTCACGGAATATCTATTGAGAGTGTGGTTCAGTTAATTTTTAGGTAGTAAAAGTTGCATTATTTATTTGGATTTAACAATTTTGGCCACATATTGATTATAAGCATAAGCAACAATATTATAATAATAGAATGTACATGACATTGTCAACACCACGACAATTTATAATCATAAACTAATATTACGTAATGAGGTCTTGAACGATATCGCAATAGTCGAAAAATAGTCGTAAACTGCAGAACGTTGTAGAGTTTTTTTTGAAATTTTAAACAAATTGGATTGGAAATACCGACGAATCAACTATATTATGAGTCTTTAAAAAAAGATAAATATCTTATATATTGTATATATTATATATTAATTTAATACCTACTACATATTTTTCATGTAGATGGGAAATCTAATAAATCTAGAAACCGGTAATTGGCTTTCGCGAAATGGAAATTTGATAGTCAAGATGTACATAGTTTAATTAGTCTCAGACATTTTAAAACTATGTTTTTTAAATATATTTGTTTCCAGATTAGCTTCAAATGTAACCGCGGTTTCAATTGCTTGTCTCTCAGTGAACTGCTTGAAATGCACCCTTATCCTATTTTATAGACATGCAAAGCTTTATGACGATCGGTTGTGTATGTAAAGCTTGAAAACGTTATCAATAATAAATAAACTCACTTTGCCATTATTTCAATTTGTATAAATTCAACATTTATAGGTACATTTTTGTCATAAAACCAAAGATTTTAGATATATGTATAATATTTTATTTCGAAGTCTTCGTCCCATTTCAAAATTCTATGAAAATAAATCAAAACTAGTTTTTTACTTTGCATTCATGTCTTACTTCAAAAGTTTTGCTTGCCTAATCAGCCATTATGGTTTACCCTTTCACAGCACCTACACACAATGTTAGCTTTATAATAAAGTTAGCAACGCCATTTAGGAACCCTAAAACCTACTTTAACAGTCTTTTATGTTCCACACTACATTTCAGAATTACTTCACTCTCATGCATCTTATTTATAAGATGCTCTTAGGAAAATGGATGTTGTTTTTAGTTAGTCAGTTGCGACTATTTGTAAGTAGCAAGCTCCTTTGTAAATAATGTTGGAGTTAATTAGCAATTTGTTGCTTTATTTTAACTAAAGCCTGTAGCATTTTTAGATAGAATGTAATTATAGTGGTTACAAAAAAACGGTAAACATTTTATTTCCTTTATAAGGTAAAACTATACGTGCGTGAAAGAAAGTTGTAGATTGTTTTCGGTTGGGTCGAATTATAAATTTCACGTGTATTGTATTTAGTTGAAACTGAATTTACTATAAGAAAAATGGAAATTGAATTCTAGAGTTTTGAAGAATTCTGCGGGCTATTGATGTTAAAAATATAATATGTATTTATTTTTTGACATTATAGTCAATTAAAAAAAGGTTATTTGCAAAAATGTTAAATTTACTCGTATTTACTGTTTTTAATTTTTCATCTAACGACACAAGTCCATTGGTCAAACAACGTTTCATAATTCAAATTCCCGTCAATTTTGTCCGTTTTGGATCTGAGCTATTTCAGCAAAGCGCTATAAATGCCTGGGGGATACTGGAGTGAAAACCCTTCAGTTTGATTCATTGCATTGGGGGTAGTTCAAAAACCGTAGTTCAATTTATAGAAAGACTAAAGATGAACTTTGGCGGTGTCTCAGTTTGTAAACAGTTGAATAACTTTAGTTCTTGGTGAAACAATTTCAATATGCTTGAGCTGTTTTATAACGCTTTCTATTTTTTAATAGTTAAAAAAATAACAATTACTACGTAAATCCAATAGCCAAAAAGCCAATGTAAATTAAGGTTTTGTTCTTCCTTTTTTATAACTTGATCTGAGGTCGACAAAGCGTGAAACCTAAAGTTGGCAGTGAGGCAGCGGTCTATGTAATGAGCTTGTAACGCTAACTTTAAAACATCATTATTCTAGCAGTGAACCTTGGCGATGAAGACCTAGCTACGCTAATTTTCATTTGCTGTTAGTTTCATATTGATTTTTCTTTTTCGCTCTCAACAAGATTTGTTTCTTTATTAGGCTTAAATTTACTTCGGTTGTTAATGTTAGTAAGCATTATACAAACTTGGATTTTTTTAGCATATGAGTACTACCAAAGTTGAGTAAGTGAATAAGAGGCGGTTCCTCGCCTTCATCATGACCTTAATTTAGCTAAGGTGGACGATAAATGCCACAAGTGTAAGTGGGAAACTCAGAAAGTTATGAGAAAAAAATTAAAAAGGTTGTATTGATTATATTTTTTTATATATAACCATATAATACTACTCTGGTTTTTTAAGGAAATTAAAACTTAATACTCCTTTAAGGAGAAAAAACTGGTAATCAAAATTTTACCAACGCTTCTCGATCGTTTCACTTTCGTAGGCGATGGTTCGTTTTGAAACAGCCTTACTATTGACTGGCGCTTTTTTTATCATATTGATAAGTCCGAGATTCGTCACCTGTTATTATATCGTAAACATGGCGGGAAGAACTTGTTTTATTCACGGGTCAATCAAAGGACGACCACTTTTTTCTTCATTCTTCAAATTATAGCGACCGCACTTAAACTCGTTATATTAGCGGTATACTGTAAAAATGCTTTAGAAGGCGCCTTGTTTATAAAAGCTAATTGAAGTCGATTAAACGATTCATCAGGTTTCAAGTTCGATCTGAAGTTGTAAAAAATCATCGCACAAAAATATTCCGATATATATAAATGTTTCTATGACACACAATAGTTTCATAATGCTGGTAATAGCCAGCGTTCCATCCATCAAACTTTTAACATAAAAGTTTGATGGATGTCCTGCTTGCTTGACGCGAGCGCTGATTAAATAGCCAAGGGGCTGATTTTTCAATTCTAATATAGTTACGGGCGGTTAGTCCATAAGCCGATAAACGGACTCACGAGTTAAAACGCTTTTCTTAAAGCATCACTCTTATTGAAATTGAAGGCGTGTTTAAGTGCCTGAAACAATTTGGTTTGTAAAGAAAAAAAATTATTTTTCAAAATCCATTTCGAGATATCACTTGTTTATGAAATATTTTGTTAATTAAAGCTTCATTGAAGGTTATTTTAACGAAGATAAATGAGTTAAGCAATTTGACCCACATTCAACCTTGAAATGATGTCATGAAGAAACAACGTTTTCTAACTTATTTTTGGTTCAACTTTTATGTCATAATTCATCAAAACTTTCTGAGTGGCCTGGTAGAGGTGAAAAACGATAATGTTCAAACCTTCTCTGTGATGCAAAATTTATGCTCGGACTTTACGTGTTTTGTAGATACAGGAGCTAGAGAGTGATACAAACATAAAAAAAAAATTCTTGCCTCCAGAAGCAATGGTAACATATATTGTGTAACTAAACCAGCTTATTATTATGTATTACAAAGTTAAACTATTTGTGTGTTTCAACTTAAGTTATCATGTGTTTTGCTCTTAAACTAAAAGGTTCAAACCTCAAAACTCCTAGCAGCGAGTTCAGATCAAAATAATTATAAAAATGTTACATCCAAAAATACTTAATAATTTAAAAAAAACTTTATTTCATTATTTATCAAAATATTAATTGTATTTAAATCTGTAAATTTAAATTGTATTAAATAATAAATAGTATAATAAAAGAAAAAGTGTAATTTAAAATTGTATTAAATCAGTAACTAATTCAAACTATGTGTTGGTCTAGAAAGAAGGTAACTTCTGTTGAAATCTAGATCCCACTGGGATTCGGGAAAAGGGCTTGTACTGATTACCATAATAAAGCTACAAATTATATACAATTTCTTTATATAACTGGCAAATGTAAACAGCATTGAATTGTCCAGCTTCATAAATAGTAAAAAAACTTTTAGCAACTTCTCTAGAGTGTGCAATAGTGAACAATAAAAAGAGCTTCGATCGAAAGCTTGTTCGTAAAAGCTGTTGGAAAAGCTACCTGTTGAAAATGCTGCGAGATATTTTAAAGCTTTTAGAATGTTACCTACAAAGAAATCCGGGACGTTCCTGTCAAGGTATTTTAAAGGCTTAAGCTGACGGGCTCGTGTAGTGTAATTTGATCGATTTTGAAATTGAACAAGTTCTAGATTACGTTTAATCTAAAATTTGTATTTTTGTCGTTCACTTCTGTCAGAAAGCTCGTAATAACAAAAATATTTTTTTAAAAGAAAGTTACTAAGCGTACGACCACATACAATATTTTATCTTAAAAGCCGTTGTCAATGTATTTCATAGTTTGGAATCATTGTATGGTCATCCATAACACAAGCTCTGCTTACTTTGGGGCCATACAGTTAGTGTCGTTGTCTGGGGATTATTATTATTATTATTATTAAAAAAAATCGTTTATTTAAAGTTTTATCTAACATTGTTAGTTCATACCTACTATATGTATCAAGTAAACTGTTAAAGTATAGTATTGGACAGGAATCTATGTAAAGTTTCATAAATGGAGATCGATGAGTCACTTATTTGGAACGGTGGCGAGGGCACCCTCGGCCTCTTGAGCCGCTCACCAACCAGCAATGGACTTGTTTGAGTCAAACCTTGTAAGCAGCACGAGAGTTTCTCTGTACTACTCTCGCCCAAGTCAGTCTATTCAATATTGAATAAGTCTATTGAACTCATAATAAACGTTTAATTTACAATAATTTTTATTTTTAAATAAATGTAATTCATTTTGATATAATGTTCTACATCATTGATATATTTTTTGTATACACAAAAGAAAAAAAAAATTATAACCCCTTATTTAAATTAAAACCCATTAATACCCCTTGATTGCTACCGACACATTAGTATTCAGTGAATGTTTCAGACTTGATTTGTGAGTCCATAGTCAGAGGACAAGCCAGGGCTTACTGAGTGGCCTAGTTACTTGCTGAGTGGATTTCATGATGTAGAAAGCAATACGAGATATTGAAACAGATTATTTAACTATTTTTATTCGGTATCAGGACATATATTTTTTATTTAACTTTTTTTTGTTCGGTGTCAGCATATATTTTTTATTTTTTTCTTATAACACTTAAAACCTCAAATATAAGTCATGTCGATTTATGTTATTAAAATTAAAACCAATTGAATTCAAATAAACGTTTTATAAACCCTTTTCGAGAATCACTTATAGATACATTTTTTAAACATCACCTACTTATCACTTAAATTACAGTTTCCGCTCATGTTAAACCTGACATCTTTATGCAATTTCCATATTTTGTAAGAGCACATGAAAATAATAATCAATTTAATAAAAATAACAAAAAAATTTTGCAACTTTCATACGTAAAAATATAAAAAATATAAAAAAGTTTTTATGTACAAAGATTAGGTAATATCGTTGTTTTTCAGACGGACTGTTTCTGTCGGTTCCTTGGCTCATAAAAGAGGTTACGAGGGCGGACTGTGATAAATTCGCGGGCTCTTAGTTACGTGCGCTCCATGTAGCAATATGAACTAAAAAAACTGGTGCTGAAGTAGCGAAAATCATGCCAAAATAACTGTTTTAAACTATAATCTTTCGGTGACCGCAGACACTGATTGATTTTCTTATAAAGAGTGAAAATCGTGTCAATAGAATATTTATTTAATATTCTTCCTATTTTATCTGTTACTCCTTTTAACTATGGCATGAAGGAAGGCTGACGCTTCACCTTGGGTGTATTTTGTTTGGTTCTCGTATTGCGGTCTATATTTGACACCTTCACGTTGTAGCCATTTTTAATTAAAACTTGTTGTACATGCTGCAGTTCACCCTGAACATGGTCCTTATCGCAAAAATCTTCAGCGCGATTGGTGAGCGATGAGAATACTGCATTGAAATGACGGGGGAAGAAAATCATTCAGTGTCTGCGCTCACCGAAAGATCACATACCGCTTGAGACACCGGGTGTTTATAAAATTGACTGCAGATGTGGCAGCTCATACATTGGCCAGACGAAAAGAACCATTTCTTGCCGTCTTAAGGAACGTATAAAAGCCATAAAAAACTCAGACACAAACAAGTCAGCCATCGCCGAACATTTGCTAGAATCAGGCCCTAATCATTGGAATGAGTTCTATAATACTCGGATTTTATCTACGGAAAGACACTACATGCCGCGACTCGTTAAAGAAGCCTTAGAAATAAAAAAGTGTGAAAATAACTTTAATCGAGAAGACGGTTTTAAATTATCTAATACGTGGAACCAGTGATTAGGACATTCATGAAACGAAAAAACAACAATCGTGGTGTGATCGGTCAAAAACGCAGTGATACTGTGAGCGTGTATTGCAAAACGACAAAAGTGAAGAAGAAGAAAGAAGGAGGGTAGATCGATTTATCTGCATCTAACTGTCATCGCCACCTACCTACATCTGCCAGTCCGCGACCGTGGTGCTTGCAACAGCATCGAAATATCGGACGCGCGAAATAAAAATCGAAAATCTTGGTAAGAATCCCGTAAATTCATTAAATTATCATGCCAAAAGCTTTACTAACGTGCGCGGAGTGGAGTAATGAAACTCTTTTCAGTGTTTTGGGTTACAGTTGAAAAGAAAAAACATGCCAACTCCATACCTAGCTGATAAGTAAGCACTTAGATTTCAGCACCAGAAGCACGGGACTTCTGGTATGAAATCTGGTATTCAAATTTACATCACGAATCCCTCAGTTAACCAAATTACATCTACCATACAATAACAAATAATTAAAATATCCATTCATACAAAGTTGTTTTCATAATGTTAATACTAATTCTCATTAAATCTTTAAGCTTTCCAACTTATCTTCAAATTTTATGGAGTTAATTTCAGAACATCACTAATTACTTCCCATTCCCCTTATTATTAATACCACCGTCGTCGTTCAGCCAACAGGTGGCACTGATTACGGGCAATTTTACAAATGTTCCGGCTCCTTGTCTTCTTAAAAGGCTATAAAAAAACGTTTTGTTAATAACGGAATATTTAAAGTTGCTAGAAGAATTTCCATGCCTTTGCATAATTCGAATGACTTTTTTGTCAGGCCAGTGATAGGTACTTTGCTCTAACATAATATCACAGGGAATATTTACAGCATCTTACATTATGCATTGCGATGGCCAATTTTTTGCAGATTAACTCCTGACTGTCATTCTGTGACTAAAATAACATTTACAGAATGACTAAGATTCTAAATAAGACGAAAACCTAGCCATGTGTATTCTGCTACTGCTAGTAATATCAGTAAAAATGTAATTCATAATACTAATGGTTTAATATTTCCCTTGTTGTATTCTTGTAGCTTGTAGCTCATGTCATTTTCAAATATGAAGATGTAAAATTTTTCCTGGAGAAGGGGTATAAAAAGTGACCGAATTTGTCGTATGTCTTTGTTTCGTTTTATTTAGATTTTTCTTCCTTTTTGTATAAAATAGGTTATTAACTCTGCTTCATAAATCCTTCTCATTTACCAACTGAGGCGGCTTTAGATTTCAGTATTTAAATTTTGTTTAAAAAGTTATACCGTGATTTATGAATATTAGATTGGATATTTGGACGCATTAGCTCAGAATATTGATAGTTCTCGTATTATTCTATTATATCTCGAATATTATTCTATCTCGATTTATCGATTGAAAGCCGCATACCTAGCAATGACTGACGATATTAAGCTGATTATAACACATCTACTATAACTACCAGACGCTGTTATGGAGAAACAGCAGAACAGGTAGGTACTTACCATCTCTTTCTTGTTTGAAACCCACTGTATGATGACTGCACATATTCATAAATACAAAGTAATTTGAAATTGTAACATAAATGGAGTCATCAATTCATTCAAGAGTTTAATTTATATAAATCGACCCATGGTAAGAAATAAAACATAATATTTTCATGTTCAAAAAATTACAAGTTATGTTTAAACATTTTAAAAGGATATGCAAAAAGTCTTGAATAATATTCACACGAGTTTGCCTATACTGACTTGACCATGGTATAAAGCTTAACTTATTGTTATGAAAACTAGCCCACTTTATAATGTACGAGTATTTCAATTCGCCATCGTTAAAGCTTATAAATCTTTTGTGCTTTATTACGCGGCATTGATGATGATCTAAGCATTTTCTCGCTCCGATCGCCACGCGGTGCGGACGTGCAAGACCCCGTTCTCCGTTGATCGGTCCCTTCCCGATATTCCGTGGCGCTCAGTCCTACAGTCTACTGACGTCACAGTATAGCGTGTTGGTTCCGTGCTACGGTTTTCAAGGTTTTTCTACTCCGTCTGAGTGCTTTCGAAGTGCGATTTTTCTTTGCGACTAAGCCCTTAGTCTTCAAAGTGCTGTGCTAAGTTGTGTTGTGCTTGTGCTGAGTGCAGTGTTGTGCCCAGCGTAAGTAGTCTGGTCTCAGTACAAAGGATACTTAACGGTGACAACGAATTTGTACTGAACCAGTCCTTTTATTTTTATTTTATTTCTCTTCTCTATTTTATTTATTTTTCTTCTATTTTTCATATTTATTTTTATCATCTGTGTGTTTTCGTGTGCATTTGTCCTTTCTGTCGGTAATGGTTGACCCTAACGCGGTCAACTCTTTGCCTGCGTACCCTTTTTTTAGGTTTCTAGGTAGCGGCCTTCGGCGTACTACGGTTAGTTTTAAGTTATTCTCCCCAGCCCCCCTACCGCTGGTAGGGAGGTTAGCCGCTAGGGTTCGCTAGGTTTTTAGGAACTAGGCATCTTTTATTATACTTATATTTTACTTATTATTGTCCCAACCCTCCCTAATGGATCCGCTAATCATTATTAACGCGTTCACCCAGGCGCTTGCTGCGGCAGCCGTCTCCATCCCAAAAGACATCCTAACGCAGGCCTTGCAGGCATCAATCGCGTCCCCGGCCCCTCAGGCCCCAACCCCAGCCCCTCAGGCCTCCAACGCCCAGACCCCTCAGGTCTATAGCTCTCCCGCGTCTCCCGTTCCATCCGATATGGACTGCGCGTCGGTCTCATCCTCGCGATCATCTCGTAGGAAGCGTACCGCTCCCGGGAGCGATTCAGACTCCGCCGCGTCCGAAGCTTCGTCGGTCGCCGCCACCTTAACCGGTTCTCCTGAGCCCGCCTTCCAATTAGTTACCAAACGCTCTAAGAAGCGTTCGAAAAAAGCCGCGGTGTCTTCAACACCCGAGCCAACCCCGGTGTCTTCTACACCCGTCCCCGCGCCGCTCATGTCACTCGAAGTGACCGCGTCTCCGTCGGTCTCATCGAAGCCAGCGACGCGCTGCGCTCCCGTCCCGCCGAAACCTCAGCTCCCCCCGCCCGTCTTCCTGCGGGAAAAAGCGCGCTGGACCGCGGTTTCTAACTTGTGCAAAGAGCACAAAATTATTTACTTAAAAGCCGCCAACGCTGGCGATACAATTAAAATTCAAGTCACGACCGTCGACGACTTTCGCGCGTTCACCAGGTTACTTTCCTTAAAACAAATCGCGTATCACACCTATGCCCTCCCGGAGGAGCGTAAGATCCGCGCAGTACTACGGGGCGTCCCGTTCGAGCTCGCGAATGAAGAAATCCTCGAGGACCTTAAGTCCCAGGGTTTCCCGGCCGAAGCAGTGCATAAGATGCACTCCAACCGTGGTAGGCGTTTTCCTTTAGCTTTAGTAATCCTGTCAAATACTCCCAACTCGAGGGAGATCTTTAGAGAGGCTCGCACAATTTGCGGACTCTCAAATATCTCTGTCGAGCGTCCCAACCCCCGCGGTCACCCTGGGCAGTGCCACCGCTGCCAACTCTACGGCCACGCAGCGGCTAACTGCTCAGCTCCCCCCAGGTGCGTTAAGTGCCTGGATCCACATTTTACGAAGGAGTGCACTCGCACTCCCGAATCCACTTCCCCCCCTGCCTGTGTGCTGTGCGGCCAGTCCGGTCACACAGCTAACTACAGCCAAGAGGGTCGCGCCTAAACCGGCGCCGCCGCTCACTCCCGCTAACTTCCCGCCGCTGCGCAACCGGGGTCCCCCGGAAGCAAAGCCCGTTCAGCCGACGCCTACTCCGGCTCTGTCTTGGAGGCAGCGTCCGGCTGTCCCGCCTGCACCTTCCCGACCCATTCCAGCTCCCGTAGCTTCCGTAGGGCCGCGTCCTGCTTTGTCATCTTCACCTCAGTCGTCGCTGGCTGAGGACATGAAGACTGTGTTCGACGTCATTCAAAACGTCGACATTACGGAAATTTCTGTTCTCGCACGCAAACTGCGAGCCGCCCGCTTTCCTCAAGAGCGTTTATTCGCGTTAGCCGAGCATCACTCGCTCCTAAGTTCGTTGTAAATTTTTATTTTTTTTATTTTTCTATAAAATCGTAAATAAGTAAATTATAATGTCTAGACCCGCGAATCCCGCGTCCAGTCGTATTAAACTCAAGGGCTTATCCCTAGTATCTTTTAACGCTCGTAGCCTTAACACCAAACTTCCCGAGATTAAACTGTTCCTTCAGAAAAAAGAACCTGACTTATTCCTTCTCCAGGAGACATGGCTTACTCCAAACCGCTCCAGGGGATTCGCTATACCTGAGTACGCGTTTATTCGTAACGATAGGCCCAACTCCGACGGTTTCGGCGGCACCGCTATATATTACAAAAGAGGTTTCCATTGCTGTCCTCTCCCTACCCCTCCTCTCCTCAACATGGAAGCCACTGTGTGTGGGTTGGCTATGACTGGTCATCCGACCATCATCATAGCTTCAATCTACATACCTAGTGGTACCAAACCAATCCGCAGCGACTTTGAGGCCATTCTCGCCCTCGGCCATTCAGTCATTATGTTCGGAGACTTTAACTCCAAACATACTGACTGGACGTGCCTATCGACTAACACCAGCGGTATCGCTCTCCTCGACATCACTAACTCCCTTGACCTAGACGTCATATCCCCCATCACTCCCACTTACTATCCCAACAACCCGTCCTACTCTCCTGACATCCTCGACTTTGCAATTATCAAGCGAATCAATCTTGATCTAATGTCTATCGAACCGCTCGATGACCTAGGCTCCGACCATCGCCCCGTTTCCCTCGTGCTAGGACCGCCGAACGATAACGTCTCATCTCCTAAGACCTTTACCAACTGGAAAGGATTTAAAAATACGTTAGTTTCAGCCTTAGAGGCCCCGAACTCTCCACTCGCGATCTCTCCCGAACAATTAGATAGCCCGGATAAAATCGATTCATTATTAAATTCTCTCACTGATGCTATCAACTCAGCCATCAGTGACAACGAAAAGGTTGCTAAGCAAGGCAAACCCACGCTTCCCTTAGCCGTTAGCAATCTTATTAAAGCTAAGAACGCGGCTCTCCGGAGAGCCAAGAAATATCCCACGCCCGCCTATAGAACAGCTGCGAATCAGCTTCAACGTAAAGTTAGGTCTTGCCTCGCGGAACTCCGAGACGCTCAGATGAACGATCTCATGGCGAATATCTCTCCGTCCCACCAAGCGTACTATAGCATGGCCCGAGCCTTACGCGTAGACACCGCCTCTCACGTTCCTCCTCTCACTCGTCCCGATGGCACTACTGCCTTTGAAGTCAAAGAGAAAGCCGAATGCTTCGCTGACAGCATTGCCGCACAATGCTCGCCCAGCACGCAACCTGCTGATCCCTCACACATCCAGGCGGTGGAGGACGAAGTCCTTCGCAGAGACTCTCTCCCAATCACCGCCGACCCTGTCACAGTCTCTAATGACGAAATCTTGCTTCTCATTAGAAATCAAAAGTCCAAAAAGGCTCCGGGTGCGGATGGAATTTCCAACCACGCACTTAAGCACCTACCTCACCAGATGCTTACCTTGTTAGCTATCATTTTCAATGCCTGCTTCGACCATAGCTACTTTCCAAAAGCTTGGAAAGAAGCGACAGTCATAGGCATTCCCAAGCCGGGCAAACCTCTGAACGTCCCGGCTAATCACAGACCCATCAGCCTCCTCAAGGCAATGTCTAAACTTCTCAAGAGAGTCATACTCTCTCGAATGCGGAACCATCTGTTTCCAACGGATGGCGATCCTCTCATTATTCTCCATCAGTTCGGCTTTCGCGCTAAACACTCCTGCCCTCAGCAAGTCCACCGAATCGTCGAGTATATACTTGACGGTTTCTATCCGCGTCGTTATAAAACAGTCGCGGTTTTCTTTGACGTAGCCAAGGCTTTCGATAAAGTCTGGCACAGCGGTCTCGTTTATAAACTCTACAAGATAGGCTTACCGGATCGCCTAGTCAGGTTAATAGCGTCGTTTCTCAAAGACCGTACGTTTCGATTTAAACACGAAGGCACGCTTTCTGCGCCTCGTTCCATAAAGGCTGGAGTCCCTCAAATCTCAGTCCTCGCCCCTCTGCTGTACACCGTGTACACCAACGACATTCCCATCCCGCCGAAAGGCGTCGAACTCGCCCTCTTTGCCGACGACACCGCACTCTATACCAAAGGCCACAGTGTACCGCACCTTGTAACTAGACTCCAAAAGGCCGTAAACGCCCTTGGTGTATGGTTTCAAAAATGGCGCATCGATGTGAACCCTGAAAAGAGTTCTGCGATGCGCTTCGACCACAAACGCCGTCGTCCCGCTGGCGATCCCCACGTTCGAATGTTAGGCATTCCCATCCCCTGGAAGCGCAGTACTAAATACTTAGGCGTCACATTAGATCCGACGCTTTCTTTCAAGCCACACGTCGAAAGAGTTTCGAAACTCGCTCGTCACTACTTAGGCCGCCTAAATAGCATGTTAGGTAGAAAAAGTAAAATGTCTTTCAGAAACAAACGTACACTTTACAATATCTGCGTTAGACCCGTCATGACATATGCCTCGCCAATCTTTGCCCACGCCAAACCCTCCCTCCTGCACAAACTGCAGGTAGTTCAAAACCTCTTTTGCCGCAGGGCCACAAACGCACCGTGGTACGTGCGTAACGCGGACTTGCATAGAGATCCTGAACTGCCTACAGTACAACAACACCTCAAAACACTCTCTGAAGCGTTCTTCAAACGCTCCGAAACCCATCCCAATCCTCTAGTTCGTGATTCAGTCTCATATACTACTCCTGTCTTAGATTCGAAATTCAAAGTCGCTAGGCCTAGGAATGCGCAAGCGTACTCATCCACCAGACTGTCAGCCGATCTCGAAGCCCTTCTGGCCACAAATTCTAATTCTAACGTAAATTCTAATTCTAACGTAAATCCTAATTCTAACGTAAATGCGAATTAATACAATTTTATTTTGCAATTCTTTTTTATTTTTAATTATTTGATTTTCATTTTGAGCACCTTCAGTGCTATGTAATCCCAGCGGGTGACCCCTTCTGGGCCCCGCTAGCGCGGCCTCTTTCTCCAATTGGCCGTCGCTCAGATGAAGGCTGAGTGGCAAAAATGCACGAGCCGACAGGGGTTTTTTAGTGGGTATGGTCCTGGTAGGCGTCGGGACGAGTCCCACATAACTCTGGCATCGCACCAGAGTATGCGTCAGGGCATTTTTATCCTCCTGCCCTTCCCGCGGAGGGGAACAAAAAAAAATATGATGTTTATATAGCATAAGTGCTATCCTTAAAATAGTGAACACAGCATTCATATTTGATGAAGTAGATTCTATTAAATTACTACCAATTTACAATTTAATTTAACATATAATTTAACATACTTATACACAAAAAACCGTTACAGTATACAGAAAAAGTAAAAATAAATCACAACCAAAAAAATAAAATAAACAAAATAAGTAGCTTCCTAAATTAAATACTCTTTAATTTTTACCTCGGTGGCATGGATTCAGGCTCTATTAAAGATATTGAGCTTAAATCTAATACCACTGTAACTTGAAAATAATATCGATATTGGTGAGCTTCACATAACATGCAAACTGGTCATTTTTAAATATTTTAACCTATCTTCATAGGAAATTTTGACATTTATTTAATTTAAATGAAAGTTGATAAGTAAGCCGCTTCAATCTTATTCAATCAAATAAAAAAATAATGTTCAATCAATCATCGTTTTAAAGATTGAAGTAAGATAGCTAATAGTTTCCTTATAGTTAAGTGCACACATCAAAGCTTGTAAGTTAATCGATTTAAATTTTATTTGAAAATAAAATAAAAAAAATTAATTAATTTTTTCAATAAATTTTTCCACTTTATAATAATTAAATATGTTAAAAAAAATACTGTTTTACCGAATTCAATTTACACTCGTGACGATCACGAGTAGTGTCTGCAAAGCTACCCAAACGTTGAGCTAAATGAAAAAATATTATGAAACGTGATTAATTATTTAGATTGGTCTTGATTGTTTTATCTTTTACATTTTCACGGTAAATATCAATAATTTTTATATATATATCCTTAAAATGTTTTCGTCAATTTACAAATTTAATTAAAAATACATATTCAACAAGGTATTGAAATAGAAACCAAGTTTTTATACAGATTTATCGTAAAATCGAAATTGTCGGATTTAATATGTAAGCCAGACATACGAAAGCCAAACAGAATGTCACCACATCTATCATGTCGTCAAGTCCAGTACGTCGAGAGAATGTGACCTCCGTCAAGATTTATTTGCCAGCTGGACTCTGCAAGATAGATGTGGTAGCATGGAGTATATATTGTGTTTATTTAAATATTATTATTAAATAAATGGTCAAACAACTTAACAGATCACTTTTTATAGGTAAATACATTAAGTTATTACAGAAAATGACGTGAGAACACCTACAACGACGTACCGCACAGAAACATAATTAGATTGTTATTTCGATGAGCACGCACACGCTGTGCCAAACATGGATTTCGCTTTTTTTGGACTCAAAAGTAAAAACTTTTCATACAGATCAAAATCGTTTTTAATTTTTTAATTTTCTACACAGTTGGTGTGTGTTGGCTGGGGAATTATCATTAGGTCCTTACATATGAAACTGGCGTTTTGTCGTACTGGCCACTTTGATCTGTATTATCTCCTCTTTGGTTAAGAATTCAAATTTCAAATTTATACAGCTTGCGTTTACTTACGCATTTATGTTTCGAAAACCGTAATTTATTAGTTTTTTTCCTCTTTTGGTTTTTTCTTTGCGTCACTTAGTTTAAAAAATGGAAAACTTGAAATATTGCGTTATTCATGAGCACGAGTTCCACCGTGGCACCAGTGCTGGAGAAGCGGCTCGAGTATTAATGCTGTATATAACGGCGGTGTCGCAAAAGAAAGCACAGTGCGTTTTTGGTTCCAACGTTTTCGTTCTGGAAATTTCGACCTGCAGAACAAGCCCCGTGGATGGCCAGAGACCAAAGTTGATAATGAAGAATTGAAGGCTATTGTGGAAGCGGATCCATCGCAACTCACGTCCGAGTTAGCTGTAGGCTGCGGTTGCTTGTGACAAAACTGTCTTAATCCAATTGAAGCCAATTGGGAAGGTGAACAAGCTTGAGAGGTGGGTACCTCATGAATTGAGTGCAGCAAACCGACAAACGCACGTCGACTGCTGGGTTACATTACTCAATCGGCATAATAATGAAAGGATTTTAAATGGAATCATTACCCGTGATGAAAACTGGATCCTGTACGACAATCGGAAACGCCCATCGCAATGGTTGAACCCTGGCGAACCCGCCAAATCCTGCCCCAACCGAAAATTTACTCGAAAAAAGTTGCTTATGAGCGTTTGGTGGACTAGTGCCGGTTTCGTTCACTACAGCTTTCTTAAATTTGGATAGATGATTACAGCAGATATCTATTGTCACCAATTGCAAACCATGATGGAAAAGCTAGCTGCTAAACAACCGAGGCTGACCAATCGCTCTAGGCAACGCTAGACTACACACTGCGCAACAGACGGCTACCAAATTACAGGAGCTTCAATTGGAATGTCTAAGACATCCACCATACTCCCCGGACCTTGCTCCAACAGATTACCACTTTTTTCGAAATTTAGATAACTTCTTGCAAGGTAAAATATGCAACTCCGTTGGGGCAGTCCAAAGCGCTTTCAAAGATTTTATTGATTCCCTACCGAATGGTTTTTTTAGTAAAGGGTGCATAGATAGCAATGGTACATACTTTGATTAAATAAATATATTATATTTTTTTTTAAATTGACTTTATGTTCCTCGCTTACAAAACGCCAATTTCATATGTAATGACCTGATATTATTATTATTTTACTTTATTTTTCATACAGACCATATATGCTTGACCACTTCTTGGATTTGAAACTTATGGCTTGCCGCACTTTGAAAGGTGGATTTAAGACTTGTTATCGAGATTCAAATGCTCTCAGAGATTCATATGTACCATTGATATTAGGTTAATTCTTTAAGTCGTGAAAGGGTGGAAATAATCTGAAAATAATGTGAAAAGAAATAACCAAGTAGATTATTTTCACCCATGAACTTAAGCTTGAACTATTTGATTGCTCTAAAATCATTACATTTGTCTAGATCATCTTGTATTCTGATAATCAAAATTATATTTACTCAAACCAATATCTCTTCTGTGATTTTGTTTTCGTACAGTTTTCATAAACATTTCGGTGATAAAAGTATGTTTTTTTGAAATTACTTGGTCTATCTTTGTCCTCAATTTCATTTAAAACAATTACACCATCTAAGCGTGATTGGTCAACAAATTTCCAAAATGATGTTTTCATAAAAAACATACCTTAATATTAATTGTTCTTATAAGAGTTTCCTTTTTAATGTTATTCTGGCTTATAAATCACTGTATTTCATTACCTATGCTCTAAATATAAACTTAGCGCTGAGTATCTTCCAAATTTAAAGCAAATTATAGACTAAGAAAATAAAACCGTTCTTTTGAAACTTCAGTTCTATCAACTGCGTATATACTACTAGTAGTGTAGTAATAAACTACACAATGTCCCAAATTAACCTTTATTGGTTAACTTTGTCAGAAACAAAAGTCGAGCTATGGAAGTTTAAGGTATCATCGTTTTGAAATATACAGTTTGATACTCTGCTGCTTAACAAATTTGAAGGGAAAACTAATCGTATTCTTCGAATTTGATTATAGATCTTTAAGTTGCTCTGAACCAACACATTCTCTTTATTGCAACAATAATGTTCCTTCATCCTACTCATGCGGCATTCAACTTATACTCATGGACTGAGAAATGGGTGATATGGAAATTTTACAACGCTTTAGCCTAGATTAGATGCATTAACACACAATATTGAATCTGTGTCAGGCGTGTAAATAAATTAGGTGTGACACAATCAGTGGAGTGTACACGTTTTGTTTTATTTGTTAAGCTCGCGTTCTTATAATTTGGTTCTTAACGTTTTCA
Source organism: Marasmarcha lunaedactyla (assembly GCA_923062675.1). Lineage (NCBI taxonomy): Eukaryota > Metazoa > Arthropoda > Insecta > Lepidoptera > Pterophoridae > Marasmarcha > Marasmarcha lunaedactyla. The sequence continues at coordinate 23,536,713 of OV281353.1, forward strand.
CATCTGTAGGTTTAAAACCTTTAACAAATATACCCCGTAGCGTTAAACGACAAAAAATCTGTTTTATCAGATTACAGTTTCAAAATAACAGAATGATTGTAATATTCCATCTGTCCATGGTCCGGCGGTATTTGAACTTGTTCAGCCCAGGTCTAATCATGCACGAAATACTGCAACTTTGGGACACTACCAGCTTGACGCGTTGGACTCAGTTAACTGAAGAGCCTGAAAAGGTATCGATGATGTAGCACTCATAAGTAAAAAAATTACCAAGTCCGAAGCACTATCGCTCTACTGAAGCACTATCGTGTTTGTCAGTATTTTATAGGATACATTATTAAGAGTATGCAACAACATATATTGATCTTACTGAACCCCTAACATTCCAACATCGCACTACGAGGCGTAAACAGGGATTCCACCGTCATGAACAAAACGACAAAAAGTCGAACGCTATCGCTGTGCCGCGGTATCCTGTGTATGTGATGACATTAAACGATAAGTAAAAAAAAAAAACATCAAGAATATCTATATCACATTTCCTATCTATAATTTATAGCTCACATTTACTTTCTCCGAATATTCAAGTACAAGGTCACTCCGTCCAATATATTTTATCTTGTTACTATGGCGTGGAAATAATTTATTAGGACATTCATAAGTTCTGTACTTTGTCCCAATATTTTATTGCGAGAGCAAAAAAGAATCGGATATATTTTATCTCATGATGTTGTTTTCTTTTTGGAGTTATTTTTGAAGTTTGTTTTATGTAGTACCAGACAAATATACTTTGTTAGGTACTGAAAAATTACTATAAGATTGTCATCAGGGTATCCTATTTAATATTATAAAAGTGAAAGTTTGAATTTTTGTGAGCGAGTATGTTTGGATGTTTGTTACTCAATTGCGTAAAAACAGCTGAACAGATTTAAACGATTTTTGGTTTAAGAATAGAATTAACCAAAAATAACAAATGGGCTTTTTTGAACTTATATCCCAAAACTTTAACAGGATCTGGAGTGAATCTAGGATCAATGGAATTTATAAAGAAAACTCATATTTTTGTTTGCACATTATGCATACCTTATCCATTGTTCAAACGTCATTATATTGATCCTTCTATTGTTTTTCCCCGGCCATCGTACACTGTTAAAGTCCAGTGAAATTTAAAAGGCCCGTAGAGCCAAAAATAAACTGTCCATTTCGAGATAAAAAAAACCTTCTATTGTTCATTGTTGAAATATTATTGTTTACCAATTATTGTGAGTAAATAGTTTAGTTCATTCCAGGCCCTCAATAAGCTTTTTATTTCAGTACTTTACGCAAAAAATGACTATACCTTAATTTTTATAACATTTTATAATAATTACTAAAAAGAAAGTCAGAACCAAATTATGTAAATAAATATATAAAAGACATAAAAGCAAATCAAGGAATACGTAACTGCGTGCAGCTTTACCGATACAGACAAGGTTCTCGAACCATAGATTAATGATTATGCAAAAAGAAATACTTGAGGTAATCTTTATGATTCAAAATAGATGACAAAGATATTCAGTTGAATAAATTACTTAAAAAATGTTGTAATCATAACATATTAAATAATATCACTAAAATATATTTATATCAGCTTTATAGTCAATATTTTATTTTTGTGCTTTTTATTTGCTTGCGTTTATGTGCGAAATTTTTTTTCTTGATCGGCAACCCTCAATAAAAAAACATTCGCTCTGTTTTTGTGCAACAAGGGAATGCAGCCTGCTTACTAATGAGATAGCAAACTAACACAATAAATAATTAATTAGTAGTTAATTGTTTATTTTTCCTATTTTTCCCTATTAAATGAAGTAAGTAACAAATATTTTTAGATTAAAGAATTTGTGGTGCAATACAGTATAGTTATTATAAGTTTACTGTAATGGTGGCTATTTTAACACTAAAAAATAAAAAAACTAATTAGTATTTAGCTCAAGTAATTATAAAATATGGTATTAACCTTATTGATTATTATAATAAAAATAATTATAACTATATATTTTACTGAAACATAAGTGGCCGACGACACGAACATTTTGAACTCAACCCTTTAAATTTTAAATTTTTTTGTTCATTCATTTCAATATCTGAATCCATATTGTGAAGCTGTGTTACATTCGTTAATTTATTTTTGCAATTGATTTAAGTTTCGTTTTATTTCTTTTCTAACGATCTTTTTCTTGATTAATAGCACAAAAAATATGCTATGTTTATAATTTAAACGTATTCGTTGTTTTCCTTTTGTTTCTTAGATATTCGTGAACTAATAAGTAGTTTACTTTTTAAAGAATTAAGATATTTTTCTTGATTATAACTTTTATATATGAGTTTTAAGCGTGAAATCTAAGTCGATTCATTTACTAATTCTTCTTAATATCGTAGTTTTCGCTTCATAAAGCAATATTTTTATGAAACAAAAATATCAATATAAGGACATACAATTTGCTTACAGTGTTTTGCTTGTTGACTGGAATATAAGGACATACCCTTATATATTGTTCGATTTCTTTATTACACCAAGGAATACGAACTATTTTTACCTGTTTTCATTTCATATTTTCTAATCACAGAACTAGGAAGGAAAAGCATAGAAGCCACTTTATTTATCGCTGCAGCTTAAAATTTTTGTTATATATACTAAAGTTGACGTTTACAACGGCCACCAAAAAACTTGCTCAAACTTCGTGCTTCTGACTCGGGCAACTTTACAGAATCGCTAAAAAATTTCGCAGAAAGATTTAAATGTAAGTCCAAACATTCAAGTTGCAGGTGTCGCAGCGAGAGGGCATGTGGAGCACCGCCGACTGTGTTCAGCCGCCGTGCTGTCTGTACTAGCAGAAAATAATTAATCGCGCATTCGCTTTAGTAAAGAAAAAATAAATCTAATTTAATTATTTTAATATCTAATTAAGTTCAGTCAAAGAAGACATCGCACAGTAATTGGATTGGAACTGATTCTTTACTGTTATTGTAAATAATATTGTTCTTCGTAATTTGCCAAAGGCTTATTTATATATGTATATATATATTATGTATACATTTTAAAGACCAGGCCAATTCATGTAGGCTGTACCCAAGGAATCGATTGGACACGCGGGAAAACGTGGAAAAAATTTTGTATTTTCGTATATTAATTTGACAAGTTGGCTGTTTATTACAAGGTTCACAATAAATTTATAATAAAAAATCTGATAATCAAACTTGAATGCCGAAAAAAAATTCATTGATTTTTTATCCTCGCAAACGAAAAGCGCAGGCCTGAAAAGTAGAGCCACTTGGAGCCACCTGGAGGACAAGAAGAACTTCTGCATTCATTAAATAAATTATCTGTGTTGTTATTCGTCAAATCTAAGTACAATATGGTAATAAACGGAACGTAACAAAACTTCACGTATGCAATCAGTCTCGGTTTGCGTGCGGATTCGTTCGCATGTCGATCGCAGACGCTTTTCCGCTCTCTAGTCCCCGCACTAGTTGAGCACCCTAAATTTCACGGGTCATTTTCACGACTCAGGTTTTCGTACCGTATCTTCCTAAGTTACACAGGACCGGCGTTTTCACGAAGCATCTTCGTCACCGTCGCCTGCAGCTCGGCGTTCCAGGAATTCGAGTCTTCGTGTTCGAGTAAGTTATCCGCATCGTCCCCAACCGCCGTACCGCGTGTAGGGACGTGTGTAGAATGGGTGTCGCTTCCTAAAGGCAAAATTTTGCCACAGCCAAAGAGGTGGTTTTTAGTGGGTAGGTGCCATTCTGCTGAGTCCCACATAACCCCCGCAGAGGTCGGTATTTTCCTGCGGCGGTATGCATGACGTATGAATTATACTTTTTTTATGTCAAGCATTTATAATATACCTTTGGAACTCATAATAACACTCTCTACGTTTCAACGGCGTGACAAGAATTCAGCACAATTTTGCAATCCAGGCTACCGGGCTACTGGTTATGTGCAGTTAAATTTGCATGAACTAGTTTTTAAGATATATTAAATTTGATTTCGTGAGGTCTAAGCTTGGCTTAATTTGAATAATTGAACATAATCTGACAATATGAGACATAGGGTTTTGTATTTAAAAATGTTCGGGGTTTCAGTGACCAAAAATAATGTTTTTTCTGTCTACCAAAGCCTGACTAGGTAAAGAAATGTCTCAGTTCCAATCACATTACATGAAAAACTTTCTTTGATGTTTTTATTACGTATTTGCCCATTTAAAATGTACTTAATATTTGCTTTACTTTTTAAAACACATTATTTACTAGCCATTGCGGTTGACAACTTGCGTCTTTTTCTCATATTTTTATGTCAATGATTATAACAGCATCTTTGTATTGAAATTGTAATCATTCTCGCTCCGACCGCCGCCCAGTGCGGACGTGCAAGACCCCGTTCTCCGTTGTTTGGTCCCTTCCCGATATTCCGTGGCGCTCAGTCTACTGACGTCACAGTTTAGCGTGTTGGTTCCGTGCTACGGTTTTCAAGGTTTTTCTACTCCGTCTGAGTGCTTTCGAAGTGCGATTTTTCTTTGCGACTAAGCCCCTTAGTCTTCAAAGTGCTGTGCTAAGTTGTGTTGTGCTTGTGCTGAGTGCAGTGTTGTGCCCAGCGTAAGTAGTCTGGTTTCAGTGCAAAGGATACTTAACGGTGACAACGAATTTGTACTGAACCAGTCCTTTTTATTTTTATTTTATTTCTCTTCTCTATTTTATTTATTTTCTCCTATTTTCATATTTATTTCTATCATATCTGTGTGTTTTCGTGTGTATTTGTCCTTTCTGTCGGTAAAGGTTGACTCTAACGCGGTCAACTCTTTACCTGCGTACCCTTTTTTAGGTTTCTAGGTAGCGGCCTTCGGCGTACTACGGTTAGTTTTAAGTTATTCTCCCCAGCCCCCCTACCGCTGGTAGGGAGGTTAGCCGCTAGGGTTCGCTAGGTTTTTATTTAGGAACTCTAGGCATTTGTAATATAAATAGGTGCTAGGTTTGCTAGGGAACCTAGGCATACATTATATATTTATACATTACATATCCAAGCCCTCCAATGGACCAAAGCGTCGTAAACATCCTTAGGTCGTTCGCCCAGGCGCTCGCTGCGTCCGGCATCCCCATCCCAGATGACGTACTAACGCATGCCTTACAGGCAACTATCGCGTTCCCGGCACCTCAGGCCTCAACCCCGGCTCCTCAGGCCTCTAACGTCCAGACCCCTCAGGTGTATAGCTCTCCCGCGTCTCCCGTTCCATCCGATATGGACTGCGTGTTGGTCTCATCCTCGCGCTCATCTCGCAGGAAGCGTACCGCTCCCGGGAGCGATTCAGACTCCGCCGCGTCCAAAGTTTCGTCGGTCGCCGCCACCCTAACCGGTTCTCCTGCCCGCGTTCCAGTTAGTTGACGCTCTTAGAAGCGTTCGAAAAAGGCAGCGGTGTCTTCAACACCCGAGCCAACCACGGTGTCTTCTACACCCGCCCCCGCGCCGCTCATGTCACTCGAAGTGACCGCGTCTCCGTCGGTCCCTTCGAAGCCAGCGTCGCGCTGCGCTCCCGTCCCACCGAAGCCTCAGCTCCCTCCGCCCGTCTTCCTCCGCGATAAAGCGCGATGGACAACGGTTTCTAACTTGTGCAAAGAGCACAAAATTAATTACTTAAAAGCCGCCAACGCTGGCGAAACAATCAAAATCCAGGTCGCGACCGTCGACGACTTCCGCGCGTTCACCAGGTTACTTTCTTTAAAACAAATCGCGTATCACACCTACGCCCTCCCGGAGCAGCGTAAGATCCGCGCAGTACTACGGGGCGTCCCGTTCGAGCTCGCGAATGAAGAAATCCTCGAGGACCTTAAGTCCCAGGGTTTCCCGGCCGAAGCAGTGCACAAGATGCACTCTAACCGCTTTCCGTTAGCTTTAGTTATCTTGTCCAATTCTCCCAACTCGAGGGAGATCTTCAGAGAGGCTCGCACAATCTGCAGACTCTCGAATATCTCCGTCGAGCGTCCCAACCCCCGTGGTCACCCTGGGCAGTGCCACCGCTGCCAGCTCTACGGCCACGCAGCGGCTAACTGCTCAGCTCCCCCCAGGTGCGTTAAGTGCCTGGATCCTCATATAACGAAGGAGTGCACTCGAACTCCCGAATCCACTTCCCCCCCTGCCTGTGTGCTTTGCGGCCAGTCCGGCCACACAGCTAACTACAGGGGTTGCCCGCGCGCTCCGCGCTCCACCGCCAAGAGGGTCCCGCCTAAACTGGCGCCACCACTCACTCCCGCTAACTTCCCGCCGCTGCGCAACCGGGGTCCCCCGGAAGCAAAGCCCGTTCAGCCGACGCCTACTCAGGCTCTGTCTTGGAGGCAGCGTCCGGCCATTCCGCCTGCACCTTCCCGACCCATCCCAGCTCCCGTAGTTTCCGTAGGGCCGCGTCCTGCTCCGTCATCCGCACCTCAGTCGTCGTTGGCTGAGGACATGAAGACCGTGTTCGACGTTATTCAAAACGTCGATATTAACGAAATTTCCGTGCTCGCCCGCAAACTGCGAGCCGCCCGCTCTCCTCAAGAGCGTTTATTTGCTTTAGCCGAGCATCACTCGCTTCTAAGTTCATTATAAATTTATTCTTTTTTTTATTTCTCTATATAATCGTAAATAAGTAAATTATAATGTCTAGACCCGCGAATCCCGCGTCCAGTCGTATTAAACCCAAGGGCTTATCCCTAGTATCTTTTAACGCTCGTAGCCTTAACACCAACCTTCCCGAGATTAAACTGTTCCTTCAGAACAAAGAACCTGACTTATTCCTTCTCCAGGAGACATGGCTTACTCCAAACCGCTCCAGGGGACTCGCTATACCTAACTACGTGTTTATTCGTAACGATAGGCCCAACTCCGACGGTTTCGGCGGCACCGCTATATATTACAAAAGAGGTTTCCATTGCTGTCCTCTCCCTACCCCTCCTCTCCTCAACATGGAAGCCACTGTGTGTAGATAAGCTATGACTGGTCATCCGACCATCATCATAGCTTCAATCTACATACCTAGTGGTACCAGACCAATCCGCAGCGACTTTGAGGCCATTCTCGCCCTCGGCCATTCAGTCATTATGTTCGGAGACTTTAACTCCAAACATACTGACTGGTCGTGCCTATCGACCAACACCAGCGGTATCGCTCTCCTTGACATCACTAACTCCCTTGACCTAGACGTCATATCCCCCATCACTCCCATTCACTATCCCAACAACCCGTCCTTCTCTCCTGACATCCTCGACTTTGCAATTATCAAGCGAATCAATCTTGATCTAAGGTCTATCGAACCGCTCGATGACCTAGGCTCCGACCATCGCCCCGTTTCCCTCGTGCTAGGACCGCCGAACGATAACGTCTCATCTCCTAAGACCTTTACCAACTGGAAAGGTTTTAAAAATACGTTAGTTTCAGCCTTGGAGGCTCCGAACTCTCCACTCGCGATCTCTCCCGAACAATTAGATAGCCCGGATAAAATCGATTCATTAGTAAATTCCCTCACCGATGCTATCAACTCAGCCATCAGTGACAACGAAAAGGTTGCTAAGCAAGGTAAACCCACGCTTCCCTTAGCCGTTAGCAATCTTATTAAAGCTAAGAACGCGGCTCTCCGGAGAGCCAAGAAATATCCCACGCCCGCCTATAGAACAGCTGCAAATCAGCTTCAACGTAAAGTTAGGTCTTGCCTCGCGGAACTCCGAGACGCTCAGATGAACGATCTCATGGCGAATATCTCTCCGTCCCACCAAGCGTACTATAGCATGGCCCGAGCCTTACGCGTAGACACTCTCTCACGTTCCTCCTCTCACTCGTCCCGATGGCACTACTGCCTTTGAAGTCGAAGAGAAAGCCGAATGCTTCGCCGACAGCATTGCCGCACAATGCTCGCCCAGCACGCAACCTGCTGATTCCTCACACATCCAGGCGGTAGAGGACGAAGTCAAATTCAAATTCAAATTCAAATATTTATTTCTCAACATTGACTATTACTTGTTCTTATTGACGTCAAATAAAACATGATTCTACCACCAGTTCGAAAAAAAACCTTCGTGAAGAAGAACTGGCCAGAAACTTCACGGGTATATTTTTTTTTTTTCAAAATAAATTTACAGAGTCTCTTTATGTCTATACAAAATTATTCTTTTCTGCATCTGTTAGCTCGGCAAGTCTCCCTCCCCCCAAGTATCCAAACGACGAACACCCTCAAACGGCACTCTCAACGGCAGTCCTTCGCAGAGACTCTCTCCCCATCACCGCCGACCCTGTCACAGTCTCTAATGACGAAATCTTGCTTCTCATTAGAAATAAAAAGTCCAAAAAGGCTCCGGGTGCGGATGGAATTTCCAACCACGCACTTAAGCACCTACCTCAACAGATGCTTACCTTGTTAGCTATCATTTTCAATGCCTGCTTCGACCATAGCTACTTCCCAAAAGCTTGGAAAGAAGCGACAGTCATAGGCATTCCCAAGCCGGGCAAACCTCTGAACGTCCCGGCTAATCACAGGCCCATCAGCCTCCTCAAGGCAATGTCTAAACTTCTCGAGAGAGTCATACTCTCTCGAATGCGGAACCATCTGTTTCCAACGAATGGCGATCCTCTCATTATTCCCCATCAGTTCGGCTTTCGCGCTAAACACTCCTGCCCTCAGCAAGTCCACCGAATCGTCGAGTATATACTTGACGGTTTCTATCCGCGACGTTATAAAACAGTCGCGGTCTTCTTTGACGTAGCCAAGGCTTTCGATAAAGTCTGGCACAGCGGTCTCGTTTATAAACTCTACAAGATAGGCTTACCGGATCGCCTAGTCAGGTTAATAGCGTCGTTTCTCAAAGACCGTAAGTTTCGATTTAAACACGAAGGCACGCTTTCTGCGCCTCGTTCCATAGAGGCTGGAGTCCCTCAAGGCTCAGTCCTCGCCCCTCTGCTGTACACCGTGTACACCAACGACATTCCCATCCCGCCGAAAGGCGTCGAACTCGCCCTCTTTGCTGACGACACCGCACTCTATACCAAAGGCCACAGTGTTCGGCACCTTGTGACCAGACTCCAAAAGGCCGTAAACGCCCTTGGTGTATGGTTTCAAAAATGGCGCATCGATGTGAACCCTAAAAAGAGTTCTGCGATGCGCTTCAACCACAAACGCCATCGTCCCGATGGCGATCCCCACGTTCGAATGTTAGGCATTCCCATCCCCTGGAAGCGCAGTACTAAATACTTAGGCGTCACATTAGATCACACGTCGAAAGAGTTTCGAAACTCGCTCGTCACTATTTAGGCCGCCTAAATAGCATGTTAGGTAGAAAAAGTAAAATATCCTTCAGAAACAAACGTACACTTTACAAGGTCTGCGTTAGACCCGTTATGACGTATGCCTCGCCAATCTTTTCCCACGCCAAACCCTCCCTCCTGCACAAACTGCAGGTAGTTCAAAACCTCTTTTGCCGCCGGGCCACAAACGCACCGTGGTACGTGCGTAACGCGGACTTGCATAGAGATCTTGAACTGCCTACAGTACAACAACATCTCAAAACACTCTCTGAAGCGTTCTTCAAACGCTCCGAAACCCATCCCAATCCTCTAGTTCTTTTTTTTTTTTTTTTGCTGCCGAGGCACCCTCGCGGGAGGGTGGTGGAAGATGATACCGCCCGCAGGTAAATTCTTCTGCGGGGGGTTATGTGGGACTCACCAGAATGGCACCTACCCACTAAAAACTACCTGTTGGCTGTAGTTATTACCGTTAGCCTTCATCGGAAGCGACACCCGTCGGGAAGTTGGGCGCGCTGGCGGAGACCCGCTAGCGGGTCTTCCGCCTGTAGTGAAAGTTGCACTGAAGGTGCTCAAAGGGACATGAGTTGGTGGCCGTTCTGGGCAGCCTCCGGTGAAGCCGGGGCTGGGCAGAGGTCGGCCGAAGCATGATTTAGGGATCAATTCATTTAAATGAACCCATAAAGAATTGAGAAGGGAACTATGCTCCGCCAGAGCTAGCAAACGCTCTGTCGGAGTACGTGAAGCCCTAAGTTTACGGGCTAAGACTGCGATTTCACTAACATCGACATTTTTATAGCGTCGCATATCGTCTGCTACGGAGGATTGAGGAGTAGGTTTGTATGGGCGAGGAGCCAGAATGGGATTCAATGCGGGGCGCTGCCTCCAGTTTTCTGGGGCAGGCCTGGACTGTGTAGGCTTAGCAGCCGGAGGAACCCGGCTACGCAGCGGCGGAAAGTTTTCTTGAGAAAGGCGCGGAGCCTGTTTGGGTGCCGCCCTCTTGGAATTGGAGCGCATACAACGGGGTGCACGAGGGCAGCCCCTGTAATTTGCGGTGTGGCCGGACTGGCCACAAAGCACGCAATCGGGAGGAGAGGGAGTTTCAGGAGTGCGATTGCACTCCTTAGTGAAATGAGGGACCAGGCACTTGACGCACCTGGGCGGTGCGCGGCAGTTGGCCACGGCGTGCCCGTACAACTGGCACCGATGGCACTGGCCGGGATGACCGCGGCGATGAGGCGCCTCGATCGAGATCCCAGAGAGGCCGCATATAGTGCTAACCCCTTTGAGGATCTCCTTGGGGACGTTGGCGAGAACCACCAAAGCGAGAGGGTGTTGTCTCCCGTACTTGCTGTGCATTTTATGCACTGCGAGTGCCGGGAAGCCTTGGGACTGCAGATCCTCTAGGATAGCCTCGTTCGATAATTCGAACGGGACTCCCCTGAGTACCGCTCTGATCTTACGCTCTTCTGACAGAGCATAAGTATGATAAGCATATTGCTTATCGGTGAGGAGCTTTGTTAAAGCACGGAAGTCGTCTATCGACGAGACTAAGATTTTAATAGATTCACCCGAGTTGGCCGCTCGGGTGTAATGAATCTTGTGCTCATTGCACAATGTCGAAACCTCAGTCCATTTACCCTTTTCCCGAAGGAAAACGGGTGGTGGGACCTTGGCCTTGACAGAAGTTGGGGCCGGAGCGGGTGTTGAAGACACCGGGGCAGCTGGCGTTGAAGACGCCGCAGGGGGTGTGGGGACGGGCGCCGAGGGCGCCGGGTCTTGTTTCGAGCGCTTCTTAGAGCGCTTCTTAACAAGGGTGAAAGAGGGAGGCTCATCAGGGCCAGTTGGGGTGGCATCCGAGGATGACTCGGTCGCGGGTACGCGCTTGCGGCGCGGAGGGACCTCTACTTCGCACTCCATGTCACTGGAGGAAGGGGACGCGGGAGGGCCTAAGACCTGAGGGGTCTGGGGGACTGGGGTGGCCTGAGGGGCCATTGAGGGCATTAACGCCATGATATGCGGGATGAGAGAGTCCAAGAAACGATACTTATCAGCATTTATAGACATGCCTTCAGCACCGGTACTATCAAGTAACTTCCTCATAAACTCATGAGAGCTTAGAGAAGCCATTGTGGAGGGGTTGGGGAGGGACAACAATATATAAATATATATACTATGAACCTATCAACGATGACTAACTTCCTAAAAACCACCCTACACGCAGTAGGATGGTTGAAGACGACTCGGATAACTTACTCGAACACGAAGACTCGAGGCACCTGGAACGACGAAATTCCGTCGACGAAGCTCACGTTCCACGAAGTACGGTTCACAGCCCACTGTCCGCCGTGAAAACGGCGTTAGAAACTTATTAGATGTACGGTTAAAACCCACTTTCCGCCGTGAAAACGGCGTTAGAAACTTATTAGAAGTACGGTTAACGAGCCACTTTCCGCCGTGAAAACGGCGTTAGAAACTTAATACGGTATACAACTATGAAATTATATATTACGACAACAACCAGTGAAATTTAAGTGCTCAATTAGCGCGGGGGCTAATAGAGCGGGAAGACGTCTGCGATCGACGTGCGCTCGAGAACGCACGCAGACCGAGACTGTCCTCTAGTTCGTGATTCAGTCTCATATACTACTCCTGTGTTAGACTCGAAGTTCAAAGTCGCTAGGCCTAGGAATGCGCAAGCGTACTCATCCACCAGACTGTCACGCGATCTCGAAGCCTTTCTGGCCGCAAATTCTAATTCTAACGTAAATTCTAATTCTAACGTAAATCCTAATTCTAACGTAAATGCTAATTAATTCAATTTTATTTTGCAATTTTTAATTTTTGTTTTTATTATTGATTTTCATTTTGAGCACCTTCAGTGCTTTGAGCACCTTCAGTGCTATGTAATCCCAGCGGGTGACCCCTTCTAGGCCCCGGTAGCGCGGCCTCTTTCTCCAATTGGCCGTCGCTCAGATGAAGGCTGAGTGGCAAAAATGCACGAGCCGACAGGGGGTTTTTAGTGGGTATGGTCCTGGTAGGCGTCGGGACGAGTCACACATAACTTTGGAATCGCGCCAGAGTATGCGTCAGGGCATTTTTATCCTCCTGCCCTTCCCGCGGAGGGGAACAAAAAGAAAAAAAAAATGTAATGAATGTATAGGCAAGAAATCTAACACAGTTCCTCCTTATATTATTTTAGTTGACTTATTTAACTTAAAAAGCAAATTATGACTTATAATTTGTCAATTTTAAAGAAGCTAGAGTCTCAAGTTTGTTCTTAATTGTACCCTTTGGTATACATATATATAGTGTAGGTAATTAAGCGGCTTGTTTTAAGTTTCATTCACTCTTTTGTTTTTGAATTTTAGAATAGAATATCATTTATTTGCATCCAAAACACATAAATATAAGAATAACAAGACACACAAAAAAAGTTATATTTAACTTCAAACTGAACAAAAAAAAATATTTTTAAAAAGTGAAAGAACATTTATTTTCTAAGATTTTACCACAGTGACATACACACAGTTGGATGCAAAAAGGCAACACCTCAGTATGGCGTCTGCAGGTTAGGCAGACTACTGGTTGTCAGTTGTCGCCTGAAGTGATTCACGCGGAGACACGTGCGACAATACCAGTCAATGACGTTATAAAATGTTACATGTTAAACCACAATTTTCACAATATAAATAAAATGTACATATAAACTTACACAAGAGAATCGTTTAAAACATTATACATAAATGCAACTGGTTGATAAAACCTACTGTAATTAGGCACCAACGCAACCGTGCGTCATCCGATTTTTTGTTGATCCAATTTAGCTTTGACCTTTTTCTTAAAATGGGATTTGTTTTTTATTGTTCGTATAGGAGGCGGTAAATCATTCCAGCACTTAGTTGCTTGACGTCTAAAGCATCCCGTAAATGCTACTGTTTTGTGAGCGTGGAGAGCCAGCGGTGCCCGTAATGCTCGTGGAACACCTGAACCATATCTATGTTGAGAGTTGGGAAATTTTAACTAGTTGTAGAGATATTCTGGTTGTTTCGTGTTCATGAGGTCGAACATTAGAGTAGCCATATTAAGCATCGAAAAGTTTTAAATAAAAGGCGAAACGTTACTTCCACGTGGCAAACAAACCGACAGCATGCATTTTGCACGCGCTGTATCATCTTCTTGGTATTATAAAGAAGGCGAGGTCCGTACACCATATCACCATAGTTGAGCTTTGACAAAACTAGGGATTCACATAGAGCTATACGCGCACTTACAGATAAATAATCACGTATTTTATACAGAATTCTAAGCCTGTAAGAAGGCTTAACTCGATTCGAAAAGGCTCGACGCGCAGTTCGTCTTTCGGCCGGGCTTATCCACAGAAAGCGCAGTCTTGGCCTTAAAACATACTGTGCATTATTACACCAAACGCTATAAACCCGTGGTCGCCTGTTTCCTGGACCTATCCAAAGCCTTTGATTTAGTTTCTTATGAGCTTTTATGGCAAAAACTAAAAGAAGATACCCAGGTCGCTGCTGAACTAGTGACTGTACTTGATTATTGGTACAAAAACCAGACAAATCATGTGAGGTGGGCAGGATCCCTATCGGATGCATACGGGTTGGAAGTCGGAGTAAGGCAGGGGGGGTTGAGCTCTCCTAGACTTTTTAACCTGTATGTAAACCGCTTGATTGGGGAGCTCAGCAAAGCCAATGTTGGGTGTCATATAGGTGGAATATGTCTCAACAATCTAAGTTACGCTGACAACATGGTTTTGCTCAGCCCCTCAATCCGAGGCATAAGGAAACTGCTTCACATATGTGAAAAATATGCGGAGGCCCACTGACTCAGAGACAATGCTGAGAAAAGCAAACTCTTGGTTTTTAAAGCTGATAATAAAACCTATCTTAACCTGCCGCCTGTTACTCTCGCAGGGTCGCTTATAAACAGAGGTAAAAGCTTTAAGTATCTGGGTCACTGGGTCTCCGAGGATCTAAAAGACAGCTTGGACATTGAGAGGGAACGCAGGGCGTTGTGTTTCTAGTGCAACATGCTCGCCCGTAGATTTGCACGATGTACGAGGGAGGTAAAACTTCAAATACAAATTCAAATTCAAATTCAAATTCAAATATTTATTTCTCAACATTGACAATTACTTGTTCTTATTGACGTCAAATAAAACATGATTCTACCACCAGTTCGAAAAAAACCTTCGTGAAGAAGAACTGGCAAGAAACTTCACAAAACTTGTTCTCTTTAAAGCGTATTATCAGTCCCTCTACACGTGCAGTCTATGGCTCAGCTATAAGCGTCGGGAATATAGCGCCCTGAGAGTAATCTGCCATGCTAATTGTACTTGCAGTAATCGACAATTTTGCGATTTTCACTTTTTTACAAAAATGATATCTCAAGGTTCCAATATATACATATAAAAATTATTTCGATTGTTTTTTTTATTTAACGAAATACGCAGCACTTGCACAAAAATATTACTTTTACTAGTAGGATCTGCAGTATTTAGCACATGCTAAAAGATTGTGCAGTACTTGATACGATTACTGCAACTTCATCTAGCATATTCTTTTATTTACGAATACTAACTAAAGCCAAACGCAGTATACCACAGTGCTGCGTGGTATTTTTTTTTTGGTGAAGGTGAATTCATAGCACTGAATGTGCTCAAAATTGCAAAGAGAAATTAAATTTATTCGAATAAAAATTAGAATTAGAATTTGCGGTGAAGGGCTTCGAGATCTAGTGACAGTTGCGTGGCTACGTTCTTGTACGCGTTTCTCGGTCTAGCGACTTTGAACTTCGAATCTATGACAGGGGTAGTATACGAGACGGACTCTCGAACTAAAGTATTAGGGTGGGATTCGGAGCGTTTGAAGAACGCTTCCGAGAGTGTTTTGAGGTGCTGTTGCACTTATGGTAGTTTAAGATCTTTGTTCAGGTCCGCATTACGCACGTACCAAGGTGCGTTTGTGGCCCTGCGGCAGAAGAGATTTTGGACCACCTGCAGTTTGTACTGGAGGGAGGGTCGGGCGTGGGTAAAGATTGGCGACGCATAAGTCATGACGGGTCTAACGCAGGTCTTATTAAGTACGTTTATTTCTAAAAGACATTTTACTTTTTCTTCCTATCATACTATATAGGCGGCTTAAGTAAAAACGCTCGAGTTTCGTTACTCTATCGACGTGTGGCTTGAAAGAAAGCGTCTAGTCTAGGGTCACGCCATAGTTTTTAGCATTGTGCTTCCAGGAGATGGAAATACCCAACATTCGAACGTGGAGATTGTCGGCGATGCGACGGTGTTGGAAGTCGAAGTAAACCGCAGAACTCTTGTCTGGGTTCACATCGATACGCGGTTTTTGAAACCATACATCGAGGGCGTTAGCGGCCTTTTGGAGTCTGGTGGTGAGACCCGGGACTCTGCGGCCTTTGGTGTAAAGGGCAGTGTCGTCGGCAAAGAGGGCAAGTTCGACGCCTTTCGACGGGACGGGGATATCGTTAGTGTACACGCTGTACAATAGAGGGGTGAGGACTGAGCTTTGAGGGACTCCAGCCTTTATGAGACGGGGCGCGGAAATCGTGCCTTCGTGTTTAAATTGAAACTAACGGTCTTTGAGAAACGACGTGATTATTCTAACTAGTCGATCCGGTAAGCCTATTTTGTAGAGTTTATAAACGAGGCCGCTGGCACAGCTCGTTAAAGCCTTGGCTACGTCAAAGAAAACCGCAACCGTTTTATTACGCCGCGGATAGAAGCCGTGGATACGATGTACTTGCTGAGGGCAAGAGTGCTTAGTGCGAAAGCCGGACTGATGGGAATGATGAGGGGATCGCCATCCGTTGGAGACAGATGGTTCCACATTCGAGAGAGTACGACTCTTTCAAGAAGTTTAGCCATAGCCTTGAGGAGGTTGATGGGTCTGTGTTTAGCCGGAATATTCAGAGGTTTACCCGGCTTGGGAATGCCTACGACTGTCGCTTCTTTCCAAGCTTTTGGAAAGTAGCTAAGGTCGAAGCAGGCATTGAAAATGATAGCTAATAATGAAAGCACCTGTTGAGGCAGTTATTTTGGGAAAATCTTCCCGTAAATGAAGAGTCGGTGGATCTTGTAGAGCATAGAGAGTTGTAGGAAGAGATATATTGAAGAATATATTAGTGTTATTTTATTTTATTTGTTGGAAGAATTGTTATTTTGTTTTCGTAGGATTTTTTTTGCTTAAGAGGAATTGTTATTTTGTTTTAGACAATTTTATTTGGTTTCAAGAGGACTTTTAGTTTTTGTGTCAATGTTATTAATTAAGAGTTATTATGGACTGACCGTGTGTTGGAGTGAACATTTGAGTGAAGCAATTTTGGATGAGAATGTTTTGAGTTCTGTTTAGTTTTAAAGCTTTTTGAAGCTGATTCTCGACTTGATAGTGAAAACTGTCAGCAATTATAAAAGTATGACCCTTGATTGAGATTTATTATTATTTTTATTACATCTATTTGTCATAAATTAAAAATTTAAAATAACAACATATTTGCTCACCATCTTCACTGAATTTTGAAATTTGAAATAAGACTGTAAGCTTTTCTTCGCATTTTTCATTTAATATTTTGGAACATATTGTTAAATTTTGACGATGAATTCCGTCTATATTTTTTATGTTTTTACAATTGAAAAGAGTGATGAATAAAAGTATTTAGATTAATGTTCTAAACAATGTTCCTGAAGGAGATTTATGAAGACTGATTGATTATAATAATGCCATATTAATTGTGATAATTAAAGAAATATAAAATAACTTTTTTAAGTACTTTAGTGTTTTATTTTTAAAGTAAAACTTACCGACATTTAACTAGGTAGGCCTAAAAATAGGACATAATTGCTAACTACGAACGCAGTATTGAACACGTGCTAGCCGATTTTGCAGTAATAAACACAAATACTGCATTATGCCTTAGTGATACTGAATCCAGATGGTAAATGAAAATGCAGTACTGCGCATTTTATCGAAATGAAACAGTTGAATAGACCTTAAAAATATTTTAATGGAAAGCTAATTTTATTTCTTAATTTTGAGGCATATTTCAAAAGTTATATTACAAAGACTTCCTGCTTAGATATCAAAAAATATGTTTACCGCGTTTATCTCGAAACCGCCATTTTGCAAGTACTGCGTTTGCAATAAGAAGGGCAGAGTTCAATACATCAATTGTTTGAGGGCACTGTTGGGATTGCCGCGACGCAGTAGTGCATCTGGCATGTTTGCAGAAGCGCGTACAGACGGCTTTCACGCGATTATAAGAAAACGCTGTGCCTCTATGCTCGAGCGCGTTCGCGGCAGCCCCAACAGCATAATCAAGGCAACAGCAGACAGGTGGGACAGCCCGATGCTGGCCCACTGGCAGCGCGTAGACTGCAATACGGCCTCCTCGCGCTGATCTCCCATGCGTGTATTTGTTTGTATTATTTAATGTTTTATTTGAATTTTATTCCATTTTATTTTACGTGTCACTAACATAGATATTAAGAATTGTATGGTTTACTTACCACATATAGATTTACTTTCTGAAATAAATAATAATAATTATTATAAAAACAATTCCTTACGAGACTGGCCACATGACTCTCGAAGCGTAAGTGGCTGTCAAAGGTTATACCTAAGTTTCGTGTTTCGCTAACATACTCTAATGCAACGCCCCTAATTACAACAGCCAGATTGCTATTTAGTATCCTGTCAGTCTGCATTTTTGACCCTAAAACCATTAACTTGGATTTGGACGGGTTGAGCCTAAGAGAGTTATGTATTTACAGCCCACGAAGCTTCGTTTAAAGTAATTTTTGCTTCAGACACTCGGTTAGGATAAACTGGGACACAAAGTTGAATATCATCTGCGTAGCAATGATATTTGCAATGTTTGATGATGTTAGGTAAATCCGCACAGTAGATAATACAAAGAAGAAATTTAAGGAACAATTTATACTTTAATTGTACATTACAGAACAATTTTTATGTTGAAGGACAAATCTTAACCAACCACATAAAATACTATTTAAATAGAAAAACTATCTTTACAAATAAAGAAAAGATACAAGGTACAAAAGGTTCATAGATATGCGCATCTACGGCTACACAGATGTCTACTGTAGTACTGAGGTCTCCCAGGTTACGTTCATATAATTGAATCGTCTAATCTATTTCGCTGAAAGCGGTCGTTACATTCCAGTAACCTTTTATTTTTGTCACATAACAGACACCGGCTGTTATTATTTTAAAGACTCGCGTGGGGGACTTTCCATAAGAGATAAAGCATGTTTTTAGAACGTTTATGTCTGATGCATTTACATTTTGGGTATAAAAGCTAGAATAAATAAACAATTCATTATTAATCACATATTTTTGTATCAAAATAAAAATATTATCAATAATAATATTATATAAAATAATAAATTATCGAATAATAAAATTATAAATAAAAAGATCTTTTTAACAACTAAAAGCAATAAGTCATAAATCATCCGAAGTAAAGCTGAAAGCCATGAATGAAATTAAATTCTTTTATTAGATTCGTAATATCCTTTCTGTCCATCCATTAATACCACAAAATTTTTTTATAATATTTTTTAATAAACTTTTTATAATAAAAATTCTTAAGATTTTTAACGTTCAAGTGTAATACTGTTAGTAATTCTACCTATCTCGTTGTAGACCGCACCATATACTACCAATGAGCATGCGGAGAGAAATAGCAGATATCTGTAATATCATGAAAATTATGAATAATAATAAGATTGGTGCACCAGATTTGGGCACACCAAATTATACAGAAAGCCTACCTTACTCCACGTCCCTTCTGCAAGTACCAACTATAAACAGAACTCATTCATTACACGAGCTTGCAATCAGATGAACAAAGCAAATCGCAAATTAAACAATTTGATCAAGTGTTAGAGCGGCGATGGCTAGATTGTTTTCTGTAGACAAATAAATTTGAAAAAAATCTTACAACCACGCAACTCTTGAAGGAGATGTCTCTGTAGTTATCTGGTTATTATTTTTTTTATAGGATTGTTATCTGTGACTGTTTCTTTTCATTTTATTTATGTGAATGTGTGAATATATATAAGCGAAATCTTTATTTGGCTATCGTATATGCAAAAATGTATTAATAATAAATCCTAGGCGTAAGTTTTCCAGTGCAAAAAAAAGTTATTTTAGAACGGAAACTGTATAAAGCGTTTCCGGAAATTTTGCCTTTCTCGTTCTTCTCTTCATAATTTCTCTAATGTATAAACTACGTGAGGTTTTAGAGTTGCAATGAGGAGATAATTTTGGAAAATTATCTTACTAACAATTTCAAAAAATTTGAATGTAATTGAAGGGCTTAAATAAATATTTAAAAATGTGTGATTAGCCTCAGCCTTTGCCTTTTCAGAAATTAGTACAGATACTAACATTATAAAATTTTTTATATACGTATTTGAATTAATTTGTACTTAATTTAATAATAAAAAATAATATATCCCCAGACAAACACACTATCTGTATGGCCCCAAAGTACGCAGAGCTTGTGTTATGGATGACCATACAGCGAACTAGGGGGGAACTCAGAATAAACATACATAGGTACATTTATACAAACAACCATAACCCGAGAACAAACATCTGTGTTCATCATACAAATGAACGCCCCGGCCAGGACTCGAATCTGGGACCTGCGGCATATAAGGCACGGTACTAACCACTACATCGCTCGGTCATCATTTGTTTATTCAGTGTACCAGAAGTAAACAAATATCATAAATACAACTTTAAATTTACATGAGATAGAGAAATAATTGGATTCTGGCAACTAATATATTCAATTGAAAACGTCGCTTCAAAGAAAGTTAAGTATCAAAAATCTTACCAAAATTACCTTCCATACCCGAAATATATGGTAAGCATTCCTTTAAAAAATATCATTCATCAAGCTTCAAAGAAGTCCAATATAAATCTATCTCATTTATAACAATTTACATGAATTTTCCCCCAACTTACTCCTGTAATATTCCGAAAAACGTTGAGAGCCTATTTAAGTTCTTACCTGAGCAGGGACATAAAGAAAAATGACAAATGAAATTCCATTATATAAAAAGAACAAGGAAAGGTATTTTGATCGTCTCAGAAATTACAATGCAAAAGAAATAAAGGGAGAATTGGAATGCTTTAATGAATTTTACTGTTCTAATGTTCGGCGTTAAGTAATGGTGCCTATGCAATTCCTGCAATCCTTTTATTTCTGCTGATTGAATGAATTTTTGTATAGCTTATTGATACGATCTATGATATGATATCTAATGAGGCAGGCCATTGCGCTATGGACCTTTTTGAATCCCTGACGCAAAAGAGGTGTGTTTTAAGCCTATCAGACGTATAATTTGAAGGCAATTAAATAATATCGGTTAAGTTAGACAAAGATATATAAAAAGCAAAAGTTATGAAACCGTTCATTTTAGATATTAAAATTTTTAATTCGAACCTGACACGTTTCCGTAAGATGTCACTGATTTTCATATACATACAAGACACCTAGTAAAAGTGAAATAATAAATTATGCATTGGCACACTTTCTATTGCAGATAAACGCTTGATTCAATTTCTGATAAAAGAATCAGCTTTGAAATCAGGAGAGAGGAGATTTGCCTTTTCATGTCTTTTGCTTAATAACATGCAAATTCGTTCCAATAGATTCCTTAACAGTTCAAAAGCGTGCATATTGGTTAGAAATATTAAGACTTGGCGTGCTTGCAATAAAGGTAATTATTTTTACTTTAATTCTGTAACATAGTGAAGTTTTTATGTGGAACATAAAACATTACCGCATTATCCTGTCATTTTACGTTTATATGCGTATTACATAATTGTCTTTGTATGACAAAATACAAAGCCGACATAAAGGAATCATAAAAATTTACCGTATTGCATACGAACACACACATCCATTACTTTAAATCACACACCAAGTTTAAGTTTAAACATTTATATACCATTGCCATTTACTAGATATGCTTCAAAGCAAAGAAGAAATTACCTCAAAAATACCTTTAAAAATATTGCACCTCAAAATTATCAAACTTAAGAATTTAGTAATATACAATATTCAATGTTTATTTTTTCTGAAGTAACTGGTAAATGTAGAAATGGACGTGATGTATTTTTTCAAAACAGTCTTTGAGATTCTGACATGTAATTTTAAAATGAACATGAAATCGCAATATAAAAACTTGTTTATTGTTAATAATTTAACTTAATAAAATGAAAATTACACGGTATCTCGACATACAATTCTATTTAGAAGCATTCTAGAAAATAAGAAAAGTACAACACATTACATATTGTTAATTAAAGATATACCAGTGAAAGCCTGTAATTGACGATATTACATGCAGCGACGTTTGTCATCCATATTTGGATTATTCTAATGTACAAATATCAAATTTTCTAAATTGTTTTGTGAAGGAAAAGTAAGAATATTTATGTCCTTAAATTTATTTCGTGTCTTTGACCAAGCTGACAGATTGTGCGACTCTATACGAAATATAGTAAGTGAGCATCTGTTTTATTTGAAACTTGTCAAATTTTTTTTTATAGTTTGCTCCCGTCAATATGCGGTCCCCAATTGAGATATTTGTCGAAGGTCATGCCCAGAAATACCTTTGCATGTAGAGGAGTCATTAACTTCTATTTTAATTCACTTTGACTTCTATTCTTTAAACTCGTTTGATACGGTTAACCTTGCGAAAAGCATTGAAGATAAATATGAGTTTTGAAGTAATTACGTCTTTTTTTCAACAGTTAAGTAGAGCTTATTGAACATATAATTTTGAAATAACCTCTAGTTAAATTAACCGGAGTCTTGGTGCAATTTAAATAGTTTAACTGAATTGTTTCTGCATTTCTGGGAAGGGAAAAATTTTAATAAAACTTAGCAACATGTAAAATATATTATTATAAATATATTATTTTATTATATTATTTTAATACTACACTTCCTATTAGTTGGTATTGTATAAGCTTTTATAAATATAATGACGTGAATAACTTGCCAATCGCAACAATTATCTGGCATTTAGCTAATTGTGTGGGTCTTAGTATCTTTACTAAATACTTCTTTCAAATTTATGTATTTATTTAATTTTTGGTTATATAAGATAGCAATTTTTTTTCTATAGAGTTAATGTAAACTTATCAAATCTTAGTTAACTTAGTGAACACAAACAACACAGTCAAAGAAATGTATCTCCTGAAGTTAGCTGCAAATAAGCCAATAACCATGAGACCATCTCCGTGTCTAGACGCAAGCTTCTCGTTCACTGCTGTTCTCCATTCAATTGACTGTAGCGTCAGCTAAAAAAAACGCAAGATAAAAATAATAATGATTTAAAGTAATAAGTTTATAAAGTATGTTGTTAACATTTCTGGGCTGAAAAATTATCATGATATTTACAAATTTTGTCATGAATTTCGGTTTATTCACCGGTACATTTTATTTACCTACTACGAAACAGAAATAATTTGAGTTTTATCGTATTTTCGTATTTTATGTAAATTTATATTCTGGTTAATTATTTTAAGATAAATGTTATTTTATAAATTTACTCTCATATCCATCCAAAAGATGGATTAAAAATATTTTTACCTGTAGAATTTAACAGTTAAAAGCAGAATATCAACTTTACTATTTTTCCTATTTTTGAGAAATGGACAATTATTCGACAGTTATTTTCTGGGATACAAGTTTTTCTAACTTGAGCAATGATAAAGTATTTGAACATGTACTTCTGACGCTACAACTTGTTTTTAACACTTGTCTGGTCTATTAATTCAAGAAATTGAATCAATTCTCCGTGCACCTTTTGTGATGTTCTCGAGTTACTCAAAGTTAGTCCATTTTCTTTGTCGTTTTTTACGATCAGAATATAAGTTTAAAGAGTTTAAAGAGCTTTCATATTGGTGAACTTCAAATTTCTCCCAAAAGTTGTGATTATGTGCCATCAGACGTTTTCAGGTATATAGTGTGTTATTTTACCTTATTGTGTTATTATAAGCTTTATTTCATTTGACACCATATAATGTAATAGCTTTTTTTTTTTTTTTAAATCAATATTTATTTATAGAGGGTTTTACAAAAGCCACCCTCATCGTGACTCTCTAAATCCACATCAATAAAATTAATAATATAATATTACCTATTATCTAAACATATTTTCACTACATTATATAACAATTTGGCCTCCTTCGAAATAGGGGATGATAATATACTGTTTACCAAACCGATATTGAAATTTTTCAAATTAAGGCGGCGCCTCTGTACCACATTCCGATCACACTCCATAGTAATATGAAAAACATCCTCAACCACACCACATTGACTACAATTTGGAGAATCAATTTTACGCATCAAGTAAGCAAAACTATTTAACGGAATATGACCAGAACGGAGACGAAGAGCTAATACAATGTCTTGCCGACTCATTTTAATCAATTCAAACCAAGGGACTCGAGGAACTGACGGCTGGATGGTTTTATACCAGATACCTTTAGAAAGCGATCTTTCATTAAAATATTCAGACCAAATGTCGTAGCACCTAATTTTAACTTTATAGAGAACATCACCGAACCATGGAACCCAATGAAAATAAATACCCTCCGTCATGGCCTGTTTGGCCAGCCGATCCACTTCCTCGTTTCCCAGGATACCTGAATGAGAGGGAATCCATTGGATAACAATATCTTTTTTTCTTAATTTTAAGCTATTTATCATATTTATAATCATATAAGCTAATGGAAAGCCTCGGAAAATGGTAGTACATCGAATCAAATGTTGAATAGTACTTTTTGAATCTGTTAAAATAACGAATTTTTGAAAATTTATGCTCTGAATGTACGATAATGCTTCTAAAATTGCTATCATTTCTACGGCCATAATCGAAATTTCTGCATTAATCTGTATTTTAACAGATTCTTTAGTTTCCCAATCTAAAAATGTAATAGCTTACCTAACATAAAATATCATATCTCACTGTCTTTCATCAACATACCTTTAAAATTTGTAACCTTCCCACGAGTTATGTAATAAGTAGCTGTGCTGATATAGGCTGTGTAGACAAAGATGTGAGGAAGTTGAGTCGCGTGAAACTGCTTAGAAAACTATTTTGAATTAAACGTTTGTCAAATTATAATTCACTATACCGGCCCGCGCATGACCCACGTACACCTTCTATCTGCTTTCTCTGTTTGTATGAAACAGAACCTCGTGGTCAACTAGTTCTTTTGACATGGCTGAACAGTCATGCACACCTTGGTAGAAAAGTCGCCAATTTGGTCCAGACAAAATTGTACCCATCCATAATTTACAATACTACTACAATGTGTGCGGATAGTATTCATGTGTATTATATAAAAAGCCTGTTTATCTCAATTTATGAAATTAATTAGAACCAATTTTATAGAGTTAATTATTCAGTGAGTGTCTGAAAAAGAATAAACGACTTTAAATCGCGTAAAACAATTAATTTTGGACGTTGCATTAAAAGGAATCCTATTAGCTGTAATTTGAGGACTTTGACGAGTTGTTGGCTGCAGCGTGAACTGTTCCAAACTTTTTGTGATACACTCAAGGAAATAGTTCCTTTTCAATAGAACCCCATGCTATAAGTTTTAATGAATCCGAAAACCTGGACGTTCCCGTCACCGTTATATTCTATTAGTTCCACACTAAGACACTTTTACTGAACTAAACTTAAGAGCTTTCTGAACTTGGGGAAAACGTGTTTTGTAAGTACGTCCTTTAGTGCTTGACATGAAATGAAATGAAATATGAAATAAAATATTTATTTCTCAACATTGACAATTAGTTGTTCTTATTGACGTCAAATAAAACATGACTCTACCACCAGTTCGGAAAAACCTTCGCGAAGAAGAAAAATAATGTGTATTCAATGTATCTGAGGTCAGCGTTATAAGTTTATTCATAAGTCCGAAACACAACTTTTTGCTAAAGATGCCGTTCGCCCTGGACGCCCTGGTTGTTAGAAATGAAATTGAGGCCATTTTTGAAAAAGTGGCGCAAGATCGGCATTTTAGTAGTTACGACATAGCTGAAGAATTTGAAATTGTCCATAACACAGGTTGAATCAATTTGAAAAAGTCTACCTATACGAAAAAGCTTGATATTTGGGTACCGCACGAGCTCCATGAAAAAAACCAAATGAACCGTCTACTCATTTGCGATTCTCTTCTAAAACGTATTTAAACCGAATCATTTTTAAGATAATGATCACTAATTTTGAGATGTAGATCATCTACGACAAGAAAGAGTGAAAAAGGTTAAATTAAAGAATGATCAAGCGCCAGACTTTGGCTAAACCCGGGTATACCGGCAGTAAGGTGATGTGTGTTTGCTGGGATTGGAAGGTCATTGTTTATCGTGAGCTTTTGCCGTCGGATAAAACCGTCGATCCAGACATTTACTGCCAATACTCATCATCAAAGAAATAAATCGAGAAAAAGCGGCTGGAACTTAGTATCAGTAATAGTGTGGTATTTCATCATGATGACGCCAGATCTAACACTTTTCTTAATTTGTATACAAAATAAACCGACAATTTTTAATATGGTTAAATTAACATTAAGCATATTTCAATATATAATAAAATATGCTCACTGAACTAGACAAAGAGTTTTTTAAATAGTTTCTAAGTTATATCAAATTTCATATGTCGAATCGGCACTCATGAAGTGTTGCAGTTTGTGAACCAATAATGAAAATAAATATTTTGATTTAGAGTTACGTTTAAAGTAATCTGAAATATTAAAAAGATGAAATTATAATTTTCCCGTTCTGAGAATCAACACAAAAGTCGTTTTTACATAAGAACAAAAAGGGCTGTTGTAAATTATCTTTAATATTTTGGCATGTTATTGCTAACAATATTGGAGCCCAGATTTTTGTGCCATCTGTTATTCTTTAATAACGTGGCTCTTTATAAAGCAGTGATACTGTTTGACAAAAATAAAACAGTAAAAACTTTCCAGTATTAAAAACCCAAATTTGTTTCAGGATTTACATCAGCATGAAATGCGCTATGGGACTTCTGCAAATATCGCCAGAGCGATCAAATTGGACGCGGCCGTCTCCCTCCAGTCTAGTGAATTACCACGCACGGGACACATAAATTTGAATAATGAACGAAGACATATACGAACGTTCGATCAAAATGGACTCCGACAGAGCGTTGTGCCAGAATAGATGCCAAAACGATTCTAGATTAAGCGATTTGTCAATCAAACCGCCTGACTCCAACACGACGGCACTGCATCGATTCAATCAACGCTCCAATGTAACTGAACTAGTCAATTTCAAAATTCTAAACATTAACGACTCTTTGAGCGAACTCTTCACGTTCGACTCACAAAATGGGTCAGTTTTAAATTACACTTTCGACAATGGAACATTTAGTGATGTGCCAGTTTATAACTTTTGGGCGTTGTCCTTATTAGTGTTCCCATTATTAACGCTATTCGGTAATGTGTTAGTGATAATGAGTGTTGCCAGAGAGAAAAATTTACAAACCGCAACAAATTATTTTATAGTGAGTTTGGCGGTCGCGGACTTATTAGTCGCCGTCGTAGTTATGCCGTTCGGAGTTTATTATTTGGTAAGTTTTCTATGAAATTATTGATTTCTATTTTCTTTTGTTTCGAAAATCATATTTCTTAAATTGAGACTTCATTCACATTATTGTAAAATGTCTCCACACTAGCCTAGACAACTATGATAATTAAATATAGAAATATTTAATGATGATTTAGAGTTAGAATATATATTTGGTTTAGTACTAATTATATCGTAATTATTTTAATCTGGTTTACACCGCGTCATAATTCACTTAGTAATTAAAACAGAAATTAATTATGTATATTGTAACTTTTGAATACGAAGGACTCTTATCCTTTTGATACTTAATGGTTCGCTGAAAATTTGTTCAGTATACAGTCAATACTACAATCAATTATAAATAATAGTTCCCAAGAGGTTAAATCTAATTAAACTCATTCGCTTTTGTGGTTTTGATTCGTGGTTTAATCATATGTGTTATCGGATAAAAAGTCTAAAATAGTTATTTTTTGCACATGAAAAGATACATAAAATAATTTCACATTAATTTGTTGTGATATCAGCAAAATAAAACACAATAATAACATTAAAAAAGAACAATTTCATTATTAAGTGCATGTATGTAAACTTCCTTCTCGCTCCTTAATGCTCTTCCTTAATTGGGAGTAATTTCATAACATGCATCAAACAAGGCTTGTTAGAGAATAAATACTATACTATAATACAAGATTGATTAAAGTTTAGTAATTGGGTATTTAATACCATTTGAAATTGCAAGGTTATATAATTTACTTAGAAAATAAAGTTTTGAATTGAATATCGAAATGATACAGATTGGAAAACTTAAAAAGGAAGAAAAAAAACTTACTATAAAATATGTCAAATTTTTTAATATTATAAGCTTACTGACTTTAAATACAACAATGTTTGTTATAGCAGTATACAAGTAAACGCATTATCTAAATCCAAACGCACATACAATTTTTAGAATGATACATTGTGACGTTAATTATATAACTCGGAACCGTTTAGTATTGAGCAGCCCCTCAAAGACATCGATGTATCTAGAAAACTATTGATTGGAAACATATTGTTACTTCTGCAATATTTCTTTACTGTTGATAAACTATTTGAATAAGTTATAAAATGTTGTCTAATACCCAATTGAATCGTATCGCTACCTTCAATTTATGCAGCTAAAGTGATGAAGAGGAAGCAAAAGAAAGTGGTTCCTCAAAATTTACATAATTGGAATTGATCTTCAGATGTTAGTGGGAAATCATTGAATTGATTTGCAATAAATTTCATTGGTAAAAAAAAAAAGGAAACGCTTTCGTGCGTAAGTATACGTATGAATATTAATTCGTGTATCGAGAATTTTTCATCAAAACTTTTAACGATTAAAAACTAACTTATAAATATTCAGCCGGTGTTGAATTTTGAGTTCTGACATTTCATTGGTTTATGTCTGGATGCTTTCAAACTATCAATTGTGAAGAAGACTTCTTATGAACTACATGAATTATCTGCCATGCCCAGAAAACTGTTCAATTTCAGAGAAACGGTTACAAAAATGACAACGAAACAATCGCTTTTATATTCAAACAAATAGTCAACCGACAACTTTTCTCAAAGTATTTGCTACCATAAGACAAACCATTATCAAATCAGTGTAACGTTACAATTCATAGTAACAACTAAAAGTATTCGCCATTGTCACAATGAAAAGCTAATTTGTAGTTTATTATATCTGTACCTTGCCAGTCCACAAGGGTATTATAACTGTCTGCGATGAGAAATTATGTTGAAAATTTAGATACTAACTTGTTACAACTGTGAGAAGGATAAATTTGTTGTTTGTTTCAAACTTGTAATTCAAGCTGGCGTGTAATAAAAGGATTTACATTTAAAAAGCACCATAAGTTTCAACAAAATGTTTTTCACTCTGTTGGTGACCTAATAAATAACTTAATAAATAAACGCCTGAGTGGCTCTATTAGCCGAATTAATGTAGTAGTATTGCGAATTGGAGGAAATCGTAAGTTTATGAATTTATCGCGAAAGTTTCTGTACCGAATGGATTCGAAAGCGGTATATAGCAGCCAGCGCTTCCAACAGCCTTACTTCCGACAGTTGACATAACATGATAGAATTTTCTATATGAATATTTATTATACAAAACATAAATAAGTAAGTACATACTTATTCTTAGATTCTGCAAGGACCGTCACAGTCGATAATTCCACATTATACACACTTTCTTTTGTTATTGAAGGAAATAAAACGATTTAAAAGAACGATTTAGTTTTCGTCATCAACACCATGAACGTATCCTGCGATCAGCCAGTAACTTGCCGCTGGCTACTCCTAGTCCACATCCCGTACTTATCAGCAGTCGTTCACGGTGAAAGCCACTTCCCTATGGAATTCACTCCCTGCCTCTTTACTAATGTGAAGAATTACTTTTTTTGTGATATGTTTTGGTAGACTTTGAGAATAAGTATAACACATAACTAAAGATGGTATTTATGTACGTATGTATGTATACATGTATTTGTCTACTTTGTGAAATAAATATCTTGCTTAAATGCCTGCGCAACAGTATTTCTGGTTAATATATAATTTATACATTTCAGGGTTGCAGGTTGGAAGAGTTCAGTCTTGTAGTGATAAGGCCACCCACATTGCCATTCTGTTTTTTATAAGTTTAGGTACAGTAAGTTTAAAAAATCGATAATAGTAATGATAATAAAAACAATTTATTTAAGGAACAAACAACGCATAATTTAATAATAAATTAATAAATACGCAGTAAGTTAGGAGTTCAGCTGCTGCGCACCAACAAACAAGTAGATCTACTTTCTGCTGACTGAGTATAAAATCTTTTATTTGTTTACAAAACGGATATAAAATTCTCATTATCCCAGCATTTGGTGGCGTTATATATGAACTTACTACGAGAAGCAACTGTTCTATGCCTCGGTACAAACAACTCCTTGACGCAACTTCTGCCACCGTAACACTGATTAGAGTACCTCCAAGACACCTTGTTGTAACGCGGCGTTTTATATTTTATGACTCCGTACAACAAAGTTACAAACAGAGCAGTCTGCTTAATTTTCTTATTTATTATATTACTCTGATTTAAGTACGGTGTGATATGGTTTTGTGGACATCTTTAAACAATGTCGTGCGCAAGCATTGATTTGCACTCGTTGAGTTATACTCTAAGTTCTCCCCATCAAACAAGGGTTACCCACGTTCATAACATAACTGAGCTTAGAGGTAATAAGTGTAACACACAATATTATTCTTCTTTTTTTTTGTCCCCCTCCACAGAGAGGGCAGAAGGATAAAAAATGCTCTGACGCATACCCCACGCGCGCGATCGAGGCTATGTGCGCTCCGAGCCTTCCAGAGCCCTACCAACTAAAAACCCCCTGAATGACTCGTGCAATTTTTTGCCTCACAGCCTTCATGTGAGCGACGATACATTGGAGAAAGAGGCCGCGCTAGCGGGGCCCAGAAGGGTCACTCGCTGGGAATAACATAGCTCTGAAGGTACTCAAAGCACTGAAGGTGAATTCAGAGCACTGAAGGTGCTCAAAATGAAGAATAAAAATTGAATTAATTCGAATTTAAATTAGAATTGGAAGTTGGGGCCTGAAGGGCTTCGAGATCTAGTGTTACTTGCGTGGCTAAGTTCGTGTGCACGTTTCTCGGTCTAGCGACGTTGAACTTCGAATCTGACATTTTAAATTTTCCACTTAACATAATATATAGGCGGCCTAAGTAAAAACGGGCGAGTTTCGTTACTCTATCGAGGTGTGCCTTGAAAGATAGCGTCTAAAAAGAGGCGTCACCTAAGTATTTAATACTGCGCTTCCAGGGGATGGGAATACCTAACATCCGAACGTGGAGATTGTCGGCGATACGACGGTGTTTGCAGTCGAAGTAAACTGCAGAACTCTTGTCTGGCTTCACATCGATACGCCATTTTTGACCATGCACCGAGGGCGTTTACGGCCTTTTGAAGTCTGGTGATGAGACGCGGGACACTGAGGCCTTTGGTGTAAAGGGCGGTGTGGTCGGCAAAGAGGACGAGTTTGACGCCTTTCGGCGAGATGGGAATGCCGTTAGTGTACACGGTGTACAACAGCGGGGCGAGGACTGAGCCTAGAGGGACTCCAGCCTTTATGGAATGAGGCGCAGAAAGCGTGCCTTCATGTTTGAAACGAAACGTGCAGTCTTTGAGAAACGACGCGATTATCCTAACTAGGCAATCCGGTAAGCCTATTTTGTAGAGTTTATAGACGAGGCCGCTGTGCCAGACTTTATCAAAAGCCTTGGCTACGACTAAGAAAACTGTGACCGTTTTCTTACGCCTAGGTATCACACTAAGCAATGGTATGGACCATGGTAAAGTTTAGTTTACTTTAACTAGTTTATTCGTGGATCAAAAAACAAAATGTGTTTCGCGACACAGGCCAACACTCCTGTCGGAATTGTCGGACAATTCTACAAATATGTCAATATGTCATGACAATTTTATGTGCAATACAGCAGATCTGACAAGTTTTTCTCGACAAATTATTACATTTCACCTGTCGCACAAAAAGTTTCATGAAACAGAAATCTTCGGATTGTCGCAAAAATATGTGAATTTTCCACCATGACAATTTTGTCGCCTGCTTTATTAAACAGAAAAATTGTCGACTTGTCAATTCTTGACATATGTCGATTTGTCGGATGGTCAGCTGTATAAAATAGGGCCTAGATTTCATGGATACTGTCTTTTGAATGTCAAACAAAAGTTATTTTAGATAAATAAATTATTTCTACCAAATTTCGACAATTTCCCTCTAAATCCTGCCTTGGTTTCATGTAAATTTGAAAGTAAATGTAAATTTTTAAAATTTAATTTTATTTTTTTAATTTTTTTTTTTAAATTGACCCTTGATTGATGCACATTAATACAACTTGCAACCATAAAACTTATCTTCAACGTAAGTCGATTGCGGTCTAGCGAAGTACTCTTTCCAAAATGTTGGACATTGTATAAATGTTATTAAGTCGTGATATTTTGTCTGAAGTAATATTTTTTTGCTTATTTTTCTGCTTTTGAGTTGTAAATTATGAGCCGTATTGTATACGAATTATCACTACCGCATTATAAAGATATGTTTAAACCTTGCAGTTCAACGGTGTGTGGGGTTTGCCGTCCATAGTGTGCGACTGTTACATCGCTATGGATGTCACCTGCTCCACGTCCAGCATCTTTAACTTGGTAGCCATCTCTGTAGACAGGTTTGACTTTGTAATTATAAATCACTTATTTTACTTAAAGAGCAATCGGGCAAATCAGTAAAGGATCGACCAGTGCTGTCGCTATTGGGATATTATTGTATTTTATTTTAAAACATAATAGAGAGATATTTTTTGCGTTGTAAAGAATAATATGTACCTATTCGGACATCAGGACTTAGTTTTTAATTAAGCAGATTTAATCACATTATGCGTGTTAAAGTAGCTAAAGTTGGCATTGACTTGCGGTACAATAACAGTAACCAAGATCTCCGTTACGGCCGGTGACTTTATTAACTAAAGGTTTTCAAATTTTAGGTACATAGCGGTAACTCAGCCAATAAAATACGCCAAGCACAAAAGCAACGCTCGAGTGTGGAGCATGATCGGCGTGGCGTGGCTGGTCTCAGGCGCTATTGGCTCTCCGGTGGTCTTGGGTCTGAACAACACGCCTGATAGAAGCGAAAACCAGTGCCTGTTTAATAATACGGACTATATTATCTACTCGTCACTTGGGTCCTTCTATATCCCGTGTATCATAATGATGTTCCTGTATTATAATATTTTTAAGGTCAGTAAAACTTTTGGTTTGAATTTTTTTTATAATTATGCTTTTAACTACAAATAAAAAAGACTCTATCGAATTAATATAATGAGGTAACTGGATGGTAGGCACTAGGCTCCGAAACTTATTGGAATTCAACTTTAAATAAGAAATCAAAACTTCTTTTAAGCTACCTCAAATAGATGATAACGTGTGTTTTAACTTTAGCTTTCAAGCATCTTACTTTGACAAATAAGATATAAGTTTATTTCGTTTATTTTCGAACTTATTCAAAGACCATTTGTGGTTAACCACTTAATTATTAAAGTCGTCTTTGAAGTAGACACAACTTGGGTAAAATTACAAATTTTTTCAGGGTTAATTTTTTTTTGATAAAGCTATATTATTTTTTATAAAAATTCAGTTTTTATAAATATGGATTCAATGTGTTTATCAGTTATACAAGATGCAATATGCATCGAGATGAGTCAGTGTGGGAAGTTCTGACACTATGGGAGGAATTGAAGGAATTGGAGATATAATCATTATCTTTGGAACATGTAGTCTTATTATAGAGTCAATAAAATAAATAAACAAATAAATATTTCTAACAATTACACCACATTATCTAGCCCAAGTTAAGTATCATTAAGAACTATTGTTATGGATACTAGACAACGGATAAATAAACTTAAGAAATATATAAACATACATAGATTTCTTTTTTTATATATAAATATTAGAAATAAACTTAAATAAACATACATACACATCTGTAACGAATTACACTTTAAGATGATAGATGATATAAATGATATAGATGATAGTTGCTGCTGCTGCTACTGATGCTGATAGATGCTTCTGATATATGGTGATAGATTCCTTATGATGCTGATACTGATAGGCGATGATAATAGGGATGTCAAATGAAACCCGTTGAGTGCGTAATGATCACTGTTTTTATTGTAATAATGTCGAATTTATATACATCTAATATTGCTTACTCAGGTAAACGCGGTGAACGAGTGCAATGACACATTGGCTCGTACATCTTGCGAGTCTCAAAAAGAATACAAAACAAAATTAAATTAAATTAACTTGTAAAAATGTATAAAATCTATATCTTAATATAATATAATTGAATCAGTCTATTCGTGGGATTTTTTGAAAAGAAATCGATGACGTTGGCCGATTGAAGGTGACGGATCGCCCGGGCTGGTCATAGGTCCTGGCGCCAGTGGGTGAAGGTGCGGGGTCCTCGCTGCGGGCGCGCTGCGCGGGTATCGCGTACACAGGGCAGGTCGACGCCGTCTGATGTTCTTCTCCTGTGCTGCGTGCTGCGGACTGCGGTGAACTTGTGCACTCAGGACGCTGCCTTCGTCTGAAAATAAAACAACACATCGAAACTGTTAGGGCAATTATAGTTGAGGCTAAGATGTATATCATGACGTAGTGATGTTGATGGTGAACCGAGACATTATTTATACTCGCTTCCTTAAGAGTATGGATCTGTTTTTTGACTGTCTCGTAAATTTCCGAGTCTGCTTTTATTCCAGATACAGAGACTGACGTGTTTATGAAGTTATTGAGTGCTGATACGGTCGGCATTGTTTCTATGTATGCATTGTTGATATTTATTTTGCTGCGATAGTCATGATGGCCGAACAAGGTAAAGGTGTCTCCTTTCACGTTACAGTCCTGACCTAGCGCAATGACGCCGCTCCCTTCGAGTGTGTGTGACGTCACACTTTCCGGACACATGATGCGCACATGGCACTGCCCACAGCACGTGTATAGCCACGCTGCGTTAGAATGTAATTTAAGCCACATATCCGCGCACTGCATTGTTTTTATTTTGCAAAAGGTTTCTTTGTTTTCTTTAATTAATATTTGAGTATCGCAAATCGAGTGTTGTATTCTTAATTGATAGATAGGGGCATTTAGAGGGCATAATAATCCGTCATCATGATACTTAATGCAGGATAATATATCCGTCTGTGACATCGGAATGAATGTATCCTTTCTCACATTAAAGGCCATGAATTCCATACTTGGTATTGCGTAATAAGTTGTATTATAATTGTTTGATATAGGTAAACTGATGACGCGATCCAGCTCATAGTGTTCACTCGTAGTCAGCGGTATTTTTATTTCCCAGGCAGTGCCGTAGTTCTCGGCTGATATATGAAGGTGTTGAATAATGCGCTCTGCTTCTCCCTTGACCTTACATTTTAAATATTGCATTTTCTGCGCGTTTGTTAGATACTTATTGTTATGTATCGCTTCGGTGTATAAATCGCAAAATGTAGGCCACTGTGTGTACTTTCCCGTAAGTATGGGAATATCAATCTGAGGTAGAGAATGTTGTAGGTGTGCGCTTGACCCTAGTTTTTGATTCAGGGTCCGCTTTGAGGTAAGGTACTTCCATAGGTCGCTGGTTCAAATCCGGCTCGAAGGACCAAAAAAATGTAACGAATTACACTTTAAGATGATAGATGATATAAATGATATAGATGATAGTTGCTGCTGCTGCTACTGATGCTGATAGATGCTTCTGATATATGGTGATAGATTCCTTATGATGCTGATACTGATAGGCGATGATAATAGGGATGTCAAATGAAACCCGTTGAGTGCGTAATGATCACTGTTTTTATTGTAATAATGTCGAATTTATACTATTACTACTACTACTACTACTACTACTATTACTACTATTACTACTACTACATGACTAGAAAACAAATATGATAAATATCTGCCCCTACCAGGATTCGAACCCGGGACCTCTGGCATGGAAGGCAAGGCTACTTACCTCCATACCAAACAGGCCGTAAAAACTGTATGATATGTTTTATGTCATTACCTAATAATATACATGCCTTTTCACAAAACTTGAAAATATTTAGTACATTTGCAAAGTTTTTTCGTAATGTTAAATGTATCTGAACCTTAATAAAAAAAAAAACAAGCATTGATTATAACCTCGTTAATAATCAATGAGTGGAATGTTTTAAGCGTGGTTTGGATTATGTTTCTGCGTAAAATATTTCAAAAGTTAAAAAATAATGTTCTTGTAAAAATTTTACATTCAAAACAATTTTAATGAATACGTTTGAATCTAATAATGCAATCTGGTAACAACTCATATTTATTTAGAGTTAGAGTGAATAGGTTAGTTACATTAAGAAACGTCCTAGCTAAAATGTAGAGGCTTTTGAAATAAAAACTATATTTACTAGGTTTACTTATTCGCTAAAGTATACTAGCTTTAAAAAAAACTTTGCGAAGATGTACATGAGCTTTCCGCGCGGACTGCGATATCTAGATGGAAGCTTACGATTTGTGTCAACTTTTAAACAAGTTTTTCATTTGATTTTTTGTGTGTTTTCATTTAAAGTTTCAAAGAGCTTATTCGCACTGACCGACTATATAAGTCATGTTGATACGTTGCCACAATCACCACGATTCTTTTTGGTCAGGTGACGGGTCGCTAACTTCCCTCTAATACGGTTGAGGAGGGCGATGTCTGGATCTCGCGTTTACCTTGTTAACGGGTGCCGTTTGAGGGTGTTCGTCGTTTAGATAGTTGATGGGAGGAAGATTTGCCGAGCTAACGAATACAGATAAGAATAATTTTGTATAAACATAAAAAGAAACACTGTAAATTTATTTTGAAAAAATTATACCCGTGAAGTTTCTTTCCAGCTCTTCTTCACGAAGGTTTTGCCGAACTGATAAGGTCATGCTTTATTTAACTTCAATAAAAACAAGTTATTGTCAATTTTGAGAAATAAATATTTGAATTTGAAATTAGGCGAGTTTATGTCATCACTCGCTATCAAGTGAGGTAGGAGTCAAATTCCGATTCACAATTGACAATAACTACGTAAATAAGTTACTATCTTCAGGATATTTGTAACTTAATAAATATAATGGTTCAGGGCAAATTTAGAAAAAATGTCTTCGTTAAGAAATGTACCGATTGCGAGAAATGTACTATTTTTTTAAATACAAAAATAGTTAAACATGAATGTACAAATCAAAGTTGAAACATCAATGCGATTGTTGCAAGAATTGTGGTATGTTTTGTATATTAATGAAAATGTGGTTTAGTTTTGTATATTTTACTTTTGCTTCTTTTCTAGCAATATATTGAAGTAAGAACATTCAAATTGTACTATAGTTGATTCTGCATAATAAGATGGCACGAGGCAGTCGGGCAGAAATCATCAAACTGTTATTGATAATCAAATCCAAATTGACCGACTTAGTCTTTAGTATCGATATATACCTATTTTTAATCCAAATACAATTTGAAACACCTCATTTTTCAATTTACTGTGGTAACAGTACAACTTATACAACATAATTTATAAGGATGTAGCTTATCACGGCAAGTCCACGTTGATTTTTAGTTTATCTTTTTTCATCTCATTATCAGAAAATAACTGATCTATTAAATATTGTTTATACAGGGTGAATCTCTATAATGTGCACATATTAAAATGGGGGAAACTAGACCGATTTTATCGACAGAAAAGTATATAAAAATTAAAAAAAAAATGTTTTGTTGGAGTTATGATGTTTTTAATTTTTCATTCCGGAAATTTGAAGCTATGTAAATAAATCACTATAACTTTTGAACTCAATGGCCTATCGTGTTCAAATAAAAACTTAAATGACAGAAAAGCAATGGCAATACTGATTTATAAACAAAAAGTACCCATAAAATTTATCTTCACTTGAAAAATAAAACATTTTTTGGAAAACTATGATTTTTTTGTGTTAATTTTCTGAAAATTGACGATTTTCTCAAAAAGGTCTCATATTTTTATTATTATTTCATCTAATTTTACATCGTATTAGCTTTCGAATACTAAAAAACACATTCTTCTAGCTCAAACATAACATTTGCTGCAGGCCGTTCAACTACTAGTCATGTTTTATAATTTAATGAAGCCATCATAATTTAAGGTGTCAATAACGTATTGTTATATATATAGTTATTGTAAAAATAACATCATGATTTGTACGCTCTTTGATAAAAAAAAATCTATTCAATTATACATTCTTATCTCTTTTGAACAGGCAATAAGACAACGAGCGAAAAAGCAGCGGTCTGCCAAGAAGACTGCGTCGGCGATCAGCGCGTGCGTGTCCAGCAGCGCCGCGGCAGTGGTTATCGAGAACGTTGCGCAGACGCAGCGCGCCAGCGTGCTGCAGGACAACAGGACCAATACGCACTCGAGCAATGATGACGACGACGACGATACGTGAGTGGGTTTTGAATTTTTTAACCAATGCCATAATGCAAAATCGAAAATAGTGGAAACATTTTATGCTTTACCTGAATTATGGTGATTTAAAAAAAGTTATAATAACAATAATAAATGCTCAGACAAACAGTGATATGGCTGACCATACAGTGAAGTGGGATTAAAAAAATATATATATAAATATAAACAACCGCGACCCGAGAACAAACATCTGTGTTCATCACACAAATGAATGCCTTGACCTGGGCCCTCCGGCGTTTGAGGCAGATCTATTACCCACTACGCCAATTTTATATGCTGTCCGGCTTTTTGTTGAACATATGAATGGTAATAATTAACTAGTAATTTGAGTGATAGTCTTAAGCTTGTATTTGCTTTTTTTAGTGAAACATAAAAATAGACTTGTAAGTTTTTGTGGTTATGTTTTATTAAAATATACTCAGCAAACTTTATTAAATATCTTGCTTAGCAAATATAAGCTTTAATAATAACTAAAATATAAGCAACCTCAATCGTTAAAAAGCGATCTTAATTCAATATTTTGCTTAGCAAATATAAACTTTAACGAAGAAAAATAAACTTTGAATTCGCTTAGCAAAATTTATACCCAAGAGCGGCTTTGTCGCCTCTGAGTGCGAGAACTGAAATACTTCTGAAAAAAATTGTACAATAATTTTGTTTCAGATCTGAAAAAACAGAGCTCGGTGCGTACGCAGAAGAATTAGTCAACACGCGATCAGCTAGGTTTATGTTGGCCGCGGTCGTTGAAGAAACGGGGTTGTGAGTCCTATTGTGCTTGTGATCTACTGGGCTTCTGAAGTATCTGCAAGTTTAGCCCAGTCGAATGAGAATAAAAAAAGTTACAAGTAGCAATTTTCCTTCCGAAGCTGTGGGGCGGTCACTGGCAGTCTACATTTTGGTTTCCGGGACTTGCACCCTGTTGCGTCATCTGCCATCTTGAATTTAAGGGAGAATTTTTGTCATTACCAAAGCTGTTTGGAATTGAATTTCGAAAAAATTCTGGTAATTTGTATTAATAATTACTTCGCCAATTATTTAGGTGCATTTATTCATAAAACGCATTCCAGAGTGTTTTATCGTTAAGCTGATTCTCTTTATTTTCTTAGCGAATTATATTAGAAATAATGACGCAGATATTTTATTTGGAAAAAAGCCATAAAGACATAAAAAACCCTATTTATTACAATTTTATAAACAAGAACATGAGGAACGAAGGGAACACAAACAAAAAATTGAAATTTGATTTTGTGATTGTGTGTCTGGGAATATTGAATCATCTTTTTTAAGGTGGTAACGCAGTACTAAATTTTCAACCCCTCTTTTCAGGTCTAAATCGAAAAATACCGATACTAGGAAAAAATTTATGGGTACCAAAATTGTAGGAAATTAAAATCCATACAACTTTCATGTCATCAAAAAAGTCATTACTTTTTTCGTGTAAAATTGCAAATAAACAACTTATTCAATAAACAAAATTTCACCCTTAAATTCAAGTGGCGGATGACGCAACAGGTGTGAATCCTGAAAATTTAAATGTGGACTTCCAGTCTACAACTATGACTGTTGGTACAAAATTATAAGTAATGATTTCCGAAGGAAAATTGCTACTTATAATTTTTTCTATTAAAAATCCTATTTTGACTGGGCTGGTTGGCGTTCAATTTAGTTACAGATAGTTGAATTTTGTTAAAAGCTCTGCTTTATAGATGCTTGCTCCAGTATGCGCTTTAAAATATATCTTTTCTCTTTTTGCTTTGTGGTAATAAGCCACTTTTTTATTTTCTTTACACGTTTTCGCTTAATAGGTTTGGTCTTTAGATTCTTTATTGTTTTATGTGTAGTTGGCATGGCATCACACCTTTGAATGTCACTTCCATTCAAAAAGCATCGTTTTAACATGTCTTCGCTTTCGATTTTGAATGAAAAATGAGATTTATGACGAATATGAAGTAGCTATTAAAAAGTGTACTTTGTCACATTAGGATATACAATCGCATGACTTCTAGAATCCACGCACATTTTCAAAAAACATAATTGCAACAGAACTTCGTGGATTCCAGAATAATGGCCAACCTTGCCTCACCCATCCCAATGGACCCAAATACTAACAATGACTCGGGATACGCGCCATCCAATATTGGGGATAAAGACCACACCCCTCCGGGATCTCCTAAACGCGAGAAGACGGAGGAGGCTGGCGATAAGAATGACGTTTCGAAAAAACCTGAGTTAAAGTAAGTTGGATTACTTTAAAAGTTGTAAATACTAATATAAACTACTTTAACATACTAAGTAAAGATGAATTAAGTAGGTAGCTCCAAAACGTGAGCCTGGGCTAGAAAATAATGCTTTGGAAGAAACATCTTGCTAATAGATCATTAACACGAAAAGCTTTTTTACATTTCAAGATTTTTATATCATTTTCTTACATTCATTTATTTACTTAGCATAAAATTAGGCTTAATTGTATGTTGCCGAAACGTATCAAAATTAAATAAATTAAATATTAATTGAGTACTGTAGACTTTTAACTGGTTTTTTTAAATTTCATTTTTTAAACCTGTAAAAATAAATTTTGTAATTTAAAAAGGGAAATTATAAATCAAGCCACAAATTTCTTTATTGGCCACGTGATCAAACTTCTAATTTTAAAACTAAGCCATGGGAAAATGAGATAGCCTCTAATACACTAATTCGTCTTTTTTGCCACGCCTATTAAATAGTTAAATTTGGCTGCATTTATCGCATAATCCATTTCAATATCGCCATAATCGAAATTGGGTGATAATTCAAAATTTTATGCCAAAAACATCATGTAACAACACATTTTTATTGGCTAAGATAGTATCGTTCAGCCGCTCGTAAATTGTGGCTGACTTAGTAATTTAGAAAGCAATTTAGATTTTTAGACGCGAATAATGCTATTAGAAAGAACTCTGTTTAATTAGCACCCATTTAAAAACACGTGTATAAGTAAATAAGTATAAAAACTTTCATAAAAGTACCTTAAAAGCTAAACTTTCAACATACTATAAAAATTTCGAATTTCAACTTGAAGATATCAGGTTTATGTGGCATAAGATATCAGGTTTATGTGGCATAAGATACACAATGTCTGTGTTCGAAACACAACAGTGAACAGTCAATTACGTTTCTAGGAAAAAAGGGTTTTCATCTCAATTACGAGAACAAACGGTTCACAGAGGCTTAGTGACAAGTGAGGCTGTATTCTCTTCAGAAACGATGAGTGGATTCGTCTCCAAAACCGTTATAGAAATTTTAAACTTTGTTGAAGTATGTTTGTGCTTAGAGGATACTTGGTAAGAGGACTAAATGGTTTTTGATTCCGTAAAGGTTTTGATAAGTTAATTTTGAAGTAGAAGTGAAAAATTAAATTCATTTTCGTATTATTAAATTACCCTAAAAGTCTTTACAACATAAAAAAATAATCTCGGGCTAACTTTTTTTCCACAGCCGCTCAAACCTCCAGATGTGATACTTTTTGAGACAGAGATTTTTGACTATTTCCGATATAAAATTGACACTGAATACGACTTTGGGTGCACATGTGCATTTTTAAAAAACATAAAAGTAGCATGCATTAGAAACATGAAAGTACAATGACTACTAATAAAGGTAACAATGGAAAAGGTGTTTAGGTCAAAAAAATATAACGAAATAAAAAACTTCAAATAAAAGTAACGTAAATAATAGGTTAACAAACATATTATTTCAACATATATTTTTGGATATATTAAAGGAAAACTTTAATTTCATAACTCTTTTAATGAGTTTAGACTTTCAGTC
The DNA here is from genome assembly GCA_923062675.1 of Marasmarcha lunaedactyla. Taxonomy (NCBI): domain Eukaryota; kingdom Metazoa; phylum Arthropoda; class Insecta; order Lepidoptera; family Pterophoridae; genus Marasmarcha; species Marasmarcha lunaedactyla. The sequence goes on from OV281353.1 coordinate 23,578,630, forward strand.
TTAGTTTATTTTATAACTTACATCTTACGACCTGTACAGCTACATGGTATGGCCGTTTGAGTAAGCCAATCACAGTTAGATGAATACTTCATTGCTCTGTTTACAGACAACGATGAATTTACGATATTCTCATGTACTAGCGTATTCTGCTTGATATTCAAAGAAGCTTAAAGTACATTCTATTAAAGTACATTATTTTACATGAGGGTATATTAAAACACTTAATGAGATATCTGGACAATTTGGTTTTCAAACAAGTGGCGTTGATAGTTTATACCTATTTTGTTCTATCAACATCTCGTTTACAGGAAAAAGCTCTCGCGTATAAGCACCACCTCCCTCATCTCAACTCCTCGAAGAAGATTCCGCAGTGCAGCTTCTGCAGCGCGGTTTGCTATCTTCCGAGCCAATAAAGGGAAGATGAGAGCCAAGTCCTTTGCGAAGAAGGAGAAGAAAGCCACGCAGACTTTAGCTATTGTTTTAGGTAAAAGTATTGATTCATAAGTTCGTAATAGCTTAAACTAATATAAAAGCTTAGACACAATTAAACTGAATGGCCTAGCTAGCTCAATGATTGGTTAAAACACTTTTTAACGCGACTGTATCAAGTTTAGTTAATTTTTTTTCACATTTTGCCTCCCAACATACCCTATAGGTACTAAAAAATCATAAAACCCAACATCGCACAAGCTACAAGAGCTCAAGCTCAAGACACAGTCAGCACTTTCTGCGTTAATCCCGAACGCTGCGCTCGCAGACTGAGAAACAGGTGGAGATGATCGAATGAATTCCATAACTGTCAGGACGCGTGTTCGTTAAGATACCGAAACTTCGATTTTAAATGTAAAAATATATTCAATGCGATAAAATCATGTTGAAAAGCGTTTTATTTATCATAATTAATCGTGAAAACTTAAGGATATATTTAAAATTCAAGGTTTTTTTATAACACAGTAACGTAAATAATCTTTAATCAATAATATTGAATTATTAATTAATTCAGCAAATGAAGTACTAAAATGTCTTGCGACGACGTCCTTTATACTATCTTGCATATTTTATGTTAACTTGATTGTATGATTTTATATTTCAATTTATATTTTATTGAGTTTTGATAAAAGAAATGTCCCAAAATGCAAGGAGTCTGGGCCAGGTCTTTGTACACTTTATCAAAAAATTGTTTAAGATGCTAAGAACCCTTTTTGATTGTTAAATTGTTATTAAAACACTTTGTTTATTGGTAGGAAATGAAATTGAGCATTATTAGTGTGCAACACAAACAAAAAACATCATGGCGGAAAAAATGTCATTTTGACAGCTAAGGTTTACTTAGATCTTTTAGTTTTGTGTATCGAGTTAGTTTTAGTTTTGGTTGGTTGAATTGAATTGTTATGTGCATTTTTAGCTTATTTAACAGTTGTAAACCGAAAGAAAGAATTCAAGCGCAACGAAGAGTCAAACACACAAACAGACAACTATCAATGTGATGTGAGTGAATTGTGCTGCGAGTAACGTGGCTGTCCCCTCTGCTTAGTGAAGTAACTTCACTTGACAACCTCCGCCATAGAAAAGACTCATTGTCAATGTTGCCCGCTAAAACGAACACAAATAATGTTGACTTTTTTATTTTCTTACCATCTAACTACTGATTAAATCAAATTATTTGTATTTTTCCTATAATTACCATTTATTTGTCAATTTTTTTAAGTGGTGTACAAAGACCTAGCCCAGGTTGGGACATATCTTTTAAAAGGGAAGGTTTTCATAACAATAAAATTGTTATGTATCAGTTTTTGTCCATGGCTTCGTTTACGTTAAATAATAGGGGTGGCCATCAATATAATATTACAATATAATAGTGACAATTCCATTGATTTTTGTGCGATTTATGCGTGTTTTTGCCGGTCGCAGGCCATTTGTGAGAAAAGTATTACAAATTGTAAATTCTAATATAACATTTTGTTGCTGAATAGCTTTTAGTTGTAGCTTTAAGAACATGTTTAAAGAGCCTTCAAATAATACAAAATAACGAATAACGGCTCCTGAAAATTTTTTGCTTATTCTTATATTCAATAGACATTTTGGGAGACTCAATCGGGCTGAAATCTTCAAGTTGAGTAAAATATTCCGTGTCTTTACAGTGATTGAATGTATTTCTAACCGGATTAAGAAAAAATTTTGATTAAAACGATTTTACATATTAAGGTAAAACATATTCAGTGTCTTTCAAAAATGACTACTAGCTTTTGAGCTTTCCTCAAAAAAAATGCAAGAGCCTCAACTCATCATTCTTCATTTTACTTCATAAAGAAAAATATGATGATAATCTAAACCGTTGAAAAACTTGTTTAAAAAATTAAAAATAATTTCTGGCGTCCTATTATAAATACTAAAATGAATTACTAACTTATTAGTTTGTTCGATTGTTTATTAACGACTAAACCGAACGGCGAACCTAGTAATATTTTGTATTGTAAGCACGTCGTCAGAGGGAATAGCAACGCACACAAGTCACCCTGTATCCAGAAGTGGACTCTTCCTTATGCGCGAGCAAGAGCGGCTACCAATTATTTTTAACTCTTTTTATAGCTGGCAAATAAGCAGGCGACCTGCGTCCTGAGTTGGCTCCGCACCAATGAACAACATCAGTCTTTAGTGTTTTATTTGTTAATAGTAAAAGTGATAATTACATCGACCAATGATGCGTTGTCGACCGTAGGCTTCAGTTGAAATTGCCTTTGTTCCAGTAATTGCACTGGTTGTTCTTTTCCTTTGACCGGAACTCAACCACGTAAACGTGGTCAGAAAAGGAAAGGCTTTAGAACCGTCCCGGTCGAGATATTAACAAAAGCAACTCTACACTGAATAATATTATGGCTAGTTGGCCAAACATACCAGCTCCAAGACTACTGTACAATCTGTGCAATCTCAGTTGAACCTATTTAGTACGCTCACCTCATCTAAAATTGGTTATTATTTGCTCGGAAACACTTCTTATTTCAAGATGATATTTAATGTCATTTAAATCATTGTCGTGTTACATCATATGCATGACTTAAACTTTAAAATATTACATTGAACAAAATTATTTTTCTCAGGATATCTCTTTCAACTTTTTAATATGTGAACTAATTTAAGAAATAAAAAGTCATCTATTACTCCGAGCTCACCATAATACATAAGTGAAAACCGCATTAGGATCAGTATAGTCCTTTTCGAGACAAACCTGCACAAACAAACAGATAAAATGCCAAAAATGTCTGTGGAAGTGTTTTCAAAAGTACAGTTTAGATTTACAGGTACGTTTGAAGTTTCTTGCCAGTTCTTCTTCACGAAGGTTTTTCCGAACTGGTGGTAGTCATGTTTTATTTGACGTCAATAAGAACAACTAATTGTCAAATTATTTTAAGAAAAAGATAGAAAACTTCGTCAGATTTTTAACCTTTCGACGTTAAAAGAATTGTATTAAGTCATATAAGATAGAAAATATGTCATATTAAGACATTTTATCACATGGCTTCTAGAATCTGCACACACTTTCAAGAAAGTAGGTTGTCTGAAGTATGACAAATATTTTAATAGTTATGCGTATAGATTTGCGTATGTACTTAATGAACGTCTCTGCTTTCATTAATTTTAGTTTATTCTACTCGTAAAATTATAGTACACACAACCAAAATATTTATAAAATAACAAATAACATATATCTCTTCTCTTACAGGAGTTTTTCTCATTTGCTGGGCACCATTCTTCACTTGCTCTATCTTCGACGCAGTCTCCAGGAAGCTGGGCTTCTCTTACTCTCCCGGAGTGACGGTTTTTATCCTAACCACCTGGTTGGGATATATCAACTCATTTCTCAACCCTGTCATCTACACAATCTTCAATCCTGAATTTAGAAAGGCTTTCAGGAAGATACTGAAGTGTGCCTAGCCCCTGGGATATTGGGCAGTATATAACTAAATGTTGATGACTTATTCTGAAAACTTTAAAAACTAAATCACTTTTTGTCTATGGACCTCACGGAGCTACGAGTGAATGTGTGGTGTGGTGAACTGTCATAGTGACAGTGATATTTAGAACTGTTTGATAGTCTGTGGTTCGTATAAAAGTGGTTTTGTTAATTACCTTTAAGACCACTTTATGCATACAGATATGTATTTGTTGTGCGTTTATTTTAATACAAAAAAAACTACTCAATTATTCGTAGTTTTAAGCAATATTATGAATGTGTACAATAAATTATCCTGTCCTGTAAGTAAATTTTTTCCTGTAATGGCTGTGAATACTATCAGAGCTTAATATTTGTAAAAATATTCTTTAGATTTCATCCATATTGTAGACAGTTACTGTTTACATTTGGTTCTTATTTCCCTGCGATATGATTAGAATATGACTTTATCAGTTGAATACCATATGAAGAATGTTCACGTCCATGATTGCCATAAATCCAAGTTTGTAGACTGTCACCTTATTAGTTTTTGTTTCTGGAATTTATCAAGTTGAGCAATATCATCGTATTCATTCAAATAACTGATTGATTGATTTTAATTTGAAGATATGACAAAATAAGGTAAACAATTTAAGAAATATGTTCAAAAATTACGTTTTATTAATTGGAACGATAAACCGGGTGAAACATAAGTCGTAAACAGAAATATGTGTTTCTTACTGTTTTACTTCAGTCATGTGGACGTGACATCATGCAAACATACGCAAACGTTGTTTGATGATTCGTTAATAAATAAAATGGTTTTAAATTTATTGAGTATCATGGTCACCCTAATTGCTACGTTAAACTGTCATAGACCCATATAATGTTACTGTATTCGAATAGGATGACCATAAGGTTGGTGTTTATGCTATTTAAAATTATTATAAATAAAATTTTATTGTTTGCTTCTAGAGTTAATGCAATGAATTTACCTTAAAATACTGCTATAGAAACAAAAATTTCTGTTCATGACTTATGTTTTACCCTGTATATATTTTTTGACTTTCTTACACCGCGAATCCAACGTTAGTTTTTTAATTATACATATGTGACCCGTTTTAATATTTTGAGTGCAATAGAGAGCTGTATTAATAGATTATAAATTTTATTTGCAAAGTTTTAATTAATATACCTAAGCAATATGCTAGGGTATTATTTCTTAAGTTGAAACCTTTTTATACTTTGTTATGTACCTATGACTATAAAATGATACGCTTCTAGAATCCCTTGTGGTTGTGACTCTGTCTGTAATAATATTTCTTAAATTCATAAATGTCAAATAAGCATAACTATTAATAAAAAAAATTATTATTGGTAATCAGATAACCAAACATTATAGAAAATAATTGTATATAATAGACACTGTTGTTTTTTGTGGTCTAAAAATTAAATAATTGCCAATGGAGTTGATGTTCGTAATAATGCTTTCTATCGTTGAAAAATTCCAAGAATGTTTCAAAGATAATAATGTTAAAGTATTGTTATAATAGTGTAAATAGTTGTAAATATGTTGAATGGATGTTGAAGAAATAAATATGAAAAGTATGAACTTGCCTTTTATTATTACTTCAAAGGTGTGTTAAAAAGTTAAACCTAATCTGACTTTTATGGTGTATAATATATTTTTTTTACCAACAAGAGACTTATTAAGAACCGTTAAGTATCTCATTACTACCAGCGTATATGACAGTGCATTGTCTGTTGTATTAAGTTCATATTAAATTCTACGCACGACTACATGTGCCTCTCTGTTTTATATATAACAGTTAATGAACATGAAGAATGTCACGAAATTTGCCTGACTATATACATATATGAAAATTTTCTTTTTTCATTAAAGTTATAATTTTTATCAATATTAATAACGAACTTGCTCGTCCCACCACCGCCGCCCGCGACGAACCAGAAGCGCGCAAAAATGTATCTAAAAACTAGATATGTGTTGGCAAGTAACGATAATCGGGAGTAGACTCCCGATAGGTTTGTCGCAATGCTGTAAGAGAAAGATGAAGCTATGCGAGTTTGGTGTTGATGACCGGTGGCTGATCTCTCGGCCCGTGTTCTGACCGTCAAGCTAAAATTCGCAAGAAAATTTCTTCGCAAAACAAATTCATTTTTAATAATTCTTTATGTCAGTAACCAATACATAATTTTTTTTATTAATAATTAGCAGGCGTTTGTCTTCCATCTCACCTGATGGAAAGTGACGATGAAGACGAGGATCATACACGCCTGTCCAAGAGGTACCTATTCACTCTACACTTAAAAGCTCCAGGGTTATATTTGTCTGGAAAAACAGAGGCAGGCAAATCGTTCCAATCTTTGGCAACACGAACCAAAAATGAGCTATCGAACCGTTTAGTTTGGCTCTTCGGCACACTAACCACAAACGGGTGAAACTTCTGTCTGCGTCTGGTTGATCGGTGGGAAGCGAAGTTCGATCAGCTGAAAAAGAGCATTCGCACACTCTCCAAAGTGCAATCTGTAAAAAACCGATAGACTAGCAACTTTTCGACGATGTTCGAGACTTTGCAGTCTCGAAGAAGTAAGTTTGTCATTTATGAGTCTACGGGCCCTTCGGTTGACAGAATCCAACGCTTCAAGATGGTACTTGGCAGAATCATGCCAAAGATGGCTGCAGTACTCCATACAGGATCGAACCTGGGCTGTGTACAGGTTGAGCAACTGTTCGGAGTTGAAGTACCGCCGGACCTTTGCGTTGACTCACAATTTTTTGGAAGCTGACTGTGCCATGGTTTCAATTTGTTGACCGAAATTAAGTTTCGACGTGATGGTCATGCCTAGAAGCCCTAGATGGTTTGTGATCGGTACAGATACACCTTGGAAAGTGGACGTCAAATTGAATGTGCTCTTTTTACCGGAGAAGAGACACGCCTGGGTTTTGGAAGGGTTGAACTTGACAAGATTGGCTTCACCCCAATCGGAAACCCTACATAGTGTCAAATCGACCCGTTTGATCATCGACTCTCTCTGAAATTGGATCTGGTTTGGACTCGGTCGCGCATTGGACACATATCTCTCTAAAACAGTGCTGTCATCAGCATAACCAATAATGCCTTCCGATAAAAGAAGGTCATTAATGTGCAGCAGGAATAATGTTGCAGAGAGAACAGATCCCTGAGGTACACCGGCGTTGATCGCCATTAGGTCCGATGACAAGCCATCGACGACAACTCGAATTGACCGTTCCCTCAGGAAATGAGAAATCCAGTCGCAGAGTCCAGATGGTATGCCATACGCAGGAAGCTTGCTCAAGAGGGCTTCGTGCCATACCCGGTCAAAGGCCTTGGAGATATCTAAGGATACGGCTATTGCCTCTCCGTGCCCTTCCAAGGCCATGCTCCATAGATACGTGACGTACACTAGAAGGTCTCCTGTTGAGCGTCCTCCGCGAAAACCATATTGGTTGTCACTGAGGAGCTCATTGGTCTCTAGGTATGCTGCATGCTTACGCTTTTCAGCTAGGAGGCAATCAGCATTAAACCATGGGTGGGCTTTGGACTCCAGGGATACATCAGAGAACGGTATAAAGTACTCCATACCTTTACATATCACGCTGGAGACAGCATCAGCACAGCATGATGGATCATCGAAAGTAAAGCAAGCTTGCCGCCAAGGATAAGAGGCGAAAAAGTGACGCATCTCATCCCAATCTGCTGACTTGAACCGCCATACTCGCCTATTGCCTTTTGGGCTGGTATCGGTTGGCGAGTATTGCGATACAGATTTCACCAGACAGTGGTCGGATGTCCCTAATGGCGGAGATACGGACACCGAGTATCTGTCTGGATCGGTTGTCAGCAGAAGGTCCAAGCAATACGCAGTATGGTCAACAACGTCACGTGAAAATTCAAAACTATGAATTGTCTAACATGTATAATTGTATGAAATATCATTCAAAATACGTTTCCATTTCAATAAATTCGAAGGATTTCTTTTCGCCTCGCGGAACTCTTGACGTAATGTATAACCCTGGCTCATAATATGTGACATAATGGCAGATCTAACCGCCCATTTTTGTAACGAAATACGAAATCTAATAGAAAAATGCTGAATACCCTTCGTTCGAAGACCCACAAAAGAAAGTATGATTTGGGAAGAGAAATAGTTTCTTCCCAATTGCTTACTTATTCAACTATTTCGTTTGGATCATGTAATAAAGTATATATATACTAAAACTCGTACAGTGAGTTTTTGAGATATGTACATATTATGTTTATTTGAATAAACTAATCAACTTACAAATTAAGATCGATTTTTATTTCAATTTTATTTTAGTAACTACATATAATTGAAAAATCTTCACGACACCTTGAGAATGGCCGCGGCCATTTCTTAGATAAGGACTCGGCGAGCTTTGTTATAAGCTAATTATACATTTCCCCTCACAAAAGCTGCTTTTAAGCTAATTACTATTATTTTTAGCTAGTTCGGTTTCTGGTTTTCGAGAGAATCACCTATTGTATGCTGTGCATACAATTCTTTAGTTTTAATTGAGCGCAGCGTTTGTAATTTATACTTTGTACATAAAGAAAATACATCTTTTCACTCCATTTTACCGCCACATTTTAAATCGAAAATTAACTGTATTTATCGTTCAAAACCATCAAAGACTTATTGTTCCTGACGTCACATCGCCGGGCGCGGAGCGCCTACAAACCGGTTGCCGAACTAGCTTCGTCCCGCACCGACCGGCGGGGGCGCCCGCCGGCCGGTCATTCCAACTTCAACGCTCGCTCACGAATCGCACACACTCATGTTAACGTATTTGTATTTTCCTACAAGTTATTATACAGTCCACTTTAACAAACGTATTTTAATTAACTCAAGACCCCAAGCTAGGCCCCCCAGCAGCTACAACTGGTGCCTAGCCCCAACAGTGGTCCTTCGAGCCGGATTTTTGGAACAAGAATTCTCCGTGGACTTTGGAATGCCACGTTGCCCCGTCATCACAAAGGACAAGTAGCGAACAAACCACCCGGAGAGATTCAGCTGATGATTTCCTACAGAAAGTGAAAGTTAACAGTTTGTTGGTGTGTCGCAATCTCCGTGGACTTTGGAGTGTCACGCCCGCCCATCCAGACATCGTGGAGGGCACTTAGAGGACAATCCACCACGAGGCACCTTGTGAGACTGAGTGAGTTCGTTCCAATAAGGAATCCTTATTCTTTTTCTTTATCTCCTCATCCTTAAATCTAGAATTTAAAATAGTGCTTTTACGGATCGTCATTACTTAGTCGGTACTTAATTGCACTTGTTTTGTTGTTTTGTGCACCTGTCATATTTTATTACCTTATTTATTGTCTATTTTGATAAAAACAAGGCGACCTTTTTTTCACCAAAAAAAAAAAAAAAAAAAAAAAAAAAAAAAAAAAAAAAAAAAAAAAAAAAAAAAAAAAACATTCTTTAAAATAAAAAAAAAAGGTGTTAATTAGCCTATAGTCCATCTTATCTTTATCATAAAATCTTTTAAACGCTTTGTTTCTTTTAATGCATAGCCCTTTGTTATTCGAATTCTTATTTTTTATTGAATAGTGCATGCGTGACTCATCGTAGCTTGCTCGGCGCTGGGTCTTTTACTGCCACGAAACCGGTTGTCGCCTTATACCTACGCTGTTCGTCAGCTGCGTTTCGTATTCAATTATATTCATTCATATCATACGCATTTTAAATTAATAATTTTTTTTTGTCTTCGGTTGGAATATTTTTTTGCCTAATTCTTAATAATGGCAGATGCAAAGTTGAAAGAGCTTATAAAGAAGCGTGGCAGCTTAAAAGCAAAGCTTACTCAATTTAGTAATTTCATTAAACTATTGCCTATCACTGCTTTAGACACCTTTCAGGCGGCCGAGCTAGAATGTAGATTAGGTCTTATGGATAATTTATATAAAGAATTCGATGTTTTGCAGACGGAACTAGAATTGTTAGCGGAGAATACCGATGTGATGTACGAGGACCGAGAGCAGTTCGAGTCGGCGTACTACGCGCAGGTGTCGCGCGCGCGGGCTCTGTTAGCCCGTTCGCACAGCGCCTCACCGCCACTTAGTCTAGCGTCCGCACAAGACGATCACCAGCGCGACTCTGGCTGCAAACACGACTTCGTGCGTCTCCCTAAGATCGACTTGCCTCACTTTAATGGCGAATATCAGCACTGGCTCGAGTTCAGAGATACGTATATTTCACTTATTCATACTAACGATAGCATACAAGATATAAACAAATTTCACTACCTTCGCGCGGCCCTTACAGGCAGTGCATCTTTAGTCATAAAAAGCATTGATTTTAAAGCCGCAAACTACAGTATAGCTTGGCAGTTACTTTTAGACAGATATGACAATGAAAGACTTCTTATAAATAACCATGTCCAAGCCTTATTTAACTTTGAACATATACAAAGGGAATCATATGAAAAATTACGAAATATGATAGATGTGACCAATAAAAATTTACGTGCACTTAATAATCTTGGCCAGCCCACTGAGCACTGGGATACTTTGGTCATATTTATAATGACCAAGAAATTGGATTCCGTCACCAATCGTCAGTGGGAGGAATATAAAAATAATTTAAACAATACCTATCCTAAATTAAAAAACTTCTTAGATTTTCTTTCCAACAGGGCAGACTTACTTGAAACATTAAAATCAACTTATAATTATGATAATAACAGATCTAAAAACTATCTTACAACTACAAATTCCAACACAACTTACAACTACTCACCCAAAACTAATACAACTAACAAAATAACCTGTCCTGCGTGTTCTCAAAATCACTTTTTATTCAATTGCCAGTCTTTCAGAAATCTTGATATCGAGTCTCGTTTTAAAAAAGCTTCAGAAAGCAATGTTTGTATGAACTGCTTACGTCCAGGTCACACAGACAAGCATTGTAAATTATCACATTGTAAATATTGTAAATTTAAACATAATACCCTCTTACATAGGGAATCATTAGAAAAACATACAGGGAACAGCGTTGCATTGTCCTCAAGTACAGTGACGTCATATACAAATAATAATCAGGCTCTTGTATTGCTTTCCACAGCTTTGGTGAGGGTCAAAGACATCAAAGGAAGGCTTCATACTGCTCGACTCTTGCTAGATAACGGCAGCACTTCTAACTTCGTCTCCCAAGACCTTTGTGGAAAGCTCGGTTTGGTAAAGAAAAGCATTAGCTCTACTGTCACAGGTATTTGTGATCAAATTTGTAATACTTCAGAAAGTGTTAGTCTTACTTTGCAATCTTGTTATAGTAATTATCGAAAGAAAGTAAATTGTTTCGTCTTATCAAAAATTACTCAATCGCTGCCTGGGTCTTACGTGGATAAAAGACATATCCCTATCCCGCCAGGTCTTCAGCTAGCAGATCCTTGCTTTAATACACCGTCTTCAATCGACATCCTAGTCGGTGCTTAGGTGTTTTGGGACGTCTTAGGTTCCAAATCAATTAATTTAGGTAATAGTCAACCTAAACTGCAATCTTCTAAACTAGGATGGCTTATTTCAGGCTGCTTATATTTTCCACAGCCTATTACTCAACCTGTCTGTCATTTTCTTACAAATGAGGAGTCTAAACAACTAACTCGCTTCTGGGAACTCGATTCTGTACCTTCTTGTAGTAATTTCTCTTTAGAAGAGCAAGCTTGTGAAAAGTTATTTAATGAAACCACACGACGTAACGAGTTTGGTCAATTTATTGTCACTATTCCTTTGAAGGACTCGCCTGAGTGTTTAGGTGACTCTTATACGATGGCCAAATGTCGATTTCTTTCCTTAGAGCGTAGATTAGAAAAAGACTCTAACTTTAAAGACAGTTATCTACAATTTATGCGAGAATACATAAATCTTAATCATATGACTCTGAATTCAAGGTCGCAAAATTCCAAAATTAATTATTTTTTGCCACATCATGGAGTTGTACGCGAGTCCAGCTCTACCACAAAGCTGCGTGTAGTTTTCGACGCTTCGGCCACCACCACCTCGGGCAAGTCCTTCAATGACATACAGATGGTGGGCCCAACTGTACAGGAAGACATCTTTTCTATCCTATTAAGGTACAGACAACATAAATATGTCGTCACGGCCGACATTGAAAAAATGTACAGGTGCATCCTAGTAGAGTCTTCTCAGCGCTCGCTACAACAGATCCTCTTCAGGTTCGATTCCACTGAACCTCTACAATCATATACTTTAAATACACTAACTTACGGTACTGCATCAGCCCCATATTTAGCGACCAGGTGTCTTTTCACCTTAGCAGAACAATGCTCAGATCCCCAAGTTAAAGAAATAATGAAACGAGACTTTTACGTAGATGATTTTTTAAGTGGTGGCGATTCAGTAAATTCAGTAATAAAATTATGCAAAAAAGTAACTAATGTGCTGAAGTCAGCTAAATTTAACCTTAGAAAATGGCAGTCAAATAATTTTGAAATTTTACAATCAGTCACTAATACTAATACAGTAAACAATAATAAAACATTAAATCTTAACGATACTTTACCTAGCAAAACACTTGGCTTATACTGGGATTGTAATTTAGACATTCTGTTATTTTCAGTGGAATTACAACCTACATCCAAAATTACAAAACGTAATATCTTATCTTTAATAAGTCAAGTATTTGACCCTCTGGGCCTCGTTGGACCATGCATAGTTCAGGCCAAACTAATATTACAACAGTTGTGGATAATTAAATGCAACTGGGACGATGATGTTCCTAAAGAAATCGAATCTCAGTTTATAGAATTCTTAACATTGCTTCCTGCTCTTAATTCTCTTCGCATTCCTCGATGGGTTTCATGTGACAATCCATCTTTAATCGAGCTTCATATATTTACAGACGCTTCTGAACGTGCTTACGGCACTTGTGTTTATGTGAGAACAGTAGCAGTCGATGGAACAATTTGTGTTCGCCTTCTAGTCTCAAAAAACAGGGTTGCTCCTATAAAACCAACCACTATTCCTCGCTTAGAGCTTTGTGGAGCTTTGATGGGGACAAGACTCTATCTAAAAGTGCGCAAATCACTAACCACCAAGATTGATCAGTGTTACTTTTGGTGCGACTCTACAATCGTACTAGGTTGGATTTCTTCATCGGCAAATCAGTTAAATCAATTTGTTCGCAATAGGGTGTCGGAAATTCAAGAAAGTACGATCGGTCAGATGTGGAACTATGTTCCTTCTAAAAGTAACCCGGCTGATCTAGTTTCTCGGGGGGTGAAGGCTGATTGCATCAGCGCGTGCACGCTTTGGTGGTCAGGTCCGGAATTCATTCAAAAAAGAGATATTGATTTTCCAAAATTTCCTAATACACCATTACAATCTTTGCCGAAAACGTCTCTACATACAGCTGTTGATAATAACATACAAAATAATCAGAACTTAATATCTCATTTAATTCATAAATCTTCTTCCTTTACAAAACTAGTTCGAATAGGATCTTATATTCATAGATTTATTCATAATTGCAGAAAACATAATAATAAATTGACTTCCTATTTAACAGCATCAGAATTACATTATTCTCAAAATCTTATTTTACATATTTCTCAGCAAGAAATGTTCCCTGAGGAATACATACTTCTAAGTACCAATCAGGTCTTACACAAAAAGAATCAATTATTAAGCTTTTCTCCTTTTATCGATTCAAACAAATTAATTCGCGTAGGTGGTCGTCTGAATAATTCTTATTACACATACAATGTAAAGCATCCTATCCTCTTATGTAGCAAACATCACTTAACCAAATTAATATTTACCAAAGAACACAAAACATTATTTCATGCCGGTCCTCAATTACTTCTAGCTAACATAAGACTCACATACTGGCCTATCGGCGGCAGAAACTTAGCAAAACTAACAGTACGTAACTGTGTTCGCTGCACTAGGTTTAGGGCAGAGCCAGTGCAACTTGTCATGGGTAACCTACCGACAGACAGGACACAGTTAGAGTTTCCTTTTTACAACACAGGAGTAGATTATGCCGGGCCAGTGTTGATAGCCGACCGTAAAGGACGAGGTTGTCGTTTAACAAAATCATTTATTTGTGTTTTTGTTTGTTTTGCAGTCAGAGCCGTGCACCTAGAGTTGGTGTCTGATCTTACCAAGGAGGCATTTCTTGCAGCCTTCAGTCGCTTCATTACCCGTCGTGGCAAACCGCAGCGTGTTTACTCCGACAACGGCACCACTTTTGTGGGAGCTTTCAATGAGCTTTCACGCTTCTTACAGGTTTCTTCTAAAGAAATAGGCTCCGATATTGCAAACCAAGGCATAGAGTTCAAATTTATACCTGCTTACACTCCACATTTTGGTGGTCTTTGGGAGGCAGCCGTAAAATCCATAACGCACCACCTACGTAGAGTAATAGGCTTAACTCACTTAACTTATGAAGAGCTTTCTACTTGTCTTATCCAGATAGAGGCTATTTTAAATTCTAGACCCCTAACGCCACTCTCTACAGATCCTTCCGATCTTTCTTACCTTTCCCCGTCTCACTTCCTTATTGGTCGACCACTCACATCAGTACCTCGTCCTCAAATGCCTGATGTCAACCTTCAGCGGCTTCCACGCTGGGATCGCATAGAGAGACTAAGGCAACATTTTTGGCAGCGTTTCTCTCATGAATACATCTCCCTTCTGCAGCAAAAGACCAAATGGCACAGTGACCAGCAGGACCTGCAGCCGGGAGCCCTGGTGCTAGTACGAAACAACCAGCTGCCACCGTTGCTGTGGATGATGGGCAGAGTGACTGCCGTTCATACTGGAACGGATGGATGCAGTAGAGTCGCCGACATCAAGACCAGGAAGGGGATCATCACTCGGGCATATAACAACATATGCCCGCTCTTACATTTACCTTGATGAAGACATCAACCCGGGGAGTATGTTCCTGACGTCACATCGCCGGGCGCGGAGCGCCTACAAACCGGTTGCCGAACTAGCTTCGTCCCGCACCGACCGGCGGGGGCGCCCGCCGGCCGGTCATTCCAACTTCAACGCTCGCTCACGAATCGCACACACTCATGTTAACGTATTTGTATTTTCCTACAAGTTATTATACAGTCCACTTTAACAAACGTATTTTAATTAACTCAAGACCCCAAGCTAGGCCCCCCAGCAGCTACAACTGGTGCCTAGCCCCAACACTTATTTACACTGACATTTTTTACAAACACAATTTTTTCATATCTAAAGTAATAATTGAGAACGTATCAAAGCAAACCACGCTTTGAATTGTCAAAAAATGTGTAAACACAATGACACGAAATTATAAAATTAGGAGTTTGCCCTTATCGAGATCAATTAAAATTTTAAAAAGATTGAAATATCTGTTACTGTTTGAGATGAACAAAGACAGCGTTTTTAGTATATACAATCTATTCTCCAAATTTAATTTCGTAAGCTCATTGGTACCCTCGGCAGTCACTAGGGATTGAGCCCGGGATATTTACATTGAGAAGCCAGCGTCCTAAGCACTGCGCCACCATCGCCCATTAATAAAAACTCGACGTTCAATTGGGTTAAATATTTCTATAGCAACAAGTACGAACGTTAAAAGCAATGTTTAATTAGGAGAAAATTAAGCATCGCGTACCGTAAATTTTTTTGTTTATTCAATTTTTTTTGTCAACAAGTTTGTTTGAGGTTTCTCCTACAAAAGATAAATGAAATAACATTATCAATGTTAATCTCTAAATGACTATAGTTTTGTTTCTTGGATTAAACTAGATTTTCCGCGGAATATATTTATATGTAGGTATTTAAATACAATATTATTTTCAGGAAATGGCAAACAAATTCAGTTGCTTCAGGCGATTTGGTGGATACCAGCCTAGCTGCTGAACTAAGTGGCAAAGGAGACATATGGTGTCTCGAACATGCTGGTACTGATCTTTATTTAACTCTATTCAATACATTTAAAACATGGAATTAAAGATTAAACTATTCTTATTAAGTTTTTATAACTGTTATTATTTCTTAGACCCCTGTTTTTATAAAAACTAGTTATGTTAATTTTATATTGTTAATTTCACTACAAATAAAGACCTGTCATTGTCAATGTCAGGTTTGTCACATAGAGTACGTTGCATATAACTTCAAGTTGCTATTATCAATATATGGAAATATTCGGTAAAATTAATATACAGTTTTGAAATGTTAGAAAATTATTAAATTTAAGTTGTTTTGTGATATAATTTACATAGAACAACAAAGAAACATAGAAAACCAATCTACAGTCAAACAAAGAAAGAAACGTCAGTTGTCACAAGGTTGTCAATGTCAACATTGACAACAATGGAAAAAATGGCCGTCCCTGATTAGGAACAAATGTTTTGTTAATGTAAACAACGGTTTGAGTATTCTCTTGGTATCAGAAACGGGTTCCAATCGGTTTGGCCTCTATTCTTTCCGTTTTTCTATTTTGTTTGTAGAATCATTGATTATAATATGTATCAATTTGCGTGCCACGTTTTGAAGGTTCGCTCTTAAATTTAGCCAATATTAGCAACGCAAGAAGAACAAGGGAATCAGAAGGAATGCGTAAAGCAGAGCCGACTGCGGGTAATAAAATTGACGAGAGCGTCTGACCTGATATTTTCGCCAATCAAATTAACCGCGCTCTTTGCCTCACATTTGTCACCGAAATGTCAAGTGGGACTTGGGTCAGGTAATTCCAAGAACAAAAATCGAATCAAATCACGACTAGAAGATCATTTATTCGATTGTACGGGGATTAAAGCTATTTTCGTATTACTTGGGGATTTGGGACAAAATTACATTTCTAACGAAGTTGTTTGTGTTCGAATTATGGAAATGGTCCACATCCGTTTTGATTGCAGTATTGGTTTCCATTGTAGTTAACGTAAATAGCAATGAATAAGTATATTTAAAATGAATATGAGGTACTAAATAACAAACTTCATAAATAATTGTTAAACATTGTGTCTAAGCGAAATTGAAAAAGTTCACTTGATTCATTTATAAATATTAAATAATCGCATTAACTTTGTAAACAATGCTTACTGTAATGGTACCATCTATAATTGTCTTTAATCTTATGTACTCGTTAGTCATTGTGTAACTGGTTGGTCTTCCAAATACAAAAATAAATTAATTAATTAAACGTGCTCATTAAAAGGTATTTTTGGACACTTTTTTCAGGAAAACTGTCATAAAACCGAATAAAAAATAACTCTTGATTACATATGAACGTGGTCCTTTCACCGAGCAATAGGTTTTAAATAAATATTGAGAGAGGTAAAGGAAGTGTGGAACAATACATAAAACCTTATGTTATTATAAATAAATTTAAATAAAACACTTTTTACCGGATATTATCGCGTATATTTTAGTTAATTTTAAAATTATTTCGACGTTTCGGCATCTTTGCAGTTGCCGTGGTCACGATAGACTAAGGTGTTGTTCATCTATTGCCAGTAATAAAAACTACATGATTGTCAATACATATTAACGCCATCTGTTTCTCAGTCTTCTCGCATAACGTCCCGGATTTACACAAAAGGCACTGACTGTGTCCTGAGTTTGCAGTCTAACAGTTTGCTGGTTTTTCATTTTGATGTTTTTAAGTATTGGATCCCATGTTGATGAAAGTTTCCAACCATCTTCTCTATTGAAATTTGGATGTTTTTTAATTTCAATAGTTTCTCTGACCATCCTAGGTATAAAATGTTTCTCTTTTGCTAGGATCTTCACGGTATCAAATCTTAAATAATGGTTGGGCTTGTCTATGGAATGTTCACAAACTGCAGATTTTGAGGTTCGTTTATTTTTAACATCAGAGATGTGTTCTTTAATGCGAGTTGACACATTTCGTTTGGTTTGACCGATATAAGAGAGCCCGCAGTCACAGTCGATTTTATAAACGCCTGGATCTTGTAAAGGGATGCTTGATTTTATTGGACGAAGATGCTGGCTTATCTTTGAGTGCGGCTTGTAGATAGTTTTGATTGAAGCTCGCCGAAGAATGCCTCCTATCTTGTCAGTAACACCCTTTATATAAGGCAGGAATGCTGGTCTTCGTTCAACTGTGAGTGGCTTTACGCGGTTTCTGCGACGGCGACGCGGTGTTTTTAAATCGTTATCCCGCAGCACTTTAACCAGGTGGTTGAGTTCCTCATTAATGTGTTGGGGATCGCAGATTCCATGTGCTCTCTGAAACAAAGAGTTGCCTACGGCAGATAATTGGCTCGGGTGGTGATGGGATTTCCCATTTAGATATCGGTCAGTGTGGGTGGGTTTCCTATAAACAGTATGGCTAAGTGTACCATCAGGATTTCTTTGTATTAAGACATCTAAGAAAGCTAATTTGTTCTCCTGCTCCAATTCCATAGTGAATTTAATTTTAGAATTAAGGGAATTGAGGTGGTTTAGGAATGCAGTCACTTCATGCTTAGGTAATATAGTGTAGGTGTCGTCAACGTACCTCTTGTATATCTTCGGCACAACAGGTGCCATTCGGAGCGCTTGCTCCTCGAAGTTCTCCATGTAAATGTCAGCTACAACAGGTGACACCGGAGACCCCATGGCAACACCATCAATTTGAATGTAGTAATTGTTATTCCACATGAAGTAGCCAGATGTTAAACATAGCTCTAATAGTTCTGCATATTCCTCGGGCAAGTTTGACTCACTTAGCTTCCTTTTTACTATATCAATGCAGTCTCTAACAGGTAGTGAGGTGAATAGAGACGACACATCAAAGCTAACCATAGTTTCATTGTTAGTTAACTTGAGATTTTTAAGGTCACTAACAAAATGGTAAGAATCCTTTACATATGCACTTGTCTTTCCTCGCAGTTGTGAGAGCACAATTGCTAAGTGCTGGGCCAGCTTGTAAGTTGGTGTGTCTAGCTGGCTCACAATAGGTCTCAAAGGTACTTTAGCTTTGTGTATTTTTGGTAACCCATACAATTTTGGTGGTTTTGCACTTGCTGGTGTTAACTTTTTCACATCTAAATGTAACAAATCTTTGTATTTTTGTATTAAAGTGGATGTTTTCTTCATAATCCTGTTGGTGGGGTCGTGATTCACCATTTTGTATGTGTTTTCATCCGCTAACAACTCCAAGATTTTTTCGTTATATTCAGATGTATCCATCACTACGGTAGCATTTCCTTTATCTGCACGGAGAACTGTTAACTCGTCATTATTGCGTAAGGTCTTCAATGCAAGGCGTTCTTCTCTGGAAAGATTCGATTTCGGTAGACTATTGTGTCTTAATACGCCGGAGATATCTTGCCGTATACTTTCAGAATCTTCCTTTGAAAGTTTGTTTGTGAAAAGACAGTCTTCTACGCGACAGATTATGTCTTCTACCGGTATTCTAGACGGAGTTGGTGCAAAATTTAAGCCCTTCGATAAAACTTTTATAACATTTGTTTCCAATGTTTGTTTTGACACATTGACAACTGTACGTTCAAGCGAAAAAGTTGATTGATTCTCTGTGGTTGAGCTGATTGAAGGCTGAAAGGGTTCATGAGTCATCCAAAGATGCCGAAACGTCGAAATAATTTTAAAATTAACTAAAATATACGCGATAATATCCGGTAAAAAGTGTTTTATTTAAAGTATGCATCGCGAAAATTTAAGAATAGATTTAACCTTATGTTAATTTGCAAGCACAGGTTAATGCGGTTCATTCGGCCACGCAGTACATACAGTTTATTTATTTGTTTTATTTACTTTATTGCAGACAAAACAGAAGTTAGAATAAAAGTTAGAACAGATATAAACAAATTTCATACTAAAAATAATTACAATTATTTCCTTAGAACGTTTCACTGAGGACAAACACAGATATAGAAAAATGATAACAATTAAGGCGCAGCAGTGTCTGATATAAAAATAAAAACAAAAAACAGTTAAGAATTGTACAAATAAAGTGCTGTTTATTATAATGTTAAGGTACACAGGTATATTCTGAACTAAACAATTTCGTGAGTTCAGCTTTATACTTACAAAGGGAGCACGAAAACATATCTATATTATTTAAATTGTGATTTTGAAAGGCACATAGTGTGTGAAGTGGTGCGCGCTTACCAGCATTAGTCCTAGTTGATGAGATGTGAAATACATTTTTTGATCTTGTTGCTTTAGAGGGTACACGAAAATCTATTTTTGATAACAACTGGGAACATTTTATATCTCCAAATGAGGCATGCAAATGTTTCTTTGCGCTTAAAGGATTTTTTGACAACTTAGAGCGGAAGCCATTTTGTGCCTTTTTCTGTTATTAAAAATAATATTGCAAGAGATTTAAACCCTTTAGCAACTCAACGATTTTAACAAATAGCGCACCATCCAACTGGCCTGAATAAACAAAGTTTTTGTTTTGGTAGACAATTTGGCGGAGCAGTTCAAATAAACATTTATTATTTACTTGTCTTGAAACATTTTATAACCCATTTAGAAACACTTTTGACAATTATGCAGTGTCAACTCAGAGTTCAATATCACCACTTCTGTTTAAAACACCTACAATAGCCTCTGGTCCTACTAAAGAGTTAAAAAAACATTTAATTACTTGCATCCTCATTTTTACTTATTCTCAAAGTCGTCAAAGTTATAGCGGATACAAGTTATATATCACAACTTTTTTTCTTGATTAGCATAGTTGCCTAAAACTGCATGTGACACATCAGTAATTTTGAATGCGATATGTGGTCGGCGCGGACTCACACGAACAACGTGGAAGTTGAAACGCTCATGTAAACAGATTGTAACTTGCAGGACGTATGTAGTCGCGAGTGAAAATATACAGCCATGGGAATTTATTTATTGGCTCGTTTCTAATATCAACATGAAACCATTACGAATGTTATTACTTTTGTAAATCATTTCCGTAAAATAGGCAAATAATGTTAGATTTGTGTCATGTTTATTTGGCTGTAAATATAGAAAATTAAACTTTACCAGAAAAGAAATGCCCAAAAATGCAAGGATTCTGGGCCAGGTCTTTGTACACTTTATCAAAAAATAGTTTAAGATGCTAAGATCACTTTTTGATTATTATATTGTTATTAAAATACTTTGTTTATTGGTAGGAAATAAAATTGTGCATTAGGAAAAATGCAACACAAACAAAAAACAATTTTTCAAAAATATAAACACAGTGTCATTTTGACAGGTAAGATTTATTTTTTATACATTAAGTCTAAAGAATTGAATTAAATTGTTTTGTGTATTTTTAGCTTATTTAACAGGCCAGCAGGAGCAATTAACAAAACAATGACAATGTGGTTCATTCAACCTCGTACGTGCTTGGTCAACGAAAGTCGGGTCACGTAAAAAAACAATACCAAATCCAGTAAACGTTTGTAAAGCTAAAAAGAAACCGAAAAAAAGAACTCAAGCGCAATGAACAATCAAACACACAGACAGACAACGCTCAATGTGATGTGAGTGAAGTGTGCTGTGAGGTGGCTGTCCCCTCTGCTTAGTGAATGAACTTCACTTGACAACTTCCGCCATAGGAAAGACTCATTGTCAATGTTGCCCGCTAAAACGAACACAAATAATGCTGACTTTTTTATTTTCTTACCATCTAACTACTAATTAAAGCAAATTATTAATATTTTTCCTATAAGGTGTACAAAGACCTAGTCCAGTATGTGACATTTCTTTTTAATCTTTTAACATGCGTGGCAGGCAACTCACCAAGGAGGAAATTTGTAAATTTATCTTATAAATGTCTGGCCTAACCAAGATCTCAAGAAATAATGTTTCTAAGCAACTCTAGTTGCCCGGACAGTTGACGCATATAATTTTTAGGCATCTCTAGTTGCCTGGACGGTTCAGTGGCAAATTTATTTTACGTTTTGTGTTAAGAATCAGAGGTTCGTACACTCTACTATGTAACATTGCAGTTAAATAATTTCTGTTCCAGCAATCTGGTCTTTAAGTGACCTTTAATCGTCAATAGTTATTAACATCTTTTGATACTTGAGCTCTTTTCTCATTCATTCACAGAAGGCGGGTCGAGATAATTAATTTGTTTCTTTCGGATTCAACCAGATCATTTTCCCCGCTATTTTTCTTCGTAGTAATCTTTGATGTTAAGGAAAATAAAGATTTTGTTTAGGTCTCCGCTAATCGGAATCTTCAAGGATTCTTTGCCCCTTAAGAACGTTGCTACTTTTTCATTGGTCAGATAATTTTCAAACATTTTAAGAAATATCCTTGTTTTTGGGGAGAACTATGATTTTAGTTTTAATACTAGTTTACCAAAGGAAACGCTTTTATAAATGTGAATTTACACTTATTTTTGTTTTAAACATTTCTTTGCCTGCTACTTAATACGTAATTTATTATGAACTATAGGATGTAATATTACATCCATCTTAAAGTAAAGAGAATAGCTAATTGCTTAGTAGTAAAGGCATTCTGTTGTGTAGACAAGTACATTACTAGGAGATCTAACCGTTCCGCACATAGTATACTCAAACCTCAAGATGCTGAATTAATATTATAAATGTGATTTATCTTCCGTCGTTGTTGCCGTAGAACTAGCGATGGCAACGAGATGTTGTTGATAGATGTCATTAAAACGGACTTGAAGTCGCAATCGTCTACTCCAATACTGCCGGGATAGGCAGTGTCATTACAGAGATGCTGAAGGCGTTAGAGTACTGACAAAACAGTTAAAGTTGTGAGTACGTACCTGTTTACAAGTGTGTTTGTGTCAAATAAATTGGATCGTTGCCAACAAAAATAGTACCAAATGTAGTAAATTTTCACACAGGTATTCCAAATAAGGAAGGCAATAGAAACAAAGCCGATTGATACCTTATTTTTTTATGTTTCTTTTATTTATCTAGGAAAACATACAGCTTTATATAAACATTGAAAAATATTACAAGTAGGTGGTTCACAAGCCAACTAAGTTTTCATTGTTAATTATAATAAGTATTGGGTAGATTAAACAGAACTTAAGTTACAATTTAAAGTTATAATAAGTTATGGAGAAGTTAATATAAAGTTTTAAAGCCATTTTTATTCAAGCTGCTTGAGGGTAGATATGTATTTGTGAGGTTTCAGATTAAATATATCTAAGGTTTGATAATTCTGGTTATAAAAATTACAGGCTCTAACAATAAAGCGATTTGTACTATAATTAGTCTTACAAGCTGTAAGAGCAAAAGTAGATCTTAAATTTAACCGAAGATTGCATCTCTGACATTTAAAGTAAATGTTATTTAGTAAGTATGAGGAATCAACAAAGTTATTAAGTATTTTGTAAAGAAAAATAACATCACGGAGTTCACGTCGCGGTTCAAGGTCTGTAAATACATCGGATGGGATTGTCTTAAATCTATATACTAAACGCTTATAGAATTTGTCCTGAATACGTTTTTTTTTGCTGCCGAGGCACCCTCGCTGCCACCGCCCGCAGGAAAATACCGTCCTCTGCGGGGGGTTATGTGGGACTCACCAGAATGGCACCTACCCACTAAAAACCACCTGTTGGCTGTGGTAAAATTTTACCGTTAGCCTTCATCGGAAGTGACACCCGTTGGGAAGTTGGGCGCGCTGGCGGAGGCCCGCTAGCGGGTCTTCCGCCTGTAGTGAAAGTTGCACTGAAGGTGCTCAAAGGGACATGAGTTGGTGGCCGTTCTGGGCAGCCTCCGGTGAAGCCGGGGCTCGGCAGAGGTCAGCCGAAGCATGATTTAGGGATCAAGTCATTTAAATGAACCTATAATGAATTGAGAAGGGAACTATGCTCCGCCAGAGCTAGCAAACGCTCTGTCGGAGTACGTGAAGCCCTAAGTTTACGGGCTAAGACTGCGATTTCACTAACATCGATATTTTTCATAGCGTCGCAGACGATACGCATATCGTCTGCTACGGAGGATTGAGGAGTGGGTTTGCATGGGCGAGGAGCCGGGATGGGATTCGCTAGTGCAGCGGGGCGGTGCCTCCAGTTCTCTGGAGCAGGCTTGGGCTGTGTAGGCTTTGCAGCCGGAGGAACCGGGCTACGCAGTGGCGGAAAGTTTTCCTGAGAAAGGGGCGGGGCCTGTTTGGGTGCCGCCCTCTTAGAATTTGAACGCATACAACGGGGTGCACGAGGGCAGCCCCTGTAGTTTGCGGTGTGGCCGGACTGGCCACAAAGCACGCAATCGGGAGGAGAGGGAGTTTCAGGAGTGCGATTGCACTCCTTGGTGAAGTGAGGGACCAGGCACTTGACGCACCTGGGCGGGGCGGCGCAGTTGGCCGCCACGTGCCCGTACAACTGGCACCGGTGGCACTGGCCGGGATGACCGCGGCGATGAGGCGCCTCGATCGAGATCCCAGAGAGGCCGCATATGGTGCTAACCCCTTTGAGGATCTCCCTGGACTTGGGTACATTGGTGAGAACCACCAAGGCGAGAGGGTGACGCCTCCCGTACTTGCTGTGCATTTCATGCACCGCGAGTGCCGGGAAGCCTTGGGACTGCAGATCCTCCAGGATAGCCTCGTTCGATAATTCGAACGGGACTCCCCTGAGTACCGCTCTGAACTAGCGCTCTTCTGGGAGAGCGTAAGTGTGGTAAGCATGTTGCTTACCGGTGAGGAGCTTAGTCAAAGCTCGGAAATCGTCTATCGACGAGACGGTGATTTTAATAGATTCACCCGAGTTGGTCGCTCGGGTGTAGTGGATCTTGTGCTCTTTGCACAGAGTCGAGACCTCGGACCATTTACCCTTTTCCCGAAGGAATATGGGTGGTGGGACCTTGGACTTGACTGAAGCAGCGGTATGGGGTGGCATCAGTGAGTGACATCAATGGGGCCGGGGCGGGTGTTGTAGGCACCGGGGTAGCTGGCTTTGAAGTTGCCGCGGTAGGTGTTGAAGACACCGGGACGGGCGTTAAGGACGCCGGGGCTTGTTTCGAGCGCTTCTTAGAGCGCTTCTTAACGAGGGTGAAAGAGGGAGGCTCAGGGCCAGTTGGGGTGGCGTCCGAGGATGACTCGGTCGCGCGTGCGCGCTTGCGGCGCGGAGGGGCGTTCGTTTCACACTCCATGTCGCTGGAGGTGGGGGACGCGGGAGGGCCTAGGACCAGAGGGGTCTGAGGGACTGGGGGGGCCTGAGGGGCCAGTGAAGCCAACGAGGGGAAATGAGTGACAAGTAGTTGGTAAATTACTTGAGGATCATTGGAGCCTGTGGCGGCGAGGTCTGTGGAGAATTGTTGAAAGGATTCTAACAAACATTTTATATCCATTATGGA
Organism: Marasmarcha lunaedactyla; assembly: GCA_923062675.1. NCBI lineage: Eukaryota > Metazoa > Arthropoda > Insecta > Lepidoptera > Pterophoridae > Marasmarcha > Marasmarcha lunaedactyla. The sequence goes on from OV281353.1 coordinate 23,603,871, forward strand.
GGGGTTGGGGAGGGACAACAATATATAAATATATATACTATGAGCCTACCAACGAAGACTAACTTCCTAAAAACACCCTACACGCAGTAGGGCGGTTGAGGACGACGCGGATAACTTACTCGAACACGAAGATTCGAAGTCCTGGAACGCAGATCTTGCCGGAGCGGCGACGGCGACGCAGGTCGTCAACGTCGGGCAGCAGGCGGCGAACGAAGATTCGTCGTGAAAACGACGGTTCTATGAAATTTAGGAAATACGGTACGAAGCCTGAGTCGTGAAAATTGGGGTGCTCATTTAGTGCGGGCACTAGAAAGCGGAAAATACGTCTGCGATCGACGTGCGAACGAATCCGCACGCAAACCGAGACTGACCTCCTGAATACGTTTTTTTTTATTTTTTTTTTGCTGCGAGGCACCCTCGCGGGAGGGAGGTGGAAGATGCGTCATGCATACCGCCCGCAGGAAAATACCGTCCTCTGTGGGGGGTTATGTGGGACTCACCAGAATGGCACCTACCCACTAAAAACCACCTGTTGGCTGTGGTATAATTTTACCGTTAGCCTTCATCGGAAGCGACACCCGTTGGGAAGTTGGGCGCGTTGGCGGAGGCCCGCTAGCGGGTCTTCCGCCTGTAGTGAAAGTTGCACTGAAGGTGCTCAAAGGGACATGAGTTGGTGGCCGTTCTGGGCAGCCTCCGGTGAAGCCGGGGCTGGGCAGAGGTCGGCCGAAGCATGATTTAGGGATCAAGTCATTTAAATGAACCTATAATGAATTGAGAAGGGAACTATGCTCCGCCAGAGCTAGCAAACGCTCTGTCGGAGTACGTGAAGCCCTAAGTTTACGGGCTAAGACTGCGATTTCATTAACATCGATATTTTTCATAGCGTCGCAGACGATACGCATATCGTCTGCTACGGAGGATTGAGGAGTGGGTTTGTATGGGCGAGGAGCCGGGATGGGATTCGATGCGGGGCGCTGCCTCCAGTTTTCTGGGGCAGGCTTGGACTGTGTAGGCTTTGCAGCCGAAGGAACCCGGCTACGCAGCGGCGGAAAGTTTTCCTGAGAAAGGGGCGGGGCCTGTTTGGGTGCCGCCCTCTTGGAATTGGAACGCATACAACGGGGTGCACGAGGGCAGCCCCTGTAATTTGCGGTGTGGCCGGACTGGCCACAAAGCACGCAATCGGGAGGAGAGGGAGTTTCAGGAGTGCGATTGCACTCCTTAGTGAAGTGAGGGACCAGGCACTTGACGCACCTGGGCAGTGCGCGGCAGTTGGCCGCCACGTGCCCGTACAACTGGCACCGATGGCACTGGCCGGGATGACCGCGGCGATGAGGCGCCTCGATCGAGATCCCAGAAAGGCCGCATATAGTGCTAACCACTTTCAGGATCTCCCTGGACTTGGGGACGTTGGCGAGAACCACCAAAGCGAGAGGGTGTTGCCTCCCGTACTTGCTGTGCATTTTATGCACCGCGAGTGCCGGGAAGCCTTGGGACTGCAGATCCTCCAGGATAGCCTCGTTCGATAATTCGAACGGGACTCCCCTGAGTACCGCTCTGATCTTACGCTCTTCTGACAGAGCATAAGTGTGATAAGCATATTGCTTATCGGTGAGGAGCTTTGTTAAAGCACGAAAGTCGTCTATCGACGAGACTAAGATTTTAATAGATTCACCCGAGTTGGCCGCTCAAGTGTAATGGATTTTGTGCTCATTGCACAAAGTCGAGACGTCGGACCATTTACCCTTTTCCCGAAGGAACACGGGTGGTGGGACCTTGGCCTTGACAGAAATTGGGGCCGGAGCGGGTGCCGAAGGCACCGGGGCAGCTGGCGTTGAAGACGCCGCAGGGGGTGTAGGGACGGGCGTCGAGGGCGCCGGGGCTTGTTTCGAGCGCTTCTTAGAGCGTTTCTTAACAAGCGTAAAAGAGGGAGACTCAGGGCCAGTTGGGGTGGCGTCCGAGGATGACTCGGTCACGGGTGCGCGCTTGCGGCGCGGAGGGGCGTCTACTTCGCACTCCATGTCACTAGAGGAAGGGGACGCGGGAGGGCCTAAGACCAGAGGGGTCTGGGGGACTGGGGTGGCCTGATAATAACGCCATGATATGCGGGATAAGAGAGTCCAAGAAACGATACTTATCAGCATTTATAGACATCCCTTCAGCACCGGTACTTTCAAGTAACTTCTTCCTAAACTCATCAGAGCTTAGGGAAGCCATTGTGGAGGGGTTGGGGAGGGACAACAATATATATATGCCTAGAGTTCCTAAATAAAACCTAGCGAACCCTAGCGGCTAACCTCCCTACCAGCGGTAGGGGGGCTGGGGAGAATAACTTAAAACTAACAGTAGTACGCCGAAGGCCGCTACCTAGAAACCTAAAAAAAGGGTACGCAGGTAAAGAGTTGACCACGTTAGGGTCAACCTTTACCGACAGAAAGGACAAATACACACGAAAACACACAGATATGTTAAAAATAAATATGAAAGTAGGAGAAAAGAAAAAATAAATAAAATAGAGAAATAAAATAAAAATAAAAGGACTGGTTCAGTACAAATTCGTTGTCACCGTTAAGTATCCTTTGTAAAGAAACCAGACTACTTACGCTGGGCACAACAGTGCACTCGGCACAAGCACAACACAACTTAGCACAGCACTTTGAAGACTAAGGGGCTTAGTCGCAAAGAAAAATCGCACTTCGATAGCACTCAGAGGGAGTAGAAAAACCTTGAAAGCCGTAGCACGGAACCAACACGCTAAACCGTGACGTCAGTAGACTGAGCGCCACGGAATATCGGGAAGGGACCGATCAACGGAGAACGGGGTCTTGCACGTCCGCACCGCGTGGCGATCGGAGCGAGAATGATGTCCTGAATATGTTGAATTGCATCCCTATATACCGAGTACTGCGGGTTCCAAACAGTAGAGGCGTATTCAAGATGCGACCTTGCAAGGGAATTATATAAAATTATTAATGTATTCACATTTCTAAAGTCTACTGTTTATCGAAATAAAAATCCCAACATTTTTTAGGCTTTTGCAGTTATTTTATGAATATGTGACCGGAATAACAAATGATCATCCAAAACACTCCCAAGTCTGTCACCTCAGTCACTCTATTAAGTGGTGTGTTATTTATTGTATAGTTGTGATAAGTAGTATTTTTTTTTTAGAATAGGAGATAACACAACATTTTTTTTTTTTGTTGGTAATGTATTAGCAGGTTCTATCGCCATCATGATGTTGATTGCAACTAAGTTCCAGCTCCAATCTTGAAACTACTAAACATCTTGATTTTAAAAAAGTATTACCTCAAATAACGAATATTATATACTTATAAATTTCGATTTAATATGTATGCGCTTTTCTTTACGCACATCCAAATAAAATCATGAAGGTCAAAAATTTAAAAAAAAATTGATCTTTCATGGTCTCCTATTAAAATGGTGTTAGTCTTCCTATACATCAGTTTTGTAGGATTTTGGAAAGAAAGCTTATTTATTATAGAACATATAAAACTTTAACACCTCCATACAATACAGTTTCAAGCTGTATGGCAACTTTAAAGGGACAGGGTACGACAGGCAGTGACGAGGGCTGGGGGGCGACGAGGGCTGCTCTATTCACTTATAATTTGCAAATTTCCTTTTTCAACTTCACCTGGAATGATATGGAAATGTCATAGTTTATATAAAGCTTAGAACAGTTTTTCTGATATTTTTTTTTTGTTTAAATATACCCACATTTATTTTATTTTTCTAAAAGGGGTTGTAAAAGGTTTCTTGAGCTCTATAGTTGGTGTTGAAGTAATTATGGTGTAATTGAAGTAACGAAAATTATGTAACTACACATGATTATAATATTAAAAAATTATATAATTATTGTATATTTACTGAAAGACAGAAAAAATGTGTACTGGACTTCTGATTTCTGCTATTCACTTATATTGTCTGACAACATATTCGTTTTATGATGTCATAATTATAGTTAAAACATTAAAAACGAGAATTACTATTTTGAATTATTGCATTTAATATATTTTATGTAAAACCTTTCCAAATAGCGTGCATCCCAAAAAAATTTTTTTAACGGTTTTACAAATGAACCAATAAAATTATGTATTTTTTTTTATTATAATAAACTTGCATTTTTGAGAGCAAATCATACAAGTTTTCATAAGTTCAACCATATTTTAAAAGGTTGATAGATATTCAAACAACTGTTTTTTTTTTCTAAAGTACGTACAATTTATCTGCTTTGGAAGTTACAAAAAGAACATGTCTGATACGATTACAAACCTCTTTGCTATTTTCTAATCCTAAGTATTTCGGAAAATGGCTAAATGCAATTATTAGCAGCTTCAAGACCGTTACCGAAGACTACTTACCCGCAATCAGAGTACTTGCAAACAATAATTGGAAACATTCCCGAAGATTGGCCAATTAGCTGACTCGACTGTTCTTACTTAAACAAGACGCAAGAAATCGGCGTCTCTTTTAGACTAATGCGCGGTTTACATGTATTAAGTAGTTAAGTTGGTAACTAAATTTTAACTAAAATTTGAGTTACTGCATGTCACTTGTGTGTCCAAACGGATTAAGTAGTTAAGTTTATAAGTTCAATGAAGATGAGCAGTGACGAATGTCAAGGAATTCGTCAATTCTGTACTTAGATAATAATAAATATATGGTAAATGTGATTTTGGACAAATTCAGAGAAGAATTTTATTCGGAAATTAAAATCTTTACAAGAATATGTTTTTTCTAAATGTTTATTCTACAAGCATATCTATTTTATATATTCATTAACAAATTTTAAAGTCGAAACTAAACTCCACTCCGACATAAAAAAAATAAGAGTAAATGCGAAATAAATAGGAGCTCTTGCCGCCACCCGCTTTGTCAACTTATGCACTTAACTAAAAAATCACGTCCAAACGTGTTAACTGAGAAGCCCCGCCCACCCACTTATACGAAAAATAGAACAAATCCTAATCTACTTAATCACTTGCGTACTAAATTTTAAGTTACCACTTGTCACTTAATTGACTGTTTACACGCAACTTTTAACTTAAAATTTAGTTACCAACTTAACCACTTAACGCGTGTAAACCGCGCATAAGGCTTCATCTGCACGTTACTATATCGGCTAGTTTAGTCTATATGAAAGAAAGAAAGAAAGAAAAACGTTTATTTGATACCATACACAATTTCACCTTAAAACTAAAATAGTTTCTAACTTTAACAATTATAATTTGTATACTTGTTTTGTAAGTTACATATAAGCCAAATCTGTAAGTATGCAAATTCAAATTCAAATTCAAATATTTATTTCTCAATATTGACAATTACTTGTTCTTATTGACGTCAAATAAAACATGATTCTACCACCAGTTCGAAAAAAACCTTCGTGAAGAAGAACTGGCAAGAAACTTCACGGGTATATTTTTTTTCAAAATAAATTTACAGAGTCTCTTTATGTCTATACAAAATTATTCTTTTCTGCATCTGTTAGCTCGGCAAGTCTCCCTCCCCCCAAGTATCCAAACGACGAACACCCTCAAACGGCACCCGTTCACGAGTTAACGCGGGATCCAGCCATCATATGGTCATCAAAAAGGTGTCCGCTCAGCCTTATGTAGCGACAGCAGCCACAACGCCGGTTCTCTGCGTCTTTTATCATCACGTTATGAAGGTGGGATCTTGTGGATGGCTATTTAAAGATGGTGTTTATGTTTTTAGATTCGAAAGGGATTTTTAGTTATTTATATTTAATTAAAATATATTTGTAAGCAAAATATATTAACAAATTAAAAAAATGTATGGTAGTATAAATAATGAACAACTTGTCAGATAGATCCGATAGCCTCCAAAATAAATAAATAAATTACGACGAGGAATTAGTTTTCTTTATAACGTATCATGTGTCCGACTAGATTCTTCAACATATTAAATCAGGCAACATTCACCAAGAGGACCGTTATTTTTTGCGTAAACCTCCCAACCGAGTCCAGATTATCGACCTATTTTCCCGACCATTTTAACCTCCCTATCTCAATTACTCGAAAGACAACATAAACTATTGTGCCCCGCATTATAGGGGAGCCTAAGAAAATGTCTGACCCTAGCGAATGATATATCCTTCGTGAAAGTAGCTTAAGACAAACACAATGCGATCGCGATGTAAGAACGGGTAATTACGTATCGACCAAGATTTATTGCAATTATGACAGATTGCTATGTTGGAGTTTCTTTGAGATATATTAGTACCATAAGCTAGTTTTTTTGTTGAAATATGTACTAAAAAGTATATTAATGGTAAATAATGTTTCATTTTTTGGTCTTCTTAGATATTTTTATAGCTGGCTTTATAAAAAAAAAATAAACGTCTTTATTATGTTAACATTATTTTAATATTTATTTCAGAAAAAATAAGAAGGCTTAAGCATATGGCGTGCATATTTTTATAAAAAAACCGGTTCAGTTTTTAATATCAGCTGACTCCTGTAATAGCGCAATTTATGAGGTCATTTTTTACTTAAAAAAGAATTCTTATTTTCCTTTTTTATTGAAACCTAAAAAGAAATCTTCAAAGCTACGTAGTCGATTAGTTATTAAGCGATTGTTGAACGGTTTCCCGACGCGAAGGTAATAAATTGCCATCTTTATTTGTTCGCGAGTCCTTTGAAATGTATAATCAGCATTGTAAAATTCATTTACCTCTTACTACATAAAACACAGAATATAATTCACAAGACATATTATGTAATAAATAGATTGCGTGTCACACAAGATTGACCGGTGCGCTTAAGGCCAACTCAGCTTTTGTCTACCCTCCACCGCGCGAGGCGTTGCCTTCCATAAGAAACTTAAAAAGAACGTCAGTACATAACAAATTAGTATTTTATCATAATAATATACATCTATACTATCTATCTATACTCTATAATATACTCTATCTAATTAAAAAATAATTGAGTGCTTGCGTTTCTTGCTACAACTAGAAGAAAGAACAAAAAAGTATTTTTAAAATGCTTACAAAATTTAAAATCCAAAAATTGTAAAAGCTAGGTGTAAAATTAACTCTTAAAACTGAAGTGAGCAACAAGGCTCGGGTCCAGCTTGCTGCTGTCAACTGGTGCGACTGGCCGTTTGTCTATCAGCGACTACCAGCGACTGTCAGCTGTCACTTCAGTTATTGGGAGTAAATTACGATAAAGATCGTTTCTGATTGGTTAAATGTGTTGTTTATATTAAACAAGAAGATCCTCAAAAATCTACTGGGTTCATTAATCGCTGTAATTCTCAATGGTTTTGTAGTGATCTGTCAGTTTACATTATTTTTCATGCAAACATTTACCAGAAAAATTCTTTTGATTTACTCTCAGATATGAAAGTTTTTTTTTTTTTTTTTTGTTCCCCTCCGCGGGAAGGGCAGGAGGATAAAAATGCTCTGACGCATACTCTGGCGCGATTCCAAAGTTATGTGGGACTCGTCCCGACGCCTACCAGAACCATACCCACTAAAAACCCCCTGTCGGCTCGTGCATTTTTGCCACTCAGCCTATCGGAGCGACGGCCAATTGGAGAAAGAGGCCGCGCTAGCGGGGCCCTTAAGGGGTCACCCGATGGGATTTACATAGCACTGAAGGTGCTCAAAAATTAAAAGTAAAATAAAAATAAAACATTAAAAATGAAAGTAAGTAATGAAAACATTAAAAATTGAAAATTAAATTTGCATTAATTCGGATTTACGTTAGAATTAGAATTTGCGGCCTGAAGGGCCTCGAGATCTACGGTTATCTTCGAACGTTCGCTTGTGTGCGCGTTTCTCGGTCTAGCGATTTTGTATGCCGAATCTAGGACAGGAGCAGTATATGAGACTGATTTTCGAACAAGAGGATTGGGATGGGATTCGGTGCGTTTGAAGAACGATTCTGAGAGTGTTTTTAGATACTGTTGTACTGTAGGCAGTTCAAGATCTCTGTGCAGGTCCGCGTTGCGCACGTACCAAGGTGCGTTTGTGGCCCTGCGGCAGAAGAGGTTTTGAACTACCTGCAGTTTGTGCAGGACGGAGGGTTTAGCGTGAGCAAAGACTGGCGAAGCATATGACATGACTGGTCTAACGCAGACCTTATAAAGCGTACGTTTGTTTCTGAAGGACATTTTACTTTTTCTACCTAACATACTGTAAAGCCGGCCTAGGTAAAAACGTGCGAGTTTCGTTACTCTATCGACGTGAGGATTGAATGAAAGCGTCTGGTCTAATATGACGCCTAAATATTTAGTACTGCGCTTCCAGGGGATGGGAGTGCCTTGCATTCTCAATTGGAGATTGTCGGGGATACGACTGCGTCTGTAGTCGAAGTAAACCGCAGAGCTCTTCTCTGGGTTCACATCGATACGCCATTTTTTAAACCAAGCACCGAGGGTGTTAATAGCCTTTTGAAGTCTGGTGACGAGACCTGAGGCTCTGCAGCCTTTGGTGTAAAGGGCAGTGTCGTCGGCAAAGAGAGCGAGTTCGACGACTTTAGCTGGGATGGGAATGTCGTTAGTGTATACGGTATACAAAAGAGGGGCGAGGACTGAGCCTTGAGGGACTCCAGCCTTTATGGGACGAGGCGCGGAGAGCGTGCCTTCATGTTTGAAACGAAACGTGCGGTCTTGGAGAAACGACGCGAGTTATCCTAACTAGGCGAGCCGGTAAGCCTATTTTATAGAGTTTATAAACGAGACCGCTGTGCCAGACTTTGTCGAAAGCCTTGGCTACGTCAAAGAAAACTGCGATCGTTTTCTTTCGTTTCGGATAGAAGCCGTCGAGTATGTACTCGACGATTCGATGGACTTGCTGAGGGCAGGAGTGCTTAGCGCGAAAGCCGAACTGGTGGGGAATTATGAGAGGATCGCCGTCTGTTGGAAACAGATGGTTCCGCATTCGAGAGAGTATGACTCTCTCGAGAAGTTTAGACATTGCCTTGAGGAGGCTGATGGGTCTGTGATTAGCCGGGACATTAAGAGGTTTACCCGGCTTGGGTATGCCTATGACTGTCGCTTCTTTCCAAGCTTTTGGAAAGTAGCTAAGGTCGAAGCAGGCATTGAAAATGATAGCTAACAAGGTAAGCACCTGTTGAGGCAGGTGCTTAAGTGCGTGGTTGGAAATACCATCCGCACCCGGAGCCTTTCTGGACTTTTGACTTTTGATGTGAAGCGAGATTTCATCATTAGAGACTGTGACGGGGTCGGCGGTGATGGGGAGAGAGTTTCTACGGAGGACTTCGGCCTCCACCGCTTTGATGTGATTGGGATTCGCGGGTTGCGTGCTGGGCGAGCATTGAGACGCAACGCTGTCAGCGAAGCATTCGGCTTTCTCTTCGTCTTCGAAGGCGATAGAGCCATCGGGACGAGTGAGAGGAGGGACGTGAGAGGTGGCGTCTACGCGTAAGGCTCGGGCCATTCGATAATACGCTTGGTGGGACGGGGAGATATTCGCCATGAGATCGTTCATCTGGGCGTCTCGGAGTTCCGCGAGGCGAGATCTAACTTTGCGTTGTAGCTGATTCGCAGCTGTTCTATAGGCGGGCGTGGGATATTTCTTGGCTCTCCGGAGAGCCGCGTTCTTAGCTTTAATAAGATTGCTAATGGCTAAGGGAAGCGTGGGTTTGCCTTTCTTAGCAACCTTTTCGTTTACACTGATGGCTGAGTTGATAGCATCAGTGAGAGAATTTACTAACGAGTCTATTTTATCCGGGCTATCTAATTGATCGGGCGAGATCGCGAGCGGGGAGTTTGGGGCCTCTAAGGCAGAAACTATCGTATTTTTAAAACCTTTCCAGTCGGTAAAGGTCTTAGGAGAAGTGACGTTAACGTTAGGCGGTCCTAGCACGAGGGAGACGGGGCGGTGGTCAGAACCTAGGTCATCGAGCGGTTCGATAGACCTGAGGTCGAGGTTGATATGCTTGACGATTGCAAAGTCGAGGATGTCCGGAGAGTGGTTCGGGTTGTCGGGATAGTGAGTGGGAGTGATAGGGGAGACGACGTCTAAGTCGAGTAAGTTGGTGATGTCGAGGAGAGCTATACCGCTTTGGTTGGTTGATAGGCACGTCCAGTCAGTATGTTTGGAGTTAAAGTCTCCGAACATAATGACTGAACGGCCGAGGGCGAGAATGGTCTCAAAGTCGCTGCGGATAGGTTTGGTGCCACAAGGTATGTAGACTGAAGCTATGATGATGGTCGGATGACCAGTCATAGCCAATCTACACACGGTGGCTTCCATGTTAAGGAGAGGAGGGGTAGGGAGAGGACAGCAATGGAATCCTCTTTTGTAGTAGATAGCAGTGCCGCCAAAACCGTCGCAGTTAGGCCTATCGTTACGTGTGAACGCGTACTTAGGAATCGCGAATCCCCTGGAGCGATTAGGAGTGAGCCATGTCTCCTGGAGAAGAAAAAGATCTGGGTCGTTGTTCTGAAGGAACAGTTTAATCTCGGGAAGGTTAGAGCTAAGGCTACGAGCGTTAAAAGATACTAGGGATAAGCCCTTAGGTTTAATACGACTGGACGCGAGATTCGCGGGTCTAGACATTAAAATTTATTTATTAAAATTTACAAAAATAAAAGAATTTACAACGAACTTAGGAGCGAGTGATGCTCGGCTAACGCGAATAAACGCTCTTGAGGAGAGCGGGCGGCTCGCAGTTTGCGTGCGAGTACGGAGATTTCGTTAATGTCGACGTTTTGGATGACGTCGAACACGGTCTTCATGTCCTCAGCCAACGACGACTGAGGGGAAGATGACAACGCGGGACGCGGCCCTACGGGAGCTACGGGAGCTGGGATGGGTCGGGAAGGTGCAGGCGGGACGGCCGGACGCTGCCTCCAAGACAGAGCCGGAGTAGGCGTCGGCTGAACGGGCTTTGCTTCCGGGGGACCCCGGTTGCGCAGCGGCGGGAAGTTGGCAGGAGTGAGTGGCGGCGCCGGTTTAGGCGCGACCCTCTTGGTGGTGGAGCGCGGAGCGCGCGGGCAACCCCTGTAGTTAGCTGTGTGGCCGGACTGGCCGCACAGCACACAGGCAGGGGGGGAAGTGGATTCGGGAGTGCGAGTGCACTCCTTAGTGAAGTGAGGATCCAGGCACTTTACGCACCTGGGGGGAGCTGAACAGTTAGCCGCTGCGTGGCCATATAGCTGGCAGCGGTGGCACTGCCCAGGGTGACCGCGGGGGTTGGGACGCTCGACGGAGATGTTCGAGAGTCCGCAGATTGTGCGAGCCTCTTTGAAAATCTCCTTCGAGTCGGGAGTATTGGACAGGATTACTAGCGCTAACGGAAAACGCCTACCGCGGTTGGAGTGCATCTTGTGCACTGCTGTGACCGGGAAACCCTGAGACTTAAGGTCATCGAGAATGTCTTCGTTGCTGAGTTCGAACGGGACGCCCCGTAGTACTGCGCGGATCTTACGCTCCTCCGGGAGGGCGTAGGTGTGATACGCGATTTGGTTTAATCCGAGTAACCTGGTAAACGCGCGGAAGTCGACGACGGTCGCTAATTGGATTTTGATTGTATCGCCAGCGTTGGCGGCTTTTAAGTAGTTAATTTTGTGCACTTTGCACAAGTTGGAAACCGCGGTCCAGCGCGCTTTTTCACGCAGGAATACGGGCGGAGGGAGCTGAGGCTTCGGCGGGACGGGAGCGCAGCGCGTCGCTGGCTTCGATGTGACCGACGGAGACGCGGTTACTACGAGCGATTTTAACGGCGCGGGGGCTGGTGTTGAAGACACCGGGGAGGGCTCGGGTATTGAAGATACCGAAGCTTTCTTAGAGCGCTTCTTGGAGCGCTTGGCGACGAGTTGAAACGCGGGCTCAGGAGAGCCGGTTAAGGTGACGGCATCTGACGACGTATCAGACGCGGGTTCGGAGTCGCTCCCGGGAGCGGTACGCTTACGACGCGACGCGTGAGAGGATGCGACCGATTCGCAGTCCATCTCGGACGAGGCGGGAGACGCGGGAGAGCTTAAGACCTGAGGGGTCTCGACGTTGGAGGCCTGAGGGGCCGGGGTTGAGGCCTGAGGGGCCGGGGACGCCATAGTTGCCTGTAAGGCCTGCGTTAGAATGTCATCCGATATGCTGATGCCGGACGCAACGAGCGCCTGGGCGAACGACCTAGCAAAGTTTACCAAGCTTTGCTGGTCCATTGGGAGGGCTTGGTCCTACGATATATAAAATATAAAAATATATAAGAATGCCTAGGTTCCCTAGCAAACCTAGTACCTAAACCTCCCTACCCGCGGTAGGGGGGCTGGGGACGACGCGAAGTGGTGCCCCTAGCTCGGACAGCACTGTACCGTCACCCTGGGAAAGGCCCAAGTGCAATGGGATCGGGTCTGCCGGTTTCTCCTTGGCCTGAAGGGCCTTGGAAGCGCACCGGGGCAACGCTATCAGGCTTAGTTGTCACCGTTAAGTATCCACCTGATCAAACGCGAGTCTACTACGGAGTGTGTCGTCAATAAATTGACAACAAAAACCGGCCGTAGACCTGACGGAGTTGGGTTGTACTAAAAGTGCGGGATTGACTACGTTACGACCGGCCGGAGCCGGCCGCAGAGCGAGTCTCTGACTACGTACAGGCGCCAAGCGTCGAGTACGCAGCCAGAAAGACAGCCCGAGTCTTGCAAACCACTATCGAATTTAATCGACCGCGGTAAGCTCAACCCTGTTGTTGCTGCACTCACCGAAGTGAGGTTTTTACTTCGAGGGGTGCACAGAGTGCGAGATTGACTACGTTACGACCGGCCAGGGGCCGGCCGCAGAGCGAGTCTCTGACTACGTAGCAAGCGCCAAGCGTCAGGTACGCAGCCAGAAAAACAGCCCGAGCTTCGCGAACCACTATCGAATTTAATCGACCGCGGTAAGCTCAGCTCTGTTGTTGCTGTGCAAGAGACCGACTTACTTGCAGCCGATCGAAACCGACCGCAGAGTAAGCCCTACAGAGGCTAACAGCGTATGAGTGTTGCTACGAGTTGACGTCGTGAGACGACAATCGTGACTCAACGGCTGGGCGACCGCGAACACGTCCGAGCGGGGCCGGACGCAGAACGGATCTGAGAGTGGCGTTTGAGTATTGCTACGAGAGAAGTCGTGAGACAACAATCGTGACTCGGCAGCCGGGAGCGACCGTCAAACACGTCCGAACGGGTCCGGACGCAGATGAGGTCTGATATGAAAGATATAAGTAGTTATTATATTACTTGAAGAAAAACTGCGAAACAGCTTTACTTCATTGAACAGTGGTTAATTAGACATTCAAAGAATTTTTTTTTTTAATTCCTGATTTTTACTCTTTATAAGCAAGAATAATAATAATCCCCAGACAATCGCACCAACTTTACGGCCCTAAAGTACGCAAAGCTTGTGTTATGGGAGGGAGCCCAGAATAAACATACATTTAAATATCACCAACCATGACCCGAGAACAAACATTTATGTTCATCACACAAATGAATGCCCCGGCCAGGACTCGATCCTGGGACCTCCGGCGTGTGAGGCAGGGCTACTAGCCACTTTGCTACTTGGTCGTCGATTGCCAATAACATACAATAACTTATTTTAAGCATCAGTTAAAGTTTAACTTTTGTGCTTTAATAAAATATGTTATGTTAGTAATAATTTTAATCTTGTGTAAAAACTGTTAATGACAATAGTTTTTATGTAAGTAAACAAATAACGGAATATTCAAAGTTGACATACACTTAAAACAAAAAATAATATATTTTTTTATTGACGATTGGCAGGCGTTTTTCTCTTCCCTCATTTGAGTGAAGATGACGACCAGGGTGTCACACGCCTGCCTAACAGGAGCCTCTTCAGTCTACTTTTGAAAATCTCGAGATTTTTCCTTCACATAGCTGTTTATACACTTCATATCAATCAGCCGAACAGCATTATAGCTAAATTCAAATACAGAGTTTATGTAGAACATCAAGGTACGGGTGTGCCTTACTGCAAACTAGCAGTAGATCCATTTGATTGACATCGTACGTGTCGTAGGGAGTAATGACCTCGAAAATTTGATAAGCGGTTATGTAATCATAATTTACACACAATAATTATTTATCTGATATTCGAACTTTTTACAGATACTATAGACTTTAGTGTAGGTTGAAAAAAAGGCATTTATGTCGTTTTTGTAGCAAAATTTACATTGTTGCTTCAACAAGAAGTTGAAATATAAGAATTGAAATAATTTAAGATTAATTTCAATGATAACACCATACATTGTTCATTAGAACAATATTCTGAGTATTTTAAACCTCTAGACACTTTTAAAAGATTGAACATGAGAGCCAGACTGCAAGTACTCTCTCATTTGACACCTTCACTTGCTATATGATGCTTAAGAAAAGAAAAGCATCCAAACTTGTTCCCAAAAATTCGCGATATGATTTCTGGTTATGGAAGACATGCAGAAAAGCTTTACACACCTGCACAAAAGCTCTGTATTTATCAAAAAAATATTGTTTGTATGGCAGTTAAAATTTTTAATAAACTTCCTCTAAATGTAAAAATCTTACGCATGAATGTATTTAAAAAATACTTTTTGACTTACTCATAAGCAAGTTGTATTTCTTTTTAAATGACTATCTAAATGACAAATCTATTGAGACCGTTTAATTATTATTGTTTCTATTGTATTTCTATATTTTCTTTCATGACTTTATTGAATATTAATTGACTTGATAAATCGCTAAATTTTTGTACACCGACACTTGTTGGTAGGATGTTGTGATACTTAGTATTATTTAACAACCTTCAATGTACCGACTTCCTCGCAAATACATTTATTTCATTTCATTCATAAATTTATTCCATTCCATTTCATTTCCTTCAAAAAAGAACAGTTATTTTCAAGCTGGGAATATTCCGGTACGTAAGGTTGTTTCCCTATCATTCTCCACAAATACTGACACGGCAATCGGTTTTTACTGTAGTTATTCCAGATTCTGCTGCTTAGACAATTCTTCTTAACAAAGGAATCTGTTCCTCATTTCAAATATAAATAAAGCCGATATTTGAACTCCCTTCGGATACTCATGGCTGAATGAATAAATATTTAGTTGGTAAGTGCAGTTGTTTTTAAATGCATTGTGGCTATAACTACGACTAACATCCTAAGATAAAACATAGCATTGACAACTGCACTGCATCATGGTATTCTATTGCCAGGCCGGAAAATAGAAGTATCAGAATGTATTCAAGTTAGTAAATGTGCTGTGGAATTTATGTTTTTTGACACTTATTCAATAAAACGCGTTTATTATTATTAACTTTACACTGAACCGCACTTGATACAAAAAACATATAAATACCATTGGGAAATTATCTTAGTGTGTTGTATACCTTCCCGGCTGTCTCAAGGAAAGTGATTGTTCACTCGTTTCACTCATAAGCTCTGAGCAGGTTGTTAGCAGATCCTTATATATTTATAACCTTGCCCAATGGACCTGACCCAATTTTGGAGGTTAGGTCAGATTTGACGTACGTTTCTGCTAGGCGTGCCGGTAATATATACTTTTAGACTTTAAATAAAAAGGGTTTGTATTGAATTATATGAAGTATTTTAGTTCATAGCACATTGCCGATCGATAGCCGAGGTACAATCGGTGTCCAGGCTAAGTGCGAGAACGTGCGTTGTTCAGTATTATGTTGATGGTACTACAGATGATTCGGATGAGAATCTGGGCCCGCACTAATGCTGTGGTTGAGAAGGACGTTAGCTGGATCCCGCGGTTACTCGTGAACGGGTGCCGTTTGAGGATGTTCGTCGTTTGGATACTTGAGGGGAGGGAGACTTGCCAAGCTAATAGATGCAGGTAAGAATTACTTTGTATAGACACAAAGAAACACCGTAAATTTATTTTGAAAAAGAAATACCCGTGAAGTTTCTTGCCAGTTCTTCTTCACGAAGGTTTTTCCGAACTGGTGGTAGGGTCATGTTTTATTTGACGTCAATAAGAACAATTATCGCAATGTTAAGAAATAAATATTCGAATTTAATTTGCTCCTGACTGTACATGTATGTGCCAATATTTGCCTAAGAAATATCATAGCTAAATAAGTACGAGATAATCAAAATATTTTAAATCGACACTGCTCCGAATTATTTGGTTCTGTTTAAACATACTCAGCTTTTTTTTTTAAATTATTTTACTTAAGATTTATATTACAAAACAAAACAAAACATATCAAAGGATTTTAACTTATCGCATTTACTCGGGCAAACTTAGATTTCTCGCTTAAATTTATAAAGTAATTTAATAAATCTAATTTATTCGAAGAAAATAATAAAAAGTGCGTAGTAGAAAAATCAGGTAACATTCACATGTAAATCTTGTTAGTGGGTATAAATCTTGTTAGTGGGTATAAAAAAATTTTTGCTTTCTTGTTTTTTTTTGCTTTAAAGTAAATCTACATGTGTACACAAAAACAAGTGATACAGTGGACGTGAACTTCTCGCAACTCCATTGTCTCGCATCCTCTGAGTCGATCCTTCAGTGAGGTAGTTCTATTGATATCTTTTGTATCAATAATTATATTATAATAAAAGCTATGACGGCCGAGTGGTTAGTAGCCCTGTCTCATATGCCGGAGGTTCAAGGTTCTAGTCCTGGCTGGGGCATTCATCTGTATGATGAACACAGATGTTTGTTTTCAAGTCATGGTTGTTGATATTTATATGTGTATGTATATTCTGGGTTAAAATTTAAATTCAAACATTTATTTCTAAACATTGACAATTACTTGTTCTTATTGACGTCAAATAAAACATGACTCTGCCACCAGTTAAATTAACGTGTCAGAGAGGGAGCTTGGCTGCGCAATGCTTTAAAACCACTGCAGAAATGCTATCAGGAAGTTTGCTTTGAGTGCCTTCGTTTGGTGAATTCAGATGAATGAAGTGTGTGTGTGAAGTTATGTTATGTGTGTGAAGGTATGTGGGTAATTGGGGCGATAACACCCTACTTTTTACAGAGACACAGAAATACAATAATTTAAACGTGATTATCATTACATTTAAAATAGTAAGGACCAAACTTTGACTTTAACTTTGAAAGAGAGAGAAGATATTTGAGAAGAGCAGAAAAGGTCAAAAATAGAACCAAACAATAGTAGTTATAGTTATTGCTCTAATCGACAACCTTATATTAAAACTGATAACTTGTAAAGCTATGCATTGGCCTTCACCTTTTGCCAACTTAAACCTTCTTTGCACAATAAGCTTTCCTGGCGGTATGCAGAGTTTTAAAACTTGGATTTTTTGTGAGCTTTGTTTGTAGGCTTTCTATGTTTTGATTTATTCGGTTCTTGTACCAACGAGTTCTTTTTAATCAATTATCTACGAGTATTTTAATGTTTTTTTTTTAAATAATTGTTAATAATGAACCCCGAAAAACTGTCTTATGTCTCACAGGTCCTTTTTGCAATTAAAATCATGGGTACCCGGCTCTAGCGCGTTTCGCTGTATGCCCATCATAAACGTTTTTATTACAGGTTCGAAATGAGTATTAAATAACTTGAGGTGATAAATATCCGAAGAACAAACAAGGATCCAGATTAAAATTAATACTTACGATGAGCACGATATGACTACGATAGACAAAACATATTTCTTGACGTTATATTATTATTTTTCGGCATTCTTCCAAAAGAAAAACAATGTGTTCATTTCGAACGCCGATAGATGGCGCTACTAGTATTTTAAATCGCGCAGTGTGTTTTTGTAATCATTTTTTGTACTAAGTTAGTTGATAATGTAAAATTTGGTCGTTTTGTTTTTGGCCTGACGGGGCAATATATCAACAGTATAAGTTACATGTGTGTTTCATTCTGTGTGTTGGACGTAACCGTACATGGTGCCGAAACCAGGGAATTGGATTGCAGTGTTGGTAACAAACAGTGAGTGATTGATTGAGTGCAAAATTGGACCTTTAACTGTAAGTAAAGTGGACTAACTTAAGTAACAAACAGTGCAGGAGAAGTAAAGTGTTAATTCTTGGACTTAGAAAAATTTAGTGTAATTTGAACTTGTAAAATTTTAAGTGATTCAATGGACTTAGAATAATTTGGAAAAAAGTGAACATACATAGAATCTGTGCCGGATTTTTTAAAGTGTCGGAACAGATTTAAAGACTTAGAAAATATTGCTTAAAATTAGAACTTTGAAAATAATTGAAGTGCTTACACTGCTTATTTTGGACTTTGAAAATCTTTGTCTTCATACAAATTGCTTTGGACTTTCGAAAATATGAGAAGTGTAATAATTATTACAAGACTTAACAGACTGTTTACGTTGGACTGGTGTTAGTTGTTTATTTGACTGAGCTTTTGTGGGTGTTAGACATTTGAATTTGGTTGCATATGAAACATATATATATATATATATGCTTGGCTTTAATATATATCAGTGAATTCGGATAGTTTTTCTATATCTTTTGAAGATATTTTGCACAGTTCATACAATCATGGAAACTATTATAGCATATTTGTCACTCCAAGATGATAGATTTTCTTCATTAAAACGAGCAGAAAGAAACTATAAGAAGAGTCCGAAGGAACGAATTACCAAAAGCTACATAGATACCCGGCTTGAATCTTTAGAAGGTCTTCGTAAAGAATTCAAAGAAACACATCTACACATATCTATGGCTATTAAGCCTGAACAACGTGCCGGTGTTGAATACTACAAAAGTGAGCTGCCAGATCAATTCGAAGAATATTACACAAATTACAAGAGCCTGTTGAGAGAGGATTTGCGGTCATTCAGCGCAGCGCCTAGCTTACCTGATATTAAGCCAAATATTAGTGAAGTAAAGTTACCCCGGATACAATTGCCGTTATTTTCTGGAAAATACAATGAATGGCAAACATTTTTTGATTTATTTACTTCCCTCATTCATAAAAATGCCAGTTTATCAGCAGTTCAAAAACTACATTACTTAAAAAGTACTTTATCTGGTGAAGCAGAGAGCCTTATAAAAGATTTACCAACAACAGAACTCAACTATGACGCAGCTTGGGAGCGGTTGACAACTCGATACAACAACAAGCGTTTTAATTGCATTGCCACCTTAAAGGCATTATTTGGTCAGCGACAAATAAACACTGAGTCTGCTTCAGCTATCAAAGGTATGCTGGATACTACATCGTCGTGCTTGACATCTCTTGACAACCTGGGGGTACAGACGAGCACCTGGGATGTTATCATTGTTTTCCTAGTAGGGTCAAGGCTTGATCGCGAGTCTCTACGACAGTGGGAGATGAAGATTGGTGAATCATCATCGAATCACTTGCCAACATGGAAGGAGTTGCGTGAGTTCTTGGAAACCAGGTTCCGTACGTTGGAGATGATCGATTCGACTAAGTACCCAAGCATTTCGAATTGTAGTCGTAGACCTGAGAAGGTTCGTGCATTTGCGGTCACCAAATCAGATAAATTGAAGTGTGCCATGTGTGAAGAAGATCATTATCTGTATAATTGTAAAGAGTTTAGCAAATTAACGCCTGCCAGACGCCACGAGTTCGTTCAAAATAGCCGATTATGTTTTAACTGCCTAGCTCCATCACACTCTGTAAAAAATTGTAAGCAATCAACGTCATGTAAAAGATGCGGCAGGAAGCATCACTCATTGTTGCATTTTCAAATTGAGAATCAGGTAGAATTTGAAAACAGAAAGGAGACGCACAACTTAGTTGCAAAGCGACCCGCTGAGCATGCGAAAGGATCAAGTGATATGAAAATCATCACAAATTTTGTGGAGACACCTTCGCAAGTGTTACTTGCCACAGCGGTGGTGAAAGTTCGATCGCGTTTAGGTTTAAGACATTTGTGTAGAGTTTTAATTGATCAAGGCTCTCAAGCCTCTTTTATCACCGAAAATACCGTGCAAACACTTGGATTAAGGCGTACACCGGTAAGTGGTCACGTGTCAGGATTGAGTAATGGTGAGTTGAGAATTAAATATTGTGTAACGTTATCGTTAGAATCACGCCATAATTCAAATCATACAATTCAAGTTAATGCATTTGTGTTGGGATCGTTGACAGCTCTACTTCCTTCTAGGTACATCAATATGCCTGATTGGCTAGATATTAAAAATCTAGCACTAGCTGATCCAGGTTATACAACACCAGGCAAAATAGATGTTTTGCTTGGAGCTGAGGTTTACAGTGAATTGTTGTTGAGTGACATGATTAAACACCCCCAAGGACGATTATTAGCGCAGAATACAATCTTTGGTTGGGTTATTTCAGGGAAATTGCCACAAACAGCCGCAGCAAGTGAGAAGATAGTAAATTTGCATGTACGTGCAAATGAAGATCACCTATTGAAGAGATTTTGGGAAGTAGAAAATGAGCCAAATAGAATAGAGAAACGGTTAAATAGGTCGGAAGAAAAATGTGAAGAGATTTTTAATCAAACTACTACTAGAGATGAAAGCGGAAGGTTTGTTGTAAGGTTGCCATTCAGTGATGACGATCCTGAGTGTCAATATGGAAAATCGGAAGGAATAGCAGAGAGACGTTTCAAATCATTAGAGCGGAAATTTACAGTAAATCAAAAACTTAAAATAGCGTACAGTAAAGTTTTAGAAGAATATTTAGATTTAGGTCATATGGTACGTATTGACAATTCTAGAGTAAAAAATGGCTTCAACGCGGTTTATCTTCCACATCACGCGGTTGTCCGGGAGGATAAGAAAACAACAAGGTTGCGAGTTGTCTTTGATGCTTCGTGTAAGGGAATCAATGGGGTATCACTCAACGACAACTTACTTGTAGGTCCTAAAATTCAACAAGATCTTAGGCATTTGTTAATGCGATGGCGTCTCCATCCTATATGTATTGTTGCTGATATTATTAAAATGTTCAGACAAGTGAGAATACATAGCGATGACACTCGGTTTCAGCGAATCCTGTGGAGAAATTCTAAAAACCAGCCATTTAATCACTACGAGCTACTTACGTTGACATTTGGCACAGCGTGTGCTCCGTACCTTGCAGTTAAGTGTTTACAGAGATTGGCTGAAATTGAAGGCAGCAATTTTCCGGTGGCTGCTGAGATCACTAAAAACGATTATTATGTTGATGACCTGATGACTGGGTGCGAATCTAAAAAGGAGGCATTGATGATATACGAGCAAATGAACGGCCTGTTAAACTTAGGAGGTTTTCAGTTGCAAAAATGGAGCAGCAATGACTCTGATTTTATGATACATGTAGGGCAACGCGAGCAGTTGGCAGAGGAGTCATTAGTTATACAGGAGGATAATTTTGCAAAGGTATTAGGAATACAATGGAATCGCGATACTGATACATTTCATTACTGTGTGAGCTTATCCGAATTAGATAGAACAGTCACAAAACGGTTGGTTCTTTCAGACATTGCGCGCATCTACGATCCCCTAGGGTGGGTGGCGCCGGTGGTAGTGATAGCTAAAATATTCATGCAGAAGTTGTGGAAATCGATTCTTTCATGGGATGAAGAACTGCCCCGCGAACTGCTGAACGAGTGGCTCCACTTTCGTAATCACCTAGTGTATCTGAAAGATCTCAACATACCTAGGTGGGTTCAGTTTAGAAGGAGTTTCAAAACAGAGCTTCATGTATTTGCAGATGCTTCGCAATCTGCTTATGCTGCAGTTGTATATTTAAAAACAATAAACGCTGAAGGCGCAGTCAATGTGTTGTTGATTACAGCTAAAACTAAGGTTTCACCAATCGAAAAGGAACTGTCCATTCCAAGATTGGAATTATGTGGAATGGTTTTAGCTGCTAAATTAATTTTTGAAGTATCACAGGTCTTGTCTATCCCAAAGGAAGATTTGTACGCATGGTCGGACTCAACTGTAGTCTTGGCGTGGTTACGAGGGCTGCCGTCGAGATGGACTACCTTTGTTAGTAATCGCGTGTCTGAAATTTTAACAATTTTAGACTCACAACAAATCAGGCACGTCAGTACACAAATGAATCCTGCAGACATCGCCTCAAGAGGTATGTCGCCCAACCAACTGAAGCATCAAACTCTTTGGTGGCACGGACCTGAATGGCTGCACCAAACAGTGATAGAGTTCTGTGAACCGAATTACACGACTAAGGAAGAAGAGAGAGGTAAGAGAGAAATCGAAATTCAGTCTTTGGTTGCTGTAAATCAAGATTTAGTCAAGAATAGCTTAGAAGAAGAAAACCAATTTGTTTATAGTAAATATTCATCACTTCAAAAAATGTTAAGAATTGTAGCTTACCTGCGAAGAGTTATAAAATTTGTGAAGTCTAACAAAAATGAGAAATTGTCAAAGACAATATCACCAGGGGAGAAGGAAGAAGCATTATTAACTTGTATCAAGCTATTGCAACGAAGTAGATTTCAAAACGAAATACGGCATCTGGAGGCTAATGATGGCAGAGGCACCGTTGCTAAATCAAGAGAACTCCATTCTCTAAATCCTTTCATAGATATAAAGGGTATTTTGAGAGTTGGAGGACGCATTCATTTGGCCAATCTAAGTTACGATAGTAGACATCCTATAATTTTGCCCGAGGTAAGTCATCTTACCCAGGTTATTATTGCAGATGCTCACAACGCAACAATGCACGGTGGACCTCAAATAATGCTTAACTTCATAAGAAGCAAATTCTGGATTATGCATGCTAGGAGACAAGTTAAAAAATATTTTAGACAATGTATCACTTGCTTGCGTTACTCTCAAATCAAAAATACACCCTTGATGGGACAAATACCGGAGGTAAGACTCAAACCGAAGAAACCGTTTTTATCTTCTGGAGTGGATTACGCGGGCCCTATCGATATTCGTTTTTCACCAGGTCGAGGAGCCAAATCATATAAGGGATATATTTGTTTGTTTGTTTGTATGGTGACCCGCGCAGTCCACTTAGAACCGGTTTCAGATTTAACTTCTAAGGCATTCATCGCAGCATTTCGTAGATTTACCAGTAGGAGAGGTCGTTGTTTACACCTGTATAGCGACAACGGCACAAATTTCGTTGGTGCTGAAAAGAAGTTGCAAGACATGTTTCGTAATTCCCAATCGTCTATCAATGTCGAATTAGTTGAGCTACTCAGTACACATGACACAACTTGGCATTTTATTCCACCACATAGTCCAAATTTTGGAGGATTATGGGAAGCGGGAATAAAATCTACAAAATTGCATTTACGTAAGGTTGTAGGTAATAATACTTTAACTTTTGAGGAGCTGTCAACGGTTTTAACACAAATAGAAGCATGTTTAAATTCACGTCCTATTAGTTACATAAGTGATGATCCAAATGACCCACTCCCCCTCACGCCTGGCCACTTTCTGGTGGGAGAACCGTTAATTAATTTGGATGATGTAGATTATTCTAATTGTAACATAACTGGATTGAATAGATGGAAACTTGTTCAACAACTAACTAATCAATTTTGGAAGCGCTGGTCAAAGGATTATTTATTGTATTTAGAAAAAAGATATAAATGGACAGTTTTAACACCTGAACCTAATATTAATGATGTGGTCATAGTTCGAGAAGATAATGTGCCACCTGCGAAGTGGCTGTTAGGAAAAATTGTTTCTAAAATTGTTGGCAAGGATAATGTAACCAGAGTTGTTGAAGTTAAAGTTAAAAATAAAATATTAAAGCGACCTATCAGCAAAATAATTGTATTATGTAAAGACTAGATTTCTGATTTGTATTTGTATTTATTTCCCACGGTGGGTGGTATGTAATTGTAGGTATTCATGCATAACTTACCGTTATTCTGATCTTTCATCTTTTGTAAGTTTAAATTTATTTACACATATTTTTATTGAGAGTTATATTGTGAAGGACAAGTCCTTGGTGGGTGGAATGTTCATTTCGAACGCCGATAGATGGCGCTACTAGTATTTTAAATCGCGCAGTGTGTTTTTGTAATCATTTTTTGTACTAAGTTAGTTGATAATGTAAAATTTGGTCGTTTTGTTTTTGGCCTGACGGGGCAATATATCAACAGTATAAGTTACATGTGTGTTTCATTCTGTGTGTTGGACGTAACCGTACACAATGAAATGAGATTATCTCATTTTTCCGGACAGTTTGTGAACAAAAGTAGAAGAAAATTGTTTGACAAAACGACAAATATTGAAGTAAGTGGCCTAATGTGATTAAATATGACGCATTCTAAGAATAGTTCTATCTGTTTCATTTTATGAATTTTAGGTTATTTCTATGTCTTGTGAAGACGTA
Source organism: Marasmarcha lunaedactyla (assembly GCA_923062675.1). Classification (NCBI taxonomy): domain Eukaryota; kingdom Metazoa; phylum Arthropoda; class Insecta; order Lepidoptera; family Pterophoridae; genus Marasmarcha; species Marasmarcha lunaedactyla. The sequence goes on from OV281353.1 coordinate 23,628,136, forward strand.
ATAAAGACGCTTGTGTCGGCATTGCTGTTTTACTTGTAATATGACATTGTTACTTTCATATAATAATATATTTACAAATTCCTTTAGAAAACTAAAGTAGTATCAATGCGGAATGGTACACTACCAAATGCGAAGCACAAGCGATCGAAGCCCGAAACACAATCCAAATTTCTTATTGTTTCAAAAAAAAAATTGTTAAATAGAGTCATCAAAGGGACAAGCTAACACCGACTTTAGGTCGGTTGAAATAAAATCTAGTATTTTCTACGATAAAATCTGAAAATAAGTAACGGTTGTGGCACTGTGGTTTCTTGATGCTTGATGGCTTGATTGTGTGCGAATTCCTCCACTCACAGAGCTTGTCCAATATCATGACTAGAAGTTTATTGTATGTAAGGATATACTGCGACTCAATCGTTTTGGAACTCTACGTACGGCAATTATAAGGTAGGTATTTCGGCTATGCCGAATTACTGAGATTGATATGATCCTAATATCAATGTTAAATAAACGTAGTTAATCCTACCATTTTATTAGAATTCTTAGAAGCTCGTATCTTTCATAATTTCATCCATTAATTTAATATATATCAACCTAGACGCTATAATGCCCTTTTATATGTTTTATAGGTCCACGATTGCAGTATACATTTGGCATCTACTACTTTGACTCGTACCACATGAAGCACACGAGGGGACATTTGCTGGAGAATATAGACAGACCATTGTTTGCTTGTCATAATGTCATACGGGCTAGATATTTTGGTCCAACCTTGAAACTTTCCTTGTGCTCACTCGACAATAAGATTTTTTTGCAAATTCCTAACAGCGGAATTAAGTTCCTTGTTTCAATACATTTTTTTCTTTTATACATTGGTTTAAATAAAAAAGTTTTTTTTCTTTTACCTTTGGAGCACCTTTTATTTTATATATTAAGGGATATTTCCAAAAGTCTACTTCGAATAGGTACCAAAGCATAGATAATAATAATAATAATAATTTATTATAAAAATGTTTTACAATTATTATTACTTAAGCTGCAATGTATAATTAAACTGTATATGATTATGATACAGAAGATGCGATTAAAAAATATAAGACTAGTCGTACATATTTCTTGGAGGTTAAAAGATGGTAGCTTCATTACTAGTATGATGTGTATCACAGCTGCCTAATACACCCTATTTGTGTAATGAGTACGTAAACCTTAAACTATACCTGTACGTCTATACATACACCTATACACTCGGTCTGCGTGCGTTCTCGAGCGCACGTCGATCGCAGACGCCTTCCCGCTCTATTAGCCCCCGCGCTAATTGAGCACCCAAATTTCACTGGTTGTTGTCGTTATATATAATTTCATAGTTGTATACCGTATTAAGTTTCTAACGCCGTTTTCACGGCGGACATGGGCTCGTTAACCGTACTTCTAATAAGTTTCTAACGCCGTTTTCACGGCGGACAGTGGGCTGTTAACCGTACTTCGTGGAACGTGAGCTTCGTCGACGGAATTTCGTCGTTCCAGGTGCCTCGAGTCTTCGTGTTCGAGTAAGTTATCCGCGTCGTCCTCAACCGCCCTACTGCGTGTAGGGTGGTTTTAGGAAGTTAGTCATCGTTGATAGGTTCATAGTATATATATTTATATATTGTTGTCCCTCCCCAACCCCTCCGCAATGGCTTCCCTAAGCTCTCATGAGTTTATAAGGAAGTTACTTGATAGTACCGGTGCTGAAGGCATGTCTATAAATGCTGATAAGTATCGTTTCTTGGACTCTCTCATCCCGCATATCATGGCGTTAATTCCCTCAATGGCCCCTCAGGCCACCCCAGTCCCCCAGACCCCTCAGGTCTTAGGCCCTCACGCGTCCCCTTCCTCCAGTGACATGGAGTGCGAAGTAGACGCCCCTCCGCGCCGCAAGCGCGCACCCGCGACCGAGTCATCCTCGGACGCCACTCCAACTGGCCCTGAGTCTCCCTTCTTTACGCTTGTTAAGAAGCGCTCTAAGAAGCGTTCGAAACAAGACCCGGCGCCCTCGACGCCCGTTTCTACACCCCCTGCGGCGTCTTCAACGCCAGCTGCCCCGGTGTCTTCAACACCCGCTCCGGCCCCAACTTCTGTCAAGGCCAAGGTCCCACCACCCGTTTTTCTTCGGGAAAAGGTTAAATGGATTGAGGTCTCGACATTGTGCAATGAGCACAAAATCCATTACATCCGAGCAGCCAACTCGGGTGAATCTATTAAAATCTTAGTCTCGTCGATAGACGACTTTCGCGCTTTAACAAAGCTCCTCACCGATAAGCAATATGCCTATCATACTTATGCTCTGTCAGAAGAGCGTAAGATCAGAGCGGTACTCAGGGGAGTCCCGTTCGAATTATCGAACGAGGCTATCCTGGAGGATCTGCAGTCCCAAGGCTCCCCGGCACTCGCGGTGCATAAAATGCACAGCAAGTACGGGAGGCGTCACCCTCTCGCTTTGGTGGTTCTCGCCAACGTCCCCAAGTCCAGGGAGATCCTGAAAGGGGTTAGCACTATATGCGGCCTCTCTGGGATCTCGATCGAAGCGCCTCATCGCCGCGGTCATCCCGGCCAGTGCCATCGGTGCCAGTTGTACGGGCACGTGGCGGCCAACTGCCGCGCACCGCTCAGGTGCGTCAAGTGCCTGGTCCCGCACTTCACTAAGGAGTGCAATCGCACTCCTGAAACTCCCTCTCTTCCCGATTGCGTGCTTTGTGGCCAGTCCGGCCACACCGCAAATTACAGGGGCTGCCCTCGTGCACCCCGTTGTATGCGCTCCAATTCCAAGAGGGCGGCACCCAAACAGGCTCCGCGCCTTTCTCAAGAAAACTTTCCGCCGCTGCGTAGCCGGGTTCCTCCGGCTGCTAAGCCTACACAGTCCAGGCCTGCCCCAGAAAACTGGAGGCAGCGGCCCGCATCGAATCCCATCCCGGCTCCTCGCCCATACAAACCCACTCCTCAATCCTCCGTAGCAGACGATATGCGTATCGTCTGCGACGCTATAAAAAATGTCGATGTTAGTGAAATCGCAGTCTTAGCCCGTAAACTTAGGGCTTCACGTACTCCGACAGAGCGTTTGCTAGCTCTGGCGGAGCATAGTTCCCTTCTCAATTCATTATAGGTTCATTTAAATGAATTGATCCCTAAATCATGCTTCGGCCGACCTCTGCCCAGCCCCGGCTTCACCGGAGGCTGCCCAGAACGGCCACCAACTCATGTCCCTTTGAGCACCTTCAGTGCAACTTTCACTACAGGCGGAAGTCCCGCTAGCGGGTCTCCGCCAGCGCGCCCAACTTCCCGACGGGTGTCGCTTCCGATGAAGGCTAACGGTAATAACTACAGCCAACAGGTGGTTTTTAGTGGGTAGGTGCCATTCTGGTGAGTCCCACATAACCCCCCCGCAGAGGAATTTACCTGCGGGCGGGTATGCATGACGCATCTTCCACCTCCCTCCCGCGAGGGTGGCTCGGCAGCAAAAAAAAAAAAAAACACCTATACACTGACACTTATAAGCTGTTAAAGGGACTTTTAAAAACTACGAAAAAACTATTAAGTAATTAGGAAAAGTAACATGAAATTATGTATGACATCGATGAAAACAATAAATTTTAAATTATTTGCCCATTGTGTGACTTTTTGAACATGAGAGTTCGAAGAATGAATCTTGTGTTATTGTGTGTGTGTTGCAATGCAGGGATAATTATAAAGTAGGCTTTCTTATTCATCATAATTCTTTGTAAGAAGCCATTTTCTTAGATCTGATAGAACTTAGATCATAGCAATAATGTACCTATCATATGTATCTCATACGTATATCATATGTATACATATACAATTATATTTACTTTATATAATACTTATAAAGCAAGTCTTACACACATATATGATATATTTTTTATATTTCCAACTGGCAATATGATGCTACTTATACCCTTCGTTTTAAACCAATATTTACAATTTTAACTAGAGATTTGGCTTCATGAGATAGAGAATGTACTATTAAGGAGTGAAATAGACCAAACCAGCACTTTTTTTTATCCTGTTTATTTCTCCTCACAACATACTTAATATTAAAACAATTGATAAGCAATACATATATGGCTATTTTTAGTAAAATCCAGTATAGTGAGGAGCTGCTGCCCGAAGTAGGTTAAATCCTGTATTACGGTACACCAGGCCCTCGCCCCCATATTAATTAAAATAATGATTTTCAAGGAACCTATTTAACAAAATAATAAAGGTAAAACAAATATATATATCTTTGTGGATTTCTGTAAATAAATTTTAACAATATTTTTCCACAATAATTTATCTTTAGATGTATTTTAAAACTGAATAATCATCTATACTAAGATAACTACGACGTAAAAAGTACCATGAGTACAACTATATAAATTTATATAAATCAAAGGCCTAAAAATCAACATAACAATTTACAGACTCGAATCAAAAAGCCCAGAAAAAAATTGTGTATTGTAGGGGGGGTAGAAATACATCACGTCTAGTACAATTATCAGTTTTGAAACAATATTCGATTAATTTCAACATCGATGTCCCTGATAGATATACAATGCTTTGACGGTAGATTTAAAATGACGCGTGGTCCAAGTTCTAAGATTTAAGTCTTATAAAGTTATGATATGTTTTTTCATAGCCGGGATAAATTAATAAAAAAATTACGGGATAAATTATTTTGCATGCTTTTGTTTATTTATAAATATTATTCTGATAATTAGGTATTTTGGTAGTAATTAATGATTAACTTCAATATTACACAAGTTTAATTTATATAAGTTTTAAACCTTTTACATTTTGTAAACATTGAGAAAAAAAATATGTATATCCTTTATTTATTTAGCAGCCTTCTGTTCTAATATGAAGCGTCGTAAATAAGTGCAAATTTTATGTGCGCGTGTGTGTGAGTGTGTGTGTATGTGTGTGTGTGTGTGTGTAAGTGTGTGTGTAAGTGTTAAAGTTGTTTGACTCCTTATATATGTATTATAAAAAGCTATATACGTTACATTTAAGTATTTATATGGGTGATATTTTGTAACCATTTTAGATTTAGCATTTCGTTAGTCATACGTTGAGTGGTCTAATAGTTTAATAATTTTTCTGTAGCCTAGACTTTGTAGGTATTCTTTTATGCGTATTTTACATTTATTCTTTGTGAGTGAGTAGATTCACAGGACCCTGTTTAATTTGTTATAGAGGTTAACATAACAGTAACAGAAAAATCTATGGGAAAAGCTAGTATTAAATTTTTTTATATTGCACACCCTATTTTCTTTCTACGAGTGTTGTTTATTTTATAAGATTGAAAGGTGATCTGAGAGTGTTTTTTGATAACAGTGTTGAGTACAAATAGCTGCCGGACTGTTAAGACTTTCGCAACTTTGTATACATCTATTATTGGATGATGATACGATAGAAAGTAGCTTACTTTTAAAAGCAATCTTTGAGCCCTTTCTAGATTAAGAAAATAGGTTTTGCAGATCCACCCCATGACGTTATACAATAAGTTAGTAGTGATTGGCATAAGGCAAGATATATCATTTTGATCAGTCCTTGGTCCGTAATATGCCGAAGATTCTTAAAAATTACTATCAATTTACGTGTTCTTGCCGCAAGTGTTTCTATATGGCTGTTAAAATTAAGTTTATTATCAATTGTAACACCTACGTAATTTATTGTTTGAGTTCTTTGTATGTTAACACAACAACATTTTTTAGTAATGGACCTTTCGCAGGTATGAGATACAATATAACGATTGGAAAAAGTGGTTGATTCCGTATTTTTTAAAGAAAACATAATATATTTGGTTTTTTCCACATTGAGACTAAATAAATTATTGTTTAGCCAATTTGTAACTATATCAAAACCTCACTGGGCATTTTCGAATACGGATGTGTCATAATAAGGATGTGTCATCTGCAAAAGTTATTATTTTAGAATTTGTAATTTTCATTTCGCAAAGGTCATTTAAATATACTAGGAATAATGTAGGAAAAATGTATGCTACCTTGAGGCACGCCAAATAGTACGGGAATTGCATCACTGGTAAGGTTATTTATTTTAACACATTGCGTCCTATTAGTTAAATAGCTTTCAAAAAGTTTCAGCTGGAGGCCCCTTATACCAATATGTTCCATTTTTCTAATCAGAATCGGGATAAAAACTGTGTCGAATGCTTTTGCAAGGTCTAGAAAAATTGCAATCGTTATCTTTTTGTATCCATGTTATTTGCAATGTAGTTTGATAATTTGTGTACTGCATCTGAGGTGGATTTATTTGACCTAAAACCGAACTGTGAATCTGAAAAAAGGTTGTTCTTTTCTAGATATAGTACTAATCTTTTATTTGAATGCGTTCGAGTATTTTAGACAGAGCCGGTAAAATGGAAATTGGTCTATAATTATTGACACAGCTTCTATCCCCAGATTTGTGAATTGGATGGATTCTGGACTTTTTAAAGGCGGTTGTATGTAGGTTATAGGAGTTTTTAATATGTCTGTTTGCTTTTAAAATATCAGTGGAAATCATATCTAAACCAATTGCAATGCTACTTTTTAATTCAGTTATAATCATGTGGACCTCATTTTCATCCGTAGGCAGTACAAAAGATTTTAAATTAGGATTCTTTTTTACGATTAACGGTGGGATTTTGTTTACTGGAATGTTATCGGCTAGCCTTTTTCCTACGTTAGCAAAAAAGTGATTAACTGTATTTCATGATTCAAGTGGTTTTGCCATATCGGTTAATTCAAGTGCACTGTCTTTTTGTTTTGCTGTGTAGGTTATTTCTTTCACAGTTTTCCACAATTTTTTGTTATCGTTTCTTGCTTTCTGAAGTTTGTTCTTTTCATAGGCTTTCTTTAGTTTTTTTAATAGTGTACAACAATAATTCCAATATCTCTTATAAGTAATGTGTAACATATTATTTGGATTTGTTTAAAACCGTTTTTAGAGCCTGTCGCGATGTTAAATACATCTCAATATGCCTGGAGTAACCCAAGGTTTTAACATCCGTTTGCGATTTGAAGTTTTAATTTCGGTTGTATTTGCTACAATTAATGAGCGAAGTATAGCTTCATTTACGTCTGTTAGTTGGTATATTGAACTAAAATCTTTTATTTTAATATCGTTATTCAAATTAGTATGATTGATGCGGTTAAATATTTCAGGTATTTTAGGTTTTAATTGTTTTTCTTTGGTAATGTATAAGGCAACAATATTGTGGTCTGTAAGGGTGGTCTGAAGGACTAGATAATGAGCAGAACATCTATGTTTCAATAAAACGTGGTTTAGACAGGTTTTGTTATGTGTGGGTAATGTATGTCCTAGTAATATACCGTGAAATGATAGTATATCTTTGTAGTGATTTTTGTATTTGTCTGTACTATGGTCAGATATGTCTATGTTAATGTCGCCAACAATTATAATATTTTGGAGAACTGTATATCTTTACAAGATACCGTTCAAAGACTCAATAAATAAAGTAGCGTTTTTATAACCTGGTGGACGATAGATAGCTAATACAACATACTGTTGTATTAGCTATCTATGTATTGTTTGTTTCGATTTCAATACAATTGGCCTCGAAGATTGGAAGCTCTTTTATTTTGATGGACAGATCATGCCTGTAGTAAACTGTAACTCCTTCATTCTGGGTAAGATTGTTTGTTGTGGCTAAGCAGTTATAACCATCAATATGAGGTATGTTTTGAGGCGACGATAGCCAACACTCCGTCAAGACTATATAGTCCCAATTTACGTTGCTACTAATCAGTATAACAACAAACCATCAATATTTCGATTAATACTTCTAATGTTCTGTTGAAAGACTTTAAGACAATTTTCAGGGTGTACCAAAAATGAGTTGCATTGATCAGCATTGCAAATTGAATATTTGGAGATTCTGAAATCATCTATTTCACTTTGTATCTTATTTAATTCATTGAACTTTGAAATTAGAACTAACAGTAGTATTTATGTTACTGGTCAGCGTATAATAGTGTAATATAGACGGATAATTGCAAGTAGTATGGATAGTTTTATTCTGGCTAGTATTCTTTATAGCTATAAAGTATTTATAAATTGATTTTGTCAGCCTAATATGTTCATGTTTGCAACTTTTACATGTGTACATTATATACATAAGGAATCCGAAAAGTTTTGAAGTGGTGTGTACGTGTGCGTTATGTTTTGTATGGTGTAAGTGTGATGTTGAGGGAATAAATGAATTTCTGGATAGTATACCTAAAAAGGTGCACCAAAAATTTGATTCCAAGATAGTGTTATAAGAGAAATAATATGAAAAAATAAACAAGCATGCAGTAAAAACATAGAAAATTTAAGTTATGATATACTTAAATGATAGTCACATTGTTTTTCTATATTTCTCCAGGACCTCTTCACAGTCGACCAATATGTGGGGGTTTTCAGCGCTGAGTCTCAAGTAGACTTTTCCGTGTCACGTCCAACTGTTCTCCAAGTTGTATTGCTTTTTAAGAGATCTTGCTATAAAATAGATATACTTGGTCTTCTTTGTAAGAGCTTCAGCCAGGTATATTGGTTTCACTTGACCTTCAATATTCAGAGTAGTGGTGTTCAGACGATCATTTTGGCTTTTTCCTTTATTGTAAGATCTAGAGGTCTTGATAAGATTTTCTTTTTTTAGAGTGGAATTTAGTTTGACAATGATTGGACTATTTGGATTGTCCTTCAGTTTTAGTCTAAAAATGTCACTTATGTCTTTATCTTCTATAGGAACATTGAAGAATGATCCTATACTTTTCACTAATTCAGACAAACTTTGTTTGCTTTCAGAAGTATTTAAGAGAATGTTTCTCAACTCTATTGATGAACAAAGGGTAGCTTTTTCTAAGTATTCTAGTTTTGATTCAAGAGTTTGGATATGTTTTTTATGCTGTTTATTTTCTTGCTCTAGATATTTAGTTTTATTTAATATATCATCGTATTTATCAGGCAGAAGACAAACGTCTAATACTTTTTCAATAAAAAAAAAGATGCTGAAATGAAATTTTTATGTCTCGGTAATGATCAATAACAGCATCCATAGTAGATTTGAGTTGCTCGAATTTTTCTTCCTGTTGATTTCTTAATTCTTCGATCATGATCTAATTTGAGACATTGTCGTGCTATCGCTCTCTGTTTGCTCATCTAGTCTTCGTTTAGTCCTTCTCGTTACTACCAATTCGTTAAGGATCATGTTTTTTGTACGTTCATATAAAATTCCTAGAGCTTCAGCTATCTCAGATACCTTCAATCTTCTGTCTCCCATGATGAGATCACATATTTTTTCGATGTTTTGATCAGCTTTCCACTTTTTTATCATTGTAAACGACGAAGCAGATATTCCTAAAGTAGCCTCCATATCTTTATGAATCTGTTTTGGATTTAAGAGTTTCTTGTGTCGGTATTTGATCACGGCACGGTGCTCCAAAAATCATTTTCAACATTAATGAAACTCACTCTCACTTAATGTTCAATAAAATAAATAATTACACATGTATCTCACAGAAACATTCACAAAGACTGACAAAGAGTCTAGGTTTCATATGGGGATAGTTTTATAATAATATGACAACCCTATCTATGTTAGCTAGTAGTTTTAAAATTATTCGAATATAGCATTTTGTCCTGCAGTGGATGTCTTATGGCCGAAGGGAAAAAGCACTTAACCAAATACAAATATGCTTCTGATGATGTAACCTGTCTGTTACACCACAGCAACAAACTAAATAATCCAAACTGCCTCATTAACAATGGAAGTAGGTTCAGACTGATCGACGACTGGCCAATGTGTTGGTACAGTGCGGCTTTGGGTTTTAAGAAATATTTATGTGACCTCGTAATGAAAATTATCACAAAATGTTCGCTCTCAATATTGTGTAGTGCGCATTAAAATATTAAGTTGGACGATACAAATACACACGAGCATAATATAAGTATAAAAATTATGGAGCAACAATAATTTGAAGTCGATTTATATAAAAAGAGTACAGGTTAATCTTTGTGCGCGTTCTCTGTTGATTTTGAATTAACGTCTGTATTCCTTTTTTGAAATTGTTATGGCTTTATCCTAACGCAAAAATATGTCTGTTTTTTTGTAACGCTTTCACGCTTGAACTAAGCAACTATCAACATTAAGTTTTACATACACGTTGTCTGGTGACCAGAAAAAGCCGTTGCATACCTTTAATTCAATAAAACAGAACTGTTACCGAGATACACGCCTGAGTTCGCGGGCAAACCCCAGTCTGAAATATAAGAATTATCTAACAACGCAGACATAAAACTGAAGGTCAGGTAGGGCTGGTTGGGGCCAGCCATACACACAGAATCTTTTCATCGGTTTCCGAAGGGTTTCATGAATTATATACCCTTAAGATATAGAAAAGGTATATCAGGTTTTGTCTGTGCAGAAATGGCACCGAAAACCCAGCTACATAAATTGAATGACAAGTCGCTGTTTAAATATCATCATTATTTGTTTTACATTGAATGTTTACCGCATCTGTATAATAATTATTAAGGGAGATTATGTCACACATTTTGTTTCTGTAAACGATGTTCTTAGAGAGTTCATTTTTTATTTTTTACCAGCAAAGTCTATTTTGAATGAATCTAGGTATCTTATTCTTTTTTTTATTTCAAATAGTAAGGAAATCTAATGAACAGCTTAAAGATAGGAAATAAAATAACCATGGATATATGCAATTCTAATAATTATCTCTAATTGAATAATTTATTTATTACTGAATTAGAGACATTTGAGCAATAAACAATGCACTACCTATCTTTTTTTTAATCTCAAAATTCTTCCTGACTCCCAAAAAATTTCAAAGTTTTATCATTATTCGGTTAAAGTTGAACTTGCCTCGTCAGCGATGGCCAACTATGATGTTTTTTTAACATGGCCACGGGAACTTTAAAAATCCACTGAAGTGTCGTCAGTATCACATAACTAAGTAGGTGGTATCGGGCAATTTACAGCCAACCAAGCTCGCCTTCTGCGGGTTGGCACTATTGACACACGCCTTGGAAATAATTTTTCAGGTATATGAATTTCCTCATGAAGTTTTCCATCAACGTCAGAGCAGTCTGCTCAATGTACTGCAACGTTTGGTTGTGGTTTATAGAATACGAGACATTACCGCACAAACAAACTTGCTGGCAACTTAGAATTCTGACGTAATTTGACTCAAAGATGACATAAAGAATGTTCTAGCATTCTATTGTGGGCAGCCGCCTCGATATTTTATTTTTATTTTATTTTACAATATAATTATAATAAAAATTGTATTGATTCTAAGTAAAGTGAAAATACACTTAGGTCTTTACCTATGAAATTGCCGTTTTTCACGAAATAAATGAAGCGTAATTTTTTTATATAGTTTTTATTTCTATTAATCAAAATAATCACCCATGCAATCAATGCATCTTTGCCAACGCATTGGTAGCTTATTGATGCCTTTCTTGAAGAAATCAGCTGGACGGGAGGCAACAAATTCTTCAAAGGCATTTTGTACTGCCTCTCGGGTATTGAATTTTTTTCCCGCCAAGAAGTTATCCAAATTCTGGAAAAAGTAGAAGTCTGTAGGCGCAAGGTCTGGTGAGTACGGCGGATGACGGAGAACTTCCAACCCCAACTCTTGTAGCTTGGAGACCGTCTGCTGTGCAGTATGAGGTCGCGCGTTGTCGTGCAGGAGCAGTGGAGCCGAACGATTGACCAAAGCTGGTTGGAGACGTGCGAGCTTCTCCATCATTGTGTTCAGTTCTTCACAGTACACATCTGCAGTAATGCTTGTCCCGTTTGGCAAGAAGCTGTGATGAATTACACCCGCGTTAGACCACCAAACAGTGACCATCACTTTTCTAGGGGTAAGTTTTCGTTTAGGGCATTGTTTGGGTGCTGAACCAGGGTCCAACCAACTTGCTGAGCGCTTACGATTGTCAAACAGGATCCATTTCTCGTCACAAGTAACAATGCGGTTCAGAATTCCTTCATTTGTATGCCTGCTGAGCAGTGCAAGGCACGTCTCCACGCGTACTTCGCGCTGGCGGTCATTGAGTTCGTGGGGTACCCATTTGTCAAGCTTTTTTACCTTGCCAATTTGACGCAAATGGACCAATATTGTTTTGATGCTAACGTCGAAAGCTGCTGCAAATTCAGCCGTGGATTGAGTTTCATCAGCTTCCACAATTGCCTTTAATTCGTCATTGTCGACCAAAGTTTTCGGACGACCACGGGGTTCATTTTTCAAGTCAAAATTTCCAGAACGGAAGCGGGTTAACCAATAACGGGTGGTGCGTTCGTTTGTAGTGTTCGCTCCGTAAACGTCGTTGATGTTGCGTGCCGCTTGTGCCGCTTTGCTGCCACGACGGTACTCATACTCCATAATTACTCGAATTTTTAACTTTTCCATGATGACGAAAAATGTTCGAATGCGTTGAAAACAAAACAGTCACTATTAAACAAATGACGATTTTAGAAAAAGAATTCCATGTTTGTCAAATAAAATTAATTTGAAATTAGAATTATCAGTCAAAAAAAAAAATATATATTTTCATTTGAAATGGCCAGTACGGCAAAACGGCAGTTTCATAGGTAAAGACCTATTATTAAATTAGGAATAAAAGTATTTATCTTTTCGCAGTTAAAGCCCTCCTGTAGGTTTTATATATTGCCAGTGGGTCCCGGACCATTGCGGTACCTACTTGAGTTGACAATCCCATTGGAACATTTGGCAGCGACCGAGGGTCGACTCCGGAACTATACGATCTGTTATATACATACAATGTTCTTAGAAAAGCTGATGAAATGTAAAGTCAGCATTCTGCTGACTTAGGCTAGTCTAAACATCCTCCTCAACCTAATGTATTTTAAAATAACAAAAGTTAGTTCAGCTCGGGATTCCATTCATGTAACATCGTTTTAATTCATTATTTTATTTTATTTTATTTCTAATTCTATATTGTGAAAGTGTACCTAGTTCCTTTCAGTTAATAAAAATAATCTTTTTTTAAAAAGTGTTTTACCAAACCCCGTCTAACATTTGGTGGCAGCGTAAAGGGGATCAGTTAAGATCTCGGGTACCTATCCTGAAATCAGTGCAAGTGAATGTGTCTAAAGTGTTACAAATTGTGTATAATTATCCAAGAATCCCAGTTGATACTCCGGTTGTAAGCATCAATCACCCAACCGTAATCCAGGTAGTGAGTTTGCGCTGTCTGTGCAGACTCGCTCCAGCATCCAGCCCATTGGTCCACTGTACCGTAAGCGGTACCAGGCAACAGCGCTTTCTGCGTGTCCCACGGGAATCCTGGCTATCCAGTACCGATCAATTGAAGGCATATATCCTACATCTAATTCTACTGTTCAAATGTATCCTGTTATCCTGTAAGTCAAGATTTATCCTATTATTCTATTCGAAAGACTATTTCTACAATTTATTCAAGAAACTATTTTTCTATCGTCTAACATTTAGTGGAACCGTTCTAAGGTTCAAATCTATAAATAGAATCCATCAGTGAAGTTACAAAGTGTTCCTTTATTTCGATAAGCTACAATCAACAACGGCTATTGTTCAACGCCGGAAGCTAATCACTAATTTCGTAGAATCGAAATAATTCCTAGCTATAAGTTTGCGTCGTGACTTTTATTTTACATTTTTATTTTTTACATTGTATATTGTTGTGTTGTGTTCCTTTACAGATTTTATTTCTTAACATTATTTTATCCAGATTTATTTGATATATTGACTTTTTAATTCTTTTGTTGCGCTTATACAAAAACTAATCCTTAATATTATATTTACATACAAACCTAACTTCAAATCTTATTAATTCTAATCGTTTTAAATAATCATATCCACAATGTCGACTAAAGAAGCAAAAGAAATAGATTTAAACATTTTAATTAAATTCATTAACAAATTCGACGGCAACAGAGAAAAATTAAATGCATACATAAATAATTGCCGTAATGCCATTAATCTTGCTAGTATTCAACAACAAGACATCCTTTTAAAGTACATAATTAGTCAACTCGAAGGTCCTGCCGAAAGTGCATGTTCCATAAAAGAGTTTGAAACGTGGTTCCAATTAGAAGAATTCTTAAAAGCACAGTTTGGAGATAAGAAACATTACGCCGCATTATTATCCGATCTTCAAGACTGTAGACAATCAAACAGTGAAACGGTAAACCAATTTTCCTTACGTATAGAGTCATGTTTATCGAAATTGCTTACCGAAATTAATATATCCATTCCGACTAAGAAAAAGGCCGAATTAGCAGGTCGAGTCGCTGCTATGCAGGACCTAGCCTTACATACTTTCGTGATAGGTTTAAATCCAAAACTCTCGACTGTTGTCCGGTGTCGTGATCCAGAAACCCTTAATGATGCAATTAATTTCGCGGTATCAGAAGAAAAAATTTTACAAGCTACTCTTAGGCGTACACCGTCTTCATTTAATAGTACCAATACGAATTCCATACATCAGCGTGCACCTCCGCGTCAATTCCAATTACATAAAAGTTTCCAGCAACAAAGTTCTAATTTTAATAGACCTCAAAACCAGGCAGTACCTCATTCTTCTCCTAATTTCCCTTTGTTCTGTAGGTATTGCAAGAATCCAGGTCATACTATTAATAACTGCTCAAAAAGAGAATTTAATAACAAACGGTATGGCGTACCACAATTTCAACAACGCCAACCTTCTAATAATCCTAATAATCGCAAATGGCCAAATAAGCCTATTAATGCAGTTAATTTCTTAGAATCCGATATTCCTAATGAATCCGAATCTGAATATTTAAACGAACAAGCCGACCCGTCCAGTGCCGTGCGGGAAACATAATCGGTAAAGTCGGTACAACCAAAGTCCATTTTCCTATTTCTAATTCAAATCCTAGCGTTATCAAATCAAATTCTAATCCTATTTCTAACATAAGTTACACTTCTAAATCCAGTCAACCTATGCGACAGGGTAACCAGCCCCAAAATGAAAGGTTGCATATTTCTAAATCCAGTCAATCTACGCGACAGGGTAACCAGCCCCAAAATGAAAGATTGCATATTAATTCCAAATCCAGTCAACCTATGCGACAGGGTAACCAGCCCCAAAATGAAAGGTTGCATATTTCTAAATCCAGTCAATCTATGCGACAGGGTAACCAGCCCCAAAATGAAAGATTGCATATTAATTCTAAATCCAGTAAACCTATGCGTCAGGGTAACCAGCCCCAAAATGAAAGGTTGAATAAATTTAAATCCAGTCAATCCATGCGACAGGGTAACCAGCCCCAAAATGAAGGATTGCATATCTTGAAATCCGATCAATCTATGCAGCAGGGTAACCAGCCCCAAAACGAAAGATTGAATCCTATTTCTAATAATTCTAATTCCAAAGATGAAATACAAAAAACCTATAATATAACGACTAATCCATCAAAAAACTTCTTACCTTTTATTGAAGTACATACCTCGTTGTCTTCCAAAGCAATTAATCTCCTTGTTGATAGTGGAGCATCAATAAGTTTAATAAAAGAAAAATCCTTAATGAATTTATCCAATATTTCAAAAGAGATAGTCTCTTTCAGTGGTTTAGGCAATTCAAATCAACCTATGCATTCATTAGGTTGTATTACTGTTGAATTTAATTCTTTAAATCATAAATTCCATGTAGTTCCTGATTTAGACTTTCCTTATGATGGTATTTTAGGCAACGATTTCCTTTCGAATTTTAATTGTAAAATTGATTACCACAAAAATTTCCTCATTATAAACAATCTTAAACTTAATTTAAAATTCAATGATCCAGTTTACACAATTCCTCCTCGTACAGAAACCATCATCGAATGTTCCGTTTCTAATCCAGAAGTCCAAGAAGGACTTATCCTTGACCAGAATCCTATCGATTCACTTTTAATAGCAAACTGTGTTGTAAAAGTAAAATCTAATTCTAGAATAAATATTTCTGTCGTAAACATTTCCGAATCCCAATTATGTGTAAACTCAAATTTAAAACTTAATATATTACCTTTAGAAAAAAATCATGAACATACTATATTGTATACTACATCATTAAATAATACTGAATTAAATGCTATAAACAGGACTGAAGAAGTCCTTAAACTTTTAAGAGTCTCACATCTAAATAATGAAGAAACAAATGCTTTATCTGAACTCTGTGCTACTTATTCCGATATTTTTCATTTGCCAACTGACAAATTAAGTTTTACTGACATACTTCAACATGAAATTACTACAACTTCTTCTATTCCTATAACTACTAAGTCTTATAGATTTCCTGACGTGCATAAATCAGAAGTACAAACCCAAATAAATAAAATGCTTGATGAAGGTATCATAAAACCTTCTATATCTCCTTGGTCATCCCCAATATGGGTTGTACCAAAGAAACTCGATTCTTCCGGTCAGCGCAAATGGCGAGTAGTAATCGACTACCGAAAGCTCAATGACATAACCATAGGAGACTCTTACCCAATTCCAAATATTTCAGAGATACTAGATCAACTTGGAAAGAGTAAATATTTTACAACACTAGACTTGGCGTCTGGCTTTCATCAGATTAAAATGTCGCCGCAGGATGCACCAAAAACCGCATTTTCAGTACCGCAAGGACACTTTGAATTTACTCGCATGCCCTTCGGACTCAAAAACGCTCCTGCTACTTTCCAAAGAGTTATGAATTCTGCTCTTACTGGCCTCCAAGGCGTCCAGTGCTTTGTCTATCTTGATGACATTGTTATTTATTCTTTTGACCTCGAAAAACACATTAAAAACCTATCCAATGTCTTTGACAGACTTCGAACTTTTAACTTGAAACTTCAACCTGACAAGTGTGAGTTCCTCTGTAAGGAAGTCTCATATCTTGGTCATATTATTACAGATCAAGGTGTCAAACCAAATCCTGACAAGATTAAAGCCGTTCAACAATTTCCTATTCCTAAAAATCCAAAAGATATTAAATCCTTCCTTGGCTTAGTGTCCTATTACCGAAGATTCATCCCTGACTTTTCAAAAACTTCGAAACCACTTACTAACCTTCTTAAAAAAGATATTCCTTTTGTCTGGCAACACCAGCAACAGCTTGCTTTCGAAAACCTAAAAAATTCTCTTACCACTGCTCCTGTATTAGCCTATCCAGACTTTTCCAAACCTTTTCTCCTTACCTGTGATGCATCCAATTTTGCAATTTCTGCCATTCTTTCCCAAGGCCCTATTAATAATGATCGTCCAATCGCATATGCATCGCGTACATTAAATAAGGCAGAATCTAACTACAGTGTAACTGAAAAAGAATGCCTCGCTATTATCTTTGGAACTAAAGTATTCAGACCTTACCTCTATGGTCGCCGCTTCAAAATCATAACAGACCACAGACCTTTAAAGTGGCTATTCAATTGTAAAGAGCCTGGCTCCAAACTTGTTAGATGGAGACTAAAATTAGAAGAGTTTGACTATGAAGTTGAATATAAAAAAGGCAAAGTTAACAGTAACGCCGATTCCTTATCCCGATATCCTGTTAATCCAATTATAGAGAATAACCCAGATCCTCAACCTTCAACTTCCACTCACAATCCAAACTTAGGAAAAGAATCCGAAATCCCTTTAGATCTCTTTGAAGATCTTACTGAACTTGGCGCTCTAGATTTAAGCCCTCAACAAAATGTTGACTTCTATCCCTTAGGTTCTCCACCTGAACCAGAACCTTTTCAACAAACAATTAATCCAATAACTGATGAGATCTCTCCTAATCCCTCTGACTCTAGCAATACAAATATAACCAACCGAAATGTCGACTATTCAAACTTTTTAAAATCTTTCAACGACAAAAACAAAACTTTTACTACACAAATTATAGAACATAACGAGACATTACTTAAGAGCCCATCTAAAACCATTCTTATCCCTGTATCCATTGACTTCGACGACTCTAATCCTTATATTGAAGATATACTAGCCACTTCAGAAGATAGAAACAGCATAATTGACGGTGAACGTATCCTTCACCACTTTAAGAAAATCATTATCAAAGATAAAACTTACTATATCCTTTTTACTAAAGTCTATTATTTTGATAACTGTACTTATCCAGATTTATTCAAAACCATAAAATCTGCTCGAGATGACATTTTCCTCAACGGTAACATAAATGAAATCAGTATCTCAGATTTTAAAAACCAATTTGAACAACATTCTTTTACTAAAATATATGGCATGCTAATGTACCTTTTTGATAACTCAAATATTGTTGTTAACATTTATCACAATAGTATAATTTATCCCGTTCCTACCGAAATAGCCAAAATACTTAAAGAAAATCATGATATACCAATTGCTGGTCATTTAGGCTCTAATAGAATGACTAACAGAATTAAAGAAAGGTATTACTGGAAAAATATGCGCTCAGACATAGATGACTATATAAAAAATTGTAAATTGTGCCAAACAAATAAAGCTTTGAGAATGTCCAATAAATCTCCAATGCAAATCACTACTACTTCCAGTCGCCCTTTTGAGAGAATCAGTTTAGACATAGTTGGTCCTTTACCTGAAGCAGGACTTCAGAAATTAAAATTCATACTCACCCTTCAAGACGATCTAACTAAATTTTCAATTGCGTATCCCATTTCGAATGCTACTGCTGAAGAGTCTTGTGAGTGTTTAGTTCACTTCATTTCTCTATTTGGAATTCCAAAGTCTATACTTACAGACCAAGGAACCAATTTCACTGCCGAATTATTCAAAATGACTTGCCAATTTCTGAAAATAAAACAAATATGGTCCTCACCTTATCACCCCCAAACTCAAGGAGCCTTAGAGAGAAGTCATTCCACTCTCAAGGAATATTTAAAGTCTTACGTAAATGAGAACCAAACAAACTGGCATAAATTTGTTTATACCGCTATGCTTACCTATAACTCTTCTATACATACTACAACTAAATTTACGCCATATGAACTCATATTCGGCCATAAACCGTATCTTCCTGATTCAATCTTCGATTTACGATCCGATATCACCTATCCAGATTATATAAAAATGCTGCAACATCGTCTGAAATTATCTCAACAAAAGGCATTAGAAAATATAAATATTTCAAAAGAAAAATCAAAAACGTATTATGATAGACATTCCCGTGTAGTTAAATATAAAGTAGGCGAATACGTTTATTTAAAAAATCATCTGAGACTTCGTAAAGCTCTTTCTCCAATCTGGAAGGGTCCTTACAAAATTGTGAAAATCCACGGCAACAATACGTTGTCTCTTTTAATTAACCGCCGTCATGTTAAACATCATTATGATCAAATAAAACCGGCATATGACGTCAATGAATGAATTATCTGCACTTATATAATTTTAAGATTTTATTCTTTTACTTTTATTTACCTTTTTGCTTTGATATTATTTTTTCCTTTTACACATTTAAAAACCATATAGTTATTTTAAATCGTTATTGCAGAATGATCGTGGCGTATAGCGTCCTAGCTACTGCTTATGACACCCAATACATCAGTTACATCACCAGAAGCCCTGGCATGCTTTTTGATCCTGTCGGCACGGTCAAAGTTGTCAATGATATATTTCATGTAGTTATTCCTTTAGATATAACTCCTTTTAAACACCATGTTGATGATATCCAAAACATTTTTAACTCAATAAGAATGCAATGTCGAGATAGTGAAGATATAGACTACACCCTTTGTCAAAATATGTTGCAACCCTTAGAATCACTACATAACGATATCTCCCATGATTATAAGTCGATTTCTCACATCATTTCCGATAGTCCCAACAAGAGGTCCGCATGGTTTTCTGGTATCGGTACTATATTCAAACATATATTTGGTACATTGGATGAAGATGATGCACTAAATTATAATAACGCAATTCAAGTTTTATATAACAATGACAAAACGCTTGCCGAATCAATTAAAAAGAATATTATTATTTCCCAAACTGCAATTTATAATATGAACGACTCATTATTTGAAATTAACTTGAACCAAGCAAAACTTAATAATGTAATAGATGAAATATCCGGTAACCTGAGAAACATGACAAAAATTATTGAAACCGACAGTTTCAAAATCAAGCTTAACTACGTCATAAATGTATTGCAGTCACATCTTCTGACTCTTTCTTTCAAAACAGAAGATATTCTAAATTCAATACTTTTTGCAAAAACCAATATTTTACACCCTTCAATTTTATCCCCTAAACAACTGTATTATGATATTGTTAATAATTTTAAGTCGATCCCAAAATTTAGGGACTTTCCTATTAATTTAGAATTAAGTAACATACATATTTTAATGAATATGTCTAATCTAGTATGTTATTATTTAGATGATAAGTTAATATTTGTTGTTAAAATACCCCTTGTGGATGCCCAGAGCTATGACTTATATAACACTGTACCTTTACCTACTCCTCATAAATCTAATGATCCAAATTCATATGTAATGATTGAACCTTTTGAACAATACCTACTTCTTAATAGAGACAAGACATCCTATAGTTATCTAAAAGATTTAAGCTACTGTAAAACCATTTTATCGAATATTTACCTTTGCGAAATTTCTGATATGTATAATATTCCCAGTAACCCGGCTTGTGAAATAGATATAATTACCAAAGCCCTTACAGATATACCAACCACATGTAAGCATAAATTTATATATGGAGAGATAAATGTATGGCATAAATTAAACAATAATAAACTCATATTTGTTCAGTCGCATCAATCTAAACTCTCAATTGAATGTAATAATAGTATTGTATCCGAAACCATTATATCCGGTACAGGTGTATTAAGTGTCCCTGATAATTGTATAGCATATTTTAAAAATTTTAAATTTATTTCAAAAACGAATCCCAAATTAAATGTTCCAATTTTAATGTCCGATTTTAACATTGTCAATGATAGCTGCTGTAATTTAAATAATTTTAATAAACTTCAATATAAAGTTCCTAACTTGAAGATTAACAATGTAAACTTAAATCAACTTAAATATTTTAAAGCTAAGACAGATGACATTTTGAATAATGTAAATGTAATAGATCCACAAACATATTTGTATCATCCTAGCTTCCCCATTATTTCTTTAATTTCTTTAATTTCTATTATAAGCCTGACAATTGTATTGATATATTTTAAATATTGTAAACTAAATAAAAATGTAAAATCTGATAATGATTTAGAACAAATTGAGCTATCGGACAATCAACCTAAAATAAGAACAAATTAAATTGTATCTTGTAATTACAAAACTTACCTTTAAAGGGTAAGTTTCCTTTCAAACGGGGGGCTGTTATATACATACAATGTTCTTAGAAAAGCTGATGAAATGTAAAGTCAGCATTCTGCTGACTTAGGCTAGTCTAAACATCCTCCTCAACCTAATGTATTTTAAAATAACAAAAGTTAGTTCAGCTCGGGATTCCATTCATGTAACATCGTTTTAATTCATTATTTTATTTTATTTTATTTCTAATTCTATATTGTGAAAGTGTACCTAGTTCCTTTCAGTTAATAAAAATAATCTTTTTTTAAAAAGTGTTTTACCAAACCCCGTCTAACAGATCGATCAACTAACCACTGGTAGCCACTAAGAGCGTGTTGCCAGTTTGTAGTCAATATGGTAAGGATTATACGGTAATACACTCCTCGGAAACCGTATATTAATCTTGAATGAAATTTTCATATCCTTTGTGCTCTTCAGTATCTCTGAGAATATTTAGTTATTCAAAACTTCACGATTATCGGTGGAGTCGTTAAGGCGAAATAAGGAAATCAATAAAAAAATAAATTATTTTCGCATTTATAATATTAGTTAGGATGATTTCAAAATATTAATACATTACAAAGTTTGCCTTTGGTGTAGCTGAGGCCCACTTCTGAGTGCCACTTTCAGACTTCGCGCTTATAAGCGAATTCGCCTCAAGTGTCGACTTGGGAAAAATCACTACTTTGGCTCGCAAACTACGAGCCGCAAAGGGTGACTTCCAGGAGACGTGCTTCGTCGCGATCGTACACGCCAACGTCCGAAAATTCAATAAATTAAACTTTTTAATGGCGTCTTCTAGATTAAAACTTCGGTCCCTTACTATCGGCTACTTCAACGCCGATGGTCTTAAAAATGTGTATCATGAAATTCATAAACTCCTTCGAGAATTCCAAATCGACATCTTACTGGTGCAGGAAACCTTTTTGAAACCTAGTCACAAGGACCCGAAAATAGCGAACTACAACATCGTTCGTAACGATAGGCTTACCGCCGATAAAGGCGGTAACCTCATCTATTAAAAAAGGTCACTACACTGTATACCTGTTGATCCCCCACAGCTCGAGAATATCGAAGTTTCCTGTTGTAGAATAGCGATGAGCGGCCATCAGCCAATCACGCTGGCACCCATCTACCAACCACCAGATAAAGCTATACTTCAAAGTGACCTCCAGTCGCTAATCGATATGAGTGCCAGCGTAATATTTGCTGGTGACTTTAACTCGAAACATTCATGTTGGTAGTCCGTAGTTACTCACTATCCCTATAACACAAATCATCGCCCCGATATTCTCGATATAGCAATCCTACAAAGTGTTAACTTAACGGTACACTCAGTAGAAGTCATCCACCAACTTACTTCGAATCACCGACCGGTAGTCATGCAGCTAGGTATCCTAAGTGACCCCGGTCCTCAAACGAGGACACACATTGATTGGGCCAAACTAACGGAAGCCCTTAAGGCAACCGACAGCCCCGACCTGAACACCATTCCCGATTCATTGTCATTTCACCAACCACCTTCGAACTGCTATCATTGCATCTTCCAGGTCGGCTCCGGTGGCGAATGATCGCCGCTGGATAATGCCTGAGGATGTGAGGGAATTGTCGAGAGCAAAGAACGCAGCTATCCAGGCGTACTATTACGCTCCGACCAAGGCAAACCGCATCCGTATGAGGGCCCTACAGCGAGATGTTATATCTCGCATACGCGAATTGCGGTCTAACAACTGGGTCGCGCTTCTTGAAGAGATTTCGCGTTCACATCTGGTTTACTGGAGCTTGGCGAAGTCTCTCAAGATGGACTCTACCGCGTCATCGATGCCTCCGCTCCTTAGGCCTCCGCCCATGACTCCCGCCTTTGATGACTCCGAAAAAGTTGAAACCCTAGCCGATAGCTTAGCCCAACAATGTACACCAAGTACAGAAAGCACCAACGCCCTCCACAAAGAAACTGTGAATAGCACAGTAGAAACTATATGCGGCTACCCACTGACAGACACCCTGCAACCGGTAAGGTGGAAGAGGTACAGACAATAATTAAAAACTTAAAACCGTGGAAAGCTCCAGGTGCAGACGAAATACCAAACAGGGTTCTGAAAGCTCTCCCACTCGCACTCATACAACTGTTAATAGTTATTTTCAATAACTTACTAACAAACTGGTCCTTTCCGCAAACGTGGAAGAAAGCGATTGTCATAGGTATTAGGAAACCCGGAAAACCGGCTAATCTGCCTACAAGCTACGGTCCTATTATATAGCTTACTTAGCGCGATAGGCAAATGATGCAAAAGGATCATTTTGAACAGGTTTCGAGAGGTCATCCATTCGAAGCACCTGTTACCGGATGAACAGCTCGGCTTTAGGTCCCGTCATTCCTGCGTCCAACAGGTGCACCACATCTTGGAGCACACCTCGGAGCAAAGGAACGTAGGTCAAAAACCGATAGGCACGGGTGCGCTTTTCTTTGACGTGGCTAAAGCCTTCGACATGGTCTGGCACAACGGCTTATTATATACGCTCTTTGAACTAGACGTGCCAGACAGCCTCGTGCACATTATACGAGACTTTCTCCACTGTCGAACCTTTCGCTACAGATTGGAAGGTGCACTCTCCAATCCCCGTCCTGTATTAGCCGGTGTCCCACAAGGCTCCGTGCTTTCTCCACCTTTGTTTTCACTATACACTAGTCACATACCAAGGACGGAGAAAGTAGACCTAGTGCTCTTTGAGGACGACACCGCGCTATACACATCTGATAGGAATCTACGAAGGTTAACTAGAATACTTCAATCCGCAGCCAACGCATTAGGCGCTTGGTTTAGGAAATGGAGAATAGAAGTCAACCCAGAAAAAAGTGCAGCAGTGTACTTCTCTCTCTCAACTTGCTCTAGGACAACCTCTAGAAAACCCTCCAAAAGTTAGATCAGATCACCCCGTTTGGTACTCCGATCCCATGGGCAAAAAAAGTCCAATATTTCGGAGTCACTTTAGACAGTAGACTAACATTCGCGGATCACAAAAAACGCGTCCGGGACCGAGCCACCTTCGTCATGGGTAGGTTGCACCCTCTAATTTGCAAGAAGAGTGAAATGTCGCTTAGAAATAAACTTACACTTTACAAAACTTGTATCCGCCCCATCATGACATATGTCAGTCTGGCTTTCGCTCACGCCAGCAAATCGAACCTCAATCACTTGCAGGTTATTCAAAATAGGTTCTTACGCAAATGCGTC
The DNA here is from genome assembly GCA_923062675.1 of Marasmarcha lunaedactyla. Classification (NCBI taxonomy): domain Eukaryota; kingdom Metazoa; phylum Arthropoda; class Insecta; order Lepidoptera; family Pterophoridae; genus Marasmarcha; species Marasmarcha lunaedactyla. The sequence continues at coordinate 23,652,733 of OV281353.1, forward strand.
GGGGCCCCGCCCAATGTCTGCATTTTAGATCTGCACAAGGATCTCGAGCTGCCCACCATTGCCGCATTCATGAAGTTAGCGTCTAGACGCCACTTCGATAATGCTTCCCACCATCCCAACCCGCTGGTCAATAAGTCATCTGAATACACAGCCGACCCAGACGCGGTGTTTAGGATAGGCGTCCGCGTAACGCCTTAACAGATCCCGACGATGATATTACAACAAGGAACGCAAGTGTTGCAGTTAGAAATAGGACAACAGGCATTCGAATCGCCTAACCCACCGGGGGGCCAGCCTAATGCGTCGTACGCATTCCTACTGAGTTTTTTGCTGGTTCTTTGGCAGTAGATGATCCTTCCGAACCAGTGGTAGTTTCAATATTCGACGTCCTAAGCCGAGGTCCGTGCCCTCTCGGGTGCCCTTAGGCGTGTCGTATGTAGGAGTAGTTTAAGTTCCAGCTAGGCGCCGTCAGCGCTAGGCTACAAATTCCGGTGACTCAAACTCACATACATTGTCAGTACCGCTTTTATTTTCGCAGAGCATTCACGTATGTCAAATTGAATATGTGGGTTTGACTGTTTGAATGTTGGATAATCGAAATGCAATCATAAGATTTATATATAATTTAGGAATGAAAAGTCAAAATTATAACCTAACCTCAAAAAACACGTGAAACAAGGACGTCAAAACATTGTTAACTTAAGAGGAAGAATACGGTTAGAGGGTTAAACGTTCATAGGATGATCACATGAAGCTATTGAAGTTAAAAAACACCCTAATTTCAATCGTGAAGATGGCTGGAAGCTTTCTTCAACATAGAATCTAATACTTAAAAACATTAAATCCAACATCTACCAAGCTGCAAGACCAAAAACTCAAGACACTGTCAGCTCATTCTATGTTAATTATGAACTCTACGCTCGTAAATTGAAAAATAGGAGGAGATGATTGATAGCTTTAATATCTGGAAAATAGAGGATTGTCACTTAGTCTCTCGTGACCACGGTGCCTTAAAAGACAATTGACATAAGGGCTCATTGAAATGGCGGCTCAATGTCTTTGAAGCTTGACAGATTGACAATATGTGATTTTCTAGATGTCGATGAAAAAATAAATGGCCTTGATATTAGAAATAGATTTTATTATATTCCTTTATTCCTGCCTTTATTATATTTCTAAGTATCCCCAAAACTATCTCAATATTTGAGCTTGGTAAATACGTGTCTAATATTGACCTTTAAACTTAATATGATTACAATTTTTAAATATTACAGGGTACCCAGTCTGCCATTCGCCTTTAAAAGGCCTCTGGGCCATAAATAAACTGTCGATTTTGAAAAAAAAAACCACTTCTGAGTTTTTATCTAGATGACAAAGCAGAGCAGTCAAATTAAAATTACACCAAGAGAATATAAAACCGGCACAATCATAAATAGTCATCAAGACCTAAAACTGTTCAATATTACAAATAAATACCAAATATAGTTCTTTCATTCCGTGATATTAACATTTTGAATATAATTTTAATTTAAATGAGTTGACGTAATAACTCACAAGTTTTTTTACAACAGTACTTTTCTACAGTAGTATGGGTACTAGAAGCCACGACACCGTTATATATTCTCTCTCGCGAAATAGTTGTTTTTGCTTATTTACTAATGTTAATAGTTTAATGGATAAAATAACCATCATGCTTTAATTATATAGTAAAATGTCGTACGTAAAATGAGTCTTCCTCTAATCATGGGAAAGTTAAGTTCATAAAAGAGTTCAAACTTTTGGCGCCGCACTTGTATCACTAACAGGTACACACCGGGTCGCGCCGCGATGCATACTGGCACGTATACGCTTGCCGCATCGAGTCGCGTCGCGTTTGTCGCTGACTACGTTAGTAATACTAAGGAGTATTTCAATGATTTTTTACTTTTTTTCTTCGTGTTTATTGAGTCGCAGTTTTTCCTATCAAAACTAAATAATACACAATGTTTGTATAATTGTGATGTTCTATTAGAAAATTGTCCTCTTCGAACGAAGTTGTTTATTTATTACATTCTGGACTTCTATCATACAAGTGTTTGTGTTTGAGAAATTGACTCGTGTGGCAAATGGAGAACATTTGAGAAGTTTACTTCCGTCGTACTCTAGCGACATTATCTCAATAAAGCGATCATATTTCTCTTTTAGATAGTTGTTTACAGTTTGTCAAGTGACTTACGTAAAGTTAGGCTTTCTTGGTATTTGCAGCCACCTGAGTTTATGACAGTTTTTACTATAAGCACCATTTAATAGAAATATGATTTTGATTTGATTTTGCTTTGATTTAATACACAAGATAAAGTTGAAAATCGGGTAAGTTTGAATTAGGCTAATTTTAATGAACTTAGGCTTGTATAAGGTGAAAAAGAAAAAATATATTAGTTTCATGGTTATATTATCAAACAAGCAATTTTTTAAGATGATGTGCAGTATCATCGCCATACATTTTTTTCACAGCAATCAGTTAAACTTTAGTCAGGTTTTTCGCAATTAAATGAAATAAAATAATTCAACCCTTTTTCTTAGCATAGTGTGCTAGCTTCCGTCAAAATTATTACTAGATTGTCTCAAATAGCTAATAACGATAGTATTGGTAAAAAAAAACCGTGAGTTAAAATAATATGTATTGCAGCTGTAGGCAAAAAAAGACCTGAAAGTGAGAATTTCATAAAAAATCACAAAAGTGGCAATATCTTAAAAACGAGAAAACTTTACTAGAGGCATGTTGGCGTTATCTAATAAACGTCCATCGGCAGAAGAAACGAACACTTTTTCGTCAGAAAAAATGGTTCTACTAAAATTGCAGTTTATATATTGCCGAGCAAGCTGCAGTCGCTGCTGTTTATGACGATCAGATAAGAATGGTTTCTTAAATCTATTTCTCCGTTATCTTGTATCCGTAGCACAAATTCTTAAAGAAATTTAATTTCGGCTGGATAAAGGAGGGTTTTTAACTCAATATTGCGGTCACTGATTAGATCAGTTCCAGTTCAGCTGCTCAGTTGATCGCAACGTTGTGTCGTTTGTTAGCTCGGATTTATTTGTTTCTATTATACGGCCTATTTGAGTGAGAACGCTGATAATCGGTCCCTCCTGTTCTATCTGCAGTGGTATGACATTGCCTGCGGCGGCCATTTTGTACCGAACTCAACATCTCGTATTCTGTTGTGTTGCCATAGAGAGGGTGCAGTGTGTGTGAGTGATATTAAGTGTTTTTGCTGCCACAAATTTTAACAGAAAAACGAAAAATTACGATTGCTACTGTGGTGAGGATCGAACTCACGTTTTCTGGTCCCATTATCAAACACTTAGCCGCTCGACCACAAGGTTCGTGTGAGCATTAGCTGAAATAGAGCACTTAATCTGGTATTGTGACACATTAATATAAAAGAGCGAGCGGAAAGAAGTTGCTTGAGGTAGAGTTGTAAAAAAAAAAAAAAAAGCAAATATATTGATAAATCTTAGGAGTGAATGATTGCAACATAAACATATATATTTTTATAATTAAGTAAATTTATTTTGCGCTAAATCAAAATGTTTACCTGCGCCAGCTGTGGTTTGGAACACACTGAAGGGCCCGTTTGCAGTATCTGCAAGCAACACTATGATTTCCAATGTTCTGGTGAGAGACTTGGAGACACAAGGAAAAATTGCTGGAGATGTCCTAAATGTAAATCTAGCCCCTTACCTTCTCCTGTAGCAATTTCGCCCCTGCTACTGCAATTGGAAAAAATTCAAGAACAACTCAACATGGTTTCTGTACAGCTGGCGCCTCTAGCATCGTTATTAGAAGACGTGAAGTTAATTAAAAAGGAAATCAGCCACCTTAAAGAGTCTCTTGAGATGGCACATCAGTTGGTTAATAACTTTTCAGGAACATGTAAAGCCTTAGATTCTCGGCTTACTAAAATAGAAAAAGTTGCTCTTGAGGTACCTGTTCTCAAAGCTGAAATAGTCAAGCTTCATCAGGAAATGGAGGATACAGACCAGTGGGCAAGAGCGAATAACGCTGAAATTAAAGGTATACCTATGAAAAATAACGAAAATTTGTATGATATAGCTCAAAAAATTGGTCAACTATGTAATGTTACTGTTAAAAGGAAGATATTAACTATATTGCACGGCTTCCAACTCGTTTGTCAAAAGTCGAGAAACCAATTCTAATATCATTCAACAACCGTTACTTAAAAGAAAACCTAATTGCGATGTCTCGTAAAAGCAAGACGCTTAACTTGGCCAACCTAGGATTTACCGGAGACTCACAAATATATGTAAATGATCACTTGACCCAACGGAATAAGACTCTTCTAAGCAAAGCAAGATCATTGGCAAAAGAAAAAAACTTTAAATACATCTGGGTAAAGCATTGTAAAATAATGGCTAGGAGGTCTGACAACTCTCCAGTATTTTTTATAAAAAGCGAAAACGACCTATCCAAAATAGTGTAGAGCTTTGCTTCAAATTATTCGAACTTTCATTTATGTTGCTTAATGTTTACTCATACAAGGTACAGCTTTATTTTAAACTATTTTTAATTTCATACTGTTTTGATATTTTACTTAATCAAATAATCCTGGGAACCTCAGAAAAGCCTAATATCATTTTGAATATTTGCGTAAATTTTTTTAAAGTAAATTTATTTTTTCTCCTTTTGTCTTTAAATAGCGTTCCACCTGTGACAGGTCTGCCGATGTATTTGTATGCTGGTATTGTGAGCCTCTTAATATGTTTTTATTTAATTATTTACTATGTTTCAAATCACTTCAGTTTTTGTAACAAGTGCTTACTCAATGGATAATGACAAAGTTTTAAACATTTATTATCAAAATACAAGAGGGCTACGCACAAAAACTCACGTATTCAAAAGAAATTTATTGATGCATTCATATGACGTGGTTGCTTTGACGGAAACTTGGCTGTTAAACGGCATAGATAACGGGGAACTTTTTGATGATAGGTATGTGGTCTGGAGAAGGGACCGAAACTACCAGTCCACACAGGAAAGGTTTGGTGGCGGTGTTTTAATAGCGGTTCGTCGAGAGTTCATGGCAATTAATCGCCTAGAATGGTCGTCAAAGGCTGAAGACATCTGGGTCACAATTACATTGACTGATAACCACGCTACTGCTGTAAAAATACATTTTTGTTCTATTTATCTGTGCAATGAAAAGTTTGGTAATTCCTTTAATTCACAACTTTCGAACTTTACTAATAAACTAGCTTTAACAGTGAACTCCCAGCCTAATGATATTTTTGTTATTATGGGAGATTTTAATATGAGTAACATTCAGTGGAATCCTACTTCCGACTCCACTTCTGGATATTCGGGAGTCATGGGAGAATTTCAATATACATTTGTTGATACATTGTCTGAATGCAACCTTACACAATTTAATTTTTGCCGTAACACTCACGGTAGACTTTTAGACTTAATATTAAGTAATGTTGATGTCCAGGTGTCTTCATCCGATGATCCCCTTGTACCCGAAGATCTCCATCACAAGTCGTTAAATATAACAATAGACTTAGCGTTTACAAAGCCTATGGAGGATAATACTCGTTACAAGCACCACTTTGAGTCAGCAAATTATGACAGCATTAAGTCTTCGTTGGGTAAAGTAAACTGGGATGACTGTCTACAAAAGATACCGCTTGAACAAGCCGTAGATAATTTTTATAATTATTTACATGATGTAATAAAAAAATTTGTACCTAAAAAGTTATTGTCTAGCGCTAGATATCCACCGTGGTACAATTCTTCGTTAAAGCATCTTCTCAGAGAAAAGTATAAGTTCTTAAAAAAGTATCGTACGTACGGCAATGTTTCAGATTACAATACATTTTCACTCTTACGTCTAAGAGCTAAAAACCTAGAGGTCAAATGTTATACTGCTTACATAAAAAAATGTGAGGAATCTATAGAAAAAAATCCCAAACTATTTTGGTCGTTCATCAAATATAACAAAAACAATCACAACACTATTCCCTCATCTCTGTCATATGAAGGAGAGGTCGCAGAATCTGGACAAGATGCTTGCCGTCTTTTCGCGCGGTATTTCCAATCAAATTTTCAAACATCAAATAGCTCCTCGAGAGATTCAAATGATTCAATTGATCAATGTTCAAATTATGCCAACACTATCAGTAGTATAGAAATAACCCACGAAAACACACTAAAAGAACTTCAATCACTGGATCTTTCGAAGGGAGCAGGGCCTGATCGAATACCGCCATTATTTATAGTTCGATGTTCAGAATCTTTGACTAAACCAGTAACTATATTATTTAAACGTTCTATAAATGAAGGTATTGTTCCTATGATTTGGAAATCGGCTTTTATAACACCAATTCATAAAGGAGGAAGAAGAAATGATGTTTGTAACTATAGGCCGATCTCTAAATTATGTATATTTGCAAAGGTATTTGAACGCTTAATATACACCCAAGTTTACAGTAACCTAAAGCCTTACTTCATCTCTGAGCAGCACGGTTTTCTTGAACGGCGATCTACAACATCTAATCTTTTATCGTTTATCGATTACACAACGGTCAACATGGACTCTGGAGGCCAAGTGGATACCATTTTTACGGACTACGCGAAGTGTTTTGACCGCATTGACCATAGCGTATTACTTCAAAAACTATTGAAGGCGGGAATTCACGGCAGTCTGTTCAGATGGTTTAAGTCCTACATTGAGAACAGGTCCCAGGCCGTAGTGTTGAATGGTTTTGCATCCGCATATAACTATGTGCCTTCTGGTGTCCCACAGGGATCCTTGCTGGGCCCTCTTTTATTTAATATATTTATAAACGACATTTCCAACTGTTTTATATATTCAAAATTTGTGTTATATGCGGATGATATGAAAATCTTTAAGAGTGTTGCGGATCGCCGGGACTGTACATTGTTGCAGGAGGATTTAATTAGGTTTGAACAATACTGCAATATTAACAGACTTGATATTAATGTTTCAAAGTGTTATGTGGTCAGGTTTACTAGGAAGAAAATCCCGTTACGTTTCGAGTATTTACTGAAAGGCAAAGTTCTTAAAATGTCTAATGAAATACGCGACTTGGGTATTGTTCACGATTGCAAATTAATTTATGATAGACATATTGATGATATTGCTAATCGGGCTAATAGGGCATTAGGATTTATCTTACGCTCTAGTTCCCAATTTAATAGCATAAAAGTTATAAAAATTCTTTACTGTGCGTATGTGCGTAGTATCCTTGAATATTGCTCACAAGTTTGGAGTCCATTGTATGACATTTACATCGGCAGGCTTGAAACCATACAGCGTAAATTTATGAGACATCTTCAATTCAAAAGTAGAGTCCAAGATGTATGCTACGAGTCCAGATGTAGGCGTTATCACATTTTACCCCTCTACGTAAGACGCCAAATCGCGGATATTGTCACGGTTATCAAGATTGCACAATGTAAGATTGATTCTCCTTACCTCCTTGCCCAATTGGGCCTGAAGGTCCCAACAAGGTCATCCCGACAACATATTACTCTGCATGTTCCTCATAGCTGTACTAATTATCGGCAAAATTCATTTTTTGTAAGGGCCTCTAATTTGATAAATAAAATAAATTTACCAGAGATTGACATCTTTAATTCTTCCGTAGAAAGAGTCAGGCTTAAAATTACTAATCAATGGTTTGATAACGTTCCCTGATCCATTTGATTGAGTTTTTAATTGGTTTTTGTTTTGTAATATTTGTGTATTTGTGTTTTTTGTTTTATTTTGTGTGTATTATATATGTACCTAGCTCTATCTCAAGTTATACAGTTTACGATATGTGAAAACTAATAATTGGTGTCTAGTTAATTTTCTAGTATTAAGCTAGCTATAAGAACACTGTATGTTTTCCAAATAATTAAAAATAAAAATAAAATAAAAAATAAAATAGTCATTAAAATGTTGAAAGTTATTTAAACATAATACATACGTTGATTCATATTTCATTTGCAATATCCGTAACAGAGTGTCCCTGTTCTTTTAAAACAATTAAAATAAACAATTAAAAAAAGAAGGTTACCACTGCTACTTACATCATATAATTTTGAAGGTAGACAGAAAAAACAAATAACCGAACACCAACCAACAACACCGCACCAACAAAAATGAATGTTTACATTTAATTGCAATCTACATTGTGTACATATTTTTGAAATGATACATATCAAAATAGTAAAAACTGCTGCAGAACTTATTATTGAAAAAAAGCTATTGGGTATACATTGCTTTGAAACTGCATTGTATACATGTTATAGAAATTGACGCATATACATAAATAAAACTTTACGAATGTGTAGTATTCACTGGTGTTGCTTCGTTTACTTTACAGAGAAGAAACAGTATACCTAATTTAGACCTAGCTTGCTGGTTACATTATTTTGAGGTAAACTTGAGACACTTCTTTTTGAAATATCTAATATTTACATTTGTTTGGAAATTTGTCAACGTTTACTTATCAATGCACGTGACGGTACATACTCTTCGGCTTCTACCCCAGGCGACTTAAAACAGTCGCGGTATTCTTTGATGTAGCCAGGGATTTCGATAAATTCTGGCACCAGGGTCTTATTTTTAAGCTTTACAACACAGGCTTACCCGATCGACTAGTCAAACTAGTCGGCACCTTTCTTAAGAATCACACCTTTCGTTTCAAACACGAGGGTACGCTGGATGTACGTATCGGATGAGTAGATATCTCGTGGATAGACGTGTAACACCTTCGTCTTCATCGTCACTTTCCATCAGGTGAGATATATGACAAACGTCTAATCCTTTTTCTAAAAAAAAAAAAACAAAATGATTGCTCCCACCCTGTATGAAAAATCAAACATCGCACTAAAACCGAAACAGGCAACATGATTCGCAGATAAAATCCGCTTCACTCAACTACGGGAAATCTTATTCACACACACACACACACACCCACATACACACAAATACACTGACAACATGCAACAAAGTCACACTGTAACATGCTTCTGTTTCAGACAAATAAGCCGATACGCGAAGAGGGTGGTTCCGATTTGAGATAACGTATTCTGAAACTTAATTTGTTATTTGCTAATCATGGTACAAAATCATTTATCCAAATACTAATAATTTTTATAGGCCTTAAACTAGTATTGAGCCTGATCCACTTATTAAAAAAAAAATATTTCGGATTTCGTGTATTGGACTTTGGTACGATGTTTAGTCAGAGCAGACACTCAAGAACCTGCCATTGTTTGCCTTGGCGGTTAGAACAGGGACAGGTCTGGTGATTGCGAATTCTTTTTTCCATTTTCAAATTGATGATGGTGCTTTAGGATGACATAAGTAGAAGTATAGTCTAAATCAGAATTACTCGACAATTTCTACTTAGTGGAATTTCCAATATTATATTTATTGAGATCAAATCGCGACCCTAAATTCAAGGATCGTAATGGAACAAACCCTCACAGTGATCACTGGGAAGTGTTTGCGTAGAAGATTAATGGCAGAGTATTATTCTGACTGAACCTTCAAATGTATTATTACATTGATTCTTATAGTCGTTCAGAAAAACATCCACTTTATTACTTAATGAAAGGTAAACCTAGTAATAGGAAGAAATTGCCTGAATATATAACCAGGCTTAGTAAAAAAAACTAATGAAATAATTCTCATTATAATTGACTGATAGTTGAACTTGGTTTTACATTTAACAAAAAAATTAATCGCATTTGAGTAATAAATAACTTTTTTTCTGGCAATTTTTCTCAAAATATTGAATTTGGCTGAGACATGAAAGACATTCTCTGAAATCCCATATATATATCGAACGCAGAAAGAGATGATACAAAGCGCTTTCTTAGACATGTTCAATTCAAATCGGCCAGATATGATTTATATCAGGTTGCAAACACCACCACATTGTTACTCTATTTCTAAGAAAACAAAGTTGGAATACAAAGTTGGTTGACAAAGTCGACACACCGGATCTTTTAAAATTACCGCTACGTTCACATGATAACGCATACAGGCAACCCGAGCTTCTCTATGTCCCCACCGCCACATCTCAATACCGGCAGATCTCCTTCCTCTGACGGGGGTGCAATACTTTTAGTAACATTTGCAGAGAGCTAGGCATGGAAATGTTTTGTACTAGTAAAAACATCCAAACTGTACTGTGCATTTGGAACCAGCGCGCAATAAGGGATTTAAAGATATTTTTTTTTGTTTGACTTATTTAACATCGATCTCTAGGTTGCTTAAATGAACAAGTGTTTCTGAAATTGGGTGATTGGACTAATGATAATTAATTGGAGTGATACCTGGTTTATTTAAGGAGGTATCATTTGCTTTTTAGAACAAACAGCATAACAATATTTCTTAAACATTATACAAATAAATATTACATAGGCCAGTAAAGTTTCCACTGTTAAATTACAAATAGTTGAATTAATTTCAGGCCCTCAATAAGCTTTTGATTTCAGTACTTTACGCAAAAAAGACTATACCTTAATTTTTATAACATTTTATAATAATTACTAAAAAGAAAGTCAGAATCAAATATGTATATAAATATATAAAAGACATAAAAGCAAATCAAAGAATATGTAACTGCGTGCATTTTTACCGATACAGACAAGGTTCTCGAACTATTGGAACATTATGCAAAAAGAAATACTTGAGGTAATCTTTATGATTTAAAATAGATGATATAGATATTCAGTTGAATTAATTACTTAAAAAAATGTCGAAATCATAACATATTAAATAATATCACTAAAAATATATTTATGTCAGCTTTATGGTCAAATATTTTATTTTTGTGCTTTTTATTTGTTTGGGTTTATGTGCGAAATTATTTTCTTTGATCGGCAACCCTCAATAAAAAAAACACTCGCTCTGTTTTTGTGCAACAAATGAATGCAGCCTGCTTACTAATGAGATAGCAAACTAACACAATAAATAATTAATTAGCAGTTAATGTTTATAGTAACATATTTGAAATCATATACCATATCAATTAACATTCGTAAAAAACAACTTATTTAATTAAGGTATCATATATAGTACCAAAAAGGAATTGTAATTGGATATTTGCCAAAGGTTCTGACTTTGACTATTGTTGCTATTCTCGCAACGCTTTATGTCATTTTCTCAGTCATCGCGGTCTCAAATCGGTCGGACGCTGGGTTGGAGGAACACGAACTCACGATACGACTGCTATTTAATTCTCAGAAGCCGTAACCACTTACCCTATCCAAAGCTTAAAAGGTTAAAAAGTCTCCGAACAAATTTTAACTTTAATGGAAATTTAAATAAAGGTCAAAACTTCTGATAATGGGAGAACCTTTGGTTAAAGCTATGTTAATTTATTAAGATAAATTTACTTAACTGTGGGAAATTACTAAAGATAAACTTCAAGTAAACATTGATAATAATTTTAACAATGCCCTTGTTACGATAAGCTATTTTAAAGTCTGATTTTGGTAACTTTCTTAGAAGCTTTTGGCTTGTGGGAGCTTACTCGATCGTTCCGTAGGTAAAAGTAAAAAATTAAATATCTTATTGCGTTGGAATAAGGAAACATATATAGTTGATATTAAATCGACATCTTATGGCTTACGAAAAATCAGAGATCTTAAGCATTTTTATTTAAGGTTACTGAATGAGGATTATAAATGAACTTATAAGTGTTGTTTAAAATGAGCTTATGTGTTTGCAATTTGTTTTATTTTTACACTCATAAAATAGTTATCTTAATCATAATTGATGATAGGTGTTTTAAACTATCGCGGTTATTTTCACTATAATTTAATGAATTTACGGGATTCTTACCACGATTTTCCATTTTTATTTCCGTCCGTTTCCGTTATCACAGTCCGCGATCATGGTGCTTGCAACGATATCGAAATATCGGACGCGCGAAATAAAAATCGAAAATCGTGGTAAGAATCCCGTAAATTCATTAAATTATTAATGATGATTAAGTTGTATTGCATTCATTGTTATAAATATTGTTCATTATTAATCCCTCGGGCGTCCCATGTAATGAGAAAAACTTCCTTATATGTTACACTCTCGACATAGGGACGAAAATCCTGAACGAAATGTGTGAAGAACTTAATAATTATTCAGTACTCAGACTCCTTATTTAAATTGTTTTTATAAGTCGTATGATAATCGTAATAATAATAATCGTATATAATCGTACGATTTACTTTTTAATTTTTTTCTTTTGTAGGCGTTCATTATTGTGCTCTTTTTGACTTGATTGAATGCTCTTTCTTTATCCACAGGTCAAATAGGCGCTAACAGTAGTTCCATCTATTTATGGGTAGCGTGCCGAAAAGTTGATCAAAACGTTTGAACATCTTTGGTTCTTGGTTCTTGTCGCCAAACAGTGGAACGCCTACGTCTGTAAGGAAGTTTTGAAACCCGTGTATAATTAAGTTGTTTTCACAATGAAAATTTAACTTCACTTTGTAATGGGAGTTTTCTAGGCAGAAATAAAAAGCCCTGCAATGTTGGAGAAAGTTCAATAATATTTTTTTAATAACCTTATGTTAGAAGTGCTTCTGATTTCTTTAAGAACTATCAATTATTTATAACCCAGATCTGCAAAATATAACTAGTAATATCAATTCCAAAAATAATTAAATATTATCTTTATTTTACTAAAAATGTATTTTTAAATCCATTCAGTCAATTTGCGCGAATGAGTGACAATCATCGAAATATTAGGTCATTACATATGAAATTAGCGTTATGTAAGGGGGAACATAAGGTGAATTTTTAAAATATAATAATATTTATTTAATCAAAGTAGGTACTATTGCTATCTATGTAGTTTTGCCATCTTACAGGTAGTTCATTGATCCCTTTAATAAGAAAACCATTCGAACGGGAATCAATAAAATCTTTGACGGCGCTTTGGACTGCCCCATCCAAGTTGAATTTTTTCCCATGCAAGAAGTTATCCAAATTTTGAAAAAAAATGGTAATCGGCAGGAGCAACGTCCGGGCAGTACGTCTTAGACATTCCAATTGAAGCTCCTCTAATTTGGTAGCCATCTGTTCTGCAGTGTGTGGTCTAGCGTTGTCCTTAAGCAGCAGTGGCCTAGAGTGATTGACCAGCCTCGGTTGTTTAGCAGCTAGCTTTTCCATCATGGTTTACAGTTGCTGACACTAGACATCTGCCTCAATCGTCTGGCCAGATTTAAGAAAGCTGTAGTTAACGACACCGGCACTAGTCCACCAAACGCTCCTAAGTAACTTTTTTTTGAGTAAATTTTCGCCTGGAGCAGGGTTTGGCTGGTTTGCTAGGGTTCAACCATTGCGATGAGTGTTTCCAATTTTCATACAGGATCCACTTTTCATCACAGGTAATGATTCGATTTAAAATACTTCCATTATCGTGCCGGTTGAGTAATGTAACTCAGCAATCAACCGCATTTGTCGGTTTGCTGCACTCAATTCATGAGGTACCCACCTTTCAAGCTTTTTCACCTTCCCAATTTGCTTCAAGTGGATTAAAACAGTTTTGTCACTAACACCGCAACCTTCAGCTAACTCGGACGTGGTTTGCGATGGATCCGCTTCCACAATAGCCTTAAATTCTGAATTATCAACCACTGTCTCCGGCCGTCCACGGGGCTTGTTCTGCAGGTCGAAATTTCCAGAACGAATTTGTTGGAACCAAAAACGCACTGTGGTTTTTTTTTGCGACACCGCCGCCATACACACGTTACATCAATACTTCGAACCGTTTCCGCAGCACTGGTGCCACGGTGGCACTCGTACTCGTAAATACGCTATTTTATGTTTTCCATTTTGTAAATTAAGTGCCACGAAGAAAAATTCGAAACACAAATGCGTGTGTAAATAGCTGTATAAATTTAAAATTAGAATTCTTAACCAAAGAGGAGATAATACAGACCAAAGTGGCCAGTACGACAAAATGCCAATTTCACATGTAAGGACCTAATATAACAATAATACGCGATGTCCGAGTGGCGTAGTGGGTAGTAGCCCTGTTACATACGCCAGAGATGCCAGGTTCGAGTCCTGGTCGGGGCCACTCATTTGTGTGATGAACACAAATGTTTGTTCTCGGGTCATCGTTGTTTTTATTTATATATTTAACTATATTTTACCCAGAAGGGTCTGTATGGTCATCCATAACACAAGCTCTGTTGACTTTCGGGCCGCACAGTTGGTGTCCAGGGATTTATTATTATTATAATTACAAAAACATTCAAATTCCCAATATAAGGATACGTTATTACAAATGCATACGGAACTGCTTTCAAACGGAACCTACAAACACTAGGATGACAAACTGTGGGCGACTAATTCAATATCATTACTTCGGATTGCTTCAACAAGTATGTCTTACGAATTTTTTGTTGCATCAATTCAGTCTCATAAACTTTACAAGAACAGTTGGGTGTGTTCTGTGCAGCGGAAATAAATATAGTGAGATATTTCTGTAGTGACCAGACTAATGATATCGTAAATAAATAAATATTGATAGTAAACAATTGATCACTAGTAAAGTTGTATGATTGTTGTATGGTTGTAAGAAGAATCTGGGTGTCTTGCTGGACGGCCAAATGCGATTCGAGGCCCATGTTGAGAATCTTGTCAGAAATTGCTTTTATAGATTAAAGGTTCTATACAAAATCCGACATCTGCTCACTGTAGAAGCAAGAACCACAGTGTGTGAATCGCTGGTTCTGTCCAAGCTCAATAACGCTGACCTCCTCTATGGACCGAAGTTATTGTACAAAACTAGTAGACTTATTCAGAGAGTACAGAATGCGTGTTGCAGATTTGTATATGACGTCCCATACAGAGGTCACATTACCCCATTTCTTAACAACGAGTCAATACTGAATATGGAGTCGCGCAGAAAGTTGCATCTTGCCTCGCTAATGTTTGACATTATTCATTTTGAAAATCCAGATTATTTATTTAGTAAATTAAAGTTCCCCCACATTAACACATTACGTGATCACGGACCTAGAATTTTACGACCTCCTTTAAGTACGCAACACCACCGTACTGTAGCGTTTACTGGTAGTTTTCGCTACAGTGCATCAAAGTGTTGGAACAACATCCCACCACCTATAAGAAACATAAAATGTAAATTTAATTTCAAAGATAAATTAAAGACACTGCTTTTAGAAACACAAAAGTTAAGAGAAAAGGGTTTGTGATCTAGTTGGACATAATAATAATCAATAATGGATACTAATAAGGATAACATCAGACAAGCATATACTCAGTGACATTTTTAATTAAATTTTTTATTTTTTATTATTATCAGCATTTCAATTGAACACTATTATATTTCAATATTTTCATTTATTGTTATAATATTTTCTATTATTAAATTCATATTTATTTCTGTGTAAAAGTAATTTTATTTTTTATACAATTAGATTTATTCAGTGCTTTTTTTTTTTTTTTTTGCTGCCGAGGCACCGAGGCCGGGAGGGAGGTGGAAGATGCGTCATGCATACCCGCCCGCAGGTAAATTCCTCTGCGGGGGGGTTATGTGGGACTCACCAGAATGGTACCTACCCACTAAAAACCACCTGTTGGCTGTAGTTATTACCGTTAGCCTTCATCGGAAGCGACACCCGTCGGGAAGTTGGGCGCGCTGGCGGAGACCCGCTAGCGGGTCTTCCGCCTGTAGTGAAAGTTGCACTGAAGGTGCTCAAAGGGACATGAGTTGGTGGCCGTTCTGGGCAGCCTCCGGTGAAGCCGGGGCTGGGCAGAGGTCGGCCGAAGCATGATTTAGGGATCAATTCATTTAAATGAACCTACAATGAATTGAGAAGGGAACTATGCTCCGCCAGAGCTAGCAAACGCTCTGTCGGAGTACGTGAAGCCCTAAGTTTACGGGCTAAGACTGCGATTTCACTAACATCGACATTTTTTATAGCGTCGCAGACGATACGCATATCGTCTGCTACGGAGGATTGAGGAGTGGGTTTGTATGGGCGAGGAGCCGGGATGGGATTCGATGTGGGGCGCTGCCTCCAGTTTTCTGGGGCAGGCCCGGGCTGTGTAGGCTTAGAAGCCGGAGGAACCCGGCTACGCAGCGGCGGAAAGTTTTCTTGAGAAAGGCGCGGGGCCTGTTTGGGCGCCGCCCTTTTGAAATTGGAGCGCATACAACGGGGTGCACGAGGGCAGCCCTTGTAATTTGCGGTGTGGCCGGACTGGCCACAAAGCACGTAATCGGGAGGAGAGGGAGTTTCAGGAGTGCGATTGCACTCCTTAGTGAAGTGCGGGACCAGGCACTTGACGCACCTGGGCGGTGCGCGGCAGTTGGCCGCCGCGTGCCCGTACAACTGGCACCGATGGCACTGGCCGGGATGACCGCGGCGATGAGGCGCCTCGATCGAGATCCCAGAGAGGCCGCATATAGTGCTAACCCCTTTGAGGATCTCCCTGGACTTGGGGACGTTGGCGAGAACCACCAAAGCGAGAGGGTGTTGCCTCCCGTACTTGCTGTGCATTTTATGCACCGCGAGTGCCGGGAAGCCTTGGGACTGCAGATCCTCCAGGATAGCCTCGTTCGATAATTCGAACGGGACTCCCCTGAGTACCGCTCTGATCTTACGCTCTTCTGACAGAGCATAAGTGTGATAAGCATATTGCTTATCGGTGAGGAGCTTTGTTAAAGCACGAAAGTCGTCTATCGTCGAGACTAAGATTTTAATAGATTCACCCGAGTTGGCTGCTCAGATGTAATGGATTTTGTGCTCATTGCACAATGTCGAGACCTCAGTCCATTTACCCTTTTCCCGAAGGAAAGCGGGTGGTGGGACCTTGGCCTTGACAGAAGTTGGGGCCGGAGCGTGTGTTGAAGACACCGGGGCAGCTGGCGTTGAAGACACCGCAGGGGGTGTAGGGACGGGCGCCGAGGGCGCCGGGTCTTGTTTCGAGCGCTTCTTAGAGCGCTTCTTAACAAGGGTGAAAGAGGGAGGCTCATCAGGGCCAGTTGGGGTGGCATTCGAGGAGGACTCGGTCGCGGGTGCGCGCTTGCGGCGCGGAGGGGCGTCTTCTTCGCACTCCATGTCACTGGAGGAAGGGGACGCGGGAGGACCTAAGACCTGAGGGGTCTGGGGGACTGGGGTGGCCTGAGGGGCCGGTGTGAACAGTGCCATGATTAGAGGGAGAAATGATTGCAGTGTGCGAATCATATGAGGGGGACAGTAATTGCCTTGGGCGTCGTAATCAGCGATAAGCTTATTCAGAAGCTCCTCAGGGCTTAGGGAAGCCATTGCGGAGGGGTTGGGGAAGGACGACAATATATAAATATATATACTATGAACCTATCAACGATGACTAACTTCCTAAAAACCACCCTACACGCAGTAGGGTGGTTGAGGACGACGCGGATAACTTACTCGAACACGGAACTTGAAGTCCTGGAACGACGAAACCTCGTCGACGAAGCTCACGTTCCACGAAGTACGGTTAACAAGCCACTGACCGCCGTGAAAACGGCGTTAGAAACTTATTAGAAGTACGGTTAACGAGCCACTGTCCGCCGTGAAAACGGCGTTAGAAACTTAATACGGTATACAACTATGAAATTATATATATTACGACAACAACCAGTGAAATTTGGGTGCTCAATTAGCGCGGGGGCTAAAAGAGCGGGAAGGCGTCTGCGATCGACGTGCGCTCGAGAACGCACGCAAACCGAGACTGTATTCAGTGCTTTGTTTTTTTTTTTTTTTTTTTTTTTTGGTTCCCCTCCACGGGAAGGGCAGGAGGACATAAAAAATGCTCTGACGCATACTCCGCGCGCGCGATCGGAGTTATGTGGGACTCGTCCCGACGCCTACCAGAACCATACCCACTAAAAAAACCCCCTGTCGGCTCGTGCATTTTTGCCACTCAGCCTTCATCTGAACGACGGCCAATTGGAGAAAGAGGCCGCGCCAGCGGGGCCCTTAAGGGGTCACCCGCTGAGATTCACATAGCACTGAAGGTGCTCAAAAATGAAAAGTAAAAAAAATAAAAACATTAAAAATGAAAAATAAAAATTGCATTAATTCGGATTTACGTTAGAATTAGAATTTACGTTAGAATTAGGATTTGCGGCCTGAAGGGCCTCGAGAGCTAAAGTTAACTGCGAAGGTTCGCCCGTGTGCGCGTTTCTCGGCCTAGCGACTTTGAATTTCGAATCTAACACAGGAGCAGTATATGAGACTGAATCTCGAACAAGATGATTGGGATGGGATTCGGCGCGTTTGAAGAACGATTCTGAGAGTGTTTTGAAGTGCTGTTGCACTGTAGGCAGTTCAAGATCTCTGTGCAGGTCCGCGTTGCGCACATACCAAGGTGCGTCTGTGGCCCTGCGGCAGAAGAGATTTTGAACTACCTGCAGCTTATACAGGACGGAGGGATTGGCGTGGGCAAAGACTGGCGAAGCATATGACATGACGGGTCTAACGCAGACCTTATAAAGCGTACGTTTATTTCTAAAAGACATTTTACTTTTTCTACCTATCATACTATTTAAGCGGCTTAAGTAGAAACGCGCGAGTTTCGTTACTCTATCGACGTGTGGCTTAAAAGAAAGCGTCTGATCTAAGGTGACGCCTAAGTATTTGATACTGCGCTTCCAGGGGATGGGAATACCTAACATTCGAATGTGGGGATCGTTGCGGCGATTACGACGTTTGTGGTCGAATAGAATGGCAGAACTCTTTTCTGGGTTGACATCGATACGCCATTTTTGAAACCAAACACCGAGGGCGTTTACGGCCTTTTGGAGTCTGGTGATGTTATACGGGATTATTTTACCTTTAGTGTAAAGGGCGGTATCGTCTGCAAAGAGGGCGAGTTCGACGCCTTTCGGCGGGATGGGCATGTCATTAGTGTACACGGTGTACAGCAGAGGGGCGAGGACTGAGCCTTGCGGGACTCCAGCCTTTATGGGACGAGGCGCGGAGAGCGTGCCTTCATGTTTGAATCGAAACGTACGGTCTTTAAGAAACGACGCGATTAATCTGACTAGGCGAACCGGTAAGCCTATTTTATAGAGTTTAAAAACGAGACCGCTGTGCCAGACTTTGTCGAAAGCCTTGGCTACGTCAAAGAGAACCGCGATTGATTTTTTACGATGCGGATAGAATCCTTCGAGAATGTACTCGACGATTCGATGGACTTGCTGAGGGCAGGAGTGCTTAGCGCGAAAGCCGAACTGGTGGGGAATAATGAGAGGGTCGCCATCCGTTGGAAACAGATGGTTCCGCATTCGAGAGAGTATGACTCTTTCGAGAAGTTTAGACATTGCCTTGAGGAGGCTGATGGGTCTGTGATTAGCCGGGATGTTCAGAGGTTTACCCGGCTTGGGAATGCCTATGACTGTCGCTTCTTCCCAGGCTTTTGGAAAGTAGCTATGGTCGAAGCAGGCATTGAAGATGATAGCTAACAAGGTAAGCACCTGCTGTGGCAGGTGCTTGAGTGCGTGGTTGGAAATTTCATCCGCACCCGGAGCCTTTTTGGACTTTTGTTTTCTAATGAGAAGCAAGATTTCATCATTAGAGACTGTGACGGGGTCGTCGGTGATAGGGAGAGATTCTCTACGGAGAACTTCGTCCTCCACCGCCTGGATGTGGGAGGGATCCGCGGGTTGCGTGCTGGGCGAACATTGTGCCGCTATGCTGTCGGCGAAGCATTCGGCTTTCTCTTCGACTTCGAAGGCAATGGTGCCGTCGGGGCGAGTGAGAGGAGGAACGTGAGAGGCGGTGTCTACGCGTAAAGCTCGGGCCATTCGATAATACGCTTGGTGGGACGGGGAGATATTCTCCATGAGATCGTTCATCTGGGCGTCTCGGAGTTCCGCGAGGCGAGACCTAACTTTACGTTGAAGCTGATTCGCAGCTGTTCTATATGCGGGCGTGGGATATTTCTTGGCTCTCCGGAGAGCCGCGTTTTTAGCTTTAATGAGATTGCTAACGGCTAAGGGAAGCGCGGGTTTGCCTTGCTTAGCAATGATTACGTTGTCGCTGATGGCTGAGTTGATAGCATCAGTGAGATTATCGACTATCGAATCTATTTTAATCGGGCTGTCTAATTGGTCGGGCGAAATCGCGAGCGGAGAGTTCGGTGCCTCTAAGGCTGAAACTAACGTATTTTTAAAGCCTTTCCAGTTGGTAAAGGTCTTTGGCGGTGTGACGTTAACGTTAGGCGCGCCTAGCACGAGGGAGACGGGGCGATGGTCGGAGCCTAGGTCATCGAGCGGTTCGATGGACCTGAGATCAAGATTGATTCGCTTGATAATTGCAAAGTCGAGGATGTCAGGAGAATAGGTCGGGTTGTTGGGATAGTGAGTGGGAGTGATGGGGGATATGACGTCTAAGTCAAGGGAGTTGGTGATGTCGAGGAGAGCGATACTGCTGGTGTTGGTCGATAGGCACGTCCAGTCAGTATGTTTGGAGTTAAAGTCTCCGAACATAATGACTGAATGGCCGAGGGCGAGAATGGCCTCAAAGTCGCTGCGGATTGGTTTGATACCACTAGGTATGTAGACTGAAGCTATGATGATGGTCGGATGACCAGTCATAGCCAATCTACACACAGTGGCCTCCATGTTGAGAAGAGGAGGGGTAGGGAGAGGACAGCAATGGAAGCCTCTTTTGTAATATATAGCGGTGCCGCCGTAACCGTCGGAGTTGGGCCTATCGTTGCGAGTAAACGCGTATTTAGGTATAGCGAATCCCCTGGAGCGGTTTGGAGTAAGCCATGTCTCCTGGAGAAGGAATAAGTCAGGTTCTTTGTTCTGAAGGAACAGTTTAATCTCGGGAAGGTTGGTATTAAGGCTACGAGCGTTAAAAGATACTAGGGATAAGCCCTTGGGTTTAATACGACTGGACGCGGGATTCGCGGGTCTAGACATTATAATTTATTATTTACGAATTTATAAATTATAAAAGAATTTACAACGAACTTAGGAGCGAGTGATGCTCGGCTAACGCGAATAAACGCTCTTGAGGAGAGCGGGTGGCTCGCAGTTTGCGTGCGAGTACGGAAATTTCGTTAATGTCGACGTTTTGGATGACGTCGAACACGGTCTTCATGTCCTCAGCCAACGACGACTGAGGGGAAGATGACAACGCGGGACGCGGCCCTACGGGAGCTACGGGAGCTGGGATGGGTCGGGAAGGTGCAGGCGGGACGGCCGGACGCTGCCTCCAAGACAGAGCCGGAGTAGGCGTCGGCTGAACGGGCTTTGCTTCCGGGGGACCCCGGTTGCGCAGCGGCGGGAAGTTAGCAGGAGTGAGTGGCGGCGCCGGTTTAGGCGCGACCCTCTTGGTGGTGGAGCGCGGAGCGCGCGGGCAACCCCTGTAGTTTGCTGTGTGGCCGGACTGGCCGCACAGCGAGTGCACTCCTTGCACTCCTTAGTGAAGTGGGGATCCAGGCACTTAACGCACCTGGGGGGAGCTGAACAGTTGGCCGCTGCGTGGCCATATAGCTGGCAGCGGTGGCACTGCCCAGGGTGACCACGGGGGTTGGGACGCTCGACGGAGATGTTCGAGAGTCCGCAGATTGTGCGAGCCTCTTTGAAAATCTCCTTCGAGTTGGGAGTATTGGACAGTATTACTAGCGCTAACGGAAAACGCCTACCGCGGTTGGAGTGCATCTTGTGCACTGCTGTGACCGGGAAACCCTGAGACTTAAGGTCCTCGAGAATGTCTTCGTTGCTGAGTTCGAACGGGACGCCCCGTAGTACTGCGCGGATCTTACGCTCCTCCGGGAGGGCTTAGGTGTGATATGCGATTTGGTTTAATCCGAGTAACCTGGTGAACGCGCGGAAGTCGTCGACGGACGCTACTTGAATCTTGATTGTATCGCCAGCGTTGGCAGCTTTTAAGTAATTGATTTTGTGCACTTTGCACAAGTTTGAAACCGCGGTCCAGCGCGCTTTTTCACGCAGGAAGACGGGCGGAGGGAGCTGAGGCTTCGGCGGGACGGGAGCGCAGCGCGTCGCTGGCTTCGATGTGACCGACGGAGACGCGGTTACTACGAGCGATTTTAACGGCGCGGGGGCTGGTGTTGAAGACACCGGGGAGGGCTCGGGTATTGAAGATACCGAAGCTTTCTTAGAGCGCTTCTTGGAGCGCTTGGCGACGAGTTGAAACGCGGGCTCAGGAGAGCCGGTCAAGGTGACGGCATCTGACGACGTATCAGACGCGGGTTCGGAGTCGCTCCCGGGAGCGGTACGCTTACGACGCGACGCGTGAGAGGATGCGACCGATTCGCAGTCCATCTCGGACGAGGCGGGAGAGCTTAAGACCTGAGGGGTCTCGACGTCGGAGGCCTGAGGGGCCGGGTTTGAGGCTTGAGGGGCCGGGGTTGAGGCCTGAGGGGCCGGGTTTGAGGCGTGAGGGGCCGGGGACGCGATTGATGCCTGCAAGGCCTGCGTTATGATGTCATTCGGGATGTAGACGCCTACCGCAGCAAGCGCCTGGGTGAATGCGTTAATAACGCTTAGCGGATCCATAAGGGAAAGTTGGGACAGTAATATTAATAAAAATAAGTATAATAAAGGATGCCTAGTTCCTAAAAACCTAGCAAATCCTAGCGGCTAACCTCCCTACCAGCGGTAGGGGGGCTGGGGAGAATAAATTAAAACTAACAATAGTACGCCGAAGGCCGCTACCTAGAAACCTGAAAAAGGGTGCGCAGGTAAAGAGTTGACCGCGTTAGGGTCAACCTTTACCGACAGAAAGGACAAATACACACGAAAACACACAAATATGATAGAAATAAATATGAAAATAGGAGAAAAATAAATAAAATAGAGAAGAGAAATAAATAAAAAAATAAAAAGGACTGGTTCAGTACAAATTCGTTGTCACCGTTAAGTATCCTTTGCACTGAAACCAGACTACTTACGCCGGGCACAACACTGCACTCAGCACAAGCACAACACAACTTAGCACAGCACTTTGAAGACTAAGAGGCTTAGTCGCAAAGAAAAATCGCACTTCGAAAGCACTCAGACGGAGTAGAAAGACTTAGGAAACCGTAGCACGGAGCCAACACGCTAGACTGTGACGTCAGTAAACTGAGCGCCGCGGAATGGCGGGAAGGGACCGATCAACGGAGAGCTGGGTCTTGCACGTCCGCACCGCGTGGCGATCGGAGCGAGAATGTGTGATGTGCTTTGTTTTATTACTATTTTATATATGTATCAACACTGAGGGGCCGCCCCCGCCGCGGTCCCCGCAGGCTGCAGCTGAAAATCAGCGATTTGCTCCCTGAGCGAGTACCGACGCTGAGCTGAGGCCTTTTGCACTGGTACAGCACACATACCATGTCCGCGCAGTACTACGGGGCGTCCCGTTCGAACTCAGCAACGAAGACATTCTCGATGACCTTAAGTCTCAGGGTTTCCCGGTCACAGCAGTGCACAAGATGCACTCCAACCGCGGTAGGCGTTTTCCGTTAGCGCTAGTAATCCTGTCCAATACTCCCAACTCGAAGGAGATTTTCAAAGAGGCTCGCACAATCTGCGGACTCTCGAACATCTCCGTCGAGCGTCCCAACCCCCGCGGTCACCCTGGGCAGTGCCACCGCTGCCAGCTATATGGCCACGCAGCGGCTAACTGTTCAGCTCCCCCCAGGTGCGTAAAGTGCCTGGATCCTCACTTCACTAAGGAGTGCACTCGCACTCCCGAATCCACTTCCCCCCCTGCCTGTGTGCTGTGCGGCCAGTCCGGCCACACAGCAAACTACAGGGGTTGCCCGCGCGCTCCGCGCTCCACCACCAAGAGGGTCGCGCCTAAACCGGCGCCGCCACTCACTCCTGCTAACTTCCCGCCGCTGCGCAACCGGGGTCCCCCGGAAGCAAAGCCCGTTCAGCCGACGCCTACTCCGGCTCTGTCTTGGAGGCAGCGTCCGGCCGTCCCGCCTGCACCTTCCCGACCCATCCCAGCTCCCGTAGCTCCCGTAGGGCCGCGTCCCGCGTTGTCATCTTCCCCTCAGTCATCGTTGGCTGAGGACATGAAGACCGTGTTCGACGTCATCCAAAACGTCGACATTAACGAAATTTCCGTACTCGCACGCAAACTGCGAGCCGCCCGCTCTCCTCAAGAGCGATTATTCGCGTTAGCCGAGCATCACTCGCTCCTAAGTTCGTTGTAAATTCTTTTATTTTTGTAAATTTTAAATAAATAAATTTTAATGTCTAGACCCGCGAATCTCGCGTCCAGTCGTATTAAACCTAAGGGCTTATCCCTACTATCTTTTAACGCTCGTAGCCTTAGCTCTAACCTTCCCGAGATTAAACTGTTCCTTCAGAACAACGACCCAGATCTTTTTCTTCTCCAGGAGACATGGCTCACACCTAATCGCTCCAGGGGATTCGCGATTCCTAAGTACGCGTTTACACGTAACGATAGGCCTAACTGCGACGGTTTCGGCGGCACTGCTATCTACTACAAAAGAGGATTCCATTGCTGTCCTCTCCCTACCCCTCCTCTCCTTAACATGGAAGCCACCGTGTGTAGATTGGCTATGACTGGTCATCCGACCATCATCATAGCCTCAGTCTACATACCTTGTGGCACCAAACCTATCCGCAGCGACTTTGAGACCATTCTCGCCCTCGGCCGTTCAGTCATTATGTTCGGAGACTTTAACTCCAAACATACTGACTGGACGTGCCTATCGACCAACACCAGCAGTATCGCTCTCCTCGACATCACTAACTCCCTTGACTTAGACGTCATATCCCCCATCACTCCCACTCACTATCCCGACAACCCGAACCACTCTCCTGACATCCTCGACTTTGCAATCGTCAAGCATATCAACCTCGACCTCAGGTCTATCGAACCGCTCGATGACCTAGGTTCTGACCACCGCCCCGTCTCCCTCGTGCTAGGACCGCCTAACGTTAACGTCACTTCTCCTAAGACCTTTACCGACTGGAAAGGTTTTAAAAATACGATAGTTTCTGCCTTAGAGGCCCCAAACTCTCCGCTCGCGATCTCGCCCGATCAATTAGATAGCCCGGATAAAATAGACTCGTTAGTAAATTCTCTCACTGATGCTATCAACTCAGCCATCAGTGTAAACGAAAAGGTTGCTAAGAAAGGCAAACCCACGCTTCCCTTAGCCATTAGCAATCTTATTAAAGCTAAGAACGCGGCTCTCCGGAGAGCCAAGAAATATCCCACGCCCGCCTATAGAACAGCTGCGAATCAGCTACAACGCAAAGTTAGATCTCGCCTCGCGGAACTCCGAGACGCCCAGATGAACGATCTCATGGCGAATATCTCCCCGTCCCACCAAGCGTATTATCGAATGGCCCGAGCCCTACGCGTAGACGCCGCCTCTCACGTCCCTCCTCTCACTCGTCCCGATGGCTCTATCGCCTTCGAAGACGAAGAGAAAGCCGAATGCTTCGCTGACAGCGTTGCGTCTCAATGCTCGCCCAGCACGCAACCCGCGAATCCCAATCACATCAAAGCGGTGGAGGCCGAAGTCCTCCGTAGAAACTCTCTCCCCATCACCGCCGACCCCGTCACAGTCTCTAATGATGAAATCTCGCTTCACATCAAAAGTCAAAAGTCCAGAAAGGCTCCGGGTGCGGATGGTATTTCCAACCACGCACTTAAGCACCTGCCTCAACAGGTGCTTACCTTGTTAGCTATCATTTTCAATGCCTGCTTCGACCTTAGCTACTTTCCAAAAGCTTGGAAAGAACCGACAGTCATAGGCATACCCAAGCCGGGTAAACCTCTTAATGTCCCGGCTAATCACAGACCCATCAGCCTCCTCAAGGCAATGTCTAAACTTCTCGAGAGAGTCATACTCTCTCGAATGCGGAACCATCTGTTTCCAACGGACGGCGATCCTCTCATAATTCCCCACCAGTTCGGCTTTCGCGCTAAGCACTCCTGCCCTCAGCAAGTCCATCGAATCGTCGAGTACATACTCGACGGCTTCTATCCGAAACGAAAGAAAACGATCGCAGTTTTCTTTGACGTAGCCAAGGCTTTCGACAAAGTCTGGCACAGCGGTCTCGTTTATAAACTCTATAAAATAGGCTTACCGGCTCGCCTAGTTAGGATAATCGCGTCGTTTCTCAAAGACCGCACGTTTCGTTTCAAACATGAAGGCACGCTCTCCGCGCCTCGTCCCATAAAGGCTGGAGTCCCTCAAGGCTCAGTCCTCGCCCCTCTTTTGTATACCGTATACACTAACGACATTCCCATCCCAGCTAAAGTCGTCGAACTCGCTCTCTTTGCCGACGACACTGCCCTTTACACCAAAGGCCGCAGAGCCTCGGGTCTCGTCACCAGACTTCAAAAGGCTATTAACACCCTCGGTGCTTGGTTTAAAAAATGGCGTATCGATGTGAACCCAGAGAAGAGCTCTGCGGTTTACTTCGACTACAGACGCAGTCGTATCCCCGACAATCTCCAATTGAGAATGCAAGGCACTCCCATCCCCTGGAAGCGCAGTACTAAATATTTAGGCGTCATATTAGACCAGACGCTTTCATTCAATCCTCACGTCGATAGAGTAACGAAACTCGCACGTTTTTACCTAGGCCGGCTTTACAGTATGTTAGGTAGAAAAAGTAAAATGTCCTTCAGAAACAAACGTAAGCTTTATAAGGTCTGCGTTAGACCAGTTATGTCATATGCTTCGCCAGTCTTTGCTCACGCCAAACCCTCCGTCCTGCACAAACTGCAGGTAGTTCAAAACCCCTTCTGCCGCAGGGCCACAAACGCACCTTGGTACGTGCGCAACGCGGACCTGCACAGAGATCTTGAACTGCCTACAGTACAACAGTATCTAAAAACACTCTCAGAATCGTTCTTCAAACGCGCCGAATCCCACCCCAATCCTCTTGTTCGAAAATCAGTCTCATATACTGCTCCTGTCCTAGATTCGGCATACAAAATCGCTAGACCGAGAAACGCGCACACAAGCGAACGTTCGAAGATAACCGTAGATCTCGAGGCCCTTCAGGCCGCAAATTCTAATTCTAACGTAAATTCTAATTCTAACGTAAATCCGAATTAAACAAATTTAATTTTTCAATTTTCAATGTTTTCATTATTTACTTTTCATTTTTAATGTTTTTATTTTACTTTTAATTTTTGAGCACCTTCAGTGCTATGTAAAACCCAGCGGGTGACCCCTTAAGGGCCCCGCTAGCGCGGCCTCTTTCTCCAATTGGCCGTCGCTCAGATGAAGGCTGAGTGGCAAAAATGCACGAGCCGACAGGGGGTTTTTAGTGGGTATGGTTCTGGTAGGCGTCGGGACGAGTCCCACATAACTTTGGAATCGCGCCAGAGTATGCGTCAGAGCATTTTTATCCTCCTGCCCTTCCCGCGGAGGGGAACAAAAAAAAACAAAAAAAAAAAAAAAACATACTATGATTGTGTAATTGTAACGCTGTCCTAAATATTGACATTATAAGTGATGGATGTGTCTGTTCAAGCAATAAAGGTTATTATTATTATTATTATTATGATACAATAAATTGAAATATTGAGTGTTTGTGAGGAATAGTTCATAGTGAGATTTATGCATCGCATTGTGGACCATTGAAAAGTTTTGTAGGATTTTTTGTGAATTAATTAGATGAATTCGCCATTTAAGCATGTACACGTTCTTCATGAAATGTATTTCTTTACATATTAAACTAGTTGAATTTTATAAAAGCAAAACCATTATTCTGGTTATATGCCTATTAACAGCGTCATTCCTAGCTTAAAATTATCATAATCGTGCAAATGACATGAAGCCATTTTATGAAATAAGCTGTCACCAGGTTAGGACATTGTAAGATTTATAAAAGAATTATAATTATAATAAAGGAACTCTTCTGCGGAAGATGTCTTTATTTGGGTTCGTCTGTCCTTGATTTTGTTCGTTGGCCATAATTTTCAATCTTGTAAGAATGTCAAAATTAAAAGTAGCCAAGAAATAAATAAAATATTGGTAAAGTATTGCATCTAAATCCTTTAGGCTATTTCGCCAAATAGGACTAATGACCAACTTTGTCAACTCAATATCAGTGAAATAAAAACTGTGATAAAGCTTCCACAGTTCATTCATACACTTTCAAATAATACGGTTATCCAAACCCTTTGTACTATTAGAAACTATACTACCCACAAAAAGGACCTCCGATCCCTTATCGCTGTATTTATGGCCCAACACGGTCTATGTGTTGGGAACATTCTCAATGTACTCTTAATGTGGTGTTGGTTAAGAAAACGAGAAGAAAATGATTGCTCAAATTCACGGTAAAAAAAATACCTACTTGATTAATATCCAAAATATTTCATGGAATATTATTTCCGACAGATTATCAAAAAGCTACAATAACTCAACAAGTAAGGCATACGCAATCTACTCTCCAAGATCTACACAACTTTTGATTACTCTATAACACTGCTGAAGATGTTGTGAAAACTAGATACCAGTTTATTGTTGTAAAATAAATACATTTAGAAATAATACAACCTTTCAGTCTAAGCAATAGCAATATAGAAATAAAAATAATATACACAGTTAAAAACTACATATATTTTAAACTTGTATTATGCGCGGTTTACATGTATTAAGTAGTTAAGTTGGTAACTAAATTTTAACTTAATTTTAAGTTACTGCATGTCACTTGTGTGTCCAAACGGATTAAGTAGTTAAGTTCATAAGTTCAATGAAGATGAGCAGTGATGAATCTCAAGGAATTCGTCAATTCTGTACTTAGATATATGGTAAATGTGATTTTGGACAAATTCAGAGAAGAATTTTATTCGGAAATTAAAATCTTTACAAGAATATGTTATTTTCTAAATGTTTATTCTACAAGCATATCTATTTTATATATTCTTCAACAAATTTTAAAGTCGAAACTAAACTCCACTCCGACATATAAAAAAAAAGAGTAAATGCGAAATAAATAGGAGCTCTTGCCGCCACCGGCTTTATCTACTTATGCACTTAACTAAAAAATCACGTCCAAACGTGTTAACTGAGAAGCCCCGCCCACCCACTTGTACGAAAAATAGAACGAATCCTAATCTACTTAATCACTTGCGTACTAAATTTTAAGTTACCACTTGTCACTTAACTGACTGTTTACACGCAACTTTTAACTTAAAATTTAGTTAAAATTTAGTTACCAACTTAACCACTTAACTCGTGTAAACCGGCCATTACGCACATTTGTGAAGAGTCGGATCTAGTAAGATAGCTCAAAGTCCAGTGGGTACCATCAGATCCGTTTAGTGTTTTCTTGCTGGCAATAACTATTCATTATAGGTATGTTGAAAACTGAGAGAAGGGTCATGTTTAAAGCTGGCGCATCCCTGGAAAAACTCCTGAGTTTCAATTGTTTATCTGAATAAAGCTAAAAAACATATTTAAATTATGTAAGTGCCGTTAAACTCTTGAATTTATTTAAAATCCCGTCGTTTTCATGATTTGACAATAATTAATATGCGCATCTAAAATAAGGCATTTAATATATTGGAACTCGGTGAAGAGCTTACACAAACAGCACTGTAGACACGTTAGTTTGTTTGTTTTGTCGCTGGCGTTTAATTAACGGTTTCATTACAAAAGATATTATCCCGTTTATTTCACATTAATTGAATTCCAATTTACATTTTCATTGTCAATTATATACAAAAGCCAGGTAAATAATAAATTATCTTTTATGTTACCATTTTCTGCGTCATTGGTACGACACCATCTAAAACGCGTAGCTATTTACTTTCAGGTAATAATGACATTTCTTTTAAATGTGAATAAAATGTTAACTCGGTCTTAAATATATAAGTAGCATTGTCGTTGTATACATTAATGTCCTAATTCCTAACGTGTATTATAAAGAACATTCCACACTCAGTCTCAGAAAACGAAGGACGTGTAATCACGTGAAATGCATATTTTACAATGCTTTTACCCCAGATTAGATGCATTATTAATTCATGGCAAGGCGCTGGAAATTATTGTATGTAATTAGATTTTTTTTTACTTTCTTGGAAAAAAAGCTCTTCATGATTTATTGTTTATATTTTGGCAATCGTGTATAGCTGAAGTTATATTTTGGGTTTGCTTTTATTGCTGGTTTTGATTACTCGTATAAGGCTAGGACAGCAAAACAATATATATTCCGATTCTGTGTTTACTGTGCATTTAAATGTTTACCCTTACAAAGAATTTACATGCCACACCTGATTTCACAATGAAATACGCAGCATTTAACCACGAAGCGTCGTCATGAATGAGATTTCTGTTGTTAATATTATTGGTACCTAAAACCCTTGTTATACTTTCTTAATCATGATTTAATATGGTAACTTAGATTCTTATATAATTTTGGTTCCTCGGATACCCAGGGTGTGATAATTAAAAAGGAAAAAAGACAGGAGGAGAGTCCTAGGGTTGGATATTACGAGCCCATCTTATTTTCTCCCTCTTTTTAGAACTTAATTATAGAACAATTATAATATAATGTTCATGTTTAAGTGTGTTTATATTATTTGTGTTAATGTATAAATCTAACAATAGCACTGTCATACCATCAGGTTTTAGCAAGCCCCTGAAAATACGTTAACAAAGTAAAAATATCCAGAAGGATAGTCCACACTCAACCGCGCCGTCACTTTGTACATACATACCTACAGCATTTTTAATCGTTGAAAGAATGACATTAACATAATTTTGAAAAGCTCATTTTTGAAATTTTGCACATTTTGCACAGTTGAGAAAAAAAAACTTGGCAACGTTTAAGGATTTTTAGGATTCATAAAAATATTTTATATATTAGGTCTTATTTTTTTTTTATCTCACCCGGTAGATAATGCTCTACCCGATTGTCCCTTAATTTGTCGTCTTTTATCATTTGTCGTCATTTATAATTCGTCGTTATGATTTCCTCTGTTGCAGACAACTTAAATTATGCTGAAATCGTTTTTTTAGAATGTTGTGAGCATTATTATTTTGTACATTATTTTGCTGGCCGTAAAATTTAGGTTAACATATTTTTACAGTTTTTGATGGTTAATGACATCCGCATGTTCATTTCGAAGGTTGTTATAATTTCGTTGCCAACCTAAGGTTTCAATAGAAATTACCTGTATTCCTGCAGTTTCACTAGTTGTTCCTTCCCCTGAACCCGCACACAACCACGTAAATCTAGTTATTACAGCAGCGTTCAAATTAGGAACTACTGTAGTACGACTTTAGTAGAGATCATAACAAAATAAATTCTACTATTAAAGGATCTCTTACCTTTTTTTACTAAAAACTAAAAACCATCTCTATTAGATTTTTTTAGTGAAGGCGAAATTGAATAATTTCTCTATAACCCATAATTATTTCGCGATTGTATGTATTTGTTATGTTATTTAAATGTTTTTTTATTATTTTGCCATCCATACAAATACAATTTTTGCTGTTAATGCTAATTTATGTTGTTGAATGCTTAATGGCTTGCATTAGTTTTTTTTCTGAAAATAAACATTGTACAGAGAGAGAGAGATGTTTTGGCCAAGATCCTCCTGAGCAGGACAGAGGATTTCTAGAAAGCATTAAAAAATATATTGTTATTTAATTACAGCTATGAATTAAGTGATATTAATATCGGTATTTCTGCTACTTTTGCGGACAAAGCAAAGCAACATTTATTTTAAATTAAACGAAAACGATAATTTTGCATATAAAATGTTGACGTTTATTAGTTTACTTGTTATTTTCTTCGTACATATAGCTGAATTAGTTCAAATTTGAACTACAAAAGCAACTTGCCCGTTCTTGTGATAAATAGAAGGAAAAAGATATAAATCTGTTAAAGTTTCATATAACCGGCACCGACATGCATGGCTCCCGATAAATCCTCTTTACTTGAATAGTTTGAAAAGTTTGTAAGTGATTTATTTACTAACGAATACTCGGGAAACTTAGCATAGAACAATGAAAAACAGAATTGGGAAAAATATCGAAAATATAGGACAATAGCGTCGCAATAAATATAAATCTCTTGTAAAAAGTTATAAATAAAAAATTGAGCTCACACACATTGTATTTACAAGGGTCAAACTAAAATTTCTTATTAAATCAAAAAGTGATTAAATTAGGTAGTTATTAGTTTTATTATATCTTTTCAAAATAGTGTCCATTGACGTCAATACATCGCGGCATCCGATGGAGCCACTGAGAAAAGCACTTTGCCTACTCGTCCTTAGGGGTCTCTTCGATGGCGTTTTGAAACGCTTCCACAGCTTTCACGGCGTCCATAAAACGTTTTCCTCGATGTTTTTCTTATATATATAATAAATAAAAATCGCAAGGTGTGAGGTCGGGGCTATACGGCGGACCTAGTAATTCCACGTTTGATGGCACCGAATATTCGATCGTTCGCCTGGCGGTAGAGGTGGTCGTTGAATCAATCAACAGTTTTTTTAACAGCTTTTCATTCGTCAACGAATTACCTGTTATTCATTGATGAAAAAACAGGTTGAAAATATTAACTGTTACGTCAACGAACATGACACGCATTAGTTCAATGGACATTATTTTATTGAATTCCAAAAAAGCGGTTGAAAATATTAACTGTTAATTTCTCAACAGTTTCTGCTTATCGGATAATTTCAATACAAATTTCATTAATTTCTGAGAATCAACTGGTTTGCCAAAATAACACTTTCGAACAGAAAAATGCATAGAAAAGTGAACCATAAAACGATATAAATAAGAAACACAATGGTATTTATGAAAAAAATACTTCGATCTTCAACATATATTTTTTCATACAATTTTGCACTTTATTTATCGCAGAACAACGTTTGATACGATTCAAAATCCTATGCAAGTATTTTCTATGGCCACCGCGTCTACGACCGGGCACGTGTCGTCCGCGTGGCTTAGTTTTTTGGGATGAGACGCTAGTCATAAAATATTTGTATAGAAAAGCGATCCATATGTCGATATAAATAGGAAACACAATCGTAAAAAAAACATTTTCCCTTACAACCTTCAAAACCTGTTATTAAATTAACAGTTTTTTTAACCTGTTGACCATTGAAAATTAACAGTCAAATTTCATTTATCAAAAAACCGTTAATGACCCACTACCTGGCGGTGAGCGACGACGCGTTGTCGTGGTGAAGGAGGATCCAAATGCGAGGTCGTTTCTCCCCAACCTTTTCCAAGACAAGTAGCAAACAATTATTAGTGTACCACTCCGCAGAAACTGTTTTTCGATCCTCTAAAACACATTTCGCAAAGGGTCGCCCTTTTTTCCCACGCTTCGACCTTTCACTTTAGTTAGCAACTCCTTGGAAGGAAACACCCACTAAACAGACTGTCTTTTGGTTTCGGGATCATAACAGTAAATCCAGATGAAATGAAATGAAATGAAATGAAATATTTATTTCTCAACATTGACAATTACTTGTTCTTATTGACGTCAAATAAAACATGATTCTACCATTCTACAGATTTCGTTACCCGTAACACCCGTTACATCCGAACACAGCATTTGAGTCACCTCCGTTAAATATTTAAACCATTTCACGGCACCAATAAACACGACGGAGTTTTTAGCCCTCGGCAAATTATGAGGTATCCACCAGGCACAAAGCTTCCTGACCGCTAAATGTTCATGAAGGAATTTGTGCACTTGACTCATACCGATGCCACTTTTTTGTCAGCCTCTATCATACGCCGTACAAAACAGACGTTATCTTCAGTCGTCGCCGTAGAAGGCCTTCAGTCTCGGTTTGCGTGCGGATTCGTTCGCACGTCAATCGAAGACGCATTTTCAACTCTCTAGTCCCCGCACTAGTTGAGCACTCCAAATTTCACGGGTCGTTTTCACGACTCAGGTTTTCGTACCGTATCTCCTGAATTTCACAGTCTTCCTAAATTTCGTAGGACCGTCGTTTTCACGACGAATCTTTGTTCGTCGCCTGCAGCCCGTCGTCGCCGACCTGCGTCGCCGTCGCCGCTCCGGCAAGATCTGCGTTCCAGGACTTCGAGTCTTCGTGTTCGAGTAAGTTATCCGCGTCGTCCCCAACCGCCCTACCGCGTGTAGGGTGGTTTAAGGAAGTTAGTCTTCGTTGTTAGGTTCATAGAATATATAATTATATGTTGATGTCCCTCCCCAACCCCCCTCCGCAATGGCAATGGCTTCGCTAAGTCCCTCGTTCCTTACGAAGTTCTTAGCCGATGGCCTCACCGCTGCAGGCATTAACACCAACAATGATACCCTTAAGGTAATTAAAGATATTATCCCTCAAATCACGGCCTTTTTGGCCTCTCAGGCCTCTCAGGCCGCTCAAGTCCCTCAGACCCCTCTGGTCCTAGGCCCTCCGGCGTCCCCCACCTCCAGTGACATGGAGTGTGAAATGAACGCCCCTCCGCGCCGCAAGCGCGCTCCCGCGACCGAGTCATCCTCGGACGCCACCCAAACTGGCCCTGAGCCTCCCTTTTTCACCCTCGTTAAGAAGCGCTCTAAGAAGCGCTTGAAACAAGCCCCGGCGTCCTCAACGCCCGTCCCGGTGTCTTCAACACCCTCCGTGGCGATCACAACGCCAGCTACCCCGGCGCCTACTGCACCCGCCCCGGCCCCATTGATGTCACTCACTGTGACCCCACCCCCTACCGCGACTTCAGTCAAGTCTAAGGTCCCACCACCCGTATTCCTTCGGGAAAAGGGTAAATGGTCCGAGGTCTCAACTTTGTGCAAAGAGCACAAGATCCTCTACACCCGAGCGACCAACTCGGGTGAATCTATTAAAATCACTGTCTCGTCGATAGACGATTTCCGAGCATTGACTAAGCTCCTCACCGGTAAGCAATATGCTTACCACACTTACACTCTCCCAGAAGAGCGTAAGTTCAGAGCGGTACTCAGGGGAGTCCCGTTCGAATTATCGAACGAGGCTATCCTGGAGGATCTGCAGTCCCAAGGCTTCCCGGCACTTGCGGTGCATAAAATGCACAGCAAGTACGGAAGGCGTCACCCCCTCGCTTTGGTGGTACTCACCAACGTCCCTAAGTCCAGGGAGATCCTGAAAGGGGTTAGCACCATATGCGGCCTCTCTGGGATCTCAATCGAGGCGCCTCTTCGCCGCGGTCATCCCGGCCAGTGCCACCGGTGCCAGTTGTACGGGCACGCGGCGGCCAACTGCGCCGCCCCGCCCAGGTGCGTCAAGTGCCTGGTCCCTCACTTCACTAAGGAGTGCAACCGCACTCCTGAAACTCCCTCTCCTCCTGATTGCGTGCTTTGGACAGGGGCTGCCCTCGTGCACCCCGTTGTATGCGTTCAAATACTAAGAGGGCGGCACCCAAACAGGCCCCGCCCCTTTCTCAGGAAAACTTTCCGCCGCTGCGTAGCCGGGTTCCTCCGGCTGCGAAGCCTACACAGCCCAAGCCTGCTCCAGAGAACTGGAGGCACCGCCCCGCTGCACTAGCAAATCCCATCCCGGCTCCTCGCCCATCCAATACTACTCCTCAACCCTCCATAGCAGACGATATGCGTATCGTCTGCGACGCTATCAAAAGTGTTGATGTTAGGGAGATTTCAGTCCTAGCCCATAAACTCAGGGCTTCACGTTCTCCGACAGAGCGTCTGCTAGCTCTGGCGGAGCATATTTCCCTTCTCAATTCATTACAGGTTCATTTAAATGAATTGATCCCTAAATCATCCTTCGGCCGACCACCAACTCATGTCCCTTTGAGCACCTTCAGTGAAATTTTCACTTCAGGTGGAAGACCCGCTAGCGCCCAACTTCCCGACGGGTGTCGCTTCCGATGAGGGCTAACGGTAAAATTTTACCACAGCCAACAGGTGGTTTTTAGTGGGTAGGTGCCATTCTGGTGAGTCCCACATAACCCCCCGCAGAGGAAGGTATTTCTTCCACCTCCCTCCCGCGAGAGTGCCTCGGCAGCAAAAAAAAAAATAGAAGGCCTTCTCTCACGCAGATCATTGGTGAGGTTATTGCAACCTCGTTTAATCTCATTAAACCAGTTGTAAATAGTGGCACGAGATGGGGTTTTATTGTGAAATACCCATTGCAGTCTATCATTACTTTCTTGTTGACTTAAATGACATCAAAAGTCATAAAAAATCCTTGCAAGAAAATTTTCTCTCGTTAAATTCATGCTGACGTGACACAAACAATTGTCAATTTGCCGCAAAATGGTAAAACAAATGACGAATGAATGAAATACATACTCAATAATATTGGCAGAGTTAAATTTTCCAAATTTTAAATTATTTTTTTATATTATATTGTTTACAAGTGGCCAGTTCTAAGAACTTTCAGTTTGACCCTAGTAATAGATAAGATAAAAATATATTTCATATTGGATCTACGACTATAAAACAAATTTTAAAAGAAATAAACTGACGTTACTAAATTCTGCTAATCAGATGATTGATGTATCAAGTTTGAAGTTCATTAGCAAGTTTCAATGGAATGGCGCCTAGCGGGGAGTTAATTAAGTTAATCCAGTCAGACTACAGTTGCAATCCAGTTTTGTGGAAATTAAATCCAACGGATAATTGAATTGAACTCACTTAAAAACAGAAACGGACTAAACTAAGAAGAGAAAAAGAATAACGTTTCATGTTAAAGGTACTAACTACGCCGGATACTCCTTGTTGAGGTCCATGCCAGCCAGCCCTAATAGCGGCGAGCGAGGGGCAAGCCATGCACTATTTCAACTATTTCTTTTTATTTTGTGCTATCTTCTTTTCTGATGACGCTGCTGGCACCGACCTCACAAAAAAAAAAAAATTGACGTGTGAATCTGTAATAAACTTCTCGTTTTAGTTCATTTATTCTCGAATTCCATTTCTATGTTTTTTTTTAAACTGGTCAATTATGTTTGGTTTGTTTGTTTTCACAATTTTGAGTGGCAAGAAGGTTAAGAAATTCCCTGTTAAGAAGGTAAGATTTTCTTGTACCCGCCGTAACAGACTAAAACTTGAGCACTGCCTTTCTAGCCCTGACTCCATCTTCATAAACTACGATACGAACTAGTATGATGATAGTTCGCAAATACTTGTTAGATGTTATTCTTGTCAAGACAAATCATGTGAGCACAAACACGGGTTTTACTTTAGGCATTGGAAAGTACCATATCAACCGCTTAGCTTTATCAGACTCTCATCACCATATGTATTATACCAGACTCAACAAAATAAACCCTGTTGAGAAATACATATTTGAATTTGAATTAGTTGCTTTATCCGCATTCAGGTCAGTCCAGGATATCTTTGCTATAGTACAACTACTCCAAGTACTTGGTACGACTTCCAAATATATAAGCCCAAGTAGATCGAAATAATTGTCATGTATGCTA
The DNA here is from genome assembly GCA_923062675.1 of Marasmarcha lunaedactyla. Taxonomy (NCBI): domain Eukaryota; kingdom Metazoa; phylum Arthropoda; class Insecta; order Lepidoptera; family Pterophoridae; genus Marasmarcha; species Marasmarcha lunaedactyla. The sequence continues at coordinate 23,690,151 of OV281353.1, forward strand.
TTTGACGTCAAGGAGTTCCGTTGTGCGTGTCCAGGTCAAGTTTAATTATCCTTGACCGCAGTGTCTTACCTTCCTGGTTTAGAATCAGCACAAAATTAATCAAACTTCTATTAATTAGCACGTTATACTGAATTTGGAGTTGTTTGTTATATATCTGCAGTAAAGCCCAGTCAATGGAACAACTTGAAACTGAACTTGAGCCAAAGCAAAAACAATAATATATGTTGGTACAGAACCAAAACAGTAATTCCCGATCACACAAAAAAATATAGAAACGAGTGGGGACCCTCCTTCTTGCTTGAATTCGCTCAAAAATAACAAGCATAATAATAATAGTAAATTATGATACAAGTGTGCCATGTTGGTCATTACACTCGGGGCGGTACTGTAATATAAGGGATGAGGGGGCCGAATCCGTAATGATGCACACGCGTTTCATTCGACATTTTTCAACACACTTGCGAGGAAAAACAACAGACTTGTATTGTTACATAACGAAAACTATATTAAATATTAATGGAAAATGGCGCGCTGGTTTTTTTTTATTGCGTATTTAATGGCAAGCGATCTAGAAAGAGCCAGCACCCGATAAACATACTTTATAAAAATTATTATAAACACAAAATAATGTAATGAATATGAAAATTAAAGGTTAATATGCAGTAATAATTTAATGAAATGATGACAAATTAATGATTGATTTATCATATATTATGTTACCTAAAATAGTTATTTATTCACAAAAATATTAATCGTTTTTGGACACAAAAACTCTTCGCGGCGATAGAAAAAATGTAAAGTAAAAAACACTTGTGTGGTAATAAGCTGAATTGTAAACCTAAATGCGTTGCCATAAGAGTCACTTTACAAGCAAGTATGTTGAAAAAAATAAACCATTATTCAGGAATGACATTTTACATACCAGGGCCCCGAGTAAAATGGAAGCGTTGCAACCAACGTACATTTAGTAATTAACAATCCGCACATTGGTTGGAAAATGAATGGAGCCCAAATTGAAAACAACGACTATTGGCGGGCCTCCAATTCCACAAAAGATAAATAGTGTGGAGGTAGAAAGTACGGGTAGAATAATCCAAGCTATTTCATTAGTTATATAGCAATTAAAATGCTTAATGTTAGAAATTTCGTCACTTATGGACTAAGATTTACTACGCTGACTTCAACTAGATACATGGATTTGATGGATAATTTTTATATCAAAGGTCTGAATAAAACTGATGATTTCAAAATCAATACCTATACAGTCCCTACTTATTTTCAGGTTATGTTGATATAAAAAAAACAAATAATTCATAACAGTTTTGAGTTTCAACTGGGCTGGAAATTGTCATCAATCATCTTCCATTTACAAACATGACGGCAAAATTACCCTTTTTAACGGTTCAATAACCTTTGGGCTTTTAGGCAGGGGTTGCAAAACTCAATTACTTTATATTTTTAAGACTTTATTTGCCAAGGATATTTTACTAACTAGTATTGGTGATAGAGTTATTTGAGTAAAGATCTCACCCCTTTCTATTTTAACTTCAAATAATCAGGTAAACGAGGATATTTAACGAGGTGCAATTGAAGAGAGGAACAGCCATTAAAGGAATTAAAGCCACGTTATAAATAAAATAAAAATATATGTCAGATGAATTGTGATCAGCCTTCAGTTATTAAAATTATTTTAGAATTTTCAAACACTGTTAAATTTGATAATTTTGTCTTATAGGATATATTACAACCTAATCAAGAATATTCTTTGAAAATATTTTACTAAAACCACATGTCGATATTGCCATTTATTTTCAAGTTAGCAGATTGAATAAAATATTTGTAAATTTTTGAGAACAGATTACTGATGCTTAAATGTTGATAAATTGCTCAAAAATAGAAAGTTAATATTGGTGTCTTTAAATTTTCTATTTGAATTGAAAAGAAAAAAAAATGTTCCAGCATAAAACTCCACAATTAGTTATATGGAATTTCCCATAAAGCTTCGAAACATTCCCATAAAATTTTAAACCTAATACTGAAACCTAATAATGAAAGCCCGTATTCAGACGCAATTTGTGGAAGCAGCAAAAATTATTGTTTGTAATTGAAGCAGAGAGATATGCGTGGCAATATGGCAACTGCAATTGTAATCTTTATTTCAGGCGAACTAAAGCACAGATATTTAGTTTCACATTAATAAACGTATAATGTGGAACACACGTTTGTAATCTCGTTTGTTAAAGAAATAACGATAAGAAAATAGCAAAGGAATAGCAAATGACCTCTTAATTAATTTGACGAAGCGAATTTTACTTATAAAAAAAGGATTATCAATAAGAGTCAAAGATACTACAAAAAAATCTTGAATACAGTTTTGTCAAAATATGATAGCTTTTATTACTTAGATAAAAATGTATAATGAAATAAAATATTGCTCATTATTGTTGAAAAATTATAAGTTATAGAAGCTAATTAAGCTAATAGCTAATTGTACAAAGAAATTTTAGCAAAAAAAACTGCATAAAAAACATAAAGTGTTCTCAAAGAGTTTAAAAGTCCCAAAGTAAGCGAAGCACGGAAAAAATAATAATAACGGATCAACATTTTGTTTTATAAATACTGTTTCATTAATAAAACAAACTATTGATCCGTTCCAAGTTTGAAATCCATTTTATAATATTATGAAAGTTACATACATAATCATTCTAATTAAGCAACAAAAAGAATAATTTTTTTTGTTTAATCGTCATTTTTAGTAGCAGGTTAGAAATCATTATAATGCGAATTTTTGCATGTTCTCACATAACTGACAAATTAACCAATTTAGCTTTGATGAACTCCATAAATACAAATTACAAATTACAATTTATTTAGTTAATAATTTATGTACACACAAGAATAAAAATACAAAAGATGAGACTTAGAAACTAAAAATGTACAAAGGTCAGCTTATTTCTTTAAGAAATTTCTGCCAGCAGACCTGAGACTGGAGAAATAATACAATGCAAAGTTAATGCGCGCGTACTAGTAATGAAAATATTAAAAACTTATTTTCTATTACAATATTACAAAATTTAGAGTAATATTTTATTGGCTGTTTGAAAAAACAATAAATAACTATAAAAGATGATTAAACGAACTTCCAAGTGAAGTTCTATCGCTATTATATGAGTCGCTTCATTCTTCAGATAGTATATAATTTAATAGATAGTCCTTTTAAGGTACTAGGTAACTTCCCACAGTTTTAGAATATGTCATTAGACTTATTCAAAAAACTTCCGTCTGCTTACTTGATCAGCCCCGGTCTCGGCAAGTCTTCATTTTTTAGAGATCATAACAAAACTTTTGTATGAGTTCCGGAAGGTACGGGTCGTTTAATATCTTCTAATGAAGCGGTTCATATAATAGCGATAGAACTTTACTTGGAAGTTCGTTTAATCATCTATTATATTTCGTCGCTTCATTCTTCAGATAGTATATATAATTAAACAGGTAGATTTTTAGGGATTAGGTTTTGTTTTCTTTTGTATTGCTAATCCAGTAACCTTTAGGCATTTATTATACACTTGGTGATTGAAATCAATAAACAGAATAATTTAATTTTAATTAATCTCTTTATCCCTGGTTTGTACTTTTATTGAGTACGGACAAGGCAAAGTCGTTTAGTGGGTTTAATATTATGGCAAAATTCTCAGGCCTTTACAAAATTTATGGCAAAATTTTGTAAAGGCCTGAGAGTTTTAGGTCCACCCAGCAGTTTTTCGGATAACCCACACTGAGCACGTGCCGCGAGCTGAGTGCGCTGAACACACTCATGTCAACGCCGCTCGTAGCGTCTGCTTTATCCACCGACTTAGCGTCTGACTCAACGCGGCTCAGTCAGGGGCCTTTCATGTTACTTTGAGTTCGAAGCTTTAATATTTTTCGTCACAAAAAATATAATCTTTTAGAGTCGATACAGGACATATCATTATGCTATTTTTAAAGATTGGCAAGGATAACTTAGGTTGTTTACGATTTGGGGCTGTGGTTTTAATGATGTTTATTATGATTGAATGCAAAAACTATATTTTCTAATTTAATGTCTGCATTTAATGGTGCATACGGCTAACGATGTAACGGTAACTTTTTGGTAATTTTTCCTAAATTTAAAGTAATATAATAATATCACTGAGAAAGCTGATTAAGAACTAAATTTGGATCCCAAGAAAATGTGTAAAACGATTTAGTTGGTTTAATTTTATAGGCTTCTTGTAAAATTTGCCTCATCATAGCCCATATCTTCGCCTGACAAAAGAGACAACGCTGAATGGTGTGAATTTAACGAACCGAATGAACAACCCTTATTAAATTGCTCATTAAAAACAAAGAAATATTAAAGCAGGTTTTTGGACATATCAGTATTATGTAACGTACAAAACTCCCACCACGACCTTAACGTGACATTGTATTGACAAATAGCATGGATGCCAGAGAAGGGAGCACCAACGTCAGGGTCTCTGACGGACAGCCGCGCCGCGCGAACGTCACCCGGAGCGTCTCGCGACACCCAGGGTAAGGCTGGACTGATTTGTTTTGTTGCTGTTATAGGAGTTAATTAAATCTTTTGTTTCAATTCAAATCAATTATTTTTCTTACACATTTTAAGACAAGGGAAAATGGAGAAAATGAAAAAAATCGTAAACGCATCGATTGCGACTGCATCCGGTTCAGGATACCTAGTTACAAATGCGTCACATTTGCAAACAATCCATGAATTACGTTCCTCGCCAAATGCCATAGCCAAATGTGTCTAGTTAGAGTATTTAAATATGGAAATTGAATACTACCCATCCTATTGACGTAACTAATAGCGGTGGTATTATCAATTCGTAATAATATTGCACAAAAGGCTGAACTTTTGAAGCCTAAGGCTAGTAATTCTAGGTAATTGATATGGTATTCTTTTTCACTATGTTTCCAAGAACCATAAAATTTATTGTTTTGGAATACTACATCCCAGCCTGTTCTGAATGCATTTGTATATATCTTATAAAGGAGGCAGATACCGTCCCATACATTTCTGGGCTATGGTGTTAACAACTTGAAAATTGTGTTTTCTGTAAGAAACATACATTTGAAGTGTTCACATAAAATTTGAAAACATTTGTACTTCTAGAAGTTCTAGAAGAAGAAGAAGATATAACATATGTTAGTAGTGTCATATAAAGTTGCGTTAGGTTATGAGAATGTTATTTTAACTTATTTTGTTAAACTTTTCAATGTATTATTTAAATATACAACATTTAATGATGTCCCAAAACGAATCGTGTATGTATAAAACATTATTTCTAGGTCTTAACATCCAGATATCTATCTTGAAGCCTCTACCTAAATATATGTTTTTGTGGCGAGATTTATTTATCACATTATTAATGTTGGTTATTCATATTTATGTATAAATATCCTTTTAAGATAAAGATAAAAAATGTATACAGACAGACATAAACATGTAATACAAAATTCAACATACTTTTTAAAGTAAAACTAAACTGAATGTTAAAAATAATTCTAACTGGGAAACAATTAAGTGGTTTAAGACTGCCAGTCTTCAGTCAGGCCACATGGCTTCTCCCTAACTTGTTTTCCATAAATATAAGAATATATATGGGAGTTTATAAACAAATTGATAACTCTGAGTAAATAAATCCATAACATATTCATCTTTAAATTATTTCATCATCTTCAATTATTATAAGTGCATAATCCAAGGATTGAGCTGGTGGTACAATATTTTGTTGGTACCTAGCCCAGCTGAGGTACCATATAATCGACATCACATGGGCGTAGCAGCCTACAATAAAATTACAATAATATTGTAGGATGGACTCTCTGTCAACTAATATATGTATAAATAAAATATGTCTTTCGGCTAATGTGTCTCGATTGGATTCTACCCCGAAGAAGCCATGATGCATTTGAAGTCGACAGCTTTCGCAGAAGGCTGCTGCTAATTTCCTTGCAAACTTCAATAACAACCGTTTTCACCCCTTGTATTCTCCCCAAAATAGGACCGTGCCTGTTTCATTTAATATGTGACTAACGATATTATTATCTATATAAAATCGGGTATCGGGTATTTAAATAAAATCGGGTATCCAAGGGAACAAAACCAATATTCGTCATGATCCGGTAAGCAAGCAGAAAGTATTCGAGTAAAGAAGAATCGTAGTTAGTCCGTATAACAAACAAAAGTCGTAAGAAAATAGGTAACCATAAAACAACTCAAGCGCATGGTTCAAAGCCAAACAAACGAGTAACAGAATGGCGGCCATTTGACGGCATGGATCAGTGAGTGACTCGTCAATCACGTACATTACGTCCGTTCTTTTCACTCGTTATTGGGGGAAAACATTGGTATTGCCGAATTTAAAACTAAATTCCTCTTATGAAAAGCACAGTGAATTTATATATTTTGAATTTATTTCATTTCCAGAAATTAAATCTTTTCCGATTGATTATATAACTGATAATATAACTTATTTTTTGACACGAATTTCCACCTGTTAACTATCTAGCCCACGACTACTCAGCCTCCTTTTTGAAGTAATTGAACCGGGAATGGTATATTTACTTATTATACTTTTCTACTAGATATTTTAAAGAGATAATTTAGGGAGTTTAAGTTTTGCCTCATAGTTGTTTATAGATTATACTTCATAAATTACACGTATTTTCTGCATCTTTTCGACAAAACGAAATTTTAGTTCATAATGAAAAACATCAGGTAGAAGACTACCAGGAATTTATGCGGATAACGTGATATATCTATTATAGATAACACGTGTTTTCTGCATCTTTTCGATAAAGCAAAATTTTAGTTTATAATAAAAAATATCAGGTAGAAGACTACCAGGAATGTGAGCGGACAACGTGATATATCTATTATAGATAACGCGTGTTTTCTGCATCTTTTCAACATAGCGAAATTATAGTTTATATATACCCGCGATCACTTATGAAAAAAACATAAAATGGCTTACCCATCGGAAGAAATAACGAATCGCTTTCGTTTATTCTGTATTTTTTGTTCTAATTTTTAAACTTTTAGTACAACTTTTACAACATTTAATATTAAACTATTAAGTTACTGGTTGGTATATACGTGTGCTTGTTACCACGCACTAAAAAAGAATGAAGACTTGCCGGGACCGGGGTTGATCAAGTAAACAGACGGAAGTTTTTTGAATAAGTCAAATGACATACTCTAAAACTGTGCGAAGTTACCTAGTACCTTAAAAGGACTACCTGTTTAATTATATACTATCTGAAGAATGAAGTGACGAAATATAATTGAGCATTTAGGTATCAATGAAAGTATCAGTCAGTCCTGCTGTTGAAATTGACAACCTCAACGTGCAGATCTTAATGGCTCAGTGATCAATAGTGAGACGAACACGCTCAGTGACACTGATTCGAGTTCCAGTGACTGCGGGGAACGTGACTTGCACTTACTGTATTCTTTCTTGCCTTTGATAGCTCGGATTAGATACGTTAATGCAATTATATAAAATAATAATAATATATTATTATTATTATCAATTATCAATGGATACAATCCTTTTCCATTACATCCATTGAGCCTATATAATAACATTGTGATTGAATAATGCATTGAACTTTTTTAAGTATATTTTAGCGAGATTACAACAATTGTAATTAGATGCTAGTAACATTTTTATTTTATAAAAAAAATTGCAACTTAGCTACAGTTTTTTAACTTTAAAAAATACGTCCTCTAACGTCTTTCACTTTCATATACGCAGGATACAAACAATTGGACACGGATTCTGGATACAATAGAAACTACTATTAGTGGATGCGTCGTCGGTGGTTTAGTAGGTAGGGCGCTGGATTATTTTTTATAGGTTGATTTCTCCACAGTGCGATTGAGCGTGCAAGACAAACGAATCACGGATTCGAAGTGGACTGTATTTCGATAGGTATTTTATTATAGGTAATATTAATGACCGATAAGCTTCCCCAAATGATATCCTAGGTTTTCCCTCACAATCCAAATGTAAAAAGACTGGGCTTGGTTCTGGACCTCGTGCTCTCGGCGAACGTCGCTGAAGATGATCACTGCAATCCGTGAATTTCGATCGTCGATCACTTTAAATGTCTATCGGTAATGAGAAATAATGTTTATTGAAATTTTTAAACGCACGGCGTCATTGAGATGCTCTCGGTTCCGATGTTGAACGGTGAACTACTTAATGCCAGTCAGCGTACTAGATGACGCTGTTCATTCATTTTTTTAACAGCGACCGCAGGCACAGGAAAATCCATTGGTTCAGCCAATCAAATTACACCCAGAAGGTGATGGGAAAATACTAGGATACGTAACATTACCCCCGGCCGAAACCAAATTTAATGGTTTCCCTAAGCAACAATAAATTTAAACTAACAAAGAAAAACTTAAAAACCTACGAGGTTATTAAAAGGTTAAACAATTAATTAACATAAGGCAGAGGAGCCAGCTTGTTAACTGGTCTCTGTAAGATATTCTTTTGTGTGCGCAAAGTTACACAACGAACAATGTCGTCTGCGCCAGGATGAAGTTTTTCTACTCTAGCCAAGGGCCAATTACATGGAGGCACATTATCCACTTTAATAATAACTAAATCTCCAACGTGAAGGTTGGCAGATGAAGTAAACCATTTTGCTCTCTGTTGCAAGGTATTTAAATATTCTGTACGCCAGCGGTCCCAGAACAGCTGGGTACATCTTTGCATGTACTGCCAACGTGTCAGCCGATTTAAGGAAACGTTCTCTAAGTCATACTCGGGCACTGACACTAAGGCTTTACCAATTAGAAAATGTCCCGGCGTTAAAATATTAAAATCATTAGGATCGTCACTAGCAGGTAATGGACACAACGGACGGGAGTTTAAAATAGCTTCAACCTTATAAAAGACCGTAGTGAGCTCCTCAAACGTCAACGATTTCTCGCCTACGGACCGCTTAAGGTGGTACTTTGCCGCTTTAAACCCAGCTTCCCAGAGTCCACCCATATGTGGAGCACTTGGTGGATTAAATTTCCAGACCAACTGTTTTGCAACGCAGCCTTCTAAGATTATATTTTGATTTTCTTTATTGCGAAAGAATCTTTGAATATCGTTAAGATGTTTATTTGCAGCCATAAAATTAGTACCACAGTCAGAATACAAGGGAGAACATAGCCCACGCCTGGCTGTGAATCTATCCAAAGCAGCTAAAAAACAGTCAGCTGATAATGACGAAACTACCTCAAGGTGTACTGCCTTGGCAGAGTAACAAATAAACAATGCCACATAAGCGCGTTCTACCCGAGCGTGACGACGCAAATTGTCCTTTACAAAGAAAGGACCTCCGAGATCCACTCCGACGTGGTCGAAAATTTTATTTGGTAAAAGACGCGTAGCGGGCAAAGGGGCCACTGCCGGCTTTAATAACGTTGGATTATTTTTAAAGCAAATCAAACATTTAGCTAATACTGGCGAATTAATCGTCGAGCTGAAAGAATCCAAAAATTCTGAATAATAATGATTTGTAATGCCCGCGGACCTGCATGTAAATATTTTACATGATAGTAAGCGATGAACAGTAATGTTAACCTGCTCTCTTTTGGTAAAAGGCGAGGGTGCTTAGCATTATAAGGTAAGGATGAATAGGAGATACGACCTCCCACCCTAAGGAACCCCTGTTCATCGATAAAGGGGAATAACTTTCTCATAGAAGGTATATATTTAATATTATTATTTAAATCGTTTATCGCTTTAGAAAAATAGGCACACTGTAATGTGCGCACGAGTACATCCTGCGTCTCGTCAAAGTCGACGGTGGTAAAAACTGATCCGCGATTATCGGTTGATTTACGCTTGGAACGTCCGAACCGCAAAACTACCGCAAAGGTACGAACTAGTTTTGAATATGAAGAAAATTTTGAAAATAGTCTTTCACAAAATTCTATTTTTGTTTCAGGTATAAAGTTAGTCGAGTCGGTAACAATTAATGTAACTAACTTTTCTTTTTTAAGTTCCGGAGTCTTTTCTAAGTTGCTATTACTTAGTTTTGATACCGGCCACTGCTCAGAATTGGCGTACATCTACGATGGTCCACACAACCATTGCGAACTGACCGACAACAGTTGACATGGACTTGCTCCACGGGAATAAATATCCGCCATGTTATGTTGACTATCAACATGCTGCCAGCACGCTAAGGGAATGTTGTCGATTATTTGAGTAACACGGTTACTAACAAATGTCTTGAGTTTATAAGCCTCGATTTGTAACCATGACAACACGATAGTTGAGTCAGTGAGAGCAGTAATACGATTAATTTTAACACGATGTAAGTTTTCAATAACGTAACGCGGGTAGTCGTGAAATAAACACGCATTTTTTGTGTGCTCCCAAGTTTTATTTATTTTAAAATAGTTTTTATAGTAATTTTGAACAAATAAATGTGGTGACTTGCAGCCACACTCACCTGCACTCACTTAACACAAAGTTTTCTCACTAAACTTCCCAGTAACTAGTAAGTACAACAACAAATTATTTACACAACAATGGAAGCACTTGCTAAAATGTTCGAGGCACGATTCACTGAGTATGAAAGCAAGCTGGAGAAAGTTGCTGCTAATCCCACAGCACATGTGGATCTTGCAACATTATCCAAAGACTTCTTGTCCTTTAAGAACCTGATGTGGCAAATGTTCAAGCAGTTAAAGTTGGAACTTGAGTCTCTCAGTTTATCACAAGACCGACTGGAGACTGCTTTACGCAGAAAAGTTTTGTTGTTCCATGGAGTCTCTGAAAAGCAAAAGGAAAAGGTACATGAAGTAACACAGCATGTTATTTGTGATCAGATGAAATTTAACAAGACACGTACTAACCATATTGAAGTATGTCATCGTCTGGGACGCTTTTCTCAGGATAAAATGAGGCCAATTCTAGTGCGATTTCAAGACATGGAGTCTCGACATCTGGTTTGGGATGCCAAAACCAGTTTGAAGGGCACTGGGATAGTAATCTCAGAGTTCTTGACGAAGACAAGGCAGCGACTTTTTGTCTCGGCGCGTCAACATTTTGGAATAAAGAACTGCTGGACAGCTGAAGGGAGAATTATTATCAATCTACCAGACAAGTCGCGGCAAAAGATCGAAACGCAGTGCGCACTTGACGAAATTATTACACAGTTTCCGGCTGTTGGTGTTCCTGAACCTGCTGCCCAAGCTTCAGCTCCTAAAATTACAGAAAAATCGCCAAGGAAGACGCGCCGCCGTCAATAAGTTTGTCTCCATTTTATACTTTTCAATATTTCTCAAAAATTATGTATTCATAACTTAACCAAACTTCTTAACTTGGCCGACTTATGCTTATAAATCTTTTGAAATTTTTACGTCGGTATTTTTAAATTGTCTGTACATCTTTTACAAGTTTTGCATGTATGTATAACTCAATTCTGTTTTTAGGTTATTTTTCTTTGTTTACATTGTTCTGTTGCCTGTTGTGTGACGTTTGCAACAGTTCTTAAATTTTGACAGATTGCTCAATCTCACTGAGGAAACGTCACGTTCATGCATAATTTTGTATACGTGCCAACATTTATAGCACCTATAGTGGTATCATTTTCAGCAACCTGTGAGTGGTGAGTTGTGGATTGCGGCTCTGAAACTTAATTTAAGGTATTGATAGCCCAGTTAATTTTGTACGTATATTATATTACTGATATATATAGATATATATATATATATATATATTTTATTGTATTGTTTATTTATTTATATTAAATTGTTTTCATGGACTCTATTGATGAAATTGATGACAGTTTCTTCTCTTGCTCGACTTCATCTTACAGTTTCGCAAGTGCAGATAGTTCTTCTTCCCTATCACCAACTCTGCATGAACAAATATCTTCCTCCTTCTCAAACCATCCACATAAATTAAAAATTGTCCACATTAATGCACAAAGCGTACCTAGTCACTACTCTGACCTTGTGGCTACCTTTTCTACTAGCAATGCCGATGCCATACTTATATCAGAGACGTTTCTCAAGCCATCCCTTCCTTCTACACAGTATTCTCTTCCTGGTTTCAAACTTATTCGCAATGATCGTACCGGAAAAGGCGGTGGTGGAGTGGCCATCTATCTCCGCGCCGACATCCCTTATACAATAGTAAGCTCCTCTCCTTCTCCTTATTCAGAATCTGCAGAGTATCTTGGGATCGAAATAATTGTTCATCATGTTAAGATTATACTTACAGTTTTTACAGTCCCAATATGTACATCAATTATTTCGAGACTCTTGATAACTATTTCCATAATTTTTGTTCCACCTATGATCACGTTCTTGTATTAGGTGATTTTAACACTTGCATGATTAAAAACAACTCACGATCTCGCAGATTACAATCCATCCTCTCTTCCTATAATCTATCCATGTTACCTTTATCTCCCACCCATCATTTCCCTGGTTGTGTTCCCTCTCTTATAGACCTCATGTTAGTATTATCCCCACATTATATAGTGAACCACGGGCAACTCAATGCACCTTTCTCTTACCATGATTTAATTTATTTATCTTTTCGTGTACGTCTCCCCAAACAGAAACCACCGTCCTTACTACTCCGGAGCTTTAATAACATCAATATTGAATCCCTACAGCTTGACGCTGAAACCATAGATTGGTCGCCAGTGGTATTATGCAACAACATCGATGGCAAAGTCGAAAACTTTAACTTGTTACTTTTGGAATTGTATGATAGACATGCCCCGCTTAAAAGAGTTAAAATTAAGCATAATCCAGCTCCCTGGTTGTCAGTGACTATTAAAGACGCCATGTGTCTCAGAGATAAGGCCAAACGCAGGTACAAACGCACTCCAACTGAACATAACTTGATTTCTTATAAAAATCTAAGAAACCGATGCAGCCGTCTATGTCGCGATGCCAAAAAGCGCCACTTCCATGATTCCCTTATAAACCGTAGCCCTGCAGAAGTCTGGAAATTTCTCAAGACCGTAGGCATTGGCAGATCTCCATCTACTGAACTTCACAACTTCAATTTAGATTCACTGAACCAACTGTTTTCCCAACCTCCTGTTGTTGTTAGTTCTGCCATTAAAGATAATACTTTAGTATCGTTATCGAATATTCCTTCGACTCATTCTGCTTTTGTGTTAAAAACTGTAACAGAAGATAACGTTAAGAAGTCCATTCTCTCCATAACATCTCCAGCTATCGGTAAGCTGTGTTCAAAAATGATTACTTTGATATTACCGATTCTGCTACCAGTACTCACACATATTTTTAATTTCTCGCTTACAACCAGCACTTTCCCTACTTCCTGGAAACATGCTCATGTTATTCCGTTACCCAAGATTCCTAACCCTAGTTCTCTTTCCCATTTTCGTCCAATATCCATCCTACCTTTTCTCTCCAAAGTGCTTGAGCATATCGTACACGCTCAACTTTCAAAGTTCCTTGTAGACAATAACCTTATTAGTAGCTTTCAATCCGGCTTCCGACCAGGGCACAGTACAACTTCTGCGCTTATAAATGTCACCGATGACATTCGATGGGCCATGGAAAATAAATCCCTTACACTATTAGTACTACTAGACTTTAGTAGTGCATTCAATTCTGTCGACTTTGACATTCTCCTTGGCACTTTAACATCTCTAAACGTCTCTCCTTCTGCAGTGGCCTGGTTCAACTCTTATCTTCGAGGCCGGTCGCAGCGGGTTCGCCATGGTGAGTCTCACTCTAACTGGTGTGATCTTGTAGCGGGCGTGCCTCAGGGTGGCGTTCTCTCCCCTCTGCTCTTCTTAGTATTTATTGACTCTATTACCACAGTTCTTTCGTGTAATTTCCACCTTTACGCTGATGATTTGCAGATTTACCGCCATTTTGCTGTCCCAGATTGTTCAGCAACTATTGCTGCTATAAATAAAGATCTTAGTTGCATCAGTAACTGGGCTAAGTCAAACGGCTTGTGTGTAAATCCGAGCAAATCAAAAGCCATGATTATTGGCAGTCGGCATATGCGTGGCTGCATCGATTTGACCAACTTGCCCTCTGTTGTCCTTGATAGTACTCCTATTGAGTTCACTGACACGGCTAAAAACTTAGGGGTTACATTTGATTCTTGTCTCACTTGGAATGCAAATGTCAGTGAAATCAGTAGAAAAGTATATTATTCTTATCACAAGCTCAAGTGCCTTCGCAGTTTTCTGCCGTTTCAGACCAAGATTTCTCTTGCTCAAACCCTCATCCAATCAATTATCGAATACGCAGACGTCTGTTACTTGGATATTACTGAGGATCTCCTAAATAAACTAGAACGATTACAGAATCTGTGTATTCGATTTATCTTTGGTCTCAAGAAATTTGATCATGTCTCTGAATACCGTAGAAGACTCCGATGGCTTCCCATAAGACATCGTAGAAACGCCCGCATCCTAAATGTACTCTTTAACGTCCTGTATAACCCATGCTCTCCACGTTACCTGAGTGACCGTTTTTCCTTTGCGCACAATGAAGATGAGCATTGCAGAGTGAATAAGCGAACTTTATTAAATTTAAAATTACATAAAACAGACTTTTTTTCCTACTCTTTCACAATACATGCGGTAAGGTTGTGGAACTCATTACCCTACGAAATTCGGGAATCCAAAACTCTATCCTCATTCAAGAAACGAGTAAGAGAACATTACTTGTCGAATATTTAAGTTTCTGTCACTATTTCACTAGTTTATTTACAAGTTATCGTTTTATATTTATGTAGGTATGTATATATTTATGTATGTATGTGTGTATGTTTATTGTATTTTATATGGATTTATTTCCTATGTGTATGTATTTATTGTTTTTGTTTTACATGTGTATTTTTATGTAGTACTACTAGTACACTAAATTTGCTCTTTTTACACACTCTCCAGTCTCAGGTCTGCTGGAAGAGATTTCTGTTAGAAATAAGCTGTACCTTTGTACAATATCTATAAGTTTTATTATGTATTTTATATTGTAGTTACAAAAACGATAAAATAAATAAATAAATTTACTCAATAGCAAAGCAGCCATAAGCTCTAGGCGTGGAATAGTCAAAGGTTTAACCGGAGCCACTTTAGATTTTGCTATCGCTTGTCGAACTTTAGTTTGACTTTCGTCGCGACTGATTACATATACACAAGCAGCATAACCACGCGATGACGCATCGCAAAAACCGACTATCTCACAATCCGACTGTCCTGGTAAAAGCATATGCCGTTCGATCTCCATCTTCGTCAGTCGAGGTAGCTCCGACACGAATGCACTCCATCGTTGGGCTACAAGAGGCGGTAATTGCTCGTCCCATCCTATATTAAGCTTCCAAAGATCTTGCATCAATTCCTTAGCAGTGAATATACAGGGTGATACGAAACCCACGGAGTCGTAAATTGACGTCAACAACTTTAAGACCGAACGTTTTGTATTTACGTTATCAGTTTTGTTGATCACAAAATAAAATTTATCTGACAATGGAAACCACCTTAAACCCAAAACCTTAATCGTACATTCATTTTCATCTTTCATGAAAGTAATAGGTAGCTCCCGATGTTCGTCTGGAACACGCTGTAGTAACTGAGAACTATTACTAGCCCATTTTTTCTGTTCAAATCCACCACAGCGAAATAACGCTATAAGTTCGTCCTGCAACGTACTGGCGGCTTCAAAGGTATTCATCGAATACAATATATCATCCATGTAGATACCTTCCTTTACTACCGATGCTGCGGAGGGAAAACGTTTGCCCTCGTCGTTTACTAACTGTAATAATGTACGCATCGCAAGAAATGGAGAACAATTTAGTCCGTAGGTAACGGTTTTAAGTTCAAACAATTTAAATGGTTCGCTAGGTAAATCCCGGTATAAAATATGTTGATAACAGCGATCGCATTCTCTTAATTTTATTTCTCTATATATTTTACATACGTTCGTTACTAACGCATATTGAAACAATCGAAAGTTTAAAATAATAGTGCTTATTTGTTGATACAATGTAGGTCCAGTTAATAAAATATCATTTAAAGATACATTATTACTAGTCCGAGAAGAACAATCAAACACTACGCGCAACGGAGTCGACGTACTGTCTGGCCGTAGTATACTGTGGTGAGGTATAATGTACCTACTAGGTACGTCGCCACAATACTCCTCCATATGGTCCAGAGCCTCGTATTCGCGCATAAAATCGTTGTAATACCGAGTCGCGTGACAGTTTACGTTCTGTATAGCGTAATCTACGCTCAGCTATCGAGTACGACTCACCTAGCTGAGGCGGATTAGGTATAAAAAGCAATGGAACTGTTATATACTATCTAATGTATACAATAATGCTTAGTCAAGACTGCTGACACAACATCCCTAAGTTCTCATGTAATACCTTTGCATCATAGCCCAGTCAGTTCTATCTCAGTACTCGTGTCAAACACACTTACTAAATCTTGTATTTTTCTATTTTAATTCTATTTCATTTGTTTAGTGTTAAGAAAACTCATTATTTTAAATATACAATTTCAGTGTAAATAAATTTTCTTTTTTTTAAAAAGTGATTTACAAAGTCCCGTATAACATTGGTGGCAGCGTAAAAGGGATATATATTTGTGTCCCAGGAGCCTCACAAAAGTGAAGTGTTAATTGTGAAAGTGCAATTTTATATAAAAGCCAGTGCAACAAAATAAAAGTGAAAAGTGAAATTTCAGCGTAATTTCCTACAAAGTGAAGTCGAGTGGGTACCCAGGTATCTTCCCTGTACCTACCCCATACCTACTACAACAGTTAATTACAACTACCTTCAACTACATTTACCTCCTATCCGGTTGGTAAACCCCGAGTCTCCAAAAACAAGAATAATGTTCCTGCTGTTGTGAGTGATTTTATTTAATTATACACGTGTGAAGGATCTGAACACAAAAAAAAAAAATACTTTTATTCCTGTGCTGAATCTCATATGAACATTATATATTAATAATTATAATTTAAGTAACAGTTAGAATCTAATTAGTTTATAAAATTTGTCCCCCATTCCATTCTTATTCCATCACGTCTCGCCCGCCCACGCTTTTCGCTGGCCAGACGCATCGAGCTTCCAGGAACTGATAAGCTCACCTGTGCAGTGAAGCTTTGTACCGTTTATAAGGTGATTCAAATTTGTAGCGATTTTTCGTTTTAAGTATTATAATATTTTTCTGTACTTAACTTTTCTTTAGTTATTTTATATGTCTAAATCTAAAGATATTAAAGACGAAGAAACTCAATCAAAAATGTCAGATATAGATATTAACGTTTTAATTAAATTCATAGGCACATTTGACGGCAATAGAGAAAAATTAAGTCCGTTTCTCAACAACTGCCGTAATGCGATAAACCTAGCTTCAAGTAGTCAAACGGAAATTCTACTAAAATATATTTTAAGCCGACTCGAAGGTAAGGCAGAAACAGCCTGTGCCATTAAAGAATTTAGCAAATGGTCTCAATTAGAAGACTTTCTTAAAGCGCAGTTTGGCGATAGAAAGCATTATGCCTATTTGCTCTCAGACTTACAAGATTGTAAGCAAGGTCGTAACGAATCTGTCGGTCAATATTCATTAAGGGTCGAGGGTTGCCTTGCTAGACTCTTGACCGAGATAAATATTTCTATTCCCACAAAAAAGAAGGATGAATTAACCGGCCGCGTTGCAGCAATGCAAGATCTCGCACTTAATGTTTTCATTGTAGGATTACACCCTCAACTTTCTACTATAGTAAGCTGTAAAGACCCTAACACCTTAAATGAAGCTATTAACTTTGCAACATCCCAAGAAAAAATTTTAGGAATCTCATATAAAAAACATACGCCTTCCCCTTCTACGTCATTTAATCAACGTACCGATTGGAAACATCGTAATAATTCTTTTACACCTAAGCCACAGGGTCAAAACCAAACTTATCCGTCTACGTCTAATGTTCCTACATGTCGCTACTGTAAAAATATAGGTCATACTATAGAAAATTGTAGAAAACGCGAATTTAATAACCGTGCGCGAAACTCTGAACGTCAAAACTTTAACAGGTATCAAGGGAATTCGGGATCTAGACAGCCTAATCAATTACATACAATAAATTTTGTTGATGACGACGGAAACCAAGGCGTTGACGAGACCGACAATAATTATCAAAAAAACTAGATAACGTCTCGTATAGGTGTAGTGCGAGACACCATCTGAATACTAATTCCGACACCAACCCTGGAGGACCTTCTAATCATTCTACATTTACTAAATCCACTGTTTCCAACAAACCCGCTGTATCTACTAAATCCACTGTATCTACTAAATCCACTGTATCTACTAAATCCACTGTACCTACTAAATCCACTGTATCTTCCAAATCCTCTGTACCTGCTAGAACCGCTGTATCTCCCAAATCCTCTGCTAGATTCAGTCCATTCAACAAATACACTGCAACTAAGCCCACTGCACCACAGAACACAAATCTTGATAAATCATTTTATGAAATAAAGTCAAAGAGCCAAATAGACGCTTTTACTAAATCTTCAAATCCTTGTAATTCTAATCTCTTAACAAAATACAATTCTAGATCTACCATGATAAGCGATAACCATATTAAGACGAATAAAATTCAAAACTCTTATAACATTACAACGAATCCTTCAAAAAATTATTTACCATTTATAGAAATACTAACATCTCTTTCTTCTAAACCTCTCAGACTTCTCGTTGATAGCGGTGCATCCATAAGTCTTTTGAAAATCAGCTGTGTCGAAAATATGCCAGAAATCTATGATCACATAATCATCTTTAGCGGTCTTGGCAGTTCAAACACTCCTATGTACTCCTTAGGTCAAATAATTCTTAAATGTGACTCGCTCCAGCATAAATTTAATCTGATTCCGGATCTAAATTTCCCTTACGATGGTATAATTGGCAATGACTATTTTTCTATCTCTAATTGCAAAATAGATTACACTGAAGATGCACTTATAGTTAACGACGTCAAAATAAAATTAAAATTTCATGATCCTGTCTATGTTATCCCTCCAAGAACAGAAACTATCATTGAATGCTCTGTTTCAAACCCACAAATTAAAGAAGGGCTTATTCTTGATCAACACCCAATTGAAGGTCTTCTGATCGCAAATTGTATAGTCACAGTAAAATCAAACTCTAGAATAAATATCTCTGTCGTCAACACTTCCGAACATCCATTACATGTAAATTCTAATTTGAAACTTAATGTTGTACCTTTCGACATCAGCAACAATACTAACTTAGTTTTCCACAATTCATTGTATGACGATAAATGCAATATTACAGATAAGACTGAAGAAGTTTTGAACCTTTTACGAGTCTCACATCTAAACAACGAAGAAGTAAATGCTTTATATGATCTCTGTTCAACTTACTCTGACATCTTTCATTTACCTAACGACAAATTGACTTATACTGATCTTCTACAACATGACATTACTACAACTTCCTCTGTCCCAATAAGTACAAAATCCTATAGATTTCCAGATATCCATAAAAATGAAGTGCAATTACAAATCAATAAAATGCTTGATGAAGGAATAATAAAACATTCAACTTCTCCTTGGTCATCGCCCATATGGGTGGTGCCAAAGAAAACAGACGCTTCAGGTCAACGCAAATGGCGAGTAGTAATTGACTACCGTAAACTTAACGATATAACAATAGGAGACTCTTATCCGATTCCAAATATTACAGAAATCCTAGACCAGTTAGGAAAATCTAAATACTTTACAACACTCGACCTAGCATCCGGTTTCCATCAAATTAAAATGTCGGCGCAAGACGCACCCAAAACTGCCATTTCAGTACCACAAGGACACTTCGAATTTACTCGTATGCCTTTTGGATTAAAAAATGCACCTGCTACGTTTCAAAGGCTTATGAATACTGCACTCTCTGGCCTACAAGGCGTGCAATGCTTTGTTTATCTTGACGATATTGTAATCTATTCATTTGATCTTGAAAAGCATATCCAAAATCTTTCTAATGTCTTCGACAGACTTCGCACTTTAATCTAAAACTTCAACCAGACAAGTGCGAGTTCCTCCGTAAAGAAGTCTCGTATCTTGGACATATTATCACTGATCAGGGTGTTAAACCCAATCCTGACAAAACAAAAGCCGTACAACAATTCCCAGTTCCAAAAACTCCAAAAGACATTAAATCTTTCCTTGGACTTGTATCATATTACAGACGATTCATCCCTGACTTTTCTAAAACTGCTAAACCTCTCACTAACCTCTTGAAAAAGGATGTCCCTTTCCTGTGGCAAAATGAACAACAACTTGCTTTCGAAACGTTAAAAAAATCTTTAATCACTGCGCCTATATTAGCCTATCCAGATTTCACAAAACCCTTCATTCTTACCTGTGATGCATCAAATTACGCTATTTCAGCCATTCTCTCCCAAGGCTTCAACAATAATGATCGCCCAATCGCTTACGCATCACGAACACTAAATAAAACAGAATCAAATTATAGTGTTACTGAAAAAGAGTGTTTAGCAATAATATTCGGAACTAAAGTGTTCAGGCCCTATTTGTATGGTCGTCGTTTCAAAATTGTAACTGACCACAAACCTTTAAAGTGGCTGTTCAATTGCAAAGATCCAGGCTCTAAACTTGTAAGGTGGAGACTGAAATTGGAAGAATTCGATTACGAAATCGAATATAAAAAGGGAAAAACTAATAGTAATGCTGATGCTCTTTCTCGCTTCCCTGTAAACCCTGTTCTTGATCCTAATCCTCAACCTTCAACTTCAAACCAAGAATCCTCCGAACTTCCTCAAGATATACTAGATGATTTGACTGAACTTGGCGCATTAGACATAAGTCCATTCGAACAACAAAATATTGATTTCCACCCCTTAGAACCTTCGCCTGGCGCAGAACCTCTGAGTGCAACTACAAGTATGGAAAATGAAACCATTCCAAGCCCTCCGACTCATATGGATTCGAATGTAACTAACCATAACGACGACTACTCCAATTTCTTCAAGTCATTTAACGACAAAAACACTGCTTTTAACACATTCATAAAAGAACACAATGAATCCGTCCTGAAAAGCACCTCTAAGACTATCCTAATTCCTGTATCTATTGACCTCGACGACTCTAATCCTTATCTTGAAGACATTATATCCGCATCCGAAAACACTACTCACATCACTGACGGTGAACGTGTACTCCATTCTTATAAAAAATTCGTGATAAAGGACAGAACATACTATCTTCTCTTCACTAAAGTCTATTACTTCGATAACTGCACTTATCCAGATTTATTTAAAGCTATCAAATCAGCTCGAGACGATATAATACTTACTGGCAGTATAAACGAAATTGCAGTATCCGACTTTAAAAACCCTTTTGAACAACATTCTTTCACTAAAATATACGGCATGTTTATGTATCTATTCGACAATTCAAATATTACTATTAATATCTATCATAACAGCATAATTTATCCCGTTCCAACGGAGATTTCCAAAATTCTTAAAGAAAACCATGACATTCCAATAGCTGGACATTTAGGTTCCAATAGAATGTATAATAGGGTAAAAGAACGATATTTCTGGAAAAACATGCGATCCGACATAGAATCTTACGTAAAAGCCTGTAAACTGTGTCAAACTAATAAAGCACTAAGGAAAACAAATAAATCACCTATGCAGATAACTACTTCTTCATGTCGCCCTTTTGAAAGACTCAGTCTTGACATCGTTGGGCCCTTACCTGAATCTGGACCTCAAAAGCTGAAATTCATACTTACTCTTCAAGATGACTTAACGAAATTTTCTATTGCATATCAAATATCCAATGCCACTGCTTTAGAATCCTGTGAATGCTTAGTTCACTTTATTTCTTTGTTTGGAATTCCTAAATCTATACTCACAGATCAAGGTACCAACTTCACTGCCGAACTCTTCAAAAGTTCAAAAAGAACACAAACCTTATTTGCCAGACTCCGTCTTTAACCCAAACCCTGACGTAACTTACCCTGACTACATTAAAATGTTACAACATCGCCTTAAAATATCTCGTGAAAAAGCGCTAGAAAATATTAATATTTCTAAAGAGAGGTCGAAAGCCTATTATGACAGACATTCGCGCTATGTACAATATAAAGTTGGTCAATATGTCTATCTTAAGAACCATCTAAGACTGAGGAAAGCACTGTCTCCTGTCTGGAAAGGCCCGTATAAAATTGTTAAAATCCATGGCAACAACACCTTATCCCTTCTTATAAATAGAAAACATGTAAAACACCATTATGACGAGATAAAACCAGCACATGACATTTATGAATAAATATTTTACTCTTATACAACTTTTACAATTTTATAAATTTACATCTAAAGTCTAAAATTAGTCATTAGTGCTTGTCGTTACAGAATGGTCGTCGTGGCGTACATCGTCCAAGCCAGTGCTAGCAATAACTTCGTCAATCCCATTACTTCAAGTCCTGGCATACTTTTCGATCCGGCTGGTACGGTAAAACTTGTCAACGATCAATTTCATATAGTTATACCAATTGACGTATCTCCTTTCAAACATTACATTAAAAACACACAAGAAATCTTTAATGCTATCCGATCTCAATGTCACGAATCTGAGGAAATCAGCTACACTCATTGTGAAAATATTTACATATTTAATATTAAATACCATTAGAATCGCTTTTCAAAGACATGCTTGATGACTTTAATTCTGTTTCCCATATTATTTCCAATAACCCCCATAAAAGGTCCGCCTGGTTCTCTGGTGTCGGAGTAGTATTTAGACATATATTTGGAACCCTCGATGAAGATGATGCTAGAACATACAATACCGCTATAAAAACCTTGTATAACAATGAAAAAACACTAGGCGAATCTATTAAAAAGAACATCGTTATATCACAAACTGCTATGTCTAATATAAACCAGTCCCTATATACGATAAATGAGAATGAAGCCAAATTAAACATTATAATAAACGAATTAACAATGTCCGTTACTAATATTACAAAAATTATGGATACTGATAATTTTATTATTAAAATTCATTACGTTTTAAATGTACTTCAATCTCACCTACTAACTCTTTCATTTAAAACAGAAGATATCTTAAATTCTATTCTATTCGTCAAGAATAATATTCTACACCCTTCTATTCTAACGCCTAAACAACTATATAATGATATTGTAAGTAATCATAAGCTACTTCCTAAGTTCAGGGATTTTCCTGTAAGTTTAGATCTAAGTTACATTCATGTCCTAATTAATATTGCTAATTTAGTTTGTTATTATTCAGATGATAAATTAGTTTTCGTAATTAAAATTCCTCTTGTTGATGCCCAGGAATATAATTTGTATAATACTATACCATTACCAACACCTCATGAGTCCGATAATCCTAATTCATATGTAATGATTGAGCCTTTCGAACAGTATCTTGCCTTAAGCAAAGATAAGACAAATTATATATTCTTAAAAGGTTTAAATTCATGCAAAACCATTCAATCCACAATATACCTTTGTGAAGTAAATGATGTTTATAATGTGCCAAATAATCCATCCTGTGAAATAGAAATTATTACTAAAGCCATTTTGACCTTGCCTGATACTTGTACACGCAGATATATCCATGGCACTATAGATATTTGGCATAAATTGTATAATAATAAGTGGGTATTTATCCAATCGAAACCTTCAAAACTTACCATTGAATGTGAAAACAATATTGTATCTGAAACTACTATATCTGGTACAGGAATACTTCACATTCCACGAAACTGTATAGCATACTTTAAAAACTTTAAATTTGTAGCAAAATCTTACCCTCAAATTAATACACCATTAGTATTACCTGATTATAATATTATTAATGATAGTTGCTGTAACTTGACAAACTATAATAAGATAAAACTTCAAATTCCAAATTTCAAAATAAATAATATTAATTTAGATCAGCTCAAACATTATAAACAAACATCCGAAAGCATTGTAAACGACATTAAGTTGAATGATCCTAGGATACCTCTTAATAATTCACTTAGTTCTCTTATAATTAGTGTTATATCTTTTGTTTTAATCTTAAGTATTTTAATAATCTATTTTTATAAGAACATTGTAATTTCTAAATGTATTAATAAACCAGAAATTAATGATGTCATTTCTGTCATAGAACTTCCCGAAGATCAACCCCGTCTTAGGGTTAATTAAAGTGTATATTCATTAAACTTTCTTATTTCATGTTATGTAAAACTTACCTTAAAGGGTAAGTTTATTCTTAAGGAGGGGGATGTTATATACTATCTAATGTATACAATAATGCTTAGTCAAGACTGCTGACACAACATCCCTAAGTTCTCATGTAATACCTTTGCATCATAGCCCAGTCAGTTCTATCTCAGTACTCGTGTCAAACACACTTACTAAATCTTGTATTTTTCTATTTTAATTCTATTTCATTTGTTTAGTGTTAAGAAAACTCATTATTTTAAATATACAATTTCAGTGTAAATAAATTTTCTTTTTTTTAAAAAGTGATTTACAAAGTCCCGTATAACAGAACGATATATCGTCCTGTACTATCACGTCTATGTGCTTTCATAAATATGTCCTCTGCCAGCTGATCGAGCGGATTGGTGGTAGGTTTACACGGTAACTCCTCAACCTCCCAAAACTTACGTAAAGTCTGATCTAACGACTGTTCTTTCTCAAACGAAACAGATAGGTGTAAATTATGTAATTCATTGAAACTACTTGAGTATAACTTGCCACTAACAATAAAACCAAAAGCAGTTTGTATAACTTGAGGTACATTGGGAGAAATTGATAACGGTTTATCTTTAATCAACTCCATAACAATATCATTTCCTAGTAAAATATCTACATGAGACCGTCTGTAAAAGTATGGATCGGCTAAGTTATAATTTTGATAAAGGTCTATGACTTCTGAAGTAAAGTTAACATTAGGCATCTCAGATGCAACTTTCGATACAACAATTAAATTAATTGACTACGAATTCAAATCCACATTTCGCGGTTTTATTTCACAATTTATCGTACCATGGTTACGAACCTGTTCACCACCTAAACCGGCAATAGTATAGGGGCATTTTTTACGAGGTAGACCCAAACGTTGAGCACAGTCCACCGTAATGAATGAGCACTGAGCTCCTGAGTCAATCACTGCACGGCAGTCTAACAATTGACCACATCTATCCAAAGCATGCACTCGTGCAGTACCTAACACTACACCATAGATGCTCTTATCACTCACCGTCGCCTCTTCGCTCACGGAGCGAGACGAGACGAGCACTTGTTGCGAGTGGGAGTGAGACGGATACACGGCAGCCGCCTTGTCCTGCGTTGTCGGTACGACTGAGCGCTTTTTCATCGGAAGCGACACCCGTCGCTTCCGATGCTAGCGCTAGCGGGTCTTCCGCCTGTAGTGAAAGTTGCACTGAAGGTGCTCAAAGGGACATGAGTTGGTGGCCGTTCTGGGCAGCCTCCGGTGAAGCCGGGGCTGGGCAGAGGTCGGCCGAAGCATGATTTAGGGATCAATTCATTTAAATGAACCTATAATGAATTGAGAAGGGAACTATGCTCCGCCAGAGCTACCAAACGCTCTGTCGGAGTACGTGAAGCCCTAAGTTTACGGGCTAAGACTGCGATTTCACTAACATCGATATTTTTCATAGCGTCGCAGACGATACGCATATCGTCTGCTACGGAGGATTGAGGAGTGGGTTTGTATGGGCGAGGAGCCGGGATGGGATTCGATGCGGGGCGCTGCCTCCAGTTTTCTGGGGCGGGCCTAGACTGTGTAGGCTTTGCAGCCGGAGGAACCCGGCTACGCAGCGGCGGAAAGTTTTCCTGAGAAAGGCGCGGGGCCTGTTTGGGTGCCGCCCTTTTGAAATTGGAGCGCATACAACGGGGTGCACGAGGGCAGCCCCTGTAATTTGCGGTGTGGCCGGACTGGCCACAAAGCACGCAATCGCGAGGAGAGGGAGTTTCAGGAGTGCGATTGCACTCCTTAGTGAAGTGAGGGACCAGGCACTTGACGCACCTGGGCGGTGCGCGTACAACTGGCACCGATGGCATTGGCCGGGATGACCGCGGCGATGAGGCGCCTCGATCGAGATCCCAGAGAGGCCGCATATAGTGCTAACCCCTTTGAGGATCTCCCTGGACTTGGGGACGTTGGCGAGAACCACCAAAGCGAGAGGGTGTTGCCTCCCGTACTTGCTGTGCATTTTATGCACCGCGAGTGCCGGGAAGCCTTGGGACTGCAGATCCTCCAGGATAGCCACGTTCGATAATTCGAACGGGACTCCCCTGAGTACCGCTCTGATCTTACGCTCTTCTGACAGAGCATAAGTATGATAAGCATATTGCTTATCGGTGAGGAGCTTTGTTAAAGCACGAAAGTCGTCTATCGACGAGACTAAGATTTTAATAGATTCACCCGAGTTGGCTGCTCGGATGTAATGGATTTTGTGCTCATTGCACAATGTCGAGACCTCAGTCCATTTACCCTTTTCCCGAAGGAAAACGGGTGGTGGGACCTTGGCCTTGACAGAAGTTGGGGCCGGAGCGGGTGTTGAAGACACCGGGGCAGCTGGCGTTGAAGACGCCGCAGGGGGTGTAGGGACGGGCGCCGAGGGCGCCGGGTCTTGTTTCGAGCGCTTCTTAGAGCGCTTCTTAACAAGGGTGAAAGAGGGAGGCTCATCAGGGCCAGTTGGGGTGGCGTCCGAGGATGACTCGGTCGCGGGTGCGCGCTTGCGGCGCGGAGGGGCGTCTACTTCGCACTCCATGTCACTGGAGGAAGGAGACGCGGGAGGGCCTAAGACCTGAGGGGTCTGGGGAGCTGTGGTGGCCTGAGGGGCCATTGTGGACATTATCGTCATGAAATGAGGGATAAGCGAATCTAAGAAACGGTACTTATCAGCATTTATAGACATGCCTTCAGTACTTTGAAGTAACTTTTCCCTAATCTCGTCATAGCTTAGGGAAGCCATTTAGGAGGGGTTGGGGAGGGACAATATATGAACCTAACAACGATGACTAACTCCCTAAAACCACCCTACACGCAGTAGGGCGGTTGAGAACGACGCGGATAACTTACTCGAACACGGCACTTGAAGTCCTGGAACGACGAATTCCCGTCGACGAAGCTCACGTTCCACGAAGTACGGTTAACAAGCCACTGTTCGCCGTGAAAACGGCGTTAGAAACTTATTAGAAGTACCGTTAACGACCCACTGTCCGCCGTGAAAACGGCGTTAGAAACTTATTACGGTATACAACTATGAAATTATATATTATATACGACAACATCCAGTGAAATTTGGGTGCTCAATTAGCGCGGGGGCTAAAAGAGCGGGAAGGCGTCTGCGATCGACGTGCACTCGAGAACGCACGCTGACCAAGACTCCGACTGAGCGCGGCTTAGTAGCATCTATATGCAATAGGTAGTTGTGTGGTGACGCACACACCCCGCAGCACATCGAACTTTTGCACGATAAGGAATCATGATTACCTTTCAGACAATTAACACAAAGTTTTAATGAATTGACACGGTCAATTCTCTTTTCGACTGGCAGTTTACGAAACTGCTCACATCTATAAATCATGTGATTTTGATTACAATGAGAACACGTTAGCTTATCACTATTTTTTTTTTTTTTTTTTTTTTGCTGCCGAGGCACCCTCACGGGAGGGAGGTGGAAGATGCGTCATGCATACCCGCCCGCAGGTAAATTCCTCTGCGGGGGGGTTATGTGGGACTCACCAGAATGGCACCTACCCACTAAAAACCACCTGTTGGCTGTGGTAAGCGTATACCTTTAGCCTTCATCGGAAGCGACACCCGTCGGGAAGTTGGGCGCGCTGGCGGAGACCCGCTAGCGGGTCTTCCGCCTGTAGTGAAAGTTGCACTGAAGGTGCTCAAAGGGACATGAGTTGGTGGCCGTTCGGGGCAGCCTCCGGTGAAGCCGGGGCTGCGCGGAGGTCGGCCGAAGCATGATTTAGGGATCAATTCATTTAAATGAACCTATAATGAATTGAGAAGGGAACTATGTTCCGCCAGAGCTAGCAAACGCTCTGTCGGAGTACGTGAAGCCCTAAGTTTACGGGCTAAGACTGCAATCTCCCTAACATCGACACTCTTGATAGCGTCGCAGACGATACGCATATCGTCTGCTACGGAGGGTTGAGGAGTGATATTGGATGGGCGAGGAGCCGGGATGGGATTCGCTAGTGCAGCGGGTCGGTGCCTCCAGTTCTCTGGAGCAGGCTTGGGCTGGGTAGGCTTTGCAGCCGGAGGAACCCGGCTACGCAGCGGCGGAAAGTTATCCTGAGAAAGGGGCCTGTTTGGGTGCCGCCCTCTTAGAATTTGTACGCATACAACGGGGTGCACGGGGGCAGCCCCTGTAGTTTGCGGTGTGGCCGGACTGGCCACAAAGCACGCAATCGGGAGGAGAGGTAGTTTCAGGGGTGCGATTGCACTCCTTTGTGTAATGAGGGACCAGGCACTTGACGCACCTGGGCGGAGCGGCGCAGTTGGCCGCCGCGTGCCCGTACAACTGGCACCGGTGGCACTGGCCGGGATGACCGCGGCGATGAGGCGCCTCGACCGAGATCCCAGAGAGGCCGCAAATGGTGCTAACCCCTTTGAGAATCTCCCTAGACTTGGGGACGTTGGTGAGAACCACCAAGGCGAGAGGGTGTTGCCTCCCGTACTTGCTGTGCATTTTATGCACCGCAAGTGCCGGGAAGCCTTGGGACTGCAGGTCTTCCAGGATAGCCTCGTTCGATAATTCGAACGGGACTCCCCTGAGTACCGCTCTGAACTTACGCTCTTCTGACAGAGCATAAGTGTGATAAGCATATTGCTTATCAGTGAGAAGCTTTATCAAAGCACGGAAATCGTCTATCGACGAGACGGTGATTTTAATAGATTCACCCGAGTTGGTCGCTCGGGTGTAGTGGATTTTGTGCTCTTTGCACAAAGACGAGACCTCGGACCATTTACCCTTTTCCCGAAGGAACACGGGTGGTGGGACCTTGGCCTTGACAGAAGGGGCCGGGGCGGGTGTTGTATGCACCGGGGTAGCTGGCGTTGAAGTCGCCGCGGTGGGTGTTGAAGACACCGGGACGGGCGTTGAGGACGCCGGGGCTTGTTTTGAGCGCTTCTTAGAGCGCTTCTTAACTAGGGTGAAGGAGGGTGGCTCAGGGCCAGATGGGGTGGCGTCCGAGGATGACTCGGTCGCGGGTGCGCGCTTGCGGCGCGGAGGGGCGTTCGTTTCACACTCCATGTCGCTGGAGGTGGGGGACGCGGGAGGGCCTAGGACCAGAGGGGTCTGAGGGACTGGGGGGGCCTGAGGGGCCGGTGGAGCCAACGATGGGAAATGGGCGACAAGTAGTTGGTAAATTACTTGAGGATCATTGGAGCCTTTAGCGGCCAGGTCTGTGGCGAATTGTTGAAGGGATTCTAACAAACATTTTATATCCATTGCGGAGGGGTTGGGGAGGGACAACAATATATAAATATATATACTATGAACCTAACAACGATGACTAACTTCCTAAAACCACCCTACACGCAGTAGGGCGGTTGGAAACAACGCGGATGACTTACTCGAACACGAAGACTCGAAGTTCTGGAACGCAGATCTTGCCGGAGCGGCGACGGCGACGCAGTCGGCGACGTCAGGCAGCAGGCGGAACGAAGATTAGTCGTGAAAACGACTTTTCTATGAAATTTAGGAAATACGGTACGAAGCCTGGGTCGTGAAAACGACCCCTGAAATTTGGGGTGCTCAACTAGTGCGGGGACTAGAGAGCGGAAAAAGCGTCTGCGATCGACGTGCGAACGAATCCGCACGCAAACCGAGACTGTGATTATCACTAAACTTACTATAGTTTTTATTTGAAATTGCCGCCGAGGCAGTAAGTGAAGAATTAGTGAATGACGGACGCGTGAATTGCTTACTGTTGTTATTGAGTTTGTAGGTATTATATTGTTTAGTTGACGACGACGTCGACTGATTCGGAAAGGTGTGATCGAGAACTTTTATTTGTTTATTTACAAACGCTATGAGTTCAGAAAAGGTAGGTATAATAAGCGGATCACGACTTTCCTCGAATAACTTTTTTGTGTGATTGTCTAAGCCACGTAACGCTAAATGACAAAATAAATAATCGCTAAGGTTTTTGATTTTTAGAGCTTCAATCGCTTTTAAAGAATGGTCGAAAGTTTCTATAAAGAGTGTTAAATTTGCTGAGCTATCTTTTGTTAAAGGTGTAAAATTAGTCATTTTTTCTAAATACTTATTGACAAGCGCCCTATTGTCTTGATATTTGTCAACTAAACTCTGCCAAACAACTGGATAATTAGCTGCTGAAATCGGTAGCTTTTTAACAATATTTAACGCCTGACCTTTTACACAAGATAATAAATAATGGAACTTATCGATGTTATCGTAATTTCGATCATGAACTAATGAACTAAAGGTGTCGTAAAAGGTCTTCCAATTTTCAAGTTGACCATCGAATTCAAAAAGTGTAAGTTTAGGTAATGAAGGTCGAGACTGCTCACTATTTCTTTCGCTAGTAGAAGTTTCCGGTTGAAATTTTATCGCAACAATTTGGCAGGCCGAGTATAACGAATCAAAAGCTTCCAAATCTTTAAATGACATTTTTGCTTTAGGATTGATTTGAACTTCGACTTCAACAATTTGCATGATTGTATCTTCATATCTTAATTTTAAGTTTTCTAATTCAGCAAATTGCGATAAAAACTCTTTACTAGTTCTTTTTGAAATAGTAGTAGATAAATCGTAAACCTTTTGCAACTTAGTAAACAAATATTCTTTTTTGAAAATTAAAGTTTTTAAATTCGCATTCAATTCTTGCGCCGCCATTTTGGACGCTTCAAATGTGCCTCAATGTAACTTCAACAGAATGTAAGAAAAAATATGTTAGTTTCTGTTACGAACAGAAATCAAAGAGATAAGGTATATAATAAAGTCCTGATATAAATCCAAATCAGGCTCGTAAGGCCAGAAATGAGCGTGCAAGACAAACGAATCACGGATTCGAAGTGGACTGTATTTCGATAGGTATTTTAATATAGGTAATATTAATGACCGATAAGCTTCCCCAAACGATATCCTAGGTTTTCCCTCACAATCCAAATGTAAAAAGACTGACCTTGGTTCTGGACCTCGTGCTCTCGGCGAACGTCGCTGAAGATGATCACTGCAATCCGTGAATTTCGGTCGTCGATCACTTTAAATGTCTATCGGTAATGAGAAATAATGTTTATTGAAATTAAGCTGTGAGGAACTCCCAGATATCCAAATTTTTAAACGCACGGCGTCATTGAGATGCTCTCCGTTCCGATGTTGAACGGTGAACTACTTAATGCCAGTCAGCGTACTAGATGACGCTGTTCATTCATTTTTTTAACAGCGACCGCAGGCACAGGATAATCCATTGGTTCAGCCAATCAAATTACACCCAGAAGGTGATGGGAAAATACTAGGATACGTAACAGCGATTATTAACGCTAACGAGATTGGCTATTCAATTCAATTCAATTCAATTCAATTCAATTGAATTCAATTCAAAATTCAATGGATAAAATGTAAAAATTATGAAAATGACATAAATTAAAAACGCTTAAAAAGACAATTAGATGGTTGCCAAATAATAATTTAAAAATTAACGTAAATAAGACTAACTTAGTACAATTTCAAAATTATGGTAGACAACAAATAGACTTGAATATAAATCATAAAAACAACAAGTAGAGGAAGTAAATACGACAAATTTTTTAGGAATAAGACTTGACAAGTTTTGTAATTGGAAGGAGCATGTAGCTTCGGTTTGCAACAGACTCGATAATTTTGTATATGCTATAAAACGGTTACGACAAATCGTGTCAACGGAAGTGGCACTTAGCGCGTACCACGGTTACGTTTCTTCGATTTTATCGTATGGTCTCATATTGTGGGGAAACTCGGTGGAGATCGGTAAAGCATTTCGGGTGCAAGAAAAGTGCGTGAGAGCGATTTGTGGTGCCTGGTTCACGGATAGCTGCAAACCACTCTTCAGGAAATTCAATATACTGGCTCTGGCCTGCATGTACATTAGGGATCTATGCGTTTTTGTAAAGCAGCACATTACTTTAACAAGCACTCAATGGCTAGTGGTAGGAACTGTAGGAACAACTTAAGCTGCACCGTCCCAGATGTATTTTAGATTTATTTGAAAAAAAAATGTTTATGTTCAAGCAATTGACGTATTCAATAAATTACCAATAACATTGAAAGAACAGGCTTAGAGATAAATGTTTCTATTCTCTAAAGGAATATATGACATTTAAGGAAAAATAATGTTGTAAATTACTAAAAATTCCAATAATTTGACATGATGTTCTGGTGAATGACAATTTTAATTATATTGTTTTAAATGAAAATGTATTTAATTTAATTTGAAATTATCTTTATGTGAACTTCTCACGTAAAACGTATTTTTTTGCTTTCAATTTTAATATTATTATCAATTATTATAAATTCGACATGTTTACGCACCACTGTTGTGGTAGAAGGTGATTAAACAATATTTTTGATTTGTAACAACTTTATGTACCACAATTCTCGTGAATAACGATATTTGAATTTGAACGTTCCCGAGGAAAAAGAGTTCTCTTTCAAGGAAATCCATTTAGCTGAAAATGTGTGCTTGTTTTACATGAAACAATTATACATATATACATATGTACAATTGAATGTGAATTATAATATTTAATTATCATTTTAAACAGGCAGAGGTTTACGAAATATTGTTATTCCATCTATAAAAATATTACATATTCTTTTTAAATACTCTTTTTTTTACCCAAAATACGATTTAATGTCTGGACAAAAGTTATTTATATCAAGCTGAAAATCTTCTAACAGCCAAGGTTTGCAAATATTTTGTTTTCTCATTTAGAAGATTTAAAATAATACTTTCATCGATATCAACTCGACTACTGATGGAAAGTGACGAATGTTGTTAACAATGACAGCGCCTGTCAGTGAATCTTTAAAGTCATTAATTATGAATTTGATCAAATCCGTCCAGCCCTCATAAAACTCAAATAAATCTTTGAGTACAGTCAGACTATGATTCGTTGAATTTTGAAAACAAGACTAAAAGGTACAAGCAATAAAACATGCACATGTAAACAGAGTCTATTGTGCCGGAGTCCCCGGGTTCTGGAGCAAATGCATCAAAAAATGAAAATAATTAATTTTTTTAAAGATATATACTTTTCTATTTGTATTTATGTTTATTATATGTTAGGCTTATTGTTTCATTAATGTAAAAGTTAATGTTATTTTTTTGTATTAGTTTTAAAAAATATTTGCGTTACTGTTTGGTTTTAGTTATGTCATCATTTTGTATAGACATAAAGAGACATTGGATTTTAAATAAATTATACCCGTGGAGTTTCTTGCCAGCGCTTCTTCACGAAGGTTTTTCCGACATGGTTTTGGAACTTTAAACAATAATTTTTTATCAATTGAGGAATAAATATTTTAATTTTAATTTGTCAAACCTTATTATAATGTTAAGCTTTCCCCAATATCACCAAACACAAACTCCAAGATGTTTTATCATATTTGCAAGTTTCAGGCGATTGTCTTCATGATGAGTCTCGGTCTGCGTGCGTTCTCGAGCGCACGTCGATCGCAGACGCCTTCCCGCTCTTTTAGCCCCCGCGCTAATTGAGCACCCAAATTTCACTGGTTGTTGTCGTAATATATAATTTCATAGTTGTATACCGTAATAAGTTTCTAACGCCGTTTTCACGGCGGACAGTGGCTCGTTAACCGTACTTCTAATAAGTTTCTAACGCCGTTTTCACGGCGGTCAGTGGCTTGTTAACCGTACTTCGTGGAACGTGAGCTTAGTCGACGGGGATTCGTCGTTCCAGGACTTCAAGTGCCGTGTTCGAGTAAGTTATCCGCGTCGTTCTCAACCGCCCTACTGCGTGTAGGGTGGTTTTAGGAAGTTAGTCATCGTTGTTAGGTTCATATTGTCCCTCCCCAACCCCTCCGCAATGGCTTCCCTAAGCTTTGTCGAGTTTAGGAAGAAGTTAATTGAAAGTACTGAAGGCATGTCTTTAAATGCTGATAAGTACCGTTTCTTAGATTCCCTTATCCCTCATCTCATGACATTAATGTCCACAATGGCCCCTCAGGCCACCCCAAATTCAAATTCAAATTCAAATATTTATTTCTCAACATTGACAATTACTTGTTCTTATTGACGTCAAATAATACATGATTCTACCACCAGTTCGAAAAAAAACCTTCGTGAAGAAGAACTGGCAAGAAACTTCACGGGTATATTTTTTTTTTTTCGAAATAAATTTACAGAGTCTCTTTATGTCTATACAAAATTATTCTTTTCTGCATCTGTTAGCTCGGCAAGTCTCCCTCCCCCCAAGTATCCAAACGACGAACACCCTCAAACGGCACCCGTTCACGAGTTAACGCGGGATCCAGCCATCGCCCTCCTCAACCATATTAGAGGGAAGTGAACGACCCGTCACCCGACGCTACCATAAGAAGACGTACTTTAGTGACAATGACGCTTTAGATATTCATCGGGACGAAGAACTCATCGCACAAACAGACACATTACACATGCTTTGTTACAAATACTAGTACAATCCTGTTAATGAGGGGATTATACCCAAGGGCTTTTATCATCCAAATAATCGGATAGTTTATAATATGCTCTAGCACACAACTTCTCCTTTATAGTTTCTTTGAATTTGTCAGTAGGAAGACCTTGGATATCCTCAGGAACCTTATTATAAAAGCGTATACATTGACCCATGAATGAGTTAGTGACTTTATGAAGCCTGCTATTATGAGCTGCCAGCATATTTCTTCCTCTTGTGTTAACATTGTGCAGATCTTTTTTTCTTTTGAACAAGGTTATGTTCTTTTTAACATACATTAAATTTTCTAAAATATATTGTGAATGGAAGGTAAGAATATTTATTTCCTTAAATTTACTTCTAAGTGACACTAAAGAAGTATCGTCAGCAAACAATATGACCTCGCATTGATTCTTAACGACCGATGGCAGATCATTAATATAAACTAAAAATAGGAAAGGACCAAGAACTGAGCCCTGGGGCACACCCATTGTCACTGCCGATCCTGATGATTTTTCTCCATTTATTGCAACTTTCTGTTTTCTATTAGAAATATATGATTTAATCAAGGCAAGCGCTCGGTTTTTAATGCCGTAATGGTGCAGTTTCATGAGTAGAGTAGTATGATCCACACAGTCGAACGCCTTGGACAAGTCACAAAAGACACCAATAGCATCACACGACTCCTCCCAGGCGCTGAATACGTGTTTTATGAGCTCAACACCGGCATCGGTTGTTGAGCGACCCCGCGTGAAACCAAACTGCTTAAAATTCATTAGACTATTACCGTAAAAATGAGAAAGTAATTGATTTAAAATTAATTTTTCAAAAATCTTACTGAGCGTTGGTAGTATAGATATAGGTCTAAAATTATTAGGGTCAGACATACTACCTGCTTTGAATATTGGAATGACCTTACTCAATTTCATTAAATCAGGAAAAACACCATTATCAACACAGTCATTAAATATACTGGCTAAGTACGGGGCTATACCATCAATGACAGATTCAATAATTTTAACAGAAATCCCATCTAAATCGGCAGTATTTTTTACTTTAATGCTTTTAAATGCATTTAAAACTTGTGGAACAGTAACATGTTTAAAAATAAAATCAATATTGCATGAATTTACATTTTCCGTTAGCAGTGACTGTGCAAGAGTGGAACATGAATTAATACTCGAAGTAGTTGACACAGGGATGGCAGTAAAAAAATTTTCAAATGCTTCAGCAACTTCTTTGTCAGTTGACAACACTTTATCATTAATTTTTAAATTATATTTGGTGTGTGGTTCTTTTACTTTCCCAGTTTCCTGATTAATTATATTCCATGCAGTTTTTGAAATGTTAGTACTATATTTAATTTTATTATTAATGTAATTAGATTTAGCTACACTGCAAACTCGTTTAAATAATTTTAAATACTTTTTAACATATTCATAAAATGTCTTATTATGATTATAAGTTCTTTCACTGTACAATTCATATAATCTATTTCTACTTCTGCATATTCCCACTGTTGCCCAGTCACTAAACCTAAATAAATTATTATTTATACATATTTTCTTTTTTTTAAAAACAGAGTCATATTCATTTCTAATTATATTATGAATAGAGTTATATTGAGTAATAGGATCTGCACAGTAATCTAATTTAAATGTTTTTTCAAATACATTTTTCCTAAATGTTTCAAGCCGTCTCTCATTCATGGGTATAAAGGTAATTTCTCTTTTTAAAGTCTTTTTTAGCCCAATATCAAAAGTGGCCAAC
Source organism: Marasmarcha lunaedactyla (assembly GCA_923062675.1). Taxonomy (NCBI): domain Eukaryota; kingdom Metazoa; phylum Arthropoda; class Insecta; order Lepidoptera; family Pterophoridae; genus Marasmarcha; species Marasmarcha lunaedactyla. The sequence goes on from OV281353.1 coordinate 23,726,729, forward strand.
TGCCCACTATGATCTGATTGTAGTTTATTAATTACTGACTTTGTACATGGCATTAAATTTGTAAAAATGTTATCAAGACATGTGGCTGAGGTCGCTGTGATACGCGTAGGCTCTAAGAAGAGATTTTTTAGGTGGTAACAATTAAAAAGATTCAAGAATCGTTTACTTAGTGATGTCTCTACTAATAAATCAATATTAAAATCGCCACAAATAATTATTTCTTTGTTTTTGTTATTTACTCTATGTAATACCTCATCCATAGTGCTCTCAAATACTTCAAATGGTGAGGATGGGGGTCTGTATACACTTATTATAACAATATTCCCTATCTCAATACAGGCTATTTCAACTGATCGCTCAACAGACAGACTTACAATATCAGTGCGTTCTTTAAATGTTAGGCTCTTATGAGTGATGATCATTGAGCCGCCGCAAGTTGTTTGTTCTCTGTTGAATGAACTAGCAATTACATGATTCTTATAAGAAGACATAATTTGACACTGTGTGAGCCAGTGCTCTGTGATACATAGTATTTGAATATTTTCACAGTTTATGAATAGTTCGATCTGTAATTCCTTACCATCAATGCCCTGCATATTTTGATGGACTATGTTCAGAAAATTATTTTTTACATTTTTATTGCTTAAATTACTACTTAGAATACTGGTGCTAGATGTATTATCTATTGTCACTAACTTATGTTTAAATTATTTCTAATACTATGTTTTGGAATATTACATTCCAACGGGTCAAAAGTATAAAGTGACTGCTCAATAGAAGCAGCGGTTGTAGTCAACGAATTGACTGTTATGAATAAAATATATGATAGCGAGTATGCTATATGTCGTAGGTCATTACTGTACAAATTGTACCTATCATTGGTCATATAAAGTTCCCCAGTTCCCCAGACCCCTCAGGTCTTAGGCCCTCCCGCGTCCCCTTCCTCCAGTGACATGGAGTGCGAAGTAGACGCCCCCCCGCGCCGCAAGCGCGCACCCGCGACCGAGTCATCCTCGGACGCCACCCCAACTGGCCCTGAGTCTCCCTCTTTTACGCTTGTTAAGAAGCGTTCGAAACAAGACCCGGCGCCCTCAACGCCCGTCCCCACACCCCCTGCGGCGTCTTCAACGCCAGCTGCCCCGGTGTCTTCAACACCCGCTCCGGCCCCAACTTCTGTCAAGGCCAAGGTCCCACCACCCGTTTTCCTTCGGGAAAAGGGTAAATGGACTGAGATCTCGACATTGTGCAATGAGCACAAGATCCATTACACCCGAGCGGTAAACTCGGGTGAATTTATAAAAATTACTGTCTCGTCGATAGACGATTTCCGAGCTTTGACTAAGCTCCTCACCGATAAGCAATATGCTTATCACACTTATGCTCTGTCAGAAGAGCGTAAGATCAGAGCGGTACTCAGGGGAGTCCCGTTCGAATTATCGAACGAGGCTATCCTGGAGGATCTGCAGTCCCAAGGCTTCCCGGCACTCGCGGTGCATAATATGCACAGCAAGTACGGGAGGCAACACCCTCTCGCTTTGGTGATTCTCGCCAACGTCCCTAAGTCCAGAGAGATCCTGAAAGGGGTTAGCTCTATTTGCGGCCTCTCTGGGATCTCAATCGAGGCGCCTCATCGCCGCGGTTATCCCGGCCAGTGCCACCGGTGCCAGTTGTACGGGCACGCGGCGGCCAACTGCCGCGCACCGCCCAGGTGCGTCAAGTGCCTGGTCCCTCACTTCACTAAGGAGTGCAATCGCACTCCTGAAACTCCCTCTCCTCCCGATTGCGTGCTTTGTGGCCAGTCCGGCCACACCGCAAATTACAGGGGCTGCCCTCGTGCACCCCGTTGTATGCGCTCCAATTCCAAGAGGGCGGCACCTAAACAGGCTCCGCGCCTTTCCCAAGAAAACTTTCCGCCGCTGCGTAGCCGGGTTCCTCCGGCTGCTAAGCCTACACAATCCAGGCCTGCCCCAGAAAACTGGAGGCAGCGCCCCGCATCGAATCCCATCCCAGCTCCTCGCCCATACAAACCCACTCCTCAATCCTCCGTAGCAGACGATATGCGTATCGTCTGCTTCATTCCATACTTTGCCGATTAGAACCAAGAATGAACAAGCAACGCAATTCGTCTCAAGTGTGAAGGATTAATTGTAGTAAGATGAGAGTAGGTAACAATATTTTGTCAAGGATTAAGTTAACCATAATAGAATTCTGTATTTCATTAAAAATCTTATGGACTTGATAAGTTCAAAAAGCTTTGTAAGTGATGTTTGCCTACCAAAATTCTAAGCTGAAGTTACTACAGCAACCAAAATACAAGCAAAATTTCCAAGATTGTATAAACTATACCCTTTCTCGCACCCCAGTCATTTTTTCTTCATTGGACAGAAAGCAAGCAGTAACAATAACTTCAAATGAGGTGAGTATGCAAATTACTTTATACTTTTTCTTCAATACCAGTCAATTATGGGCTACAAGCTTATCCACTCACTTTTTCTTTTCAAGTCAATATATTTCGACTGTACTTCAAGCAACTCTATCAATCAGATGATTGATGAATCAGGTTTGATTGATGAAATGACGCTCATTTCAAAGTTCCAATGAATCGCAGTCTAGCGTCCGTAGGAAGTTACTTATTAGGTATACTTTGTTTTGTTGGGATTTTAATTGGTTAGGTTATTAAATTAAATGTATTCGAAGTATTTCAACACATTGACTGCTGTTTTTCTGTTTTTACAGCTAGTGCCAACTACGAGTTTAGTAGTATGTCTTTAGTCAGGCTTCTTAGAGAAAATTATATAGTTGGCATCCAGAGAAAGTAGCAATATTATGGATTGGCATCTAACAAGCAAAAAAAAAAATAGTAGGATGCTATATAAGTTAAATAACTTAATTTTTACTAAACAGTATCTAATGTATATATACAGAAGTAGACAGTGTGCCTGAAATGCATTTTGCATTTTATATGTAGATACAAAGACACGAAAAATTATTTTTTTTGTGATAAATTTTGAAACACTCCGAAACACATAAAGCTGGATTCCCTGGACACAATTCACAATAGTAGGCAGTTTCTTTACGCCTTTTATTCTTGGTGCAAGTAAACACGACAAGGCTTCGTAGGATTACCTTTTTTCCAGTTGGAGGTATTTTTATCAAAGAATGAAATCGTTTACAGAGTAGGAAAGTGGTGCTTTACTGGAAGCCCGGCACTTCCAGTAAAGCACCACCACGAGGAGTAGCGACCTCATCTGATAGTCAAAGTTAATGCAAAATTAACTCTTCCCTGAATTAAAGTAATCTCATCTTAGATGTTGGGTACTGAAGACGAAACAGCTTGTGAGCATTTTGTATAAACAAATCCATAAAATGTAGGGCTATTTTTTATACCATCGCAAGGTCTTTCTAAGACACAAGTAATAAGATGCCATCTGATCGGCCCGGTCGATACCTGGCATTCCAATATTATAGTGTACGACAATGTTTGGTTTTTTCTGATTTTTTTTCTGATACTCTTACGATTGCGAGTAGTTTGAAGTTGCAATTTATGCTTGTTTAAAATAACTAAGACATCTCTTTTGTCTTTCCACTTCCAAACCTGTACAGTCGGTGCCAGATACATCTATACCACCCAGTCGTCGGCCGAACACCCCCCGCACGCACCGCGCGCTCACCCGAACTCTCACTACTAAAGACTCGAACAATTAACACAACCGGCTTAGAGCGACTATGTCAGACCCGATCTGCGTCCGGACCCGTTCGGACGTGTTGGAGGGCGCTCCCGGCTGCCGAGTCACGATTGTTGTCTCACGACTTCTCTCGTAGCAAAACTCAAACGCCACCCTCAGATCCGTTCTGCGTCCGGCCCCGCTCGGACGTGTTCGCGATCGCACCAGCTGTTGAGTCACGATTGTCGTCTCACGACGACAACTCGTAGCAATACTCATACGCTGAGATTCGTACAAATCTCGCTTCGTCCTCGACGACTTGAGATAAGCCTCTGTAGGACTTACGCTGCGGCTGGTTTCGATCGGCTGCAACTAAGTCGGTCTCGCAGCAACAACAGAGTTGAGCTTACTACGGTCGATTAAGTTCGATAGTAGTTCGCAAGGCTCGGGCTGATTTTCTGGCTGCGTACTTGACGCTTGGCGCCTGTTACGTCGTCAGAGACTCGCTCTGCGGCCGGCCCCGGCTGGTTGTAACGTAGTCAATCCCGCACTTCTGTGCAACCCAAACTCGTCAGGTCTACGGACGGTTTTTGCTATCAATTTATTGGCAACACACTCCGTAGTAGACTCGCGTTTGATCAGGTGGATACTTAACGGTGACAACTAAGCCTGATAGCGTTGCCCCGGTGCGCTTCCAAGGCCCTTCAGGCCAAGGAGAAACCGGCTGACCCGATCCCATTGCACTTGGGCCTTTCCCAGGGTGACGGTACAGTGCTGTCCGAATTAGGGGCACCACTTCGCGTCGTCCCCAGCCCCCCTACCGCGGGTAGGGAGGTTTAGGTGCTAGGTTTGCTAGGGAACCTAGGCATTTTTATATATCATATATTGTAGTTCCAAGCCCTCCAATGGACCAGCAAAGCTTGGTAAACTTTGCTAGGTCGTTCGCCCAGGCGCTCGTTGCGTCCACTTATCCGATGACGTAATAACGCAGGCTTTACAGGCAACTATCGCGTCCCCGGCCCCTCAGGCCTCAACCCCGGCCCCTCAGGCCTCAACCCCGGCCCCTCAGGTCTCCAACGTCCAGACCCCTCAGGTCTACAGCTCTCCCGCGTCTCCCGCCTTGGCCGAGATGGACTGCGAATCGGTCGCATCCTCTCAAGCGTCGCGTCGCAAGCGTACCGCTCCCGGGAGCGACTCCGAACCCGCGTCTGATACGTCGTCAGATGCCGTCACCTTGACCGGCTCTCCTGAGCCCGCGTTTCAACTAGTCGCCAAGCGCTCCAAGAAGCGCTCTAAGAAAGCCTCGGTATCCTCAATACCCGAGCCCTCCCCGGTGTCTTCAACACCCGCCCCCGCGCCATTAACGTCGCTCAAAGTAACCGCGTCTCCGTCGGTCCCATCGAAGCCAGCGACGCGCTGCGCTCCCGTCCCACCGAAGCCTCAGCTCTCTCCGCCCATCTTTCTCCGCGAAAAAGCGCGATGGACCGCGGTATCTAATCTTTGCAAAGAGCAAAAAATTAACCATCTCAAAGCAACCAAGGCAGGCGATTCAATTAAAATCCAGGTCGCGACCATCGACGACTTTCGAGCGTTCACTAGGTTACTTTCACTAAAACAAATCGCATATCACACCTACACCCTCCCGGAGGAGCGTAAGATCCGCGCAGTACTACGGGGCGTCCCGTTCGAGCTCGCGAATGATGAAATCCTCGAGGACCTTAAGTCCCATGGTTTTTCGGCTGAAGCAGTGCACAAGATGCACTCCAACCGCGGTAGGCGTTTTCTTTTAGCATTAGTTATCCTATCCAATACTCCCAACTCGAAGGAGATTTTCAAAGAGGCTCGCACAATCTGTGGACTCTCGAACATCTCCGTCGAGCGTCCCAACCCCCGCGGTCACCCTGGGCAGTGCCACCGCTGCCAGCTATATGGCCACGCAGCGGCTAACTGCTCAGCTCCCCCCAGGTGCGTTAAGTGCCTGGATCCACATTTCACTAAGGAGTGCACTCGCACTCCCGAATCCACTTCCCCCCCTGCCTTTGTGCTTTGCGGCCAGTCCGGCCACACAGCTAACTACAGGGGTAGCCCGCGCGCTCCGCGCTCCGCCGCTAAGAGGGCCGCGCCTAAACCGGCGCCGCCGCTCACTACCGCTAACTTACCGCCGCTGCGCAACCGGGGTCCCCCGTAAGCAAAGCCCGTTCAGCCGACGCCTACTCCGGCTCTGTCTTGGAGGCAGCGTCCGGCCGTTCCCCTTGCACCTTCCCGTCCTATCCCAGCTCCTGTAGCTCCCGTAGGCCCTAGTCCCGCTCCGTCGTCTTCACCTCAGTCGTCGTTGGCTGAGGACATGAAGACCGTGTTCGACGTCATTCAAAACGTCGACATTAACGAAATTTCCGTAATCGCACGCAAACTGTGAGCCGCCCGCTCTCCTCAAGAGTGTTTATTTGCGTTAGCCGAGCATCACTCGCTTCTAAGTTCGTTATAATTTTTTATTTTTATTTTTGTATAAATTCGTAAATAAGTAAATATAATGTCTAGACCCGCAAATCCCGCGTCCGGTCGTATCAAACCCAAGGGCTTATCCCTAGTTTCTTTTAACGTTCGTAGTCTCAGAACTAACCTTCCTGAGCTCAAACTGTTCCTTCAGAACAAAGAGCTAGACTTATTGCTTCTCCAGGAGACATGGCTTACTCCAAACCGCTCCAGGGGATTCGCTATTCCCAAATACGCGTTTACTCTGAACGATAGGCCCAACTCCGACGGTTTCGGCGGCACCGCTACATATTACAAAAGGGGCTTCCGTTGCTGTCCTCTCCCTACCCCTCCTCTTCTCAACATGGAATCCACTGTGTGTAGATTGGCTATGACTGGTCACCCGACCATTATCATAGCTTCAGTCTACATACCTAGTGGCTCCAGACCAACCCGCAGCGACTTTGAGGCCATTCTCGCCCTCGGCCATTCAGTCATTATGTTCGGAGACTTTAACTCCAAACATACTGACTGGACGTGCCTATTGACCAACACCAGCGGTATCGCTCTCCTCGACATCACTAACTCACTGGACTTAGAAGTAATATCTCCCATAACTCCCACTCACTATCCCAACAATCCGAACTACTCTCCTGACACGAGGATGTCAGGAGAGTAGTTTCGTTCTTACTTTGCAATTGTAAAGCGAATCAATCTCGATATCAGGTCTATCGAACCAATCGATGACCTAGGCTCTGACCACCGCCCCGTCTCCCTCGTGCTAGGTGCGCCTAACGATAACGTCACATCTCCTAAGACCTTTACCAACTGGAAAGGCTTTAAAAATACGTTAGTTTCAGCCTTGAAGGCCCCGAACTCTCCACTCGCGATTTCGCCCGACCAATTAGATAGCCCGGATAAAATAGATTCATTAGTCAACACTCTCACTGATGTTATCAACTCAGCCATCAGCGATAATGAAAAGGTTGCTAAGCAAGGCAAACCCACGCTTCCCCTAGCCGTTAGCAAACTCATTAAAGCTAAAAACGCGGCTCTCCGGAGAGCCAAGAAATATCCCACGCCCGCATACAAAACAGCTGCGAATCAGCTTCAAAGTAAAGTTGGGTCTTGCCTTGTGGAACTCCGAGACGCTCAGTTTAACGATCTCATGGATAATATCTCCCCATCCCACCAAGCGTACTATCGAATGGCCCGAGCCTTACGCGTAGACGCCGCCTCTCACGTTCCTCCTCTCTCTCGTCCCGACGGCACTATTGCCGAAGAGAAAGCCGAAGGCTTCGCCAAATCTCTCCCCATCACCGACGACCCCGTCACAGTCTCTAGCGATGAAATCTTGCTTCTAATTAGAAGTCAAAAGTTCAAAATGGCTCCGTGGGCGGATGGTATTTCCAACCACGCACTTAAGCACCTGCCTCAACCGGTGCTTACCTTGTTAGCTATCATTTTCAATGCCTGCTTCGACCATAGCTACTTTCCAAAAGCCTGGAAAGAAGCGACAGTCATAGGCATTCCCAAGCCGGGTAAACCTCTGAATATCCCGGCTAATCACAGACCCATCAGCCTCCTCAAGGCAATGTCTAAACTTCTCGAGAGAGTCATACTCTCTCGAATGCGGAACCATCTGTTTCCAACGGATGGCGATCCTCTCATCATTCCCCACCAGTTCGGCTTTCGCGCTAAGCACTCCTTCCCTCAGCAAGTCCATCGAATCGACGAGTACGTACTCGAAGGTTTCTACCCGCGGCGTTTTAAAACGATCGCAGTTTTCTTTGACGTAGCCAAGGCTTTCGATAAAGTCTGGCACAGCGGCCTCGTTTATAAACTCTACAAAATAGGCTTATCGGATCGACTAGTTAGAATAATCCCGTCGTTTCTCAAAGACCGTACGTTTCGATTCAAACATGAAGGCACGCTCTCCGCGCCTCGTCCCATAAAGACTGGAGTACCGCAAAGCTCAGTCCTCGCCCCACTGCTGTACACTGTGTACACTAACAACATCCCCATCCCGCCGAAAGACGTCTTTGCAGACGACACCGCCCTTTACACTAAAGGTCACGAGGTCCCGTATAACATCACCAGACTCCAAAAGGCGGTAAACGCCCTCGGTGTTTGGTTTCAAAAATTACGTATCGATGTCAACCCAGAAAAGAGTTCTGCTATTCAATTCGACCACAAACTCCGTAATCGCTACAACGATCCCCACATTAGAATGTTAGGTATTCCCATCCCCTGGAAGCGCAGTATTAAATACTTAGGCGTCACCTTAGATCAGACGCTTTCTGTCAAGCCACACGTCGATACAGTAACGAAACTCGCGCGTTTTTACTTAAGCCGCCTATGTAGTCTATGAAAAATCGTAACGTACGGTTTTTGAGAAACGACGCGATTATTCTAACTAGGTGATCCGGTAAGCCTATTTTGTAAAGTTTATAGACGCGACCGCTGTGCCAGACTTTATCAAAAGCCTTGGCTACGTCAAAGAAAACTGCGACCGTTTTAAAACGCCACGGGTAGAATCCATCGAGTAAGTACTCAACTGAACTCAACTGAATTGTAAAATCAGTTATCAGTATACAATAATTATCAGTATACCCTTTATCGAAGTAACCCTCCATCTAATCGAGGACAACTTTGGATGAATGGGATTCTCCTGGTAAGCTTTCGCTTTTGCCTTTGTAAAGTTGTATCTTTAGAACAATCTCATTAGACTCGCATAGTTCGTATAATTTCACGTCGTACTTTGTTTTTTATTTTTTAAAGATTGACGAAGGTTCAATCTCATGCGCCACAAAACAATTTTGTTAGGATTGTAAATGCGATTCATCAAGTTATTGAAATGTTCCATGACTAGACGTATTTTATAAAGGCGATCACTTAGTTGTCCGAGTAATGTAAAAAACTAAGTTATATTTGAAATTTGTTTCTGCTCATTATTTGTCGACAGAGAGGAAAGTTGTATAAACGATTTGTAGACCAGTGGTGTGCTATTGTGGGTGGCTGATTTATGCCTAAATACAGAAAATACCAAAAAGACTGTGTAGCTACATGTATCACCGCCGCGAACTTTGGGAACATATTCTTCGTCTGAACTACTAGAAAAGTCTTCACCAGAACTAGACTCTGTGTTCGCAAAGTCTTCCAATATTTACCAACCTTTGAAAATTACGGCGAGGGCATGAGTGCGACATTATAGCAGTTCAGTAACTAATGAAAGTATTTTGCGTTTAGTTGGGATCGAAAAATAAATAAAATAAAGATGATCAATAAAAGAAATATGATGATAACCTAAAGTGCTTGGAGTTGGCATCTTAGACATTGAGTATTTGACCGTTGCCAACTACGAGTAAACTGATATTGGCCGTATGTATGGGAACCAGATAATACTGCTAAAATGTTGGCATTCGATGTGTTAAGGAAAGAAATAAAAACGCAAAAACGCTTATCACAATTTATTTCTTGAACTTTGTTTTCGATAGAAGGTTTATCTATAAATCTATCAGCTTATAGATAGTGTTCGTTAAGTACTCGCCTAGGGTGGTACAACAGTCCTTTCTTTTTTGACCACGTAATATACAATTAGAATCACGGTTACGCGGTTAGGTTTCAGTTAAAGTGAACTAAAGAACTGCCGGTGCAATTACTGAAGTAGACACTCGTATCTATAGCCCTTCAGATAAGACACAAGCACATCGTTTAACACTCGCAATTTATGTGTTTTGCCCAGTATTTAATTTTTTTATTTTCATTTGTCAAACATATTTAGTATTATTGTATTCATTTTTTATTTTTACTATTACGTACACGGGCTTAGGCATAGATTATATTAAGGCTTATTCTCAGGAATAAAGCCCTCCAGATCATGGGAGGTATCAGGATCCATGTGTTTTTTTGGTTTATAAAAAATTCTGAATATTGTGCTCCTTGTCCATTAGAACTGTTCCTGTGGTACTTTTTCTCAGCATTGTGCTAGTACTTGGTGCATTTATGGGCTAAAATTAAGCGTGTAAGAGTGTCCAACTTGAATTATGTGGACTTGGTGTTTCTGGGTCTATTTTTAAAGTCTATTTGTATGCATGATTTTTAAAGGCAGAGCAGACTTATTATTTACTTAATTGAGTGTGAGACAGTCACAATCTACACACAAAGATTATATCACTGTTACCCGTTACACAGTTATAGTCAGCGTTCGTCTAGAATTTTCTTGTTAGACTTACGTGAGGCCTTTAAACAGCCTTCCATTAATCTTCAGTGAGCAAACTCAAGCATCGATAAGCAAGTGTACTTACATCCATTATTTGCAAATAGGAAAATTGAATCAAAATGATTTTACATATTTTTTTCGGACCATAAATTAGTTCGACAACTGTTCCTGGTCACAGCTGACCCGAATACATTTCGGTTACAAATGTTCAGGAAAGCGCAGTTGATTTGACTTATGAAAGGAGCCGACTTTCATATTTAAGTTTAGCTTTTACCTTATATTTTATTCTTCTACTTTAGCTTGTTCGGAGTTAAGCAAAAGTTTGATGTAATGTTGTAGATGATAATGACGATTCGTTAATGTAATTTAATTGAAACGCTACCTCCATTGTTAAGTTGGTGGAACTTTACTGGAATTGTATACTTTTTGTCTCTATTTTTTGTTATAAAAGTACTTATCTAGAAAAACAGAAAGATGATAGAAAAATAGAAAGGAATGCTGTTATCTTTTCTTTTTTAATCATCTTCCTTTATTTTATATTTCAGTGATCTATCTTTGTGATTAGACATAAATTAATAAGCCGAACAGAAAGATTCCAAAAGCACATTAATTTCTCATGTTGGATCGTTTTAGTACAGATCATGAATTTTAGTATGAAAACATTATTATTTTTTGTTTTAGTTTTATAACTATCCTAAGATCATCGTTTAATCAGAACTACAAGGGACTTGTAGGGTCGCTCACTTCCCTCTAATATGGTTGAGGAGGGCGGTGGCTGGATCCCAGGTTAACTCGTGGGTGCCGTTTGAGGGTGTTCGTCGTTGGATACTTGGGGGGAGGGTGACTCTCCAAGCTAACAGATGCAGATAAGAATAATTTTGTAAAGACATAAAGACACACAGAGACTGGTGGTAGAGTCATGTTTTATTTGGCTTCAATAAGACCAAGTAGCTGTCAATGTTGAAAAATAAATATAATTGAATTTGAATTTTTTATTATTTATAAGCGCTTACAAGTCCGGAAAATGGACCACTTTATAAGTCTATGTGCACTTTTAAGATATTTATAATGGCAGTTTGAAATGCCAACTACGCCAATCATATTCTTGTAAAATAATTATTTAATTGTAAGTAAAAAGTGAGAATAAAACGCTCTCAGCAGAGCTTTTATAAGTTGATTTCTGAACCAGTAGTGGGACGAAGTGAACGCAATCGAAGTGTTGGCTTAGTGAATTTTTCTATACATGTATACAAATGTAAGATAAGTAATATTAATTCTAATAGTGTTCTCCAGAGTATTTGAATTATAAATTAGTATGTCGTTGAACTGCTATTAAGCGCACTTTATACGACGGGGAATAAATTTTTTATGTAAAATAGATTTCTATCACGTATTCGTTGAAAATTTCATCGTTCCTATTGAAAATGCAATATTACATATTTTGGAAAATATTTTATCATTTTTCTAAAGAGAAAACTGCTGCTATTTTTGAAGTTGGCATTTTGAATCACGTTTTATTGCTGTAATAGGTACACTTTGTTTTGTAACAGCTTGTCTCAAAACCAAAGAACTCGCCATGTTCTTACCATTTAGGGTTCAGCAGTGCAAAAAAGACTATACAGAGCTCCTAAATTAAACAGTGCTCTTCAAGAAATATTTATAGATAAATTGCTTTTTAATAAATGTATATTTCGTGATTGGATTTAGCTTTTATACCTAATAATAATAATAATAATAATTTATTTCAGAAAGTAAATCCATATGTGGTTAGTAAAACATACAATTCTTAATATCGATGTTAGTGATACGTAAAATAAAATGGAATAAAATTCAAATAAAACATTAAAAATACAAACAAATACACGCATGGGAGGTCAGCGCGAGGAGGCCGTATTGCATGTACGCGCTGCCAGTGCGCCAGCATCGGGCTGCCACCTGTCCACCTGTCTGCTATTGCCTTGATTATGCTGTAGGGGCTGCCGCGAACGCGCTCGAGCATAGAGGCACAGCGTTTTCTTATAATCGCGTGAAAACCGTCTGTACGCGCTTCTGCAAACATGCCAGATGCACTACTGCGTCGCGGCAATCCCAACAGTGCACTAAAACAATTGTTGGATTGAACTCTCAGGGCGCTATATTCCCGACGCGTATAGCTGAGCCACAGACTGCACGTGTAGAGGGATATATTCAGGTGTCAAGGATCGAGTATGATTATGAGTACGACCGGTTTTTAACCAGAAATGATTACCGGTCTCTAAAGTACTAAAAATTTACTCGGAATGAGACACACTTCTTGATGTCGAAAAGATGTCCCGGTGGTCGCAGCAAAGTTTCTATCAACAATAGAGTTACATTTTACAAATAATCTACATGACATCAGACATTATTATATTAAGAAAAAAAAGTTCTGGTCTAAAAATTATTATATCTACTTGGTTTATAATCATTATATGTAACTCGATAATATTACACAGTATTCATTTTATCATTACTTTTATGTAAATAAACGTTTTTATATAGCTACAAACATTACATAATATGCACCTAACTAAATTTTTACTTAGTGTTTGAAAGAGTCCAACACAGATTTATAGTATCTAATGAGCGGGAAACGGAAAAAAAATTAAAAGTAGTTCCACGAAATAATACAGCTGAAGCAGTCAAGTATAAACCTCTAAATCAGAATACAGAGAACAAGTTTAAAAAAATCGCATACTACCTAGTTTTTAGCTTGTTTACTTTTTGCTTGTACACTGAATGAAAATAAGTCCGTGAAATATTTTTAAATTAGTGGTGGAATTTTGCTTTTAATATAATTAAGTTAATTTTCTCATGCATTCCTAGCGGTTGGATAACTTGGCAAAACTGTTTAATTTTAAAGAAAAATGAAATCTTGTCCTAATGGAAAGCAATGATGAAGACAAGGTCATAAGTCGCCTGTTCAAGCATAGCTCAAAAATGCCAAGGCTATTATAGGAAAACAATCTATTCCGCAGCGTAGCCATACGAGCTGTAATAATGTCATTATAAGGAATAAAGGTTTTGTAAGGTTGTTACGTAGACACGTGTATACCCGAGATACCTATTCACTCGACGCTTGAAAGAACTGGGACTATAGTTTTCTGGAAAGACAGACGCAGGCAGTTCATTCCACACCTTGGCGACCCGCACCAAAAAGGAACTATCGAAGCATTTGGTTTGACTTCTTGGGATATCTACTATAAAGGGATGGAAGGCCTGTCTGCGTCTAGTAGTCCGATGTAAGATGGGTTTGGGTTCAACCTGATCAAAAAAAGCATTGGCGCACTCTCCAAAATGTAATCTGTAGAAGACTGCTAAACTGGCAGCTTTCCGACGATGGTCGATCATTCTCGCTCCAAACGCCGCCCGGTACGGACGTTCCAAGACCACTCCGATTGATCGGTCTCTTCCCAATATTCCGTGGCGCTCAGTTTACTTACGTCACAGTATAGCGTGTTGGTTCCGTGATACGGTTTTTCTGGGTTTTCTTAATCCCTCCGAGCGCTATCGTAGTGAACTTTTTTTCTTTGCGACTGAGCCCCTTAGTCTTCAAGGTGCTGTGTTGTGTTGTGCTTGTGCTGAGTGCTGTGTAGTGCCCAGCGTAAAGTATTCTGGTTTTAGTACAACGGATACCTAACGGTGACAACTGAATTTGTACTGACCCAGTCCTTTTTATTTATATATTATTTCCTTCTACTATTTTATATATTTACTTTTCTACTTTTATATTTATTTTTATCATATTTGTGTTTTTACGTGTACATTTGTCCTTTCTGTCGGTAAAGGTTGACCCTAACGCGGTCAACTCTATACCTGCGTACGCTTTTTTTAGGTTTCTAGGAAGACCTACAGTAAGGACACAGTAAAGACACTTACAGTAAGGAGGATTATTTCGCGCTGGGTACCCCACAACCTCACCGATGCTCAGAAGCAGGCGCTCGTGGAATGGTGCCGTGATATGATTGAAAAATTCAAAGCAGGTCCTTCCCGCCGTGTCTACGATATGATAACAGGTGACGAAAGATCAAATTTATCAATATGATCCAGAAACAAAACGCCAGTCAACAGTATGGCTGTTTGAAAATGAAACAAAGCCTACAAAAGTAAAACGATCGAGCAGCGCTGGAAAATTTTTTATTGCCAGTTTTTTCTTCAAAGAAGAAGAAAAAACTAAAACCAAAAATACAAAATTTTAAATGCTTGCCAAAAGTGTTTGCTGCTGCGAGAAACAAGCGACCGAACACGGAACTCCGAGGAGTTTAGCTCCAACACGACAACGCGCCCGTGCACTCCGCGCACAATACGAGGAACTTCCTAAACACCACACCAGTAAAACTTCTATGTCATCCGCCTAACAGCCCTGATTTGGCACCGTGTGACATCTTCTTGCTCCCAAAACTTTAAAACCAGCTCAAGGGAATACAGTTTTCATCGCCAGAAGATACGCTCACTGCGTTCGAGAAAACCGGAGGAAGTACGAGTTTCAGACTGGAAAATGGAAAATTGGTTTAGACGCGTAAAACTTTGTATAGACGTGAGTATAGATATCATAGGGGAAACAAATATCAAATGCTGAATTCAGTTCAGATTTAAATTAAAGTCTTCTTATGGTTGGAAATATAACAGATACAGTTAAATGTTGCTTAGATTTTCCAAACGTGTGTTTCTACTGTGAATTATTTGTGTTCATCTTTCCTTTTTAAGGTTCTTGCTTAAGTTTATGTCTTCAACAACAAAGTGTCCCTAAAGCTCGTCTAGACGACATGTTACCCTCAGTTTTACGATGTAAGTAATGTTTTATAAACTTTTGTGCTTCCATTGTACTTGTAAGTGGCATAAACCTGGCTATTCGTTGCACCCAGGGCTGCAATACTTCTAAATTATTTGATTTACATCCCTGTTTTATTAGCTTTGTGCAAAGCTTTGCAGCTTGAATTTCTAAAACTTCTAAGTAACATTATGTAGAATCCCGAGGTTTTAAGCATATATTCCTTAATGAAACGACAATTTTTTTACGGTTTAAAATATAACATGTTTTTGAATATTGTAAAGGATTTAATATTATTCTTTCTTGAGAGTATTACTTCATGTACGTTATATGCGCTATCGAGAAGGATTCAAGATTCAAACACTGGCGTGATTCACTTAAAGTATATTTTTCTTAGTTCACTGTACAACATGATTCTTAAGCTTCGATCAAACTAAATTTCCAACAAAACAATCAATGTATGCCAACGTAGTTTTATCGGATATTACATAAAAACTGTATCCTATTTTTGTACAAACTCTTAGAAACTTCTAGGTTACAATATAAAAGCGGAAATTAAAAATAAAACGTTAATGCAGTGCTTGAAAATTATCAACGTCACCCACATATACCTTATTACATATTTAATTTGATCACAATTTATTCTAACAATTACAGTTAGCACATTGAACCCGGTTTTTACACAGAAAACAACTTATTTGTCGCCAGTCAGAGCTCTGTGAAGGAAATGTGAGTTTCTAAAAACTTGGCTCGTTTGCCGAACACTCGAGAAGTTTATTCCAGTTGTTGTTTAACGACTCTCAATGGAAGGGTATTCCGTGTTTTCCTAGGGTTTTAAGGAGTTGATACAAATATTTCGATTTTAGAATAATATTGCCCGTTTTCTCCAACGGAGATCTTTTGGAGGTTCGATTCCTGATAAAATAAATTTTGCTGAGATGAACTTGATGGTATGATCCTCATGAATGGTTTCTGTAGAAGTATTCAAAACGTAGTTCTATAAAGGACCTAAAAGGGTCTGTTAAATAACAGTTCAGAAAAAGGATACTGTCAGTTTTTTTTAATCACGCGTTAATTATACAGATACTGCGGCGCATGCAATTTATCCTAGAACTAATTTGCTGCAACAGTATTACGTCTTATTTTTTTATTTTAAAATACGTACTGGTCGTAAAACAAGTAACTACATAATCGTGATCACCTTTTATTCATTGCATGATATCAATATGAACATACCGTTGCTATGCTTTTTAAATTTTACCTTTGTATACTACTTTGTATTTTAGCAGGTGGTAGCTCCGCCTCATTCGCCGGAGGTGAGTTTGGTTCGAGTCCTGGCCGGGCATTCATTTGTATGATAAACCCGTATGTTTGTTCTTTTTTTTTTTTGTTTTTTTTTTGGTCCCCTCCACGGGAAGGGCAGGTGGACATAAAAAATGCTCTGACGCATACTCCGCGCGCGCGATCGGTGTTATGTGGGACTCGTCCCGACGCCTACCAGAACCATACCCACTAAAAAACCCCCTGTCGGCTCGTGCATTTTTGCCACTCAGCCTTCATCTGAGCGACGGCCAATCGGAGAAAGAGGCCGCGCTAGCGGGGCCCTTAAGGGGTCACCCGCTGAGATTTACATAGCACTGAAGGTGCTCAAAAAAGAAAAGTAAATAAATAAAAAACATTAAAAATTGACAAATAAAATTGCATTAATTCGGATTTACGTTAGAATTAGAATTTACGTTAGAATTAGAATTTGCGGCCTGAAGGGCCTCTAGATCTAAAGTTAACATCGTGCGTTCGCTCGTGTGCGCGTTTCTCGGTCTAGCGATTTTGTAAATCGAATCTAACACAGGAACAGTATATGAGACTGAATCTCGAACAAGATGGTTGGGATGGGATTCGGCGCGTTTGAAGAACGATTCTGAGAGTGTTTTGAGGTGCTGTTGCACTGTAGGCAGTTCAAGATCTCTGTGCAGGTCCGCGTTACGCACGTACCAAGGTGCGTCTGTGGCCCTGCGGCAGAAGCGATTTTGAACTACCTGCAGCTTATACAGGACGGAGGGTTTGGCGTGGGCAAAGACTGGCGAAGCATATGACATGACGGGTCTAACGCAGACCTTATAAAGCGTACGTTTATTTCTAAAAGACATTTTACTTTTTCTTCCTATCATACTATATAGACGGCTTAAGTAAAAACGCGCGAGTTTCGATACTCCATCGACGTGTGGCTTGAAAGAAAGCGTCTGATCTAAGGTGACGCCTAAGTATTTGACAGTGCGCTTCCAGGGAACGGGAATACCTAACATACGAATGTGCGGATCGTTGTGGCGATTACGACGTTTGTGGTCGAATTGAATAGCAAAACTCTTTTCTGGGTTGACATCGATACGCCATTTTTGAAACCAAACACCGAGGGCGTTTACGGCCTTTTGGAGTCTGGTGATGTTATACGGGATCGCTTGACTTTTAGTGTAAAGGGCGGTATCGTCTGCAAAGAGGGCGAGTTCGACGCCTTTCGGCGGGATGGGGATGTCGTTAGTGTACACGGTGTACAGCAGAGGGGCGAGGACTGAGCCTTGCGGGACTCCAGCCTTTATGGGACGAGGCGCGGAGAGCGTGCCTTCATGTTTGAATCGAAAAGTACGGTCTTTAAGAAACGACGCTATTAATCTGACTAGGCGAGCCGGTAAGCCTATTTTATAGAGTTTAAAAACGAGACCGCTGTGCCAGACTTTGTCGAAAGCCTTGGCTACGTCAAAGAGAACCGCGATTGTTTTTTTACGACGCTGAGAGAATCCTTCGAGTATGTACTCGACGATTCGATGGACTTGCTGAGGGCAGGAGTACTCAGCGCGAAAGCCGTACTGGTGGGGAATGATGAGAGGGTCGCCATCCGTTGGAAACAGATGGTTCCGCATTCGAGAGAGTATGACTCTTTCGAGAAGTTTAGACATTGCCTTGAGGAGGCTGATGGGTCTGTGATTAGCCGGGACATTCAGAGGTTTACCCGGCTTGGGAATGCCTATGACTGTCGCTTCTTTCCAGGCTTTTGGAAAGTAGCTATGGTCGAAGCAGGCATTGAAGATGATAGCTAACAAGGTTAGCACCTGCTGAGGTAGGTGCTTAAGTGCGTGGTTGGAAATTCCATCCGCACCCGGAGCCTTTTTGGACTTTTGCTTTCTAATGAGAAGCAAGATTTCATCATTAGTGACTGTGACGGGGTCGTCGGTGATAGGGAGAGATTCTCTGCGGAGACTTTCGTCCTCCACCGCCTGGATGTGGGAAGGATCCGCGGGTTGCATGCTGGGCGAGCATTGTGCCGCTATGCTGTCGGCGAAGCATTCGGCTTTCTCTTCGACTTCGAAAGCAATGGTGCCGTCGGGACGAGTGAGAGGAGGAACGTGAGAGGCGGTGTCTACGCGTAAGGCTCGGGCCATTCGATAATACGCTTGGTGGGACGGGGAGATATTCTCCATGAGATCGTTAAACTGAGTGTCACGGAGTTCCGCGAGGCGAGACCTAACTTTACGTTGAAGCTGATTCGCAGCTGTTCTGTATGCTGGCGTGGGATATTTCTTTGCTCTCCGGAGAGCCGCATTCTTGGCTTTAATGAGATTGCTAACGGCTAGTGGAAGCGCGGGTTTGCTTTGCTTAGCAACCTTTTCGTTGTCGTTGATGGCTGTGTTAATAGCATCAGTTAGAGTATTGACTAGTGAATCTATTTTATCCGGGCTATCTAATTGGTCGGGCGAAATCGCGAGCGGAGAGTTAGGGGCCTCTAAGGCTGAAACTAACGTATTTTTAAAGCCTTTCCAATTGGTAAAGGTCTTAGGAGGTGTGACGTTAACGTTAGGCGTACCTAGCACGAGGGAGACGGGGCGATGGTCGGAGCCTAGGTCATCGAGCGGTTCGATGGACCTTAGATCAAGATTGATTCGCTTGATAATTGCAAAGTCGAGGATGTCAGGAGAGTAGGTCGGGTTGTTGGGATAGTGAGTGGGAGTGATGGGGGATATGACGTCTAAGTCAAGGGAGTTAGTGATGTCGAGGAGAGCGATACCGCTGGTGTTGTTCGATAGGCACGTCCAGTCAGTATGTTTGGAGTTAAAGTCTCCGAACATAATGACTGAATGGCCGAGGGCGAGAATGGCCTCAAAGTTGCTGCGGATTGGATTGGAGCCACACGGTATGTAGACTGAAGTTATGATGATGGTCGGATGACCAGTCATAGCCAATCTACACACCGTGGCCTCCATGTTGAGGAGAGGAGGGGTAGGGAGAGGACAGCAATGGAAGCCTCTTTTGTAATATATAGCGGTGCCGCCGTAACCGTCGGAGTTGGGCCTAGCGTTGCGAGTAAACGCGTACTTAGGAATAGCGTATCCTCTGGAGCGTTTTGGAGTAAGCCATGTCTCCTGGTGAAGGAATAAGTCAGGTTCTTTGTTCTGAAGTAACAATTTAATCTCGGGAAGGTTAGTGCTAAGGCTACGAGCGTTAAAAGATACTAGGGATAAGCCCTTGGGTTTAATACGACTGGACGCGGGATTCGCGGGTCTAGACATTATAATTTACTTATTTACGATTTTATGCAAAAATTAAAAAAAATAAAAATAAATTTACGACGAACTTAGGAGCGAGTGATGCTCGGCTAACGCGAATAAACGCTCTTGAGGAGAGCGGGCGGCTCGCAGTTTGCGTGCGAGTACGGAAATTTCGTTAATATCGACGTTTGGAATAACGTCGAACACGGTCTTCATATCCTCAGCCAACGACGACTGAGGTACGGGTAACGGAGCGGGACGCGGCCCTACGGAAGCTACGGGAGCTGGGATGGGTCGGGAAGGTGCAGGTGGAACGGCCGGACGCTGCCTCCAAGACAGAGCCAGAGTAGGCGTCGGCTGAACGGGCTTTGCTTCCGGGGGACCCCGGTTGCGCAGCGGCGGGAAGTTTGCGGGAGTGAGCGGCGGCGCCGGTTTAGGCGCGACCCTCTTGACGGTGGAGCGCGGAGCGCGCGGGCAACCCCTGTAGTTAGCTGTGTGGCCGGACTGGCCGCACAGCACACAGGCAGGGGGGGAAGTGGATTCAGGAGTGCGAGTGCACTCCTTTATTATGTGTGGATCCAGGCACTTAACGCACCTGGGGGGAGCTGAGCAGTTAGCCGCTGCGTGGCCATAGAGCTGGCAGCGGTGGCACTGCCCAGGATGACCGCGGGGGTTGGGACGCTCGACGGAGATGTTCGAGAGTCCGCAGATTGTGCGAGCCTCTCTGAAAATCTCCTTCGAGTTGGGAGTATTTGACAGGATTACTAATGCTAAAGGAAAACGCCTACCGCGGTTGGAGTGCATCTTGTGCACTGCTGTGACCGGGAAACCCTGAGACTTAAGGTCCTCGAAGATTTCTTCGTTCTCGAGCTCGAACGGGACGCCCCGTAGTACTGCGCGGATCTTACGCTCCTCCGGGAGGGCGTAGGTTTGATACGCGATTTTATTTAACTTGAGCAACCTGGTAAACGCGCGGAAGTCGTCGACGGTCGCTACTTGGATTTTGATTGTATCGCCAGCGTTGGCGGCTTTTAAGTAATTAATTTTGTGCTCTCTGCACAAGTTAGAGACCGCAGTCCAGCGCGCTTTTTCTCGGAGGAATACGGGCGGAGGGAGCTGAGGCTTCGGCGGGACGGGAGCGCAGCGCGTCGCTGGCTTCGATGTGACCGACGGAGACGCGGTTACTACGAGCGATTTTAACGCCGCGGGGGCTGGTGTTGAAGACACCGGGGAGGGCTCGGGTATTGAAGATACCGAAGCTTTCTTAGAGCGCTTCTTGGAGCGCTTGGCGACAAGTTGAAAGGCGGGCTCAGGAGAGCCGGTTAAGGTGACGGCATCTGACGACTTGTCAGACGCGGGTTCGGAGTCGCTCCCGGGAGCGGTACGCTTACGACGCGACGCGTGAGAGGATGCGACCAATTCGCAGTCCATCTCGGACGAGGCGGGAGACGCGGGAGAGCTGAAGACCTGAGGGGTCTGGACGTCGGAGGCCTGAGGGGCCGGGGTTGAGGCCTGAGGGGCCGGGGTTGAGGCCTGAGGGGCCGGGGACGCGATAGATGCCTGTAAGGCCTGCGTTAGTATGTCATCGGGTATGCTGACACCGGACGCGGCGAGCACCTGGGCGAATGACCTAAGAGCGTTAACAAGGTCCATTGGAGGGCTTGGGATAATAGGAAATATATAAATATATAATGTTTGCCTAGGTCCCCTAGCAAACCTAGCACCTAATTAAATAACAAATGCCTAGAGTTCCTAAATAAAAACCTAGCAACCCTAGCAGCAAACCTCCCTACCAGCGGTAGGGGGGCTGGGGAGAATAACTTAAAAACTAACCGTAGTACGCCGAAGGCCGCTACCTAGAAACCTTAAAAAGGGTACGCAGGTAAAGAGTTGACCGCGTTAGGGTCAACCTTTACCGACAGAAAGGACAAGACACACGAAAACACACAAATATGATAAAAATAAATATGAAAATAGGAGAAAAATAAATAAAATAGAGAAGAGAAATAAATAAAAATAAAAAGGACTGGTTCTGTACAAATTCGTTGTCACCGTTAAGTATCCTTTGCACTGAAACCAGACTACTTACGCTGGGCACAACACTGCACTCAGCACAAGCACAACACAACTTAGCACAGCACTTTGAAGACTAAGGGGCTGAGTCGCAAAGAAAAATACGCATTTCGATAGCACTCAGAGGGAGTAGAAAGAACCTTGAAAACCGTAGCACGGAACCAACACGCTAAACCGTGACGTCAGTAGACTGAGCGCCACGGAATAGCGGGAAAGGACCGATCAACGGAGAACGGGGCTTGCACGTCCGCACCGCGTGGCGATTGGAGCGAGAATGTGTATGTTTGTTTTCAAACCATGGTTATTTATATAAATATAATTATTCTGGGTCCCCCCTCTACCAGTTTGTTATATGATCATCCATAACAAAAACTTACTTTGGGAACAAACATCCTGAAATACAAAAGAATAACAAAATCGGCGTAGATAATGTTTGTTTCGTTATTGTTGTATAAGTGTGCGTGTGGCTGCGACCACATAATCTGTGATGTCTAATAAACGTCAGTGCGTTGACAGCCTTTGCTCGTTTCACTCGTCTCCCTGCTCCGTACTATCCTACAAAACAGTGGCGACGATATACCCGCGTGTACACCAAAAAAAATATATAGAATAAAAGATGGCGTTCTTCGGTACAGTACCGAATTTTGACTTCGAAACGCAATCTTGGAAGATTTTTAAAAATAGGATAACGCAATGGTTTGTTGCAAATGATATCGACGCGACAAAAGATGCGGCGGGAGTTAAAAGACGTGCGATTCTGCTTAGCGCACTCACCGATGGCACATACAAGCTTGCCTCAGACCTCGTATTGCCAAAGGAACCACAGGAAGTTCCTTATGAAGACATCTTGGCGATATTGGACAACCATTTTACACCGAAGCAGGTTGGGTTTAGCGAGCGCCATAAGTTTTATGCCGCTACCCAACAGTTAGCTGAGTCACCGTCGCAGTGGGCCGCTAGGTTGCGTGGCTTAACGGCGCATTGCCACTTCGCCAATATAGAAGAAGCGCTAAGGGACCGGTTCATCATGGGAATGCTGCCGGGTGTCGAAAAAGAGAAACTGTACATGCAGGACCTAAAGGGATTATCACTCGCTAAAGCTGTTGAGTTAGCAGAGAATATGCGGTGCGCGCGCGCGGCCTCGGCTAGCGCTGCTGCCGCCGCAAACACCAGCGCCTTCGCCGCCGCTGAAACCGCCGCAGCCACCGACTTATTCAAGATACAAAAGGGAAACAAAAGTGTTCGTGAAAAGTCAAAGTGTTCGGTTTGTGGCTATGCGAATCACTCCACGTCTGAGTGCCGTTTCGCTGACTACAAGTGTAAAAAGTGTAATGTGAAAGGGCATTTGCGGAGAATGTGTAAAAAACTGCAATACGTAAATGTGAGCGACGTAAATGAGACGGGCGATGACGGTAGGCTATTCAATATCCGTTCAGTTATGGGTGAACCGTTAGTTGAGTGCGTAAATGTTAACGGCGTAAATTTAAATTTTGAAATAGATAGTGGCTCTGCGGTAACAGTTATTTCGGAAAGTACATACAAATCGTATTTTAGAGATGTTCCGTTGTCACTGACAAAAAAGAAATTAGTTAGCTATACCGGTGAAGTTCTAGGTTGTGTTGGGCGAGCGCAGATGGCGCTGCTGTGGCGAGGTCGCAGGAGCAACTTACTCGTGTATGTGGTACGTAATGGCGGCCCACCGTTGCTGGGAAGGGATTTCATTGCAAACTTTCAGCTTCAATTAACTCCGGTCCATTATTGTAGACAAACGCGCCAGGAATTAGAATCTCTGCAATTACGATATCCTTTCACCTTTTCTGGGAAATTGGGACGGTTTAAGCATTATGAAGTTAAACTATCGTTGAAAGAAAACGCTAAACCATTTTTTTTTAAAGCGCGCCCTGTAGCGTTCGCTTTAAAAAACAAAGTTGAAAGTGAACTACAAAGATTAGTCGATCTTGAAGTACTCAGACCTGTAGAGTATTCAGAATACGCGTCCCCAATCGTACCCGTTTTAAAACGTGACGGCTCGGTGCGGATTTGCGCGGATTACTCTGTTGGGTTAAATAAACAGTTAGTCGTAGAACAGTATCCGTTACCAACGGTCAATGAACTTTTCTCGAGGCTATATGGAGGGCAATATTTTACTAAATTAGATTTGTCTATGGCATATAATCAGTTTTTATTAAGTTCAGAGTCTCAAAAGCTTACTTGCATTAATACGCACCGTGGATTATTCGTATACACACGCTTAGTGTTCGGGTTAACAAGCGCGCCAGCTATTTTTCAGCGGGCAATAGAAAATATACTTGCCGGCATGACTGGAGTATTGTGCCTATTAGATGACGTCCTGATTACGGGTCGAGATGATGCCGAACACCTGGATAGACTCCACCAGGTGCTGCAACGACTACAAGACGCCGGGCTAACGTTGCAAAAGGAAAAATGCGAATTTTTTAAAGATGAGGTCAACTACCTAGGCTACGTGATTGATAAGAATGGGCTGAAAAAATCACCCGAAAAGGTTAAAGCGGTTTTAGAAGCTCCAACGCCGATAAATGCAAGCCAGTTACAATCGTTTTTAGGGTTAGTTAACTATTATCGATGTTTTGTTGTAAACGCTTCATCTATCTTATATCCTCTTTACAATTTGTTAAAGAAAAATACTAAATGGCAATGGTCTAGGCTTGAAGAGGAGGCTTTAAAAAAAATTAAGAATGTTTTGGCGTCTGATCAGGTTTTGGCACATTTTAACCCTAGCGCGAAGGTCATTCTCACGGTCGACGCGTCGCCTACAGGTCTAGGAGCGATATTATCGCAAATTGATAACGATGGTATAGAGAGACCGGTTTCGTTTGCATCTAGGACACTAAACAGCGCTGAAAAAAAATATGCTCAGATCCAAAAGGAAGCGACTGCTATTATTTTCGGGGTACGTAGGTTTCATCAGTACCTATACGGTAGGTCGTCGCCGTTCATTTTGCGAACTGATCATAAGCCGCTAATTTCTATATTCCGCCCAAGTAAAGGAATACCTGAGGTTTCAGCTAACCGGTTGCAGAGATATGCGTTATTTCTAGGCGGGTATAATTATTCAATAGAATATGTAAAAAGTGTGGACAATAGTGCCGACTACCTATCGCGCGCCAGCCTGCCCGGCGCCACCGTGGAGGTTGCGGGGTGCGGGCGGGGTGCGCTGGCGGCGGCTCAGCCGTGCGACGACGACGCCGCGGCATACGTTCGTTTTGTTGTTAAAGGCGCTTTACCTATTTCTATTGAAAATCTACAGATAGAAACTAGTAAAGACCGTACTCTGTCTAAGGTGGTTAATTTCGTGGTTAATGGATGGCCTAAGAAAGTCTCAGAGTTAGATTTAAGGCCTTTTAGCTTGTGCAGGGTTCAACTTGCCTACGAAAACGGGTGTTTGATGCGTGGCCATAAAATAATAATACCAGAGTCGTTGCGGCATAGGGTACTATCGGAGTTGCACACATCTCACATGGGCATAGTTAAAACAAAAGCCGAGGCCCGAGCTCGATTTTGGTTTCCAGGTATAGATGAGGCCCTCGAGCGCCTGATTGGCTCATGTGAGGTATGTCAGCAGCTGCGTGTGTCACCACCTCGCGCATCTTT
The DNA here is from genome assembly GCA_923062675.1 of Marasmarcha lunaedactyla. Lineage (NCBI taxonomy): Eukaryota > Metazoa > Arthropoda > Insecta > Lepidoptera > Pterophoridae > Marasmarcha > Marasmarcha lunaedactyla. Next base: position 23,752,121 of record OV281353.1, read on the forward strand.
TTCGCCATGGAAATTCCCCGCCCACCCCTTCCGTCGCGTACATCTCGATTTCCTAGGCCCCATTAATGGACATATGTACTTAGTAATCGTAGATGCGTATTCCAAATGGGTGGAAGCCTATCAAATGAGCGGTTCCTATACTTCAGCAGCGGTAATAGATATAATGTATGAGTACATGTCAAGATTCGGGCTACCGGAAACTTTGGTTACGGATAACGGTACATCTTTCTGCTCACGTGAATTTTCGGAATTTTGTTCATTGAATGGTATATCTCACATTACGTCACCGGCTTACCACCCTGCAAGTAACGGGCAAGCGGAAAGTTATGTTAAAATTATTAAAAAGGGAATCAAGTCTAGTTTACTTAGTAGCAATAGTGTGAGGGAACGTAAATTGAACTTACTTAAATTTATTTTCGACTACCGCAATTCTGTACACTCAACTACCGGTTTATCTCCAGCGCAGATTGTATTTGGTCGAAAACTTAGATCGCGGTTGGATTTATTGAATCCTTTATCATCGCCACCCTCGTCTACCTCGCTTACTAATAAGGTGAAATCAAAACAGTTTTCACAGGTTGAAAATCAAGGCGGAAAAGAAAACATTGTTTTTTTGCCTGGACAATGTGTACTATTTAAAAAATATTACAATAAGGATCGATATAAATGGTACAAAGGTGTAATATTACGAAATATTGGCAAAAGAATATATTTAGTTAAAGATTGTTTATTGAATATAAGCCTAAGAAAACATATCGGCCAAATTATATTGTTTAAAGGTGATATTAATGAAAGTAATGTAAGCTGTACGTGGGATGTTGATTTATGCACCTCACCGCATGAGCCTCCAGCATCCGCGCCGCACTTACCGCCCACGCAGCGCGAGCCCAGTGCCCCTGGTGAGGGGGATGAGTCAGTACAGGGTGAACCTTCGCCTACAGCTTCAAGCAATCTGGTGGGTGACACGCTGCATCGACAGTCCCCGTGCCACGTGACTGTGACGCGAGGAGTACGCCGTCCACAGCTGTCCGATGAAGAGGACGACGACTTCCACGAGGCGATAGAGACAGCCGTCGAAGATGACTCAGAGCAGGACCATCAAACCAAACCACCAAAGAGAAATCGCCCCAAGGTCGATTATAAAAAGTATTTTTAATATATAGGTACCTAATCCTTATAATTTAGTCTTTACTATTAGGGGAGGAATGTTGTATAAGTGTGCGTGTGGCTGCGACCACATAATCTGTGATGTCTAATAAACGTCAGTGCGTTGACAGCCTTTGCTCGTTTCACTCGTCTCCCTGCTCCGTACTATCCTACAAAACAGTTATTAAAATAAATTATTAAATATTTGAGTTCCTGGGACTCATAGAAGTTAATTGCGTAAGTATATTTTATCTAGTTAATAAAGGTTTAAAAGAATTATTTGAAATCATTGAAAACCATCATGCATAGATTTTGCGTTTTACTGTCGATACACTTTTACTATTGCTTTTTCCATTGCATGATCTTAAGTTAACACCAGCCTGGGACGAGAATTCTTTCCTCAAACAGGATTTGAATATCATGAACAGGAAAGCATCGCCACTTTTATGCCCAGAGAGCAATACAGCATTGTTTTAAATAACGTTGGAATTAAATGAATTGCATTATAATACTTGTATCTACACAAAATACTGTTAGAAAATAAACGTTACCATCGTTTAGAGGTCTAACCCACCTCCTCCAAGGCCGTAGCACTTCCAGTTTAACTTAGCGGTGGCTGAGTGAACAAGATTTGAATCGACCAAATTACATGTTTATAACAAAGTAAAAATACAGTCTCTAATAATTCTCAAACAAAATCATTGATAATGTGTAAGATTTTTTAACCTTCTAGGTTAGATATGGATTGAACTGTACCTACTATAATCCCATCATTTGTAACACACTTCTAATTACCGAAATCGCATAAAATATGCAAAACCGTCGCACGACAGTGTTTGTAGAAAATGTTTTATTATTTGTTTACTTATTACTTATTTGTTTCCTGCTGGGGGACTTGACTGATGTCTTGTGAACTTCGGCGTCCTTCTACCCAAGTCTATGGACGTATTTATGTTGGTATTTGTCAAATGAGGTGTTTTGTATTTGGTGTAAATGTATATTTCAAGATATTATTAACGCCGTAACCAATAACTGAGGATACAAATGTTTTGTCTTTGTTAAAGAGCCTTACGATGCCGAAAAAGTATATTTGGAATTCGATACCCCGCGACCCCTCTCCTACATCGAGTATCGCGTGTCACGTGCGCGACACGCCGTAACACTGGAGAAACTTTTGGTCTTAGAATGCTTTCCGCTCTATGATACGAAATGCAATGGAGCCTTTATAATTTATTAAATCTTTATTATTAGTTATTAGTATTATTAAACACATTTTAGTATTGCTTTTGACAAAGTCTTTTATTTAAGTTATTGTATTTTTTGTTCATATTTAGTGTACGATAAAGTACCTATAGAAAAGTCTTTATAGTTATATGGAGAAAAGTTTAATTTAATTTTTATAAAGTTATTTCTGTATTATTTTGTACAAAAGATGCTCAAAAAAAAATTGATCTATCTAATTTATGAAAGTTTATAAAAATTATTGTTAATTTGCTTCGATTGCAAATCCTTGAGTCCAAACAGTATGATAAGTAACATTTTTGGAATACCTTTCCGTCATGGGCTCCTCAGTGTGTGTACCAAAGTACCTAGTAGTATATAGGCTAAGTAGTATATAGGCTAGTAGTATATAGGCTAGTAGTATATAGGCTAGTAGTATATAGGTTTCACTTGAAATGGCCTTTGTTCTAGTAAATGCAATGTCGGTTCCTTTCCTTTAACCGGAAAACAACAAAATAGGTCGGCCTTTAGTACAGGCGGCATTTGAACAAAAGAGGCTCTAATTCCGCTTAAAGGTACATTCAGTTTTAAATTTATAATTTAAAGGAAATGCTGATTGTAATCTAAAATAAAAAGATTATTGAAAAACACCACATTTAATAGAATAAAACGGTTTTATATATTTTGAATGGGAATACATGTCTTAATTAATTACATGTCATCTTTTTTTGACCCTTCTTTAGTACATTTAAAAAATATTTTTTATTTAATATTTTATATTAGAAAGCTGGCGGTCTGTGCTCGGTATAACGAAATTGTTTTTGTTATATCAAAGTTATTATTAGGTACTGATATTCAAAATGGAAAAAAATTCAATCAATGGTTGTATAGTAACCAGCTGTAAGTATGGCAAATGATTAATTAATAACTGTTGAATGAAAAATAAAAAAACACTTACTTACTTTTTTGTTCCCTTTTGACATCCTTGCTTGGTCTGTCATTCACGTATCCTTCAAATTTTCTCTTATAATAAACTTTTTCATTTTGCTTTCACTATTAAATTTACGTAAAATAAGATAAAGTAAGTTTAAAAAAAATTTATTATAGTCACTTTACGTAAACAGATCTCTCCTCGAACTATGTCACGGGCAGACTGACGAAGCAATAAAAAATAGCTTTTACTTGAGAGTAAAGCAGATGGTGAAAATTGCCATTCATGTTAGAAAATAAAACCTAAGCGCCAAATCAAATTTTCTCTTATAAAAAGAAAACTACTGCAAAAAAAGCTAACTATAAAATTCTTAAACTGCCATCTTTTGAGGTATTAATTCAACCTAAACGCAATCAGGATTTTGATAAAAATGTTCAAACACGGATTAAACAAGGATATTTTTTCCATAGTATTTTTTGCTTTTAATCGTGGTCTTCGAAGATCCTGAGATAAAGATACAAATTTTAACATATCCAAAACTCAGCTTTATAGCTTGCGTAGGGTAGTAAAATAAATTTGTGTAATGCGCCCTCATAAGTAATTAAAGACTTAAGAAGACATATGTCATTTTTATTTGAACGCATTAACGAAAATTCTTGAAAACATTATTCAATGGCCTTAACCGATGGCGTCATTAACCAAATTAAATCAAATGCTAATCAAACACTTTAATACAAATAAGGAACAGCTATTTTCACTGAAACAAATATTGGTCATATTCGTCACATTGAAATGAAATGAAATGAAATGAATGAAATGAAATATTTATTTCTCAACATTGACAATTACTTGTTCTTATCGACGTCAAATAAAACATGATTCTACCACCAGTTCAAAAAAAACCTTCGTGAAGAAGAACTGGCAAGAAACTTCACGGGTATATTTTTTTTCAAAATAAATTTACAGAGTCTCTTTATGTCTATACAAAATTATTCTTTTCTGCATCTGTTAGCTCGGCAAGTCTCCCTCCCTCCAAGTATCCAAACGACGAACACCCTCAAACGGCACCCGTTCACGAGTTAACCCATTCACACACATCATGACTAAACGCACTCAATAAATCCTGGATGCAGAATTATAGCATTGATTTCCTAACCCTTTTCTAAGACATATATTCTCTTTAGAATCAGTTCGCCTATCAGTTCTCTCGCCAGCAAACTTTGATAAGTAGTTTGGTGGTCTGACACTTTATAAGATCTCACGGAGCAATGTAAAAATTGTGCGCTGTCTGAGGTGATTTGTTCTCTGAGTTATTACATAACCGGGTCAAGGCAGTTGGTGGTCAGTTATAGTGTGGACAATTTAACTGGATATTTCTCAGAGTCAGGTTAAGATAGAAGTAGGTTAAAGAATAACACGATACAAATTGTTATCGTAAAACCCTTGAATTGATACTTAATAACTAAAGTTTATGTACGGTTTTCGGACGTTAAAAAAAACGTAACGCAAAGAGAAAAATACACACAATGCATCCATTTTATTTTAAGTATTTACATGAAAAGATGATTAATATTTACGTACATAATAGTTAGCAATAATGTTTTAATAAATTCAGATTTAAAATAATTCTATATTATTTTCTCTGTGTATTATCAATCAAATGTAAAAAATTACACTGTTTGAAAGTCTAGTTTTTTTTTATTTTCATCGAGATTGCGCAACTACACCTTATCTTTGGATTTTAAAAGATATTATAGGCAGAACAAGATGAAAAAAAGCCAGCAAAAATAATTATCTTGGCACTATTTTGGCATGAAATATGTATTTGGTATAAAATTTGACTACAAAATAAAAGAAACACAGAATGATATTTCACTAGGCCCAAAATAATGGAAAGTAATTATCGAATTATTGTGACATTTCCTTTCACAATAAAGCTTGCTCTAAGACATGAAATAGTTATGCACCAAGAGTAAAGTAGACAAAAATTTAAGAGAACAATGCTTTTCAACAAGTTCATCATACGTAATATGTGACCGTAATACTAATGTGAGAGCCTTAAGATAAATAAATATTAGACATATAAATAGGTATCTCGTGGATGTAACACCTTCGTCTTCATCGTCACTTTCCATCAGGTGAGATAGATGACAAACGTCGAATGGTTTTTCAATAAAAACAATGGAAACACGTTTATAATAATTAATATCGTATTAAAAGCGCAGTAAACAGTGTTAACCTACCAAATACTAATAAGCTTTGACTCCCAATCCCATGTAATCTCAATTCTAATAATGTAAGATCAAAGATTAACAATATTGCAAATGAAAGCAGAAACACAAACAGACGTTGTGGCGAACGATAAACAGATACGTCATGATTTCACATTGTAAAATTTGCAAGCGCTGGTTACCGGGAAAAGTGAGTTTTGCGGAACTGAGCAAAGCTATACTTAGAAAATGGCGGTGAGGATGGCGAGGACAGAACCTTGGAAAACTGATCGTGTTAATGTTATGCCGATATAGATGTCGCTGTATAAGTTCAGTTGTATTTATGCAATCTCAATGTATATGACGAGAAAGAAGACTTTCACCAAACGCACAATTTTGATAACTTAAATTATGAATTGGGTTGTTAGTAGCCTTGTCTCATACGCCGAAGGTCCCAGGTTCGATTCCTGGCCGGGGCATTCATAATAATAGGTCTTTACCTATGAAACTGCCGTTTTGCCGTACTGGCCATTTCAAATGAAAATATATTTTTTTTGACTGATAATTCTAATTTCAAATTAATTTTATTTGACAAACATGGAATTCTTTTCTAAAATCGTCATTTGTTTAATAGTTAGTGTTTTGTTTTCAACGCATTCGAACATTTTTCGTCATCATGGATAAGTTAAAAATTCGAGTAATTATGGTGTATGAGTACCGTCGTGGCAGCAAAGCGGCACAAGCAGCATGCAACATCAACGACGTTTACGGAGCGAACACTACAAACGAACGCACCACCCGTTATTGGTTTACCCGCTTCCGTTCTGGAAATTTTGACCTGAAAAATGAACCCCGTGGTCGTCCGAAAACTTTGGTCGACAATGACGAATTAAAGGCAATTGTGGAAGCTGATGAAACTCAATCCACGGCTGAATTAGCAGCAGCTTTCGACGTTAGCATCAAAACAATATTGGTCCATTTGCGTCAAATTGGCAAGGTAAAAAAGCTTGACAAATGGGTACCCCACGAACTCAATGACCGCCAGCGCGAAGTACGCGTGGAGACGTGCCTTGCACTGCTCAGCAGGCATACAAATGAAGGAATTCTGAACCGCATTGTTACTTGTGACGAGAAATGGATCCTGTTTGACAATCGTAAGCGTTTAGCAAGTTGGTTGGACCCTGGTTCAGCACCCAAACAATGCCCTAAACGAAAACTTACCCCTAGAAAAGTGATGGTCACTGTTTGGTGGTCTAACGCGGGTGTAATTCATCACAGCTTCTTGCCAAACGGGACAAGCATTACTGCAGATGTGTACTGTGAAGAACTGAACACAATGATGGAGAAGCTCGCACGTCTCCAACCAGCTTTGGTCAATCGTTCGGCTCCACTGCTCCTGCACGACAACGCGCGACCTCATACTGCACAGCAGACGGTCTCCAAGCTACAAGAGTTGGGGTTCGAAGTTCTCCGTCATCTGCCGTACTCACCAGACCTTGCGCCTACAGACTTCTACTTTTTCCAGAATTTGGATAACTTCTTGGCGGGAAAAAAATTCAATACCCGAGAGGCAGTACAAAATGCCTTTAAAGAATTTGTTGTCTCCCGTCCAGCTAATTTCTTCAAGAAAGGCATCAATAAGCTACCAATGCGTTGGCAAAGATGCATTGATTGCATGGGCGATTATTTTGATTAATAGAAATAAAAAATATATAAAAAAATTACGCTTCATTTATTTCGTGAAAAACGGCAATTTCATAGGTAAAGACCTAATATTATAAGTATGAAAGTAAGTTTGTTTATTTATTTGTATATTTTTTACACTTTCACACGTTTGATATGAAAATGGTCTGCATGAAATTTGTCATGCACGTAGTTAAGGCTACAGAAAAAGGATAATAGTTATCTTACAGTCACAATACACTCAGTGTTCCTGCGGTATACAGGGAGTTCAAAAAAAGTTTACAAAAAAAAATTTCAGATTGAGTTAGTCTTCAGTTAGTCACATTGGAGAACAAAAAACCGTTTTTTATTTGGAATAAATAGTCTTTTCATAAAAAAACTAAACATTAAGAGTTTAAGCGCACGGCCATACGCCTATCCAGTAATAAGGTATTTATTTGTCTACGTTTACGTTTTTTCTATTGTGTAATTACCTCCCAGCTGATCGCAAGGTCCGCGCGTTATCTGGACAGGTGTGTGGCCGCGCGCTTTAAGTCTAAATATTAAAAAAAAAAAATTTCAAATAGTGGAGACTTACTCAATCTGGAATATTTTTTTGTAAAATACTTTTTAGAACACACTGTATAGAGAGCGACGCCGACGGCGAAACAAAGTAAACTTTTAATTTAGCGCCTCTAAGCGTCTTTTCTGATTTATCTTTATACATCCGAGACCTCAACAATTGTGCAACAGGTAAGTATGATTACAGTATACAACTCTTTAGAATACAATATTACCGTCCTAAGGACCCTGGTATGCCATGCTATGCGAATTTACTTTGTTACAATAGACGATTAGGAACACTTGGAAAATAAAGCCTGGACTTGTATTCAATTTAGGATGTAAAGACATATTTGTACAGATGGTGCGTATGTTTGTAAATATGGAAATATACGTGGCTTTTGTGTGCGAGTACAATCAGTACATTTTAATCATCAAAATAAAAATTTTTTTTGTTCCCCGTTTGGGCAGGAGGCAAGAAATGCATTTCCGCAAACCTCTCACGCGCGTTACTAGGCATTTATTTATTTATTTATTCAAGAAACAAACGGCTTACAATATTTCGTATAAACAAAATTTAAAAATAAGTATCTCACTAGCCAAAACAGTTTCCAATTTTTAATAATACATAGCGGATGTAAGAACTACACAATATTACCTAATTAATGTACAATAGAAGGAGAATTTTAAATTTAGTAATAATATTTAAATTTTGAAGTACTTTTCAAACTGCTCACTCTTCCATGCATTTATTTGTTTGAAATGCTACTATTGGTTAAGAAACACATGGCATATTTTGAGGTAGTAGGTGATTATATGAATCTTAGGACAAGAAATAAAGATACTCTTGGTAAGAAACTGTACATGCCACTCAGAAATTTAAGTGTATTTAGTAATAATGAATATGTATGGCAATTGACATTTTTAATCACCTACCTATACAATATAAAAATTTTATATTTCATGGAATACAGAAGGAAATTACTTGACTTGTTTTAAATTAAAGGATATTATTCAATTAATGAATATTTTGAAGACACCGAATTATAATTTTTTAGACATTATATAATCTTAGAGTGATAACTTATTTGAAACTAATTTGACAGTTAACTTCACAATTTTTTTACATTAACTTAGAAATATTTTTTGTTTAATTCAATAAACATTTGATTTAATAAACATTTGCACACTGACTCTCAGAAGAAAGTGTTGATCTGAATGACATGTTAAACCAACTTATGTACACATTTTCAAGCAAATAAATATGATTTAATTTTATACAATAACAATAACAATAAATCGTATTAGGAGTTATACATATTTTTTTTTAACAGATGTAATGAAGCCGTTAAGATTGCAATTAAATATATCTATCATATGGTAACGTTGATTATGTGTGCTGCAAGCTCTGACTAAAAATCTATTTTTGGAATAATTTGTTTTACAAACAGGAACAGAAAACACCGCATTGGAGCGGATACTTGACTTAGGACATCTTAGTGAAACACGACTCAAGAGGAAAGGAGAATCAACATGATTATTGAGAATTTTATACAAATATATCTGATCCCTATGTTCACGACGCATTTGTAAAGTTTCTAAATCAGGAGGAGAATTTGTTTTAAATCGGTAACCTAATCTTTTGATGAATTTATTCTGGATTCTCTCAACTTAATCAATATATGTAGTGTATACAGGGTTCCATGCAATACACGCGTATTCCAGATGGCTTCTTACTAAGCAGTTATATAAAGTAATATAGGTGTTTATATTTTTGAAATCGTTGCACTGGTGGAAGACAAACCCCAGCATTTTGTATGCTTTTGAGGTGATATTGTTTATATGAGAAGCAAAATCTAGTTCACTATCAAGGTGCACACCCAGGTCTCTCACCTCGTTCACTCTTTCAATCGTAGTGTTACAAAAATTATAATTATATTTTATTGGAAATCTTTTTCTGGAATAAGTAATCAAATGACATTTAGTAATATTTAGTTTCAGATCATTTAGTGCACAATACTTACAAAATTTATTTAATTCGTCCTGAAAAAGTTGACAATCTTCTATTGTTTTTACAAAGGTAAATATTTTTGTATCATCAGCATATAATAATGCTTTAGAATGTTTAAAATGGCTCATAATGTCATTGATAAATATGTTGAAAAGAAGAGGACCGAGGTGGGAACCCTGAGGCACACCTGAGGTGATAGGGTTGAAACTAGACGTATAGCCCTTTACAGCTACCGCCTGAGACCTATCCCGCAAATACGACGATAACCATCTCAGAAGATCACCGTGTATACTGATGTTTTCCAGTTTAGTTATCAACAAATTATGTGAGATTTTGTCAAATGCTTTGGAAAAATCGGTATACACGGTATCCACCTGATACCCGTGCTCCATGGCCTCTAAAGTTAAATCTAGAAACTCACAGAGATTTGATTCAGTTGATCTCCCACTAATAAAACCGTGTTGATTTGGGATTATGTAGGGTATTAGACCCTGTAGGAAACAGAGAATCGTAAATAATCTTTTCAAAAAGCTTGGGCACAACTGACCACTTAGAAATACCACGATAGTTACAAATGTTGTGTTTGTCACCGTTTTTAAAAATGGGAACAATAATTGATCTCTTCCAAGCTGTAAGCATGACGCCTGTTCTTAAAGAAATATTAAAAAGTGTTGCAAGAGGATTAGCAATTTGTTTGTGACAGAGTTTTAGGAAAACTGGGTGAACACCATCGGGGCCCATTCCTTTGTTGACATCAAGTCGTTTTAGATATTTTTCAACAATAGAGCTATCAATGAAAATCGATTTTATCAAACAATCATTATTTATTATGTCATTGAATACGTTCATATTTGACGAAGGCTCAAAAACAGACTGGAAAAAAGAGTTGAATAAATTTGCAATTTGTTGACCATCCGATGCATAAGTGTCACCCAGGTGTAAAGTATCAGGAATACCGTTACTACTCCGTTTAGAATTAATAAATAACCAGAAATGTTTGGTATTATACTGTATATTACTTTCCATGTTGCTAATAAATTGACCATAACACAAAATCTCTAATTTTTTGGCTTCACGTCGCGCAAAAGAAAAATTGTCATAATCATTTTGTCTGCCGTATATTTTCCATTTTTTATGGAGTTTACGTTTTTTATTGACTAGTTTAATTAGATGTTTATTATACCAAACCGGATATTTAATTTTATTTTTAATTAACTTTTGAGGAATGAATTTATCTATAATGTTGTTGATAATTCTATAAAAATTCGCTACAGCAAGTTCAATATCATTCGGATCAAGATTATTTTCCCAATCAACATTTGAAAAAGCAAGATTTATTTGTTCATAGTCTACTAATCGAGACGCAGGACATAAATTTGAGGTGTGACTAGTATTAATGTTGATACTGAAAGAAGGATGATGTCCATCTTCAGGCAATGACATTGGTGTAGTTCTTTCGACTGAACACTCAATGTCTGAAATAACCAGATCTAAATGTCTGTTATTTATGTTATAAATATGACTATATTGAGACTATATTGTTATATTGATTGTAGCATCTGGGACTAGCTCCTGATGAGCACTACCCACTAAAAAACCCTGTGAATGACTCGTGCAAATTTTTGCCACACAGCCTTCATCTGAGCGACGACCAATTGGAGAAAGAGGTCGCGCTAGCGGGACCCAGAAGGGTACACCCGCTGGGATTAAATAGCACTGAAGGTGCTCAAAGAACTGATGGTGAATACTTAGCACTGAAGGTGCTCAAAATGAAAATGAAAATTGAATTAATTCGAATTTACATAAGCATTAGAAGTTGCGGCCTGAAGAGTTTCAAGATCTAGTGTTAGTTGCGTGGCTACGCTCGTGTGCGCGTTTCTCGGTCTAGCGACTTTGTACTTCGAATCTATGACAGGGGTAGTATACCAGACTGAATCTCGAACTAGAGGATTGGGGTGGCAAAACTTCGAAGGCAATAGTGCCATCTGGACGAGTGAGAGGAGGAACGTGAGAGGTGGCGTCTACGCGTAAGGCTCGGGCCATACTATAATATGCTTTGTAGAACGGTGAGATATTTTTCATGAGATCGTTCATCTGAGCTTCTCGCAATTCCACGAGGCAAGACCTAACTTTGCGTTGAAGCTGATTCGCAGCTGATCTATAGGCAGGCGTGGGATATTTCTTGGCTCTCCGGAGTGCCGCGTTCTTAGCTTTAATAAGAATTCTCATGGCAAAGGGAAGCGTGGGCTTGCCTTTTTTAGCAACCTTTTCGTTGTCACTGATGGCTGAGATGATAGCATCAGTGAGGGAATCGACTAATAAATCTATTTTGTCCAGGCTATCTAGAGATCCGGGCGAGATCGCGAGTGGGGAGTTCGGGGCCTCTAAGGCTGAAACTAACGTATTTTTAAAGCCTTTCCAGTTAGTAAAGGTCTTACGAGAGGTATCGTTAACGTTGGGCGATCTTAGCATGAGGGAAACGGGGCGGTGTTCAGTGCCTAGGTCATCGAGCGGTTCGATAGACCTGAGATCAATGTTGATATGCTGTACTATTGCGAAATCAAGGATGTCGAGAGAATGGTTCGGGTTGTCGGGATAATGAGTGGGAGTGACGGGAGAAATGACGTCTAAGGCGAGTTGCTTGGTGATGTTGAGGAGACCGATACCGCTGGTGTTGGTCGATAGGCACGTCCAGTCATTATGTTTAGAGTTAAAGTCTCCAAACATAATGACTGAACGGCCGAGGGCTAGAATGGCCTCAAAGTCACTGCGGATAGGTCTGGTGCCACTAGGTATGTAGATTGAAGCTATGATGATGGTCGGATGACCATTCATAGCTAATCTGCACACATTGGCCTCCATGTTGAGGAGAGGAGGGTTAAGGAGAGGAGAGTTTTTTTTTGTTCCCCTCCGCGGGAAGGACAGGAGGATAAAAATGCCCTGACGCATACTCTGGCCCGATTCCAGAGTTATGTGGGACTCGTCCCGACGCCTACCAGGACCATACCCACTAAAAACCCCCTGTCGGATCGTGCATTTTTGCCACTCAGCCTTCATCTGAGCGACGGCCAATTGGAGAAAGAGGCCGCGCTAGCGGGGCCCAGAAGGGATTACATAACACTGAAGGTGCTCAAAGCACTGAAGGTGAATACATAGCACTGAAGGTGCTCAAAATGAAAATCTATAATTAAAACAAAAATTAAAAATTGCAAAATAAAATTGAATTAATTCGCATTTACGTTAGAATAAGGATTTACGTTAGAATTAGAATTTACGTTAGAATTAGAATTTGCGGCCAGAAGGGCTTCGAGATCGGCTGACAGTCTGGTGGATGAGTACGCTTGCGCATTCCTAGGCCTAGCGACTTTGAACTTCGAATCTAAAACAGGAGTAGTATATGAGACTGAATCACGAACTAGAGGATTGGGATGGGTTTCGGAGCGTTTGAAGAACGCTTCAGAGAGTGCTTTGAGGTGTTTTTGTACTGTAGGCAGTTCAAGATCTCTATGCAAGTCCACGTTACGCACGTACCACGGTGCGTTTGTGGCCCTGCGGCAAAAGAGGTTTTGGACTACCTGCAGTTTGTGCAGGAGGGAGGGTTTGGCGTGGGCAAAGATTGGCGAGGCATATGTCATGACGGGTCTAACGCAGACCTTGTAAAATGTACGTTTGTTTCTGAAAGACATTTTACTTTTTTTACCTAACGTGCTATTTAGGCGGCCTAAGTAGTGACGAGCGAGTTTCGAAACTCTTTCGACGTGTGGCTTGAAAGAAAGCGTCGGATCTAATGTGACGCCTAAGTATTTAGTACTGCGCTTCCAGGGGATGGGAATGCCTAACATTCGAACGTGGGGATCGCCAGCGGGACGACGGCGTTTGTGGTCGAAGCGCAACGCAGAACTCTTTTCAGGGTTCACATCGATGCGCCATTTTTGAAACCATACACCAAGGGCGTTTACGGCCTATTGGAGTCTGGTTACAAGGTGCCGAACACTGTGGCCTTTGGTATAGAGTGCGGTGTCGTCGGCAAAAAGGGCGAGTTCGACGCCTCTCGGCGGGATGGGAATGTCGTTGGTGTACACGGTGTACAGCAGAGGGGCGAGGACTGAGCCTTGAGGGACTCCAGCCTTTATGGGACGAGGCGCAGAAAACGTGCCTTTGTGTTTAAATCGAAACATACGGTCTTTGAGAAACGACGCTATTAACCTGACTAGGCGATCCGGTAAGCCTATTTTGTAGAGTTTATAAACGAGACTGCTGTGCCAGACTTTATCGAAAGCCTTGGCTACGTCAAAGAAAACCGCGACTATTTTATAACGACGCGGATAGAAACCGTCAAGTATATACTCGACGATTCGATGGACTTGCTGAGGGCAGGAGTGTTTGGGGCGAAAGCCGAACTGATGGGGAATAATGAGAGGATCGCCATCCGTTGGAAACAGATGGTTCCGCATTCGAGAGAGTATGACTCTCTCGAGAAGTTTAGACATTGCCTTGAGGAGGCTGATGGGTCTGTGATTAGCCGGGACGTTCAGAGGTTTGCCCGGCTTGGGAATGCCTATGAGTGTCGCTTCTTTCCAAGCTTTTGGAAAGTAGCTATGGTCGAAGCAGGCATTGAAAATGATAGCTAGCAAGGTAAGCATCTGTTGAGGTAGGTGCTTAAGTGCGTGGTTGGAAATTCCATCCGCACCCGGAGCCTTTTTGGACTTTTGATTTCTAATGAGAAGCAAGATTTCGTCATTAGAGACTGTGACAGGGTCGGCGGTGATGGGGAGAGAGTCTCTGCGAAGGACTTCGTCCTCCACCGCCTGGATGTGTGAGGGATCAGCAGGTTGCGTGCTGGGTGAGCATTGTGCGGCAATGTTATCAGCGAAGCATTCGGCTTTCTCTTCGATTTCAAAGGCAGTAGTGCCATCGGGACGAGTGAGAGGAGGAACGTGAGAGGCGGTGTCTACGCGCAAGGCTCGGGCCATGCTATAGTACGCTTGGTGGGACGGAGAGATATTCGCCATGAGATCGTTCATCTGAGCGTCTCGGAGTTCCGCGAGGCAAGACCTGACTTTACGTTGAAGCTGATTCGCAGCTGTTCTATAGGCGGGCGTGGGATATTTCTTGGCTCTCCGGAGAGCCGCGTTTTCAGCTTTAATAAGATTGCTAACGGCTAAGGGAAGCGTGGGTTTGCCGTGCTTAGCAACCTTTTCGTTGTCACTGATGGCTGAGTTGATAGCATCAGTGAGAGAATTTACTAGTAAATCAATTTTATCCGGGCTATCTAATTGTTCGGGAGAGATCGCGAGTGGAGAGTTCGGGGCCTATAAGGCTGAAACTAACGTATTTTTAAAGCCTTTCCAGTTGGTAAAGGTCTAAGGAGATGTGACGTTAACGTTAGGCGTTATCGTTAGACGGTCCTAGCACGAGGGAGATGGGGCGGTGGTCAGAACTTAGGTCATCGAGAGGTTCGATAGACCTGAGGTCGAGGTTGATTCGCTTGGCTATTGCAAAATCGAGGATATCAGGAGAATGGTTCGGGTGGTCGGGATAGTGAGTGGGAGTGATGGGGGAGATGACATCTAAGTCAAGTGAATTTGTGATGTCGAGGAGAGCGATACCGCTGGTGTTAGTCGATAGGCACGTCCAGTCAGTATGTTTGGAGTTAAAGTCTCCGAGGGCGAGAATGGCCTCAAAGTCGCTGCGGATTGGTCTGGTACCACTAGGTATGTAGATTGAAGCTATGATGATGGTCGGATGACCAGTCATAGCCAATCTACACACAGTGGCTTCCATGTTGAGGAGAGGAGGGGTAGGGAGAGGACAGCAATGGAAGCCTCTTTTGTAATATATAGCGGTGCCGCCGAAACCGTCGGAGTTGGGCCTATCGTTACGAATAAACGCGTACTTAGGTATAGCGAATCCCCTGGAGCGGTTTGGAGTAAGCCATGTCTCCTGGAGAAGGAATAAGTCAGGTTCTTTGTTCTGAAGGAACAGTTTAAGTTGGGGAAGGTTGGTGTTAAGGCTACGAGCGTTAAAAGATACTAGGGATAAGTCCTTGGGTTTAATACGACTGGACGCGGGATTCGCGGGTCTAGACATTATAATTTATTTATTTACGATTTTATACAAATATAAAAAAAATAAATTTATAATGAACTTAGAAGCGAGTGATGCTCGGCTAACGCAAATAAACGCTCTTGAGGAGAGCGGGCGGCTCGCAGTTTGCGTGCGAGCACGGAAATTTCGTTAATTTCGACGTTTTGAATAACGTCGAACACAGTCTTCATGTCCTCAGCCAACGACGACTGAGGTGCGGATGACGGAGCAGGACGCAGCCCTACGGAAGCTACGGGAGCTGTGATGGGTCGGGAAGGTGCAGGCGGAACGGCCGGACGCTGCCTCCAAGACAGAGCCTGAGTAGGCGTCGGCTGAACGGGCTTTGCTTCCGGGGGACCCCGGTTGCGCAGCGGCGGGAAGTGAGCGGGAGTGAGCGGCGGCGCCGGTTTAGGCGCGGCCCTCTTAGCAGAGGAGCGCGGAGCGCGCGGGCAACCCCTGTAGTTAGCTGTGTGGCCGGACTGACCGCACAGCACACAGGCAGGGGAGGAAGTGGATTCGGGAGTGCGAGTGCACTCCTTCGTTATGTGCGGATCCAGGCACTTAACGCACCTGGGGGGAGCTGAGCAGTTAGCCGCTGCGTGGCCATAGAGCTGGCAGCGGTGGCACTGCCCAGGGTGACCACGGGGGTTGGGACGCTCGACGGAGATATTTGAGAGTCAGCAAATTGTGCGTGCCTCTCTAAAGATCTCCCTCGAGTTGGGAGTATTCGACAAGATAACTAAAGCTAACGGAAAGCGCCTACCGCGGTTAGAGTGCATCTTGTGCACTGCTTCGGCCGGGAAACCCTGGGACTTAAGGTCCTCGAGGATTTCTACATTCGCGAGCTCGAACGGGACGCCCCGTAGTACTGCGCGGGTCTTACGCTCCTCCGGGAGGGCGTAGGTGTGATACGCGATTTGTTTTAAGGAAAGTAACCTAGTGAACGCGCGGAAGTCGTCGACGGTCGCGACCTGAATTTTGATTGTTTCGCCAGCGTTGGCGGCTTTTATGTAATTAATTTTGTGCTCTTTGCACAAGTTAGAAACCGCTGTTCACGGAGGAAGACGGGCGGAGGGAGCTGAGGCTTCGGCGGGACGGGAGCGCAGCGCGTCGCTGGCTTCGATGTGACCGACGGAGACGCGGTTACTACGAGCGATTTTAACGGCGCGGGGGCTGGTGTTGAAGACACCGGGGAGGGCTCGGATATTGAAGATACCGAAGCTTTCTTCGAGCGCTTTTTGGAGCGCTTGGCGACAAGTTGAAACGCGGGCTCAGGAGAGCCGGTTAAGGTGACGGCATCTGACGAAGTATCAGACGCGGGTTCGGAGTCGCTCCCGGGAGCGGTACGCTTGCGACGCGACGCGTGAGAGGATGCGACCGATTCGCAGTCCATATCGGATGGAACGGGAGACGCGGGAGAGCTATACACCTGAGGGGTCTGGACATTAGAGGCCTGAGGGGCCGGGGACGCAATAGATGCCTGTAAGGCCTGCGTTAGTACGTCAGCGGGTATGCTTACGCTGGACGCAGCGAGCGCCTGGGCGAATGACCTAAGAATATTAACAAGGTCCATTGGAGGGCTTGGAATTACAATATGTAATATATAAATATATAATGTATGCCTAGGTTCCCTAGCAAACCTAGCACCTATTTATATAACAAATGCCTAGGATTCCTAAATAAAAAACCTAGCGAACCCTAGCGGCAAACCTCCCTACCAGCGGTAGGGGGGCTGGGGAGAATAACTTAAAACTAACCGTAGTACGCCGAAGGCCGCTACCTAGAAACCTAAAAAAGGGTACGCAGGTAAAGAGTTGACCGCGTTAGGGTCAACCTTTACCGACAGAAAGGACAAATACACACGAAGAACACACAGATATGATAAAAATAAATATGAAAAAAGGAGAAAAATAAATAAGATAGAGAAGAGAAATAAAATATAAATAAAAGGACTGGTTCAGTACGAATTCTTTGTCACCGTTAAGTATCCTTTGTACTGAAACCAGACTACTTACGCTGGGCACAACACTGCACTCAGCACAAGCACAACACAACTTAGCACAGCACTTTGAAGACTAAGGGGCTTAGTCGCAAAGAAGAATCGCACTTCGATAGCACTCAGAGGGAGTAGAAAAACCTTGAAAACCGTAGCACGGAACCAACACGCTAAACTGTGATGTCAGTAGACTGAGCGCCACGGAATATCCGGCAGGGACCGATCAACGGAGAACGGGGTCTTGCACGTCCGCACCGCGTGGCGATCGGAGCGAGAATGGAGAGGAGAGTTTTTTTTTTTTTTTGGTTCCCCTCCACGGGAAGGGCAGGAGGACATAAAAAATGCTCTGACGCATACTCCGCGCGCGCGATCGGAGTTATGTGGGACTCGTCCCGACGCCTACCAGAACCATACCCACTAAAAAAACCCCCTGTCGGCTCGTGCATTTTTGCCACTCAGCCTTCATCTGAGCGCAGGCCAATTGGAGAAAGAGGCCGCGCTAGCGGGGCCCTTAAGGGGTCACCCGCTGAGATTTACATAGCACTGAAGGTGCTCAAAAAAAAAAAGTTAATAAAAACCTTAAGAATGAAAAGTAAATAAAAACATTAAAAATGAAAAGTAAAATTGCATTAATTCGGATTTACGTTAGAATTAGAATTTACGTTAGAATTAGGATTTGCGGCCTGAAGGGCCTCGAGAGCTAAAGTTAACTGCGTAGGTTCGGCCGTGTGCGCGTTTCTTGGCCTAGCGACTTTGAATTTCGAATCTAACACAGGAGCAGTATATGAGACTGAATCTCGAACAAGATGATTGGGATGGGATTCGGCGCGTTTGAAGAACGATTCTGAGAGTGTTTTGAGGTGCTGTTGCACTGTAGGTAGTTCAAGATCTCTGTGCAGGTCCGCGTTGCGCACATACCAAGGTGCGTCTGTGGCCCTGCGGCAGAAGAGATTTTGAACTACCTGCAGCTTATACAGGACGGAGGGATTGGCGTGGGCAAAGACTGGCGAAGCATATGACATGACGGGTCTAACGCAGACCTTATAAAGCGTAAATTTATTTCTAAAAGACATTTTACTTTTTCTACCTATCATACTATTTAAGCGGCTTAAGCAGAAACGCGCGAGTTTCGTTACTCTATCGACGTGTGGCTTGAAAGAAAGCGTCTGATCTAAGGTGACGCCTAAGTATTTGATACTGCGCTTCCAGGGGATGGGAATACCTAACATTCGAATGTGAGGATCGTTGCGGCGATTGCGACGTTTGTGGTCGAATTGAATGGCAGAACTCTTTTCTGGGTTGACATCGATATGCCATTTTTGAAACCAAACACCGAGGGCGTTTACGGCCTTTTGGAGTCTGGTGATGTTATACGGGATCCTTTGACCTTTAGTGTAAAGGGCGGTATCGTCTGCAAAGAGGGCGAGTTCGACGCCTTTCGGCGGGATGGGCATGTCATTAGTGTACACGGTGTACAGCAGAGGGGCGAGGACTGAGCCTTGCGGGACTCCAGCCTTTATGGGACGAGGCGCGGAGAGCGTGCCTTCATGTTTGAATCGAAACGTACGGTCTTTAAGAAACGACGCGATTAATCTGACTAGGCGAACCGGTAAGCCTATTTTATAGACTTTAAAAACGAGACCGCTGTGCCAGACTTTGTCGAATGCCTTGGCTACGTCAAAGAGAACCGCGATTGATTTTTTACGATGCGGATAGAATCCTTCGAGAATGTACTCGACGATTCGATGGACTTGCTGAGGGCAGGAGTGCTTAGCGCGAAAGCCGAACTGGTGGGGAATAATGAGAGGGTCGCCATCCGTTGGAAACAGTTTTAATAACATTTTGGGTATGTTTTCTTGCAGCTGGGCCTCAAACCTGTAAGTACTGAGAACTTTTGTGAAAGTTTTACGTAGATTTGCAATTGTGTGTGTACGTTCTATGTAGAGTGTGTTTAGTGTTCACCACTGAATGGGTAGCTATATTGCAATAGACTTAAAGTGATTTCTAGCATAAGACGTATGAAAATAAACAGAATATACTAGCTTGTTTTAGTTTCAAAATTTTACATAATAGCTAATAATTCAAAGAACAAGTTTATTCCTAACAACAGTTGCTGTGAATAATATGTATACAAGCTTAATGCACACATAGAGCCACGTGCACAAATAACTTAAACTATCTTTAAAAGTATGTAAGCTTACTTAATTATTTATGAGCACGGTTAATGCAATACGTTAACCAATCAAACACTAAAAGATTTGACTCTTAAATTCTATGGCCCAACCAAACCAATCATCGAAGATCAAAGCTTAACAATATTACAAATGAAAGCAGAAACACAAACAGATGATCCATACAATATACATACCATTTAATTAATTGTGATGTTAGTAAGCGCTGCTTTTGGAAAAAGCTGGCTGTCGTACCATAGGGAGAGTCTTGTAAAATAAAAAAAGCTTTATTCTTCAATAATTGCGGGGACAGAAGTTTGGAAAACATGTTAACAAACACAGTATTTTATTCTGTTCATAAACTCATTTTAAATAACTTAAAATAATGAGTTTATTATAGATAGAATACTCAAATTTGTATTATAAATCTCAGAACTTATGAGCCCAATACGTTAACAGTTGCTAAGCTTTTTGGTAAATTACTTATTTTCATATCCCAAACCTATGCAATTTTCCTTTTGGTAGAAATATCTTAACAAAAGCGCGCAATTTAAACACGTGTTTAGACAATTTCAGTTTTCTTATATTAATAGTTATTCAAGATTTTTCTAAATTAATTCCACCAAAGAAGAAGTTTTATCATTTAAATGAGTAAATCGACACACTCTCCAGTAGACGTGCTTTATCTTTCCCTCGTTGTTAAATTAAGAAGCTTAGATTTCATGGGATTTTTTTCATATATTATTACCGTATATTTTAGAGAGATCTAATCATCATTTGTCTACCTATTGATATCATTAAGCACAAGGTTTACATTTTGTTAGTTCTAGCCGGTTCGTTCCCGGGTGAGGCAAGCCATATTACGATAACCCTTGAATGTATTGTACCTCTTGTTAAAGCTAAAGGGAGGTTAAAAACGTTACAAATAAATCAAAGAGTAAGTCGTGTGGTCACCAGAACTAAAGGTGGCGTTACAAATGTCCACCCTGTATATTGACTTTAACGGTTTTGAATACCTGTAAAAATGAATAAATAAACTCCTTCGCTTGGTAACTATATTTCTTATAAAAAATCAATCTTAATTTTTTGAACATTTTCGACTTTTTATTTTTGTGTTAATTCTTTTTTTGGAAAATTGCTTAACTTGTTTAGTGAGTCATGTTTAATGAGTGCGCCTTAATGTTTACCCCATGCCAAACCAAAAAAAAAATTACGGCTTAAAATAGTTGCTTAAGCCCAGAAATGTTTCTTACTTATCTTCTAAAATTCATCAAATAACGGCGTATACCTTAGTTGGTATTTATAAAAATAAACACTTTTATATCATGTAAACCACTTTTAAGTAAAATAGGTTCGTACAATTTCCTCTATCATTTTTTTCAACCTTTCAAAGTATTTAAACTTTAATCAATTAACCAACTTAATTACTAACTTCTTGATATAAATTTACAACCAAGTCTAAGGTTGACCTCCAAAATTTCCCTATATATTTCCCCCATAACTCAGTAAGTTCACAAAGTGTGGGTCACTGCAGGATACCTTATTACCGCAACATCGTGTTACAGTAATTTATAGTTGTTTCTTGTAGTTTTAGATGTTGTTCATAAATCACATGTTACAAGAGTTGGCGTCTGTGTCGCCCTAATGTAGGTAATAGATATTACAGCATATTAAAATATAATTGTAATTTTATAAATACCAGCTAATTTTGGACATGTTTTAAAATCGAAAATGTTATAAAAAATATTATTAATATGTTTACAGTTTCCAATAAACACTACTTTTCTCAGCCCAAACAACTGTTTAATCTTAATTAATGAACTTTACTGTTTATTCACTTCTGATCATTAGAAAGAACCATTTTAAATCCAAAATAAATCGTAATGCATCTGGCATTACGCATACCACCCGGGCGCAGGGGTACCCGAGTGGTTATGTGGGACTCCCGTATAGGCTAATGAGTCACGGTATACTCACTAAAAACCCCCCCATCCGCACACATCCGCGACCCCGCTGGCGGCAGCCGCCCATAAGCGGCTCCGTCGCGAAAGCCCGAAAGCCCTCCACGATGGGCGCACCAGATGGTAAGGTTCGCCTCCCTCCTCGGCCTCCACCAGTTCTGTAGCAGACTCTGTTGTAACAGATCAGGTCTGTGGTTCTGCCACCAACCACACCTCGGCCGCAAAGGACAGGGCAAGCGGCGCACCGCAATACCGACATGCCTCTTCCTCTGCGGCCCCACCAGTGCCGTTTCAACGGAACGGCCCCGCCAGCTTGCAGGGGGTAGGGAGAGTGGCGCAACGTAATACCAACACGCCTCTCCCCCTGCGATACCTCCACGGCCGCAGAAGATAGGGAAAACGGCGCACTGTAATATCGGCACTCCTCTTCTTCTGCGGTCCCACCTCCAAGCGCGTCCTTAGCGGACTTGTTCAGCCCGCTGGGAGCGCCCTCCTCGGGCCAGCCGGTGGCCGAAACAGGCCGGCCCTGGTTGCCTCTTAGTTCACCGTGGGTGACCTAAGTCCACGGAGTCCACGGTTACTAAGCCCCCCCGCCACGACAAGGCGGGCAACCATCTGGGGGTCTATAAATATACCTTAACAAATTCTAACTACATATACAATGTGCTTGGGCGACGACTGTACATACTGTAGGGGCCAGTTGTACACCTGTTTTTAATGATAAAAATATATGACATATATGGCAAACGTCAAACCCCTCCATATGGTAGCCATTTTAAGTTTTTAATTTTTTTTAACGAGGTGCAAGTACTTAAATTCAAATAGTTTTTAAAGTATTTATTTCTAAAACGTCATTGTCACTAAAATACGTCTTCTTACGGTAACGTCGGGTGACGGGTCACTCACTTCCCTTCTGCGGTTCGTAATTTGGATAGTATGTGGGAAGCTAACAGATGCACATAAGAATAATTTTGTATGGACATGAGAGCGGTTGAAAATATATTTTGAAAAAAATTAACAGTTCAGTATTTCCGAACTGGTGCTTTTACTGGCACTTATTTACTTACTATGGTACTTACGCTTTATTAAACGTCAACAAGAACAGGTAACTGTCAATGTCGAGAAATAAATATTAGAGTTTCAGGTTGAGTCGAAATGCAATCGTCCGTCGTTGGCTTAGTAGTAGCAGCATCGAGAATCGCTTGCAGGAAAATCCAATCTGAAACTTAAAGGTTTGTATTAGTAATTATGTTTCAGATCCAACTTCTAATGTGAGATATTCATTACATTTCATTTCATTTCATTTCATTAGGAGAAAATAAGAGAAAAAAGAAACAAAATCAAACCATGAATAATGTAATTAAATCTTGATACAACAGTTGGTTCATTGATTTTATAAAAAGGCTGTTTTTGTTAGCTGTCGCTTACTATAAATAATATAAAGGAATTTCTTACCATATAAAAATATAAACATTGTAAAAAAAATGTAAATTTTTGCAGTAATAAAGTTTACTAAGTTTAATAAGTTTAGTTAAGAAGATTTTAAAAAAAGCCAGAGTTAGTGTGTATTTACGCAATCACGATAAATATGAAGAAGAAAAAAATCATTTAGTGTAATTTTTTACCAATGATGAAAGTAAGTACTTTGATTTTGTAATAAGGCAGGGTTTACTAGATAGTCTCTACCGCAGCTCATTAGAGTGCCATTATGTGATTCGATCGATGGAGAAAAGTATTGAGTATAATTTGTATGGTTGAGGTAATAATTTGTACTGAGTAACTTTGTACCTTTTACTTAAGACCATAATATATATTATTAGAAACAATACTACCCACAGAGAGGGCCAAGGCTCGTTTGAACCCTTCTCGGTGTATTTATATGCCCGTTAAGGTCTTTAGGTTGTAGTCATATTATTGTAATCTTGATCTTAAGTATGACGCAAGAGGAAAATCATCACTTTATTTAGCTCGTACGTTTGGTTTTAATGTAACCATTTCTAAATTTGATAGGAAAAGAATTTTAATCTCTATCATCTCGACATAGCTACACATAAGAAGAGCAAATTGGCAAAAACATTTTGCAAAATGATAACACCTACAACTCCTTCAGATGGTAGCAGCGAATTACCAATAATTACACAAAAAAGCACAAATGATAATTTTTAAAACTTATGAACTAATCTAGGTGCTTAACTTTTATTTACTTTTATGTCTAATAAGTAAAGACAATTTTGGAATAATATAACTGACATTTCCCTCTTGTTTAACTAATAATGTTACCCTTTTCTAGTTTTGACAATAATTAATATGCGCACTTCAAGTGAAGAACATAAACAACTAGCGCTGTATGTACTTTAGTTAGTCCTGCCAACCACTCAATTAACAGCTCATTACAAGCAATGATGGCATTAACATCAACCAGTTTTATCGGATATAATCCCGTTAAATTTACAAAAATGAAACTGAAATTAATGTTTCATTTTCCACGATGTTCAAAAGTATAATTAACGTATTTTGTTTGTGGCTATCTTAATTTATTGTATACTTTATACTTTTAAGAGTAATATATATTTTACTGTCGATTTCAAACTAAACTATAGAAGTAGCCACAGTCCTAACTCCAATCATAAAGCATAGTCACAAATTTTCAAGAACCAACTGACGTTTGAAATGCATTAAAATTTAAAACTACCCCTTTACCCCACATAAGACGTATAGTTGCTAATCTAAGGCAACAGGGCAAAATATAGACAAGGCATTGCAACTCACTCATTTTGTACGTTGAATATTAAGTATTGTAACGCTTTAAATTTATTAAAAAAAAATTATTTCACTCTTTAAAGGTAAACAAATAAATTTATTTTAAATTGTTTATTAGGGGTTAGCGTGGAAACGACGATGGCACAGTGGTTAAGGCGCGGGTTCGACCCCCGTGACTGCCAAATGTACCAGACAGGCCTTCCATCCCTTTCTATAGATATCCCAAGAAGTTGAACCAAACGCTTCGATAGTTCCTTTTTGGTGCAGGTCGCCAAGGTGTGGATTGAACTGCCTGCGTCTGTTTTTCCAGAAAACTATAGTCCCAGTTCTTTAAAGCGTCGAGTGAATAGGTATCTCGTGTAACACCTTCGTCTTCATCGTCACTTTCCATCACGTGAGATAAAAGACAAACGTCTAATCCCTTTTCAATAAAAAAAAAATTATTTCAAAGGTATGTGTAAAAGTCTACCAACCCGCAGTAGGCGAGACGGGGAACTATAAATTGCCTAATACCACCTCCTAGTTGGGTTTCGATGTCGTGATGATTGTGATTGTCAAAGTACTTTTTAAGCTACTAAAATACATGGTCTCGATCACCATCGCGCATTACACCGCTCGCGAGGCTAACGGTCTTCCACAAAATATATTTTGGAGAGGGTGCGAATGCCCTTTATGAACATACAGGATCCTCAGCATTGATCAATAAGACGGACAGTTCCACCCGTTCGTAGCCGCAGCTCGTAGCAGTAGGTTGTAGCTGTAGTTCGAATTCAAGATAAAATGAAATGTAATATTTATTTCTCAACATTGACAATTATTTGTTCTTATTGACGTCATGGTTCTACCACCAGTTCGAAAAAACCTTCGTGAAGAAGAACTGGCAAGAAACTTCACGGGAATACTTTTTTCAAAATAAATTTACAGTCTCTTTATGTCTATACAAAATTATTCTTATCGCAACTTTTTCATGCTGACAAGTAGAGCAAAACGGTTCGAAGTTAATTTTTGGCTCAAATCCCTAAGGTATGGAACTAACCGCCTCCGTCTGTTTTTGATAACCCCTTGACTTTCAAACGTAGAGTGACTAAGATCCTCTTGGACAGGCGTGTGACATCCTCTTCTATATCTTCAACTTCCCTCAGGTGAGATGGGTGACAAACGCCAGGCAATAATCTTTACATAGATAAAACAAAGTCGCTATCCGCCACATGTCCCTCTGCACGCTTAGATCTTCTAAACTTCGCAACTGATTTTTATACTGACAACTGATTTTTATACTGACAACTGATTTCATCTACAGACAACATTTTTCCTATTTGTACGAGTACATAGAGATTAATATTGTTTTGTGTTAATCTGTTGAAATTTGATGATAATTTTACAAGATGTCGGAAGAAGTCAATCTGACTGAGAGCTTCGAAATGCATTTGTTTTGAAATATAACAAATTAACGTATTGGAGGATTGATCCTCTTTCAGTAGTAGTAGACCTACTACAGAAAAGTCCGCAATGGCATGTGTATATTTTTCACGAGAAGTACCCAGTTTAATGTATCACAAAAATAGTCACATACAGTGTGGTAATTAAAGAGCTATCTAGACGAATACAACATCATTTCTTATGCAATTAAATACCTTAGTTATTTTTTGCATTTTATTTTTATTAAAATTGCCCTTGAGATCAGACACTCTAAAATCATATCTTAGAAGTTATCGCATAAATGAAACTAGTGCACGTCAGTTTAAAATCGCCCACTGTTGCCTTATACGCCGAGCTGTGAGGGCTTTATCAGACAATGAATTAATGACTGTTTTTGTTATATTTTTAATGTTACCTTTGGCGATTGGTGCCTGATTAGATAATTAGGTGTTCGATCATTGCTTAATAACGTGACGTGTGATCGAAAACTGAGATAGTCAATATTCAAATTGTTTGAAAAGTTTTATTTTTAGTGTTTTATGGATGTTTGCAGTTGTGTTGGTTTTGTCGCATTTTTGCTTTCTGCTTTTTCTATAATTCAATGAAAATTCATAGTTGTGAACATGCCTTCTATTAAATAAATTTCATCAAACGTAGAAATTCACATCAAATTAGTTATTTGTTTTTATAATTTGTAGCGAGTTTTTTCGTTTTTAAATAATTGCATAACAGGAATTAAGAAAATTATTCTTCATTTAAATCTTACTTCACGCTCGATGCAACAATCTGATGCGACACTGTGACGAACAATAAATTTAGGCATATATGCACTGTTACCCGGGCGAAGCCAGCTGAGTCACGAGTTGTTAATAAAAAAAATTAATTAAGATATTCGGTAAGATAAAATTTAACAGAATGATAGTCTAAGAATATTGCATAGAAATACAGGATGTAAAATACACAACTTAAAATTAAAATATACTTTTTCTTATCCCGGAATCTCCACGAGGTCAAGGGCTACGAAGGTGACACCGCGCAGAGATCTCGATTATTCGAATATGTGGTATTTCAACTGGAGATTGCGATACAGGAAGAATTGTCAAAGTGTTGTGCCTTACGGCCGAGTTCAATAACGCGTCTCGTTTAATAGATAGATAGGTGTCTGAGATAATATGCAATGATAGATGTCAATACGTATTTGATATGAAATGCATTTCAATATTTTTTGATACCTCAACGGTGATATCTTGTTTTGTCTCCGGTTATGTCAATGGCCTATCCAACCAATTACCCCAATAACGGTATAGGTTTCCCTTTTGTGCAATCCATGTTATCAAATTTTTTTTTGTATTTTTAACAAAAACTCAGAATAGAGGTTTCAGGCCATGTGCCCATTTTTCTGGTGGCTTCGGCCGTGGCTTGTCAAAGCCATGCCGCCAAGTGACATGGTCGCGTTCCGGCATGATGTTTAGTGTAGCCATCGAGAAGGGTAGGTCTGAGTAATCGTGCTGCATCAGAGAAGCTCGTAATTTATTGACTCGCCGGGTAACTGGTTTTGGAGGGTAGCGGGATCCGAAGAAACGGTGACACCGCTGGCCGACCGCAGGTAGTAGGGGGCCCAAGTAGTGTGCTAGCCACATGCGAAAGGCTGCCCCGCCACCTCGCAAAAATCCCGGGAGGCTTCATCGTGCCAGCTGGCGACTGGTTAGAGAGGACCCGATGACAATCCCCGGGGGGGTTCGGGCGTCCCCGTAGTCTCCAAGCCAGTTCGCCATCGGTGCGTTGTTTATTGCGAGCTGCTTGGTTCCATTTGCAGCGCTTCACTCAACTTCTGTCCTCCTCCCTATTCACTCACACAACTAATATGAAAAGTAACAAGAAGAGTAAGGTTCTACAGCGGTTGCACTTCCTCTCTCTTAAAGTGCACTTCTGCAACATCAGAGGAATGCACTCAAATATCAACGATGTCCACCACCATCTTGAGACAGAGAGGCCTCACCTACTCTTCTTAACGGAGACGCAGATCTGTAATCCGTCAGACTCGGCATACCTTTGTTACCCAGGGTACATCCGGGAGTCCAATTTCCGCCCGAACGCCGGGGTGTGCATGTATGCCAGTGAGGAGATCTGTTGTCAGCGTCTCCGTTACTTGGAAGATCTGGACTTTTCCATTATGTGGGTTCACATTGATACCGGCCTTGACCAATTGGTCTACGCCAGTATATACCGGTCACACAGCGGAGATCGGGAGATAACGAGGCTCATAGAGTATCTCAGCGATGCAGCAGATAAGGTTCGGCAACGTTTTCCCTTAGCGCAGTTGGTGTTCCTAGGGTATTTTAACGCTCATCACGGGCAATGGCCCGTATCAGGAAACTGACCACGCTGGAAGAGAGGCTTTTAAGTTTTCCGTGACTCAAGGCCTCTCACAGCTTGTGCACGAGCCCACGCGCATCCCCGACGTTGCTGGCGTCACTGCTTATTGCTTAGACCTTCTGCTGACAACTGATCCTGACAGGTGCTCGGTGTCCGTAACTGCACCTTTAGGGACATCCAACCACTGCGTGGTGAAATCTGTGTCGCAGTACTCGCCGCCTGACACCAGCCCAAAAGACGCTAGGCGAGTATGGCAATACAAGTCAGCAGATTGGGATGAGAGGCGGCACTTTTTCGCGTCTTATCCTTGGCGCTAGACTTGTTTTACATCAACCGATCCATCGTGCTGCGCTGATGCTGTATCAAGTGTGATAGGCCAAGCAATGGAGTATTTTATCCCTTACGCTGACCTATCCCTTGAAACCAAAGGTCGCCCATGGTTTAATGCTGCTTGCCTCACAGCTGAAAAGCTTAAGCAAGAAGCGTACAAAGCCTGGGCTGACGCTCGCAGAAACAAAGCCGTGCATTCGCATGAACTGAAGAAAAAATACAATGCTGCCGCCAAGTCTTGCAAAAAGGTGATCAGAAAAGCTCGCTTTCACCACATTGGCCACATCGGAGACAAGATAGCGTCATATCCTTCAGGAAGCAAAGCTTTCTGTTCTTTGGCCAAGTCGGTTGAGTCAAACTTCTGTCGCCTATCGCTGCCACCTCTGAGGAAGCCTGACGGTTCACTGGCCCACACTGCAAAAGAGAAAGCAGACCTCTTTGCTAATCTTTTTGCAGACTATTCACATCTAAATAGTCAAGGTAAAGTCCCACCCCAGTTACCTGAGTTCGAACCCAAAATGGGTACCGTTCATATTCGCCAAAAGGAGGTTCTTAAATGCTTGCAGAATTTAGACGTGAACAAGGCCAGCGGCCCCGATGGCATACCTGCAGTTGTGTTAAAACACTGCGCAGCCGAGTTGTCTCCCATACTAACGCGCCTGTATCGACTCTCTTTGAAATCTGGAAAGGTCCCTAAATCCTGGAAGCTGGCTAACGTGGAACCAGTAACAAAGAAGGGAAGCCGTGCAGATCCCATCAACTATCGACCTATTGCAATCACCTCCATACTTTGCAAAGTTATGGAGCGTGTATTGAACAATCGTCTCCTGGCATACCTTGAGTCCAACGAGCTCCTTAGTGATAACCAATATGGTTTTCGCAGTGGACGCTCGACTGGAGATCTTCTTGTGTATGCCACTCACTTATGGAGCGAAGCCTTGGAAGGTCACGGTGAAGCTATAGCTGTATCCTTAGATATTTCCAAGGCTTTTGATAGGGTCTGGCATGATGGTCTTTTGAGTAAGCTTCCAGCATACGGAATACCTAAAGGGCTCTGCGACTGGATATCTGATTTTCTGAGAGAACGGTCAATTCGAGTAGTCTTAGACGGCTGCTCTTCTGACCAAATGGCAATTATTGCCGGGGTACCTCAGGGATCTGTTCTCTCTGCAACGTTATTCTTGCTGCACATTAACGACCTGCTAACCCCAGGCATTATTGGTTACGCTGATGACAGCACCGTTGTAGAGAGATACATGTCCAATACGCGAGCGAGTCCTCAAGAAATCCGGGCTTTGAGAAAGTCCATGATTAAGCGGGTGGATTTGGCCTTAAAGAAAGTGTCCGACTGGGGCGAGTCGAAAACACAGGCGTGTTTATTCTCCGCGAAAAAGAGCAGTTTCGACCTAACGCCCACTTTCCAAAATGTTTCTGTACCCTTAAACGACCACCTAGGGCTTCTGGGCGTAACTATATCGTCCCAACTAAACTTCGGGCAACAAATTGTGTCCATGGCTCAAACAGCTTCAAAGAAGTTGGGAGTCATCTTGAAGGTCCGACGGTACTTCAGCCCTGAACAGCTACTTAATTTGTATACAGCTCAAGTTCGATCTTGTATGGAGTACTGTAGCCACCTTTGGGATGGTTCAGCAAAGTACCAACTAGAAGCGACAACTGGACGCAGTTGACCGAAGAGCCCGAAAAATTATTAACAACTTTGACCTCACTACCAAAAAACTGCAAAGCCTCGACCATCTTCGGAAAGTTGCCAGTTTAGCAGTCTTCTACAGATTACATTTTGGAGAGTGCGCGAATGCTCTTTTTGATCAGGTTGAACCCACACCCTTCTTGCATCAGACTACTAGACGCAGACAGACCTTCCATTCCTTCACGGTAGATATCCCATGAAGTCGAACCAAACGCTTCGATATTTCCTTTTTGGTGCGGGTCGCCAAGGTGTGGAATGAACTGCCTGTGTCTGTTTTTCCAGAAAACTATAGACCTAGTTCTTTCAAGCGTCGAGTGAATAGGTATCTCGTAGATAGACGTGTAACACCTTCGTCTTCATCGTCACTTTCCATCAGGTGAGATAGAAGACAAACGTCTAATCCTTTTTCAATAAAAAAAAAGAGTAGAGATTTGCACTCGTTTAAAAAAATCACTTTACCCACTCGACCACGACCACTCTAAAATCATTGCATCAAATACAGATCACAAGTTTACTTACACGAGTCTGCTTACTTGCCTGTCTGCATAAATTCAGATTCAATATTGCTAACTCCCATTGTTGATTATCCCATTACATAGGGCCACATTCTGTTAAAAGCATTTTTCACTATACAGCTTTTTATAATTTAAATATAGTGACAGAAACCGGAGTACTAAGTTCTCATCAATAAAGGTTATTTAGAACCATATACAAAAGCGTAAACAATGTACTTAGATAATTAATTTAATAATGTAAGATAATCCTCGGAAATGAGCATCAACTCTCACACTTGAGCGTCGTTATAGGAACTCACATCACCATGCTACCGCATACAGGCTTTCACTATTAGTAGTTCTACTAAAATATCCTTAATGTTGAAGACAAGATGAGAAAATGGATTTGAGAAATGGTAAACAAGCATTAGCTGTATCTATATAGATAGCTTTTAATGAGTTACAGCCGCACGTCGTCGAATAGTTATGCTAGATTTTGCTAAGACAATGTAAACTTATTGAGGTAGAGATAAAGTATATGTTAGTCAAGTCTATATTTGTCTTGCCTCTAGAAACCATTTGGCATGTCTGAGTGTGGCCATTAAAAGGATAAGGAAATCACAAAATTAACTGGTACTTTAAAAATAAAGCGAATGTTTCGTAACTTTCATGAACTCATATAAATTTGTGTCGGTTTTCATTCTTACTATTTAAAAAATAATCGTAAAGAACCATTGAATTTTCTCAATAACGAATTGCAAATTAGCAAAACCAGTCAATTATATAAAACATATTGAATTTTATTGTCACAATAAAGTATAAGGTCAATTGAAACTTCTGTATTTAATCTTAGAAAAGAAATGAAATGAAATGAAATGAAATATTTATTTCTCAACATTGACAATTACTTGTTCTTATTGACGTCAAATAAAACATGATTCTACCACCAGTTCGAAAAAACCTTCGTGAAGAAGAACTGGCAAGAAACTTCACGGGTATATTTTTTTTAAAATAAATTTACATAGTCTCTTTATGTCCATACAAAATTATTATTTTCTGCATCTTTTAGCTCCCCCCAAGGGGAGGTTTACTTATTGTAAACCTCTTTAAATATCACTTGTTAAGAATGGAGAACTTGAATCTATTTTATGATGAAGTTATTGTTGGTTTTCTTTAAATTATTTTTTTTTATTTAAAGTCAGAAAAAGTAACCAAATATTTATTTTACCTTCATAGGCGCGTTTGCATGATTATGCTTACAAATGGGTATTTGACAAAATTTTGCCATACAAATTTATGTAGTATATAAACAGAAAAGAAATATTCGATTTCTAGATACAGCGATCTGTTTAAGGAGATGCTGCGAGTCGCCCAAAAACGCTCCTTACAAAACGTCACAGCGTGTAAGTAAGTCGTACTAAAATTCTATGGGCGTTTGAATAAAATATAAAATAGATGCCGAGATATGCGTTTACATGCATACTCTCATAATAAAATGTGTTAAATTTAATGTCAGTAAGCTAATAATGTAAAAAAATTAACATATATATATATATATATATATATATAATAAGTCTTTTGTTACTCTTTTAAGTTTTCTAATCTATATAATTTGGATATTAAATGGCAAACTTAATTTTTCAAAACAATTTTTGGTTCAAAATAACTTTTACTATCTAAATAATCAAAACGCATACAACACCTAATTGCGTACACGACACGACTGTGCTCTTTAAAAACGCGCATACTATAGGAGCCAATATTGAGCTGAGAATTCTAACGTCCAAATTTATTATATTTTTGCATTTGACTATTTCTATAAACTAATTTAACTTTTAATGTGGTTATTTAGATTCCGATACCTATGTTTCTATGTACGTGGTATTTTATTTTTTGAATTAACAGAAAAAACTTAAGAACGTTCTTTAAACAAAAACACCGGTCGTTATGTATACTATCGGGTTTACCACGTAATACAAACAACAAGCCTCTGACGTTTCACAAAGAAAAAATTTTCTACAAAAGGGCATCGTTCGCACAGAGCCTGCTTTCAACCACGCTGTGACTTTGTACAAACCGACAGAATATTTTACTCGTTAAAAGAATGACATTTACAAAAGCACTAACATATTTTTTTGAGTACGTTTTTGAAATTAATGTGGGTTGTTTGACAAACTTGGCTTAGTACTTTTAGAATTGTTTTTTGAATAAGTTTTGGATTTTATGAAAGACATGTTTCATGTCATGATCGGCAACTATCGTAGTCTTTGTTAATTTTTTAGACACAAGCGTTATATGCCATTATATGTTATTGAAAACTTCGGCATTTTGCTCGGTAAAGGTTTTTTTTATAAAGAAACAGCGGATACTTGACTTGGCAAATACTCTTCTGTCAAGTCAGCTATTTCTTTATAAAAATCAATCAAACTAATGCTGATACAATATATTATTGTGTTTTTTGGTTACTTTGCGTCTACACAGACCTTTGTGCGTGTAAGTGTTGATAAAAATATTTCCGAACAGATTTTTATACATTAAAACATCTTGCTATTGTATGTAATCTCGTTTCTTGATGTAATTTCAATTGTTCGAAATCTGATATGTTTTTACCAGTCCTTTGATTAAATAAAAAAAACAGAATGATGACAAGCTTCTGAGACACGAAATCCAAAAACCCCGGTCCCGGTTAGTTAGGATTTACAACCGAAAAGCACACGGTAAAGCGACGTCTACGTCTTAGACGGTGCCATACTGCAGTGAGGTTTCTAAGTTTATCCATGTTGAGATCTGCTGGAAACCCTCATTGTGTTCCTCGCAACAGTCATTTCGACATAGACGTCGGAATTAAAAGATAAAGAAATACACCGACTGTGCATCACTAAACTCTAATCAGATGATTGATGTGTAGAGATTTGGAGTTCATTAGAAATATTCATTGCAACGTTAACTGAGTAAATCCAGTCAGGCTAAAGTTTCAATTAAGCTTTGTGGAATTTCAGTTCAACGGATAATTGAATTGTGCTCGCCGTGTTTTTGGTAAAGTTATCAACAAGTTATGTATATCGAATATTTATATACATTGTAAATAAAGATTGAAAATGAATATCACAGCTGAGCAGCATTCAAAAAGCAGGGTCCACAACTATGGTGAACAATACAGACAGTTACTTCCTAATGAGTCTGATGAATGAGTTCAAAGATAAGTAGCAGGTGGTGAAATTAAAAGAGCTAAAGACAGTGCTTTTCTCATTTATTATTGTTAAGAATCGAACTCAACATAACTTCGTGAGTGTGTCCGAGCGGCGGAGGGGTCGTCTCGGCCCGCGGCGCGGGCGCATCGTCACTCACCCTTTTGTCTCTCGCGAGCACAGCAGTGTCGCTGCATTCATTTATTTACAAAAACATAAAGTAAAGATTTAAATGATTGTCTTAATAAAACTAAAATAAACAGTGTAAACAATTACGTGAATTATTTATTGAGCCACCAAAAGACCTGATACGACACCAAAGTCATTACATGGTCCTTCGAGCCGGATAATTAAACAGAACTCAAGACCTAGAATATCAAGATTTATTACCAGTTGAACGTAATAGCATGTAATCAAGGATATTACCAGGATAAGTATACAGCAAAGAGCAAATTACTACAGTCCTATACAAGACACGATATTAACATCGAAGAATTACCGCAAGTACATTACCTAAAATAGAAGTTTTATGATAAATATATGCAAATACGTGCAAAATAAAACTAATCCAAGAAGCCTGTAAGCCAAGAGCATAAAACATTATAATCTCAGGTGGATTGCAATGGATTTTGGGAGAAACGAGTGACTGGGAGTGAGTCCGTTCCAATAAGTAACCTATATAAATAACTAATTATAATACATAATACGTAAGTAGTTTCAATATTCATATAGTAGTCGGTATATTTCAATGAAAAATTCATAACAATTCAAAGACAGGAATTTCTTTAGTTCATACATCCATGTTATAGTAAATCGTAGTTACGTAACCTAGCGTGGTGTGATTTCAAGGGTCATTTGTAGTTCACTTATTATTTTGTCCGTTTAATATATCGGAGTTTACCCGACCGGTAATCCGGAACTGCACTGATATTGCAACGTAACTTAATACTTTTCAATGTTTTAGCTTTAACAAGTAAGTACTTATCACAAATTTATTTAAGAAAGGAATTGCGTTATTTAACTTTGAAAACTCATCCTAATATTTAAATAGGTTTCTTTGCTATGCAATTTAGTAGGCAACTTTATAAATACAGAATTCGTTTCGAGAGTAGTTTGTTAAAATAAGATAATAAAACACAAATATAAATAACCATTGGCGATAGGTTTGCTTGATTCAACTTAGCAGTTTAGTTGATTAGAGTACTTTGGTTGTTAGTTATATTCGTTTATAGCTTAGATTTAACTAAATAAGTTTAAATAACTAGATACTGTAGACCAGGTTGCAGTGGGTAGTTAATCGTTCAATAACTGTTCATTATTTGATATTTAGAGGAAGTTGTACATTATTAACCTACATAAAACAAAACATAATAAGAATAATTATTTCGTATTCCTATTCCCATAGCACTTCATCATGTCTGCAGAGGTTAAAGAATTGATCAAGAAGCGAGGTGTAGTTAAAGGGCGGTTAACAAACTTTGTGAATTATTTAGATAAATTAGACACTTTGACTTCTGTACAATCGATTGAGCTTCAAGTTCGCCTAGAGAAAGCTGATGCACTTTTAGCTCAATTCGAGGAGATCCAGTCTGCCATTGAGTGCGTAATAGTTGATGATAAGGATATAGCCTCCCACGCAACTGAGCGTACAGATTTTGAAAATTTATTTAATGCAAATGTCGCCGCTGCGCAAGAATTATTAAACGCTCATAAGTCTAACCATAAGGACAATAATTCATCAAGTAATTCATGTGTTTCAGGTGATAGTCAGGCTCACAACGAGGCATTACACACAAGCACTCGCGGTGTCAAGTTGCCCACCATCCAGATCCCGAGGTTCAGTGGTCAGTACGAGGAGTGGCTTGAATTTCGAGACTTATTTACTTCATTAATACATGACGTTACCTCGCTCTCCGATATACAGAAGTTTCATTATTTGAGAGCTTCCTTGGAGGGAAGCGCTGCCCAGGTAATCAAGTCTTTAGAATTTTCTTCACGTCATTATAAAATCGCCTGGGATTTGTTGTGTGACATGTATGACAATACTCGACTGCTAGTTCAAAATCACATTCAAGCACTTTTTTCCTTAGAATCAATAAAAAAGGAATCATCTCAGTCAATCCGTAAAATAATCGATATTGTTATAAAGAATTTAAGAGCTTTAGATATACTTGGTGAACCCACCAAGTCATGGGACACACTTATCATTTATATCATGAGTACGAAATTGGACGTGCGTACATTACGGGAATGGGAAGAACATAAATGTAACATTAAAAATATAAAGTTTAAGGATTTTACGTTATTCTTGAAAAATAGGGCTGATTTACTAGAAACTATTTATATGGGTAGTAACAATACAAACAATAATACCAGAGCTGAAAAATATAAGCCAGAGCAATTTAAAACGCTTGCTGCTGTAAATAATACACAAAATACAATACACAGATACAATTGCCCCATGTGCAAACAAAATCATCGTATCTACAGATGTGAAAAATTTCTAAGTCAACCTGTAAGTAAGAGGGCTGAGTCGGTACGGAAGTTCATGTTGTGTGAGAACTGCCTCCGTCCTGGTCATCGGGCTCGTGTTTGCAGGTTAGGCTCGTGCACGAAGTGCTCACTTAAGCACAATTCAGTGCTGCATCCAGACACGACAGCACAAACAGTGGAGCCGCCGCTGGTGGGTGCGACGTCGCTCTCAGTCGAGCCGACAGGGCGCGTCCTGCTTTCTACTGCTATGGTATTCATGTACGATAAGAATAACCAGCGCCATGAAGTCAAAGCTCTACTAGACTCAGGAAGCCAAGCTTCTTTCATGACGGAATCCTTATTACGTAAATTGCAAATTAAACACAAACACATACAATCATCTGTAGTCGGCATTAATAGTTCAGTAACACAAATCACAAAACGCTGCAATGCCCACATTAAATCAAAAACCTGTTCATATACAACAAATATTGCGTTTTTAGTATTACCGAACATTGCTTCGTTTTGTAGTAATGAAATGAGTATGCCTAAACTAAATATACCTTCATATGTCACACTAGCTGACCCTGAATATTTCAAGTCATCTAGTGTAGACATTCTACTCGGTGCTGACATTTTTTGGGATCTACTAGAACACGATCAAATACGCTTGGGGCTAAGGTGCCCAATCTTACAACAAAATAAACTTGGTTTCATAGTTTCAGGGCCTACCAGTGGTCTCAATCATACATTTACAAATTCATTTAGTACAATAACATGCAAATTAATTATAGATAATACAATACAAGAACAGTTAGCTAAATTCTGGTCCCTAGAGGAAGTACAATACAATACAAAGCCAGTTTATTCGGTGGAGGAACGCTTGTGTGAAGAACACTTCGTTAAAAATGTTACTCGAATGCCAGATGGGAGATTTTCAGTCGCGATCCCTCTCAAGAAACCAGAATCTAACTTAGATGATTCATTTGACCTAGCCAAACAATGTTTTCTATCTCTTGAACGTAGGTTACAAAAACAACCACGGTTAAAATTAATGTACACAGAGTTCATGAAAGAGTATGAAAAATTAGGACATATGACAGAAACCAACAACATACAGACACAGGGGTACTTTATGCCACATCACGGCGTCTTACGTGAACACAGTACAACCACAAAGCTTCGTGTAGTATTCAATGCTAGTGCTCCTACACGGTCAGGTGTATCCTTTAATGACCTCCAAATGGTCGGACCCACTATACAGAGTGATTTACTCACAATTTTACTGCGATTCCGACACTATGCATACGTCATGACCGGTGACATAGAAAAAATGTACAGGCAGTCGCTAGTACATGATAATCAAAGACATTTACAACAAATTGTTTGGCGTGATAATTCCAATACAGAAATTAAGGTATATAGACTTAATACAATAACATATGGCACAGCATCTGCACCTTTCTTAGCCGTTCGTTGCTTAAAACAATTAGCACTTGAATGTAATGATCAACAACTATCTCAAATCATTAGTGAAGATTTTTACGTAGATGACCTGGTTACAGGAGCACAATCCAAGACACAATTAATGCAAATCAAAAGGGATATTTGTAACGTACTGTCCACAGGGTGTTTTAATCTTAGAAAAATAAGGTCAAACATAGAACTTGCAGAGTCAAGTTCTCATCAGACATTGAACCTCGGTGATCAATCACGATCTAACACGTTAGGTCTTGGTTGGTCGCCGAGTGACGATAAATTATATTTTAATATTAACCTGACAGTCGAAAATAATCTAACCAAACGATCAATACTATCCGCCATAGGACAGATATTTGACCCGCTAGGCCTATTAAGTGTGTGCGTCATACAAGCTAAGATTCTTTTACAAAAACTTTGGCTATTGAAATTATCATGGGACGAAACATTGCCTGCCGATGTAGTTAAAGTATGGTTAAAATTCGTTTCTGATGTGCATTATTTAAAGGATCTTAAAATTCCTCGCTGTGTCATGATTAATAAAATAGATAGAGTGATCGAAATACACACCTTTAGTGACTCATCTCAAGATGCATACGGTGCGTGTGTATATGTAAGGTCTATAAGCAATGGGCAAGTTCACGTCAATTTGTTATGCGCAAAAAGTAGGGTGGCGCCACTGAAGCCTACCACTATTCCGCGCTTGGAACTATGTGGGGCACTTATCGGCGCCCGATTGACTCAAAAGGTTCTCACTTCATTTCGTATAAAACCTGAGAGATGTGTTTTGTGGACAGATTCATCCATTGTATTGGGATGGCTTCACACACAACCTTGTAAATTAAAACAATTTGTTAAAAATCGTGTGGCTGAAATACAAGAAATCACGATTAACCATACATGGCGCCATGTGCCAACAGCTCAAAACCCTGCTGATTTGTTAACTCGAGGAGTAAACATGTCAGAACTACACAAACTATATCTGTGGTGGAAGGGACCAGACTTTTTAAGGGAAAACGAAGGCAAGTGGCCTAAAGGTAATTTTGTGCAAAATGATGTTAATTTGATTCCAGAAATGACAACAAATACAGCCACAGTTTTGCTAGAAAAGAGAGAGAGAGTATAATAAATTTTGAAAGATATTCTCAGTTACTGAAATTAAAAAGAACTTTAGCTTATGGATTTCGTTTTACTAATAACTGTCAGAACAAAAATACAAAAAGGTCTGGTTCTCTCACCGTAGACGAAATACACAGCGCATTTCTTTTACTCATAAAATGGTCGCAACAACAGTCATTCGAAGAATATAATATTTTATTTCAAGGAAAAGCGTTACCCAGTAAAAACAAACTATTGAGTTTGTCTCCATTTATGGACAATTTAGGCCTAATTCGAGTAGGTGGTAGATTAGAAAACTCACAATTCACATATAACAAAAGGCACCCAATCTTGCTTTCAAGTAAACACACACTTACAAGACTTATATTTGTAGATGAGCACATACGTTTAATGCATGCTGGGCCTCAATTATTGCTGGCGTCTGTAAGAGACCAATTTTGGCCTATTGGCGGTCGTAACTTAGCCAAATCTGTCACACACAAATGCCTTAGGTGTTTTCGTATGAGGGCGAAAACAACCAGTCCGGTTATGGGACAATTACCTGAGCAGCGCCTTGATCCGGGTTATGTCTTCGAAACCACAGGCGTTGACTATGCCGGGCCACTCACCGCTGCTGACCGTAAGGGACGTGGATGCAAATTAATAAAAGTCTACGTCGTAGTGTTCGTGTGTTTTGCCACCAAATGCATCCATCTCGAATTAGTAACAAATTTAACTAAAGATGCATACATTGCTGCTTTACGTAGGTTTATTGCACGTCGTGGTAAGCCACATACCATTTTTTCCGACAACGGAACCCAATTCGTCGGTGCCAAAAATGAGCTCAATGCATTTTTTAAACAAAATTCATCATTTATTTTAGAATCTCTTTCAAATGACAATATCCAGTTTAAATTAATTCCAGCATATGCACCTCTTTTTGGAGGGCTATGGGAAGCCGGAGTAAAATCCATTAAATATCATTTAGTCAGAGTTTTAGGGGAGTCTCACCTTACGTTTGAGGAACTTTATACAACGTTAGTGCAAATAGAAGCGATACTCAATTCGCGACCTTTATCACCTATGTCTTCGGATCCATCAGATTTAAATCCTTTAACGCCAGGTCACTTTTTGGTCGGACGCCCTCTTACTGCTCTACCCGTTCCAAAGCTTGATGAGATAAATCCATTAAGGTTACACCGATGGGATCGAGTTGAAAAATTTCGCCAGCACTTTTGGATAAGATGGCAGAAGGAATACGTCTCAGAGCTGCAGCAGAAAACAAAATGGAAATGTTCAAAGGGAGTTTTAGACAAAGGGACAATGGTCATCATCAAAGAAGATGCCACGCCTCCAATGAAGTGGAGTCTCGGACGTATAATCAAAGTTGTTCCAGGTGTTGATGGAGTAAATAGAGTAGCAGACATCCAAACTAGCAAAGGCATAATTAGAAGAGCTTTCAACCGTATATGCCCTCTTCCTGACAACGAGGACACTGTTGAAAATTAAATTTTCAACGGGGGGCGGCATGTTAGGAATCGAACTCAACATAACTTCGCGAGTGTGTCCGAGCGGCGGAGGGGTCGTCTCGGCCCGCGGCGCGGGCGCATCGTCACTCACCCTTTTGTCTTCCGCGAGCACAGCAGTGTCGCTGCATTCATTTATTTACAAAAACATAAAGTAAAGATTTAAATGATTGTTGTAATAAAACTAAAATAAACAGTGTAAACAATTACGTGAATTATTTATTGAGCCACCAAAAGACCTGATACGACACCAAAGTCATTACAATTATCATTTCGTCAAAAATTCATTTATTATCATGATAAAAAACTTAAATTAAGGAAAATAATATACAAATTAGCATAGTTAAAACAACATTTCCCTTAATACAAGACAGTTTTACG
The DNA here is from genome assembly GCA_923062675.1 of Marasmarcha lunaedactyla. Lineage (NCBI taxonomy): Eukaryota > Metazoa > Arthropoda > Insecta > Lepidoptera > Pterophoridae > Marasmarcha > Marasmarcha lunaedactyla. The sequence goes on from OV281353.1 coordinate 23,793,309, forward strand.
ATGTTAAATGTAATTGACTGTAAAAATGACTTAACTAATAATCCAAATACAATTTTATTGCACATCAAGAACTTACTTACACCTTATTAAAAACAAATATTAATAAACTAACTAAAGAACTATCTAAAGACAAATCTGTAAAATTCCAATACTATCTTCTTAGGTTATCTTAGGTTTTCGAAAAAACTTTGTCGGCTACAGAGTTTCTCTATTAAAAATAAAATTACAGCGCAAGAACAAAATGGGTTTCAGAAAAACAAATCGACTACATAAGCGTGCTTTGACCTAGCTCTATCGAAAACGAAATCGTTGGATACTAAGACCCCCATTTGTAGCACTTTTTTTTTAATATGAGTAAGGCCTTTGAGCTCGTTCACCAAGGAATACTGCTAGATAAGCTTGAAAAATATGGATTTAGAGGTACCACACATAAACGACTCCAGAGTTACCTATCAAATAGATTTCAGCTAATGGAAGTAACACAATTTACAAAAAAGTGAAATAAAAACAATCTCTACTTACATTACAAAAACACGTTCACGTCAGAATATAATTAAATAAATTTGGTGTTCCTCAAGGAGGAACTACCACGGCACTCCCATCCCTTATCTACAAAAACGACTTGCCCAAGGTAAGAAAAACAGATGTAACTATATTCGCTGACGCTACGACTATTTTAATGAAATGTGACGACATTAACAATTTCCAAAATAAAATAATCAGTCCCCTCTGATACAATGTACGAGGTGCCTGGGCCACGGCCACGGAAAACGCTTCTGTAAGGAGTATAAAAGTATAAATTATTCTGTTTTAGCGTATTTACGTACATAAAAGACTATTTTTTTTGCATTTTGAGTAGGTGTGATTTGTAAGCAATTTTGAATCCTGTTTTACTGCTTATATTTCTAATAGGAAAAACTTCCTCCGTATGAGGCTGTTTTATGATAACTACATTCACATTTGAAAGGAATAATAACAGAACTTCCACATCCTAATTTACTTATCATTTTAATACCTGGATCAGTACAAACGGCAGTATTGGATGGCCTGAGATATCACAACACCTTAAGTCTTTGTAATGATGACATTTAAAACATTTATCACAGGTACAAAACTTTTACCTTTGCTGAAAGTGGATAACACATATTTTTCACTTCACCTTCATCATCGTAGTCTGAATACACCTCAACTTCGACTTTTTAAACGTATTAAAAGTAGATCGATAGGAATAAATCTGTGAGAAGAATTTTGTGAGAACTGTTAACCCATATATATGTGAAATATGTTGTATATTATTTGGTTATATATGAAATGATATTCAATTGCTTGCAGGATATAGGTATGCAATTTGACTATGACATGGAATAAACAACGGCTAATAAGTTTAAAACTAAGGTTGAAATGAAATGAAATGAAATTTTGTATTTTGTTTATTCTTTGACTCTCCATTTTTTCTGTCAATTCAATTCATAATTCATGGGTTTCATGATATTTCTTTCAGTTAAATCACCCTGTATGTTACAGAGATTTGATTTAAAGGTTCACAATACGATTTTAAATATTCACCACAACTAGCCACAAGTAGTCGAAGTATATTCTTTGAAAGATAAGGTTGTGTATGCAAAAAAACAGAGCTGATGTCGAGCAACCCTTAAAAGTATTTTGTTTATTCTTTGACTCTCCATTTTTTTTGTCAAGTCAATTATGTTGGGTTTCATGATATTTCTTTCAGTTAAATCACACTGTAAAAGACATTTGATCCGTATGATTGACTCTATTGATTGATGCCATAAAAATACAGGATGTTATTTTTTCGTATTTTCCCCGGTGTGATTCCCGGTCGTAGCAATCTTATTTTCTAATAACTCTGAATTCATTTTTTCTTTTTATTTAAATAAAGGTAACTATTTTTACTGAGAGAAAAGCTTGCTATCTTCAGTATTTAGAGTACTTATTCCAGATAACATGAAAAAATTCCATCCTGTCTAATTAAATTAATATAGTTTTTCACCGTGATAATTTTATACTGATTATTAATTGATTTCAGATTATATTCCAATACCTTGATGATAATCCTATTTGATTTCAGGCTAAATTGGATTAAAAAAAAACAAACAAGGAAATCCAGTTTTGAGTTTTAACTGGCCTGAACTTTTCATCAATCATCTTCCGACGATTTTTGTTATTATTTACAAACATGACGACAAAATTACCCTTCTTAACGGTTCAATAACCTTTGTGCTCTTAGAGAGGAGATGCAAAAATAAATTAATCTATATTTTTAAGGCGTTATTTTGATTTGGACCTAACTGTCTAGTAGGGTCTTAGTGGTCACGTATATTATTTTAATTTTACCATAATGAGAATTTTCGACGTGGAAATTTTCCATTTGAATATAAGGAATAGCCCGTGGATAACCATTTAAGCATATGTTATTAAGATAAGTTGAAGTAAGGCATACTTACATATTTGTAAAACCTTTCCTTTGAATAATATCTAACTTTAAGCATACCTACTGCGAATTATACCTATTTGAATGACACTGGCGTTTGTGCCTTGTCTTGTCGAGTTCCTCATTGAATTAAACGGAGCTATTTAGGGGCTCGTAGTTTGTATATTTATTCATAATACAGGTATTCAGAAATTTTATGCATATTTTCAAATAATGAAAAATGAAAATTAGTGTTGATGTGTTAATAAATACAATCGAATTTATAATTGTCGAAGAGGAGCTCTCAAAATAAACTTTACTCGCACTAAACTGGACTTATGTTTTTATCTTACATTTTTGAAATTCAAATAAATAGTTTTAAATTTAACTTCCAGTATTCACTCACTGAGGTTGGATGAATGTATTTTCACAAAACTATTTTAAAAGCACATACTTAGCGTGGATATGTCAAATGACGTAATGCAACTACAACTTTTATCCAATCCACAAACAAATAAAAAATTACTAACAGTCGTTCTTGTAGATCTTGCTACCTCTTTAACAAAATACACCCTTTAACCAGACCTCGTGAGAACGGCGTCGCCAAATTATAAGACTTTGAGTTTCAAAGTAATTACGATTTTTCTTTCCACAAGGTGGTGGTTGTTTATTTGCGTCTTCTTTTCAATTAACCTTTTAGATCTTATAAAGTTTGTATATTGCTTTATCTAAAAGGAAAATAGAACCTTGAAGGACACAAAAGTACGACAAGGTCTGTACTTAACATTAGTAATAACGTGTACCTTTTAGATCAAACTAAACTAAGGTATTTTATAGTCCACATATTCCTCGACAGAGCTTTGCTTTTTCTCATCATTACATCATTAACATGAATGTTTCCATCGTACAATTTGTAAATTCAATAAGCAATAAAACATATGAATGAAATCATGTTCTTTGCGTAGCATAACTAACCTACGTCCAAAAGGAATAAATCACGTGTCAACGCGCATTATTATCTAGAACAACGGATTTCACTACAGCACCAACGTAACCTTGTTACGCATTCTCATATCATTACACAGGACTTTTTAAAATTTTTAAATATAATATACTTGTTTCAGTTTCTATAGTCCTTTAAAATATAAGTCACAAGGTAGGTAAACAAGCATATTTTAATTATTTATACATTGGTATACGTTTTCACGTTTATTTTCAAGAAAAATTTTTAAATGCTCAGATAACTTTAATCAGTAGATTAATTTTCAAACTTGTCAAACTGAAATTCTGTAAGGTGTAAAAATATATAGATTGCTTGCATCACGACAGTAAAATATCAAAACAGATCCTATTTTATATGCATAACTTGACCTGTATCGTATTTTTTGCAATAAAGGATTTAATTTTTTCGATTTTTGATTTTGCCAACCTTTAGGTTTTCGTTCAAGTTGCCTTTGTTCCAGTAATTACACTGTCTTTCCTTCCCTTTATCTGGAACACGATCACGTCAATATGGTTATTAAGGCAGTCAAAATAAATAAGACTGTAAAACCGCCCCCGACGAGACCTTAATAAAAGATATTCTACTGGACACCACCAAATATTGGCGCGAAAGACCAAACCAGAACTGATCTGCAGTAGAATTTGTTATCTTTTGATCCACAGACTAAAATAAACATTTTAAATGTTATCTGTGCGTAGCTAGCTGTTGATGACACAAACAACGACAAGTTGTATTTTCTTTAAACCAGTCATAAAACTATCGATAAATCTTTTTTCACAACATCGTATAAAACCTTTTTTCATGGGCCGTTCGTTGAAACTTACGATCGAATGCAAGAGCTTCCAAGTTGGAATATCAAAAGCACCTGCGCTCCAGCTTTTTATGAGAACTCTCAGGAAGTCATTTAGAATTTGGATTTAAAAATAGGTAAGATTTGAACTACATTTAAATACACAAATAAAAGAAAAATACTTGTCATAGCGTTTTCTCGATAACATTTAATAAGTTGTGTCCATATCTTAAATTTGTAAGAGTTTATTCACAAAAAAATAATGATTTCTATCAAGCTTAGTGGCTATTATTTCGTTTCCATTCCAATGAAGGCCCGACCATCTCGCGCCTTCCACTGCTACATCAGTACATCACTCAGCATTCACACAGCACAACTCAAAATAAACTCCGTTGACCTATTAATATATTACATCTTAATTAAATATGTCAATAAACATGTTTATTTTTATTCTTCATCCTACATAAATACCTATTTTCTCTGCATCCAACATGAGGAAGGGCTCGGTTCTGCTTGGTTATGCAAAAGTCGCCTCTATTTCATGCAGGTCATGGTATGTGCGATCAAATTTAGTAGCAAATTATGTAACCAAGTACAAGACGCCCATGGCAGATTTTATTTGTTGAATGAATAAGTATAACGTGGTAGGAAGAAAATGGTCATATGTCATTCATGGATGTTGTTTAACTGTCTTCAAATACCGCGGATAATTAATCTTGTCAATAAGCACTTAAATCATCTTCGGGTATTGTCTTTCCGGTGGCACGAAAGCGACTAACTATCGATAATTGTTTCACTCAAGAAAGGTATAATACGATTAGATGTAGATCCCGTGTCGATACAAAATAAACATATTATATTAAAAGTTGATCGCTGCCTGTTCGCTCACTTGGCAGTCAGAACACTCGCTGGAAGTCCAATCTGCGGTCATTCTACTCTACGAGCAAATAATCCCGCGATGCACTCGCTTACAGCCCAGCGCCAAAACTATCGGAGCGACGTCCGTTTCTTGCTAATCGCCGGTGCTTGGACAAGTGCCTGAATATGATTGTTATTAAATCTGCTAAACTACAACTTCCTGGATCATAGGTGGATTGTTCATTTCTAATAATTATTTTATAAAATAAGTATAGACATGGGCACTCAAATCTTCATAAATGTGAGTAATATTAGAATATTATTTATTTAGGTTAGAACGTAAATTGGACGAACTTGGACATAACTTGGACGTAACCTAGACTTGAATAGGTTTAAACCTATTGTTATGTGTTGTGGTTGTCAATAAATGTATTTTCAATTTCAATTTCGATTTCAAACTAGAAAGATTAACATTTTTCGATCCCAAACACGTTGTTACTCTTAAAATATAAAGTCAGTGTTGGTCTAAATGTATCATATTAAACTTAAGTGTGTCGCTATGGATTGAGGAGCCAATTTCAGTTTTTATGTGATTCTCATACCTTATTTAATGTTAACTTTATTACTATTGATAAAAGCTTTTTTCTCTTTACGAGACATAAACAAGCTACCGGAAAATCAAACTGATCCCTAAAAAGAAGCTGACATAGCAACTGAATAATTAATATATATACAGGTATCAATTATCTCGAGCCGCTTTTATTATCAGCTAATTGACAAATAATTAATAATACAACATTAGTAGATTCTCGCAATTGTATTTTAATTGTTTCAGAATAAGTATAGAAATTAATTGACAATCCAGTTTAGTAGCAGACACTCTGCGTTGGTAATGCTGAATCTTTTAATCGACTACAATTAGCTTTTATGAACAGGGCGCCTTCTAAAGCAACTGTGTTCTGTTGGTTTAACGAGTTTAATTGCGCTCACTTAAATTTGAAGTATGAGGAAATAAGTGGTCTTCTTTGACTGCTGTTAGGAAAGAAAATGTGCAACAAGCGAAAAATTTGATTCAACAAAGCCGGCGAATCACAAAACAGGAGATTTATCACAATTTGCAATTGGATCGAGATGTGTTCATGTTATTCTACACCTTCGTGTAAGGAGGATTGCTTCGCGCTGGGTCCCCACAACCTTACCAATACTCAGAAGCAGGTGCATGTGGAATGGTGCCACGATATGATTGATAAATTCAAAGCAGGTTCTTCCCGCCGTGTTAACGATATTGCAACAGGTAACGAATCTCGGATTTATCAATATGATCCAGAAAAAAAGCGCAATTTAATAATGTGGCTGTTGTAAAACGAAACAAACCCTCAACAAAGTGAAATGCCGTCATCCAGTTGCCCTGATTTGCCACCATGTGACTTTTTCTTGTTTCAGGTCAAGGGGATGCAGTTTTCATCACCAGATGAGCACTCACTGCGTTCGAGAAGTCCTGATAGAACAGGTAGCCTAGCGGATAGCTGACCTGAAGTTTTACCAAAGCCCATTTAAATCACTACATAGATAATGCTCCTCGCTTAACAATATATTGTTCTACTAAGCTTAGCGTATCAAATGTAATGCAATGAAATGAAATATTTGTTTCTCAACATTGACAATTACTTGTCAATGTTCAATTACTTGTAGCGTAGCGAGTTCGAATCCCTTAATTTTTTTTACGTCAAATGTTGACGTTGGTGTTGTTTTGTTATTATTAGAGAGAATCAACATGCTACCTATATTGAGTAAAAATTTATATCTTATACCTTTTATATACCTTTATATATATACCTTTTTGAATCCTAGGATGATAATTACATAACTGTCACGTGTGGGTCCAAAATTACAATATATGATTTATTAATTTATAATTTTTAGGAATTATTAAAGCGAGGTTGCATTTTATACAAAGTTATGGAGGAAGAGGGCCAATAATGGCCAATAAAATCACGTAAAGCAAAAACAAAAAATAAAGCATTTGCACAAAAATAATTATTTTATAACATTAGTTTCGATAAATATAAGTTATCTATCACATAAACAAATAACACAGAATAATTATCTTGAATAAATTATGTTTGCGCACATTTGGAATCATAAAATCTCGTGAAGTATTTTTATTTGTATATGCGACTGCCAAATTCAATTAGCTCTGTTGGACCTATTTATGAGATCCATCTCCTATGAATACACAAATACATATTAATTGAAAAGCATATTTATTTCTTCTATGTCAAACAATTAACAAAATGGTCTCTAAGCATTATGGTATATGACAAATAGCAATAATTTGTTTGAAATATAAATACAAAATTCGCAGCTGAGCAAATACCAAGTTTCTCGGAGCAAGTTTAGGAGCAGTTATTTTCTTGCTGGGAATTGAGACAGATGGCGCTTCCTAGCAAAGTTTGAATTACGTTTTTAAAAATCTGGGGGTCAGGTAACTGCTTGGGTATCTGTAATTTTAAAATAAATTAATGAAAAAAGATTTATTACAATAAATAAGTATACTAAATATATTACAAATAAGAAAATAGAATAGAGCGTAAGTGCGCAGTGGTTGAGGCTCTGGTTTCTCGATATTAAGGTACCACATCGTCGTGCCAAATGTACCAATGAGTTTATAATACATCAAGCCAACGCTGATGAAAAACATTGTGATAAAACCCACATATCTAAGAATTTATTTTGAAGGTATGTGTAAAACTTAAACTGTACCAACCCGCGGAAGGAGGGCATGGTGTTCTAAAAATTGCCACATACCATCCAGTGCCATACAAGGAAATAGACAATAAAAATCAATATCGCGTTTATTATATTATGTACTTAGGATTACGTTTAAAATATAAAATATAAATAATGTAAAATATATGACCACCCAAGTTTGATCGGGCAATTAAATATAACAGTCGACAGATTCTATACACTGCTCAGTCATTGTGCTTATAATAATACAGAAAATGTATCTGGAAAAAAGTAGGAGCGAAGTAAAAACCTTAAAGACGAAACAAAATCACTGACCCCGAAAAAAAAAACTATAATTTCTTTGTGAATTTGATGATGAAATAAGTTTGGTCTCGAACATTATGAGCATTAAAACACGAAAACTTTAAGGAAAAATTATGTTATTACCCGAAAAGTAGAGACAATTCAAAGAGCTCTTCATCTTCTCACTTTTGGATAAATTATGTACGAGTATGTTACATACATGTACGTTACATACAGAATGAAAAAAGACAGCTTTTTCTATTGTGGCTGAAAGCCAATGTTCTAAATTTTAGTGAAATAAAACAATTTTTCACGCACTTCTTAAATTAATTCAATTACAAATTCAAATATTTATTTCTCAACATTAACAATTACTTGTGCTTATTGACGTCAAATTAAGCGTGACTATCAGCTGTTCGGAAAAACCTTCGTGAAGAAAAACTGGCAAGAAACTTAACGTATGGCCCCAAAGAAAGCAGAGCTTGTGGTATGGATAACCAAAATCGAACTGGGGATAGACATATATATATATTTCTAACTGACACACCACATTATCTAGCCCAAATTAAGTATCATTAAGAAATTGTGTTATGGATACTAGATAACGGATAAATAAACTTAAGAAATATATAATCACACATAGATATTTTATTAAATATAAACATTAGAAATAAACTTAAATAAACATACTTACACATCCATGACTAGAAAGCAAATATAATAAGATATCTACCAGGATTCGAACCCGGGACCTCTGGCATGAAAGGCAAGAGTACTTACCTCCATACCAAATAGGCTGTCAACTATTAATAAATGTAAACAACCATGACCCGAGAACAAATATCTATGTTCATCACACATCATCTCAAGACTCGAACCTGGGACCTACGGTTTATGAGGTAGGGCTAGTAGCCAGTACGCCACTCAGCCGTCTAAATCTATAATAGATCTATATTTAGTTAGGCTGAGGATGTTCGTCGAGGGATAGTTTGCGGAGAGTTTAGGGAGACTTGCCGAGCCAACTAATTGAGATAAAAATAATTTGTTTAGATTAAGGAGCCATTCCAAATTTATTAAAAAAAATTAAACCCACAAAGTTTCTTGCCAGTTCTTCTTCACGAATGTTTTTTTCCAAACTGGTGGTAGAGTCATGTATTATCTAACCTCAAAAAAACAAGTAATTATCAATGTTGAGAAATAAATATTTCAATTTATTTGAATTTGAATTAACAATTAACTACTGTAAAGCACTCCATCAGGTGTATTTGTATGAACCGATGTTTATTCCAATAAAAAGAAAATTATTTTCAAGCCTTTTTATATATTTTAGTGAATTAAGAATGAAGGGATTTGTAGGCGAACCAATGCCTCTGATAAAGCCCGAAGTATTATAAGATGGAGTGGCAATGGGAAGGGCGAAAGGATCGCAAAACTGATGGTGATTGGGCCAGACGTGTTCTCGAGTGGCGATCAAGAACCGAATTACAATTAAGACAAAAAAGACAATTATTCAAATTAAACTACACCATTTAACGCTGTAAATCATTTCTGCACATAAAATATTGATACAATTCCGAAATGTATATTCCATATTTTTAAATTTTCAAAAAACAGAGTGCGTAAAAAATAAATAAAAATAATGTTTCTTACTGTGTACACATCAGATTTACCTATCTGATTTAATTTAAGATAGGTCGTAAAACAAACATTATGAAATAACTGTGAGTGATTCTTGCACATTTTATGAGATGTGATTAAACTTCTCGATTTAGTCGAAACATGACAAACAATATTACAGCTCTATTTATCTGTTTTTATTACTTGATATAAGTAATAATCTCTTAATGTTAAAGATACATACATGTTTTTTTGATTTCATTAAATTATCTTTTTCCAAAAGACTACAGGACGGCAACTTGTAATATGCGAGCAATTCTCGCATTAAATTACTAGTGAAATCGCACAATATATTCCACATGTAAACGAACAATCCGTAAACTCCCCTTTGGGGAAATCAACACACAAGGTGCATGCAATATGCACACACCGTGACACTGCTGCGTACAACAAATACGACGAGGAGGTGGGTATAGTCTGTTATATTGTATTTTGTGAAAAATACTATATGGATATAACATATTTTTTCCAATATCGAACATTTTGGCATTCAAGTAACCACTGTGCACTTCTGTTCTTCATACTTATTATAATATATTAATTCATAATGACATTTTGACAAACAAATTTTGCAATATTTTGGTTGTGGGCATGTGATTTGAATAACCGTTTACGGTTTTATTTAAAAAAATTACATGCTTCTTTACCTTTAATATCGCCGATACCATCACCATCACTATCCTTAAATGATCTGGTATAAATCTGGTAAAATATAGTGGATTACTCACCAGTTTCCAGATCTCTCGGTTCGTTTTTGAAAAATGCATAAACTAATAAAATGGTCGTTAATAAATCACTAAATCACTTCATCTCTAAAATATTATAATTATCACCACCTCAAAAACAAACACACAAATTCTTCCTGCTTATACTTAAATGTCGTTTCTTAAGAAGAACTTGTACATAAGCTCAATAATTTTATCATTTCTTATATGTAATTCTCTAAAATGTTGTTTACATAATATTTCGTAAATACTGTGTAAACAATTACAGTCATGTGTTTGTTTCTCGCAGTCCACCTCGATCAGTCAACTCGATGAAGATATAGAAAAACAAAGTGTTTTATCAATATGTTTTTTTTTATTTATAATAGGTCTTTACCTATGAAACTGCCGTAACTGGAGTTAACTGAGTAATTATGGAGTATGAGTACCGTCGTGGCAGCAAAGCGGCACAAGTGGCACGCAACATCAACGACGTTTACGGAGCGAACACTACAAACGAACGCACCACCCGTTATTGGTTTACCCTCTTCCGTTCTGGAAATTTTGACCTGAAAAATGAACCCCGTGGTCGTCCGAAAACTTTGGTCGACAATGACGAATTAAAGGCAATTGTGGAAGCTGATGAAACTCAATCCACGGCTGAATTAGCAGCAGCTTTCGACGTTAGCATCAAAACAATATTGGTCCATTTGCGTCAAATTGGCAAGGTAAAAAAGCTTGACAAACGGGTACCCCACGAACTCAATGACCGCCAGCGCGAAGTACGCGTGGAGACGTGCCTTGCACTGCTCAGCAGGCATACAAATGAAGGAATTCTGAACCGCATTGTTACTTGTGACGAGAAATGGATCCTGTTTGACAATCGTAAGCGCTCAGGAAGTTGGTTGGACCCTGGTTCAGCACCCAAACAATGCCCTAAACGAAAACTTACCCCTAGAAAAGTGATGGTCACTGTTTGGTGGTCTTACGCGGGTGTAATTCATCACAGCTTCTTGCCAAACGGGACAAGCATTACTGCAGATGTGTACTGTGAAGAACTGAACACAATGATGGAGATGCTCGCACGTCTCCAACCAGCTTTGGTCAATTGTTCGGCTCCACTGCTCCTGCACGACAACGCGCGACCTCATACTGCACAGCAGACGGTCTCCAAGCTACAAGAGTTGGGGTTGGAAGTTCTCCGTCATCCGCCGTACTCACCTTAGACCTTGCGCCTACAGACTTCTACTTTTTCCAGAATTTGGATAACTTCTTGGCGGGAAAAAAATTCAATACCCGAGAGGCAGTACAAAATGCCTTTGAAGAATTTGTTGCCTCCCGTCCAGCTGATTTCTTCAAGAAAGGCATCAATAAGCTACCAATGCGTTGAAAAAGATGCATTGATTGCATGGGTGATTATTTTGATTAATAGAAATAAAAAATATGTAAAAAAATTACGCTTCATTTATTTCGTGAAAAACGGCAATTTCATAGGTAAAGACCTAATAGTTAAATAAAATATTTTGAATCTTTGTGAACTTTGTTTCTTTTGTGATGGTAAATTTTTCCAATATCATCACAATAAACAGTCGATTATATATTTTTTGTATTCATTAATAAAAGAAAAAATATTGTTTGTTTTTTTTTTTATACTCTTGTAAACGGTGATTGTGATTTGTCTTCATATCTTTCCAAATTGACCTAGAATAATTCAATGACAGGTATTAAATTTAAATCTTTTGGAAGTTGAATGAAAGCAGAACCTAATTATAAATATATACATATGAGTACAGTTTTTAGCCTCGTTTCAGGAATTAATTGCAAACACTTTAAATAAATCCTCAAAAAAACAAACTGACCTTTCTGACAATAACTAGAATAACGGAATAACAAGAAACTTCAGAAATATATTTATTTTTTGTTGAAAAGTTTGAACGTTCTACGAGGAATTCACTGATTCATCTAATTTAGTGGAAACATGTAGCAGAGTTCTGAGCAATACAATTTAATGATTATACTCATTACAAACCGACGCCAGCGCGGTTTATTATAATAATAATAAATCCCCAGAAAAAAAAACCAACTAAATGGCCCCAAAGTAAGCAGAGCTTGTGTTATGGATGACCATAACGCGAACTGGAGGGGAACCCAGAATAAACTTACATTTATAAATATCAACAACCATGACTCAAAAATAATCAAGCGAATCAATCTTGATCTCAGGTCCATCGAACCGCTCGATGACCTAGGCTCCGACCATCACCCCGTCTCCCTCGTGCTAGGTTCGCCTAACGTTAACGTCACATCTCCTAAGACCTTTACCAACTGGAAAGGCTTTAAAAATACGTTAGTTTCAGCCTTAGAGGCCCCTAACTCTACGCTCGCGATTTCGCCCGACCAATTAGATAGCACGGACAAAATAGATTCATTAGTCAATACTCTAACTGATGCTATTAACTCAGCCATCAACGACAACGAAAAGGTTGCTATGCAAGGCAAACCCGCGCTTCCCTTAGCCGTTAGCAATCTCATTAAAGCTAAGAACGCGGCTCTCCGGAGAGCCAAGAAATATCCCACGCCCGCATACAAAACAGCTGCGAATCAGCTTCAACGTAAAGTTAGGTCTTGCCTCGCGGAACTCCGAGACACTCAGTTTAACGATCTCATGGAGAATATCTCCCCGTCCCACAAAGCGTATTATCGAATGGCCCGAGCCTTACGCGTAGACTCCGCCTCTCACGTTCCTCCTCTCACTCGTCCCGACGGCACCATTGCCTTCGAAGTCGAAGAGAAAGCCGAATGCTTTGCCGACAGCATAGCGGCACAATGTTCGCCCAGCACGCAACCCGCGGATCCCTCCTACATCCAGGCGGTGGAGGACGAATTTCTCCGCAGAGAATCTCTCCCTATCACCGACGACCCCGTCACAGTCTCTAATGATGAAATCTTGCTTCTCATTAGAAAGCAAAAGTCCAAAAAGGCTCCGGGTGCGGATGGAATTACCAACCACGCACTTAAGCACCTGCGATAGCAGGTGCTTACCTTGTTAGCTATCATCTTCAATGCCTGCTTCGACCATAGCTACTTTCCAAAAGCCTGGAAAGAAGCGACAGTCATAGGCATTCCCAAGCCGGGTAAACCTCTGAACATCCCGGCCACTCACAGACCCATCAGCCTCCTCAAGGCAATGTCCAAACTTCTCGAAAGAGTCATACTCTCTCGAATGCGGAACCATCTGTTTCCAACGGATGACGACCCTCTCATTATTCCCCACCAGTTCGGCTTTCGCGCTAAGCACTCCTGCCCTCAGCAAGTCCATCGAATCGTCGAGTACATACTCGAAGGATTCTATCCGCGTCGTTATAAAACAGTCGCGGTTTTCTTTGACGTAGCCAAGGCTTTCGACAAAGTCTGGCACAGCGGTCTCGTTTTTAAACTCTATAAAATAGGATTACTGGTTCGCCTAGTCAGATTAATCGCGTCGTTTCTTAAAGACCGTACGTTTCGATTCAAACATGAAGGCACGCTCTCCGCGCCTCGTCCCATAAAGGCTGGAGTCCCGCAAGGCTCAGTCTTCGCCCCTCTGCTGTACACCGTGTACACTAACGACATCCCCATCCCGCGGAAAGGCGTCGAACTCGCCCTCTTTGCAGATGATACCGCCCTTTACACTAAAGGTCAATCGATCCCGTATAACATCACCAGACTCCAAAAGGCCGTAAACGCCCTCGGCGTTTGGTTTCAAAAATGGCGCATCGATGTCAACCCAGAAAAGAGTTCTGCCATTCAATTCGACCACAAACGTCGTAATCGCCGCAACGATCCCCACATTCGAATGTTAGGTATTCCCATCCCCTGGAAGCGCAGTATTAAATACTTAGGCGTCACCTTAGATCAGACGCTTTCTTTCAAGCCACACGTCGATAGAGTAACGAAACTTGAGCGTTTCTACTTAAGCCGCTTAAATAGTATGATAGGTAGAAAAAGTAAAATGTCTTTTAGAAATAAACGTACGCTTTATAAGGTCTGCGTTAGACCCGTCATGTCATATGCTTCGCCAGTCTTTGCCCACGCCAATCCCTCCGTCCTGTATAAGCTGCAGGTGGTTCAAAATCTCTTCTGCCGCAGGGCCACAAACGCACCTTGGTACGTGCGCAACGCGGACCTGCACAGAGATCTTGAACTACCTACAGTGCATCAGCACCTCAAAACACTCTCAGAATCGTTCTTCAAACGCGCCGAATCCCATCCCAATCATCTTGTTCGAGATTCAGTCTCATATACTGCTCCTGTGTTAGATTCGAAATTCAAAGTCGCTAGGCCGAGAAATGCGCACACTGGCGAACCAACGCAGTTAATTTTAGATCTCGAGGCCCTTCAGGCCGCAAATCCTAATTCTAACGTAAATTCTAATTCTAACGTAAATCCGAATTAATGCAATTTTATTTTTCATCTTTAAGGTTTTTCTTTTTTTACTTTTCATTTTTGAGCACCTTCAGTGCTATGTAAATCCCAGCGGGTGACCCCTTAAGGGCCCCGCTAGCGCGGCCTCTTTCTCCAATTGGCCGTCGCTCAGATGAAGGCTGAGTGGCAAAAATGCACGAGCCGACAGGGGTTTTTTTAGTGGGTATGGTCTTGGTAGGCGTCGGGACGAGTCCCACATAACTTCGATCGCGCGCGCGGAGTATGCGTCAGAGCATTTTTTATGTCCTCCTGCCCTTCCCGTGGAGGGGAACCAAAAAAAAAAACTCAAAAACAAACATTTGTGTTCATCACACAAATAAATGCCCCGACCAGGATTCGAACCTGGGACCTCCGATGTATGAGGCAAGGCCACTTACCACTACACCACTCGGCCGTCAAAGTCATCACATTGTTTATGAAGATTTGGGTTCTGATATGACTGATTTTAAGTTTCGAAATTATTATTCCATTCAACGCAATTAAAGTTTTAACTTGGTGTCAGTCTTTAGTGAACTTGTTTGTATCGTGTAATAAAGCTTTATTTAAAAGAGCTGCTCCCTGTTTTCTTCTCCACCCCAGGTTACTTAAGGGAACGGCTCTAGAAACGGGACATGTACCTTCTTATTAAATGTACTTATACTACTAGGAATGGCGTCCTTAAACAAAAGCAACCCTAAAGTTAAATCTTAATAAAACTACGTTTTTGATTGTTTTTGATACTTGATAGGAACTTCAACACAGTTTTTTGGTAGGTATATTTAATTTTGAGCCGTTAATTAGTTTTCTCGTATAATAGTAGAAGTCTGATAGATAAGAAGATGTGTATTTGTTACTGTATTTATATTTCCAATGATTCAAAGTAATTCATATGTCAGTTTCTTTTTTGATACAGGCCAGTGATCATTATAGTTTTTATTCTGGCAGGTATATCCATTTGAACATTCTTCTTCATTCGTTGCGCTATGTTTTTTTTGTTACCCAATGTTTCAACTGAGTCACGTTTGTTACACTTTTAAGTCAAAATATTGTCCTGATGACTTTGTAACCTTTGGGAATTGCCAACTTTTGCTTTTTTGAATTTATATGTACGATTTATGAGAATGGTACCTGAGGCTTTTAGTCATAGAGGTATCAAACAGAAAAAAATTACAAAAATCAAATGAAAATGCTGATGAGGTCGCCGTGACCGTAAATCTTCTGCAAACCGCACATTCATACTCCACCCGAAACTAAAATATTTGTATGCTGGTGATATAGGGCGAGAGTGGCCCTGCTATAGATCAAGCCACATAAGCAAGCCTCCTTGCGGCGACCTATTATTTGTACGCCACTTTATACTCTGTCTACGTTTCGTACCACGCTTGCAATACGGCCCAAATAACAAGCAGCAATTGCCCCGTCGATGCTATCATTTTCTTCCAAAGCAGCCATATCTAAATAATATTTATTTAATAAAGGAAACTGTTTACACTATCTCGAAAACTTATCATCACTGGAAACCAATTCTGTACTGTCCCAGCAGTATAATAGTAAATAAAATATGAACGACGCCCATCCTCCTATTGGGCGTTATAGCGCCCATGATATATGTAGCAAAATGTAAGCAATCATTCAGTATTATAAAATAATGATGTGTTTTCTTGATAACACTTCCAACTTTCCAGATTTATGTCAAGTAAATAATTTTATACGTGAAATACTTATAATCCTCCCCCCGGCTAACCCTCACATACCTTTTGACTATATTATCGAAAAAAAAGGTTGTAACTTAAATACAAAAAAAAATCTAATATTCAAACATTGCTCAATGAGCAATCAGTCAAACGAGATATAAAATAGCAGACATCGATCACATTTGTTAGGACTTATCTGAGGGTACTTGTAATTTGTGTTACGTGACATTATAATGCCCAGTAGGAGTTACCAGCCGTTCAGAGTGGAAGTACCGCCGCAATTTTGAGATGGTTCCCAATTGTTTTCAAAAAGTTAGAAACAAGGATACGTTCTGCTGACCAAAGTTGATCTTGCACAGACGCCCTAAATGATCAAAAATCGGTAAAGTTACATTTTGAAATGTAGGCGTTGTGTCTGTAAATGTTTTGCGGAAAATTCTCTCACGTGGTGTTTTTAACGGACGGGTTGAATTTGGCAAGATTGTCATCGCCACTCTACACATATTCAAATTAATTCGTTCAATCACTGACTCTCTCTCACACTGGATCTGGTACGAACTCACTCGCGTATTGGATATGTGAATCTTCATAACTGTTCTGTTAGCAGCATAGTATTGATGTGCAGTAATAATAGTGTTGCAACGAAAACAGATTCTCAGGTACTTCAGCATTAATCACCATTAGTAGCTAGGATCAACTACAACCGGAACTCACAATTTCCTCAGAAAATCCAATATCCAGTTTCAGAACCCAGTCGGTATGCAATTCGCTAGAAGCTTGCTTAACAGGGCTTCCCTTCAAGGGCTTACTCTAAAGGTGTGAGACATATGCTAGAAGGTCACCAGTTGAGTGTCTACCGCAAAAAATATACTAGTTCTCGCTAAAAATGCTCATTGTTCTCTAAGTACATCGTGAGGCGATTGTTTAACATTGATTTGGTTGTACAAAATTTCACAAATTGTGGTTGCAATGGATCTTTAATTGGCCTGGTCTAAATGGCGCACTTTAAGGTACGAGTTGTATATAAGCTAGCTTCCAGGATTTTGTTGTCTTTGTAATTTCTAGGAGAAGTGAAGAAAGGTGTCAAAACAGGAGACAATTCGGCTGCAGAGTGCTTTAAAATCACCGCAAGAATGTCGCTTGGATCACTGGCCTTATTAACTTCTAGTTTGTTCGAGCATTTGAATACCTCTTTTTCTTAAATTTTTACGGCTTCGATTTTGGAGCTGTGTAGGTTCTGTGTATATGAAGAGAGTTTTCTCTTGCAGTCTTGACGCTAATATTCTGGAAAAGGATTGGTAAGCAATTCTGTTTTCTTTTTTGCACTCTAAGGCACAGAATCATCAGGCTTCTACAGTGGTGGCAGTGATGTGCAACAGAAGTTCGTCTCAGCCGATTTGGCAAGAGACCAGAGAGCTATACTCCATGCAGGGTATGAAGGTAACTGGACTTTAGTACGGATATTTAGGACAGAATATGGATTTTTTTAGCTACTAGAATATCATAGAACGTTTCACAGTATGTCATAGGTAATTAATGTTGTAAGCATCAAAATCCATGATTGATTCATAAAAACGCGTAAAAATCCTTAAAATATAATGATACCATAGGTTTTCTTACACTTTTCTTAAACCTGGACTGTAACTTTAATATTAGTTCGCCCAAAAGTTCTTGCACCAGCAACAGCACTCGCTTTACTAGAGCTCATGGAGTAATTCAGGTAAAGTTGAGCGCTTTTTGAGGTGATTTTTTTAAATGAGTTACTTGATAAGCACATCATGTTAGTCGGTGGTCAGGTATGGACAGTATGGAGCTAGAAAAAGGTTTGATATAAGTGATATCGTCAAAGGCTTGAATTGTAAACTCTATGAAGCCGGCATTTTTTAAGCCCACCAACAACGAATCGGAAGTAACATTAGAATTAACTAGAATTAACATACATATAAAAAATTAAACAAAAATGACCCGAGAATCCGACCAAGACTTGAACCTGGGACCTCCAGCGTACGAGGCAGGGCTACAAACACATACGCCACTAAGACAACATTTCGTATGTTTCAGCATGAAATTGCAATTCTAAATTATTATACCAGTATAATACCTAGTATAATAAACTTTTGTGTGTGATAAAAAAATGGATCTGCGTCGGGAACATTTTCAATTACTTTCAATGAATTAGTGCAATTACTTTTTACAACTTCAAGTCCAATTGAAGGTCATTTAAGGGAAAAATTGGATTCAACAAAACCGGCGAATTTCTTCGTATATTAGGAGGTTCAGCACAATCAGCAGATTGGATCGGGAGGTGTTCATGATATTCTAAACAACAGTGTAAGGAGGATTGTTGCTAGCCGGGTGCCCCACAATCTCACCGATGCTCAGAAGTAGGTGCGCTTGGAATGATGCCATGATATGATTGATAAATTCAAAGCAGGATCTAGAAACAAAGGGCCAGTCAACAGTTTAGCTGTTTCAAAACGAACCAATGCCTAAAACAGTGAAACGATCGAGAACAACTGGAAAAAATTTGATGACCAGTTTTACCTCCTTGACGAAGTATTAAGTATCAACTCCCTTAAGAGACCAAAGTAGGATTTAATGTTGAGTGGTATACTTCCAAACGCTTGCCGTAAGTTTTTGCTGCTGCAAGCAACAAGCGACCGAACACGGGACTCCAAGGCCTTTTGCTCCACTACGACAACACGCCCGCGCACTTCGTGATCAAGACGAGGGACATCTTAAACACTACTGTGGTAAAACTTTTAGGTTTATCCGCCTTACGGCCCTGATTTGGCACCGTATAATTTCTTCTCTTCCCTAAAATTAAAAACCTTCTTGAAGGGATACAGTATTTGTCGCCAGAAGATGCGCTCACTGCTTTCGAGAAGGCCGTTGGGGATGTACCTGGAAAATGTGCTTTGAAAAGTGGTTCCGAAGCATGAAATTTTGTATAGGCGCTAATAGAAAGTTATATAAAAAGATGTAAGAAAAACAATAAAACTTTATTCTTTTCCTTAAAAGTTTCTGAGTGTCCCGCTTACATCGAGGTTTCAGTAAAATTATATTTCAGGATAATAAATATGTCAATTATTTTCGTAGTGAACTAGTAAGTTCTGAAAAAATAAGTGTGATTGTTGATTTTATGATACATTCGCTTGAATAACATATTTCCTAGATGCAAATCTTTTATTTTATTAATAAAACAGTAAGGCATATTTTGAAGATTTGGAGTGAATTTTTTGGTTTAAAAGTTAATCAAGCCTCCAAAATGCTAAGCTTCTGAAAATTTTATGAAAATGAAGGAAAAAAGAAAAAAGTTAGCTCAAAATATTTACAAATAAGTATGTTCATTATCGACACGGCTTTTAAACAGCCTTTGCTTTCTAGGTTCTTATCTCTAGAGTTTTGATATCAACAGTCAATTTGCCATAAGGGTATGTTACCATCCATGCGACGTATTTGGATTAACTTTGAAAAAAAAAATAAGGAAAACTGCTAGCTATTTATAAAATATTTTATTTTAGGATGCCAAACATATTAAAATTATTATATTATGGTAAGTACGTAATTTATTTCAAAACTTTTTCATTTTACATTCTAATCGATAGAATTTGATTGAAATGCGTTTATATTTAGTTTGTATGAAAAGTAAAAATAATATTAGGTCTTTACCTTTGAAATTGCCGTTTTTCACGAAATAAATGAAGCGTAATTTTTTTGTATATTTTTTATTTCTATTAATCAAAATAATCACCCATGCAATCAATGCATCTTTGCCAACGCATTGGTAGCTTATTGATGCCTTTCTTGAAGAAATCAGCTGGACGGGAGGCAACAAATTCTTCAAAGGCATTTTGTACTGCCTCTCGGGTATTGAATTTTTTTCCCGCCAAGAAGTTATCCAAATTCTGGAAAAAGTAGAAGTCTGTAGGCGCAAGGTCTGGTGAGTACGGCGGATGACGGAGAACTTCCAACCCCAACTCTTGTAGCTTGGAGACCGTCTGCTGTGCAGTATGAGGTCGCGCGTTGTCGTGCAGGAGCAGTGAAGCCGAACGATTGACCAAAGCTGGTTGGAGACGTGCGAGCTTCTCCATCATTGTGTTCAGTTCTTCACAGTATACATCTGCAGTAATGCTTGTCCCGTTTGGCAAGAAGCTGTGATGAATTACACCCGCGTTAGACCACCAAACAGTGAACATCACTTTTCAAGGGGTAAGTTTTCGTTTAGGGCATTGTATGGGTGCTGAACCAGGGTCCAACCAACTTGCTGAGCGCTTACGATTGTCAAACAGGATCCATTTCTCGTCACAAGTAACAATGCGGTTCAGAATTCCTTCATTTGTACGACTGCTGAGCAGTGCAAGGCACGTCTCCACGCATACTTCGCGCTGGCGGTCATTGAGTTCGTGGGGTACTCATTTGTCAAGCTTTTTTACCTTGCCAATTTGACGCAAATGGACCAATATTGTTTTGATGCTAACATCGTAGCCATGGATTGAGTTTCATCAGCTTCTACAATTGCCTTTATTTCATCATTGTCGACCAAAGTTTTCGGACGACCACGGGGTTCATTTTTCAGGTCAAAATTTCCAGAACGGAAGCGGGTAAACCAATAACGGGTGGTGCGTTCGTTTGTAGTGTTCGCTCCGTAAACGTCGTTGATGTTGCGTGCCGCTTGTGCCGCTTTGCTGCCACGACGGTACTCATACTCCATAATTACTCGAATTTTTAACTTATCCATGATGACGAAAAATGTTCGAATGCGTTGAAAACAAAACACAAACTATTAAACAAATGACGATTTTAGAAAAAGAATTCCATGTTTGTCAAATAAAATTAATTTGAAATTAGAATTATCAGTCAAAAAAAAAATATTTTCATTTGAAATGGCCAGTACGGCAAAACGGCAGTTTCATAGGTAAAGACCTATTATAACACGTGGAACAAGAAGTTAAATCTTCTATTTCATCCGTGAAGGATTTACAAAATATCGAAGTTTACTAATTTTATTCAAGTGCCTGACATAAAAGGTTTATGGCTCTGGCTTTAAAAGTAAAAAAAATCACATCACTATTTTTCACCTATTAAAGAGGCTTTAATTTTATTTTTATTTTGCTTATATGTTTTTTACATAAATAACAAAACTCTCATACACACAATCAACCTCCATTTCACCCTCCCAGGCTATAATTTCCGCGACAAGAACTATCCTATGTCCTTTACGAGGACTAATAATAAAGTGAGGTTCCGCCGCGTTTCCAGCCATAGAACTACTAATCCTGTAGGATTTATGAGATAAACATAGCTTACGTAACTTCAAGATATCAAGGTTCAAGACATTTCTGATGAACGAGAAATTTTAAAAATGGTTTAGGAGTTTTAGAGTTTGTATGTAAACAAAAAAACAAATGAATCTTTTTTTCATAACAACAGCATAATACTACAAATTATTATATTTCTGGCAATTATTATATTTCCAATAGCCTTTTCACGATGTGGGAAATAAAAAAACCTGAGCTAGGACTATCTGAAGCTATGTTAAAACCTATTAAATCTTAACGCTTACAAAACCAACTATTTGTGATTTGCAGTACCCAGACGCAGCCCATTAATGAAATTAAAAATTATAATATGTATTATGAAAAAATGCTTAGATGTAAAAAAATAAACAGTTGAACTGAAAATAGTTTAAATAAAAACAAAATTTTGACATTCAAGTTCAAATAAAAATTCAAATATTTATTTCTCAACATCTACCACCAGTTCGGAAAAACCTTCGTGAAGAAAAACTGGCAAGAAACTTGAAATGACATGAAATTAAATGAAATTAAATGAAATGAAAATCTCTTATAAAAACTGTTTTAAACTATCGCGGTTATTTTCACTATAATTTAATGAATAGTGCTTGCAACGGAATCGAAATATCGGACGCGCGAAATAAAAATCGGAGATCGTGGTAAGAATCCCGTAAATTCATTAAATTATAGTATCTCTTATGTCCATACAAAATTATTCTTATCTGCATCTGTTAGCTCGGCAAGTCTCCCTCTCCCAAGTATCCAAACGACGAACACCCTAAAACGGCACCTGTTCACGAGTTAACGCGAGATCCATACATGTCATTTAAAATACAAGTTTTTCCTTTATATTTCTTTTCCAAAGCATATCAACATAAAACGGCTCACCCTCGAACACGTCTCGTCCCACAAAGACAATTAAAAAAATCGGATAAGCTTGTATCTTATTATGGATTTATAATAAACCAAAAATGTCTATGGATAGGTACTTCAATATGTAAGTATTTGTGATAGCAATTGTTGTTTGTTCAAATACTCCATTATCAGCCTAACCTCATAATTGTTACAAATCAGAGAATATAATATTCAAAAACAGATATTTACAAAGTCTTCACCTCCAAATTCTGAGTAAAGCTTTGTTCAATGCCACGATGTTCCCGCGTCGGCGTCAGGTACAACGTTCCCTCACAAACGTTTCAATGTAATTCGATTACCTGTTTACTGTTCGGAACAAACGTTGCTTGTTTTTCAGCTTAAATTTGTAATTTTGCTAAGCTTTGATCATGCGTTATTGAATTTGAGCATCAAGACAGAGTATTTGCTAAGTGAATGTCTGCTGTAGACTGTAATTATTCATCTGTCAATTAAACTATGTTAAATTGTGGACGATCATGTATTTAGATCTAATAAAAAAAGGGATGAAGTTTGTGACTGTTTGAGTATTTTAATAAACGTCGGTTAAGAGTATATGTGCGGTATTTTATTTAGCTTTTTACTAAATAACGAACGATTTTGCATTCTCACTACGTCTAAAATGAGAGTTAAGACATTTTTAATATAATATTCAAGTGCTTTTACAAAATGTATTGTTACTTCAAAGCCTATATACATTATAAAACTGTACATATTTTAATACCAACAATGTTGGCATTGCGTACAACAATAATTAATTATAGAAATGAAATATAGAAATTGCCGTAACGTTTTGTATGTATATACAATTTTTTCAAATATGATGAAATAAAATATTTTATGTATGAACTTTTTTTGTACCAGCCGCAATAGCAGAATATCGCTTAAGTTCTAATTATATTTTGTTAGACCTATATTCGTGCAAATAAAAATATTTGGTTCGATTTGATTTGTAAAACAACCTTAAATTGGACTTCATTTTAGAAATATACTATATCTTGCTCTGATTCTAAATATACTTACCTTTTATATCACTTTTGTGACACTTGATGTCTCACTTCTTGAGTTCACAATGAAGGATATGACTGTCACTTCTAAAACCTCCCTCACACATTTCCCTGTAACTCAGTGAGTTCATACAGCGCAGGCCGTTGAAGACCTCATTACCGCAAAATCCTGTGAAAGTAATTTATGTTGTTTGTTGTAGTTGAAGATGTTCATAAATCACGAGTTACAAGGGTTGGAGCCTGCTTGGAGCAGGCCTTGGGCGTTAAAAGGCACTTTTAGCTATGAAAACAAATTTAAAAAAATCATTGTGATTTTGACTTTTTATAAATGTCTGAACTTGTTGGACACATTTTGTAGTAATAAGGGAATGTCGCAATAAATTAATTAATACAACGGCAAAATGTAATAAATGTGAGTCACCATTAAGAATCTAGACGGCAGATTTGATGCTCAGCGCAGACCTCACCAGCACAGACCTCACCAGCACAGACCTCACCAGCACAGACCTCACCAGCGCAGGCCTCACCAGCACAGACCTCACCAGCGCAGGCCTCACCAGCGCAGGCCTCACCAGCGCAGGCCTCACCAGCGCAGACCTCACCAGCGCAGGCCTCACCAGCACAGACCTCACCAGCACAGACCTCACCAGCACAGACCTCACCAGCGCAGGCCTCACCAGCGCAGGCCTCACCAGCGCAGACCTCACCAGCGCAGGCCTCACCAGCACAGACCTCACCAGCGCAGGCCTCACCAGCGCAGGCCTCACCAGCGCAGGCCTCACCAGCGCAGGCCTCACCAGCGCAGGCCTCACCAGCGCAGGCCTCACCAGCACAGACCTCACCAGCGCAGGCCTCACCAGCACAGACCTCACCAGCGCAGACCTCACCAGCACAGACCTCACCAGCGCAGGCCTCACCAGCACAGACCTCACCAGCGCAGGCCTCACCAGCGCAGACCTCACCAGCGCAGGCCTCACCAGCACAGACCTCACCAGCGCAGGCCTCACCAGCACAGACCTCACCAGCACAGACCTCACCAGCGCAGGCCTCACCAGCGCAGACCTCACCAGCGCAGGCCTCACCAGCACAGACCTCACCAGCGCAGGCCTCACCAGCGCAGGCCTCACCAGCACAGACCTCACCAGCGCAGGCCTCACCAGCGCAGGCCTCACCAGCACAGACCTCACCAGCGCAGGCCTCACCAGCACAGACCTCACCAGCGCAGGCCTCACCAGCACAGACCTCACCAGCACAGACCTCACCAGCGCAGGCCTCACCAGCGCAGACCTCACCAGCGCAGGCCTCACCAGCACAGACCTCACCAGCGCAGGCCTCACCAGCGCAGGCCTCACCAGCACAGACCTCACCAGCGCAGGCCTCACCAGCACAGACCTCACCAGCACAGACCTCACCAGCGCAGACCTCACCAGCGCAGGCCTCACCAGCACAGGCCTCACCAGCAGTCTCCGCTCTTGTAAAGCGACGGACAGCGTAAACCGATTTATCAGTGTTTGCTTTGAGATTTTATTGTATGGTTGTTATAAAACCTATCCAGGATATTTATATTCATCACGACTGTAGGTTTACTTATTACTTCTATCTGCGGCTTCACTTGCATTTTCAAAGGGAATGAGATAATAATTCGCCGGGTCAATGGGCCAATTAAATAATAAAATTCGAATAAAAATAATTTCTCAAACTGATCCAGAAGTTGATAGAAAATTTTATTGCACAATAATTTAATTGATATAAAATAATGTAATTAACTCTCATTACATAATAAAATTAATTTTCTGATATAATGTCATTCTAAATTGTTCTTCATTTCACAAATACAACGTGAATACTTATTTTTGATTATCATGTTTTTCGTCCTTCAAAGTTCACGAGACACCAGCAAATCCCTCTAGAGACGAACCATTGGTATGATGACAGAGTCACAACAACGAGCATTCGTTCTTATAAAAACTGTCTCGGGACACTTTTGAATATTTTGTGAAGATTGTTTTTCTAAGAAGTGTGGCTGCATATAAAATTCTAGTTATATTCATTTAAAGTTCCGCGTGGGTTTATGCATTGTTGCCGTGCCGAGGCTATTTTTTTTTTGTTTCTTTTTTCATAGCCTAAAACGAGCATGTGACCTTGTGATAGTAAATGGCAGTCGTGTTTTATTTATCGATAATGGCGCGTTGCCGACCGCAAGCTTCAGTTAGAGTTGCCTTTGTCCCAATAATAGGCAATGTTCCTGTAGGCTTTTTAATTTTAGTTTTTTTATAATAAAGAGATAGCGCTCGCACATGACTTAGATTTTACCATAGATACCATATTTAACTTTATAATCTACGGGATCTGTGTATTTTACTTTTACATTTTTTGCAGTAATATTCACTTCAATTAATAAAAATTGTAAAAGAAATGAATTTAATTAATAAAACAACTGTCTGGCAAAAGTTTTATTTATCTAAAACAAAGGCAACCGCCCTCTATCAAGGTCATTGGAACTATAGGTATGTTTTTTCTGAATTTGATTGAGGAAGCCTCCTCATTGCACTAGCTATTCCTCAACCTAAACACAGCCACGTAACGTGACTATTACGGCAGTCAAAATAAGAAGGGCTGTACTACCGGCCCAGGCGACATCTTGACATTACTACTGCTAACACAAAACTTCCTTGTTTCTACTGGTAAATTTGTGAATTACGTCGCTTCGTTTTACATTATACCGATTTCATAGTAAAAACAAGAAAATGTTTGATTTAAGTAGGTATGAAAATTGTATAATTATGTTATATTACACAGAATAGACATTTTTATGTTTCCTCGTGTCATAATTCGGCAAATCAAATTTTTCTAGAGGGATATTTTCGAGTGTGGTGGGTACTGTAGCCAGTGTGAGTAGAATATCGTACCTAGAAGGTATGATAAATACAAAAATACGAAATGATAAATTCAAAGGTGTGATAAAGACATAATATTAACAACGTATTTTCCTTATTCAACTAGGGAACTTCGCGTGTTTATTTTTATTTTAAATAAATTCTTCATTTGACTAATTTCCGCTACGCGCCACACTAGCGCCCTCTTTAACCTACCACACTATGCCAGCCGGGTCCGCTGCGCTTTTAACTCATTATTTCGTGAAGCACGAGCACGCTGCAATCAACATGGGTTTCGTTTCTGTTGGACCAACGGCGGAAACATCTTTGTACGAAGAGCGGACAAACAGCCAGCTATACAAATCAAAACAGAAACAGACCTTAACGAAAAAGTGGGACCATCAACGACCCCTCCAGCAGACGCCTCAACCTAACTCCTTTTTACCTAGCAACACACTCAGCACTCTTATAGGTATTTATACTTCTATATTGTTTATATCTCTGTATTTATTTCTATATATATAAAAAAATTATTATAATTTATTTTAATAATTTATTTGTATTACTTACTTGTAAACTCTTGCACCTTAGATGTAAACTCAGTTCCTCAGACTCTAAAAATAAACGCTTTCACTATTCAGCTTCAAATAAAAATTATATAATAGCCAAGCTCTTTGATTATGGATAATTTTCAAATAACGCAAGATTTAGATAACACCTTTGCTATAAACTGCAAAATTCTTAACACAGTTGAGGAAAGTGAGAGCTTTCTTTCCAATAAGTATAAATTGAAAGTTATGACATTTAACATAAGGAGCATCGACTGCAACTTTGATCAATTCGTGGTCACTCTCAAGCGATTAAAAATAGAATTTGACGCCATAGTACTTACCGAGTGCTGGCTCAATGATGATACAGTTATCCCCGTACTCGATGGTTATACATCTTTTAGGTCAACAGATTATATTAACAGAGCAAGCGGCGTGGTCATTTATATCAATTCCTATTGGAGTGCGCAATCTAGGGAACCGTCTTTCCGGGAAGGTAACTGTCTCATTGTAGATATACCCGGCAAAATGACTATATTAGGTTTATACCGTTCACCCTCATTCAGAGACACTAGACCCTTCATAGAGGACCTCAACGCGGCACTAGAAGATTTAAAAACCAACAACCACATCATAATTGCTGGAGATTTAAAAATAAATATCCATGAAAGGTTGCGGCTGAATCTTCGGGAAAAGATCAATATCTTAGTTTATTGGCCATGCACGGTCTTTACCAAGTAGTCGACAAGCCAACTCGCAAAACTAGCTGCCTTGATCACATTTTTATAAGGCATTTCTGTAATCATATAGTTTTAGTCTGTAAACATTCTGTGATTGATCACGATGTTGCAATGGCGGGCTTCAGCAGCAAATCCTGTAAATCGCGAAACGTTTCAAGAATGGTAAAGAAAGTAAATCATTCCGGAGTTGAACAGGATCTAGCAAAAATAGACTGGACACCGGTTCCCCTAGCAGCTACCGCTTCAGAATCAGCTCGAATCTTTTCGAAAACTATCAACAAGATGTATGGGAAAAATACGAGAGAAATTAGAGTCAGTCGCTCCAAGTTTAATTTACAACCCTGGATAACTTCTGGACTCATAAAATGTATGAGGCATCGCGATGCCTTACACGCTAAAGCTCATAAAAATCCAAACGACTCAATCGCTCAAGTAATTTATAAACGTTACAGGAATTATCTTTCAATTTATTGCATAACCTGAAGAAAGATTACCAAAGATCTCAGATACACGACTCTAAAGACGACCCAAAGAAGATGTGGAGTACCATCAAAACCATCTGCTACACACAAAATACTAAAAGTGCTAACGCAATGTGTGTGTGCACAAAGTGCACTAAACTGTTGACTCATCGCCCATGTGCTCAGGAATCGATCAATGCTTGCAACAAATATTTTTCAACAGTAGGAAGTCTCTTGTCAGAAAAGATCTTGACGCAACTTCAAGAGACAGAGACATCTCTGGCCGCCAAAGTAAATATACGCGAAAGACCTCACAACAGCTTTTTCATGTCTCTTACTGATGAGAAAGAAATTGACGCAATCATTGCACAGCTTAACAGCAACAGTGCTCCTGGATTGGATGGAATAAATAATCGTTCATTAAAAATAATAAAACGTTTTATATTGTCTCCTCTAGTACACATTTTTAATCGAAGTTTTTCTTCTGGAAAATATTCGGATGTATGGAAAACCGCTGTCGTGACTCCCATTCATAAAAATGGCTCAAAGACGGACCCTGCTAACTACAGGCCTATCTCATTGCTACTCTCAGTCTCAAAAATCCTGGATAAGCTTGTACACTCTCGACTAACAAAGACGACTTGACGTTGAAACGAAGAAACTGCTTTACGAACGACAGTACGGATTCAGACCCAATAAGTCCAAGGAGGATGCAGTAGGAGCAATCACGCAGACAATCTTAAAAATCCTTGACTCTGGACAACACTGCATATGCGTCTTTCTGGATCTCGCCAAGGCGTTCGACACGGTTTCCATCAAAATATTATTACGTAAATTAGAACAAACTGGCATCCGGGGGATTGTACTTGAATGGTTCAAATCATACCTCACCAATCGTAGGCATTGTACCCAAATAAATGGAATGGTTAGCGTTGAGAACGGAGTTCACTTCAGCGTGCCACAGGGCAGTATTCTCGGCCCGACCTTATTTCTCATATATTTAAATGACATCCAAACACTAAACCTACAAAACGCTGAGGTTTACTGTTATGCTGACGACACCGCTGTCGTCTTCCATGGTCAATCTTGGGAAGAAGTCAAAGCTTATGCGGAGAGCGGCCTCGTCGGCATACACCACTGGCTAAATATTAATCTTTTAACTCTGAACACAGACAAAACCAAATACATCTCCTTTTTTAAAACTCTAGCCTCTGCTCCATTGAACTCACAACGCTTACGTATACACTCATCATATTCTTGCCTCAATCAAAATAATATTATATGTACATGTCCTACTATAAGCCGAACTGACAACATCAAATACCTAGTGTCTGTGTGGATGAAAGATTGTCCTTCAACGAGCACGCCGGTATCAAGGTATCAGGCCGAATACGCAAGATGTCGTACATTATGAAGCTGCTAAGACATTGCGTAGAGAGAAATCTGTTGATAAAAACCTACATCTCACTTTGTCAATCCATTTTAGTGTATTGTCTTACAATATGGGGTGGAGTTGCGAAAACCGCCATGATTAGAGATGAAAGAAGTCAACGAGCTGTACTAAAAACCATGTTTAGGAAAAAATACAGGTATCCAACCGACATGCTCTATATATATATATATATATATATATATATCGATGGCTCCTACGTAGAATATCGTAACATAAATAAGACAACTTTTCAGGAAGAGTGATTGAAGTTGCAAATTTGAACTAAAACTTCATTTTTTAACCAATCTTTTTGTAATTTGGTATGTACATAAACAATAATGTTGAGTATTAACCTGTGTAATGAAATACTCTTTCATATGTTTGGATTTACTAGAATTGTTCTTACGATATTATTCTTTGGAAAATCAATAACGATAATTATTGTAACTCACACTAACCACGGTTTGCGTTGGAATGATCTGTTGGTAAAATGTCGTATCTATTAATTGCCATACAATACGGGGGAATTCTCTTACGTTTTTTATGGCATGTAAGACATATCATAATTTACATAGGAAATTTGATTCCAAATATATTGTATGTTTGAGAAAAATCAATAAATTATGGTCTCTGAACAATAAAAGTCAATAATTATACAACAGTTGGCAAGTTGGTTTCAAAATTTACAAGTAGAACATTATCAACAGGATTTATACGTTTTATGGGCAAACGAAAATAAAAATTTGAATATAATCAACTTTATTTGTTTCAAAAACATCAATAACAAAAACAAAAAAAAGTCTCCTGTATGAACTAAAAGTATTTTTAACAATCTTCAAAAATCTAATGTGTAAGATAAATTCTATAACTTACAGTATGAGATCAGTTTCAATTACAATATAAATCAGTAAAGCGACCTGTAAACTAATGTTACAGGAATTTTATAAATCTCTGAATATAACAATCGTCTAAACATAAAAAGCTTCTCTGAAAAAAGAAAAATTCTTAAAAATTCAGTCATTATTAAGCTTAAAATAATCTCAGTAGTGCACAAATGTAATCACAATAGTAAACTTATTTGAGCTCATTTGTGAAATAAGAAACCTCTATTCCGAGTCATAATCCGATATTGGCTCGTCAATGTCAGTTGGTTTCAAACTTTTAAAAAATCCGCTATAAGACTTAGGAATGATTCCGCTGCTACATAAACTCATCAAGTCATCTATTTTAGGTTTCGAAATAGGAAGTGGATTTGGATAAAGTGCAGATAAGGAAAACGGGACACACTTATTTTTAGCTCTAGTGTTGCTAGTTATCGAGATAATTGAATATTCATCACCTAGATTGTACTTGTAATGCAGCTTAAATGGATCATCAGGGTTAATTCCAATTTGTTTTATTTTATTCCATTCTACTTTTTCTCCTTTCAAGTCTTTTGTCCAGTTTCTGCCTTGCAGTAACAGTTTGAAGTCATAAAAATCAGTGTGTTCCATTTCCCTGACTTCGTAAGGTTTTCCGTCTTTTTTTGACCATCTCACTAATGAGTACCACTCTGATGGCGTATATATAAGTTTGTTTTTAGCTGCCTTTTCGATAACAGCGTGTACACTGTCACTTTCAGCTTGAGTGTGACCCCTCTCTAAAAAAACTGTGCGTCACTTTTATTTTATAATTTATTACCGCATAGATATAAAATATATACACAATACGATTTCGATTTTGGCCCACACAGTTCAGACCAAAATCGGAACTCTGTACTTCCCTTTTCAGTCTTTTTATTAATAAAATCAAGTAAGCAACTGGCAACCTCATTGGCTTCACGTCTGCCTTGGCTTTCTTGCCACATGTAGCAAGTTCCCTCCCTTTGGCCCAGACTATATACTGTAAAATTAAAGACTGAAAGTTTTCTTTTATAATATAAAATCCCTATCTCTCCATGAGGTGCATTCAAAATCTTTTGGAAATCAAAAGAAGCAGCAACTATTTTGCCGTTAGATTCTTGAGCTTTCTGTTTGTCTTTGGATTTTAGCTGTCTTGCCTGTGTTTTATTTAGTGTATGTTGATTATATTTGCCTGATTCTTGAGGGGATGGATTCTCGAGATTTTTGTAAATGTGGCATTGATCGCATTGATCCTTTTTCGGTACATGAAAACATAATTTAAAATTATCGTTCACTATATCGTGATATTGTCTCTCAGTCTGAGCTGTGCAAGTGTATAAATTCAGCCCGTCCCACTCTTTATACAATTCAAATAACCGCTGATAATTTAAATTGCCATCTAAGTATAGTTTATCTGAATCTTTTCTTGTATAATGTGATTCAATTGGCTTCAAAGATCTAATATGATTACAAACTGATTCTTTGACTTCATCAGTTATTATTCTGCGCTGATTCCCATGCTTACCACGGCGATCAGCTACTATTATTCCTGTCGTTTTATTTTTTTTATCTATTGATGTATAAACTAACTGCTCGCTCACAGCATAAGTGCTAAGGAACATTTTTTTACAAACTTCAATTGGCTGTAAAATGTCAAGCTTTTCTGTGTTTGATGGTAAATAATATTTAATAGTATATTTTCGTTTCGATTCTGTGTCAGTATAAACCCTTCGCTTACTCTGCCTTAAAGCGAATTGAGCTAAATGTTCCCACTGCTTTGTTCTGTCACCTAGTGACCAAAAACTGTCGAAGATATGCTTTCTTTGTTCTTCAGATATTTTTGTGTAACATTTCATTCGACAAGTTAATGGGCACCTAGTACCCATTTTTTTAGCAGCTCTTTTTGTACCGTTTCGACTTACATAATCTTTTCCCAAATTTTTATTTATTTTTCTCTTTCTGTCAATCCACTCACTTTCATGCCGTCTCCTTACATTACCTTTATCTTTTCTTTCTTTACAATTTCTACATTTTTTAGAAGCTGGTGTTGGTGGATTTGTTGAAACAGAGAATGGGCTATTTGCTTGAGGTGTTGACATAACACTATTGGAGTGTAAATATGGTGACGCAACTGGTTCTTCATTCTCTTGTGAAGCAGAGCTACGATCAAAATCTAACCATTCATTAACAGGGCCTGAAATTATACAAATAGATTAGTGTTAGTTCTAGTAATAATAAATAAATAATAAAAACTCTTTATTGCCATCACAATCAAAGTACACAAATTAGCATAATAATAATTTAATATGAACAATTTGGGCGGCCTTATCACTACTTTAGACTTAGAAATAAAATAAAATAAAGCTTACTCGGTACCGGAGTATTGACACCATCCATACTAAAATCATATAAATCAGGCATAATATTTTTAACCCCGTCACCACAGTCTAATAATAAATACTTTTCGTTAGAAATAATACTTGAAATCGGAGACTCATTTTTGTTATTATCATCACAGAGGTCTATTACGTTTGGTGCATTGCGAGGTATATTATTGCCTGATGATTGTGGATTCTGGAGTCTGGATGATTTTTCTTGAGTTTTGTAATCAAATATTTCCTCATCGCTTTCGCTTAAGATACCGGTTTGTAACAGTTCCTGAATGAAATGGCTGTCTGCACCAAATGGAAGGGGAGATTCTGAAAAAAAGAACATAACTAGGCGTAAATCTATAAATTTAGGTCGGTAAAATATCGTATGTTCATGACTGATGCGACGTAGAATATAGCAAGTTACAGATACAATAAATAAAAATAAATAGTTTCCGAAGTAAAGAGTTGTATATTTATTTTACCATACTTTTCTTTACGTAAATTCCAACGTAAATAGTCGTAAGTACACATACAATATATTTTTCGAGTGATGTTCCTATGTAAACTATTGTAAGTGATACAAATCATAATTTACGTTGGTACCTACCGTCATCATAATAGGAAGTTCTAAAAATTTAAATTATGTTTTGCTTACCTGACTTTGTAGAGAAATCCAATGGCGTTTTATTCATACAACTTCGTTTTATAGATTTCTCGTTCGGATCAGCATCATCGTTCGAATTACACTCATTTTTACGTTTTTGCATAACGGCCTTGTCGATGAGCATTTGTGTTCTAGACGAAACTTTCGGCATTGTATTGATACGACTAGATTCTATACTTCTAAACTTATCCATACTAGATCATTTAATATTTAATTCTGTTAAAAACCAGCTTTAAAGTGAAAATGATAGTCCATGCGGCGTAGTCTATCGCAA
Organism: Marasmarcha lunaedactyla; assembly: GCA_923062675.1. Taxonomy (NCBI): domain Eukaryota; kingdom Metazoa; phylum Arthropoda; class Insecta; order Lepidoptera; family Pterophoridae; genus Marasmarcha; species Marasmarcha lunaedactyla. The sequence continues at coordinate 23,827,406 of OV281353.1, forward strand.
CTGATACTTACGATGCGTAAGCGCGGGTGGCTGCCCCCGCCTCACCCCGCGTACACCATCGCCTAGGTACAAACGATAAAATGCGTCGGAGCAGTTTGAAACATACTATAATTTACGTTTAGAAAAAGGTAGTTAAAGTTCGAATTTGGTATTTTTTCTTTTAGATCCTAAAAGATCTAACATTAATCTATGCATTTTGGCAATAATCCAAAATTTGTCATTTTGTGGCTTACGATAACTTACGTAGGAGCCATCGATATATATTAAATATATATATTTATATATATATATACCAGTATATATTTTTATGTAGGTATATGTATTTTATATGGCCATATGATACATAATAATAATAGATTTATAGAATTCGCTGTTTAAAGGTACATCCTTTCCAATCACTACACCTTTCTAATCAGATTACGTTCTAAACATTACATTACACACTTATAATTCAAAATATTTTATGTATTTATATAATTATATTTACAATTATAATATTATAAAAAACACCTAAACCTATGAGATTCTTAAATCATCGCTACTTTACCGCGATAGTATAGCTTTGAATGGTAACCGACCCTGGGAACCCGCGATACAGGTTTGCCTAGTGCGGGGACCGCTAGTCAATATTGAAATAGCTAACTACCCACATATTATCAATGTTTCTCTTTACCTTAAGTTATGTCACGTTTTTAATAATTTTATTTTACTCTAATTTTAATTTGCATTGTGGTTTGTATTAAACTGATTTCTCTTATAAGCATTTTGTATTAAGCTGTAAATTTGTTGGCAAATAAATAAATTTTGAAATTTGAATTTTGAATTTGAATAAAACCTGCTTTACTCAGGGTAAGGGTGAGGAGGGATCCTATATCTTCAAATGAAGCGACTCATCGAACTTCACTTTATGAAAGTTCGTTTGATCTTATATTATATTTCTTCGCTTCATTTTTCAGATATAATATTAACAACGTAGATGTTTAGAGATTATACAGCAGGTTTTGCTTTCTGAAACTGATGTTATGAAGGTTAAATAAAAACAACTTCATTAGACAATCAACGTGTGTTTTAATTATATGATAAATCAGATATAAGTATATTACATACATTTTATTTCGTTACAAAATTGTTGCAATGATTATGTACTAACAATAAATATTGGTAACTAAATAAATAAATCTTATTGTCTACAAAGAACACTTCTTGCAAAAGTATGGGCGATTATAGAATTTTGCGAAACATTGGGATGATGACGTCCAACCGGCCGCTTTTCTGATGGTGTCTATGGATACCCATCGAGCGTGTGCCGCTGACGTTGAGGCATGGCGCGTGCTATGCGCGCCAAACACTGCAACATCATCGCCGCTCGCCGCCAGCGTCGCCTTAATCCAGTGGCTGATCGACTGTACGGTAGCCGCGTGGTATGGCCGTTTGTTCGTCACAAACAATGTATCACAAGAAACGTCTTTTCTAATTGTATTTGTTATTGAAAGGTAATCTTGAAGTTATCTTGAAATCATTGAAGTGGAAAGTATTATAACTAATCTTAAATTAAAATCAGCCCCTGGTTATGATAATATACCAACAAAATTTATTAAAATGGGTAAAAAATGTCTTGTATCTATAATCACAAGAATATGTGCTTTATGTTTTAGAAAGGGTATTTTTCCTCAAGCCTTGAAACGTTCTATTATTCCTCCGGTACATAAGGGTGGGGATAGAGAGGATATCAACAATTACAGACCCATCTTAGTTTTAACAGTATTGTCAAAAATAATTGAAAAAGCTATAAACTCTCGGCTCTTACAATATCTAAAAAAATATGACCTTATATCGAAATCTCAATATGGTTTTCGCGAAGGAGTAAGCACAGAAGATGCAATTCATGATTTAACTTGTAATATTACACAACTCATTGATACCACGAAGAAACCTCTGTGTATTTTTTTAGATCTAAAAAAGGCGTTTGACACCGTCTCTGTTCCCATCCTTCTGTGTAAGCTGGAAAAGTTGGGTATCAGAAATAAATTCCTAGAATTAATAAAAAACTATTTGCAAAACCGCACCCAACGCGTCAAAATCGGTGATTATTACAGTTCTGATGCATTAACCACAAACTATGGAATACCACAAGGCAGTGTACTCGGCCCAACGCTTTTCTTGATTTATATCAATGATCTGACGAATCTTAAGTTACTTCAAGGCCAAGTGTTCTCCTACGCTGATGACACGGCATTACTTTTCCACGGCACCAACTGGAAATAGTATTCCAAGATGCCGAAGCTGGTTTGCAGTCGGTAATGAAGTGGCTCAAACTAAATTCCTTGACGCTAAACCTATAAAAAACTAGTTTTATAACTTTTTCGATTCGCATTTCATCTCAACCTCTTGCAAACCTCATACTAAAAGCTCACATCTGTGATAATAACATTCTGTCAGTCTGCGACTGTCCAGAAATTGAAAAAGTTAAGACATCAAGATACCTGGGCGTCGTTATCGACAATCAGCTATCATGGTATGCACAATTAGAATCAGTCTCTAACAGAGCTAGGAAAATGGTTTGGATCTTTAAACGTTTACGCCATATTTGTGACAAAACTCTCTTATGGTTTATTTATGTAGCTTTAGTTCAGTTCTTTCAGTTCATCTGTATTATATAACTGTCTGGGCAGGGACATTTAAAACTAAATTTATTAGCATTGAACGGGCATAGCGTAAAATATTGAAAATTATACTTTTTAGGAATATGTTATACAGCACTGAACTAACCTATCTTGATACTGATCTTTTAACCGTTAGAAAACTATACATACTGCACTGTATCTTAAAAGTACACAAACAAAATATAATATACAATAAAATAAAAAAAAAAAGGAACCATAATACTCTAATTAAAATAAACAAAGTGAATACAGAATTTGCTGCGAAGCAATTTAAAATACAATCCATTAAACTATATAACAAAATAAATAAATGTCTTAAAATCTACGATATGACTGCACATAAGTGTAAAATAACGGTCACAAATTGGCTGGAAACCTTAGATTATAATAAAACGGAAGACTTACTAAAAACAATTTCATAGCAAAGCAAGAAAATAATCATAATATACATCGTCATACATATGTGTGTGTGTGTATAGAACATGTTTTTCACTGCATAATAATATATTATAACGTCTAAACCTATCTTATAACATTAAATGTATTATTAGAATTCATTTATTATAAATTTAAAAATACTAATATTTATTCTATTTTAAATCGCTATACGCTCGTGACTTAAAATAAGCATTACGTCTAAGCAACACCAACAGAAGAATGTCCGTGCGATCCTGCATGACGCCAATCTAATCCGAATTATAACGTTATAAGGAGCACATTTACTTGAATATGTTGTAAAAAATTTTTGTGTACCGTCATTATATTTTATATATGAAAAAACGACAACTTATGCATAGAAATAATAAACTTTTAAAATTACCCTGCAAACGTAGAATTTGAATAGGAAATTATTTGTTTTTGTGAGATTTTTCTGTTTATATACTTTATTTCATTGGATCTGTGTTTGTGACACTTATGAAATTATAAAAAAGTACCATTATTTTATTTTATGTAAGTATTACGTTTGTAAAATGAAAAAAAAAAACTATTGTCATCATTTCAAAAATTGTTTATTTTTAAGTATAAATGTAAAACTAACGAGTGGAAGAGTGTTCACCCCTAACTCAGGAATGTTTATCCTAAAAGGGGTGTTCCGCATCAAATTGTAAAAACCTTAGAAATAAAGAAAATTTTCAATTTGAATTTTGAATCTTTCAGCGTTGTAGCTGGACAGATATCTTTATTTTCAATAAAGTAAGGGATACCCATAACAAGCGCTTCGCGGCCAAAAGCAGATGTTTTGATAATATATGAGACTTTAATTGTGGTACCGTTAGAAACAAATCGAATATTTTCAATCTTAATTAAAGCTAACGTTTCAGCGTGGTGTCCTGAACAAAGAGCTAATAATATGACAAGTTTCTTTGTCAACAGTTCTAATGACAATTTGCTATGGGAAACCACTCTGATATATGATTTAAATCGATTTGTGGGTCCCAGGTCCCTATATATTTAGTAACACATGGTTTTAATCTATAGACACCCTTAAAAAATCTCTTTATTTTTTCATTTGATCCAATGAAATCACCAATTAGTTAAGACAGGGCTGACCTATGAGAATTAAGTGTTCCATAGGCGGCACATTTATTGAATTGGTCGTTCAAAAATAATAAAGCAGCTGATAATGAGCAATCGTAAGGATTGATGTTATTATTTTGTAAGTATGTCCACCAGAGCTTATATGAGCTGTTATACTGCAATTTTGTGTTTGGGGAAAGGGATGGTAACATTACTTCTAGCGAAGGTTCTGGCAAGCCGCCAGTAAACGCGATCCGGAGAGCCTCGCTGCAGCCAGGGTAAGGCGATGGTGAAGGTGATGTGGCACTCGTGAAGGTAGTTAATTTACATCAAGCTTGAAATATATGATATCAGAGGTAATCATACTTGTAAAAAGGGGGGACCAAGGCTGTGATGTCCAGTATGGATATACGAGAATGCCTTCTGCTTGGTCATTTAATATTTTTTGAAGGCATTTGAGGATTAGTGCCAACGGTTCGAAAGCGTACAAGAACAATGGATGCCAACTAAATGTAAAGGCATCTACTTTCCAAGCACTTGGGTCTGGCGTCCAAGAGACAAATTTTTCACATTTAGCATTGGTGCGAGATGTGAAGAGGTCTAAGTCTGGAATACCAATTTTTCTTTTGATAACATCGAAAGCGTTGCAATTCAGAGCCCATTCAGTGTCTAGATTTAGCTTTCTCGCTTCCTCATCGGCCTCTTTATTGTCTTTGGTATTTATGTTTGATGCTACAAGCCAAATCCCTCGCACCTCACGCTATTGCCATAAAGACCTACACAGTTCGCTTAGATGGGGGAATCGAATCCCTCCCATTTTATTTATGTAACTGACAGCGGTTGTGTTATCAACGCGTAATAAAATGTTGCTTATCCCACGCAAAGCACTGAATTCCGAAAAATGCTGCTAAAAGCTCTAAATAATTTATATGAAATGCACATTCACACTATTCCATTCACCACCGGTGCGGTATTCACCACAAACTGCGCCCCAGCCTCTTCTAGATGCGTCAGTATCAATATTACGTAACCACCAATTAAAGTCGTCTAGTATTAATTCAGACGGTTGAAATTCGGCTTCGTAATTGTAATATTTTTGCAATGCTTAAAATTTTTCCCGCTCTAAACGTTTTGTATACAGCCATCCATACCTCGCGGCAGGACAAGCAAAAAACACGTATCTAACATTGTCTAACTAAGTGATAAATGTTTATTAATTAATTTTGAAATGTTTTGTCTTTTTTCGGCGGGTAAATGCAATGTCAGCTATTTAGAATTAAAAACAAAACCTAAAAATGCACACTCGGTTTTTTGTACAAGCTGGCTTTTTTCATAATTGATTACAAATCCGAGACATTTTAACAATCGCAATGTTCTCGAACGTTAGCTATTTTGTAATCGTTACCTATACATTGAACTTCGTCGAGATAAGCAACAGACTTGAAACCGCGGCGCCTCAGACTCGTTATAACTACCTTCATTAATTTACTAAAAGTCCTAGGCATTAAATTCTTAAGTTATTGGACATGAATTATTGTTGTTAACAAATTGAAATCTAAGACATTTTTTACAACTATTGTGTATAAGGACTAATAAATATGATTCTTTTAAGTCGATGGTGGCAATGAAACCGTTTTTTGGAATTAGTTTGGAAGATGTTCGATAGTCTTCCATTTTAAAATGTGTGTTTTTGACAAATTTGTTTAAACATTTTAAATTCAAGATAAAACGATTGTCACCGTTCGGCTTGAGTGTTAAAAAAATATGCGAGATAAAATTATTTTTACTCGGTTGATAGCGCCTAATTGCTTTGAAGTCCAATAACTTATTAATAGCTAAATTCATGTCATATTTTTCCGAGTCTGTCCAGGTACGAACGGGGTTACACATTTGAGTAGGTTGAGTTTCGAACGGAATTTTAAATGCATTTCGAACCCGACTGATTAGAAGTAACATTTTGCTAACAATTATAATAAAAAGATAATCTGCCTGCATGTACCTCTATTTTGGTGGCTGATTGGACGCACGTTGGTATTTCTTCCACGGCCTTGAATTGTTGTAGGATTGGGGATGCCCTCTGCGTTGTGTGTTGGATGGTTTGATGCCCCCCCTCGCCCCCCCCCCTGTTGAACGAGCGAGAAGGGGTCCTTGAGTTTCCCTGATACCGAGATTCCGCCCGTGAGGTCGAAGGCTTGCCTCAGATCGCTATATTTGCGGAACTTGTTTTTCTATGGCCTCTAATGCCTTGACTTTCTCGCTTAACTAAGTGCCAAATATAGTTTTGTCTCGTTCGGTATCTTGAATAATGTTCAAAAATTGTTTGTCTAAGCCGCTGGTAGCAATTTTTACTCTGTTTTGGGTTTCTTGATAGTGAAGATCTGGTAAAATCCTACATGCTTCGGAGAGTGATTTCAACACTTGTATTTTTTGGTCGTCACATGTCAAAACTAGGGTCATTGCCCGGTTTATGGCAGTAATGCGCCCAGGTGATATTGACAAAGTTCAAGATTTTTGTCTCGAACACGAACAGTATCAGATACGGCTGCTGCGATTTATGGATTCAAAGAGGGAGCCCTAAGTAATTTACAATTCTCGGGTTTAGTAATTTCCTTTGTTAGTATATCCCGAGTTTCCTTGGTAAGGCCCTTTCGTAAAATGGGCAACCAACGTTTTGCTAAGTCTTGGTGTATTTTTGGCCCGTATACGGGCACATCAGGCACAGCGTCACCTAGCGCTGACATGATTTCGGGGTCAAGTGTAACACATGACTCGTCAGGTAAGTCGTTTTCTATGTAGTCCGCGGGACCTGCACTGTTCGGGCAATCACTATTTGTTGGTTCGGGGTCAATTTGGACTCGTTCGTTTATCTCATTATTCGGCTTTAGAACTGTTACAATGACAAGGAATTTTTACTATGTTAGTTTATGATTTAAATTAACTTGAACTTTAATTTTTAAGCGTTGGCCCTCTGTATATCCATCGTTTCGGCACACGTCCAACCCCCAGGAATCAAAGTCAATCGTTAATGGGCTAACCCCCAGGAATATAGGTTCATCAGGTTAGCTCTCGGCCAACCCCCAGAACAAAATGCTGTCGAGTCTACCCACGGTTGACTCATAGCTTAATTTCTTTTTAATATGTAAACTTTTTAGGTATCAAATAGTCGGCTCAAATAAAGTAATTTGAATTATAACGAACAAGAGGGGAAAATACTCAGGTGGTTCAGTTCCACTGTCTGATGAATCCGAATAAACGATAATCCTAAGTCTTTTAACGTTTTCTAGAATTTTTAACTTTTTACGGTAAAACTCAATCCGATCTTCAGCACTTCTTTTCTTTGACATTTTGACACGAAATGATCACGAATCGAACGCGTGATTACGTTGCCTCGCGTGAATAAAGAATGAGTTAAAAGCGCAGTGGACCCGGTTGGCATAGTGTGGTATGTTATAGAGGGCACTAGTGTGGCGCGAAGCGGAAATTAGTCAAATGAAGAATTTATTATAATAAATATAAACAAAACACGCGGAGTTGCCTAGTTAAACAAGGAAACTACGTTGTTAATATTATATCTGAAAATGAAGCGAAGAAATATAATTATCGTTATGTCACAATAACCACTTTTTACATTTAAAAACTGATAGATATTTCGACCAAAATTAGACCATGTTATTCATACTTATGTTTAAATCCTCATCCAAGATTTGTAGATTTCTTAAATCTTTTCTTAAGTTTTCACGATACATACTTTAAATAAAACACTTTTTACCGGATATTATCGCGTATATTTTAGTTAATTTTAAAATTATTTCGACGTTTCGGCATCTTTGCAGTTGCCGTGGTCACGATAGATCTATCGTGTGTGTTGTTTGTTAAAAGTGTTTTATTTATTGTAGATTTCTTTTTGAATTTTTCAAATCGTATATTTACATATCGTGACACATAGCCCAACAACAAGGTCAAAATTTTGTTGTTTATAATAAAGGCTGGATACAGATCGAAAACAAACTTTTAGAAATGAACGACAAAAATTTAAAAGACTTTGTGTTACCTTCTCCGAATCGCTCACTACAAAATGTAGTTAATGCCATATCGAGCTGTACAAACGATGTTATCAGTAGTTGTCAACTCAAATGTACCCAAGTTGGTGGCAGATCAAAAAATAGCGTTCGAAGCTATAATTAATAGTGTGGAAAATAACAAGGGTGGCCTATTTTTTTGGACGCGCCTGGCGAAAGCGGTACAGCATTTCTTGCCAATTTTATATTAGCCAAAATACGACAATCTGGAAGAAAAGCACTGGCAGTTGCGTCTTCCGGAATTGCTGCAACTCTAATAAATGGTGGGAAAACTGCTCACTCAACCTTTAAATTACCGTTGGTTGAGTCTTTAGAACAACAATCTGTATGCTCGATCCGCAAAAGTGGTCCACTAGGGAAGCTCTTACAGGACACGTCGCTGATTATTTGGAATGAGTGCACCATGAGCCATAGAGTTCATGTAAAAGCTGTGGACCGCACATTAAAAGACATCAGAAACAGGCAATTTGATAGGGACCGTAACCTTTGTGTGTGCTGGAGACTATCGCCAAACACTACCGGCTATAACAAAAGGTACACGTGCCGACGTTATTAAAGCGTGCCTCAAATCCTCACCTTTATGGCAATCAATTGAAACTCTTAATTTGCGCACAAATATAAGAGCACATTTAAGTAATAACCACAACGGAAATTTCTCAAAAAAATTCTTCAACTTGGGGATGGAAAATTATCATCGACAGTTGTAAATAGCCCCCAAGTATTGTTGGACAATGAATTAGCTCAAACTATTAACAGTCTAGAAATTTTTATAGACACAATCTATCCTGACATCAAAAATCTCACAGAATGAAATTTCAATTGGCTCTGTTCGAGGGCAATAGTGTCACCGAGAAACGACTTAGTAAATGAGATAAATAGAAAGATTATGGAAAAAATAACTGGTGATTTAAAATTTTACAAATCTATTTACACCGTGTGCAACATTGAAGATACAGTGCACTACCCCCAAGAATTTTTAAATTCCCTCAATCCTGCCGGCTTACCACCCCACGAACTAAAATTAAAAGGAGGTACTCCCAGTATGCTATTGAGAAATTTAAGCCCTCCCAGTATGTGTAATGGCACAAGACTTAATAAAGGATATATGAGACAATGTGATTGTAGCAACAATCATCACAGTGCCCGCGGCCGGACAGCTCACATTTCACGAGTCCCGATGATTATGACGGATTTGCCTATAATCCTTAAAAGGTTACACTTCCTTTGAAGATATCGTTTGCCCTTTCGATAAATAAATCATAGGGACAAACTTTTTCGATTGTTGGCATCGACCTAAGAAAAGAGTTCTTCTCTCATGATCAATAATATGTTGCCCATTCTCGAGTAGGATCTCCTGATAATTAATACATTTTGTTGTCACCTACAAATACCTTCTACCTTCCACCTATAACTGAGTTCTAGAATCAGGAAACTGAAATTCACCTTTAAAATTCTCCGACAAGTAATGGACCCGTATATGCTTAAACGTATATATTTAGCACTATGTCAGACCCTATTAACATACTGCATAACTTTCTGGGGTGGCACACATAAAAATATACTCGAATAATAATTCGAAAATTTACGAAAAAGAACTCGAAAGATCACAAAGAATTCTTCTCAAAGTGTGCACTTTCAGACCTTATCGATTCCCTACCATTTTGCTGAACAACAATTGCGAAGTTCTTAAGGCAATTATTTATTCAGTATCTCATTTTGCACCAACATAAAAATGTTCCGTTTGTTGCAACTCTACTTCGAAAACGTAGGGCTGACATTGTGTGCATCAAAGAAAAGTACTGTACCAAGTTTAGCAACAAATACTATCTATTTTTCGGCCCGTATCTCTATAATCTACTAAACAAATCCTTAAATTTCTATAGCTTGAGTAAGTTTGAGTGCAAAACTAAGGTTTCACTCTGGCTTTTGTCTCAAAGCTTTGACCAAAATGAATCCTTACTGACTCCAATGGTATAAGAATACTTATATAGAAACTGGCACATATGACCTACACACATACACACTCACCCACTAACACACACACAGGTACACACACACATTTTCACACTAATCACATATTAAATCTATACATACAAACTCCTTCGCGCCTACTTTCTTAAAAACTGTTTATATTTTAATTGATATGTTTTCTTTAAATAAATTGTTTATTACTATAAAATCTAGATATACTGTTGGTATAAGCAATAGTTCAGCTAGTATGTAATTAATATTGTAATACAATTTGTTTGGGTTGAGCCCACTACTCATCCTAAGCTCACAGGGCGTTGCCCTTTATAAGGGAGTAGTTCACTCATGTGTAATTTAATCTTAAGATAAACAACTAGTATTTTTAAGTATTTGTTTTTACTGATATCTGTGTCTCTTTTATCTGAAATAAACAATTTATTATTATTATATTATATTATTACTATTATACCACTGCCAACATAGTGTACAGTGAAGCTTTAAGGTAAAAGTTTTGTAAAATAAAAGTAAAAATCAATAGAATTGAATAAATCTTTAAAATAAAAATGTTAATATAGAAATTTAAAAATTACAATGACTTCAAAATGCCTAATGGATTATAAAATCAAAGTGCAGTTCCAGATCATATTTTTTAGTTTTCTTCCCATTGTCGTGCCTTTCTAATCATTTGTGTTTACTAAAAATGTTTACGTCAATTCCTTGGGATTGATTTCTTATTTTTCAAGTCTTAGTTACTGTGGTAAAGGCGCTCATCATTTTACCACTCCTCTTTTTTAGACAACAAAGCATTTTATAACTTTAGAAATCCTCAGCAGGTATCATGGCGACAGTTAAAACTTAAAAGTTATGTACGTACCTCAAATTGCTTTATAAATGTCGAAACTGTAAGCTGTTACTCGAATAAAGACACGGTGTAAAACAATGTTGAATAATAAAAGATGTACTTACATAGGTAAAGCAGCAGATACCAAGCCGCTGCCCCGTAGGCGTACATACGTATCAGCGATACTAGGGCGAGAGCAAACAAATTGTTGTAATAATTTTTTGTGATGATAAGTGATCGCTTTTCTTACATAATACCGCAGCCAGTTCATTAAACCAATCTTTTTTGAGCTGTGTGTGTTATATGGTAGATCGGCCTGTTTGATTAATGATGATTAAAAGTTTTAATAGCGTCCGTGGAAATTACTATTCTTTATATTTCGTAGTGTTTATATCTGACACATAATTTATATTTGATGTTCCGACAAACTGTCATAAAGTCCCTCAAGTTACACAAAGCATTTACGATAAGTTACCCTTAAAATGGAACGGTCCTAAATCACTATAATTTATTACACATACATTCAGGGACATACACGTAGGTCCTGCAAAGCATCTAAATCATGGTCAGTGATACCGAGATATCCTGTTGTAAGAAAATAATTTATAAGGACATTTATAAGTTTTGAGATACCATATCTTGAGAATGTTTTACTGCGTGGCGTCGGGAAAAAGTGCGAAAAAAGCTGTCATCTCAATTCTGTTGTGCAAAATGGTGTACTAAATAAAACTTGGTTTCCTGAATAGACTAAAATAAATTAGAATAACACAACTAAGCGATGGAATTGGAAGTTGCCTTTCTAAATATTTACTTTGATCCAAAAGTTTAACTTTTTATTGCTATTAATTTAAATTTAATAGCAATCCAAATTCAAATATTTATTTCTAAACATTGACAATTACTTGTTCTTAATGACGTCAGTTGATCACTTCGACATTAATCACATCAACATTTTAAAAAATCATGTTCTCTGAAAAATAATATATTATCATATTTTTGGAAAACATATTTGATATTGACAAAAATGATAATTTAGTTGTAATGATATAAATTTTTGTCAATTTCAGTTGGTTTGTATTTGTATTTTGTTACATACTAGTTGCTTTTTTAGATCATAGCTATATGTGGAGGTTTGTTATTAGCCTTAAGCGATTGAATTGTTAGAAGTTTAACTCCAGCTGAAATGAGATCAACAGCCGAGTTTTGTTCATCAATAATTCCCATTTTGTAATCGGCTTCTTAAATTCTATCTCGAAATATGCACGTAGGGTGACGTGGGCAGGCTTGCAATTGGGTATATGACACCATTTGAAAATGCAAGTTTTTATCGTTTATTTATAAAATATTAGTTATTTTGACAGGTACAATGTTTTGAAAAATATAGTTTTGAATTTAATATCGACATTATATAGATTTATTATTATAGATAATTTTAGTATGAATCGCAAGTCGTGACATCACAGCTCAGTACCGTTTTATATGGAGCGTTTTTCGGCGACTCGCAGCGGATCCTCGAACACATCGCTGTATCTAGAAAACTATTGATTGTAAACATACTGTTACTTTTGCAATATTTATTTACTATTGATAAACTATTTTAATATGAAATAAAAAAAATTTGTCATATACCCAATTATGTAGTACAAAAAGTCATTACATGGCAATCTTTTAAACCATTGTGGATAGTTTAAACTATCATATTTGTATGAAACTGTGCGCCTAGTTTTTATTTATAATCGGAGAATATGAAAATTATAAAAAAAGGAAATTGTCAAAATAATGGTTAATTGTTGAAAGAGTATCTATGTTGTCATGATTGGTTTACAAAAAGATGATAAAAAAGATGTGGATATCGAAGGGTGATTACAAAATCCTCCAAAACTACAATCAATGTATACGGTCGTACTTGCCACTTACACGTGGCCAGAATATTGAGTAGTTTTGTGTTTTTTTAAATCTATAACCTTAAAAACCTTAAACAGTGAACAGTGCCTGTCACTATGCCAATGCACGTTCACAACACGGAGTTGACTCATTTATGTTTAAAAAAGTTTTTACTGGGTAGAGTTGCGACATTTAAACTTTAGGTTCCACTTTGTTGCAACAACAATACATTTGAAATTCACATTTCAATCTGAAATTTGAAAGAACTATAAAAATAAAGACGAGAATTAAAATTTATTGTCAACGTTTCTGACACAGTTTCGCACTAATACAATATCCTCGAATTCTTGCAATGTAAAATTATGTATGATACCTACATTATTCATTTTTTGAATTGAATTGAATTTAGTATTGAATCGTTCAATAATAATATCATAATTTATTTAATACAAAAATGTTGTTTGTTTTTTGTTCAAAGGAACTCTAAATGAAGGTATACAACACGTTTTGCTTGCAGCACGTGCTGGTGATATTTCTAACAAATATCTCAATGGAATGGCTTTCCCGAAATAAACTCGTCCACTTATAAATCTTTTGCCTGTGCGAGCTGTACGTTTACGTCCAACACACAGAAATGAAAAACACATGTAACTTATACTGTTGATATATTGCCCCGTCAGGCCAAAAACAAAACGACCAAATTTTACATCATCAACTAACTTAGTACAAAAAATGATTACAAAAACACACTGCGCGATTTAAAATACTAGTAGCGCCATCTATCGGCGTTCGAAATGAACATTCCACCCACCAAGGACTTGTCCTTCACAATATAACTCTCAATAAAAATATGTGTAAATAAATTTAAACTTACAAAAGATGAAAGATCAGAATAATGGTAAGTTATGCATGAATACCTACAATTACATACCACCCACCGTGGGAAATAGATACAAATACAAATCAGAAATCTAGTCTTTACATAATACAATTATTTTGCTGATAGGTCGCTTTAATATTTTATTTTTAACTTTAACTTCAACAACTCTGGTTACATTATCCTTGCCAACAATTTTAGAAACAATTTTTCCTAACAGCCACTTCGCAGGTGGCACATTGTCTTCTCGAACTATGACCACATCATTAATATTAGGTTCAGGTGTTAAAACTGTCCATTTATATCTTTTTTCTAAATACAATAAATAATCCTTTGACCAGCGCTTCCAAAATTGATTATTTAGTTGTTGAACAAGTTTCCATCTATTCAATCCAGTTATGTTACAATTAGAATAATCTACATCATCCAAATTAATTAACGGTTCTCCCACCAGAAAGTGGCCAGGCGTGAGGGGGAGTGGGTCATTTGGATCATCACTTATGTAAATAATAGGACGTGAATTTAAACATGCTTCTATTTGTGTTAAAACCGTTGACAGCTCCTCAAAAGTTAAAGTATTATTACCCACAACCTTACGTAAATGCAATTTTGTAGATTTTATTCCCGCTTCCCATAATCCCCCAAAATTTGGACTATGTGGTGGAATAAAATGCCAAGTTGTGTCATGTGTACTGAGTAGCTCAACTAATTCGACATTGATAGACGATTGGGAATTACGAAACATGTCTTGCAACTTCTTTTCAGCACCAACGAAATTTGTGCCGTTGTCGCTATACAGGTGTAAACAACGACCTCTCCTACTGGTAAATCTACGAAATGCTGCGATGAATGCCTTAGAAGTTAAATCTGAAACCGCTTCTAAGTGGACTGCGCGGGTCACCATGCAAACAAACAAACAAATATATCCCTTATATGATTTGGCTCCTCGACCTGGTGAAAAACGAATATCGATAGGGCCCGCGTAATCCACTCCAGAAGATAAAAACGGTTTTTTCGGTTTGAGTCTTACCTCCGGTATTTGTCCCATCAAGGGTGTATTTTTGACTTGAGAGTAACGCAAGCAAGTGATACATTGTCTAAAATATTTTTTTACTTGTCTCCTAGCATGCATAATCCAGAATTTGCTTCTTATGAAGTTAAGCATTATTTGAGGTCCACCGTGCATTGTTGCATTGTGAGCATCTGCAATAATAACCTGGGTAAGATGACTTACCTCGGGCAAAATTATAGGATGTCTACTATCGTAACTTAGATTGGCCAAATGAATGCGTCCTCCAACTCTCAAAATGCCCTTTATATCGATGAAAGGATTTAGAGAATGGAGTTCTCTTGATTTAGCAACGGTGCCTCTGCCATCATTAGCCTCCAGTTGCCGTATTTCGTTTTGAAATCTACTTCGTTGCAGTAGCTTGATACAAGTTAATAATGCTTCTTCCTTCTCCCCTGGTGATATTGTCTTTGATAATTTCTCATTTTTGTTAGACTTCACAAATTTTATAACTTTTCGCAGGTAAGCTACAATTCTTAACATTTTTTGAAGTGATGAATATTTACTATAAACAAATTGGTTTTCTTCTTCTAAGCTATTCTTAACTAAATCTTGATTTACAGCAACCAAAGACTGAATTTCGATTTCTCTCTTACCTCTCTCTTCTTCCTTAGTCGTGTGATTCGGTTCATAGAACTCTATCACTGTTTGATGCAGCCATTCAGGTCCGTGCCACCAAAGAGTTTGATGCTTCAGTTGGTTGGGCGACATACCTCTTGAGGCGATGTCTGCAGGATTCATTTGTGTACTGACGTGCCTGATTTGTTGTGAGTCTAAAATTGTTAAAATTTCAGACACGCGATTACTAACAAAGGTAGTCCACCTCAACGGCAGCCCTCGTAACCACGCCAAGACTACAGTTGAGTCCGACCATGCGTACAAATCTTCCTTTGGGATAGACAAGACCTGTGATACTTCAAAAATTAATTTAGCAGCTAAAACCATTCCACATAATTCCAATCTTGGAATGGACTGTTCCTTTTCGATTGGTGATACCTTAGTTTTAGCTGTAATCAACAACACATTGACTGCGCCTTCAGCGTTTATTGTTTTTAAATATACAACTGCAGCATAAGCAGATTGCGAAGCATCTGCAAATACATGAAGCTCTGTTTTAAAACTCTTTCTAAACTGAACCCACCTAGGTATGTTGAGATCTTTCAGATACACGAGGTGATTACGAAATTGGAGCCATTCGTTCAGCAGTTCGCGGGGCAGTTCTTCATCCCATGAAAGGTTCGATTTCCACAACTTCTGCATGAATATTTTAGCTATCACTACCACCGGCGCCATCCCTAGGGGATCGTAGATGCGCGCAATGTCTGAAAGAACCAACCGTTTTGTGACTGTTCTATCTAATTCGGATAAGCTCACACAGTAATGAAATGTATCAGTATCGCGATTCCATTGTATTCCTAATACCTTTGCAAAATTATCCTCCTGTATAACTAATGACTCCTCTGCCAACTGCTCGCGTTGCCCTACATGTATCATAAAATCAGAGTCATTGCTGCTCCATTTTTGCAACTGAAAACCTCCTAAGTTTAACAGGCCGTTCATTTGCTCGTATATCATCAATGCCTCCTTCTTAGATTCGCACCCAGTCATCAAGTCATCAACATAATAATCGTTTTTAGTGATTTCAGCAGCCACCGGAAAATTGCTGCCTTCAATTTCAGCCAATCTTTGTAAACACTTAACTGCAAGGTACGGAGCACACGCTGTGCCAAATGTCAACGTAAGTAGCTCGTAGTGATTAAATGGCTGGTTTTTAGAATTTCTCCACAGGATTCGCTGAAACCGAGTGTCATCGCTATGTATTCTCACTTGTCTGAACATTTTAATAATATCAGCAACAATACATATAGGATGGAGACGCCATCGCATTAACAAATGCCTAAGATCTTGTTGAATTTTAGGACCTACAAGTAAGTTGTCGTTGAGTGATACCCCATTGATTCCCTTACACGAAGCATCAAAGACAACTCGCAACTTTGTTGTTTTCTTATCCTCCCGGACAACCACGTGATGTGGGAGATAAACCGCGTTGAAGCCATTTTTTACTCTAGAATTGTCAATACGTACCATATGACCTAAATCTAAATATTCTTCTAAAACTTTACTGTACGCTATTTTAAGTTTTTGATTCACTGTAAATTTCCGATCTAATGATTTGAAACGTCTCTCTGCTATTCCTTCCGATTTTCCGTATTGACACTCAGGATCGTCATCACTGGATGGCAACCTTACAACAAACCTTCCGCTTTCATCTCTAGTAGTAGTTTGATTAAAAATCTCTTCACATTTTTCTTCCGACCTATTTAACCGTTTCTCTATTCTATTTGGCTCATTCTCTACTTCCCAAAATCTCTTCAATAGGTGATCTTCATTTGCACGTACATGCAAATTTACTATCTTCTCACTTACTGCGGCTGTTTGTGACAATTTCCCTGAAATAACCCAACCAAAGATTGTATTCTGCGCTAATAATCGTCCTTGGGGGTGTTTAATCATGTCACTCAACAACAATTCACTGTAAACCTCAGCTCCAAGCAAAACATCTATTTTGCCTGGTGTTGTATAACCTGGATCAGCTAGTGCTAGATTTTTAATATCTAGCCAATCAGGCATATTGATGTACCTAGAAGGAAGTAGAGCTGTCAACGATCCCAACACAAATGCATTAACTTGAATTGTATGATTTGAATTATGGCGTGATTCTAACGATAACGTTACACAATATTTAATTCTCAACTCACCATTACTCAATCCTGACACGTGACCACTTACCGGTGTACGCCTTAATCCAAGTGTTTGCACGGTATTTTCGGTGATAAAAGAGGCTTGAGAGCCTTGATCAATTAAAACTCTACACAAATGTCTTAAACCTAAACGCGATCGAACTTTCACCACCGCTGTGGCAAGTAACACTTGCGAAGGTGTCTCCACAAAATTTGTGATGATTTTCATATCACTTGATCCTTTCGCATGCTCAGCGGGTCGCTTTGCAACTGAGTTGTGCGTCTCCTTTCTGTTTTCAAATTCTACCTGATTCTCAATTTGAAAATGCAACAATGAGTGATGCTTCCTGCCGCATCTTTTACATGACGTTGATTGCTTACAATTTTTTACAGAGTGTGATGGAGCTAGGCAGTTAAAACATAATCGGCTATTTTGAACGAACTCGTGGCGTCTGGCAGGCGTTAATTTGCTAAACTCTTTACAATTATACAGATAATGATCTTCTTCACACATGGCACACTTCAATTTATCTGATTTGGTGACCGCAAATGCACGAACCTTCTCAGGTCTACGACTACAATTCGAAATGCTTGGGTACTTAGTCGAATCGATCATCTCCAACGTACGGAACCTGGTTTCCAAGAACTCACGCAACTCCTTCCATGTTGGCAAGTGATTCGATGATGATTCACCAATCTTCATCTCCCACTGTCGTAGAGACTCGCGATCAAGCCTTGACCCTACTAGGAAAACAATGATAACATCCCGGGTTTCGGCACCATGTACGTTTACGTCCAACACACAGAAATGAAAAACACATGTAACTTATACTGTTGATATATTGCCCCGTCAGGCCAAAAACAAAACGACCAAATTTTACATCATCAACTAACTTAGTACAAAAAATGATTACAAAAACACACTGCGCGATTTAAAATACTAGTAGCGCCATCTATCGGCGTTCGAAATGAACACGAGCAATATGTCAAAGGTGAAATAATTAATTTTCCCCGTTGGAAAGCAAATTAAGGAAATTGACAAATGACATTACATTACCTACAAAAGGATAAATAAATCAGATTTAATAAACGGTATTCAATAGAAAATACTTTATCTGCAAATTCATTGAGGAAAAATTTACTATGAAAATTAATACAATAAATATATTAAATAACTTGTGATTCTTTAATATATTTGGTCTTAAATTATAGTAATGTACGATAAACAATAACAACATTTAAGTGATTTTATTTTTGAGGTTTTTGGCGTCGAGACTGCAGGGTTTGGGAACAAGGTTCTCTTGGCAGTCTTCGTGAAATTTGAAAACCTTTGGTGAAACTCGTGACCGTAAGACTGGAACTGATTTGCATAACGTTTATCAATAGCAATCCACATTCTGCCTGTCTTTTGGCCACTTTGCCCTGGGTACAATGTACTTAATGTTATAATTTTCCGTTCTTTGCTTTCCTATAAAACATAAGCATAAATTCTCAAGACAAGTAAAATAAGTGTTTGATATTTCAAAATAAATGAGGTTTGTGGTAGGGTTATGCGAGACGTGCAAGGAAACGTTACGCTTAGTATCAAAAAAAAATCGCTAATTTCGCTCTGTTTTAAAAACTGCGTATTTAAAACAGTCGAAATAACTATAATAGTGGTAAGTAGTAGATTTTAATTTGCTGGGAATGCTATTTTGATTACTATAATAACCACAATAACGTGGGTTCAAAGGTCATTTAATTGAAGGCATCATTAACCGATGTAATAATCTGGTCGCAATTTTTGATCATATTAATAAATGAAACAATTGTTTAAAATTCTACGAGCACTCACGCTACTTAACATTAGGTGGAGCCGTGTTCGTTTGCTGGCTATGAACATAATAAAAAAAGTACGGTTTCAATGCAACGCGGGATATCCGACATGGAGACCTTTACAATAGAATTTGAGAATAGGTTTAGATTTCAAATCAGTATAGAAGTCAGATCTAATTGAACAAAATGCCCCTTTGCAATTTAAGTTTGTACCTCTACAATGTTTCATGTAGAAGAGTTTGTTTGTTAAGATCTCGTCTGGGCGGTAGTACAGGCCTTCCATACTAATCACTTGTACGTCGTTGCGTTCCAAAGGGAAGGCACAGCCAGTGCAATCACTGGAACAAAGGCTACCATTGAAGCTACGGTCAGCAACACGCCATTAGTTGAAATATATCCTTTCGATATCCATGGGTGCTCATGCCACTTACCATCACTCGCGTGCTCGTTTGTCGGCTGTAAATACAGTTAAAAAAAATAAAGTCCTTGAAACAACAAACTGTAGAATACTTCTCGAACGTTCACCGGTTGGCAAACAAACAAAGTTTTGGAATCTCACACTCATCGCATAGCTCTGGCCGGCGACTAACAAGTGTACAAATAGTAATATTGTTATGAAAGAATTGAAATGGAATCTTTAAATGCTGTTACGTCACACGACATACACATTGTCGTACGACAATCGTGTAGGATTAAATATGTAAATTAGTAGGTACCGGCACGGCTAGGCCTTACGAGCGCGTCAGAATGCCGCAATATTTCAGTAAAAAGGTCAATATAAATAAAGAATAAATAATGTATATTTGAATATTTCTAATGTCATAAAAAATCTGACTTGCTCCATCATCGAAGTGAGATTGAGTTAATGAAAATAAAAGGCATACATTTTTAAAATAAATAATTGTGCGCGTCACAAAAAAAGCTTTAAAAGAAAAAAGATTATCTAAAATTCTTGAAGTAGGAAAAAAATCAAAATACTTTTATGACATTGCCCGGCAAGTTTGAACATTTTAAAATATTTTTTTACATTCGAACACGATTTAAAGATAAGAAATATTTCGCTAGATGCTTTCTTTAGGAAATGATTTTGCTAAAGTGTTGAAAACAATTATTTATGCTCAGGTATGTACAGCGCTTACATCTTCCTTCATAAGTCACAGCATGGTTTCCTGGGGGGCAGATCTACGGAATCAAATCTTTTGCTAGGTACCGATCACCTATCTGAAGAAATGTCGAAGCCCTCACAGGTTGACATCGTTTATACTGATTATTCTAATGTTTTGATAGTATGGACCATGTCATCCAAATACGCAAGCTGATTACACTGATTACACTGATTGGTATTAGGGGTAATTTGTTCCATTGGTTTGCCTCCTACATAAATAACCGCATTCAAATTGTGGCAAGGTCGCAATCAAAATTCGTGCCCTCTGGGGTGCCACCGGGATCTTTAATATCTCCTCTATTATTCTCTATTTTTATAAATGACCTAAATATTTTATGCAATAAAAAATCTTATTATATGCCGACGACATTAAATTTCTGTGTAACATAAAAAGCCTTAATGACACATGCAAACTGCAATATGACCTAACTAACTTTTATTTCTACTGCCAACAAAATAAATTGGACTTGTATCTATGTATCAAAATGCTACGTATGTTCTTTTACTAGAAAGACCACCATTATTACTATCGCCTACAAAATCAGTAACATTCCAATCGCAAGGGTTAACTCTGTGGTTGATCTGGGTGTTACTTTTGACACTAAGCTTACCTTTGATAAGTGTTAAAAAAGCTTTTAAAGCCCCAGGTTTTATAATAAGACTGTCATTCGATTTCAACAATATCAAAACCCTTTTAACGTTTGGAACGTTTGGAACCCTACATATGACATATACATTACACGTTTTGAAAAAAATCAGAAAAAATTCTTGAGATTCCTACATTTCTAATGAAATAAAAGACTACCTATCTCGTTGTAGACGGCAGCATAGACTACCACTGAGCATGCGGAGAGAAATAGCAGATATCTGTAATATCATGAAAATTATGAACAGTAAGATTGATGCGCCAGAGCTTCTGGCTATGGTTGGTATTTGCGCGCACACCGAATTATACAGAAGTCCTACCTTACTCCACTTCCCTACCGCAAGCACTAACTATAAACAGAACTCATTCATTACTCGATCTTGCAATTAGGTGAACAAAGCAAATCGAAAATTAAACAATTTAGATCTATTTTGTAACAGTATTTAAAGTGTTAGAGCGGCGATGGCTAGATTGTTTTTTTGTAGACAAATAAATAAGATAAAAACCACACAACTCTTGTAGGAGATGTCTCTGTTGTTATCTTGTAATTTTTTTTTTTTTGTAGGATTGGTTTCTGCAACTGTTTCTTTTCATTTTATTTACGTGATTTTGTAAATATCTATAGTTGAAAACTTCCATTGGCTGTCGTATAAGCAAAAATGTATTCACAATGATTCCTAGCTGTTAATTTTCCTGTGAAATAAAATAATAAAATAAATGTACTTAGAAATGTGACTTGTGCCTTTGTACTTATTTTGCGAACGGTAAAAAGTCAAACGTATACTAAATAGGCTTCAGCTTCACTCGAGTATTCCTCGGGAACAATACTTTTGGTTGGCATGAAAGATCAGCCTGTCAATGTATTCCGAATACGAACAAATACCTGATTTCATTATTGGCATAGTTCGCTAAAGAACATGGTAATTCCTGATAGCTTACTTCTAGAAAAGCTAACAGATGCTTAATAACGTTGAATTCAAACAGGTAGATTCCGTTCATGATCTTGGTGTTAAATTTCATCTTCATAAGTACACATACTCAGATAGTAAGATGTAATTGAATACGCATCTTAACAACAATATCACAAAGGGATCTACAATAAGTGGATTAATTTTGCGAAAATCAAAAAAATTTAACCAAGATATTTTTTTATATTTTGTCATAAAAAAAATGTCTCTGGCTAGCGAGCATGCGCTCCACTCGAGGCTAAGCTGCATTCGTCAACATAGATATTATGTATCGTAGATGTAATTTATTAAGTTATGTTGTTATGTTATTTGTAATTCAGTGTTATTTGACGGCTAGGTAGCGTAAAGGTTAATAACCCTGTCTCATACGCCGGAGGTCCCAGGTTTGAGTCCTGGACGGGGCATTAATGTGTGTGATGAAATGATATATACTTATTTTTGTATGTTTATTCTGGGTTCCCCCCAGGTCGCTGTATGGTCATCCATAACACAAGCTCTGCTTACTTTGCGGCCATCCAGTTGGAGTGTTTGTCTGGGGATTTATTTATTATGTAATGAATGTCGGTTAACGGTGCGTTGCTGACCTCAGGCTTAAGATCGCAATCGTAGTAATTTATTTTACCCCCCAATTTTACCAGCGCAACTGCCAGAGCAGCTAAGCAGCGGTTTGGCGTTGACGGCTGACGGAATTTATTTTTCAATTTTACATTATTATTTTCATTTAATTCAGTGAATTAATAATTGATAGTAATTTAAAAAAAGATAGTAATTTAAAAACAGTAAAATATAAATTTTCCAGTTTAATAACTTCTTCATATTGTTTCCTCTGTTTTATTCTGACGAGGTAATTTGCCCTGGCATTGTGTTGGTTTATTTTTGATTTATTTATGAATATTTGAATTTTGGTCAGGTAAAATTAGAAGGACATATTAATTTTAATTATGTAATAATTGAAAAGAAATTATAATTTTCAGTCATATATATTTTTTCTTTATATAAAATATTCTTTGAATTTAAATAATAGTCGAATTTTCACAAAATATAATATTTATCTACTGTCAATATGTCTAGTTGTGTGTGTTGCCCGGAACAGATATTATCAGGTGACCCGACCACATCACGCTCAAAGTGCCACCTAATATTTCATGAATCAAGCCTTTCAAATCTGACGCAGCAGCCTATTAGCAACATTAACCTATCGAAGTGGGTGTGCCCATCCTGCAAACCGAAAGGTGGAAATTATGACAGTACACCGGTTCGAGCCGGCAAGATCACAAAGTTGACAGGTGATATTTTATTTAGACCTAGTACTCCTCAATAAGTTACGTGCTGGTGTACTGAATTGCCCTTATTTGTTATCTCGAGTTAGATTTCACATACCGATCAGAATTCCACGATCTAATTATAAAAGAATGTTTTCTTTGCCAGTCTGTCATACAAATTTAAGAAAGTTTAGCTCATTATCCCGTTTCAGACCCGATCTGCGTCCGGACCCGTTCGGACGTGTTGACGGTCGCTCCCGGCTGCCGAGTCACGATTGTTGTCTCACGACTTCTCTCGTATCAATACTCAAACGCCACTCTCAGATCCGTTCTGCGTCCGGCCCCGCTCGGACGTGTTCGCGGTCGCTCCAGCAGTTGAGTCACGATTGTCGTTTCACGACGACAACTCGTTCGCAATACTCATACGCTGTTAGCCTCTTTAGGGCTTACGCTGCGGCCGGTTTCGACCGGCTGCAAGTAAGTCGGTCTCTTGCACAGCAACAACAGAGCTGAGCTTACCGCGGTCGATTAAATTCGATAGTGGTTTGCGAAGCTCGGGCTGTTTTTCTGGCTGCGTACTTGACGCTTGGCGCCTGTACGTAGTCAGAGACTCGCTCTGCGGCCGGCTCCGGCCGGTCGTAACGTAGGCAATCCTGCACTCTGTGCACCCCTCGAATTAAAAACCTCACCTCGGTGAGTGCAGCAACAACAGGGTTGAGCTTACCACGGTCGATTAAATTCGATAGTGGTTCGCAAGACTCGGGCTGTCTTTCTGGCTGCGTACTTGACGCTTGGCGCCTGTACGCAGTCAGAGACTCGCTCTGCGGCCGGCTCCTACCGGTCGTAACGTAGTCAATCCCGCACTTTCAGTGCCACACAACTTCGTCAGGTCTACGGCCGGTTTTTGTTGTCAATTTATTGGCGACACATTCCGTAGTAGACTCGCGTTTGATCAGGTGGATACTTAACGGTGACAACTAAGCCTGATAGCGTTGCCCCGGTGCGCTTCCAAGGCCCTTCAGGCCAAGGAGAAACCGGCTGACCCGAACCCATTGCACTTGGGCTTTTCCCAGGGTGACGGTACAGTGCTGTCCGAATTAGGGGCACCACTTCGCGTCGTCCCCAGCCCCCCTACCGCGGGTAGGGAGGTTTAGGTGCTAGGTTTGCTAGGGAACCTAGGCATTCTTATATATTTATATATTGTATATCGTAGGACCAAGCCCTCCAATGGACCTTGTTAACGCTCTTAGGTCGTTCGCCCAGGTGCTCGCAGCGTCCGGCTTCAGCATACCCGACGACATACTAACGCAGGCCTTACAGGCATCTATCGCGTCCCCGGCCCCTCAGGCCTCAACCCCGGCCCCTCAGGCCTCCAACGACCAGACCCCTCAGGTCTACAGCTCTCCCGCGTCTCCCGCCTCGTCCGAGATGGACTGCGAATCGGTCGCATCATCGCACGCGTTGCGTCGTAAGCGTACCGCTCCCGGGAGCGACTCCGAACCCGCGTCTGATACGTCGTCAGATGCCGCCACCTTAACCGGCTCTCCTGAGCCCGCGTTTAAACTTGTCGCCAAGCGCTCCAAGAAGCGCTCGAAGAAAGCTTCGGTATCATCAATACCCGAGCCCTCCCCGGTGTCTTCAACACCAGCCCCCGCGCCGTTAAAATCGCTCGAAGTAACCACGCCTCCGTCGGTCCCATCGAAGCCAGCGACGCGCTCCGCTCCCGTACCGCCGAAACCTCAGCTCCCTCCGCCCGTCTTCCTGCGTGAAAAAGCACGCTGGACCGCGGTTTCTAACTTATGCAAAGAGCACAAAATTAATTACTTAAAAGCAACCAATGCAGGCGACAGAATTAAAATCCAGGTCGCGACCGTCGACGACCTCCGCGCGTTCACTCGGTTAATTTCTCTTAAACAAATCGCTTATCATACCTACGCCCTCTCAGAGGAGCGTAAGATCCGCGCAGTACTACGGGGCGTCCCGTTCGAGCTCGCGAACGAAGAAATCCTCGAGGACCTTAAGTCCCAGGGTTTCCCGGCCGAAGCAGTGCACAAGATGCACTCCAACCGCGGTAGGCGTTTTCCCTTAGCTCTTGTAATCCTTACCAACACTCCCAACTCGAAGGAGATTTTCAGAGAGGCTCGCACAATTTGCGGACTCTCGAACATCTCCGTCGAGCGTCCGAACCCCCGTGGTCACCCTGGGCAGTGCCACCGCTGCCAGCTATATGGCCACGCAGCGGCTAACTGTTCAGCTCCCCCCAGGTAAGTTTAGTGCCTGGATCCTCATATCACTAAGGAGTGCACTCGCACTCCCGAATCCACTCCCCCCCCTGCCTGTGTGCTATGCGGCCAGTCCGGCCACACAGCAAACTACAGGGGTTGCCCGCGCGCGCCGCGCTCCTCCGTCAAGAGGGTCGCGCCTTAACCGTTGCCGCCGCTCACTCCTGCTAATTTCCCGCCGCTGCGCAACCGGGGTCCCCCGGAAGCAAAGCCCGTTCAGCCGACGCCTACTCCGGTTCTGTCTTGGAGGCAGCGTCCGGCCGTCCCGCCTGCACCTTCCCGACCCATCCCAGCTCCCGTAGCTTCCGTAGGGCCGCGTCCCGCTCTGTTATCTTCACCTCAGTCATCGTTGGCTGAGGACATGAAGACCGTGTTCGACGTCATCCAAAACGTCGACATTAACGAAATCTCCGTACTCGCACGCAAACTGCGAGCCGCCCGCTCTCCTCAAGAGCGTTTATTTGCGTTAGCCGAGCATCACTCGCTTTTAAGTTCATTATAAATCTTTATTTTTGTATAAATTCGTAAACAAGTAAATTATAATGTCTTGACCCGCGAATCCCACGTCCTGTCGTATCAAACCCAAGGGCTTATCCCTAGTATCTTTTAACGTTCGTAGCCTTAGCAACAACCTTCCCGAGCTCAAACTGTTCCTTCAGAACAACGACCCAGATCTTTTACTTCTCCAGGTGACATGGCTCACTCCTAATCGCTCCAGGGGATTCGCTATTCCTAAGTACGCGTTTACACGTAACGATAGGCCTAACTGCGACGGTTTCGGTGGCACTGCTATCTACTACATAAGAGGATTCCATTGCTGTCCTCTCCCTACCCCTCCTGTCCTCAACATGGAAGCCACCGTATGTAGATTGGCTATGACTGGTCATCCGACCATCATCATAGCTTCAGTCTACATACCTTGTGGCACTTAACCTATCCGCAGCGACTTTGAGACCATTCTCACCCTCAGCCATTCAGTCATTATGTTCGGAGACTTTAACTCCAAACATACTGACTGGACGTGCCTATCAACCAACGAAAGCGGTAAAGCTCTCCTCGACATCACCAACTTACTCGACTTAGACGTCGTCTCCCCCATCACTCCCACTCACTATCCCGACAACCCGAACCACTCTCCTGACATCCTCGACTTTTCAATCGTCAAGCATATCAACCTCGACCTCAGGTCTATCGAACCGCTCGATGACCTAGGTTCTGACCACCGCCCCGTTTCCCTCGTGCTAGGACCGCCTAACGTTAACGTCACTTCTCCTAAGACCTTTACCAACTGGAAAGGTTTTAAAAATACGATAGTTTCTGCCTTAGAGGCCCCAAACTCTCCGCTCGCGATCTCGCCCGATCAATTAGATAGCCCGGATAAAATAGATTCATAAGTAAATTCTCTCACTGATGCTATCAACTCAGCCATGAGTGTAAACGAAAAGGTTGCTAAGAAAGGCAAACCCACGCTTCCTTTAGCCATTAGCAATCTTATTAAAGCTAAGAACGCGGCTCTCCGGAGAGCCAAGAAATATCCCACGCCCGCCTATAGAACAGCTGCGAATCAACTACAACGCAAAGTTAGATCTCGCCTCGCGGAACTCCGAGACGCCCAGATGAACGATCTCATGGCGAATATCTCCTCGTCCCACCAAGCGTATTATAGTATGGCCCGAGCCTTACGCGTAGACGCCGCCTCTCACGTCCCTCCTCTCACTCGTCCCGATGGCTCTATCGCCTTCGAAGACGAAGAGAAAGCCGAATGCTTCGCTGACAGCGTTGCGTCTCAATGCTCGCCCAGCACGCAACCCGCGAATCCCACTCACATCAAAGCGGTGGAGGACGAAGTACTCCGTAGAGAATCTCTCCCCATCACCGCCGACCCCGTCACAGTCTCTAATGATGAAATCTCGCTTCTTATCAAAAGTCAAAAGTCCAGAAAGGCTCCGGGTGCGGATGGTATTTCCAACCACGCACTTAAGCACCTGCCTCAACAGGTGCTTACCTTGTTAGCTATCATTTTCAATGCCTGCTTCGACCTTAGCTACTTTCCAAAAGCTTGGAAACAAGCGACAGTCATAGGCATACCCAAGCCGGGTAAACCTCTTAATATCCCGGCCAATCACAGACCCATCAGCCTCCTCAAGGCAATGTCTAAACTTCTCGAGAGAATCATACTCTCTCGAATGCGGAACCATCTGTTTCCAACGGATGGCGATCCTCTCATAATTCCCCACCAGTTCGGCTTTCGCGCTAAGCACTCCTGCCCTCAGCAAGTCCATCGAGTCGTCGAGTACATACTCGACGGCTTCTATCCGAAACGAAAGAAAACGATCGCAGTTTTCTTTGACGTAGCCAAGGCTTTCGACAAAGTCTGGCACAGCGGTCTCGTTTATAAACTCTACAAAATAGGCTTAACGGCTCGCCTAGTTAGGATAATCGCGTCGTTTCTCAAAGACCGCACGTTTCGTTTCAAACATGAAGGCACGCTCTCCGCGCCTCGTCCCATAAAGGCTGGAGTCCCTCAAGGCTCAGTCCTCGCCCCTTTTTTGTATTCCGTGTACACTAACGACATTCCCATTCCGCCAAAAGCCGTCGAACTCACTCTCTTTGCCGATGACACTGCCCTTTACACCAAAGGCCGCAGAGCCCCGGGTCTCGTCACCAGACTCCAAAAGGCTGTAAACGCCCTCGGTGCTTGGTTTAAAAAATGGCGTATCGATGTGAACCCAGAGAAGAGCTCTGCGGTTTACTTCGACTTCAGACGCAGTCGTATCGCCGACAATCTCCAAGTGAGAATGCAAGGCACTCCCATCCCCTGGAAGCGCAGTACCAAATATTTAGGCGTCATCTTAGACCAGACGCTTTCTTTCAATCCTCACGTCGATAGAGTAACGAAACTCGCACGTTTTTACTTAAGCCGTCTATATAGTATGATAGGAATAAAAAGTAAAATGTCTTTTAGAAACAAACGTACGCTTTATAAGGTCTGCGTTAGACCAGTCATGTCATATGCCTCGCCAGTCTTTGCCCACGCCAAACCCTCCATCCTGCACAAACTGCAGGTAGTTCAAAACCTCTTCTGCCGCAGGGCCACAAACGCAACTTGGTACGTGCGCAACGCGGACCTGCACAGAGATCTTGAACTACCTACAGTTCAACATTATCTAAAAACACTCTCAGAATCGTTCTTCAAACGCGCCGAATCCCATCCCAATCCACTAGTTCGAAATTCAGTCTCATATACTGCTCCTGTCTTAGATTCGGTATACAAAGTCGCTAGACCGAGAAACGCGCACACAAGCGAACGTACGCAATTAACTTTAGATCTCGAGGCCCTTCAGGCCGCAAATTCTAATTCTAACGTAAATTCTAATTCTAAGGTAAATCCGAATTAATGCAAATTTAATTTAATTGTCAATTTTTAATGTTTTTATTATTTACTTTTCTTTTTTTTGAGCACCTTCAGTGCTATGTAAATCCCAGCGGGTGACCCCTTAAGGGCCCCGCTAGCGCGGCCTCTTTCTCCAATTGGCCGTCGCTCAGATGAAGGCTGAGTGGCAAAAATGCACGAGCCGACAGGGGGTTTTTAGTGGGTATGGTTCTGGTAGGCGTCGGGACGAGTCCCACATAACTTTGGAATCGCGCCAGAGTATGCGTCAGAGCATTTTTATCCTCCTGCCCTTCCCGCGGAGGGGAACAAAAAAAAATTATCCCGTATGCACAAACTGTTTGAGTGTTATGCCTACGCTAACATAGATCTGTTTTCCTGTATTAATGTCAAAAAGAAAGTTTTTGAAAATAATTGAAAATTGAAACAAAAACAAAAATGTATTGTTAAATTTAAACTTTTAATAAAAAGTAACGAAAAGCCGTTTACCAAATTAAAAATAAAACAAAAATATTGCATGTCGTGGTTTCCTGTAATTGGCAAGACACTTAGATTCTAAGTATGTTGTTATCATAATATAAGCATTTATAAGTGTACTTGTTGTTGAAATCCTATTAAATAAATAAAAATGCAATTGTTCCGGTAATTACCCTGGCTGCTCCTTCCCGTTATCCAGAGCACAGCCACATACACGTGGTTATTTTGGCGGGTAAAATAGGAAAGACTTAACATAAAAAACTCCACTAGCACTGAAACTTTCGTAATTCTGTATAATGGTTTGGTTTGCAGCAGACTGGAGAATGGTTCGCAGGTTTGGTCTCTTTTCTACGAAGTGCATAAGAACCTAATTGAACAGAGACAAAAAGAGGTTTCGCACAATCACTTCTTAAAACAATCATCCTCACGTTTTGAGTATTTCCGAATGAGTTCACTTACAGAAGACGCAGACTACGTGACCTTTAATTTCTGTACAAATTTTATAAAATCTGATTTGTCAGCTGTTTTATTATTAATTTATTTTCTTCAAGTATGTAGCCACGCTCTGGTGTCTATAATTGTTCAACATTTTACGCCACAAGACTGACCTAGCTATTAATTTATTTTCATTTACTAGAGTGAAAAGACCGTTAACATTATCGTTTAGACTAAGTAGACTGAGATTGATACGTTTAGAGATAATCTGACAACATTTAAAAATAAAATTCTATATGATATATTTAAATCTGACTTTTGACTCTATAATTCTATTTATGGTTTTGTTTTTAATGTTTGTGTATGCTTTATGTTGAACCTGCGGATTTATTAATTTCTCTGACAGTTTTAATCGCAAAATTTTCAATTCTTTAATTTTAGTATTCCTATTCTATTACAAAATAAGACAACGTTTTCTCTTCTTCGTTGTATTTGTTCAATTCACAAATGAAAGCAACCTTAGTGTTCCGTGTAACTCGTCTAATTTACTTGCTATCAAATTGAATCGGACAATCGAGGTGACTTTTAAAATTAACTTAAATAATTTTAAGTATATAGAAAACATTAAGTAAGTTTTGCTCTTCATGTTGTGCATGAGAGAAAGAAGTTGTAGAAAAAAATTTCTTATTTGTTACACAAATTTGTAATTAAAACCATCATTTCTTTGTAGAGCATGGATAAGTGTCGCAGCCGCAAAAAATCATAAACTTGATGGCATGGTAGACAAGGATGATAAACGACATAAACTTTTTCCCATTCAACCTGTTTAAAAATTTTTTAAATGAATATTCAACAAATTCCAAATCTGGCCACACTGTACCCAGTACACGGTTATAGAATAGAATAGAATAGAATAGAATATCATTTATTTGCATCCAAAACACATAAATATTATAAGAATTACAAGACACACAGAAAACAGAAATACTACATTTAAAAAGTGCCTATATTTAACTTAACTAAATAAAAAGTGAAAGAACATAAAATTTTTAGGATTTTACCACAGTGTCACTACTCAATCGCCGTTACCTACGGGCGTCAACGGGCGACGTCGCGAGAGGGGACGTGAAGCGCTTTTGCCTTTAGGAGCTATTTCAGTTCTACTATTTTGTTTGTCAAAGTGCTGTCTTCTCTTCCAATGATATTGATGGCATCGATTTCAAATAAATATTTGGCATAGACACCCCATAAAAGTATTTTCTAATAAAATATAACTTTTCTCTGATAAGCTACTTTTGTTTCAAGTCGGTTTCTATTTTAATTCAGATTGATTTATAATTTATATAATGAATATATACTTAATAGTTTGAACCTTTAGCCTGGGTATCCGTAGGAATGGGTACCAGAAATTACCATGGGTACTAGAAAATCACACAGAAGCTGAGCTGTGTGACTAAACGCAGTGGTGTCGCAGTAAAGATAACATTTGATTGTATAAAAACCTCGCTCCGCTTCTTCATTCCACCAGAGATGAGCCAAGCTGGCCTAAGAAAGCGAAGTGACCAAATCGGTCGAGTTTTTATTTGCACACCTTTGCTTTGGATCGTGTATGAGCATCCAGCTCATACACGAAAATAAAGCATAACTCTACCACCAGTTCGGCAAAACCTTCGTAAAGAAGAACTGGCAAGAAACTTCACGGGTATATTTTTTGTCACATTAATTTACATTGGCTCTATGTAAAATTATTCCTATCTGCATCTATTAGCGCGGCAAGTCTCCTTTCCCCCAAAGTATCCAAACGACGAACACCCTCGAACGGCACCCGTTCACGAGTTTACGCGGGATACAGCTATCGCCCTCCTCAACCATATTGCCTGCTTGCCTGCACTTAGAAATAATTTATTAGGTATGTGAGTTATCTAACGATGTTTAACTGCACTGTTAGAGCAGTCGGCTTTATGTACTTAAGTTGTACAAACTCATTGGTATATTTGGCAGTCACGGAGATCGAACCCGCGACCTCAAGGTCGAGAAGCCACCGCCTCAACCAGTTCGCCAACGACGCTCTATCCATATATCTCTTAATTCTTTACCACAAAAGTGATATTATTATTGTTTCATTTACTCTCAAACAGTGACCCCATAATATGCTCCGTGCGTATGACTTTGTAAAAATTGTTATTTTGCTTTTATTCTACTTCAAAATAGAGCTGACAAATGAGAGTTTACGTATTTCGTACAACATTCGATCGATATTTGTACTTCTTTAGCATTATAATGAGAGCATCGAATCATAAAATATTAAACTACAAAGACAAATAACTGTACTATCAAAAGAACAATGAACATTTGCGAAATCGATAGGGAAAAAGTAAGGGTTTTTTACAGTCAAATGTTTACGGCTCCGATTTTATTTTGCTTAAAGTTATAATAATAATAATACTAACTACAAAAAAAAAAGAGAATGACCATGTGGGTGGCCATTAAAAGAGTGATCTCTTTCAGGCAACCCTGAAATTTATAAATTACAAATTTTCTAGAACTACTGTTGGGCAGTGCATTTTAGCAATATATTGAAGTAGACAAATACATATATACCATCATTTAGCTTTTGTAATAAATATATAGTAGTCTATCGTGACCACGGCAACTGCAAAGATGCCGAAACGTCGAAATAATTTTAAAAATTAACTAAAATATACGCGATAATATCCGGTAAAAAGTGTTTTATTTAATATAGTAATTCGGTTAACATCTCGAGCCACGGAAATAGAGCAGGTAGATAGTACCAAGTTTTCAGGAATAACTCTAGATAAGTATTGTGACTGGAAACCACATAATATAAGTAATTTATCTAAAAAACTAAATAGTTTTGTTTCTGCATAGGTAGATTATCAAGAACTGTAAGTCAACAAGCAGCAAAATTAGCTTATCATAGTTATGTTTCATCTATCTTGCGCTATGGATTAACTTTATGGGGAAATTCTGTAGACATCCAGAAAGTATTTTTGTGTCAGAAGAAACGTGTTAGAGCACTTTGTAGAGAAGATTTTAGAGAACCGTGCAGGCCTCCTTTTGCTGTTTCAAAGTTACTCACTTTGCCGAGTTTGTACATATTCGAAGTGTTATTAATTTAAAAAAAACATAAGTAATATTTTAAGGAACTAGGTAATGTGATGATTTTAAGAACTAGAAATAAAAATATTTTTAGCAAAAAACTGTATATGCCGCCTAGAAAATTAACATTATTAAGTAGCAATGTTTATTGTATGGCTATCGATATACAATGTTGATAAAAGCGAGAGGCATTAAATGAAACCACATATTTTGTTTATCATTATCAGGCTACACAACAAAAATCAGATCAATGTAAGCAATAGTTTAGTCACAGGAATGCTTTTTAGTTTTTTCTTAGTTTCATTTAAACACTCTGTATCTTCCCGATCACCTGATCGTAAGTTTGTACTATAGGCATACATAGTTATCTAAACGACAAAATTCACGCAAACGACGCGACGTTGCCAGTTCGCATCGTAAGTTTGCAATACACACAAGGAAGTACACTGTTACTAAATCTTTCCTTAAAAGAAAGTACAGATCACGGTTATCTCACTCTAATGTAATAAGCGTAACAGAAATAGAAATAGATCAATATGTTGCTATTGCGCCGGCGGCGACTCGGCTAATTAGGTCAAGGGCACAATTTGTACTTTGTTTAGTGCGAAGACGCGTTGCATCCGGGGTGCACGTTGCGCAATTCAGCACAGATTATTGTCGCTCACGCGTCCCATTTACTAATGTTAAGTTTTTATTGTAATAGGACACGTAACTGAGTATTTTAGGTTTAGTTTTGTGAGTAGTTTTTAATTATTTTGTAAGTACGTAAGACATCCACATGCCTCGTGCTACATACACGGCGTCAGAACACACTGACATGATTTTAATCTACGGGGAATCCCACGGAAACGCATCTCTAGCTCTGCGATTTACCGAGAAAGGTATGGAGACAGCCGCGCGTGCCTTAGGAACGCTCGCACCATAGTATTGGCAGTACAACGGGCACGGGAAAACAAACCATTAGCAGCGCATCAGGAGGGAGTCCCACCGCAGCAGATACCTACTGCGCGCGAGCAACAGATTCTTGACTATTTTGACCTCAACCCCACATCGAGTCTGCATAGAGCCGCGCGCCAGTTTAGAGTTTGCCATAGAACCGTGCATAACATTTGTAAAAGGAATAAACGCAAACCGTACAAATTTAAAAAAGTTCAAGCCCTTTTAAGAAGGGATTTGCCAGTCAGGCGTACTCACTGCCAGTAGATACTTGACAAAGTTACTGATGACCCGAATTTTTTATTAAATGTCATGTGGACCGACGAGAGCACATTAACACGCAATGGCATATGGAACCAACAAAATCTCAGATACTGGAGTATTGAAAATTCACGCATGATTCGGGAGTCAGAGCATCAGTACCGCTTCTCTGTTAATGTGTGGGCTGGTATACACAGGGACCAGATTATTGACCCTGTTTTTATTGACGGCACCCTTAATGTGGAAAATTTTTCGGAGATATTATCCGGCCCCGTTGCTGAATATACCGAAGAAATACCCTTAGCCGATTATCGGCATTTATGGTACCAATTGAACGGAGCTCCTCCACATTCAGTGATGTCTTCCAGAGAGCTACTCACCGAAATGTTTGGACAGCTGTGGATTGGTCGATTTGGACCAGTACGATGGCCACCACGGTCCCCGGATCTCACTCCAATGGATTTTTTTATCTGGGGGTTTGTGAAAAGTGAAGTGTACGCGACAGACGTGAATACCGTAGAGGAACTTAAAAACCGGATTATTTTAGCGTTTAATAAATTAAAAAGTTTAACAACAAACAGTGACCTTATTGCACGATTAAATAACAATATTATACGTCGTTATAATTTGTGTGCCATTGCAAATGGCGGACATTTCGAACAATTGAAGATTTAATGTGTAAGTTTTACAATTAATTATTTTTGTTTATTATTTTCATTTACATTATCATCCACATCAAACCCGGGCGCTCCGCTGTGTAGGTAGGTGTGCGAGCCGGTGAGCCCGCCGCCGCACGCGCTATGCTATTCAAATGCTACGTTGCCAATTTGTTATGCAGGTGGCGGCAGGCTACTCAACAAAGGATGTTTACATTTTAACTTAATTATTAAGCTATTTAAGTTCTTTGAAAAACGTTTTTTCGTATACTTCTCGAAAACTTTTTTTTAATAGTTTCGGATTAACAGTTGGCACTTATAGTATATGTGGTTTCATTAAATGCCTCTCGCTTTTATCAACATTGTATATAATAAGTTGCCCTTTATTTATAAAGACTTAAATTTTAATGACTTTAAATGAAAAATATATGACTTATTGATAGAAAAATGTTACTATACAATTGATGAATATTTTAAAGACACTGAATTGTTAAAATCTAACTGTATCTGTCTATATGTATAAGTTTAGGAATCATAATGTTTTGTAATATTTTTATAACATTTAAATATTTATATTTATAAATACTTTTTCGATATATTTGATAGGTTTTTAGATAGTCAATCATTTTGTAATAACCTTCCTATAAATATTTGCACGCTGTTTAACAGTAAAAAAATGTAGAACTGACAATTTTAATAAGGAACTATTTGTACACATTTTTTCGCAAATAAATTCATTTGATTTGATTTGATTCTTAATGTATACCAATACATATCACAGAGAAAGATAATAATTCTTTACATTTGTTTTAAATGCCTCAAGCGTTTTTACCGAAGTTAAAGAAGCAGGGAGCGAATTCCATAGGGAAGTGGCTTTCACCGTGAACGACTGCTGATAAGTACGGGATGTGGACTAGGAGTAGCCAGGACAAAGTTACAAGCTGATCGCAAGATACGCTCATGGCGCTGATGCTGAAACTAAAACGTTCTTTTAAATAGTGGGGCAGGATAGGGTTTAATAGTATTCCGTATAACAAATTAAGTATGTGAGCATTCCTTCGAAATCGAATTGGGAGCCACTTGAGCTTTGTGCGAAATCCAGAAACATGATCGTATTTCCGCAAGTTAAATATGAATATTATGCAAATATTTTGGAGGCACTCAAGCTTACTTAATTGCTCTTTCGTGAGATCGAGGTAGCTAATGTCAGCGTAATTCAATATAGGAAATATCAACGATTGCGTTAGAGCAATTCTGGTTGGTATGGAAAGAAAATTGCGAAGCCTTCTAAGAGAACCTACTGCAGAAAAGACCTTTCTACTTACTGATTCTAATTGCGGTTTCCATGACATTGCGGAGTCTATTATAATACCCAAATTTTTAGCAACGAAACAGTAGGTTATATGTTATCCATAGAAAATAATAGGTCTTACGTTACGGATATCAATTTTAGAGAGAAATTTAGTACTACCAACGAGAATAACCTGCGTTTTATTGGGATTAAGTTGTAGACCATGCTTATGAGTCCACTCAAGTATGGTCGACAGATTCTCGTTGATATATCTTTGTTTTCAAAAAAAATATCGTTCCTGCATATCATTTCAGTAAGTCGTTTGCTGATCCTTATAATATATTTATGGCGCAGTAATATCCTGTGACCTAATTCAGAAGGATAGGCCAGACCTGAAGCACGTGATCCGTACATTATAGCACCTTTTCTTTGACCAATTCGTGTTTTACTTTTTTCAAGTAAGCAATGAAACAGATTTTAGAACTGAAATGGCAAATATCATTGTAACTGTATTTTACGGATACAGTTTGTTTGTTGATACAGTTGAGCAATGTCATTAAGCCAAGTAAACACCTAAATAAATAATAAATGAAATCCCCAGACAAATACGTATACACCAACTGTATGGCCCCAAAGTAAGCAGAGCTTGTGTTGTGGATGACCATACAGCGAACTTGCAGAATAATTATACATATATAAATAAACATCAACAACCATGACCCAAGAGCAAACATCTATATTCATCATACAAATGACGGCCTGTTTGTGCCATGCCAGAGGTCCCGGGTTCGAATCCTGGTAGAGGCAGATATTTTATCATATTTGCTTTCTAGTCATGGATGTGTACGTATGTTTATTTAAGTTTATTTCTAATATTTATACAACGTGTTCTTTTTGATATCCTATAACTTTGAGGTTTTGTTCTTTAGTTAAAAATAATACTTTTTGCCAAAAAATATGTGGTTCAAAAATGCATAGTTTCCGAGATAACATCAATCTTAATATAATGAGTTCAAAAATTATCACCCTTGTAAAATCTCTTTAATTATGCGACGTTGCCAAACTTTCACTAATGCAGTTCCACTATTACACGCTAGATGCCATTTTTGTAATAATACTCCAAATGACAACTCTGAAACACTAAAAATAAGACTGAGATTTGGGTGAGAGTTCGACGTCCTGTCTCTGTTGACTAGTGATGGTATATCACTTCTAAAGTTATCGATTATTTCAATGGGTTAGGAAATGAAATTAAATAATCAGTACTTATTATTTTAAATGGGGAAACCAATTATAAAAAGGGATGTTTTTAAACGATTTATTTAGCGTGCAAATTTCAGTATTTTTGTTCTAATAAAATGTAAATATTTTGTTCGAATAAAGGGAAAATACAGATATTGATGTAAATACCTATACCTTATCAAAATATTTATTTAATCGAACAGAACGTATATCAAAATCTTGCGCCAAAAGAAGCTAAGTCAATGTGATAAAAAAATTTAATATCTCATAACATCGAATATTTTGCGCTGTCACCATTACAAACTTGACCAGTTTAATTTTTTTAGATGTGTAACTAAAAATATGTAATTTAAAAAAATTTTACCGACTTCAAATTTGATGTTTTCAAATTTCAACTTTAAATTTGACGTCGGTTTATTTTTTTTTAAATGATTTTGTATTTCGTAATTTTTAGTTAACTAGCTAACAGTTAAAAAAAATTATGAAACGTGCAAATAATCATTGCATTCCGATTGGTAGTTCTCTAGATATACGCGGTCAAACATACATACATACCCTTTTGAAATTTGGGATACCGGCTAGGAAGCTTATGTACATCAACATATTTGAATATCATGCAATTCTGACAAAATTACATACATACGTATCGAACTGATAACTCCTATTTTGAAGTCGATATCTCGATCAGCCGAAAAACGTCCACTGCTGGACAAAGGCCTCCCCCAAAGTGGTCATACTGGTCTCGGGAGGATGCTGCTGCCCATTCTCCTTTCTTTGAGTCCCCTTAGTCGCCTCTTACGACACCCACGGGCAGAGACGGGTGGTGCTATTCTGGTGCGGCACCACACGCAATCGTTATAAAAAAGCTTTATTGTTTTTTAAATATTTTCCATAACAAACTTTCAGATATACGTTTTTTTCCCCACAATCAAAATGAGTAATATCGATAATTATTTATCGTAAAAAATGCCCTAACTGAGTAGCAAAAATACTATTGAAAAGGATTCATTGAAAAATTAGTATCATTCATTAGACGCGAGCCACTGAAGCCATACAATAAACAACAAAAATATTCCAAACGTTTAAGAACGTTGCATACAATGTACAACGCAAAACGTTGCGAACTGTACCTGTGCACAGCGCACGCAAACACACACAAGTCACAACACGGCCTAATCACGTGAAGTTCTGTGTCCGCTTCTTTTAACATAAGGGTTGTCATTGTTCAGGAAATAATTTAATCAACAGGAATTGTTTTTTAACTGTGACTATGTCAGTTTTGGTCATAGATATTTTATTTTCTTCGTAAAAATCAAACATTTAAATTCCTACCAAAACCTTGATATTTTTTGTTTTTATTAGATACCAGTAATGACACAAAAAATCTTTATTGAATCTAATTAGTGCACAATAAGCACAACATTTTCATTCAATTTTCATGTGTATTTTTCTTTGTTTTCTTTTATCAATCACCGACTGGAATCTTTGGCATCCTTATTTATAAAAAAGATAACGTAATTTACGTACCTGTCAGAAGTACTTATAACTTCAACTATTTATTTGAAATAAAATCATAAAATTTTAAAATTGTATGACTTTTTGATCGTTCCTTAAAAATTTACCTTCTTAATTTATTTATCATTACTATTAAATCAAAAAGCCTTCATAATTTGTTTATGACTAAAAGTGTTGACAGCCCTGGTTTGAGTAGCATCTCCAAGTTGCAATCGAAGACAATGTACGCACACAATGGTATAATGAGTAACAACTCGCAAATTGTTCCGTACGTCCTTTGAACATAGCGTCAGTAATAAAAGTTTATTACTTTTTGAAAATATTTAATTTTATTTAGAATAAGTGAACCATGTTTACGCTGCCTGACATGGTTTTTCTTTATCACTTGTTTCTTGACCTTCGTCCTGCTTACAAGTGTCTGCGCTGTGCTAGAGCTGTTACTGTTTCGTTGATCTTTGTTGTTAATTTGTATTGTTAATTTTTTTGTTGATTTGTTTTGTCTTAAACTCTACGGTGTAAATCATAAGTAACCATGCCACGGCACACATATCCTCCTGAACATCTGGCGGATATGCATTTTGTGTATGGATACTGTAATGGAAATTCCATGGCAGCTGTGAGAGAATATCGGCGTCGATTTCCAAATCGTACTGTTCCGGATAATCAAACATTCATCAACGTGAGTCTTAAAACATATTTTTTTATTTACAGTTACTACCATTATGGACCCCTTCACTTAAACTAGTTTAAGTAAAAAAGCTAGTTTATAATCCGTTCTCAATAAGTGCCCTTCCAGTGAAAGTTTTGTAATAATTTTATTACAATTACTTATAGTGAATTTTACACAAAGCTGCAGTTAAATCATCAGAAATACCCTGTTGCTAAAATTTAATTAATCATAATCAGTGTTGTCGTGTTTGTATGTAGATTTTTTTAACTTTTACTCAGTAAAACTATTTTATATATTACAGATACATAGAAGATTTCGCGAAAACGGATTGAGATTATCTAGTCACGAAAGAGTCGTTGCTTTAACTATGCAACAAGAAACTGCTATTATGAATTTAATAGTAGAAGACCCCACATTATCAACCAGACGTGTGGGGCGAATAGTAGGAGTCTCACATAAATTGGTGTGGAGTCTATGGAAAAGATATGGGCTCCACCCCTACCATTATAGGAAATCGCAAGGTTTGTTACAAGCAGACCATTTTTCAAGAATTATCTTTTGTCAAAGATTTAGTGAATTTTTAATACGGGATCCACAATTTATCAATAAAATTTTATGGATGGATGAAGCACAATTTACGCGAGCTGGAGTTTTTAATTCAAAAAATCAACATCAGTGGAAGACAGAAAATCCAAAGGCGGTGTGGGAAACATCTTATCTACATGAGTTTTTCAATCAACATGTGGGCGGGAATTTTAAATAATAAACTTGTAGGGCCAATAGAAATCCCGCATCGCCTTAATTCTCATAATTACCTAGAATTCTAGCGGAGTATTTTAAATATGGACTTTTTTGAGGATATTGATCTTTTTACTTTTCAAAATATGTGGATTCAAGACGATGGTGCGCCGGCCCATTATGGAGTACAGGTACGTGAGTACCTCAATGAAGAATACTCGAATCGGTGGATTGGTCGGGGAAGTCCGATTTTAGCGTGGCCGGTGCGGTCACCTGATCTAACCCCCTTAGATTTTTATGTGTGGGGTACACTAAAGAGTAAAGTATATTCAGTTAAAATTGTGTCCAGAGACCATTTACTCCAAAGAATTAAAGAAGCAGCAAATGAGATGCGCCAAGTAACAGTTAATTTAAATAGACAAATACGTAATAGAACAAATTTATGCATAGAGCTCAGTGGTGGATTTATTGAAAACGAGTTAAATTAAAAATACTTTTATTAACAAACTTGTTTTATTTACTTAACATACTTTAATAACCCTTACTTGGGTCCTAATTATTTTTTTGGTAATATACGGTTTTTTCTTTTTGAAATCAAACAATACTGAAACAATAGTGACAATTTTCTTTCTTCTTCTTATAAAAAGATTTACTAATTAACTCCATTTAAAGTTAATAAAATTGCATCTTATGAAATCTATTTACGATGAGGTCATTACGAATACAAAAGAATGTAATTTTACTAAACGATTGAATCGGTTTTGTCCATGGCACAAAAAAACTATTCAGACATTAGTTGAATAATACCTCTGGGCACCTCCATGCCAACGTGTACCTCACCGTTACTTACCCACAGATTCAGTATTTGCTTTCTGTTGTATTCCTAATAACCTCACAA
Source organism: Marasmarcha lunaedactyla (assembly GCA_923062675.1). NCBI lineage: Eukaryota > Metazoa > Arthropoda > Insecta > Lepidoptera > Pterophoridae > Marasmarcha > Marasmarcha lunaedactyla. The sequence goes on from OV281353.1 coordinate 23,868,814, forward strand.
TAAATAGCTATCATTAAAAAAATTGCAAGTTTAATCATTAATTATGAACGAATTACTATGAAAACGAAATAAATTGTTCAGCGTGTCTAGCGCGAGTTTTTCTTTGAGAATTTTTTCGAGAATTTAACTGAATGATTGTGTAAACTTAAATTGTATGAAAATATCAGTACATTAAAATGTGCCGGTATATTAGATTAAGAAAAACTTGTATAACCTGCGCATGCGCAGTGCAAGTTTTTCTTACTTTTGACAATATTTCATAATAACTTTAAAACTATTGACAAAAGCATAACAGTTGACTTCTTTCGTACGAATTATAACAATATTTAGTTAATAAGTCCTATAATGTATGCCTAGAATATCATTTTAATTGTCAGCTGCTGAATTTAATGAGTAAAACACATAAATTTATTCACAAAATATTATTATGGGAAAAAATTATCCGAAACAGTAACCGCGTTAGTTGATTTTAAAATCTAGTTATTTAGAGACCTTAAAGAGTTACTTAAATAATCTAGTGTTTAGTATTCATTTTAATAATATGTTAAACATCAGATTTTTTTGTTAACGGTACTATGACAACGCTAGTCTTACTTTGATTGATAAAATATTGTTTATGATTTTCATTCATGTTTTCTGGGGGATAAAAAATGCGACGTTGTCATACTTCGCATAAAGGTGTTTTACATAAGATGTTGTGACTTAATTGAATTATTTTGTATGAAAAATAAAAACAAAACAAAAATTAAAATTGAAAAATTATTCACATGATATTTGATTCTATTACATGGTCCCATTAATACCCTAGAGTTATGGGAAATCAAAAGGAACACGTTGTATATGACAAAAAAAATCTATGTGTGTTTATATATTTCTTAAGTTTATTTATCCGTTATCTAGTATCCATAACACAAGTTCTTAATGATACTTAATTTTGGCTAGATAATGTGGAGTGGTTGTTAGAAATATGTAAAAAAAATGAATGCCCCGGGCAAGACTGGAATCTGGCACCACCGGCTTCGTGGTACGACAGCCTAAGAGAGGTCCGTGACCTCTCGGGTGCCTTAAGGCGTTCGTATGTAGGAGTAGTTTTAGGTTACGGTGAAATTTAAAAGGACAATAGGACCTAAATTAAACACTAAGAAATACTCGTACGCCCTTGGTAGATAACCCTAAAAAGTCCCTAATGCAGCAAGCTCCATACTTTTTCACTAAGCGGTATAAAGTTGTGAAGGGAACAAGCGGATAATTTAAACTTACGGTTAAATGTGGCGCGCTCGAAGTTGTATTCGCTCGCTTGTAAGCTTTATTTTACAGAAATGGAAAACATTTTTTCTTTAAAAAAAGTCCAGGAGGTATTATCATGGTATTATAAGGCAATTTATAGTCAAATACGCTGGCCTACTACAAGTTGGCAATAATATTATTAGCTTCGAAATAATTTCTTAGGTATGTGGCCGAGTAGCGTAGTGGTCAGTAGCCCTGTCTCATACGCCGGAGGTCCCAGGTTCGAGTCCTGGCCGGGGCATTCGTTTGTGTGATGAACACCGATGTTTTTCTCGGGTCATGGTTGTTGATATTTATATATTTATGTTTATTCTGGGTTCCCCCCCAGTTCGCTGTATGGTCATCCATAACACAAGCTCTGCTTTCTTTGTGGCCATACAGTTGGTGTGTTTGTCTGGGGATTATATTATGTGGGTGTTGGGGGGGAACGCACAAAAATTCCGAATTATGTAATTACGAATTTGATTATTCCGACTTTTACATTATTTATTGTTTCTTTATTATTTACTACCAACTTTATAGTGAAAGTGTAATATTCTTTAAACATGTTTTATATAACTGATAATTTGTACATAAAATACATGAAAGACCTTCGTAGTCTTTCCGTAATAGAGCCATGGTTTACAATTAACTAGTAAGCATTTGTGAATATTTGAATTTGAACTGACTGAAACTGACGAAAATTAGTCAGTGGGAAAAACTGAAGTAGGTGTAAAAGTTATTAAAAAATAAAAGACATTCTCTAAAAATGTATCAGGTATATGTTTCTTATTTTATTGATTACTGTAGGCATTATATTATCAAATTTAATTTGATGATACCCAATTGTGCAACACTATTCAAGTAGGCTAGTTAATGTGGTCGCTGTAGCCAAATTCGATACTGACATATGTCAAGCTTTATTTACGCGTAGAATGCAGCGCCCCGTCCACTGAGCAGATAAGTTAGTCCGAGTGTTAAAGGACGGGTACAATCTGCACTTGACGTTTATCATTTTACTTAAATAACCGATAAAAACTAAAGTTGGGTCCGTTGTCTTAAAATTCTCTAATTTATTGAACTTTAAGAATAAGCAGTAAGTAACTTTTTCCCAACCTCAAATGCTAATCCAAAAGAAAACCCTTTCAGCAAAGAAATCTGTATTTACTGTAAAAAGAAAAAATCTAATTAGTTTGAAACTCAAAGTCGTTAATCTTTACTTTAATTTGCCAACATCGTTCCCGCGGGAGCTGGTTCGCGGGTGTTCTTTATAATATGGGTGTAAAGACTAGGAATGAACGGTTACTAATACGTTTGGGGTAAAGTCCGTGGAAGAAGAATGCTTGATTAAAGTGCAAAAGAATAAACACATTATTTTTAAGCAAAAATATTGTTTTTTCTTTTTAATTTATATTCAACTTATCGTGAGCAAGCTTTGGCGCCTCTGATTGTTTTTTCTTCTGGAATAAATACATTTTCAGTCGGCTAGTGATTCCAAATTTCACAATTTTTTTACTGGCGGTTAGCTACTTTATTTCGCATATGTTTATATATCTTTACATTCCGATTTCCGAGTTTAATGTATGGGTTTACGCTTGAATATATTAATCGTGGTCGTGGTCGTGGCCATTTTTATGACAGCCTTAGAAATCCCGCTGTGGGGAGCAGCCTCTCTCAGATTTTTTATGTTCCCCTCCACAGAGAGGGCAGGAGGATCTAAAAAATGTGCTTACGCATACCTCGCCGCGCGCGGCCGAGGCTATGTGGGACTCGTCACTCCGAGCCTACCAGAGCTTCTACCCACTAAAAAACCCTCTGAATGACTCGTGCAATTTTTTTTTCTACACAGCTTTCATCTGAGCGACAACCAATTGGCGAAAGAGGCCGCGCTAGAGGGCCCAGAAGGGGTCACCCGCTGGGAATTACATAACACTGAAGGTGAATACATAGCACTGAAGGTGCTCAAAATGAAAAATAAAAATTGAATTTATTTGAATTTAAATTAGAATTTGAAGTCGCGACCTGAAGGGCTTCGAGGTCTAGTGTAAGTTGCGTGGCTACGTTCGTGTGCGCGTTTCTCGGTCTAGCGACTTTGTTCTTCGAATTTATGACAGGGGTAGTATACGAGACTGAATCTCGAACTAGAGGATTGGGATGGGTTTCGGAGCGTTTGAAGAACGATTCTGAGAGTGTTTTGAGGTGCTGTTGCACTGTAGGTAGTTCTCTGTGCAGGTCAGCTTTAAACACGTCCCAAGGTGAGTTTGTGGCCCTGCGGCAGAAGCGATTTTGATCTACTTGCAATTTTTGCAGGACGGAGGATTTGGCGTGGGCAAAGATTGGCGAGGCATATGTCATTACGGGTCTAACGCAGGTCTTATAAAGCGTACGTTTGTTTCTAAAGGACATTTTACTTTTCTTACCTAACATACTATGTAGGCGGCCTAAGTAAAAACAGGCGAGTTTCGTTACTCTTTCGACGTATGGCTTGAAAGAAAGCGTCTGGTCTAAGATGACGCCTAAGTATTTGGTACTGCGCTTCCAGTGGATGAGAATACCTAACATTATAACGTGGAGATTGTCGGCGATACGACGGTGTTTACAGTCGAAATAAACCGCAGAACTCTTGTCTGGGTTCACGTCGATACGCCATTTTTGAAACCATGCACCGAGAGCGTTTACAGCCTTTTGGAGTCTGGTGGTGAGACCCGAGACACTGAAGGCAAAGTCGGTAAAGAGGGCGGGTTTGACGCCTTTCGGCAGAATGGGAATGTCGTTTATGTACACGATGTACAATAGAGGGGCGAGGACTGAGCCTTGAGGGACTCCAGCCTTTGAGACGAGTTTGAGACGCCGTACCTTTCCGTACCTTTGTGTCTCAAACGAAACGTACGGTCGTTGAGAAAGGACGCTATTATTCTAACTAGGCGATCCGGTAAGCCTATTTTATAAAGTTCATAAACGAGACCGCTGTGCCAGACTTTATCGAAAGCCTTGGCTACGTCAAAGAAAACCGTTTTCTTACGCTGCGGATAGAAGCCGTCGAGTATGTACTCGACGATTCGCTGGACTTGCTGAGGGCTGGAGTGCTTAGCGCAAAAGCCGAACTGATGGAGAATAATGAGGGGATCGCCATCCATTGTAAACTGATGGATCCGCATCCGAGAGTGTAGGACTCTATCGAGAAATTTAAACATGGCTTTGAGAAAGCTGATGGGTCTGTGATTAGCCGGGTTATTCAGATGTTTACCCGGCTTTGGAATGCCTATAACTGTCGCTTCTTTCCAAGCTTTTGGAAAGTAGCTAAGGTCGAAGCAGGCATTGAAAATGTTAGCTAACAAAGTAAGCACCTGTTGAACCAAGGTGCTTAAGTGCGTGGTTGGAAATTCCATCCGCACCAGGAGCCCATTTTGGTCTTTTGACTTCTAATGAAAAGAGAGATTTCATCATTAGATTTCATTCATTCACACTGAGACGGGGTCGGCGGTGATAAGGAGAGAGTTCCCGCGTAGGACTTTGTCCTCCACTGCCTGGATATGGCAGGGATTAGCGGGTTAAGTGCTGGGCGAGCATTGTGAGGCAATGCTGTCAGCAAAGCATTCGGCTTCCTGTTCGTCTTCGAAGGCGGTAGTGCCATCGGGACGAGTGAGAGGAGGGACGTGAGAGGCTCGGGCCATTCTATAATACGCTAGGTGGGACGGGGAGATATTCTCCATGAGATCGTTCATCTGAGCGTCTCGGAGTTCCGTGAGGCAAGACCTAACTTTACGTTGTAGCTGATTCGCAGCTAATCTATAGGCGTGCGTTGTATAGAGCTCGGCTCTCCGGAGAGCCGCGTTCTTAGCTTTAATAAGATTGGTAATGGCTAAGGGAATCGTGGTGTAACGGTTCGTTAAAAATCCTAAACTTCATAACTAAATAATTAATTTTCCTAACAATAAACCTATCTACTACTATGTACAAATAATAAATATAATTAATTTACTATAAACGAACTTCAAAGTTATCGTAATATTATCAGCGCACTACAGTACCTACGAAGTGATCGCGCGATCACGCTCGTGATGCGTGGACCGAACCGGTACAGCTAGCTGTCTACGGAATTCACGAGAGGCCCCGAGCATTACCGAGCGCGGAGCGTTGAGAACGCACGGCTGCTGACCGCTTGTTTCTTTTGTTTTAAATTTGTTAAAAAAATATAGTATTGTTACTATAACTAAAAGTTAAGCAAGTGTGTGAATTATCCCCAGTTTTGGGTAAGTGTTGCAAAACGATTCTTATTAGCTAATTAGGCACTTATCTAGTTGTAAGTTGATCGAGTAGAAATTGCATACTACCTGCCTTTACTTGAAATTAATGTTAATATATCTTTTCACTGCTTAATAATGGATTTAATTGTTTAAAACTAATTGATTGAGATATAAATCATTATTGAGATACATTTTATAGCGGTGTATGTGAATGAATTGTGCACAATCATTGTTCCATGATATGTAAATGGCACGCACCTACCTTACCACATAAGTTGATTATGTACAGCTGGTAATAATGTAAATGCCTCATCATTGGTTAATTATTTTATGCAAATTACTATCATCTCATCTGTTCCTTTGTGCTTCGTATGCTGATACTGTCATATCATGTCGCAGGCAATTTTAACAAACCGGATTTTATTGAAGTGTCTGGTTTTCTGGGAATTACAGGGACCACCGCTACTCTACTCTGCTGTTGGATCCTTGACTACCGTCTGGCTGCCTTTCCCCATTAAGTCAAGTACCTGAGCCACCGGAGCACTATCCTAACCTGCTGGGACCTCTACGGGCTGCACTATCTACAGGACAGTGATAGTAACTCAAGTTCTTCTTACGCAATCGGTTACTGTTTATATAAAAGAACACTCCCCTTTTAAATCTAGATATAGTTTAAATGATTGTTAGTTTATGTAGTTTATATTAAAAGTGTAATTGTTGCAAAACCTTAGTTTTCATTCTTCTTTCTTTAATTTTAAGTAAATTTATTTCATACGTCTATCGAGAACACGGCTAGCGTGACAGTGGGTTTGCCTTGCTTAGCAACCTTTTCGTTAACACTGATGGCTGAGTTGATAGCATCGGTGAGGGAATCGACTTATTAATCCTTTTTTTTCCGGGCTATCTAGAGATTCGGGCGAGATCGCATTTTCAGTTGGCAAAGGTCTTAGGAGAGGTGACGTTATCGTTAGGCGGTCCTAGCACGAGGGAGACGGGGTGGTGATCGGAGCCTAGGTCATCGAGCGGTTCGATAGACCTGAGATCAGGGTTGATATGATTTACTACCGCAAAGTCGAGGATGTCGGGAGAGTAGTTTGGGTTGTTGGGATAGTGAGTGGGAGTAACGGGAGAGATGACATCTAAGTCGAGTTGTTCAGTGATGCCAAGGAGAGCGATGCCGTTGGTGTTGGTCGACAGACACGTCCAGCCAGTATGTTTGGAGTTGAAGTCTCCGAACATAATGACGGAACGGCCGAAGGCGAGAATGGCCCCAAAGTCGCTACGGATAGGTCTGGTGCCACTATGTATGTAGATTTAAGCTATGATGATGGTCGGATGACCAGTCATGGCTAATCTACACACAGTGGCTTCCATGTTGAGGAAAAGAGGGATAGGGAGAGGAAAGCAATGCAAACCCCATTTGTAATAAATAGCAGTGCCGCCGAAACCATGGGAGTTGGGCCTATCGTTACGAGTGAACGCGTATTTGGGAATAGCTAATTCACTGGAGCGGTTTAGAGTAAGCCACGTCTCTTGGAGAAGCAATTTGTCTGGCTCGTTGATCAGCTCATATCATATCTCATATCATATCATTAAAAAAAACCCAGTTAAAAGATATTTATTGCTGCTGTAGGCAAAAAAGAACCAAAAAGTGGAAGTTTCATAAAAAATCACAAAAGTGGCAATATCTCGAAAACCAGAAAACTTTTACGAGAAGCATGTTCGTGTTATCTGATAGGCCTTAAGTTCATCTACCATCAGTGTCACCCTCACGTGTCATTTCTGGGACACCCTGTATACATACCTCAATGTTGTGTATCTTCTTTTACTACAAGGAAAAACATTTTATGACTGTTATAGTCATAAATTCATAAGATCGTAAGAGTTGACTCAATTGATCTAGGTGTAACCTTCGACTCTAAACAAATTTTTGACAAACATATTGATAATATAATTAGCAAAGCTTCTAAGGCTCTAGTCTAAGGTTTGTATCAAGATTTTCATCAGAATTCAGCAATGCCAAAACCCTCAAAATACTGTACTGCGCCTACGTTCGAAGTCGTCTTGAATATACATCATCGATCTGGAACCCCTCATTCGATATTTATATTGATCAAATTGAGAAAATACAAAGAAAATTCTTGAAATTTCTGCAATCCCGTTGTAGGCGACATCGTATATTCCCACTGGTCATACGCAGAGAAATTGCAGATATCTGTTATATTATTTAAACTGTAAATGACAAAATCGATGTACTTGAGCTCCTCTCTATGGTTGATATCTGCGCGCATCCCAAACTGTACAGAAATCTTACCTTACTTCACGTCCTCACAGCTAGTACCAACTATAGACAGAACTCATTCATCATTCGATCTAGCAAACTGGTGAACAGGGTAAATCGTGAATTGAATGTCTTCGACATATTTCACTCCAGCATCCCAAGTGTTAGAGCGGCTTCGGCTAAAGATTTTTTTATTACGAAAAAATAAATTTAATTGTAGATGCACAATATTTTATAAGTTTAAAATTTAATAATTTAATATAAATAAGCATTTATATATTGTGCTTGTAACTATAGTGTTGTATCCTATTTTTCTATTTCTCATATATGCATACATTTTTTCTATCCTTACTTTGTCACTGTTAAATATTATTCTGAATCCTATCTTTGAAAATTTTATTTGGCAATCTTTGTTTTAAAAATGTTTTTACTTTAACTCCTAGTTATAAGTTTTTCTGTAATTAAAAAAAAAATAATTTAGTCATTAATATTTAATCATAAATGTCATCACACAATCAAAATATGTTTGTGTGATGACATGTGGAAATAATGATTGCTGTCTCGGTTGGAGATTATTAAAACACCAATTTTGAGGAAAGAATTAAATACTTTATTCAAATTTGCTTTATTCATATATTTTCTTAAATTTTCACGATTCATACTTTAAATAAAACACTTTTTACCGGATATTATCGCGTATATTTTAGTTAATTTTAAAATTATTTCGACGTTTCGGCATCTTTGCAGTTGCCGTGGTCACGATAGACTGTTGCTTTATTCATGTTGTATTTTGCAACATCACAACTCGTATCTTTATATTGTGACTAATTTCAAAACAGCAGAATATTTCTAATTGATGCGCAGATGGCGGGTGACAACACAAATAGAACGCTTTAAATAAAACACTTTTTACCGGATATTATCGCGTATATTTTAGTTAATTTTAAAATTATTTCGGCAACTGCAAAGATGCCGAAACGTCGAAATAATTTTAAAATTAACTAAAATATACGCGATAATATCCGGTAAAAAGTGTTTTATTTAAAGTATGTATCGTGAAAACTTAAGAAAAGATTTACAAATAGAACGCGTTTGGCGCGCGAACCTCAGTTTTAGTTATGGCAATTATTGCATTTCGAAATAATATAATGAGCATGCGGTTAAGTTGTAGATAGCATTTTATCGCTATTTGCTACTGCTGTTGTTAATAAGATGTAGCCTACCTAAAAAGAGATGTATTGAAGACATCTACGTTTGCTAGTACTCAATTTCGCCAACCACAGCCCGAAGTCTTGCAATCGCAGCCGTAGCAAAGCCTTGTGTGATCGCATCGCACGCAATCACTAAAATTGTGGTAAAATTCGCAGTGTCACGTGATCAATAACAATAGCAGCTAACAATGATTGACAATAATTTGGTAGTTTGCTATATTGTACATAATTGTTATAATTAGCACCTATTCTGTCTATTTGTTTCATTGTTTCATTGTTTCATTTCATTCGTTTGTTACATTTCATCCAATACATTCATATCATATAATTCATACCATACAATTCATACTCGGTCGGCTAAGGATTTTAAAATAATGATTTGCTTTGTAACCTGAAGCAAACCCGGAATTAATAATCAACAGCGCCAATGACGACCACTTCTTTAAAGTACTACAAATATATCACTTAGGGCAATTTTTTCAATCATCTGTTACATTTTATAGTAGAATAATTTCGAGAGTTTGACATAAATTTAATGGAAAGTCATTTTAAAAAATATCTAAGCACTGAAAAATCAGGCCATAATTGAATAAACAGATTCAAACAATTTTAACAAAACATAGCATATTTCAATTACACGCCAAATTGTGTTATACTGGAACTTTGTGATGAGCTTCAGGTACCCAGACTCGATTCATCAATCATCTGATTGATAGAGTTGTATAACGTACACTCGACGTGATCGAAATCCGTTCCAGATATGCTTCTGGGCCATTTATTCTTACTATAAATAATGTCTTCCATCTTGCCTATCCTCCAATACTCGTGTGGCCGTTTCTTCCGATTTTATATACCTTTTTCTAATATTTTTTTTAACTGTAACGAAGTGAATAATCTATGTGCACACTAGCGAACATACAAAGGGTGCCTGCAAACTTATATTCAAAAGTATAGTATAAAATGTACAAAGACTACAATAAAGCAATGATTGTTTAGTTGTATTTTCTTAAGCTTTTGATGTGTTAGGTAATAACACATCAAAAGCGTCTCAGTGTTTGTTTACTACTGTTCGTAACTCATGTATAGAACGATTGCTCTGGGTTATTTCCTCAGGGTATCGCTTTAAGGCTTTATATGGGTGACGAAGTCTGTATGAATTTATTTTCAGCTTAAATTGAATAAAACCTTGAGAAATAAGGTGTTTTTTGAACAAAATACAAACATTAGTGGACACAATGGGTCTTCTCTTTAAACTTATTGTTAATTACTTTTATTTATTTACAAGCTGTATATTTTAACGCAAATTATAATACAATAATGGTAAAACAACTCTAATGAGTATACTATTTTTATAAAAAGGCTCCTTAGTTTTGACTGTACATTTGCTAAGTTGAAACAATAAATCTTACAGACCAAAGAGGAGATAACTCACTGGTACAGTTTTCAAACTATTTAGGTATAGAGGATTTAAAGTGAACCACATGTCTTTGGTATAACTATAGCTTCAACGACTTATACTCATCTATCAGTTTTTTTACAATAAATCACTTGCTTATAGCACACATTGCTTTTGAAAGTTTGAGTTTTAAATTCAAATTCAAATTCAAATTCACACATTTATTCAACATATTACACTACAACACGAAATAAAAACAACATAAGGAGCAAAAAGTTACAGACAAATAGTTATATAATATATTTACAATTGTTGATTTAATACAAAGAATAAAATGAAAATATTATGTCACATAACTAATCGCGCTGTAGTGCACATGTCAAAAAGGACACGCCTCAGCATTATGCTACAGCGGCAGCCGCAGCGCTGATCTTCCGACTTGCCCTAGTTGAATAAATAAATACAATACTAAATAAATACAAAATATTAAATAGATACAAACTAAATGTCACTATTATGTAAAATAACTTAATATTAAATGTTAATAAGTACTTGAAATATTACATTAGTACAATACCATTATATATACTACACATAAATAAATTTAAAATAGATAAAGCAGTGAATAATAGGTAAAGGTATCTCTAATATTGACATAGGTGCCCCTGCTACACATATGTTGGAACAACACGTACTCCACTCGGCAGCATCGTTTGGTGTTTAAATAGAAGCAGTTTGAATGATTTTTTAAACCCATTCAATGATCCGAGTTTACGAAGTGGGGGTGGAATGTTGTTCCAACACTTGGTTGCCGAGTATGTAAAACTGCCATGAAAGGCAGATGTACGATGCCATGGCATATTCAATGGCCTGCTCATGCTACGACATGTCCCAGATTTCGAACGCCATTCTAGTTTTTTATACAGGTATTCTGGTCGTCCCGTGTTTATTACCCCGTACAGCAAGGTTCCTAGGTGTAATTCCCTGCGATAAGCCATTTTAAGAATGCGAGCGTCATTAAGAAATGGTGTCACATGTGTGCGAGGCGGGATCTTAAAACAGAAACGAGCACATGCGTTCTGTACTCGCTGCACGACTCTGTCAGAACGAGCAAGCAGGCGGGGTCCGTACACCAGACTACCATATGTCAGTTTTGATAGAATGAGTGCATCGCAAAGTTTTATCCGCAGTTCTACGCTAAGAAAATCACGGATGCGGTATAAAATAGGAAGTCTGTAGAAACAGTTTTTCGCAGTTTCCATCACGTGATTCTCGAAGCGCAGCTGTTCATCCATTAACACCCCCAAATTGCGGACTTCTGACACACGCTCTATCCTCTCACCCATGACAGATACCACGGGATTAAGGTCAGATATACAGCGGATTTGGTGCGGAGATCCAAACAGAATGAGTTTGGTTTTTTTCGGGTTCAGTACAAGTGCGTTGGACTCCGACCAAGAAGTTATTCTGGCAAGATCTTCATTCAGTTTGTTCTCTGCTGCATTGGAATCCTCAGGATTAAATGCTAAGTATAGCTGTATCTCATCAGCATACATATGGTATCTGCAGTGCCGAATGACAGAGCATATATCAGCGGTGTACAGAGTAAACAATAAAGGTGCCAATATAGATCCCTGGGGAAGGCCTCTGGTGATAGGAGAAGAGCTGGAAAATACGGAACCACCATTTTCACCAGTCAATCTAACCTGCTGTGACCTATTGCTCAGATAGCTTGAGAACCATTTGATTGCTGTGGGATTAAAGCCATAGTAAGCCATCTTAGAAATAAGCAGTGAAATATTCACTGATTCAAACGCCCGCGAGTAGTCCAGCAGAACCATCAGCGTCCCCATGCCCCCGTCCTGCGCGGATAGTATATTATCGGTGATGTCCAGGAGGGCAGTAACGGTACTATGCGATTTTCTGAACCCCGATTGCATCAAAGGTATCACATTGCTTTGCTCCATATATATAATAAGGTAAAAAATAATTAATTTTTCTTCTGGATTCATTTTTAATCCATGATTGATTTAAAAAAAATATCTTGCAGATCAAATCAATAAGACAGTTTTATAAACATTGTAGTGATTTTAATGATTAAAAGTCGAATATAAAATAATAGGCAAAAATTCGAAGTACGCTACTGAATTATCATTGAAAACTGATGAGTTATTTTTAAATAAAAATGAGCGTTTTAACGTGGGACATTCAGATAGATATAAAAAATGTGCGCATTTTGTGGCGATGATAACTGTATCCCCTTGAAATAATAATACAGGTTTGTATAATTGAAAACCTGTTCCATTCTTTGGTAATATGTTATCTCCTAGAGGGTACGCGGTTTCCTCATTACCCACGCCAAACTTATATACTGAAAGTCACTTTAAATTATCACATCACTGACCGTATCAATCGACAGATTCATTCGGCTCTATATCCAGCTTATTCAATTGATGTCATCAGTTATATATTGCTCGTAGTATCTGTGTATGCCTGTTAGTTATCAATCTAGATGAGAACAGATCCGTAAAATAGTACCTTTTTAGAAGGGAACAAAAAAATTCTTGTTAAATTAAAAGGCATGATTATAAAACTAGACGAGATCTTTTTTTCCTCGTTTGAAAGTTAAACATGCACTGAAAATATTTTATTACATGCCTACCGTTCTCCTTAATATCTCACCCATTTTCAACCTTTCGTGAAAAATTTACTACGACCAAAGTGTAAAATTTTCATTATTAAATTCTCTACACTTTTTTTTTCAAGCTAACTTTTCAGAGGAATGGCTATTTGTAATTGAAATTGTATTATCGCATAATTATTTGTTTTAAAATCTAAATACAAGAAAAAAAGGTGTGTGAAATTTGAATTCTTATTGTAATCCCCACCTTTGTTTTGGTTGACCCAGTGCGCATTTAAGGCGTTAAGGAAAACCCGGATCTTCTTTTGTGTATCTGATTAAGATTCCCCAAACCTGAACCAATTGACACGTAATATTAAAAATTAAAATTTTGGCAGTACTCGTTTAAAATTACTTCCAGTATATAACATTTTGCATATCTTTAAAACTCGTATTACTGTACAGATCACAATTTAAAAAAACGTAGCCTAACTTTAGTTGCTCTGTACGGATAACCATTTAATCCAATAAGTAAAAACAATGTAAATGCATCTCACAATCATTAAAACTTTCTATAAATAACTATAACTGTATGAAAATAAAGCATAACTTGTATCGTATATTTGTCATTGCCATAGGATATCTATAAAACACCGCAAAAAAGTTTTACACGAAGTAAAAATGTTCATACTCGGCCTGTGTACCAACACAGCGCAGTCGACCGCGCAGGGCTGTGTAGCGACAACACCAACACGCTGATGAAATTATGAATTTACATTCTTTTGACGAAGTTGTTTTTGTTTCACTTCTCTATATTTTTAAGAAATTAGGACAATTCTTACCAAAATTAAAGTAACTTATTTGCAACATATGTATACAAGAATAGACTATTTACAAAAATGTACATGAGTTATAAGAACAAGATATATCAGTAAATAAAAATAATTATACTAAAAATGTCATAAAAAAAATAAGTACCTGGCGCAGATTTTTGCTTCTCGACATTGAACCAATAATGCTAACAGAGTAACCTCGTTGTATGGCTGAGTAATGCTCTGTGCGAGATAACTGCCAGCCCTATGGTAACCGGAGATCTGGACCAACCTGGAAGAAAGTTGTATGGTTTTTTTTCTGTTCATACAACACGTAAAAGGTAAGTAAAAGCTATCTTCAGCTTTTGCAGTTTTTCGATGTATCTACGTAAAGAAGAATTTTCCAACGAATATGATCTTGTTTTCTCTATTAATGTACGTTAATTGTAGTTATATTAGTTTAACGATACTAAACATATAAGTTTATAATATGACTCACTCGAGCGCAAAGGACAAAAAGAAGCGTTTGACACTCATCCAGTTACATGGAAACTATAGACTGCTTTGGTACTCTAAATGTTGGGTAGATATATCGCATTCCTTTCAACTCATTTGTGTACAATTTTTATTCCTTGATATTTTTTTAAATTACGTATATGAAAAAGAACACTTTTATGGCCGCTTTGTCTTATTATAATTGATAAACTTGACGAAAGTTTTTTTCTTTGCAATATATTAGGTCTTTACCTATGAAATTGCCGTTTTTCACGAAATAAATGAAGCGTAATTTTTTTATATATTTTTTTATTTCTATTAATCAAAATAATCACCCATGCAATCAATGCATCTTTGCCAACGCATTGGTAGCTTATTGATGCCTTTCTTGAAGAAATCAGCTGGACGGGAGGCAAAAAATTCTTCGAAGGCATTTTGTACTGCCTCTCGGGTATTGAATTTTTTTCCCGCCAAGAAGTTATCCAAATTCTGGAAAAAGTAGAAGTCTGTAGGCGCAAGGTCTGGTGAGTACGGCGGATGACGGAGAACTTCCAACCCCAACTCTTGTAGCTTGGAGACCGTCTGCTGTGCAGTATGAGGTCGCGCGTTGTCGTACAGGAGCAGTGGAGCCGAACGATTGACCAAAGCTGGTTGGAGACGTGCGAGCTTCTCCATCATTGTGTTCAGTTCTTCACAGTACACATCTGCAGTAATGCTTGTCCCGTTTGGCAAGAAGCTGTGATGAATTACACCCGCGTTAGACCACCAAACAGTGACCATCACTTTTCTAGGGGTAAGTTTTCGTTTAGGGCATTGTTTGGGTGCTGAACCAGGGTCCAACCAACTTGCTGAGCGCTTACGATTGTCAAACAGGATCCATTTCTCGTCACAAGTAACAATGCGGTTCAGAATTCCTTCATTTGTATGCCTGCTGAGCAGTGCAAGGCACGTCTCCACGCGTACTTCGCGCTGGCAGTCATTGAGTTCGTGGGGTACCCATTTGTCAAGCTTTTTTAACCTTGCCAATTTGGCGCAAATGGACCAATATTGTTTTGATGCTAACGTCGAAAGCTGCTGCTAATTCAGCCGTGGATTGAGTTTCATCAGCTTCCACAATTGCCTTTAATTCGTGATTGTCGACCAAAGTTTTCGGACGACCACGGGGTTCATTTTTCAGGTCAAAATATCTAGAACGGAAGCGGGTAAACCAATAACGGGTGGTGCGTTCGTTTGTAGTGTTCGCTCCGTAAACGTCGTTGATGTTGCGTGCCGCTTGTGCCGCTTTGCTGCCACGACTCTAGCGTAGACGACGTAATAGTGTGCAGTGGTATGCAGAATAAATAGTTTGACCTCTTTCTAAGTAATCAACCAAGATGACTTAGAATCCCAGAAAACCGATGCCATTACCTTGTTTACTGAAAAACACACCTTGGCTTTCTTGGGGTTCGGAGATAAGGGTCTCTTCCATTGTTTGAATTGTTATTTGGATTCAGGAGTATAGTGATGAACCCATGTCTTGTCCATAGCAACAAACCTTGCCAAAAATTCGTTTGGACCCAGCTCTAAACAGTCTCTAGAAATCGTCGTGTCTGTTCAACTGAAAGGAGCCGCGGAACCCATCTTGCAGACACCTTGTGGAACCCTAATTCGTTAAAGATCATGTTTTGTGTACATTCATATCAAATTCCTAGAGCTTCAGCTATCTCAGATACCATCAATCTTCTGTCTCCCGTGATGAAATCACGTATTTTTTCGATGTTTTCCGAAGTCGTAGCTGTAGAAGGCCGTCCAGAGCGGGATCATTTTTGATGCTCTCTCATCCACATTTAAATTTAGCTGTCCACTTTTTTGTCATTATATACCACGTTCCTAATGTACACCACATCTTCATGAATCTGCTTTGGAGTTAAGTGTTTCTTGTGGAGGTATTTGATCACAGCACGGTGCTCTAAACTATCAATTTTCAAAATTAAAGAAACTTACTTTCGCTTAATGTGCGATACAATAAATAAACAAGCATGTATCTCAGAGAAAAATTGCACAGAAACTGACAAAGAGTCTAGCTTTCATATGAGGGTAGTTTTATAATAATATGACAACGCTATCTATGTTAGGCCGCGAATTTTTCAATCCACCCTAGTAGTATTAAGCATAAGTAATAGGTCTTTACCTATCTTTACATATCATCAGATAAAATTCTTGTTCAGTATTCAATAAAACTTAATTGAGATGTTATTATGTACAAGACTTTAAGACATTTTTCTGACTTTACCTTCGAATCGAAGTAAATTGCACTGGGATTAAAAATCATCAAACATCTCCAAACACCATATATTATTACACAAATTATTACCATACGGAGACTTTAAATTAAAATTTCATGCCACTAGGATAACGTCCAAATTAGCATCTTAACTCCCATTTACAAACTTATCTTCCGCCATTAAATTGAAGAAAGTATCGTAATAAAATTACCTGGTTTTAACTAAAAGCATTATCTGAAGTTCTGAACGTTATTTTAATGGCATAAATATTAAAATTAGTTCAGGGACTTTATAACCTTTTAAACTTTAAATGGGGTAAGTTGTTACGGCTTAAGGAATTAAATAGCAATCGCATCGTGGGCTAGTGTTCCTAATGAGTTTCTACCTTTACCCCGATATCCTCTATCAGCGTGATGTGTCTATGTGAACTAGAACTAATGTGATATAAATGTGATGAGGCCTGATGCGCTGTGAGTACGTAAGAATCAGGTCAACATAAGAATGACATTTTATTGTGTGACATACACATATACCTATAAAAATAATAATAAATAAATATAATTTATTTACTCTACCAGAGCAGTCGATTTCGCTAACATGAGATAATAAAACTCATTGTACATCTGGCAGTCATGGGCGGCGTATAACCTGGAGACAGGAAGTTGGAGGGTCTAGCACCTTAACCATTGCGCCAAGCTCACCATTTTAATTGAGTAAATGTTTCAAATGATAACCGTTTACTTGAATACCAGTTTAAATTAATTCACTATTTTAGGTAATGGTTTTGTAACTTCAAGTGGTGAATCTGCGTTAAAATGGATTACTACTGAAAATAATCGGGTAACTGTTGAGCGTTATTTAGTTTATAGGGGTGTTTTGCTATAAAATAGTAAAATTAATTATTATCTTTGTAATTATACGTAAAGTTCCTCAGCAACATTAATTTTTTTATTATTATTAAGACGCCATATTAAATTTTATATGACGACATGTAGCCTATGACCAACGCACTATTAAAGCGCTTCCGAGGGTACATCACTTGTGAAATCATTATAGACAAGCTGAACAAAACTACGTTCATACAGACTGGCAAAAATCATAAACTTCCATTTTGCTTCGCCGCAGTCGGGTAGATATAACAAAATAAACAAGATGCATTTTAAGTAACATATCACCCTGGATTTTTGCGCTCTATTTACCTCTTGAATAATTCCGCTTAATAACAACATATCAATAGAATAACTATACCTATAAATTATTAAGTTTCTTTTATGTTCAATTTCAGTCTTGTACTCGTATTCATACCCTTTTGGTAGGTATTGGTAAAAATTCCGATTAATTTAGGAAATTTTCGTCTCTTTTTTAATGAATCTCAGGTCTAAACGGCAAAATTATGATTGAGTTCCAGTTCCAATATTTCAGAAATATAACAGAAGCCCATGGTATTTCATCAAATGAATCCGTGAGTTCAATGCACAGAGGGAAATTTAATCATGCCAGTCACGTATTTAAATGCTTGAAAGATGTATTTTTTCATATTTTATTAAATTTAGTAATTATGCTCCGCATCTTAAAATTTTACAGCCTTAGTGGAACTGATAAAGAAACATTTGTAACTTGCAGGACTCATGGCGTGCAGAGTTCTAAGTGCAGAAGAGTTCTATACACAGAGTTACCGAAAATTCAAGTTTAAAGTAAACTTTGTGGATTGGAACTGCTCGCGTCCGCAAGGTTTAGCCCTCGATGCTTTGTACGTGGTCCCCGGGTGGTGCTAAACAAGCAGTATCTTCTGGTGGTAGGCTTCGGCCGTGGCTTGTCAAAGCCATGCCGCCAAGTGACATAGTCGCGTTCCGGCATGATGTTTAGTGTAGCCATTGAGGACGGTAGGTCTGAGTAATCGTGCTGCATCAGAGAACTGTCTTCAGCTCATAATTTATTTGGTCGCCGGGTAACTGGTTTTGGAAGGTAGCGGAATCGCCGAACGCCGGGGTGTGCACGTATGCCAGTGAAGAGATCTGTTGTCAGCGTCTCCGTTACTTGGAAGATATGGACTTTTCCGTCATGTGGGTTCACATTGATACCGCCCATGACCAATTGGTCTATGCCAGTATATACCGGTCACATAGCGGAGATCGGGAGACAACGAGGCTCATAGAGTATCTCAGCGATGCAGCAGATAAGGTTCGGCAACGTTTTCCCTCAACGCAGTTGGTGTTCCTGGGGGATTTTAACGCTCATCACGGGCAATGGCTATACGCGTGACGCTTGACGCTTGCAGAAGCAAAGCCGTAGATTCGCATGAACGGAAGAAAAAATACAATTCTGCCGCCAAGTCTTGCAAAAAGGTGATCAAGAAAGCTCGCTTTGACCACATTGGCCACATCAGAGACAAGATAGCGTCATATACTTCAGGAAGCAAAGCTTTCTAGTCTCTGGCCAAGTCGGTTGAGTCAAACTTCTGTCGCCCATCGCTGCCACCTCTGAGGAAGCCTGACGGTTCACTGGCCCACACCGCAAAAAAATAAGCACACCTTTTTGCTATTATTTTTGCAGATTGTTCACGTCTAAACGGTCAAGGTAAAGTCCGACCCCAGTTACCTCAGTTCGGACCCAAAATGGGTGTCGTTCATATTCGTCAAAAGGAGGTTCTTAAATGCTTGCAGAATTTAGACGTGAATAAGGTCAACGGCCCCGATGGCATACCTGCAGTTGTGTTACAACACTGAGCAGCCGAGTTGTCTCCCATACTAACGCGCCTGTATCGACTCTCTCTGGAATCCAGAAAGGTCCCTAAATCATAGAGGCTGGCTAACGTGCAACCAGTACCAAAGTTGGGAATCCGTGCGGATCATATCAACTATTGACCTATTGCAATCAACTCCATACTTTGCAAAGTTATGGAAGGTGTATTGAACAATCGTCTTCTGGCATACTTTGAATCCAACGAGCTCCTTAGTGATAACCAATATGGTTTTCGCATTGGACGCTCGACTGGATATCTTCTTGTGTATGCCACTCACTTTTGGAGCGAAGCCTTGGAGGGTCACGGTGAAGCAATAGCTGTTTCCTTAGACATTTCCAAGGCTTTTGATAGGGTCTCTTGAGTAAGTTTCCAGCATACGGAATACCTAATGGGCTCTGCGACTGGACATCTGATTTTCTGAGGGAACGGTCGATTCGAATCGTCTTAGACGGCTGCTCTTCTGACCTAATGGCAATTAATGCCGGGGTACCTCAGGGATCTGTTCTCCCTGCAACGTTATTCTTGCTGCACATTAATGGGCTGCACAAAATGACCTGCTAACCCCAGGCATTATTGGTTACGCTGATGACAGCACCGTTGTAGAGCGATACATGTCCAATGCGCGAGCGAGTTCTCAAGAAATCTGGGCTTTGAAAGAGTCCATGATTGAGTGGACGGATTTGGCCTTGAAGAAAGTGTCCAATTGGGGCGAGTCCAATTTGGTCAAATTTAACCCGTCAAAAACACAGGCGTGTTTGTTCTCCGCCAAAAAATGCAGTTTAAACCTAACGCCCACTTTCCAAAATATTTCTGTACCCTTAACCGACCACCTGGGGCTTCTGGGCGTAACTATATCGTCCCAACTGAACTTCGGGCATCACATTGTGTCCATGCTCAAACTGCTTCAAAGAAGTTTGGAATCATCTCGATTTCAGCCCTGAACAGCTACTTAATTTGTACACAGCTCAAGTTTAATCTTGTATGGAGTACTGTAGCCACCTTTGAGATGGTTCTGCAAAGTACCAACAGTTGACCGAAGAGCCTGAAAAATTATTAACAACTTTGACCTCACCACCAAAAAACTGCAAAGCCTCGGAAAGTTGCCAGTTTAGCAGTCTTCTACAGACTACATTTTGGAGAGTGCGCGAATGCTCTTTTTAATCAGATCGAACCCACACCCTTCTTGCATCGGACTATTAGACGCAGACAGGCCTTCCATCCCTTTATAGTAGACATCCTAAGAAGTCGAACCAAACACTTCGATAGTTCCTTTTTGGTGCGGGTCGCCAAGGTGTGGAATGAACTGTCTGCGTCTGTTTTTCCAGAAAACTATAGTCCTAGTACTTTCAAGATTCGAGTGAATAGGTATCTCGTGGATAGACGTGTAACGCGTTCATCGCTACTTTCCATCAGGTGAGATAGAAGACAAACGTCTAATCCTTTTTCAATTTAAAAAAAAAACTTATTTGCCTTAGATTCTGTAATGTAGCTGACTCCTTACACCCTAGCTAAGATTGATAAGAGGAATATCCTCAGATACACAAATTTTTTCTATCGTTTTGAGAAAAAATAAGTGCTCTTTTAAAAATTATTATCTCCTTTACCACAAAAACATCCTTAAATACCAACTTGGTTCAAAACGAGTGTTTTTGTATTATAAATTGAATTCTTCTGGAATTCAAAATATCAAATTTTTTGGTGAAATCGAAGAAACAAGAGCTCTTTACAATCTTCTCTTTAAAAACTTTCTTAAGTTTTCACAATATATTTATTAAAACGATAAAATCCGGCTTTAAAAGTTAAAGCCGGATTTTATCGTTCAGTTTAAAACATAAAAACCGAACCTACAAGGTATGGAAAGCAATCACGTTACCCTCATTATTATGTAAATAACAACTTGCGAAGGTGTGCAGTGTGGTTGAATAATGAAAACTTTCATTTGCTGTTCATAACGCTGCTAGACAGATGCAGGCGTTCGTTCAAGAACATTACATTACATTTCCGTAGCGTGTTGACATCCACGCGATTACTAGTTATTGATGATATTTTGAGTTTGTTTGCATTTGGATTTTTTTTAAGTAGTAGAACGAGTTTAACCAGGATATTTACGAATTAACAATAGAAACAGAAAATACATCTCTAAATTACTCTTAGCATAGGACAAAGTGGCTGAAAGGCTGTCAGAATTAGCCAATTGAATCACGATCGATAAATGTTCCGCGAAATAAGTTCCAGCCTTAGGGCGGGCCGTTGCCACTCGATATACTCCGCGCTGAACTCCTACCAGCCGGTGGGCAGCTGGCAGCCCATAGCAAAGTAGATTGCCTGCGACGGTGAAGCGCTGCGGTCGTTGTCTAAAAATAAAATGCTGCAGTAATGTTTTTATGTTAAATTATTTAAAGTAAAATACTTTATAACTTAATCATTTTTAATTCACGTTTTTATTTTTGTAATAATAAAAAATAACATCGACAGAGATACCACTAAGGTCGGTTATAGCCACGTGGTCGTGCGCTATTGCGAGTATATATTAAACAGTATATACCAAGTTTGAGTTAAGTTTTGCTTGATGCAAAGCGTAGCATAGTGCTATATATATATATATGATCAATTTGAACGTACAGTCAGCATAACACGCCGCCGTCAATCTTCTACCCAAACACTTTCCAGCGATCGCTGTGAGGTTTCTTTCTATGTCGTTCCTTTGTTTACTGCGCGATTTGTCCACAGTGAATTGATCAAGAAGAAAAGTCGAAATTCATTTACATGATTAGTGTTTTCATATCTGAATGAAACAATGGCAGCCGGTTCTTAGGTATTTGCTATAAATACAGATTCAGATACAGAATTCCCAAACGATGGGATTTCTTTGACTCAATTGATGTAAAAGGCCGGATGATTGGGTAATATGCAAATATAACTTGGTTAAAAAAATTAGTAATATACGCTAATGAATTGAAATGAAATGAAATGAAATATTTATTTCTCATCATTGACAATTACTTGTTCTTATTGACGTCAAATAAAACATGATTCTACCACCAGTTCGAAAAAACCTTCGTGAAGAAAAACTGGCAAGAAACTTCACGGGTATATCTTTTTTAAAATAAATTTACAGAGTCTCTTTATGTCTTTACAAAATTCCAAATGCTTGGAAAGATGCGACAGTCATAGGCATTTCCAAGCCGGCTAAACCTCAGTATATCCCGGCTAACCACAGACCCATCAGCCTCTTCAAGGCAATGTCTAAACTTCTCGAAAGAGTTATAATCTCTCGAATGCGGAACCATCTGTTTCCAACGGATGGCGACCCTCTCATCATTCCCTACCAGTTCGGCTTTCGCGCTAAGCACTCCTGCCCTCAGCAAGTCCATCGAACCGTCGAGTACATACTTGAAGGCTTCTACCCGCGGCGTTTTAAAACGATCGCAGTTTTCTTTGACGTAGCCAAGGCTTTCGATAAAGTCTGGCACAGCGGCCTCGTCTATAAACTCTACAGAATAGGCTTACCGGATCGACTAGTAAGAATAATCGCTTCGTTTCTTAAAGACTATACGTTTCGATTTAAACACGAAGGCACGCTTTCCGAGCCCCGTCTCGTAAAGGCTGGAGTCCCTCAAGGCTCAGTCTTCGGCCCTGTATTGTACACCATGTACACTAACGATATTCCCGTCCCATCGAAAGGCTTCGAACTCGCCCTCTTTGCCGACGACACTGCCTTTTACACCAAAGGCCGCAGAGTCCCGGGTCTCACCATCAGACTCCAAAAGGCAGTAAATGCCCTCGGTGCATGGTTTCAAAAATGGCGTATCGATGTGAACCCAGAGAAGAGCTCTGCGGTTTACTTCGACTACAAACGCAGTCGTATCGCCGACAATCTCCACGTTAGAATGCAAGGCACTCCCATCCCCTGGAAGCGCACTACCAAATATTTAGGCGTCACCTTAGACCAAACGCTTTCCTTCAACCCTCACGTCGATAGAGTAACGAAATTCGAACGTTTTTACTTAGGCCGCTTTCACAGTATGTTAGGTAGAAAAAGTAAAATGTCCTTCAGAAACAAACGTACGCTTTATAAGGTCTGCGTTAGACCAGTCATGACATATGCCTCGCAAGTCTTTGCCCACGCTAAACCCTTCGTCCTGCACAAACTATGTAGCAGGTAGTTCAAAATCTCTTCTGCCGCAGGGCCACAAATGCACCTTGGTACTTGCGCAACGCGGACCTGCACAGAGATCTTGAAATACCTACAGTGCAACAGCACCTAAAAACACTCTTAAAATCGTTCTTCAAACGCGCCGAAACCCATCCCAATCCTCTAGTTCGAGATTCCGTCTCATATACCGCTCCTGTGTTAGATTCGAAACTCAAAGTCGCTAGACCGAGAAACGTGCACACTGGCAAACCCACGCAATTAACATTAGATCTCGAAGCCCTTCAGGCCGCAACTTCTAATTCTAACGTAAATTCGAATTAATTCAATCTTTATTTATCATTTTGAGCACCTTCAGTGCTATGTATTCACATTCACTTTGAGCACCTTCAGTGCTATGTAAAACCCAGCGGGTGACCCCTTCTGGGCCCCGCTAGCGCGGCCTCTTTCTCCAATGGGCCGTCGCTCAGATGAAGGCTGAGTGGCAAAAATGCACGAACCGACAGGGGTTTTTTTAGTGGATAGTGGTTCTGGTAGGCGTCGGAACGATTCCCTATGTGGGAATGATTCCCACATAACCTGGATCAGACCCGATCTGCGTCCGGACCCGTTCGGACGTGTTGAAGGTCACTCCCGGCTGCCGAGTCACGATTGTTGTCTCACGACTTCTCTCATAGAAATACTCAAACGCCAGTCTCAGATCCGTTCTGCGTCCGGCCCCGCTCGGACGTGTCCGCGGTCGCTCCAGCCGTTGAGTCACGATTGTCGTCTCACGACGACAACTCGTTCGCAATACTCATACGCCGGATTCGCACAAATCTCGCTTCGTCCTCGACGAATTGAGATAGCCTCTGCAGGGCTTACGCTGCAGCCGGTTTCGATCGGCTGCAACTAAGTCGGTCTCGCACAGCAACAACAGAGCTGAGCCTACCGCGGTCGATTAAATTCGATAGTGGTTCGCGAGGCTCTGGCTGTTTTTCTGGCTGCGTACTTGACGCTTGGCGCCTGTTACGTAGTCAGAGACTCGCTCTGCGGCCGGCTCCGGCCCGTCGTAACGTAGTCAATCCCGCACTTTTAGAGCAACCCAACTTCGTCAGGTCTACGGCCGGTTTTTGTTGTCAATTTATTGGCAACACACTCCGTAGTAGACTCGCGTTTGATCAGGTGGATACTTAACGGTGACCACTAAGCCTGATAGCGTTGCCCCGGTGCGCTTCCAAGGCCCTTCAGGCCAAGGAGAAACCGGCTGACCCGATCCCATTGCACTTGGGCTTTTCCCAGGGTGACGGTACAGTGCTGTCCGAATTAGGGGCACCACTTCGCGTCGTCCCCAGCCCCTCTACCGCGGGTAGGGAGGTTCAGGTGCTAGGTTTGCTTGGGAACCTAGGCATTTTTATATATTTATATATCATATATTGTAGTTTCAAGCCCTCCAATGGACCGAACCGTTGTAAGCTTTCTTAGGTCGTTCGCCCAGATGCTCGTTGCGTTCGGCGTTGCCATTTCCGAAGATATAATAACGCAGGCCTTACAGGCAACTACCGCGTCCCTGGCCCCTCAGGCCTCATCCTCGGCCCCTCAGGCCTCCAACGTCCAGACCCCTCAGGTCTACAGCTCTCCCGCGTCTCCCGTCCCGTCTGTGAATGGACTGTGAATCGGTCACATCCTCTCAAGCGTCGCGACATAAGCGTACCGCTCCCGGGAGCGACTCCGAACCCGCGTCTGATGCGTCGTCAGATGCCGTCACCTTAACTGGCTCTCCTGAGCCCGCGTTCCAGTTAGTCGCCAAACGCTCCAAGAAGCGCTCGAAGAAAGCTTCGGTATCATCAATACCCGAGCCCTCCCCGGTGTCTTCAACACCAGCCCCCGCGCCGTTAAAATCGCTCGTAGTAACCGCGTCTCCGTCGGTCCCATCGAAGCCAGCGACGCGCTGCGCTCCCGTCCCGCCGAAGCCTCAGCTCCCTCCGCCCGTATTCCTCCGTGAAAAAGCGCGCTGGACCGAGGTCTCTAACTTGTGCAAAGAGCACAAAATTTATTACTTAAAAGCAACCAACGCAGGCGATACAATTAAAATTCAGGTCGCGACCGTCGACGACTTTCGCGCGTTTACCAGGTTACTTTCTCTTAAACAAATCGCTTATCATACCTACGCCCTCCCGGAGGAGCGTAAGATCCGCGCAGTACTACGGGGCGTCCCGTTCGAGCTCGCGAACGAAGAAATCCTCGAGGACCTTAAGTCCCAGGGTTTCCCGGCCGAAGCAGTGCACAAGATGCACTCCAACCGCGGTAGGCGTTTTCCTTTAGCTCTAGTTATCCTGTCAAAAACTCCCATCTCAGAGTGAGAGGCGATTTTCAGAGAGGCTCGCACAATTTGCGGACTCTCGAACATCTCCGTCGAGCGTCCCAACCCCCGCGGTCATCCTGGGCAGTGCCACCGCTGCCAGCTGTATGGCCAAGCAGCGGCTAACTGTTCAGCTCCCCCCAGGTGCGTTAAGTGCCTGGATCCTCACATCACTAAGGAGTGCACTCGCACTCCCGAATCCACTTCCCCCCCTGCCTGTGTGCTGTGCGGCCAATCCGGCCACACAGCTAACTACAGGGGTTGCCCGCGCGCTCCGCGCTCCACCGCTAAGAGGGCCGCGCCTAAACCGGCGCCGCCGCTCACTCCCGCTAACTTCCCGCCAATGCGCAACCGGGCTCCCCCGGAAGCAAAGCCCGTTCAGCCGACGCCTACTCCGGTTCTGTCTTGGAGGCAGCGTCCGGCCGTCCCGCTTGCACCTTCCCGACCTATCCCAGCTCCCGTAGCTTCCGTAGGGCCGCGTCATCTTCACCTCAGTCGTCGTTGGCTGAGGACATGAAGACCGTGTTCGACGTCATCCAAAACGTCGATATTAACGAAATTTCCGTACTCGCACGCAAACTACGAGCCGCCCGCTCTCCTCAAGAGCGTTTATTTGCGTTAGCTGAGCATCACTCGCTTCTAAGTTCGTTATAAATCTTATTTTTTGTAAAAATTCGTAAATAAGCAAATATAATGCCTTAAATCCCGCGTCCGTTAGATTCGAAATTTCAAAGTCGTTTAGATCGAGAAACGAGCACACTGGCGAACCTACGCAATTAGCTTTAGATCTCGAGGCCCTTCAGGCCGCAATTTCTAACTTTAACGTAAATTCTAATTCTAACGTAAATCCGAATCAATGCAATTTTATTTTTCATTTTTAATGTTTTCAATTATTTACTTTTCATTTTTTAGCACCTTCAGTGCTATGTATTATCCTTCAGTGCTATGTAAATCCCAGCGGGTGACCCCTTAAGGGCCCCGCTAGCGCAGCCTCTTTCTCCAATTGGCCGTCGCTCAGATGAAGGCTGAGTGGCAAAAATGCACGAGCCGACAGGGGGTTTTTAGTGGGTATGGTTCTGGTAGGCGTCGGGACGAGTCTCACATAACTCTGGAATCGCGCCAGAGTATGCGTCAGGGCATTTTTATTCTCCTGCCATTCCCGTGGAGGGAAACAAAAAAAAATTATAATAATAACCTGGATCGCGCGCGCCAGAGTATGCGTCAGAGCATTTTTTTATCCTCCTGCCCTTCCCGTGGAGGGGAACAAAAAAAATCATACCCACTCGGTCGGCTTATTTGTTCTGAAACATAAGCATGTCACACTGTGTACTTTTCGCATGTAATCAGCGTCTGCTTGTTAGTGTGTGTGAGGTTTCCGCAGCGTCGGCGGATTGTGGGTCAGCGCAGATTGCAGCGCGTGAAGCGGCCACGCGGGCAATGCTGATCGTGGTTTTATGGACGAATTATATTGGCTGCTTTAGTGTTATGTTTTGATTATAGATTTTCTATGCAGGGTGCGTGAAAAAAGTTTTGATAAGGTTCCGGTGTTCTTGAAAATAATTTGTGCGTGTTGGAGATGGATCATAGGTTTTATCATTTTGGATTCCAGCTAGCAAAAAGCATTTCGCAAAGTTCTTTATTTATTGCATTCTCTACAGTAATATTTATTTTATTTGCACATACAACAATGTTAACATAAAAATTCAATTTTAAATCTGTTTACACGTTTTGTAAATACAAACGTCGGGATAAGATAGAAACGATATTTTAACAAGAGATAAAAAAATTAATGTGGGTCAAATGTATGGGCCTTCTATATTTAAAAATCATATGTATTTTAGAATTCTATATGACCATGAAAATGTCAATAAGAGTATTCAAATTAACTTGACATTGAAATGAGGTTCACGGGTTAAAAAAATATTAGTTTAGGCATGCCGCACACTCTGGCTGTGACGTGCGGAATGACGGATTCCGCATGCAACTGCGGGGGCACAGATCCGCAATAATGTACGGTGTTTAGCTTTTTCCAGAGCTACAACGCCCGGCGCTCCGCACGCATTCAAACGAGGTTGATACAGAACTCATCCAGAATGCAGTCACGATGTTATCGATTTGGTTTTTGTACAATCAAGTCCACCAATCCAAAGATGTTCTGGCCTAAAATATCACATAAACAGAATAAAGCAATGAAAATTAATATATTTTATTTCTGTTTACAAATCAAATTTATTGATCAAGCAGCATGCAAAATTACATATCATTTTATACTTTTAATATATATATTTTTTTAATATTGTATCTTTGTTTATTGAATATAGTTTTTAGAAAGTAAATATCAGTTGTAGTATTCAAATACTGTTGTATGTATTGAGTTGAAAAAAAAACTGTTTAGTTCTTTGTAGTTATATTTTTTTAAATAAACGACAAGCATACAATTTATCAGGTGTACAAAAAAAGCACATGACATTTTGAGGGACAGTTTCTAGTGACCACGGCTTCTCGAAAGGCACCGAAACGTGAGTTACAATGTAAAAATATAATTACATCCGGTAAAATCCGGTTGGAAACCGTTTACATGATATGATGACTGATGGAAACTTATGGAAATGGAAACATATGATTCATACATGACGTCACGTTTGACAGTCGTCTATGGTTTTGTCACGTGGTCATGTCACGTGACACGCGATTGTAGAAAGTTGTCTTCGTTCGGCTGTAAATTGCCTGTATCTTCGTTATGATTTTATTAGCAAGTATTATTTTGTAGGAAGCCATAGTACTTATTTACTGTTTCGTGATATTAATTTTCTAATTGAGATAAAAAAAAACATGTTCTATGAGTGCTTCTCACCTAAAAAGTAGTCTTTTTTCAACCTGTTTTCCTGTTCTTCATCCCTACTCCTATCTCAGAAAACAAAAACTGCGGTAAAGAATGATTACTGTCATCTCTCAGTACTTCAAGATGGAATCTTAGAAAGCAAATTCAAATTTAAAAAGTTTGAAAGGTTGTTGTCAAATTAAAAAAGAGATTTGCGACTCAGAGTTTTATGTAATTACTTTTATTTTTACAGCAATGTGTTGTTTATTTTTTTTAAATAAATTCTCGTGTGGATACAACCTTGATCCTTTTGAATTCAACTTTGCTGATAACAATGCTCGTTAAACTTTGTTTTTGACACAATCTTTATTCGAATGTTCTTTAAAACTGCTCTTGTTTTTGTTAAAAAGGTAACATTGTTTCGTATAACCAACGTCACTACATTTGTAATTACGCAGTTTAAGAGAAATAAATAAAAAAAAATGAAACTTAATCATTTCTCCAAATAACTAGGTGTAAAAGATTTAACTTGCCTCTACTGGGACTTTATGTACGTGGAAATTAGTGTGCCATTTGTGGAAGAAAAACTGATTCTTATACACTAACACATCCCGTTCATTTCTTGGAGGGGTTTAAATTTCTAAAACCAATCGGTAGCCTACGTCAATATAGCAATCTGTGTCCTGAATTCCTCCCCTTCAATAGTTTAAGTTTAAGGTTTTCTTTTAAGTATCTTGTAATGTTTTCATTCGATCTTAGTGTATATCAAAGATGTTAGATATGTCATCAAATCTGTTTCATTTGCTGTTTCTATATCACGTAAATTGAAAACGATTTTTACGAATTTCACAATGGCCGAAATGTGAAATTTTCAGAAATTTTCTTTATTATACAGATTCTGAAGTTATTTTTGTTTGATTTGAAATGGTCAGTACTGTTTGATTGTATTTTTTTATTTCAAATATTAATAAAAATAACGATTCAAAAGTCTGGAAAATTAAATTCATGTCATATTAATTTATATTCTAACTACAAGATAAAAATACGCTACAATAAAAAAAAACTACACCAAAACTAGAATCTATTGAAGGCAACGTAGCCAAAAGTCTGGCCGAATTACCACGCTAGATCGCAATAGAAGTTTATTGTGCAAGGTAGGTGCCAGCCTTAGGTTCACGAGTAGGTCACTCGCCAATCAGCTTCCTAAGTCCAAATAAAGGCGATGAACCCCTCGTCTCCTGGGGACAACGTATTTTTTACGTTAAGGCTTTCGTCGTTGTTGGCAGCAGAACCAGATTGTGCACTAGTTGTAGGAAGATGACAAACCGCGAGAGTGTCTACGCAGGTTTTTTCTTACTTAATATTTTAACGTACCAACATCAGAGAGATTTTAAGGTGAAAAATCTAGTCTTCAAAAAATAAAAGTTGCTATGCTATGATAAAGG
The DNA here is from genome assembly GCA_923062675.1 of Marasmarcha lunaedactyla. Classification (NCBI taxonomy): domain Eukaryota; kingdom Metazoa; phylum Arthropoda; class Insecta; order Lepidoptera; family Pterophoridae; genus Marasmarcha; species Marasmarcha lunaedactyla. The sequence continues at coordinate 23,898,909 of OV281353.1, forward strand.
TGGTTTTTTTGATTTGAAGTACCAAAAGTTCAATCCCAGTCACTGCCAAATGTACTTTAACAAAATGTGTTTTAACAACAAAAAATCTAAATAAATTTATCCTACTTTTCATAAAGGCCCCATGGAAGTAATTTCAAAAGTGTCTATAGAGTCTGCCAACTCATTGATGTGCAAGCGTGGTCGAACGTTAATTGTCCGAAACCCTCCTTTAGTCGTTGAGGCTTAAGACCCTACAGGGAAAACTTTTTATTGATGAAATCCCCCGTTCCTTACTTTCAACCGAGAAACGTCAACACCAGAAAAAGACCATTCTCGAGAACTTCAAACGCGCTCTCGTGCTATATTATGACCATGAAGTGCTTTAGAAATGCTCACATCTTTTCCGTTTCATACAATATCTAGCCAGCGCAGCGTTACAGAAGCAATTTGTTTCAAATAAAATGATGGTAAATATCAGTTTTGAACAGAAAAAAAAACAATATTCTTACATCGGGTTTAAAAATGCAGAGTCAAAAAAAAGTTATCGACAAATGTATACCCTGCTAAAACAGTTGTACTTTTCAACCATAGCCGGACTCGGAAGAAACTTATCAGGAGTGTTTTTTTAATCACAAAACTGAACAATTGTAACAGCACGCTGCAACTGTCTGTGTACACGGTATTTAGTTTCAGTCGCGTTATGTGGTGAACGAATATTAAATGAAAAAATAAAGATAAAAATAATCTATGTTTTTAGTCCTGTTTGAAACAATTAAGTGATAGTTTTTTTGATAGATAACTTTATCTATACATTTCTATGGATTATAACATACATTTCTTATTTGTTTATATATTATACTGAAACTCTCCAACTGACTTTGCATTTCACATTAATACAACACCCACACAAATTACATCTACATATTTTTTTATTTTAGTTTTTATATATTTTTGTTTATAAACATTATTGGTGTTTGATTGTCTGGCTTGATACCTACTGATATATTCAGACTACTGCCTCTGTCCTCAGGCTGTGGCAGAATTATCAGTGTATTGCTTTGAAGAGCAAACTAACGCACTGAGCCATGGCCTTCTCGTGCTACTGCAACACAATGTTTTATTTATTTGCTTTTTATTTTTTTATTCATTTTCTGTTGATTATTTTATTTTATAAGTCTTCTCTTAATAATTGTGAACTTGCCTACAATTCATTACTTTAACTATTTTTATTATAAATTTTAAAAATGTTATGTGAGTCATTTTGATAAATTTTAAAACTACAACTTTTACTCACGCGTTATTGTCGGAAAGGTCCGACTAGTTAGTTTCGGACTCGTATGGAGTCCATCATCAGGGCCGAGTACAGTCGCGGCGAGGCACAGCCGACAATAACGCGTGAGTAACAGCTGTAGTGTTAAAATTTATTTTTATTATTTTTTTTTCTTTGTCTTGATTTATTAATGATTTCTGCGTAAAAAATATAATTGTTTTGTAGGATTATTGTGTAGCATTCCAGATTAAGGTTTTTTTATCTTTTTTGTTAATGGTATTGTGTTGTTTTTTGGTCTCAAATAATTGAATCTACCTATCTACCTATAGAAGGTCTTAAGTGGCGTATTTCATTTGTTCAACGTCCTTTCCTATTTCAATCGTGTTTCGGATAAAGGAAAGTAACAGCCAGTAAAATTACACGAACAAAGGCGATTGCAATGACGTCACCAACTGAAACGTCACCAAAGAAAGCAAAGCTTATGTATGGATGACCGTACAGCGAACTGGGGGGAAATTTATCATAAACATACATAAATATCAACAACCATGACCTGAGAAACATCTGTGTTCATCACACAAATTAATGCCCCGAGCAGGACTCGAACCTGGGACCTTCGCGTATGAGGAACGCGTACTACCCACTACAACACTCGACTGGGTGGGTTGTACAAGTCGTCAATGACGCTTTTTTATTCGACATATAACAGTTTTTTTTTTCACCTTATAAAAAATAATAGAAACGAATACACCGTAAAAGATTTGATTAAAAAGTTTGTTTTAAGGAAAGGCAGGGCATTCAAAATGAGTCGGAGGACGTTTTGTATTAACACAGCCTAACGCTGTAAACACTTTTTTTCATGATAAAATGTACTGCTTATGTGAATATTTAAAAATTGATGAAAATTATTGTATGAATTCTTAATTGCCAACCTGAAGAACTTTTGAATACATCCCTTTATCAAAAGTGTTCCAAAAATAAAAGTTAAAGAAGTTTGTCTCAAGCCAACGGATAAAAGAACAAGTTTTAAAAAGTTTGAAAACTGGAAACGTTTTTCCGCTTTTAGGAAAATTGCAAAAAATGTTGAGCGAGCACAAGGAAAGATTCAAGGTTGGAACAAAATATCTAGCCCGTATGAGATTGTGACAAGCAAACAATGCTCTGTCTATATTCTCCAGCAAATTTCAGTTCGTGTGCTTCATGCGGCACGAGTCGCAGGCAAGGATGATCGCAAAGTAGTAAATCCGCACGTTTCATATTACAAAAACAAATACCAAATTAATTTCTCAAATAATATGAATATCTATAGAAGTACGAGAAAAGATTGCAGATTATAGCTCAGCTGCTGAGAACAGTATAATTACCTCAAAATGGTCAAATTTAAGATTTTTATTACATTGCGAATAAAACGAAACAACTTAAACAGTACCATAGATTTTAGACATCTTCTGTATGTAGAGCAAAATTTTGTTTGCCCCATTTGATAAAAGCGCTACAAGAGATCGTCGCAATCCTACATCAACATCATATGGGTTTTTACAAATGTTGGGTTTTAATAGGTACAGTCCAATCCATATCTAGCCTAGAAGATATGTACAAAACTTACAAAGGTAACATGTATCATAAAATTAAAATACTAATTTTAATCCTTATTTAGTTTCAAGTTGCCTCATGGGCCATAAGGTAGGCAAAGGTGGAGTAGCAGATAGCGCTTCATTAATTTGATTAATAATAATAATACATTAATTCGGACACTTGATCCATATAAAGAGTTAGTAACAATTTTTTTTTTTATTTTACATTACATTGTAGGTGGCAACTATTCCAATGTTCTAATAAAGAGCTATCTACCTTTTCCTTTAATACTCTAGAATACTGTTAGAGCTGTCGCAGGTCCGGCGCATCAGTGAGGCGACCATTTTCTTTGTAATTGCGAAAAAATCGTCTACTCCTGCCTCCGCGAACATGCCTGGCGCGCTGCAGTACCGCGGCAGCCCCAACAGTATTCTAAAACCGGTGTTATATTGTACACGTAGAGCTGAGTAATCTTTCTAATTATAACTAACTCAAAGGTTGCACGTGTAAAAAGATTGACAATAGGCTCTAAATAAAGTTAATTTGACTTGTGGTGTACAACGCGCAAACCTTCGAGCTAGCCAATTGTACGTACAGCGAGAGCTCTACGTGCTCTTTCGATGTCATCTTCATCTGTTAAGTTGGAATTGATAACGTGCCCAAGATATTTACATTTCAAGGTCCGCTTTAATTAATTATTATTGAGCGTGAGCCCCGGAATGTTAGTGGGTAACTTTTTACCCGCGCCAAACACACTTTATGACATTATACATAAGTCCATGCCTGTCAGCATAATTCTCACATACCTTCAACAATTTTCTCAAAGCATGGATCGACGGGCTCAGCAACACCATATCATCGGCGTAACTTATGTTATTTATTATTTTTCCATCAATTGAACAGCCAACAGTAGTATTGCTGAGTTCAACGATCAGCTGATCAACATATAAATTGAATAAGAAAGGTGATGTTCAGCCTCCTTGTCTTACACCACACTCAAGCCGATATTCATCAGATGCAGCGTCTCCCCATCTAACCCAATTTGTTTGATTATTAAACCAATACCTGAGTACATTTATGAGCTCATTGGATAATCCAAGAGACGTAAGCTTTTTAAAAAGTATGGTATAATGAACTCTATCAAACGCCTTGGATAGATCAAGGTACGCTGCATGTATAGGCGTCTTTCGGTCTGTTTAATAGGTGACAGACCGGCCCGGAAACCAAACTGGGAATCACTCAGCTGATGTGAGAACTTAGAAATTTTCCGTTGAAGCAGTCCCTGTCGAATTCTCAACAATAGGCACTACAACTGTTCTCATCATAGCCTCTGGTAGGTAACAATGTAGAACACAGAATGTAAATAACATAGCAAGTACTCTACCTAGGTCCTTACCAGCGTGCTGCAGGTGCTCGACGCTGAGGCCGTCGTGGCCAGGTGATTTTCCTTTAGTCATGCTATTAATAAAAGAGAAAACCTGTTTTGCTGTAAAACCGACGGGTGTCTCATGACAACTGACCTCAGAGTCAGACTCCTGCACCACTTCCTTAAGAGCTAATGCTGGTACTCTGAAATGCTCCATAAACATGTTAGCAATTTCTTTACAGTCTCTCTTGCCTGCAATAGCAGTTGGAAGGCTAGTCCTAGCATTTAACTTATTGGTGCTCTTCCCAAAATCTTTAAATTTCTTTTCTTTAAATTGTGATGCAATAATATTCATTTTTATTTGTACAATATATATATATATATATATATATATATATATATATATATATATATATATATATATATATATATATATATATACTTTCAAATAAATCTCCATGCCCAAGTCTACCACCAAGTACTCATAAATTAAATTTAAGCCTAGCTTCCCTGTGAGCTGCTTTCACGTGTTGATTCCACCCAGTTACATATTTTTTCTTGTAGCTCTGTCTTTTGGTAAGATTACTTGCAGATTACTAAGCGAATTAATTATAATAATATATTCAATTATTCTTTATTGTTTGTCTAATACATGATGCTTTGACAGGAGGTCGGATTGATACCAGCAACGCCGACATTTTATTCAGTTGTCACAAGAATAGTACAACAATAAGCTTAGTTATCTTAAATATGACGTCTACTAAGAATACGTTCAGATAATTTAACAATTGACGTGAAGCCACTTATTTCGATATTTGGCGTTTTGTCAAACCATTTTCTTTTACGTTTGTTCACAAACTATCCGGAATGTTAGATAATTTAATTTCTTTGCATTTTTTTGGAAGATTTCCGGTAAATTATGATAACATGTGTATATGATCCAAGATCTGGTCACTTATTTATTCTTCCCATTTATTATTCCCATTACCCAACAATATGCAATATTCATTTCAAAGCTTTTTTGGACAAGCAGCTAAATAAGCTATAGCCGGTACCTAACTCATGATATAAAAGGCAGTAAAAAAAAAATTTGAGGCAGAAAAAAACAGTTTCCAATGTCAACATGAGGTTGTCGATTATGTGGTCTATTTTTGACAATTCATTTAAGTTCTAACGAACTTAGTCAAGGGGCCAGTTGTCGTAGTTGGCAAAGTTGACTCGGTACAGGTCCTCCAGAAACTGTGGTTGGTCCTGATGCGCCTGAGGGCGACTCTCAGCTGTCGGGCTTTGGGGTCCGCCACCTTCACGGTATGGGGTGCCGCAGCCTTCTCAGAAAATCAGATCAAAACGAACGAGGAGGGTAGATCGATTTATCTGCCTCTAACTGTCATTGCCACCTACCTACATCTGCCAGTCCGCGATCATGGTGCTTGAAACAGCATCGAAATATCGGACGCGCGATATAAAAATCGAAAATCGTGGTAAGAATCCCGTAAATTCATTAAATTATAGTGAAAATAACTGCGATAGTTTAAAACAGTTATTATCATCAATTAATTTTCCAAGAATATGTAAGTCCAAGTCATTCAATAAATTCCCTACGATTTATGATATGCCTGGGCACTAAAGCATTTTACCACGTGCTCGTTTTTCGCTCATGAAACGAAAGAAAAGTTTCTCAGGCTTGCAGGTTCCACCTAATGACTTTTTACATTAAACTTTCTTTTGTTTAACAACTAGAAAGATCAACCTGTATGAAATATACTTATTCAAAAAAGTTCCAAAATGCTAATTTTACTTGCAGAACCGAACAGTTGATCACAATTTAAAATATCTGCGCGATCATTTGACAACTTTGAGACTCATTTAGCTTTAAAGCTTTTTTTAGCTTTTTTAGCTAAATTTAGGGAATTTGATGCTGTACTCGACATTAGTTTTGAAAAACTTAGTCGTTCACAACCAGCATACTTGATAACGCGACATTAGCTTCACTTAACTTGCTGTTTTTTCGCTACATTCAAAATATGGTGGTCCCAGTAAAATTAATACCAATAATACAAGTTTGTGTAAACGTTAGTTGTAACCAAGATTACTGAAATAAACGCAATTTTAATTTAATATTTTATTTTTATTTTTGTTACCATACAATATTCGAAATTAATATTTATTCTATTTTAGCACATTTATTCAATGTATTTTACTATCGTGTTCGTAACACTAGCCTATACTTATGGACCAATCCATAACTTAATTAAAAGTTCGCCAAAATCAAGACATGTTGGGAATCACTGGCATCGGACTATTAGGTACGTCGGTATAGTCGTCATAGTAGCATATATTACAGGATAGATCAAAAAGTGCACATTATGTCTAGTCTGATACTACACGTGGTGACTGCCATATGAAATTAATAAATAAATATAAATCATTAAAATAAAACATTATTTTGCGACAGTTAAGGTATCCTACAATTTAAATGAAGATCTGAATATATTCAACATTCTAATTAATATTCAACTTACTTATCGACGGTGAAGTGCCAATACCTTCTATCTAAATAAATGCAATTTTACAGGAGACAAAAAAAAACTCATTTATGTTACAGAAATTATGAATAAATTATTACTAATGCATAACAGGGGTATGGTGGTACTGTTTAGAGAACAGAAACACAACTTGAGCTAAGTTAGGTATTTATCAATATCTCCTATCTCATTCTTTGTTGATCTAAAAAAAAATCAACAAAAAATCAGATAGGAGGTACTGGCACTTCACCGTCGTTATGAAACACACATTTTTATTACTACATAATTAACAAAGAAAAAAATTACTTTGTACCTTTTTATAAATCACAGCGGCCTTACTTAATTAGAAATTTCTTCCAAATTATCTGTACAAACTTCCTTGGGCACTTTGCAAATATCTAAAAAGACCTAAAAACTCATCGGCAAGTAATGAAGATACTTTTAATTTCAAATAGCTGAAGAAAAGATATTGATTTAAAATTAACCGTTTTTATGTATTTAAAAAGAAAGATATTGACCATTTCATTGTAGGTTGTTCAAGAAGTAAGTAAACACAGTTTTATAACTGCTCCGTATTATCGTCCAAGTTTACGTGCAAAAAATAGTTTTCTACATAGAAATTGTATACCAAAATAAAGATAAAATCCTAATTTTTCCGGTTGTGGTACTGCATTTGTACTACTAAAAGTGAATAAAGACATTTAGTGCGTTTATTTCTTAAAAACAAAGCTCGCCATTTTGGCTTAGTTATACTTAACCGTACGGCTAATTCGACCAATCAGCTGATTTTGAGGAACGCGTCGTCTATTCACTTCTGCTATCGCAATTTGGGCGTTAAATATATCACATAAGAACGTATTTGCAATGCAGGCCCAGATCAACCGTTGTGCGGGGTGCTTGAAACCGATAGAAGATAAATACTTTTTGAATTGCTCTAAGTGTGATAATTATTATGATATTCAATGTGCAAATATAACTGCGGTCTATTTTAATAATAAATTGAATGATGAAAATAAGAAGTCATGGAAATGTGATTTATGCAGAAGTCGGGAGCCAAAAACTGACAATTCTAACACACCGGTAAGAATCGGAAGCCAAAACACGAATGTTAAAACACGCCGTGGAACCAGCCGTGTCCGAGGGGAAAACAAACACAGTGAAAATGTAGTACCTAGTGCTCCACAACAACCAACTACAAGCTCTACTACACATGCTCAAGCTCTGATAACTGAGATGCGACTGCTCCGTCAGGATATGCAAGCAATTCGTGTTGAGATGCAGGAGATGACTACTTCAGTGTCAAACCTTGTGAAACGGATAGATGGCTGTGATAAACGCATTGATGACATAAATGCCCGCATGGACGCCGTGGAACGCCAAATGGATGAACGTGTGAGCCTTTTGCAGCCTGATGCACAACTGCTTGAATCAATATCGCAACTCAAGGCTGAAATAAACGACCGAGACCAAGACCTACTATTAAATGATTTGGAGTTCTCATGCTTACCAGAACAGAAAGGAGAAAATGTGCATCATATCATCGTCACTTTGTGTCAAAAACTTGGTGTAACGCTGACAGATCACGACATTGTGAGTGCAACACGCGTGGGCCGGGTGTTGGAGACCACTGAGACAGGTACGAGCCCCGCGCCGGGGCGCCCTCGCCAAATCGTGGTGCGCCTGGCGCGCCGCACGCTGCGGGACCAGCTGCTGCAAGCGGCGCGGGTACGCCGCACTGTGACCACCGAGAACACAGGTCTGCCTAATCCCCCCCGTAGATTTTATATAAATGAGCGTTTGACCCGGCTAAATCGACAACTTTTTAGCAAAGCTCGAGAGCTAAAAGGTCAGTACAACTGGAGATATGCTTGGACCAAGGATGGCAGAATCTATGTAAGAAAAACTGCCGGTACAGATGCTCCTCGTCATCGCATACGTGTGGAAGCAGACCTCAAACGTGTTTTTGGATAAAAATATTTTAGCTCATTTTATAATAAATCAGATTATACCTACTTTTTATCTCAAGTTTGCTGTACTGTTTCTAACTTTACCTAATCTTTGTCTCATGTTTGCTTTGGTGTTTTTAGATAGGTTAAACTATAGGAAAGCTATACATTTAGATATAAAACCTAGACCCTATCACTTTATTTACCTAGGTCTACTTCTACATATTTCACTATTTTTAACTTTCACATCGAATTCGAGGATAATTAAACTTACCCACTTAGTTCTGTGTTTACAACAATGTGTTGTAGTAGTACATAATACCATTCTATTTTATCACCAGTTCACATCTATTATATTTATAACCTTACATGTCTATACTCTTCAAATACAACTCACAATGCACACATATCTAAACAGACTTTTTAATGTATTAATTGCATTCTTAATTCGCTGTTCTTTTTGTACGCCGTTCACTGTTTTTACTTGTTTATTAAAGTTGAAACACTCATCTCATCATGACTTCGCATAGAAGACAGTTTTTAAAGTTAGCACTTTATAATGCGGGTTCCCTCGGCACGGGCCACGATGACTTCCAAATAGCGATGGATCGTTTTAAAGCCGATATCGTAGCAATAAATGAAACTTGGTTACGTGAAGGACAAGAGCATCGCGCTCCTGTAGTCCCCGGCTACCGATTGCGGAATGCGCCGCGTCCTAGATCGATGCGCCGAGGTCACGTTTTTTTTTTTTTTTTTTGTTCCCCTCCGCGGGAAGGGCAGGAGGATAAAAATGCCCTGACGCATACTCTGGCGCGATTCCAAAGTTATGTGGGACTCGTCCCGACGCCTACCAGGACCATACCCACTAAAAACCCCCTGTCGGCTCGTGCATTTTTGCCACTCAGCCTTCATCGGAGCGACGGCCAATTGGAGAAAGAGGCCGCGCTAGCGGGGCCCAGAAGGGGTCACCCGCTGGGATTACATAGCACTGAAGGTGCTCAAAAATTAAAAGTAAAATAAAAACATTAAAAATGAAAAGTAAATAATGAAAACATTAAAAATTGAAAAATTAAATATGCATTAATTCGGATTTACGTTAGAATTAGAATTTACGTTAGAATTAGAATTTGCGGCCAGAAGGGCCTCGAGATCGCGTGACAGTCTGGTGGATGAGTACGTTTGCGCATTTCTAGGCCTAGCGACTTTGAACTTCGAGTCTAACACAGGAGCAGCATATGAGACAGAATCACGAACTAGAGGATTGGGATGGGTTTCGGAGCGTTTGAAGAACGCTTCAGAGAGTGTTTTGAGATATTGTTGTACTGTAGGCAGTTCAAGATCTCTATGCAAGTCCGCGTTACGCACGTACCACGGTGCGCCTGTGGCCCGGCGGCAAAAGAGGTTTTGAACTACCTGCAGTTTGTGCAGGAGGGAGGGTTTGGCGTGGGCAAAGATTGGCGAGGCATACGTCATGACGGGTCTAACGCAGACCTTGTAAAGTGTACGTTTGTTTCTGAAGGACATTTTACTTTTTCTACCTAACATGCTATTTAGGCGGACTAAATAGTGACGAGCGAGTTTCGAAACTCTTTCAACGTGTGGCTTGAAAGAAAGCGTCGGATCTAATGTGACGCCTAAGTATTTAGTACTGCGCTTCCAGGGGATGGGAATGCCTAACATTCGAACGTGGGGATCGCCATCGGGACGACGGCGTTTGTGGTCGAAGCGCATCGCAGAACTCTTTTCAGGGTTCACATCGATGCGCCATTCTTGAAACCATGCACCAAGGGCGTTTACGGCCTTTTGGAGTCTGGTTACAAGGCGCCGAACACCGTGGCCTTTGGTATAGAGTGCGGTGTCGTCAGCGAAGAGGGCGAGTTCGACGCCTTTCGGCGGGATGGGAATGTCGTTGGTGTACACGGTGTACAGCAGAGGGGCGAGGACTGAGCCTTGAGGGACGCCAGCCTTTATGGGACGAGGTGCAGAAAGCGTGCCTTCGTGTTTAAATCGAAACGTACGGTCTTTGAGAAACGACGCTATTATCCTGACTAGGCGATCCGGTAAGCCTATCTTGTAGAGTTTATAAACGAGACCGCTGTGCCAGACTTTATCGAAAGCCTTGGCTACGTCAAAGAAAACCGCGACTATTTTATAACGACGCGGATAGAAACCGTCAAGTATATACTCGACGATTCGGTGGACTTGCTGAGGGCAGGAGTGTTTAGCGCGAAAGCCGAACTGATGGGGAATAATGAGAGGATCGCCATCCGTTGGAAACAGATGGTTCCGCATTCGAGAAAGTATGACTCTCTCGAGAAGTTTAGACATTGCCTTGAGGAGGCTGATGGGTCTGTGATTAGCCGGGACGTTCAGAGGTTTGCCCGGCTTGGGAATGCCTATGACTGTCGCTTCTTTCCAAGCTTTAGGAAAGTAGCTATGGTCGAAGCAGGCATTGAAAATGATAGCTAACAAGGTAAGCATCTGTTGCGGTAGGTGCTTGAGTGCGTGGTTGGAAATTCCATCCGCACCCGGAGCCTTTTTGGACTTTTGATTACTAATGAGAAGCAAGATTTCGTCATTAGAGACTGTGACAGGGTCGGCGGTGATGGGGAGAGAGTCTCTGCGAAGGACTTCGTCCTCCACCGCTTTGATGTGAGTGGGATTCGCGGGTTGCATGCTGGGCGAGCATTGTGCGGCAATGCTGTCGGCGAAGCATTCGGCTTTCTCTTCGACTTCGAAGGCAGTAGTGCCATCGGGACGAGTGAGAGGAGGAACGTGAGAGACGGTGTCTACGCGTAAGGCTCGGGCCATGCTATAGTACGCTTGGTGGGACGGAGAGATATTCGCCATGAGATCGTTCATCTGAGCGTCTCGGAGTTCCGCGAGGCAAGACCTAACTTTACGTTGAAGCTGATTCGCAGCTGTTCTATAGGCGGGCGTGGGATATTTCTTGGCTCTCCGGAGAGCCGCGTTCTTAGCTTTAATAAGATTGCTAACGGCTAAGCAAAGCGTGGGTTTGCCTTGCTTAGTAACCTTTTCGTTGTCACTGATGGCTGAGTTGATAGCATCAGTGAGAGAATTTACTAATGAATCGATTTTATCCGGGCTATCTAATTGTTCGGGAGAGATCGCGAGTGGAGAGTTCGGAGCCTCTAAGGCTGAAACTAATGTATTTTTAAAACCTTTCCAATTGGTAAAGGTCTTAGGAGATGAGACGTTATCGTTCGGCGGTCCTAGCACGAGGGAAACGGGGCGATGGTCGGAGCCTAGGTCATCGAGCGGTTCGATAGACCTTAGATCAAGATTGATTCGCTTGATAATTGCAAAGTCGAGGATGTCAGGAGAGTAGGACGGGTTGTTGGGATAGTGAGTGGGAGTGACGGGGGATATGACATCTAGGTCAAGGGAGTTAGTGATGTCGAGGAGAGCGATACCGCTGGTGTTAGTCGATAGGCACGTCCAGTCAGTATGTTTGGAGTTAAAGTCTCCGAACATAATGACTGAATGGCCGAGGGCGAGAATGGCCTCAAAGTCGCTGCGGATTGGTCTGGTACCACTAGGTATGTAGATTGAAGCTATGATGATGGTCGGATGACCAGTCATAGCCAATCTACACACAGTGGCTTCCATGTTGAGGAGAGGAGTGGTAGGGAGAGGACAGCAGTGGAAGCCTCTTTTGTAATATATAGCGGTGCCGCCGAAACCGTCAGAGTTGGGTCTATCGTTACGAATAAACGCGTACTTAGGTATAGCGAATCCCCTGGAGCGGTTTGGAGTAAGCTATGTCTCCTGGAGAAGGAATAAATCAGGTTCTTTGTTCTGAAGGAACAGTTTAATCTCGGGAAGGTTGGTATTAAGGCTACGAGCGTTAAACGATACTAGGGATAAGCCCTTGGGTTTAATACGACTGGACGCTGGATTCGCGGGTCTAGACTTTATAATTTATTATTTACGAATTTATACAAATATAAAAGAATTTACAACGAACTTAGGAGCGAGTGATGCTCGGCTAAAGCAAATAAACGCTCTTGAGGAGAGCGGGCGGCTCGCAGTTTGCGTGCGAGCACGGAAATTTCGTTAATATCGACGTTTTGAATAACGTCGAACACGGTCTTCATGTCCTCAGCCAACGACGACTGAGGGGAAGATGACAACGCGGGACGCGGCCCTACGGGAGCTACGGGAGCTGGGATGGGTCGGGAAGGTGCAGGCGGGACGGCCGGACGCTGCCTCCAAGACAGAGCCGGAGTAGGTGTCGGCTGAACGGGCTTTGCTTCCGGGGGACCCCGGTTGCGCAGCGGCGGGAAGTTGGCAGGAGTGAGTGGCGGCGCCGGTTTAGGCGCGACCTTCTTGGTGGTGGAGCGCGGAGCGCGCGGGCAACCCCTGTAGTTAGCTGTGTGGCCGGACTGGCCGCACAGCACACAGGCAGGGGGGGAAGTGGATTCGGGAGTGCGAGTGCACTCCTTAGTGAAGTGAGGATCCAGGCACTTTACGCACCTGGGGGGAGCTGAACAGTTAGCCGCTGCGTGGCCATAGAGCTGGCAGCGGTGGCACTGCCCAGGGTGACCACGGGGGTTGGGACGCTCGACGGAGATATTTGAGAGTCCGCAAATTGTGCGAGCCTCTCTAAAGATCTCCCTCGAGTTGGGAGTATTCGACAAGATTACCAACGCTAAGGGAAAACGCCTACCGCGGTTGGAGTGCATCTTGTGCACTGCTGTGACCGGGAAACCCTGAGACTTAAGGTCATCGAGGATGTCTTCGTTACTGAGTTCGAACGGGACGCCCCGTAGTACTGCGCGGATCTTACGCTCCTCCGGAAGGGCGTAGGTGTGATACGCGATTTGGTTTAATCCGAGTAACCTGGTAAACGCGCGGAAGTCGTCGACGGTCGCTATTTGAATCTTGATTGTATCGCCAGCGTTGGCGGCTTTTAAGTAATTAATTTTGTGCACTTTGCACAAGTTTGAAACCGCGGTCCAGCGCGCTTTTTCACGCAGGAAGACGGGTGGAGGGAGCTGAGGCTTCGGCGGGACGGGAGCGCAGCGCGTCGCTGGCTTCGATGGGACCGACGGAGACGCGGTCACTTCGAGTGACATGAGCGGCGCGGGGGCGGGTGTAGAAGACACCGGGGTTGGCTCGGGTGTTGAAGACACCGCGGCTTTTTTCGAACGCTTCTTAGAGCGTTTGGCAACTAATTGGAACGCGGGCTCAGGAGAGCCGGTTAAGGTGGCGGCGACCGAAGACGTATCAGACGCGGGTTCGGAGTCGCTCCCGGGAGCGGTGCGCTTACGACGCGACGCGTGAGAGGATGCGACCGATTCGCAGTCCATCTCGGACGAGGCGGGAGACGCGGGAGAGCTTAAGACCTTAGGGGTCTCGACGTTGGAGGCCTGAGGGGCCGGGGTTGGGGCCTGAGGGGCCGGGGACGCGATTGATGCCTGCAAGGCCTGCGTTAGGATGTCTTTTGGGATGGAGACGCCTGCCGCAGCAAGCGCCTGGGTGAACGCGTTCGCGAAGTTAATAACGCTTAGTGAATCCATTAGGGAGTGTTGGGACAGTATTATATATAAATATAAATATAATAAAAGATGCCTAGTTCCTAAAAACCTAGCAAAATCCTAGCGGCAAACCTCCCTACCAGCGGTAGGGGGGCTGGGGAGAATAAATTAAAACTAACAATAGTACGCCGAAGGCCGCTACCTAGAAACCTAAAAAGGGTGCGCAGGTAAAGAGTTGACCGCGTTAGGGTCAACCTTTACCGACAGAAGGACAAATACACACGAAAACACACAAATATGATAAAAATTAATATGAAAATAGGAGAAAAATAAATAAAATAGAGAAGAGAAATAAATAAAAATAAAAAGGACTGGTTCAGTACAAATTCGTTGTCACCGTTAAGTATCCTTTGCACTGAAACCAGACTACTTACGCCGGGCACAACACTGCACTCAGTACAAGCACAACACAACTTAGCACAGCACTTTGAAGACTAAGAGGCTTAGTCGCAAAGAAAAATCGCACTTCGAAAGCACTCAGACGGAGTAGAAAGACTTAGGAAACCGTAGCACGGAGCCAACACGCTAGACTGTGACGTCATTAAACTGAGCGCCGCGGAATGGCGGGAAGGGACCGATCAACGGAGAGCTGGGTCTTGCACGTCCGCAACGCGTGGCGATCGGAGCGAGAATGAGGTCACGGTGGCGGTGTCGCATTTTATATCAAGGACGGCGTACGCGCACGACCCGTTGCCTACCCCGCAGCCTCTATTGAACAACTATGGTTATCTATGAACGTAAACAGTAAAAAGTACATTATCGGAAAAGCTTATCGACCTGAGTGGATAAACGTTGACATTTTTTTGGATGCTTTAACTAATACATTAGTTCATTTCTCGAATTACGACCATATTGTACTCTTGGGTGATTTTAATGTAAACATGCTGGAACATTCCAGCGGTAAAACCATCAAGCTTAGTAACTTTTTGCACTGTATGAGTTTGAAACAGATAGTAACAGAGCCTACCCACTTTTCCGTGGATAATGAAACTCTGATAGATGTTGTATGCACGAATGCATTGGTTCGTAAGGTAACAGTTTCAAATATCACTGGTTCACTAGGGCATGCGATGATTAATGTAGAATTTTCCATTAAAAGAAGTAAAATACCTTCAAAAATAATTAATTATAGGCCGATTAAAGACATAATTATTGACACTTTTAATAGGGATCTGGACTCAATTGACTGGGATTCTGTGATACAATATCGTTCTGTGGATTGTATGACTAACCATTTTAATTATTTAATCATTAATCTTTTTGACATACATGCACCGAATAAAACCATTCAAATAAACCCGTTTAAGTCATTACCATGGATCACTGATACCATAAGAAAAATGATCGAACTAAGGGATGCTGCTCATAAAAAATATCGGCAGCTTAAAACATATAGTAGCAAACAATATTACAATGACTTTAGGAAATTTGTTGCCAGGAGTATTCACAGTGAGAAGTGTGCATATTTTAAGCATAATATAAACAATTACCAAAATGATTCTCAACAACTATGGAAAAAATTAAAAAATAATATATTAACTGCCAATAATAATAAAAAATGCTTGCCTGACCATTTCCATGACGCTAATGTTATAAATGACCATTTCCTTGAGGTACCTGGGGAAAGCACTGTGCCTTTGTCTGAACTTACTTTTTTTGAGTTTCATAAATTCAACAATGAAATATTTACTTTGAAACCTGTAGGGGAACAGGAAATTGCCAAAATTATTTTGTCTTTTTCTACTGATGCGATAGGTATTGATGGGATTAGTAAAGATATGATCCTATTGACACTTCCTAAAACCCTAAAAACAATTACACACATAATAAACACATCAATTTTGACTGGTGAAGTACCCAGTACCTGGAAGTATGCTCTGGTTACACCACTAGCGAAGATTGAAAATCCGGTAACTTTGAAGGACGTTAAACCAATCAGCATTTTGCCTTTTTTGTCAAAAGTACTAGAGAAAACAGTATATAGCCAGCTATGTGCATTTATGGAGAAAAATAATATCTTACCAAGTGTACAGTCAGGTTTTCGTAAAGGTATGGGTACAGTGACTGCCTTGCTGGATGTGGTAGATAATATACTAGCTGAGCAGGATAATGGAAAGGGCACAAGTCTGGTTCTACTTGATTATTCTCGTGCGTTTGACTCTTTGAATATACCATTGCTTCTTTCCAAATTGTCATATTATGGTGTGGATAACAAATCTCTGCGTTGGTTTGATAGTTATTTAACTAATCGTTTACAGTCTGTAAAATTGGTGAGGAGTGATGGTAGCAAGTTGATTTCAAACGCAAAAACGGTAAATCGTGGAGTACCTCAGGGCTCCATCCTTGGACCATTGCTTTATATAATTTATAGAACAGACGCAGACATTACCAACGTCATAAAAAAATGCAATTATCATTTATATGCGGACGACGTTCAAATCTACGCTTCTGCTCGCCCCGAACAATTTCACGTCGCTGTATCGAACCTAAACGAAGACCTTAATAATGTTGCACTTTGGGCCCGCAGAAATGGCCTGTTTCTCAATCCTTTAAAATCAAAATGTATGATTCTGGGTTCAAGGAATCAAATTGCTAAGATTCTCAGTAATAACCCAAGTATTGAAATTAATGAAGAACCAGTGGAACGCGTAAATGAGGCAAGAAATTTAGGAATTACATTTGATAGTAACCTGCATTTTGAGTCTCACATAGTGAACCTAATAAAGTCGTGTTTTTACCGCTTAAAGTTACTATATCGTATTCGAGATCTACTTAATGAAAAAGTGCGTGTCACACTTTGTGAGTCTCTCATACTCTCAAGGTTAAACTATGGAGATTTAGTATATGGCCCGCGTTTGCAGTCTAGGACGCGCCGTCTTGTGCAACGGGTTCAAAACGCTTGTTGCCGTTTCTGTTATTATATTCCCCCTCGTCAACATATAACTCCCTATCTTAATAAATCATCAGTCCTGAACATGTCTTCTCGCAGACACCTACACCTTGCTTCATTATTATTCGATGTTATTACACATAAAACACCGGAATATTTATTTAGTAAATTGAGATTTTCTCAAGGAAATAACAGATATTGTAACAGACCAAATCGCATGCCGCTGGAGAGTCACTCTCACAAAACTGCGGCATTCACCGGCAGCTTCCGCTATCTAGCCACCAAATGCTGGAATAATATACCTCCACCTTTGCGAATTTTAAAATCCAAACTCACATTTAAAAAATGTTTTAAAAATCTTCTCCTGAACAAGCAAAAGCTAGAAATTCCAAGTGGCTTTTCATTAGTGGATTTTGCCGTGTGACTATTATTATTAAAAACGTTGAGATGCTATTTATAAAATCACTTTCACTAAAACATTATATCTTTATCTATACATTTCTATGCATCATAACATACATTTCTTATGTGTTAATATATTATACTCAAACACTCCAACTGACTTTGCATTTCATATTAACACAAATTATCTACATATATTTTTTTATTTTTATTTAGTTTTTATATCTTTTATATTTATAAACATTATTGGTGTTTGATTGTCCGGCTTTATACACCTACTGATATATTCAGAGTACTGCCTCTGTCCTCAGGCTGTGGCAGAATTATCAGTGTATTGCTTTGAAATGCAAACTAACACACTGAGCCATGGCCTTTTTGTGCTACTGCAACACAATGTTTTATTTATTTTGTTTTTTATTATTTTTTAAATCATTTTCTGTTGATTATTTTATTTTATGTCTTCTCTTAATAATTGTGAACTTGCCTACAATTCATTACTTTTACTATTTTTATTAATATTATTTTTTTATTTTTTGTTTGTTTTGATTTATTAATGATGTTTGTGTATAAAATATATTTGTTTTGTAGGATTATTGTTTAGCATTTAAGATTTAGGTTTTGTTTTATGTTAATTGTTATCTGTATTGTGTTGTTTTTTGGTCACAAATAAATGAATCTATCTATCTATCTATCTATCTATCTATCTATCAAAATGAGATATCTAAAACCACACCTTCACATATCATTATCGCTTTTCAGAGCTGACACGTAGTTTTGGGTCAACCCGTCCAACTTTTTTTTTTTTTTTTTTTTGTTCCCCTCCGCGGGAAGGGCAGGAGGATAAAAATGCCCTGACGCATACTCTGGCGCGATTCCAAAGTTATGTGGGACTCGTCCCGACGCCTACCAGGACCATACCCACTAAAAACCCCCTGTCGGCTCGTGCATTTTTGCCACTCAGCCTTCATCTGAGCGACGGCCAATTGGAGAAAGAGGCCGCGCTAGCGGGGCCCAGAAGGGGTCACCCGCTGGGATTACATAGCACTGAAGGTGCTCAAAGCACTGAAGGTGAATACGTAGCACTGAAGGTGCTCAAAATGAAATCAAAAATTAAAACAAAAATTAAAAAATTTCAAAATAAAATTGAATTAACTCGCATTTACGTTAGAATTAGGATTTACGTTAGGATTAGAATTTACGTTAGAATTAGAATTTGCGGCCAGAAGGGCCTCGAGATCGCGTGACATTCTGGTGGATGAGTACGTTTGCGCATTTCTAGGCCTAGCGACTTTGAACTTCGAGTCTAACACAGGAGTAGTATATGAGACAGAATCACGAACTAGAGGATTGGGATGGGTTTCAGAGCGTTTGAAGAACGCTTCAGAGAGTGTTTTGAGATATTGTTGTAATGTAGGCAGTTCAAGATCTCTATGCAAGTCCGCGTTACGCACGTACCACGGTGCGCCTGTGGCCCGGCGGCAAAAGAGGTTTTGAACTACCTGCAGTTTGTACAGGAGGGAGGGTTTGGCGTGGGCAAAGATTGGCGAGGCATACGTCATGACGGGTCTAACGCAGACCTTGTAAAGTGTACGTTTGTTTCTGAAGGACATTTTACTTTTTCTACCTAACATGCTATTTAGGCGGACTAAATAGTGACGAGCGAGTTTCGAAACTCTTTCGACGTGTGGCTTGAAAGAAAGCGTCGGATCTAATGTGACGCCTAAGTATTTAGTACTGCGCTTCCAGGGGATGGGAATGCCTAACATTCGAACGTGGGGATCGCCATCGGGACGACGGCGTTTGTGGTCGAAGCGCATCGCAGAACTCTTTTCAGGGTTCACATCGATGCGCCATTCTTGAAACCATGCACCAAGGGCGTTTACGGCCCTTTGGAGTCTGGTTACAAGGTGCCGAACACTGTGGCCCCTGGTATAGAGTGCGGTGTCGTCAGCAAAGAGGGCGAGTTCGACGCCTTTCGGCGGGATGGGAATGTCGTTGGTGTACACGGTGTACAGCAGAGGGGCGAGGACTGAGCCTTGAGGGACTCCAGCCTTTATGGGACGAGGTGCAGAAAGCGTGCCTTCGTGTTTAAATCGAAACGTACGGTCTTTGAGAAACGACGCTATTAACCTGACTAGGCGATCCGGTAAGCCTATCTTGTAGAGTTTATAAACGAGACCGCTGTGCCAGACTTTATCGAAAGCCTTGGCTACGTCAAAGAAAACCGCGACTGTTTTATAACGACGCGGATAGAAACCGTCAAGTATATACTCGACGATTCGGTGGACTTGCTGAGGGCAGGAGTGTTTAGCGCGAAAGCCGAACTGATGGGGAATAATGAGAGGATCGCCATCCGTTGGAAACAGATGGTTCCGCATTCGAGAGAGTATGAGAAGTTTAGACATTGCCTTGAGGAGGCTGATGGGTCTGTGATTAGCCGGGACGTTCAGAGGTTTGCCCGGCTTGGGAATGCCTATGACTGTCGCTTCTTTCCAAGCTTTTGGAAAGTAGCTATGGTCGAAGCAGGCATTGAAAATGATAGCTAACAAGGTAAGCATTTGTTGAGGTAGGTGCTTAAGTGCGTGGTTGGAAATTCCATCCGCACCCGGAGCCTTTTTGGACTTTTGATTTCTAATGAGAAGCAAGATTTCGTCATTAGAGACTGTGACAGGGTCGGCGGTGATGGGGAGAGAGTCTCTGCGAAGGACTTCGTCCTCCACCGCTTTGATGTGAGTGGGAATCGCGGGTTGCGTGCTGGGCGAGCATTGTGCGGCAATGCTGTCAGCGAAGCATTCGGCTTTCTCTTCGACTTCGAAGGCAATAGTGCCATCGGGACGAGTGAGAGGAGGAATGTGAGAGACGGTGTCTACGCGTAAGGCTCGGGCCATGCTATAGTACGCTTGGTGGGACGGAGAGATATTCGCCATGAGATCGTTCATCTGAGCGTCTCGGAGTTCCGCGAGGCAAGACCTAACTTTACGTTGAAGCTGATTCGCAGCTGTTCTATAGGCGGGCGTGGGATATTTCTTGGCTCTCCGGAGAGCCGCGTTTTTAGCTTTAATAAGATTGCTAACGGCTAAGGGAAGCGTGGGTTTGCCTTGCTTAGCAACCTTTTCGTTGTCACTGATGGCTGAGTTGATAGCATCAGTGAGAGAATTTACTAATGAATCGATTTTATCCGGGCTATCTAATTGTTCGGGAGAGATCGCGAGTGGAGAGTTCGGAGCCTCTAAGGCTGAAACTAACGTATTTTTAAAACCTTTCCAGTTGGTAAAGGTCTTAGGAGATGAGACGTTATCGTTCGGCGGTCCTAGCACGAGGGAAACGGGGCGATGGTCGGAGCCTAGGTCATCGAGCGGTTCGATAGACCTTAGATCAAGATTGATTCGCTTGATAATTGCAAAGTCGAGGATGTCAGGGGAGTAGGACGGGTTGTTGGGATAGTGAGTGGGAGTGATGGGGGATATGACGTCTAGGTCAAGGGAGTTAGTGATGTCGAGGAGAGCGATACCGCTGGTGTTAGTCGATAGGCACGTCCAGTCAGTATGTTTGGAGTTAAAGTCTCCGAACATAATGACTGAATGGCCGAGGGCGAGGATGGCCTCAAAGTCGCTGCGGATTGGTCTGGTACCACTAGGTATGTAGATTGAAGCTATGATGATGGTCGGATGACCAGTCATAGCCAATCTACACACAGTGGCTTCCATGTTGAGGAGAGGAGGGGTAGGGAGAGGACAGCAATGGAAGCCTCTTTTGTAATATATAGCGGTGCCGCCGAAACCGTCGGAGTTGGGCCTATCGTTACGAATAAACGCGTACTTAGGTATAGCGAATCCCCTGGAGCGGTTTGGAGTAAGCCATGTCTCCTGGAGAAGGAATAAGTCAGGTTCTTTGTTCTGAAGGAACAGTTTAATCTCGGGAAGGTTGGTGTTCAGGCTACGAGCGTTAAAAGATATTAGGGATAAGCCCTTGGGTTTGATACGACAGGACGCGGGATTCGCGGGTCTAGACATTATAATTTATTATTTACGAATTTATACAAAAATAAAAGAATTTACAACGAACTTAGGAGCGAGTGATGCTCGGCTAAAGCAAATAAACGCTCTTGAGGAGAGCGGGCGGCTCGCAGTTTGCGTGCGAGCACGGAAATTTCGTTAATATCGACGTTTTGAATAACGTCGAACACGGTCTTCATGTCCTCAGCCAACGACGACTGAGGGGAAGATGACAACGCGGGACGCGGCCCTACGGGAGCTACGGGAGCTGGGATGGGTCGGGAAGGTGCAGGCGGGACGAGTGAGAGGAGGAACGTGAGAGACGGTGTCTACGCGTAAGGCTCGGGCCATGCTATAGTACGCTTGGTGGGACGGAGAGATATTCGCCATGAGATCGTTCATCTGAGCGTCTCGGAGTTCCGCGAGGCAAGACCTAACTTTACGTTGAAGCTGATTCGCAGCTGTTCTATAGGCGGGCGTGGGATATTTCTTGGCTCTCCGGAGAGCCGCGTTTTTAGCTTTAATAAGATTGCTAACGGCTAAGGTAAGCGTGGGTTTGCCTTGCTTAGCAACCTTTTCGTTGTCACTGATGGCTGAGTTGATAGCATCAGTGAGAGAATTTGGGAGTGAGCTGGGATGGGTCGGGAAGGTGCAGGCGGGACGGCCGGACGCTGCCTCCAAGACAGAGCCGGAGTAGGCGTCGGCTGAACGGGCTTTGCTTCCGGGGGACCCCGGTTGCGCAGCGGCGGGAAGTTAGCGTGAGTGAGCGGCGGCGCCGGTTTAGGCGCGACCCTCTTGGTGGTGGAGCGCGGAGCGCGCGGGCAGCCCCTGTAGTTAGCTGTGTGGCCGGACTGGCCGCATAGCACACATGCAGGGGGGGAAGTGGATTCGGGAGTGCGAGTGCACTCCTTAGTGAAGTGAGGATCCAGGCACTTTACGCACCTGGGGGGAGCTGAACAGTTAGCCGCTGCGTGGCCATAGAGCTGGCAGCGGTGGCACTGCCCAGGGTGACCACGGGGGTTGGGACGCTCGACGGAGATATTTGAGAGTCCGCAAATTTTGCGAGCCTCTCTAAAGATCTCCCTCGAGTTGGGAGTATTCGACAGGATTACCAACGCTAAGGGAAAACGCCTACCGCGGTTGGAGTGCATCTTGTGCACTGCTGTGACCGGGAAACCCTGAGACTTAAGGTCATCGAGAATGTCCTCGTTACTGAGTTCGAACGGGACGCCCCGTAATACTGCGCGGATCTTACGCTCCTCCGGGAGGGCGTAGGTGTGATACGCGATATGATTTAATGATAGTAGCCTGGTAAACTCGCGGAAGTCGTCGACGGTCGCTACTTGGATTTTGATTGTATCGCCAGCGTTGGCGGCCTTTAAGTAATTAATTTTGTGCTCTTTGCACAAGTTTGAGACCGCGGTCCAGCGCGCCTTTTCACGCAGGAATACGGGCGGAGGGAGCTGAGGCTTCGGCGGGACGGGAGCGCAGCGCGTAGCTGGCTTCGATGGGACCGACGGAATCGCGGTCACTTCGAGTGACATGAGCGGCGCGGGGGCGGGTGTAGAAGACACCGGGGTTGGCTCGGGTGTTGAAGACACCGCGGCCTTTTTCGAACGCTTCTTAGAGCGTTTGGCAACTAATTGGAACTCGGGCTCTGGAGAGCCGGTTAGGGTGGCGGCGACCGACGAAGCTACGGACGCGGCGGAGTCTGAATCGCTCCCGGGAGCGGTACGCTTCCTACGAGATGAGCGCGAGGATGAGACCGACGCGCAGTCCATATCGGATGGAACGGGAGACGCGGGAGAGCTATAGACCTGAGGGGTCTGGATGTTGGAGGCCTGAGGGGCTGGGGTTGGGGCCTGAGGGGCCGGGGACGCGTTAAGCGCTAGTACAGCTTGCGTAAATATGTCGTCAGAAATTGAAACACCCGACGCGGCGAGTGCTTGGGCGAACGCCTTCGCAATGTTAATGACGATTTGCTTATCCATTTGGGAAGGGGTTGGGACAATAATATGTAAAAATATAAGTATAATAAAAGATGCCTAGTTCCTAAAAACCTAGCAAAATCCTAGTGGCAAACCTCCCTACCAGCGGTAGGGGGGCTGGGGAGAATAACTTAAAACTAACCGTAGTACGCCGAAGGCCGCTACCTAGAAACCTAAAAAAGGGTACGCAGGTAAAGAGTTGACCGCGTTAGGGTCAACCTTTACCGACAGAAAGGACAAATACACACGAAAACACACAAATATGATAAAAATAAATATGAAAATAGGAGAAAAATAAATAAAATAGAGAAGAGAAATAAATAAAAATAAAAAGGACTGGTTCAGTACAAATTCGTTGTCACCGTTAAGTATCCTTTGCACTGAAACCAGACTACTTACGCTGGGCACAACACTGCACTCAGCACAAGCACAACACAACTTAGCACAGCACTTTGAAGACTAAGGGGCTTAGTCGCAAAGAAAAATACGCACTTCGATAGCACTCAGAGGGAGTAGAAAGAACCTTGAAAACCGTAGCACGGAACCAACACGCTAAACCGTGACGTCAGTAGACTGAGCGCCACGGAGTATCGGGAAGGGACCAAACGACGGAGAACGGGGTCTTGCACGTCCGCACTGGGCGGCGATCGGAGCGAGAATGACCGTCCCGTCCAACCTACCCAAGTTCCATTTATATCTTGGGTAGTTGGAGGCTGCCAATGCCCGCTGTTTTCAATTTGGGATAAATTTATTTTAAAACCGATAAGTGGGTTCTTTAAAGGAACATCTGACTAACATTTTGCTATCTTTTGTGACGGGATTTTGTGAGTACTTTATTTTTTAATTTCTCTGCTTGTTGTCAATCATGTTTAATTTTGAAAAAATAATAAAGTTTACATATGTAAGTGAATTTTGTTCAAAGTAAGAGCAATGTTAAAGGATATATACTTAATTCTTATCGTCTTAATGAACCGAGACCTTTTTACTTGAACCGTAAACATTTTTATATCTCAAAAAGACTGAACGAATTGGGAATAGGACTTAGATATTGAGCTTTGTTCGAGTCAGCTAAGGGTTGAATGTTTATATAGACTTAATGGAAAATAATTAGACACCAAAGGAAACAATCCGTTTTTAAAAGAAGCAGATTTCAAAACACATGAGACCAATGATGGTGTAGATTTCGTTTGGAAAGTTAAAATATGCGATGTTAGCTTAAGTCAGTAAACATTATATACTTATTATATACTTGTAATCATAGCAAGCCTTTTACGGTTATTCCATCGTAAAAAGTTTGTCAAATCTTTCAAGACCTACAATAAAAAACAGTGATTCCACTATAACATAAATAATAATGGCCGAAGAAGCGGTCGTTATCCAGAACTATCTGAGTTATAACAACTACCCAGAAAAGTTGGAAAACATCCTTGGTTCCTGCCAAAACTGCCTCTTGCGAAGAACTGAAATTTATCTACCTTCAAGGACAATAAACAAAAAATAAATTTATTATGTTATTTGTATATCTATTTAAGAAGCTATTACCTCCTGAAGGTATTTTTTTATTTATCCATATGTAAAAGTCGTTAGCCATGTTGGATGGGTGCTTAATATAGTTTTATGTGCTTCACTGTTCTGAGTTTTAGAAAAATATGTATTATTAACAACATAATAGTCTAGACTAGCGTCCGTTCACGACGTCACGCCGCGTTGCGTCTTTCGCGTGGGTTCCCTAGCTCTTTGAATAACTCCGTTTCAACCCTTTAGGGTTTAATATAGAAGAAAAATATCCCTTGTTAGTTCTGTACGTCTTACAGAGGATCTTCATGCAAATTAAAAGCTATTTAGCTCGGGAGTTTAGGCTGATGTAGTGAGCCAGTAAGGCAGGAGATGAATTTCATAATTATATATTGTACGCATATGTCATTTTAATATCACATTATGACAAAAATTTACTTTTACTATAAACAAAAGAACAAAGTCTCTCCTTTACCTTTTTTGAGGTGTTGTTTCTTAGTTAAAGATTATTTGTTAATTTATAATTTTGTTAATATATAAGAATTATTGCGTTATTTTATTTAATTAGCGTTTGAACGTTCATGATTTAAAAAATGTAATGTTGGGGATATTTTTCAATTATTCGCTTCCATTATTTACTAACTAGCATGTTTAATTGACTTTACAAAAGGGGATATCTACATATTATCATTGCAAAAGGAGATATTTAATTTTTTGTTTATTTTGAACCACTAAATTAGAAAGCCAAATATTTTTTTTATATGCCCTTTTATTAATCTTATTACATAGTACCTACAGAGCTATGCAGACTTTGTGTAGATCTGTGTGTCTTGTCTTTGTCGGTTTTCTTAATTTTCTGAAAAAAATGATAAGATGTAGATATCCCCTTTTGTAAAGTCACTCCGCAAATTAACAATGGGAAACAGAGAAACAAGGAGCAAAAATAATTTCAAATAGAAGACTACGCTCAAAACTAGTTCGTTCAGAGAGCAAAGCGGACAAAGTGGACAACTTAATTCTTTTAACAAACTTCCCCATGAAGTTGGCACATTCTGCTCGAGCACACAATCAATGAAAGCAATGTCAGCAAAGGAAGTTATAGAGAGCAGAAGCACTTAAAATAATATTTAAATGTACTTGTATTTTAATTGCTGAATAAAGAATCCCATATTAACTCCCATAAAATATTGCCCATTGTGTTATGTATAACCATATAATTTTCTGTTTTCACGGATGTCTCTTAAACACCCGTAGTCTTTGTTTTTTTTCTTCTCATTGTAAATTAAAACTTAAGAAATAAGTCCTTTAGAATGAAATGTTAATGAATTTTGCGTATAGTGGAGATTTATAATTGGCACATATTTATTTATAGGTTTATTATATTAATTATGGAGCTGTAAATCTTCCTACGAAGGTAAAATAAATAAATGAAGCCGGCATCATTAACGCGTCTATTTGAAAATAGTTTGAGAATGCCTGGATTGGATGAGACATCTGTTCGTAAGAGCATGTGGAGAAAACTGTGCTGTCAGCTGCGTGGTGCGCTGGTAGAAAAGAGGATAGCTCTGTTACTTCAGTACCTTTGTATTGTGGACTAGCAAAGAAATATATTGAAATGTAAATAAGTAAATTGAAATAAATAAAAAATGCATACAACTTATGTACCAAATACATATTAGCACTTATCAAGATTCAAACATGATCTTATTGGACCATTTTAATGACAAAAACAATATTTTTAAGATTTAGACTCGCGATATTTCTCTCAGGTAAGTCTTCTGTTTTATGGCTACTACAAGCTACTAAGTTTCGTTTCGTCTAGACGACACATTACACACGGCTTTTAACTTTACGTGAGAAATAAAGCTTCAAGTTATTTTATTTTCATATTTGAAGTGTTGTAAATCTTGTAGCTTTCAGCCAGATATCTAGTTATTACGTTGTTTTTATTACTTTTGAATTGCACATAGCTTGCGTGTGCCTTTTCTGTCGTGAGTTTTTCAGTATACACATAGGTATATTAATTCAAAAATACAAACTATATTTTTATTGCATGTTGGCACTACGAAATGATATTCTCAATACCCAAAAGGTACTTATTTGATACAGTACACAAAGCTTATTTTTTATAAAAACAGTGACAGGAGCCTCTTTACACACTTGTTTGCTAAAAGTGAGAAGAACTTGTATTTAACGAAAAAGGTAAAAGCCATCAGCAATTTTCATCACACCCATTTCAGATTACGCTCAAAGGTACATCTTTACAATGCATAATATAACTAGAAAACACTAAATCACACAAAAACTAAAATAACAACATTAAAACACCGTTGCGTAACTACTAAGAACATCAAACCGTCCATCTGAACATTCCTAAGCAATATACTGTTATTGCAAAGCCACAGCCCGCGGTACATTGCCGAGCGGTCATTTGCAATGTTCATCACACGGACCAGATGACAGGAACGAGCTGGGAGCGACCCGCGTATGATCACTCGCTAATGTTTGCGGAATCTAGGCAGTTCATACAACTGGATGGACTGAAATATTGTTCTGAGAATGGTGAATTGGTTTGCTAGGGTAATGGGTGGTGTCATTCAGTGAGAGATTAGGGACGATGTTGCTCTGATGTAAGAGTAATATGACGTGAATTACATGGATCAGTTACGATTCATTTGTTTTAGAAGTGAATCCCATTACAAACCGAATCAAAACTTTCTCTTTCATTTGGACAGATGTGCGAGTAAGGGACCGATAGATATTTATGATTTGTAAACCTAACAGTTGCAGGCACTTTGTATGATTTGGCATTTTGCAAACGGCGTTGTCCCTTTAGGAACGCTTGCAATTGTTATAATCACCATTGGTAGTAAATGTAGGGTTACCATCATAGACATATTATGTTAGACAAATCAGTCTTTTATTTTACAGAAATTATGTGCACAACACTTTGCATTATATTTCGTGCTTAGGTAATCGTTAAGTATTTAACATATTTGTAATTATAATCTACCTATTTGTTTTGATCAGCAGCGGCGCGTGTGTTGAGAAATAGAACTACGCACTTTAATTTACCGTGGTATTTTGTAAATGCGTTTGAACTGATCAAATTTTTTGGCATATTAAACGAGGACACTGCAACTTACATCTTGCCTTCGGTATATTTTAAATTATACCTATATTAAGCTTATTTAAACACGCGTCAATGAATATAAGAAGCAGAAACACTTAATGTGCCTGCTACAAATCCACATTAAACGAAACACGGACACTATTAATACCAAAAGTCTGAAATAAGAGTATAATTAAAAAAGAGTATATACTATATTAAAATAAAACTATTTAAATATAACTTTTCTTGGTTCGCCCCACAGCAGCCTTAATTATCCCTAAAATAAGCCTCGAAAAGCCAACAAGGAAATGGCTCACCACCGCACTTCACCACCCTTGCTTACTGCGGGTTGGCTGATTTAGAAAAAAATAGAATACACTTTATTTCCACACAAGTCACAAAATTAAAATACACTAAAATTAAAACTAAAAACAAAAGAATTACAATGTTGGCGGCCTCATCACTAAAATATTGATCTCTTCCCGGAAACCATGAAATATATAAATTGGTAATACTAACTAGAACAACATTTTAATACATATTACATAGCGCATTGCATTTTAGAAAAAAATATTAAAATTTTACAATAGAGAAATACATGTATACAAAATTAAATTTTTATAATAAATATTCTTAGAGTATAACAATACCATATCTTCATATAAGATAATATTTCTTTATTTAAACTTTAAATGCCTCAAATGTTTTTACAGAATGTAAGGAGGCGAGGAGCCAATTCCATAGGGAAGTGGCTTTCACCGTGAACAACAGCTGATAAAAATTGAAATTTCAGATTTAGCACATATTCTATTCCAAATTAATTTCTTAGGCATGTGGGTTTCGTCATGACTTTTTCCGTCATACACCTCCCCACCAACGCTCTTTTAAAAAGTAACCTTGTTAATGTTTAAAATTCAAATGCTAAATTAAAATGCTTTTGATGTAACCTCAAAAGAAAGCAAACAATTTAAATATGGGTGTAAGTACTGTATAGCAACAGATAGCTTGTTGCTCTAATATTTAAAAAAATTCTTAGTATTTCTTTTACAAAATTACGTCCTCGATGAAGTCGATTCATCGCACAATTCCGGCCATTTTGTCCTTTGTTTATTTTTACCTACCCAATGGATTGTCATTTGGATTGACATACCGTAGGTGGTACCTACATTATCTTAATGTGCCACTCACCTATAAAGTATCTAAATGGGCTCTCATTGTTTTGCGTAACATCAAAAGAATTTGCAAAAAGGCTTCTTATGTAAAATATATATATATGGGTTATATGCTGCGGTGTATTTGATTTATTTCAATATTTTCGTGGACAGTAGTATTTTTTTCTTGGAATGATATATATTCGACTCATTTAGTTGGATATACTTGTTAAGTTGTTTTGTTGAAATTAAAAAGTATACTTAACTGAGTAATTCATAAAAGCCCAAATTAAACAACTAACTTAATTAAGCTGAAATTGTCTTCCAAGTTAACTGTCATGTCTTTAGCTATCCGAAATCCACGTGAATTGTTCTTTATAGTCTGCGATAGTCTTTTTAAGGGCGTAGGTTTCAGTCTCGGTCTGCGTGCGTTCTCGAGCCCACGTCGATCGCAGACGCCTTCCCGCTCTTTTAGCCCCCGCGCTAATCGAGCACCCATCACAGTCTCGGTCTGCGTGCGTTCTCGAGCGCACGTCGATCGCAGACGCCTTCCCGCTCTTTTAGCCCCCGCGCTAATTGAGCACCCAAATTTCATAGTTGTTTACCGTACTAAGTTTCTAACGCCGTTTTCACGGCGGACAGTGGCTCGTTAACCGTACTTCTAAGTTTCTAACGCCGTTTTCACGGCGAATAGTGGCTTGTTAACCGTACTTCGTGGAACGTGAGCTTCGTCGACGGGGTTTCGTTGTTCCAGGACTTCAAGTGCTGTGTTCGAGTAAGTTATCCGCGTCGTTCTCAACCGCCCTACTGCGTGTAGGGTGGTTTTAGGGAGTTAGTCATCGTTGTTAGGTTCATATATTGTCCCTCCCCAACCCCTCCGCAATGGCTTCCCTAAGCTATGATGAGATTAGGAAGAAGTTAGCTGATAGTATCGGTGCTGAAGGCATTTATATAAATGCTGACAAGTTCCGTTTCCTTGATTCTCTTATCCCGCATATCATGGCGTTAACTCCACCAATGGCCCCTCAGGCCACCCCAGTCCCCCAGACCCCTCAGGTCTTAGGCCCTCCCGCGTCCCCTTCCTCCAGTGACATGGAGTGCGAAGAAATCGCCCCTCCGCGCCGCAAGCGCGCACCCGCGACCGAGTCATCCTCGGATGCCACCCCAACTGGCCCTGATGAGCCTCCCTCTTTCACCCTTGTTAAGAAGCGCTCTAAGAAGCGCTCGAAACAAGACCCGGCGCCCTCGACGCCCGTCCCTACACCCCCTGCGGCGTCTTCAACGCCAGCTGCCCCGGTGTCTTCAACACCCGCTCCGGCCCCGACTTCTGTCAAGGCCAAGGTCCCACCACCCATTTTCCTTCGGGAAAAGGGTAAATGGACTGAGGTCTCGACATTGTGCAATGAGCACAAGATCCTTTACACCCGAGCGGTAAACTCGGGTGAATCTATTAAAATCACTGTCTCGTCGATAGACGGTTTCCGAGCTTTGACTAAGCTCCTCACCGATAAGCAATATGCTTATCACACTTATGCTCTGTCAGAAGAGCGTAAGATCAGAGCGGTACTCAGGGGAATCCCGTTCGAATTATCGAACGAGGCCATCCTGGAGGATCTGCAGTCCCAAGGCTTCCCGGCACTCGCGGTGCATAAAATGCACAGCAAGTACGGGAGGCAACACCCTCTCGCTTTGGTGATTCTCGCCAACGTCCCCAAGTCCAGAGAGATCCTGAAAGGGGTTAGCTCTATTTGCGGCCTCTCTGGGATCTCAATCGAGGCGCCTCATCGCCGCGGTCATCCCGGCCAGTGCCATCGGTGCCAGTTGTACGGGCACGCGGCAGCCAACTGCCGCGCACCGCCCAGGTGCGTCAAGTGCCTGGTCCCGCACTTCACTAAGGAGTGCAATCGCACTCCTGAAACTCCCTCTCCTCCCGATTGCGTGCTTTGTGGCCAGTCCGGCCACACCGCAAACTACAGGGGCTGCCCTCGTGCACCCCGTTGTATGCGCTCCAATTTCAAAAGGGCGGCTCCCAAACAGGCCCCGCGCCTTTCTCAAGAAAACTTTCCGCCGCTGCGTAGCCGGGTTCCTCCGGCTGCAAAGCCTACTCAGCCCAAGCCTGCTCCAGAAAACTGGAGGCAGCGTCCCGCATCGAATCCCATCCCGGCTCCTCGCCCATACAAACCCACTCCTCAATCCTCCGTAGCAGACGATATGCGTATCGTCTGCGACGCTATTAAAAATGTCGATGTTAGTGAAATCGCAGTCTTAGCCCGTAAACTTAGGGCTTCACGTACTCCGACAGAGCGTTTGCTAGCTCTGGCGGAGCATAGTTCCCTTCTCAATTCATTGTAGGTTCATTTAAATGAATTGATCCCTAAATCATGCTTCGGCCGACCTCTGCCCAGCCCCGGCTTCACCGGAGGCTGCCCAGAACGGCCACCAACTCATGTCCCTTTGAGCACCTTCAGTGCAACTTTCACTACAGGCGGAAGACCCGCTAGCGGGTCTCCGCCAGCGCGCCCAACTTCCCGACGGGTGTCGCTTCCGATGAAGGCTAAAGGTATACGCTTACCACAGCCAACAGGTGGTTTTTAGTGGGTAGGTGCCATTCTGGTGAGTCCCACATAACCCCCCCGCAGAGGAATTTACCTGCGGGCGGGTATGCATGACGCATCTTCCACCTCCCTCCCGTGAGGGTGCCTCGGCAGCAAAAAAAAAAAAAAAAAAACGAGCACCCAAATTTCACTGGTTGTTGCCGTAATAAATAATTTCATAGTTGTATACCGTAATAAGTTTCTAACGCCGTTTTCACGGCGGAAAGTGGGTTTTAACCGTACATCTAACAAGTTTCTAACGCCTTTTTCACGGCGGACAGTGGGTTGTTAACCGTACTTCGTGGAACGTGAGCTTCGTCGACGGGAATTCGTCGTTCCAGGTGCCTCGAGACTTCGTGTTCGAGTAAGTTATCCGCGTCGTCCTCAACCGCCCTACTGCGTGTAGGGTGGTTTTAGGAAGTTAGTCATCGTTGATAGGTTCATAGTATATATATTTATATATTGTTGTACCTCCGCAATGGCTTCCCTAAGCTCTGATGAGTTTAGGAAGAAGTTACTTGATAGTACCGGTGCTGAAGGCATGTCTATAAATGCTGATAAGTATCGTTTCTTGGACTCTCTTATCCCGCATATCATGGCGTTAATTCCCTCAATGGCCCCTCAGGCCACCCCAGTCCCCCAGACCCGTCTGGTCTTAGGCCCTCCCGCGTCCCCTTCCTCCAGTGACATGGAGTGCGAAGTAGACGCCCCTCCGCGCCGCAAGCGCGCACCCGCGACCAAATCATCCTCGGACGCCACCCCAACTGGCCCTGAGCCTCCATCTTTCACCCTTGTTAAGAAGCGCTCTAAGAAGCGCTCGAAACAAGTCTCGGCGCCCTCGACGCCCGTCCCTACACCCCCTGCGGCGTCTTCAACGCCAGCTGCCCCGGTGTCTTCAACACCCGCTCCGGCCCCAACTTCTGTCAAGGCCAAGTTCCCACCACCAGTTTTCCTTCGGGAAAAGGGTAAATGGACTGAGGTCTCGACATTGTGCAATGAGCACAAGATCCATTATACCCGAGCGGTAAACTCGGGTGAATCTATTATCACTGTCTCGTCGATAGACGATTTCCGAGCTTTGACTAAGCTCCTCACCGATAAGCAATATGCTTATCACACTTATGCTCTGTCAGAAGAGCGTAAGATCAGAGCGGTACTCAGGGGAGTCCCGTTCGAATTATCGAACGAGGCTATCCTGGAGGTTCTGCAGTCCCAAGGCTTCCCGGCACTCGCGGTGCATAAAATGCACAGCAAGTACGGGAGGCAACACCCTCTCGCTTTGGTGGTTCTCGCCAACGTCCCCAAGTCCAGGGAGATCCTGAAAGGGGTTAGCTCTATATGCTGCCTCTCTGGGATCTCGATCGAGGCGCCTCATCGCCGTGGTCATCCCGGCCAGTGCCATCGGTGCCAGTTGTACGGGCATGCGGCGGCCAACTGCCGCGCACCGCCCAGGTGCGTCAAGTGCCTGGTCCCTCACTTCACTAAGGAGTGTAATCGCACTCCTGAAACTCCCTCTCCTCTCGAATGCGTGCTTTGTGGCCAGTCCAGCCACACCGCAAATTACAGGGGCTGCCCTCGTGCACCCCGTTGTATGCGCTCCAATTCCAAGAGGGCGGCACCCAAACAGGCCCCGCGCCTTTCTCAAGAAAACTTTCCGCCGCTGCGTAGCCGGGTACCTCCGGCTGCAAAGCCTACACAGTCCAGGCCTGCCCCAGAAAACTGGAGGCAGCGCCCCGCATCGAATCCCATCCCGGCTCCTCGCCCATACAAACCCACTCCTCAATCCTCCGCAGCAGACGATATGCGTATCGTCTGCGACGCTATGAAAAATATCGATGTTAGTGAAATCGCAGTCTTAGCCCGTAAACTTAGGGCTTCACGTACTCCGACAGAGCGTTTGCTAGCTCTGGCGGAGCATAGTTCCCTTCTCAATTCATTATAGGTTCATTTAAATGACTTGATCCCTAAATCATGCTTCGGCCGACCTCTGCCCAGCCCCGGCTTCACCGGAGGCTGCCCAGAACGGCCACCAACTCATGTCCCTTTGAGCACCTTCAGTGCAACTTTCACTACAGGCGGAAGACCCGCTAGCGGGTCTCCGCCAGCGCGCCCAACTTCCCGACGGGTGTCGCTTCCGATGAAGGCTAACGGTAATAACTACAGCCAACAGGTGGTTTTTAGTGGGTAGGTGCCATTCTGGTGAGTCCCACATAACCCCCCGCAGAGGACTTTACCTGCGGGCGGTATGCATGACGCATCTTCCACCTCCCTCCCGCGAGGGAGCCTCGGCAGCAAAAAAAAAAGTAATAATAAACGGTTCAGAAAAAGGGCGTTCGTGAATAAGAAAGGTAGGTAAAAAATATTATGAAATTTCATACCATTTTAGAAGTAGAACGTTCTTTTGTTTTATTTAAAATTTTCGAATCATGACACCTTTCCTTGTTGCTGTACTAAATTGGATAAAACCTCTGAACTCTTGACGTCTATAAGAACAAGTAATTGGCAATGTTGAGAAATAAATATTTGAATTTGAATTTAAGCAACGTTTAAATAAGATTGTTATTCCAAATAGGTTAGGCACACTTTTTGTTCATTTAGGTATGCATTTAACGAACTAATTGCCATTTAGCTAGTGTAGCTTTGAATGAAGTTGAATGAAACAAGTTACACCAAGCTAACAGATTTTCAAACCCATCATGTAAAACTTTCATTTCAAACTTCTCGAATATTTAAACAAATTTCGCTCATTGAAGAATCAAAATTCGCTCGCATGTGAAGTTCATTGAAGTAAGTTGTACGTTTATTCTCCATTTAACATAAATTCGGCCATTTTTTTCAAGTTTGTAAAACTTTAGATCACGTATAACACGCGGATGAGTTTCAATGTCATGATACCCGTGTCGGAAAGGTTCTGTTTTTTCAGACACGCGCGCAACTTTTTGTTTAGAAATATGCACTGGCTGTA
Organism: Marasmarcha lunaedactyla; assembly: GCA_923062675.1. Lineage (NCBI taxonomy): Eukaryota > Metazoa > Arthropoda > Insecta > Lepidoptera > Pterophoridae > Marasmarcha > Marasmarcha lunaedactyla. Next base: position 23,933,743 of record OV281353.1, read on the forward strand.
AAACAAGTCCAAAATGGTTCGTGCCACTTTTTAAATTTTTGGGCATTTAAACATCACTAATTTACAAACTTTATTATCTCTTAAATACTTAAGTGATCTAGAAGCAACGTTGATTTAGTAAGTCAAAAACTATTTTATCACTGTTTTGAAAGATCAGGTACTCATTGACTCACAGTATACTAAATTATTTTTTATTTATTATACTTTATTAAAATTACACTGTAAGGCTGGGCTTTATAATTACAGGTTTGTTTTTACTTTTTACATGTTTTATAAAAATTTACTTTGCTGATGACCAGGTATTTCAAGCTAATTGCGCCCTTCAAAACATCCAAGTGGCTGTGAAATTGGCGAATAAAATCACAGAAATCTCAACACCTTTCGTTCAAACTACGGCGAAACATTTCCCCGAATTTCGATTACGCCGTCTCACTTTACACAGACTGTGCATTTATCACTGGGTTTTTTTCTATTTAATAGCATCGGGGACGTAAAGAAGCACGTTTTTTAATAATGGTTCAAGTAATGGCCACCACACACCTAAAAGACAAAAGGAACATATACCTACGTAAAAATATTGATTTTTATTCTAAAGATTAACTGTAATAGAAATACAATGCAATTAAAAAAATATATCGTGAACGGAAATGATCTCATCAAAAGTATATAAATTCACAATTTCATCAGCGTGTAGACTGCTGTCGCTACCTAGCCTGTGCGCGGTCGACTGCACGCTCTGTATACAGGGAGAGTTTTTTAATATTTATACCTACATTGTTCTAACTGTTTGTGCGGTGTGTTGCCTGCGGCTTTGATGAATGCGCAATTGAATAATGATTTATTTGATAGTTTACGTTAGAAGATCAGACATACATCACCACCGTCGAAACACATTTAAAAAATTCAAATAATTTTATTTAATTCTAGGTTAATAATTATACGATAAAATTATGCTACAAATAATAAAGTAAATCTAAAGTTGAATCCATTGAGGGCAACGTAGCCAAAAGGCTGGCCGAATTACCACGCTGCATCGCAATGGAAATTCGTTGTGCGAGGTAGATGCCAATTGCCTTGCTAGGTCCGAAAAAAGGCTTTTAAATAATTCCTAAAATTTCGGCTTTTCAAAGGTATTAGGTATATATAGGTATATATATTAGGTATATATATATATAGGTATATGGGGCAATAGCACTTTTTTGTCAAAATCGTTAAAAATATATTTCAATACGACATGAAAGAAAAAAACACAAGAAACAAGCTCATCGTGTGTGCTACATCGCCGCCCCAAGCTCTTGACGGTATTTATAATTATTTTTCAGGTACAGAAACCGTCGGTGGGAGAAACTTTATAACCTATGTTTGCGTCAAGCATATTTCTAATCATAACTTCTCACTTTAGATACATTCTTCATAGAAGGCGCAGTAAAATGTGTATAACGTGATACTTTGTAGGTAAAGTATTTCACAATGTTATACAAAGTATGGAAGCTCCTAGAGAGTTTTAATGATTGTGAGATGCAGCTACATTGTACGTTGCTTATTAAGATCCTTCCAAAGTAAAATTTGAAAATCAAACCAAGGTCTGGAAAGGCTTAAGTAGTAGAAATGTTAAGATCTGTTATCTGTTATTTGTTAAGATCTCGTCCGGGGCAGTACTACAGTCAATACCTTTTTGTTCACTATGATAATCACTATTGTGTGGTTGTTTCCCGGTCAAAGGAAGGGAACGGCCGGTGCAATTACTGGAGTAAAGTCAGCCGTCCACTGAAGCATGCGGTCCGCAACGCATCATTAGACGACATAATAATCACAATCACTATTGCGTGGTTGTTTCCCGGTCAAAGAAAGGGAACGGCCGGTGCAATTACTGGAGTAAAGTCAGCCGTCCACTGAAGCATGCGGTCCGCAACGCATCATTAGACGACATAATAATCACAATCACTATTGCGTGGTTGTTTCCCGGTCAAAGGCAGGGAACGGCCGGTGCAATTACTGGAGTAAAGTCAGCCGTCCACTGAAGCATGCGGTCCGCAACGCATCATTAGACGACATAATAATCACAATCACTATTGCGTGGTTGTTTCCCGGTCAAAGGAAGGGAACGGCCGGTGCAATTACTGGAGTAAAGTCAGCCGTCCACTGAAGCATGCGGTCCGCAACGCATCATCAGACGACATAATAATCACAATCACTATTGCGTGGTTGTTTCCCGGTCAAAGGAAGGGAACGGCCGGTGCAATTACTGGAGTAAAGTCAGCCGTCCACTGAAGCATGCGGTCCGCAACGCATCATTAGACGACATAATAATCACAATCACTATTGCGTGGTTGTTTCCCGGTCAAAGGAAGGGAACGGCCGGTGCAATTACTGGAGTAAAGTCAGCCGTCCACTGAAGCATGCGGTCTGCAACGCATCATTACACGACATAATAATCACAATCACTATTGCGTGGTTGTTTCCCAGTCAAAGGAAGGGAACGGCCGGTGCAATTACTGGAGTAAAGTCAGCCGTCCACTGAAGCATGCGGTCCGCAACGCATCATTAGACGACATAATAATCACAATCACTATTGCGTGGTTGTTTCCCGGTCAAAGGAAGGGAACGGCCGGTGCAATTACTGGAGTAAAGTCAGCCGTCCACTGAAGCATGCGGTCCGCAACGCATCATTAGACGACATAATAATCACAATCACTATTGCGTGGTTGTTTCCCGGTCAAAGGAAGGGAACGGCCGGTGCAATTACTGGAGTAAAGTCAGCCGTCCACTGAAGCATGCGGTCCGCAACGCATCATCAGACGACATAATAATCACAATCACTATTGCGTGGTTGTTTCCCGGTCAAAGGAAGGGAACGGCCGGTGCAATTACTGGAGTAAAGTCAGCCCTCCACTGAAGCATGCGGTCCGCAACGCATCATTAGACGACATAATAATCACAATCACTATTGCGTGGTTGTTTCCCGGTCAAAGGAAGGGAACGGCCGGTGCAATTACTGGAGTAAAGTCAGCCGTCCACTGAAGCATGCGGTCCGCAACGCATCATTAGACGACATAATAATCACAATCACTATTGCGTGGTTGTTTCCCGGTCAAAGGAAGGGAACGGCCGGTGCAATTACTGGAGTAAAGTCAGCCGTCCACTGAAGCATGCGGTCCGCAACGCATCATTAGACGACATAATAATCACAATCACTATTGCGTGGTTGTTTCCCGGTCAAAGGAAGGGAACGGCCGGTGCAATTACTGGAGTAAAGTCAGCCGTCCACTGAAGCATGCGGTCCGCAACGCATCATCAGACGACATAATAATCACAATCACTATTGCGTGGTTGTTTCCCGGTCAAAGGAAGGGAACGGCCGGTGCAATTACTGGAGTAAAGTCAGCCCTCCACTGAAGCATGCGGTCCGCAACGCATCATTAGACGACATAATAATCACAATCACTATTGCGTGGTTGTTTCCCGGTCAAAGGAAGGGAACGGCCGGTGCAATTACTGGAGTAAAGTCAGCCGTCCACTGAAGCATGCGGTCCGCAACGCATCATTAGACGACATAATAATCACAATCACTATTGCGTGGTTGTTTCCCGGTCAAAGGAAGGGAACGGCCGGTGCAATTACTGGAGTAAAGTCAGCCGTCCACTGAAGCATGCGGTCCGCAACGCATCATTAGACTACATAATAATCACAATCACTATTGCGTGGTTGTTTCCCGGTCAAAGGCAGGGAACGGCCGGTGCAATTACTGGAGTAAAGTCAGCCGTCCACTGAAGCATGCGGTCCGCAACGCATCATTAGACGACATAATAATCACAATCACTATTGCGTGGTTGTTTCCCGGTCAAAGGAAGGGAACGGCCGGTGCAATTACTGGAGTAAAGTCAGCCGTCCACTGAAGCATGCGGTCCGCAACGCATCATCAGACGACATAATAATCACAATCACTATTGCGTGGTTGTTTCCCGGTCAAAGGAAGGGAACGGCCGGTGCAATTACTGGAGTAAAGTCAGCCGTCCACTGAAGCATGCGGTCCGCAACGCATCATTAGACGACATAATAATCACAATCACTATTGCGTGGTTGTTTCCCGGTCAAAGGAAGGGAACGGCCGGTGCAATTACTGGAGTAAAGTCAGCCGTCCACTGAAGCATGCGGTCCGCAACGCATCATTACACGACATAATAATCACAATAATAATAATAATAATAATAATAAATAACTTTATTGACACACCAGAAATAATAATAAAAAACTTAAAGAATAAATACAGTAGTAAAATTAGTGTGTCAAAAGGGGTATTTTCAGCGAATGTGTTGCCTTGATTATAGGCAACGCTGGTTTTCAAAATACCCCTTGACTTTATGCCGAGGGTTAAAGTGGTGGGCTTACTTATTATTATACTTGAATTATATACCTGCACTTTTTAACATTTATAATTAAGAATTAACAGGAAAAAAAATACAAATACATATACACATCACAAATCTATAACAACAATCGAGTAATTTGATACTTAAAAAAAAAAATTGGCTGCAATTTCAGTATTTAATTTAATTAGAAAAATTTAAACATTAAAACAGTCATCAAAAATTTACTAAATTAAATTAATGCTTCATGTAACGAGATAGGTAAGTACATAAAAAATTTATAATCAGAAAAAATAAACACACAAATTAATTAACCAAAAATTTACCAATTAAATAAAAATTAAATATTAGTTAAGAACATAAAATTACAATTACATGGTGTAAATTACAAAATTATAAAATTAATTTAAATTATAAAATTAAATTAAAAATATAGTTTGATTATGGAGTTAGAGCATAGTTGTACTATAAAACGTTTTTGAAGCATTGTCATTGCCGAGTTGGGCTTGCATATACAGAGTTTTAAGTCGACTTTTAAATGACATTTGAGACATATTTTCACGTAACGGAGGAGGAAGGTCATTCCATATCTTCGCTGCACGGTATCTAAAGCTGCCCCTAAAACTCTCTCTAGAGTATTTACTGTACGGTAAAATCATTTTATTTTTGTGGAATGACCTAGCTTTCTCCTCTCGTAGAGTCGGTTTCCATTCAAATTTATCATGTAGATATGTTGGTTTTTTTTTAATTACTACTTTGTTAACCATACAGGCCAAGTGCAAATCTCGACGTTTTGACATTTTTAAGATACGGTGCTCATTTAGAAATGGTGTAACGTGCGCTCGCTTGGGAACCGCAAAACAAAAACGGGCGCAGGCGTTCTGAACTCTTTGTATGGCTCGGGATGTTTTATCATAAAGCCTAGGTCCGTAGACGGTATCCGCATAATTAAAAAGTGACAAGACGAGACTTTCTGTTAGAGTAATTCTTACTTTTTCAGTCAAATATTTCCTCAGCCCGTATAGTACCCGTAGCCTATAAAATGCTGTTCTAACTTTCATATTAACATGTTCTATGAAACGAAGTTCAGAATCCATGAGCAGACCTAAGTTTCTTGACATTTGGACTTGTTCAATTTTTTCAGTGTTTATGTACAACTGTGGGTTAAAAGATTTTATTTGACTAATCTGGTGTTTAGTCCCTAGTATCATATATTTAGTTTTGATAGGATTGATAACCAAACAGTTTTGCTGCGACCATTTAAATATCATATTGAGATCCTTATTTATTCTGTGTACAGCTTCTCCTGTCTGGTTGGGCTTGAAAGAAGTGAATAATTGAGTATCGTCTGCGTAGAGATGTACTGAGCTATGTCCCGTTTGTTTAATTGTGTCAACAAGATCAGCTGTAAACAGGATAAACAGGATTGGTGAGAGAATCGATCCCTGTGGGCAACCACGAGCGATATTTTTTGTTTGGCTCGTAGTGATTACACCCCGCTCGTTCTCAATCTCTACGAATTGCTTCCTACCTGTCAAAAATGACTCGAACCACTCAATAGAAGCCTCTGACAATCCATAATAGTTAAGTTTGGCAAGTAAAAGTTCCGTATTCAAACAGTCAAAAGCCCGGGAGTAATCCAACAAGACCAAAATACTACCTAGTCCAGCATCAGAGGCGTTTAAGAGCTCATCAGTGACGTGTGCAAGGGCAGTGTCCGTTCCATGTCCAGCGCGAAATCCCGACTGTACGTTTGGAAGAATATTTTCTGTCTCCAGGTGTTTTGTAAGTTGTGTGCAAACTGCTCTCTCAATCACTTTCGAAAGCACGGGCAAAACACTTATTCCTCTAAGATCTTTGAAGTCACTCACTGATGCGCCCTTCGGCAGTGGTTTAATTCTGGCAATTTTCCATGCCTGTGGAAAAACTTTCGACCTAATGGAGTGGTTAACGATATATGTTATTATTGGCAAGGTCACATCTAAAGTTAACTTAACCATCTTTACAGATATGCCATCATGTCCCGTGGCATTAGATTTAATGTTTAATAATATTTTTAACACCTCCAATTCAGTTATTTCTCGTAATGAAAACGTCTTTTGGCTGTGTTTATTATCCCGAAAATAATCTAGTGTATTTTTATGCGTATTATTAGGGCCCGGTGTGTCTAGAAAAAAACTGTTAATGCTGTCCGGATCACACAGATGCTGCGGAATGTCGGTGCGTGTCTCCTGACCCAGGGCTGATGACTGCTTTAAATACGACCACATTTTTTTAGGATTATGGACGTTTTTATTGACATAAAAATTAAAGAAAGCTTTTTTTTCGTTGTTAATTGCCAATGTAGTAAAGTTGCGCAAACTTTTATAATATTCCTTACGTTTTTCATTTTCCGGGGAAGGAGGCTTATTAATGTAATTTAATAGTGCCCTATTCCGTGTTTTCATTAGTAATTTGATGTTATCAGTTAACCATGGCATAGGTTTGTCTTTAACTCGACTTCGTCGTAAAGGTGAATGTGCATCGAAAATAACAAGAATAAGACCATTGAAAATTTCTATCATTTTATTTATACACAAGCAGTCATATATAATCTCCCATGGTAGAGCGCGAAGATTTTTTTGAAAGTCATCAGTGTCTATGCGTTCGAAAGATCGTCCAATAATGTAACGTGCAGGGGATACAGGTTTAGGTATTTTGAATTCGGCGTATACGAAAGCGTGGTCACTAAGACATGAGTTGTGTTGTACTACAATTTTTTGATGTAAATCTGGCAAATCTGTTATTATCAAATCAAGTAACGTAGATGATTGGTTGTGAATTCGAGTAGGTTCTTTTACAAGTTGGTTTAGACTATGCTGGGTAAGAAAATTAACGACTTGTAGAGCTGTACTCGTATTTGGTTTCAAAAGATCAACATTGAAGTCCGTCAACAAAAACACGTGTGAACAATCGCCGCAACTACTTACCGATGAGCTCAGCGCGTCTATGGCATCCGCGACCGTTAGCCCCGACTCCGGGCGGTAAGCGGTGCCCACAACAACACGCAGCTTTCCTGGTAGAGTAAGCTCTATCCACATCTGCTCAAGGCGAGATGCAGGGTGGGGGCGAGTACGTATGCGAAGGCCCCGTTTGATAAAAAATGCTACACCGCCTCCCCTGTTGACCGATTTTCTTGGCACATGTCTGAAGCTATAACCGGGTAGAGACAGGACATATTTTTCTTCATCTGTTTTTAAGAAGGATTCGTTTATAGCTAAAATGTCGGGGACGAATTTCAACACGGTAGCCACAAGCTCTTCCTGTCCTGTGTTTAATGACCTTACGTTCAAAAGTCCCAAACTTAAATTATTTTTTTTGTTCCCAACCATTGTCATAGTAAACGAAATGAATAAAAATACGCGTATATGACATCAAAAACGCTTGTATGTACTTACAGTTAAAAAAATTACGAAATAGAACATAACTTAAAATCACAAATAAACCATGAAGAAAATAATTTACAAATAACAAAAATTCTAAGAAAATCAATATGATAATAATAATATATTCAATTTGTACGATTACATAATCACAGAAATTTATCGGTTTCATTTCCGAAAACCTTTTTGACATCATTTTCACTGCGAAATCGATGTTCAGCGAGGCCGTCTGCTTTGCGAGCTAGCACAGCCCCGTTCCTGACGTAAACGTGTTTCCATCCAAGCCTTAATCTTTCACTACGCACCCTCTGTAGGATGACTCTATTAATTTTCGTGAGTCTTTCGTTGATGTAAATAGAGTTCGGTTTACCTGTAAGCGCGAGATCAGCTGAAGAAATGGGTTTTCTCTCCCGGGAAGCCTTCAGCAAACGTTGCTTGATAGCTCGGCGCGTGACTCGCAGCACGACCGGCCGCGGGCGCAGCTCGGCCCCCGCGGACGACACGGCGACCACGCGACGGGGCCCGGCGCGGAACACCTCCACCACGTCGGTTTCCTCGAGCTTTGTGCCAAGTTTTGTAGATACCAAGCTCATTACATGCATGAGGTTCTCGTTATTCTCCTCAGGAATGCCTATAATTTCTAAATCGTTTACTAAAGCATCCTGTTCCTTTTGGTTTATATCGATTCTGAGCTGTTCAATTGTTGACTGTAGTGATTTTATTGTGTTTCCGTTATTTTCAATAACCTTAACCCGGCTTTCAAGCTCATGTACAAGTGTTGACGTTTGTGCTGCGGAATTTTTACACATATTCACATCTTCACGTAAGCCATTAATTTCAGCATGAAATAAGTCAAATCGATGATTGATTTCCGCTCTCATGGTTTGAAGTTCTGCCGCCAGATCTGCCATTGTCCACTCGCGTGTTTCATGACTTGGTTCTGTATGCACAGGTATATTTAATGTTGCCGGTGCACCTAGCGATTTTACAGGAGTGTTTGTTCTGTCTGTTCTAGGAATGTTATTTAGGCAACCTTGGCAACCGTTGAAGTAGCGCTCAGTCCAACACACAGTTTGTGGTACTTTGATTTACATGAACAGATAGCGCTGTCCTTTGATGACATAAATTGTCCGCAAGCAGCACAATTAACCATGATTACTTTATGAGGATTTCAGTGGTTGGTAAGATTCACTTGACAATAGATGTCACTACTGTCTATTTCTTTCTAATGATAATAGATGTCTCTGTACTTAAGTTGACGCTATTTGCCGCCAGATGTCACGATATACGCAATCAGTGATTCCTCTCGACGCCGATAGATGGCGTAAGGTGTTAAAAAATCGATGAAATTATCGATATTATTCAAAGTTGATGTAATTACAACACAGTTTTAGTTTCAACAAGGTAATCAGCGGAAAGTACTCACAGTTGCCTTCACATGTAATTCCAGAATTCACTTTTAAAGGCTCAGTTTTTTTTATTTCACAATGATTCACAGGGGGAACTGGTCACAATACTAATTAGCTAATTTTATTATTTATCCTTAACGTTGTGACAGGATAACATTTGTATGGGAAGAATATTTGTTTTTAATGATAATATTGCACTATTATTGTTACGTTGAGTGAAATTTTGTTAAATTTACATAAATTAAAACACCAGCTGATGTTGTTGTTGCAAGTACCCACACGAAAAAAAACTCACACATCTATTGTCACAAGCACTGATTTCTAACTTTCTTAACAAATGTTGTAGAGCAGATTTGGTGGTTATTACCTGACGTACCACAATATTTGCTTTTAAAAAGTCATTTCAAAAGCACAAATTAATTAATAAAATACGAAGGCTTTACTTTAATGACCTGAATATACTTTTTGAATTTATATATTTATTTCGCTCTCGCTTCGCTCTTTCATCAGAATGAGTTTTTTGACTAAGAAAGTAAGTTTTATCGTTTCATTTCATCGTAACTATAAAGTTTTCTTGTGTAACTTTTGAATGATTTCATGCAGTTTTATAATAATAATAAATATTTCTTACAATCACACCACATTATCTAGCCCAAATTAAGTATCATTATGAACTTGCGTTATGGACACTAGATAACGGATAAATAAACTTAAGATATATATAAGCACACATAGATATTTTTTTTCATATATAAATATTAGGAATAAACCTTAAATAAACATAGATACACATCCATGACTAGAAAGCAAATATAATAAAATATCTGCTTCTACCAGGATTCGAACCCGGGACCTCTGGCATAGAAGGCAAGGGTACTTACCTCCACACCAAACAGGCCGTGAAATGATTATGACCAAGGCTTTATTTTTTTATTGAAACTTTAAATGCTACCCGAATCTTTAACTTTTTGATCGCTTGAATAGTACCGAGCAGTGCGAGGGTGTCGCATAGATATTTATGAATTATAATTAAGCATCACGAGAATTTACAGATTGTTGTGATAATAATTAGCGTTACTTTTTTAGTATTTGGTCCACAACGAACAGACCAAGCATGTTGTGGGAGGCGATTTCATGGACCATACACAATAAACTCAATAACACATTTTTTACTCAATAGTAATACTGATGTACCGGAGCTTTTTCTTGTATTTGCACGCACTCTGAATGGTACAGAAACCCTTACATTACTACATGTTCCTACCGCCAACAACGACGGTAGTCCTCCTTGAACTGAGCATGTAACCTGGAAAATAAGGTAAAACGAAAACTAGACGGCTTTGATTTATTTTAAAAATGATTTATTCTTGAATCATTAATTAAAATGTCATATTTTTGTACCTGTTGCGTCATTTGTGTAATCTATTTTGGATGTGTGTTTTTTTGTGCATGAGTTGTACTATGTCCACTTTTGTTATTATTCGCATTGTTTTTAGCTGTGAGTTTCAAACGATGTTTGTGTGCAGTTATTAAATAAATGTCTTTTTTTGTAAATTATCTATATGTGAAAACTTTTAACTGGCTTCTTAATTGTAAACATTTTGTCTATAATTTTTCCAAACTGTAAGTTTTTGAATGATTTGTAATTAATAACAATGTACTATCACAGATATCTGCTTTTTTGAAAAAAATATTTCATTACTAGTTTTCTTCTGTCACAAAATGGAATTTCATTACTTAATTTGCAAAAAGTCAGCCTGCTTCCGATTTTATCAATATTTATATTAAATCTCAACATCATAAGAAAAGTGATGAATGATGTTAACAAACACAGCACCTGTCAATAAATTGGTTTAAATCATAAATTTTGAATTTCCTCGGATGCATCCGAGATCTCATTAAACCTAATTAATCTACGGATGCGGTCAGAAGTATCATATTTTTAAGTAGGAATAAATGTGTGCGTGCGTAATGTGGCCTTATCTCGTTTCCCGAATGTCCCGAGTTCAAATCATAAAGATAGTGAAATTATAAAAAAGTTTATGTTTATTATCAAAGTTTTTATGCACTTCCTTATAGTCATTCAGTTTACAGTTTTGTTTATATTGGGGCTGTGTTGTTTATGTGATTGTCAAGGTTTTTGCAATACAATGTTTTTACTGTCAAAGAGAGTAAATGATCAGGCGATAGTGGAAGCTCTACACATGATCAATAAACACAAAATTTAAAAAGCCGTGTATCCTTCGGACGAATATGTATTGTAAGTAACTGATAGATAAGGATAAAACTTTGAAGTTGGAACCATACAAGTCCACAGATACAATTTACAGTTCCCTGTAAATTGTCTAGACTTGAATTGTTTGAAAACAGTAAATCATCTCTTTGGTTTACGGGAACAGTTAGGATTGCAACTTTGTCTGACAACGAACTGTCACGTAATAAATGTTTTATTTCAAAAACTGTCATGGACATAACGAGTCGTCGCAAAGACTTCGCCGGCGCCGGATGGCGCTATGACGCATGCAGGATCTGCGGCAGGCAGGATTAGGAGTAGGCTAAATCCGTAGTAGGCTCCGTAGTAGGCTCCGTCGTAGATGTCATACTCCTTCAGTTGCAGGCAGGGTCAAGAGTAGATTACGTCGGTAGCAGGTTTCCTTGTAGGTATCAGCAAGGTCTGCAGCAGGCAGGTAGGGTCTTGAGTAGGTCGCATCCATGGCAAGCAGGGGTGGTGGCAGGTTTTTTCAGTTGCAGGATTCAGAGGCAGAAGGCAACATCATATTGCGGCAGCTTCAGTATCAGCATCAGCATGAGCTCGAGGACTTCGAGTGTTGCTTGCAGTAGGCTGGTTTGTTAAAGACTTTAAATGTTATCCGTAGACTGGCTTGTAATAGATTGCTATTCTAAGGCCAGCAATCGACTTATATAACCGGGCTCGCATTCCATTGGAACCGGAAGTTGAAGTTTTGAAATTAGTCTTGCTAGCCACGAATCATATATATTTTCATACAATATTTTTGTAAATATTTGTGCGTAACAGGCTTAGTTTGTTTGGCAGTCTCCATTGCTGTCATAATAAAATTTTGTTGACATTATTTGTCAATAAAAGTAAACAATATAATGAAGAAAATCCAACAAAATACTTTCATCTGTGTGACAGTTGAATCTTAATTGCACTATGTTCTTTTTTTAGTTTACACAAGTTATATCCAGTATAATCAAAAACACGAATGACCACACGTAAACACAAAGCGTCGTATTTTGACATCTGTTAAAGTTGCCTGCGTAAAAATTTTTCTGGGATGCAAGCATTTTATAAGATATCTACGAATAAATGCAAAAATGTTCTACGTGGCATAGATAAAAAATAATCTAGTGAAATGTAACTCGGGGTAGCTACAGGTAAAGTTGCCACAGTTGACCGATACAAATAAAGTTTAGAAGAAGAAAATTTAACTCTATAAACAAAGCTCAAAAATAAGGACCATCCATAAAAACGTAAATGTTACAGAACAAACTTTCACTGTCACAAGTACCTTTTGATGAATTAATTTAAGTTAAATTAAATTTAAATTTAAATGTAATTAAAACTGTGGCATTTTATTGGCATGCTGCTGCTGCATTCGTAACGTAGGGGTTTTTTAAGTTACATAGCATACGTGCTTATCTAATTTTAAGTAGAATATACTATGCATACCTGCTGAAGGCGTCTCTTGCCTTCGTCATCACCGACCATCCGGTGAGATGGAGGACAAACATACGGCAATAAGTGTAATATACGGTATAACATACGGTGTAAACATACGGTAATAAATACATGTGTCATATAAAATAAAATAATCCACCCATTTTATAATTCCATGCTAAAATAGGTTTACACAAATGAGTAAATAAATATATCATTCATAACAATTTGTAAAGTAACTAAACAAAAGTATTTAATTGAAACAAATGAAACGGTCTTCATAAATACAGTTGAGATACATTATGTTAACTAAAATAGATTTATTTTACTTTTCATGCAAAAGGCAGTATCTACCTAGGTATATTTTTACTATTACTATACAATTAAAGAGTTTCAAATCCAGCTCCGGGCTTCATCATCAGCAAAATTAATATGTTAATCAAATTATAAGTAATAATAATAATAATAATCCCCAGACAATAACACCAACTGTATGGCCCCAAAGTAAGCAGAGCTTGTGTTATGGATGACCATACAGCGAACTGGGGGGAAGCCAGAATAAACATACATATATAAATCTCCACAACCATGACCCGAGAACAAACATCTGTGTTCATCACACAAACGAATGCCCCGGCCAGGACTCGAACAGGGCTACTGACCACCAGGCTACTCGGCCGTCACGTAAATAAAACTAGGCGTGAAGCATAACTCAGTTTAAACGTTCTGTTTGAATTTGAGGAGTCAAGTTTATTGCGTCCTGACCTGGTACTCAGTAATTAATTGTTCAGACACATTGCCAAGAAATAAATAAATAAATAAATATAGTATTTCCAACCCTCACTATAACATTTATTTGTTGTTTATTGTCTTTGGGGATAAATGTCTAAATAAGAATCAGTTCCAAGAGGCTTTTTCCGTGAGGCAATTGTTCCTACTACTGTGGAGTTGTAATCGCGAAATCTAAAATAGATCTCAAATATATCGATTTGATAAATAACATTATCATCATCAACAATATTTATCATTGTTTGTAAAAGAAAGACTCGGTGCTAAAGTATCAAAATTAATATAAAATTCCACCGGAGAGTGTGTCCCTCCTTGTCGTTCAAACAATTCACGAACTAAGCCACCTAAATTGCGAATCTGTACTAGCTTGAAGCCACTATTGATCCTATAAACTTCTAACGCAATAAAAAACTTGATTTGAATCTGATATTGACTGAACTTTAAACTTTTAATACTAATATAAAAAAAGGATATTCTTTTGCACTTACTTTCAATGAATATTCCTCCCATTTTTTAAGCAAGTAAATTAACAACAATATAATTATGTATTTTACTAGATCCTGCTATACCTCAGCGTTCTTATCATCCTTTCGACAAATACACCCAGCCGCTAACCAGTTCCCGCGGGAACGACTTCGGCAAATCAGAGTAAAGATTAACGACTCTGAGTTTCAAAGTAATTTTCTTTCTACAATAAATACGGCGGTGGTTTGGGTTTTCTTTTGAAATAGCAACTGAAGTTAGGACAAATTACTTACTATTTATTCTTTAAAAAAATTATATTTGACAGATTTAAAGCACCGAACGAACTGTGAATGAATGTTTGAAAGTCTAAATCGAATAACAACGTGGGTTTCAAGGATTCCTTGTATTAGCACTTTATCATCTAAATGAAAACGCTGAGAAGTTACGAACTGTTCTGTACAAAAGCAGGTCTTACTAAAATTATTACCTACTTCACTCTGTGTACGAATTTGATAAACTATAGCGACTATGAAAAGTAACATGTATGAAATAAATAAGCGTCTTTTATGCGATAAAATATCCCTATATGAATTTAAGTCGTGACGAGAATTACGAAAACTGAGAGAAAACATGAATTTGTAAAATATATTTTATATGTCTTATAAAGAGATCATACATTTAACACTAAAAGGGTAATGTTCTCTAACCATGAAAACTTCAAACCCCCAATACACGTCGTATTTCAAAGCAATATAAGCACTAAGGCAAAACCGTAAACTGGAAATCACCCGCAGTTCTTCGTAGAATATAATAATATGTTTTCTCTCTGAAATTAATATCGATTTGTGAATTTCAAAAAACAATTACATATTTGAATTTTCACATTACCTGCTGGTTACTTTTTTTTTGAAACATCCAAATTCAACTCACCACTTCTAATATAAATATTTCACATAAACTTACAAATTAATATCATCTAAAGGTTGCGGGTTAACTTGAGAACCTCTTCTAGAAAATATGTTTCAGCTCTGTAAAAGTGAAGTTCCTAAGAGCCCCAATAAAATTGCATCATATTTGTCCGCATGTAAGAATTATCGACTTGTTCATTTCACAAAGTTATGAAGCTGAATGAAAATTAATGACCTTGCGGTACTAAGAAAAAATAGATTAAAATTATTTTGTTGTTTGCTGTAGCTTAGTATAATAGGCTATTATATTATATGAAATAAGAAGGGTAAACAAAATGTCTTTATTTTTCTGTCTTTCTTTGATAAGAACCCGGAATAATGTATACGCGTTTAGGCATATACATTATTGTATGCTGCGTAGTGACGGCATAGAATTTCACTACCCCCTCTCATCCCGTGGGAGTCGTAAGAGGCGACTAAGGGAAACTTGATCCAAGGAGATGGGCAGCAGCGTCTCCTTGCGTGGGCCGCAGAATTGGCCCATACTGCGATCGCCAACCCGCCTGCCCAGCGTGGCGATTATGGGCATATCCCCTCAATGAAGAGGCACAGTAGGCCACGGCCCCCAGTTCCCGGCGGCCCCGCTATTCCTGGTCATGGTGGCGACCATGGTAACGGCGGGGCAGGGGGTGCGAAGAATCACCGGGCTACGGGAGGCCACCACAACAAACTGACCCTGGCGACGTACAACGGACGCACGTTACGGCTTGACTCGCATCTGGCGCAACTGGAGGTGGAACTTGGGAAGATTAGGTGGCACATATTAGGATTGTGTGAAGTCCGAAGAGAGGGGGAGGACACCATAACCCTCGAATCAGGCCACCTAATGTACTTCCGAGAGGGAGACCAACAATCCCAAGGTGGCGTGGGGTTTCTGGTCAATAAGTCCATTTCTGACAGCGTTGTGGAGGTTTCCAGTGTGTCGAACAGGGTAGCGTACCTAATTATAAAGCTCACTGATAGGTACAGCCTAAAAGTGGTGCAAGCGTACGCACCGACCTCGACACACTCGGACGATGAAGTGGAGGATATGTTCGATGACATATCGAGGGCCCTCCACTTCACTACTAAGACTCACTACAGCGTTGTCATGGGGGACTTTAACGCTAAAGTGGGAGTACAGAATTGCGGCGAATCGGTAGTAGGATCCCATGGATTTGGAAGCAGAAATGACAGGGGGCAAATGCTCGTCAACTTCCTCGAACGGGAGGGGCTGTTCCTGATGAATTCTTTCTTCAAAAAACAGCCCCAAAGGAAGTGGACGTGGCAAAGCTCCGACACTGTGACAAAAAATGAGATCGACTTCATCATGACGGACAAAAAGCACATATTCAGAGATGTCTCCGTGATCAACAGGTTTAACACCGGTAGCGATCACCGACTTGTCCGAGGCTCTCTGAATATCGACTTCAAAGCTGAACGTGTCCGCTTGATGAAGGCCAGGCTCCGACCTACTCCGCTCCAAACCATGGCGGGATCTGAAACGTTCCAGTCAAATCTGGAGAACCGATTCGCTGCCGTGGAAACCGTGGAAACCACAATAGACGTTGACCAGAACCTTAAAAATGTGGTTCGAATCCTCAGGGAAGAAGGTACGAGATTTTGTAAGATGCAGCGTACGGGCAGGAAGTCTAAGCTTTCGGATAGGACTTTAGGGCTAATGAAGGAACGACGTGAGAACCCACCCGTCACTTCGTCAGGAAAACGAGCTCTAAACCAAGAGATCAGCAAGCGCGTACGACACGACCTCCGATGCTCCAATACTCTCGCTATTGAAAGAGCGATCGAGCAAAACCGGGGGTCAAAGGTGTTCGTACAATCTCTTGGAAGAAGCCACTTGACAAAGTTGACCACAGCAAGTGGAGAAGTCGTTGCTTCGAAGCCGGCAGTCCTTTCAGAAGTGGAAAACTTCTATGGCCGGTTATACGCTTCGCATGCATCTCGACCTGATCCCGGAAATGATGATCCTAGAGCCACATTAACACGCCATTACACCGAAGACCTGCCAGAAGTCAGCATTGGCGAAATCGAGATCGCTCTTGTGCAGCTTAAAAATGGAAAAGCCCCTGGAGAGGACGGCATCACGACAGAATTATTAAAAGCAGGAGGTAGACCCGTACTGAGGGAGCTCCAAAAGCTTTTCATAGCTGTCCTCTTCGAAGGGAGAACTCCGCAGGCGTGGAGTGAGAGTGTAGTCGTCCTGTTCTTCAAAAAAGGAGACAAAACCCTGTTGAAGAACTATCGACCCATTTCCCTCCTAAGTCACGTCTATAAGCTGTTTTCAAGAGTGATCACGAACCGTCTTGCGCGGAGACTTGACGAGTTCCAATCACCGGAACAAGCTGGGTTTCGGAGCGGATACGGCACCATAGACCACATCCACACAGTGCGGCAGATTATACAGAAGACTGAAGAGTATAATCAGCCCCTGTGTCTAGCATTTGTGGACTATGAGAAGGCCTTTGACTCGATTGAGATCTGGTCCGTTCTGGAGTCCCTGCAGCGATGCCAAGTAGATTGGCGATACATCCAAGTGATGAGATGCATTTACGAGGCCGCCACCATGTCCGTCCACATACAGAATCAGCAGACGAATCCCATACCATTGCATCGAGGAGTGAGACAAGGAGACGTAATATCTCCCAAATTGTTCACAAATACAATGGAGGATATGTTTAAGACGCTGAACTGGAAAGGACGTGGCATAAATATCAATGGCGAGCATATCTCTCACTTGCGATTTGCTGATGACATCGTCATCATAGCAGAAACGCTGCAGGACCTACAACAGATGCTGAATGACCTGGCTGACTCTTCTATACGCATCGGCCTACGGATGAACTTGGATAAAACCAAGGTCATGTTCAACGAACATGTACTACCGGAACCGATTGCAGTGCACGGAGCCGTTCTCGAAGTTGTTCAAAAATATGTTTACCTCGGGCAGACATTGCAGTTAGGTAGAAACAACTTTGAGAACGAGGTGAATAGAAGAATTCAGCTAGGTTGGGCAGCGTTTGGGAAACTACGTCAAGTCTTCACATCCACGATTCCACAGTGCCTAAAGACGAAAGTCTTCAATCAGTGCGTCCTACCCGTCATGACATACGGAGCCGAAACTTGGACACTAACGGCACGGCTGGTCCACAAGCTGAAGGTCGCTCAGCGTGCTATGGAAAGAGCTATGCTCGGTGTTTCTCTGCGGGACAAAATCAGAAATGAAGTGATCCGGCAGAGAACCAGGGTCATCGACATAGCGCACCGGATTAGCAAACTGAAGTGGCAGTGGGCTGGCCATATTAGCCGAAGAACCGATAACCGTTGGGGTAAACGAGTTCTTGAGTGGAGACCGCGTCTCGGCAAACGTAGTGTAGGACGTCCTCAGACACGGTGGAGTGATGATTTGCGCGGGATGGCTGGCAGGAGCTGGATGCGAGTAGCCGAGGATAGACCTCGATGGCGTGAAATTGGGGAGGCCTATGTCCAGCAGTGGACGAATATGGGCTGATGATGATGATGATGTTTAGGCATATGCATCCTTTGATGTTATAGGTACTCATTTTGCGGCATAATTCCGTAAAATCTATATAATAACTACGAGCTGCGTCCATAAACAGTTTTTTTTTACTGAAAAAGGATTAGACGTATGTCTTCTATCTCACCTGATTGAAAGTGACGATGAAGACGAAGGTGTTACACGTCTATCCACGAGATACCTATTCACTCGACGCTTGAAAGAACGAAGACTATATTTTTCTGGAAAAACAGACACAGGCAGTTCATTCCACACCTTGGCGACCCGCACCAAAAAGGAACTATCGAAGCGTTTGGTTCGACTGCTTGGAATATCTACCATAAAGGGATGGAAGGCCTGTCTGCGTCTAGTAGTCCGATATAAGAAGGGTGTGGGTTCAACCTGATCAAAAAGAGCATTCGCACACTCTCCAAAATATAATCTGTAGAACGCTGCTAAACTGGCAACTTTCCGACGAGGCTTTGCAGTTTTTTGGTGGGGGGTCAAAGTTGTTAATAATTTTTCTCAATTTTAATGTCTGTTTCATTGTTTATGTGTATAAACGTAAACATCAAATGGCATTAGACAGTGCTATTACGTACAGACTACGTGCCTCAGATCTACCCTTCTCAATTAGGTCACAGAACATTACTGCGCCGTAAATATATTAAAACGATCAGCGAACTACCCGCAGAAATAATCTTAAGAGATTTTTTTATTAAGATAAAACATTTACCAAACACCAATTAGTAAATTGCACAGGACTGCGTAACCCCACTAAAGCTGTGCGAGAAATCTCAGCGGTGTTTTAAGAAACATTGACCAATCGGATAACTCGCTTAGTTCATCTTTGTTGGAAAAAGTCTACTAGGATAAACAAATGGAAAAAATGGATAAGAGTTTCGTTTGATAAAACATTGTTTTTTATTGGGAGAAATACCATTCAAGGATTAAAGGCTGGCTTACACAGTGCTGTCCGAAAAATACTCCGTCTTATCCAAATTTGTCGGTACAACGCCAATGTCAAATGCGGTCGTATGGACACAAGTGATGCTGCACGCTCTGGTCGTCGGAATGAAGTAATAACACACCAAAAAGTCCTGAAAGGAAAGAAAAAGAAAGATCGGAAGATATAAGCCTGCGATATAATAATAATAATAAATCCCCAGACAATCACACTAACTGTACGGCTACAAAGTAAGCAGAGCTTGTGTTATGCATGACCATACAGCGAACTGGGGGGAACCCAGAATAAACATATATTTATAGATATCAACAACCATGACCCGAGAACAAACATTTATGTTCATCACACAAACGAATGTTCCGGCTAAGACTCGAACCTCCGGCGTATGAGGCAGGACAGGCAACCACTACGCTACGCGGTCGTCATATAGATATAGAAAATAATAATAAGATAGTGATGATTTCAACTGATAGTGTTTTCACTATTTACATACAAATTTGGCAATAAAAAAGCTTTTTCAAATGGGCTGCACGTTTGCAAACTATTTATTAAAAGTAATAACGTATTAATGATTCAGAGCAACGTTTGCACTTTTTACGAGTCATACAAATAAAAAAAAAATTTGCAAATCTAAAAAAAACTGGTTTAAGGGAGAAATTTTACTCTTATTAGGGCTTGTTTTGGAGCCAAAGACAAAATGTTTGTAGAAACACATGGAATAGAAAAGTTAGAAAACCCGCTGTTGATGAACACATGTTGATAGTACCGTTTCATGACGCGATGGAGTTAAAACAGGTTCACTATTACCTGTACACAATTTCATATTAAAGTTTTACGCATTTTGCTATTAATATTGATATTTATTGAAAATCCCATCTAGTGATATTGACAAAAAACTTGTTAGAGAAATAATTCGTAAGTAAAATGGCAACATTTGCCTTAAATTTTGTTTTAAGTTAAAGTAATACAAATATTAAATAACCAAAATGTTACGCCTAATTATTATTATATGCAGTGTGAGACTGTACCGTTTAATCATACAGGAAAATAAATATAATACTCACTTCTATTGAAGAGGTCACTGGAAAGCACGTTTATTCAAAATTACTTGTTAAACCGTAGATTGAAGGTGTTGCCGCCCAAAATTTCTGCCTCGTGGAGAGAAGGGATTTCTACATGTTTAGTATCATATGCTTTGACAGTTGTGATAAGTTATCATATGAAAGATTACGAAATGCGCAAACGAATGGTACAAAAAACAAAATTTTGTTAAAATGTTAGTTAGCAAGCATTGACACTATGTAGTCGGTATGACTTTTTGTATAATGAGAAACTCAATTTGTTGTTTTTGACAAGAAAAATACATACGATATAATAAAAGGTTTACAATAAACTTCGGTGGAAAAAAGACTTGTGCGTCAGTCGGTACGTTATTGTTGACTCTTAAACATTTTTGTGATGTTTTCTATCCAAAATAAACAATTTACATGAAATATCTCTACCTTATTTCTTCAGAATGTCATCTTCTCACAGCTTCAAAGCTGGAATAGCTTTAATTTATTTAATAATTTAATTAAATTAAAAAATAAATAAATTTAATAAAAAGCACTTGCGCTGCGAGCATTTTCTGAGTGTTCTCAATGAATTGCTCGATTATAATACATTTAAAATAGAATTTTCAAAAATACATATAGATCTAATCTCGGTCTCTCTCTAAACATACAATCTTGACTTATTCGTGAAGATTTTTCTTTCTTTTTATTAATTGTGTACAGTTTCATAAGAAAACACATTTTTAAGGAAATTTCTTGATTTTGCTTATAGCTTCAAATTTTCGACTTGTTTTTTTAAAATATCTGCATTAGTTGTATTAATTGAAATGACACATTTAATTACGCTATTCTGGCACAAAGAACGTGAAGTCAAAAAATATTTAAAAACTCAATAATTTTCCTCCGTGCACAACATCCAGAGCAAAGCAAGTTTATTTGTTCTCGTTACGGCGCGGTGAAAATTGAACTATGCCCGGCTATGCAGAAGTCGCCTCTGTTGCCAGCGGCTGAGCCATGTCCGATCCAATTTGGCCAGCATAGTAAAGGAGTTACACAGAAGACTGCGTTGGGTTTCTTTTGCTGAATGAATAAATATTACGTTGCGGAGAAATTGTTTATAATATGTATAATATTTAATTGTATGTAATATGTCTTGTTTTACTCGTATGTGTAATGTAGTAGAGGTTTGCTCTAGTGATATAGTAAATAATTGATATATGACGTTATTGCACATCGTACTTAATATTCAAACAAGACATTTTATTTATTTATTTTGGTCCATCAACAGATGCTTACCCTAACACTTACAGTAAAAAACTTAATATCTAGGAACATAGCAAAATGCAGCATCTACTTAAAGACAGACTCCACATGCATATTATATTTAAAAAGTTCAAAAATTACAGGTAATAATAATAATACAACTACTGAAATTGTCATGCTATGAATGCCATGAGTCTGTTTGCTTATTGGTTGTGTCTGTAAATGTAGTATTGATACAAATTCTGCGGCACATAACCTGTCGTCGTGACAAATTACGGGGCTATAATTAAATGAATTTACGGATATCTTACCACGATTTTGGATTTTTATTTCACGGGTCCGACATTTCGATGCCTTTGCCATGCATTGTCCAGTCCGTGATCATGCGAAATTCGTTTAATTGTAGTGAAATAAGCCACGATAATTTAAAACAATTGAAAAACTATTCTCGAGAGATGCACCATCGAAGCCAAGGATAAAGTCCATTTTGTATGTATACAGTATATATATATCCAAAACTATTTAATTCTAGCAAACAAACACTGCAGCTACTGTGATTGTCTAAAAAAATAATAGGTCTTTACCTATGAAACTGCCGTTTTGCCGTACTGGCCATTTCAAATGAAAATATTTTTTTTTGACTGATAATTCTAATTTCAAATTAATTTTATTTGACAAACATGGAATTCTTTTTCTAAAATCGTCATTTGTTTAATAGTTAGTGTTTTGTTTTCAACGCATTCGAACATTTTTCGTCATCATGGATAAGTTAAAAATTCGAGTAATTATGGAGTATGAGTACCGTCGTGGCAGCAAAGCGGCACAAGCGGCACGCAACATCAACGACGTTTACGGAGCGAACACTACAAACGAACGCACCACCCGTTATTGGTTTACCCGCTTCCGTTCTGGAAATTTTGACCTGAAAAATGAACCCCGTGGTCGTCCGAAAACTTTGGTCGACAATGACGAATTAAAGGCAATTGTGGAAGCTGATGAAACTCAATCCACGTCTGAATTAGCAGCAGCTTTCGACGTTAGCATCAAAACAATATTGGTCCATTTGCGTCAAATTGGCAAGGTAAAAAAGCTTGACAAATGGGTACCCCACGAACTCAATGACCGCCAGCGCGAAGTACGCGTGGAGACGTGCCTTGCACTGCTCAGCAGGCATACAAATGAAGGAATTCTGAACCGCATTGTTACTTGTGATGAGAAATGGATCCTGTTTGACAATCGTAAGCGCTCAGCAAGTTGGTTGGACCCTGGTTCAGCACCCAAACAATGCCCTAAACGAAAACTTACCCCTAGAAAAGTGATGGTCACTGTTTGGTGGTCTAACGCGGGTGTAATTCATCACAGCTTCTTGCCAAACGGGACAAGCATTACTGCAGATGTGTACTGTGAAGAACTGAACACAATGATGGAGAAGCTCGCACGTCTCCAACCAGCTTTGGTCAATCGTTCGGCTCCACTGCTCCTGCACGACAACGCGCGACCTCATACTGCACAGCAGACGGTCTCCAAGCTACAAGAGTTGGGGTTGAAAGTTCTCCGTCATCCGCCGTACTCACCAGACCTTGCGCCTACAGACTTCTACTTTTTCCAGAATTTGGATAACTTCTTGGCGGGAAAAAAATTCAATACCCGAGAGGCAGTACAAAATGCCTTTGAAGAATTTGTTGCCTCCCGTCCAGCTGATTTCTTCAAGAAAGGCATCAATAAGCTACCAATGCGTTGGCAAAGATGCATTGATTGCATAGGTGATTATTTTGATTAATAGAAATAAAAAATATATAAAAAATTACGCTTCATTTATTTCGTGAAAAACGGCAATTTCATAGGTAAAGACCTAATATTTGAATAAAGAACGCGTGTAGTTAAACACTAAGACAATGTAACACTTTTTCTTTTATTTATAATTAGCAATTACACTTTACTGTAAAACATAATAAATTTCATTTAACTGATTGATCACAAACAAAGAACAATAAAGCTTCTTTGATTTCTTTCTAAAACGAATATTTAACACCAGGTATGGCCGCAGCTTTGCTCGCATTAGAGACATTACTTTTGCTGGGCCCCTGCCAACGCGCTTGCAAAGCTCCATGATGATCGGCTAAGTTATTGAAGCGTTAAACTTTATCATAAACATTTTTAGATTCACGTGTATTTATTCATAACTCTTAGAATGATCAACGTCAATTAACATAAAAGCTTTTTCTCCTTTACTTTAGCAAGAAAAAAGGGAGAAAAAAAATTATTACAGAATCAGATCACGCATATCTTTAAAAAAAATTAATTTAGCTTCCAAATAATAGTTAATTTAGGATTATCCACTAATGATATTACTACGAGGTTCTTAATGTTATTTTTTACTATAGTTTCTAATCTTACAATTTCTCAAATCCTTCTAATTTAAACGAAAGAAAAACAAAATTCCACTTTCTACAACACTTTTGCAAAGCCTTCCATTCAAAACTATATCCAATTTTGTAACTCAACAAAGTGAATGTTATAGAACCTACATTTGCAAACAATACGCGTTACGTAAATTTAAACTCATCTTATGAGACATTATTTCAAATAATCACATCGCTATTGATCCCCTTGGCGGGGTTGACACCTAGGAACTCTGGTGTCGCGCCACGTAGATATATCTTATTTCTCACTCCAAGATTTCACACATACCACATTCTCGCTCCGATCGCCGCCCAGTTCGGACGTGCAAGCCCCGTTCTCCGTCGATCGGTCCTTTCCCGCTATTCCGTGGCGCTCAGTCTACTGACGTCACAGTCTAGCGTGCTGGTTCCGTGCCACGGTTTTCAAGGTTTTCTACTCCGTCTGAGTGCTATCGAAGTGCGTATTTTTTCTTTGCGACTAAGCCCCTTAGTCTTCAAAGTGCTGTGCTAAGTTGTGTTGTGCTTGTGCTGAGTGCAGTGTTGTGCCCAGCGTAAGTAGTCTGGTTTCAGTGCAAAGGATACTTAACGGTGACAACGAATTTGTACTGAACCAGTCCTTTTTATTTTTATTTATTTCTCTTCTCTATTTTATTTATTTTTCTCCTATTTTTACATTTATTTTTATCATATTTGTGTGTTTTCGTGTGTATTTGTCCTTTCTGTCGGTAAAGGTTGACCCTAACGCGGTCAACTCTTTACCTGCGCACCCTTTTTTAGGTTTCTAGGTAGCGGCCTTCGGCGTACTATTGTTAGTTTTAATTTATTCTCCCCAGCCCCCCTACCGCTGGTAGGGAGGTTTGCCGCTAGGGTTGCTAGGTTTTTATTTAGGAACTCTAGGTATTTGTTATTAATTAGGTGCTAGGTTTGCTAGGGGACCTAGGCATACATTATATATTTACATATTACATATTCAAGCCCTCCAATGGACCTTGTAAGCGTTCTTAGGTCGTTCGCCCAGGCGCTCGTTGCGTCCGGCGCCAACTTATCAGATGATGTTATAACGCAGGCCTTACAGGCATCTATCGCGTCCCCGGCCCCTCAGGCCTCAATCTCGGCCCCTCAGGCCTCAACCCCGGCCCCTCAGGCCTCCAACGTCGAGACCCCTCAGGTCTTAAGCTCTCCCGCGTCTCCCGCCTCGTCCGAGATGGACTGCGAATCGATCGCATCCTCTCACGCGTCG
The DNA here is from genome assembly GCA_923062675.1 of Marasmarcha lunaedactyla. NCBI lineage: Eukaryota > Metazoa > Arthropoda > Insecta > Lepidoptera > Pterophoridae > Marasmarcha > Marasmarcha lunaedactyla. The sequence goes on from OV281353.1 coordinate 23,959,283, forward strand.
CGTCGTAAGCGTACCGCTCCCGGGAGCGACTCCGAACCCGCGTCTGATACGTCGTCAGATGCCGTCACCCTAACCGGCTCTCCTGAGCCCGCGTTCCAACTCGTCGCCAAGCGCTCCAAGAAGCGCTCTAAGAAAGCTTCGGTATCTTCAATACCCGAGCCCTCCCCGGTGTCTTCAACACCAGCCCCCGCGCCGTTAAAATCGCTCGTAGTAACTGCGTCTCCGTCGGTCACATCGAAGCCAGCGACGCGCTGCGCTCCCGTCCCGCCGAAGCCTCAGCTCCCTCCGCCCGTATTCCTGCGTGAAAAAGCGCGCTGGACCGCGGTATCCAACTTGTGCAAAGTGCACAAAATTAATTACTTGAAAGCCGCCAACGCTGGCGATACAATCAAAATACAATTAGCGACCGTCGTCGACTTCCGCGAGTTTACCAGGTTACTCGGATTAAACCAAATCGCAGATCACACCTACGCCCTCCCGGAGGAGCGTAAGATCCGCGCAGTATTACGGGGCGTCCCGTTCGAACTCAGCAACGAAGACATTCTTGATGACCTTAAGTCTCAGGGTTTCCCGGTCACAGCAGTGCACAAGATGCACTCCAACCGCGGTAGGCGTTTTCCGTTAGCGCTAGTAATCCTGTCCAATACCCCCGACTCGAAGGAGATTTTCAAAGAGGCTCGCACAATCTGCGGACTCTCGAACATCTCCGTCGAGCGTCCCAACCCCCGTGGTCACCCTGGGCAGTGCCACCGCTGCCAGCTATATGGCCACGCAGCGGCTAACTGTTCAGCTCCCCCCAGGTGCGTAAAGTGCCTGAATCCTCACTTCACCAAGGAGTGCACTCGCACTCCCGAATCCACTTCCCTCCCTGCCTGTGTGCTGTGCGGCCAGTCCGGCCACACAGCAAACTACAGGGGTTGCCCGCGCGCTCCGCGCTCCACCACCAAGAGGGTCGCGCCTAAACCGGCGCCGCCACTCACTCCTGCTAACTTCCCGCCGCTGCGCAACCGGGGTCCCCCGGAAGCAAAGCCCGTTCAGCCGACGCCTACTCCGGCTCTGTCTTGGAGGCAGCGTCCGGCCGTCCCGCCTGCACCTTCCCGACCCATCCCAGCTCCCGTAGCTCCAGTAGGGCCGCGTCCCGCGTTGTCATCTTCCCCTCAGTCGTCGTTGGCTGAGGACATGAAGACCGTGTTCGACGTCATCCAAAACGTCGACATTAACGAAATTTCCGTACTCGCACGCAAACTGCGAGCCGCCCGCTCTCCTCAAGAGCGATTATTCGCGCTAGCCGAGCATCACTCGCTCCTAAGTTCGTTGTAAATTCTTTTTTTTTTGTAAACTTTAAATAAATAAATTTTAAATTTTAATGTCTAGACCCGCGAATCCCGCGTCCAGTCGTATTAAACCCAAGGGCTTATCCCTTGTATCTTTTAACGCTCGTAGTCTTAGCACTAACCTTCCCGAGATTAAACTGTTCCTTCAGAACAAAGAACCCGACCTATTCCTTCTCCAGGAGACATGGCTTACTCCAAAACGCTCCAGGGGATATGCTATTCCTAAGTACGCGTTTACTCGCAACGATAGGCCCAACTCCGACGGTTACGGCGGCACCGCCATATATTACAAAAGAGGCTTCCATTGCTGTCCTCTACCTACCCCTCCTCTCCTCAACATGGAGGCCACGGTGTGTAGATTGGCTATGACTGGTCATCCGACCATCATCGTAGCTTCAGTCTACATACCGTGTGGCTCCAATCCAATCCGCAGCGACTTTGAGGCCATTCTCGCCCTCGGCCATTCAGTCATTATGTTCGGAGACTTTAACTCCAAACATACTGACTGGACGTGCCTATCAACCAATACCAGCGGTATCGCTCTCCTCGACATCACCAACTCCCTTGACTTAGACGTCATATCCCCCATCACTCCCACTCACTATCCCAACAATCCGACCTACTCTCCTGACATCCTCGACTTTGCAATTATCAAGCGAATCAATCTTGACCTAAGGTCTATCGAACCGCTCGATGACCTAGGCTCCGACCATCGCCCCGTCTCCCTCGTACTAGGTACGCCTAACGTTAACGTCACACCTCCTAAGACCTTTACCAATTGGAAAGGCTTTAAAAATACGTTAGTTTCAGCCTTAGAGGCCCCTAACTCTCCGCTCGCGATTTCGCCCAACCAATTAGATAGTCCGGATAAAATAGATTCATTAGTCAATACTCTAACTGATGCTATTAACACAGCCATCAACGACAACGAAAAGGTTGTTAAGCAAAGCAAACCCGCGCTTCCACTAGCCGTTAGCAATCTCATTAAAGCCAAGAACGCGGCTCTCCGGAGAGCAAAGAAATATCCCACGCCAGCATATAGAACAGCTGCGAATCAGCTTCAACGTAAAGTTAGGTCTCGCCTCGCGGAACTCCGTGACACTCAGTTTAACGATCTCATGGAGAATATCTCCCCGTCCCACCAAGCGTATTATCGAATGGCCCGAGCCTTACGCGTAGACACCACCTCTCACGTTCCTCCTCTCACTCGTCCCGACGGCACCATTGCTTTCGAAGTCGAAGAGAAAGCCGAATGCTTCGCCGACAGCATAGCGGCACAATGCTCGCCCAGCACGCAACCCGCGGATCCCTCCCACATCCAGGCGGTGGAGGACGAAGTTCTCCGCAGAGAATCTCTCCCTATCACCGACGACCCCGTCACAGTCTCTAATGATGAAATCTTGCTTCTCATTAGAAAGCAAAAATCCAAAAAGGCTCCGGGTGCGGATGGAATTTCCAACCACGCACTTAAGCACCTGCCTGAGCAGGTGCTTACCTTGTTAGCTATCATCTTCAATGCCTGCTTCGACCATAGCTACTTTCCAAAAGCCTGGAAAGAAGCGACAGTCATAGGCATTCCCAAGCCGGGTAAACCTCTGAATGTCCCGGCTAATCACAGACCCATCAGCCTCCTCAAGGCAATGTCTAAACTTCTCGAAAGAGTCATACTCTCTCGAATGCGGAATCATCTGTTTCCAACAGATGGCGACCCTCTCATCATTCCCCACCAGTTCGGCTTTCGCGCTAAGCACTCCTGCCCTCAGCAAGTCCATCGAATCGTCGAGTACATACTCGAAGGATTCTCTCAGCGTCGTAAAAAAACAATCGCGGTTCTCTTTGACGTAGCCAAGGCTTTCGACAAAGTCTGGCACAGCGGTCTCGTTTTTAAACTCTATAAAATAGGCTTACCGGCTCGCCTAGTCAGATTAATAGCGTCGTTTCTTAAAGACCGTACTTTTCGATTCAAACATGAAGGCACGCTCTCCGCGCCTCGTCCCATAAAGGCTGGAGTCCCGCAAGGCTCAGTCCTCGCCCCTCTGCTGTACACCGTGTACACTAACGACATCCCCATCCCGCCGAAAGGCGTCGAACTCGCCCTCTTTGCAGACGATACCGCCCTTTACACTAAAAGTCAAGCGATCCCGTATAACATCACCAGCCTCCAAAAGGCCGTAAACGCCCTCGGTGTTTGGTTTCAAAAATGGCGTATCGATGTCAACCCAGATAAGAGTTCTGCTATTCAATTCGACCACAAACGTCGTAATCGCCACAACGATCCGCACATTCGTATGTTAGGTGTTCCCATCCCCTGGAAGCGCACTGTCAAATACTTAGGCGTCACCTTAGATCAGACGCTTACTTTCAAGCCACACGTCGATAGAGTAACGAAACTCGCGCGTTTCTACTTAAGCCGCTTAAATAGTATGATAGGTAGAAAAAGTAAAATGTCTTTTAGAAATAAACGTACGCTTTACAAGGTCTGCGTTAGACCCGTCATGTCATATGCTTCGCCAGTCTTTGCCCACGCCAAACCCTCCGTCCTGTATAAGCTGCAGGTAGTTCAAAATCTCTTCTGCCGCAGGGCCACAAACGCACCTTGGTACGTGCGTAACGCGGACCTGCACAGAGATCTTGAACTGCCTACAGTGCAACAGCACCTCAAAACACTCTCAGAATCGTTCTTCAAACGTGCCGAATCCCATCCCAATCATCTTGTTCGAGATTCAGTCTCATATACTGTTCCTGTGTTAGATTCGATTTACAAAATCGCTAGACCGAGAAACGCGCACACGAGCGAACGCACGCAGTTAACTTTAGCTCTCGAGGCCCTTCAGGCCGCAAATCCTAATTCTAACGTAAATTCTAATTCTAACGTAAATCCGAATTAATGCTATTTTTATTTTTCATTTTTAATGTTTTATTTTTACTTTTCTTTTTTGAGCACCTTCAGTGCTATGTGAATCTCAGCGGGTGACCCCTTAAGGGCCCCGCTGGCGCGGCCTCTTTCTCCAATTGGCCGTCGTTCAGATGAAGGCTGAGTGGCAAAAATGCACGAGCCGACAGGGGGTTTTTTAGTGGGTATGGTTCTGGTAGGCGTCGGGACGAGTCCCACATAACTCCGATCGCGCGCGCGGAGTATGCGTCAGAGCATTTTTTATGTCCTCCTGCCCTTCCCGTGGAGGGGAACCAAAAAAAAAAAAAAAAAAAAAAAAACACACATACCGATGATTTATGCTTTGCGAATTGTAGTGCGACAAGCATTTGAATTGTATCTAGCAAAATAGGCCAATTGACTAATTTTAGAAAACTATATGTAGCTTATTAAATAATAAGCACACCACTTTGATATTTTGCGCAGAAAACAAACTGTTTCAATTAAAAAAAATAATGTTAACGTTTATATTTTGGAAACGGCGCGAAAAATGATGGCGCTGGTCACGTGACCCGGGTTACGTCACACGCAAGGAAACGTATGAGAACCTTATTCTTAATAACAGTGAAGCTAAAGAAAATTTCATGATTTTTCTTAAAATTTAGTGGATGATATCGTGTATAGTGCCACAGTGAACAATGTCTTTGTATAATATAATTATAAAATAACATATAATCCACAAAAACCAGAGAACACGAGTACCATGACGAACAGAATTTATATGAAATCTCTATTTATCAACATTAGCAAAAGTGAAAGTAAAATCAAGAAATTTTACACAAAAATTTTATGATAATGACACATAAAGATTTGTAAATAAGCCCTTCTGTAAAAAGCAATGTTAGTACTACTTTTACCTTTAATGCTTCTATTTATTTTAGGTTGCTGCCAGCACGCATAAAATTCTCAATTTTGAGATTAGAAACGAAGATTATGTAACTTGTTACAAAATTTTTAAAAAACTATCAGAAAATAACGAACAAAGCACGACGAAAAGCGCGTACAAGTACTTCAGTCATTCAAAGTAGCCGTGTTTACGTGCTTGTGACGTCACTCGCATTGTCACCAATCGCAGGACGTTGTTGTCACGGATAAGAATACAATAATAAAAAAAAAATTCTAGGTGAAATTTTAAAACGGAGTCAAGTATAGAAATACGTTGTGGCGTTAAAAAATGTGTGTGTTTTTTATCTGCTAACAAAATATTAATTTATGTTATACATGAGAAACCTAAAATTTATTTTTGAATTATCTCACTAACCGTTTAATATATTTTTTCTTCACATATAGGTCCAAAAGACAACAATACGAAAAAGGTGCATATACAAAAACAGGCACGTACTAGAACCTATATCTAACATGAAGTAAATCCGATATAGATCTCAAATAGATCCGATTCGCAGACGAACACTTCGCCAATAACTCCAATCTATATATATATTCATGAATGAATATATATATATATATATATATATATAATCTATAATAAGGGAAATCTACATATAGCAAGCAGCGCACGCAGTATATAGTATCCAGGGATATCTACTCGTGTGGTCTAACACTGCGGAGTTAGGTACAACTTATATGATAATATTCCGAAGTTAGAAAGAAAGAAAGAAAACGTTTATTTGATATATTCAATCAATACATTATTTAAGAGTTAACTTTAATATTTAGAAACATAATATCGAAATGGCCTCCGCTCAGCTTAGTGCCGCGACGAAGTCACGACGCTGGTTTTTATAACTTCAAGAAACCTTACTTTTTAGAACATTACTGATAATAAATATATTGGAAATTTTTCAAAATTCCTTTTATAATAGGTTTATCGTTGTACTACTGTAAAGTTTTATTTAGCTTATGTTTTTATTGTCGTTTTGCCGATTTTGCCGACTTAAAATTCCATTGTTACAGTACGTTATAACACATCTAAACAAATCCATTAGGACAAGAATTAATCGATCGGAAGTCATAACAAAATTTTGTATGTTCAAAGTAAATGAGCATTTACACACCTTCCGCAAAACTGTGATTGTATAAGAATGTCTCGTGAACAAAATTATAGTCGCCTCTGAAAAATTTGTAGGTTAGAAATAGCTATACATCTATACTATTTCCATTTCTTTATTTTCTCGGTGACAGTTCTATCTATCTCGTTTATCGATATAGCTCCATCCCTATCAGTTTCTCCGACTCTGGTATTATATAACCTTGTACGTGTGTAAACGTCATATTTTTATAAAATAATGCATACGTAATGTAAAAAAACGCTCGCACAAGTTTCGCACAGGAGCTGTCATCGAGAAAATAAAAGAAATGGAAATAGTATAGTACATCGAATCTACAGTTAGGATGTAGGTTTATAGTTGTAGGATACGTACAATGTCTACGAACCTGACTGATAAGTTAATTTAAACTCAACATAAACTACGTACTTTACTTGTTTTCCCTCTCTACTGCAAACCAATTATCAAAATGAAATCAAATTTCTTTGTAGTTACTATTTTAAAAGCTTAAAAAATCACTGGCCATATTTCAGCAAGTAGTTTTACCAACATATTTAAAAAGTAACATTAGATCGAACTTTCTTTATTGCGTGCTATTCCCACCTGAAGTTAATATATTTTACTTTCTTCAATAAATTCACGTCTTAGAGGTTCGTTTCATCACATTCCATTAAAAAAAAATAGAAATTCTCATATAGGTGACATACTGAACAACGGAGACTATTAATTTTTCTCATTAAAAAAAGGAAGTTATTTAATGGAAATTGGAACGAATACGAAATCACAGAGGTAAATCTCTCTTATTAAGATTAAGACCTGAGAACCAAGGATGACTTGGTGGTTTGTCTACTATTGTTCTACACCATATCTATCGATTTTTGTTGGAAATATAAATCCCAGTCATCAAAACTTTTCTTTCTAACAATACCCAAATAATCAGTATAGAAGGAAGTGACATTGATTTGTGTTCCCTCGGTTTGTGCTGTGGCTGCCAGTGAGTCTGCTATCTCGTTACCAACAATGTTGACATGAGAAGGTATCCACTGAAGACGGACATTCTGACGTATTAACTGTAAATACATTAAATAATGAGGAATACGTCCGGCCTTCCCATGTTGCCTTTGCTACAATAAATCGAATGAAAAAGACAACTTTGGGAGTCAGTAACAATAACCACATTTTGATAGTTAGTACTCTCTGTATATGACAGTGCTTAGAGAGTACCTATCAATTCAATGCACATGGCCGTTGAACCTCTAACCATCAGTAAAAATTAGGACATAGTTATGGTATTCGGTGGAAAGTTTTAGCTGTTTTAATATCTAAAGGTGTAACGCGTTGTTTGCGGAGTGGTAATTGAGGGTCCAGAAAGGAAATACCAAAGCTCTCTTCTATGTTTATTTTGCAGTAAAATTTAAAAATATACAAAAATGCCAAAAATTTTGGCTACGCACACTCGTGTACGTAAAAATAAATTATTGATTTCATGAAAACTTTGATTGTAGATAATAAAAAATTGATAAACATGTAATTTTGAATAATAAACTCGGAAACAATAATAAATAAATAGATTCTAGTTGTTATGATGGATAATTATTCGTGACTGGCTTGTCAAATCAAAACATTGCCGTTCTCCGACACTACGTAATTCGTAGTTTAAAATTACGTCGGGAACGACAAAAAAATAAAATTTACTGACAAAAAGAGGTCGAAATAGACAACCGTCACAATACCCCGGGGGCCGGGAAAAAAAATCTGAAAGATTTTTTCAGTATAATTTTTAAAAAAAATATTCAAACCAAATCAAAATAAACCGCATATACATATCGAATTTTAATATTTAATCTGCCAAATGAAAGAACGATCAAAAAAAAATAATAATTAAAAGCTAAATGAAAATTAATATTAACATCCTATAGAAGAATTTTTCTGAAAAAACATCCTGTATATATGAAAAAAAAAAATACTGATACATTGCATATCAACAAGTTATTTAATAGAAAAAAAAAACAAAACAGATGAGAGAGAGAAAAAAAAAATCCTAAATAATTATCTTAAATTACATGGTTCATGAATGATAAAATTTTAAACATGTTCCTGAAATATACAATGTTAATATACATCGTTCAACTCCATCAACGTACATTATAATTACAACATACATTCTCTTTCATACTAGTCTTATTCCAACTACTGGAAATAAAACATCATGCAGTTAGAGTTGCTTATGAGGAATCGTATCCTAAATAAGTCAACTCAACAGAGTTGGACGTTTTTTTTTTTTTTTTTTTTTTGTTCCCCTCCGCGGGAAGGGCAGGAGGATAAAAATGCCCTGACGCATACTCTGGCGCGATTCCAAAGTTATGTGGGACTCGTCCCGACGCCTACCAGGACCATACCCACTAAAAACCCCCTGTCGGCTCGTGCATTTTTGCCACTCAGCCTTCATCTGAGCGACGGCCAATTGGAGAAAGAGGCCGCGCTAGCGGGGCCCAGAAGGGGTCACCCGCTGGGATTACATAGCACTGAAGGTGCTCAAAAATTAAAAGTAAAATAAAAACATTAAAAATGAAAAGTAAATAATGAAAACATTAAAAATTTAAAAATTAAAATTGCATTAGTTCGGATTTACGTTAGAAATAGAATTTACGTTAGAATTAGAATTTGCGGCCAGAAGGGCCTCGAGATCGCGTGACAGTCTGGTGGATGAGTACGTTTGCGCATTTCTAGGCCTAGCGACTTTGAACTTCGAGTCTAACACAGGAGCAGCATATGAGACAGAATCACGAACTAGAGGATTGGGATGGGTTTCGGAGCGTTTGAAGAACGCTTCAGAGAGTGTTTTGAGATATTGTTGTACTGTAGGCAGTTCAAGATCTCTATGCAAGTCCGCGTTACGCACGTACCACGGTGCGCCTGTGGCCCGGCGGCAAAAGAGGTTTTGAACTACCTGCAGTTTGTGCAGGAGGGAGGGTTTGGCGTGGGCAAAGATTGGCGAGGCATACGTCATGACGGGTCTAACGCAGACCTTGTAAAGTGTACGTTTGTTTCTGAAGGACATTTTACTTTTTCTACCTAACATGCTATTTAGGCGGACTAAATAGTGACGAGCGAGTTTCGAAACTCTTTCAACGTGTGGCTTGAAAGAAAGCGTCGGATCTAATGTGACGCCTAAGTATTTAGTACTGCGCTTCCAGGGGATGGGAATGCCTAACATTCGAACGTGGGGATCGCCATCGGGACGACGGCGTTTGTGGTCGAAGCGCATCGCAGAACTCTTTTCAGGGTTCACATCGATGCGCCATTCTTGAAACCATGCACCAAGGGCGTTTACGGCCTTTTGGAGTCTGGTTACAAGGCGCCGAACACCGTGGCCTTTGGTATAGAGTGTGGTGTCGTCAGCGAAGAGGGCGAGTTCGACGCCTTTCGGCGGGATGGGAATGTCGTTGGTGTACACGGTGTACAGCAGAGGGGCGAGGACTGAGCCTTGAGGGACTCCAGCCTTTATGGGACGAGGTGCAGAAAGCGTGCCTTCGTGTTTAAATCGAAACGTACGGTCTTTGAGAAACGACGCTATTAACCTGACTAGGCGATCCGGTAAGCCTATCTTGTAGAGTTTATAAACGAGACCGCTGTGCCAGACTTTATCGAAAGCCTTGGCTACGTCAAAGAAAACCGCGACTGATTTATAACGACGCGGATAGAAACCGTCAAGTATATACTCGACGATTCGGTGGACTTGTTGAGGGCAGGAGTGTTTAGCGCGAAAGCCGAACTGATGGGGAATAATGAGAGGATCGCCATCCGTTGGAAACAGATGGTTCCGCATTCGAGAGAGTATGACTCTCTCGAGAAGTTTAGACATTGCCTTGAGGAGGCTGATGGGTCTGTGATTAGCCGGGACGTTCAGAGGTTTGCCCGGCTTGGGAATGCCTATGACTGTCGCTTCTTTCCAAGCTTTTGGAAAGTAGCTATGGTCGAAGCAGGCATTGAAAATGATAGCTAATAAGGTAAGCATCTGTTGAGGTAGGTGCTTAAGTGCGTGGTTGGAAATTCCATCCGCACCCGGAGCCTTTTTGGACTTTTGATTTCTAATGAGAAGCAAGATTTCATCATTAGAGACTGTGACAGGGTCGGCGGTGATGGGAAGAGAGTCTCTGCGAAGGACTTCGTCCTCCACCGCCTGGATGTGTGAGGGATCAGCAGGTTGCGTGCTGGGCGAGCATTGTGCGGCAATGCTGTCGGCGAAGCATTCGGCTTTCTCTTCGACTTCGAAGGCAGTAGTGCCGTCGGGACGAGTGAGAGGAGGAACGTGAGAAACGGTGTCTACGCGTAAGGCTCGGGCCATGCTATAGTACGCTTGGTGGGACGGAGAGATATTCGCCATGAGATCGTTCATCTGAGCGTCTCGGAGTTCCGCGAGGCAAGACCTAACTTTACGTTGAAGCTGATTCGCAGCTGTTCTATAGGCGGGCGTGGGATACTTCTTGGCTCTCCGGAGAGCCGCGTTTTTAGCTTTAATAAGATTGCTAACGGCTAAGGGAAGCGTGGGTTTGCCTTGCTTAGCAACCTTTTCGTTGTCACTGATGGCTGAGTTGATAGCATCAGTGAGAGAATTTACTAATGAATCGATTTTATCCGGGCTATCTAATTGTTCGGGAGAGATCGCGAGTGGAGAGTTCGGAGCCTCTAAGGCTGAAACTAACGTATTTTTAAAACCTTTCCAGTTGGTAAAGGTCTTAGGAGATGAGGCGTTATCGTTCGGCGGTCCTAGCACGAGGGAAACGGGGCGATGGTCGGAGCCTAGGTCATCGAGCGGTTCGATAGACCTTAGGTCAAGATTGATTCGCTTGATAATTGCAAAGTCGAGGATGTCAGGAGAGTAGGACGGGTTGTTGGGATAGTGAGTGGGAGTGATGGGGGATATGACATCTAGGTCAAGGGAGTTAGTGATGTCGAGGAGAGCGATACCGCTGGTGTTAGTCGATAGGCACGTCCAGTCAGTATGTTTGGAGTTAAAGTCTCCGAACATAATGACTGAATGGCCGAGGGCGAGAATGGCCTCAAAGTCGCTGCGGATTGGTCTGGTACCACTAGGTATGTAGATTGAAGCTATGATGATGGTCGGATGACCAGTCATAGCCAATCTACACACAGTGGCTTCCATGTTGAGGAGAGGAGGGGTAGGGAGAGGACAGCAATGGAAACCTCTTTTGTAATATATAGCGGTGCCGCCGAAACCGTCGGAGTTGGGCCTATCGTTACGAATAAACGCGTACTTCGGTATAGCGAATCCCCTGGAGCGGTTTGGAGTAAGCCATGTCTCCTGGAGAAGGAATAAGTCAGGTTCTTTGTTCTGAAGGAACAGTTTAATCTCGGGAAGGTTGGTGTTCAGGCTACGAGCGTTAAAAGATATTAGGGATAAGCCCTTGGGTTTGATACGACAGGACGCGGGATTCGCGGGTCTAGACATTATAATTTATTATATACGAATTTATACAAATATAAAAGAATTTACAACGAACTTAGGAGCGAGTGATGCTCGGCTAAAGCAAATAAACGCTCTTGAGGAGAGCGGGCGGCTCGCAGTTTGCGTGCGAGCACGGAAATTTCATTAATATCGACGTTTTGAATAACGTCGAATACGGTCTTCATGTCCTCAGCCAACGACGACTGAGGTGCGGAAGACGGAGAAGGACGCGGCCCTACGGGAGCTACGGGAGCTGGGATAGGTCGGGAAGGTGCAGGCGGAACGGCCGGACGCTGCCTCCAAGACAGAGCCGGAGTAGGTGTCGGCTGAACGGGCTTTGCTTCCGGGGGACCCCGGTTGCGCAGCGGCGGGAAGTTGGCAGGAGTGAGCGGCGGCGCCGGTTTAGGCGCGACCCTCTTGGTGGAGGAGCGCGGAGCGCGCGGGCAACCCCTGTAGTTAGCTGTGTGGCCGGACTGGCCGCACAGCACACAGGCAGGGGGGGAAGTGGATTCAGGAGTGCGAGTGCACTCCTTTGTGAAGTGTGGATCCAGGCACTTAACGCACCTGGGGGGAGCTGAGCAGTTAGCCGCTGCGTGGCCATATAGCTGGCAGCGGTGGCACTGGCCAGGGTGACCACGGGGGTTGGGACGCTCGACGGAGATATTTGAGAGTCCGCAAATTGTGCGAGCCTCTCTAAAGATCTCCCTCGAGTTGGGAGTATTCGACAGGATTACCAACGCTAAGGGAAAACGCCTACCGCGGTTGGAGTGCATCTTGTGCACTGCTGTGACCGGGAAACCCTGAGACTTAAGGTCATCGAGGATGTCTTCGTTGCTGAGTTCGAACGGGACGCCCCGTAGTACTGCGCGGATCTTACGCTCCTCCGGGAGGGCGTAGGTGTGATACGCGATTTGGTTTAATCCGAGTAACCTGGTAAACGCGCGGAATTCGTCGACGGTCGCTATTTGAATCTTGATTGTATCGCCAGCGTTGGCGGCTTTTAAGTAATTAATTTTGTGCTCTTTGCACAAGTTAGAAACCGCGGTCCAGCGCGCTTTTTCACGCAGGAATACGGGCGGAGGGAGCTGAGGCTTCGGCGGGACGGGAGCGCAGCGCGTTGCTGGCTTCGATGTGACCGACGGAGACGCGGTTACTACGAGCGCTTTTAACGGCGCGGGGGCTGGTGTTGAAGACACCGGGGAGGGCTCGGGTATTGAAGATACCGAAGCTTTCTTAGAGCGCTTTTTGGAGCGCTTGGCGACAAGTTGAAAGGCGGGCTCAGGAGAGCCGGTTAAGGTGACGGCGTCTGACGACGTATCAGACGCGGGTTCGGAGTCGCTCCCGGGAGCGGTACGCTTACGACGCGACGCGTGAGAGGATGCGACCGATTCGCAGTCCATCTCGGACGAGGCGGGAGACGCGGGAGAGCTGAAGACCTGAGACGTCGGAGGCCTGAGGGGCCGGGGTTGAGGCCTGAGGGGCCGGGGACGCGATAGATGCCTGTAAGGCCTGCGTTAGTGCGTCAGCGGGTATGCTTACGCCGGACGCAGCGAGCGCCTGGGCGAACGACTTAAGAATATTAACAAGGTCCATTGGAGGACTTGGAATTATAAAATGTAATATATAAATATATAATGTATGCCTATAATATATAACAAATGCCTAGGATTCCTAAATAAAAACCTAGCGAACCCTAGCGGCAAACCTCCCTACCAGCGGTAGGGGGGCTGGGGAGAATAAATTAAAACTAACAATAGTACGCCGAAGGCCGCTACCTAGAAACCTAAAAAAGGGTGCGCAGGTAAAGAGTTGACCGCGTTAGGGTCAACCTTTACCGACAGAAAGGACAAATACACACGAAAACACACAGATATGATAGAAATAAATATGAAAATAGGAGAAAAATAAATAAAATAGAGAAGAGAGATAAATAAAAATAAAAAGGACTGGTTCAGTACAAATTCGTTGTCACCGTTAAGTATCCTTTGCACTGAAACCAGACTACTTACGCCGGGCACAACACTGCACTCAGCACAATCACAACACAACTTAGCACAGCACTTTGAAGACTAAGAGGCTTAGTCGCAAAGAAAAATCGCACTTCGAAAGCACTCAGACGGAGTAGAAAGACTTAGGAAACCGTAGCACGGAGCCAACACGCTAGACTGTGACGTCAGTAAACTGAGCGCCGCGGAATGGCGGGAAGGGACCGATCAACGGAGAGCTGGGTCTTGCACGTCCGAACCGCGTGGCGATCGGAGCGAGAATGAGTTGGACGCAACGGCAAAAGGCTTTAATAGTTGCCATCCGCTGAAAATATTATCGACACAGTCTCGGTTTGCGTGCGGATTCGTTCGCACGTGGATCGCAGACGCTTTTTCCGCTCTCTAGTCCCCGCACTAGTTGAGCGCCCCAAATTTCAGGGGTCGTTTTCACGACCCAGGCTTCGTACCGTATTTCCTAAATTTCATAGAAAAGTCGTTTTCACGACTAATCTTCGTTGCGCCTGCTGCCCGACGTCGCCGACTGCGTCGCCGTCGCCGCTCCGGCAAGATCTGCGTTCCAGAACTTCGAGTCTTCGTGTTCGAGTAAGTTATCCGCGTCGTTTCCAACCGCCCTACTGCGTGTAGGGGGGTTTTAGGAAGTTAGTCGTCGTTGTTAGGTTCATAGTATATATATTTATATATTGTTGTCCCTCCCCAACCCGCCGCTATGGCCACAACTTTCTTAGAAGCCCTTCAGGCATTCATGGAGTCTCTTGCTTCACAAGGGATTCAGATCCCCCAATCCTTTATCGAAAGATTGACCAAAATAGCCCCTCAGGCCACCCCAGTTCCCCAGACCCCTCTGGTCCTAGGCCCTCCCGCGTCCCCCACCTCCAGTGACATGGAGTGTGAAACGGACGCCCCTCCGCGCCGCAAGCGCGCACCCGCGACCGAGTCATCCTCGGACGCCACCCCAACTGGCCCTGAGCCTCCCTCTTTCACCCTCGTTAAGAAGCGCTCTAAGAAGCGCTCAAAACAAGCCCCGGCGTCCTCAACGCCCGTCCCGGTGTCTTCAACACCTACCGCGGCGCCTTCAACGCCAGCTACCCCGATGCCTACAACACCCGCCCCGGCCCCATTGATGTCACTCACTGTGACTCCACCCCCTACCGCGGCTTCAGTCAAGTCCAAGGTCCCACCACCCGTATTCCTTCGGGAAAAGGGTAAATGGTCCGAGGTCTCGACTTTGTGCAAAGAGCACAAGATCCTCTACACCCGAGCGACCAACTCGGGTGAATCTATTAAAATCACTGTCTCGTCGATAGACGATTTCCGAGCTTTGACTAAGCTACTCACCGATAAGCAATATGCTTATCACACTTACGCTCTGTCAGAAGAGCGTAAGATCAGAGCGGTACTCAGGGGAGTCCCGTTCGAATTATCGAACGAGGCTATCCTGGTGGATCTGCAATCCCAAGGCTTCCCGGCACTCGCGGTGCATAAAATGCACAGCAAGTACGGGAGGCAACACCCTCTCGCTCTGGCGGTTCTCGCCAACGTCCCCAAATCCAGGACGATCTTCAAAGAGGTCAGCATCATATGCGGCCTCTCTGGCATTAAAGTTGAGATGCCTCATAGACGCGGTCACCCCGGCCAGTGCCACCGGTGCCAGCTGTACGGGCACGCGGCGGCCAACTGCGCCGCCCCGCCCAGGTGCGTCAAGTGCCTGGTCCCTCATTACACTAAAGAGTGCAATCGCACTCCTGAAACTCCCTCTCCTCCCGATTGCGTGCTTTGTGGCCAGTCCGGCCACACCGCAAACTACAGGGGCTGCCCCCGTGCACCCCGTTGTATGCGTACTAATTCTAAGAGGGCGGCACCCAAACAGGCTCCGCCCCTTTCTCAGGAAAACTTTCCGCCGCTGCGTAGCCGGGTTCCTCCGGCTGCAAAGCCTACCCAGCCCAAGCCTGCTCCAGAGAACTGGAGGCACCGCCCCGCTGCACTAGCGAATCCCATCCTGGCTCCTCGCCCATCCAATATCACTCCTCAACCCTCCGTAGCAGACGATATGCGTATCGTCTGCGACGCTATCAAAAGTGTCGATGTTAGGGAGATTGCAGTCTTAGCCCGTAAACTTAGGGCTTCACGTACTCCGACAGAGCGTTTGCTTGCTCTGGCGGAACATAGTTCCCTTCTCAATTCATTATAGGTTCATTTAAATGAATTGATCCCTAAATCATGCTTCGGCCGACCTCCGCGCAGCCCCGGCTTCACCGGAGGCTGCCCCGAACGGCCACCAACTCATGTCCCTTTGAGCACCTTCAGTGCAACTTTCACTACAGGTGGAAGACCCGCTAGCGGGTCTCCGCCAGCGCCCCCAACTTCCCGACGGGTGGTCGCTTCCGATGAAGGCTAAAGGTATACGCTTACTACAGCCAACAGGTGGTTTTTAGTGGGTAGGTGCCATTCTGGTGAGTCCCACATAACCCCCCCGCAGAGGAATTTACCTGCGGGCGGGTATGCATGACGCATCTTCCACCTCCCTCCCGTGAGGGTGCCTCGGCAGCAAAAAAAAAAAAAAAAAAAAAAGAAAATATTAATAGCTTATGGCTTCTTTAACGTGTCGCTAACTCCCGCACGGTGATTACTATAAACAAGTTTCAGTTAAAGACTGAAATAAATATGCCGGAAAGAAAAGAAAATCATAGCCAGTCGTGAAACATTGACTTTTAAATAAAATCCAAGGGTCTTTTGTGAAGTAATTAAAATACTTATGTAATAAACATATGAAAATAATTCTCACGGGAAAGTGATTCAAGCGTATAAATAATACACATAGGTATGGTTGAGTTTAACGAGTTACCTTAATAAACGCTCGTGCAGAAGGCTTAATTTTACAAGTTGCAAACCGCTTGAAAAAAAATTGAGAAAAAAAAAATTAATAACATTTAACAAATTATACTATAAAGTATAATACAGATATTGAAAATAAGAGTTTACACTCCTAGAATTGCAAATATTAAATAAATTACACAATAAGTTAACCTAATACTACGATGATGATAATTAATTATAAGTTTTGACCAACGTCAATGTTAATGGTATAGCCAAACGATAATGAGGTGCATAGAAAAAAAAATAAGACAAAAAGAATCGGCTTATGCTCGCCGTGAGATAATTAGCAATAATTATATATGAATTCATATAAAGTAATTGGTAACAACCAATCTAGTCACTCAAAGAAGAAGTTAAACGCGGTAGAGGTTTAATGTCTCTGATATGCCAACGACCTAATGGGTTATTATTCATATCCACTAAATCGTAAATTAATGGTGAAACTTTATTTGAAACTTTACATTTAATAAATTTGGGTGCAAACTTAGCACAAAAATGTTTTTTAGAGGAACTTATTACATACTGGCGCCGACCATTCAAACGCAGTTTATGGAGAAGAGAGGAGGAACAATATCAACAGAGGAATAGCAACATTAAAAATATTTTTTTATAATTATTATTGAGGTCAGGCATAAAACTTTATTTGTTACCATTTTCAACCATTAACATTCACTAGTTAGGTTATATATCTACTATAATATATCAAATTACTGCTAAATTATTCAGACATTTAAGTTTCTTTAATTTCTTTCGTTATAATATCTTTGAAGAAATTTTCTGAAGGCACAACATTTATTCTATAACCCAGTAATTTCACTATTTAAATAACATTTTCTATTCATTTTCATCACTTGAAAATACGTATATTTTTTAAGGCTCTTTTCTGCATAACGACTATTAACAAATTTATTTCACTTTAACATTTTTTTTTTGGATTTTGCAATGAATTTTTCACAACTAAATAAACCTGAAATAATTTATGAATTAAAAATCAGAAATATAAATTTTTCTTCGACGCAATCTGTAGACGAACTACGATCATTATTATTAAATATTAATGTAGATTCTGAAACAGAAATTTTACAAAATAGCCCTGAAGAATTTTCAGAGGATATTAATGCCATTAAAAAAAATTTAAAACTTGTTGAAGCTTGTATAAACTCTTATCCTATTAGGAAACAAAAAATTTCATCTTATTTAACTCATATAAGAACAAGATTAGGCCTTATTGACATTACATCAGATTTATCTTCAGAACAGTTAGATTTAATAAATTCATGTTGGAATGATTTAACTCAATTAGACTCACGTTTTAAAAATTTGGAAAAATCACCAACACATTCCACATATCATTCCGCAGAATCCACACAAAATATTAATTTACAACCCCTTTCTTTTTTCGAAGCATTAACTGACAAAGTCAGTAAAATTACAGAAAATCGAACTAACAATGATTTAAAAAGATTTATTTATAAAGGTGAAGGTTGTCCAAAGGATTTTATTCAAAAACTTGAAGAATTTTCACAAATAAAAAATATTTCTGAAAAATCTTTATTCTCACATATTTATGATATTTTATCTGGATCTGCTCTTGATTGGTTTAGAGCTAGAAAGTCGACTATTAATGACTGGTCATCTTTCCGATCGGCATTGTTGAATGATTTTGCAATTACCGATTACGATTATAAACTAAAAAAAGTAATCGATGCTCGTAAACAAAAACATAATGAGAGAATTATCATTTACTTTGCTACAATGGAATCTCTTTTTTCAAAACTCTTGGAACCAATGTCCGAAAAAGAAAAAATTAATACTCTTGTTAGAAATCTTAAACCTGAATTCACATTACGTCTTTCACCTACTGATTTACAACCGTCACAAAGGTAATACATTTTTTTTGGATTGAATAGATTGGTAAAAGGAATATCGGTAGAGCATATATTTTCTAAGGGTAATTCAAAAGAATGTATTGAAAGTTCATATGGGCTCAATATTATATTGTTTTGTTTATTCAAGTGGCGCGTTGAACGCTATAGCGTATTGTCAGCTTGGTGAGAAGGCATACTACGGACTGAGTTCATGTTCACGCTGCGACCCACAGCGAGCAAGCTCAAAATCGGCGGCCGACAATACGTTTGGTGTGAACAATGCCTAAGACTTTGAAATTATCAATAGGCTTATTACTGTTTGTTTGCACACTGAACATAAACGTTAAACAGAAAACGGAAATCGGATGATTCTTGTATTTATTTGTCTTCGAAGACGAGATGATGTTAGCGACTGCTTTTCGCAAGCGAGTGCTCAGATCTCTCGCACATTTTTGGTGTATAAAACTGACACAAGCTTTTCTATTACTTGCCTCGAAATTTTATTAAATTTTTTTATTGAAAAGTAAGGAAAGAAGAATACTTTGAGATATTAAAGAACGCCTTAATCGCATTGTACAAAGGTAGTAAAGTGGCCAAAATGCTGGCTGAATTAACACGTTGGATTGCTGTATCAAAAAGTTATGCAAAATAAGTTTTTGTTTTCCGGTAACTAGTATCATTCGCAAATGGCATTGAAATGTCACAGAAAAGTCGATTACCCGGGACTCAGTGCTAAGAGTCCATTACATTTATGTTGGTTTACTAAACTGTATATTTTTTTCAAATGTTAAAATAATAAATAACTAAGTAATCCCCAGACAAACATACCTACTGTATGTTTGTGACCCAAAGTAAGCAAAGCGAACGGATTAAGGATGACCATACAGCGAACTGGGGGGAACCCAGAATAAACATACATAATATATAAATATCAACAACCATGACCCGAGAACAAACATCTGTGTTTATCACACAAATGAATGCCCCGGCCAGGACTCGAACCTGAGACCTCCGGCTTATGAGGCAGGACTACTGACCACTACTCTGCTCGGCCGTCTTGATAGAACAAACATTAGCAATGAAATTTTTTCAAACAATTATTTTACTACAATTACTAACTTTTCAGACATAGTTTTTTTTTTAACAAAGTACCGTTAATTAAACCTGACCATTTGACTTTTAGTGGGACAAAGTCAAAGTAATTTGTCACTTTTCCAAATATAAGTGTACCATCTTAGGGGAAAATACAATAGATCACTTTGGCATATTGCTCGAATAGGCAAGAAAGATTATTTTTGGAAAGACATTATATTTGGAGATATGCCTCTGGAATTTTATTTAATCTTTATATACCACATCGCATCGTCGACACCACTAAACTCAACACACCCTGTGTTCCTCCATCCGAAATTCCATTGAACAAATTCCTATAAAAGGCTTAATATTTAACATAAAAGATACCTCGTATCATTGAAGTTTTAGTGACGTTAATAATATTATTATTAATAAGAATATTAGTTAATAAATGACAAATAAAAATTAACATCAAATTGTTATTCAAATCCAATTGTTCTTGTTACTTTGTTTAAAAGAAACATTTAGTTTTTTTTTTTTAAATGACCAGTGTAGTTTGTTTGTCAAAATAAAACTACATTATACTTATTCTTTAAATAAATCAGCCTCAATCGAGCTTTTCTCGATCTATTCCCCCCAAGGCTCCGCAGTAAAACATTCTCAAGATATTGTATCTCAAAACTTATAATGTCCCTAATAAATTATTTCTTACCGTAATAGCAGTATAAATTATTATACGTGGCACTAACCTTGATTTTGAGATTTCGCAGAAAGTATATCCCGAATGTAAGTGTAATAAATTATGGTGATTTTAGACCTTTTTTTATGGTAACTTATCACCGACGGTTTACGTAACTTGCAAGAAATTATGATTGGTATACGGCATAATTCATCATTAATCAGTTTCATCTATCTATCATGAAAACCAGCCCGGGACATGATCGCTGAAACGGAGCGGTGGTGGCTTGATGTCAGCGGCGGCTACATGGGCCGCTTTTGAGTTAAGTTAATGCACGTATTACTGAGGTATTTTTAAGAGCTTAACGTTTGAGTTTTCAAATAAGAATTTTAAATCATAAAACAAATTCAAATTCAAATTCAAATATTTATTTCTCAACATTGACAATTACTTGTTCTTATTGACGTCAAATAAAACATGATTCTACCACCAGTTCGAAAAAAAACTTTCGTGAAGAAGAACTGGCAAGAAACTTCACGGGTATATTTTTTTTTTTCAAAATAAATTTACAGAGTCTCTTTATGTCTATATAAAATTATTCTTTTCTGCATCTGTTAGCTCGGCAAGTCTCCCTCCCCCCAAGTATCCAAACGACGAACACCCTCAAACGGCACCCGTTGACAACGGCACCCGTTGACAACGGCACAAGTTGATGTATACTTTCTACTGTTTCTTGTTAAACCTTTAGTGATCTAGGCAGGTCTCAAGTAAAAATATGACGAAAAACTATTTTAAAAATAAAAAGAGGTATGCTGGACCGATTGCAGGTATTACCGATAATCTAGTATTCTTTTACCGAGGATATTAAAAATAATGGCAATTTAGTTCACTGAATAGTGTTACAACAGAAACAACCTACGTGGTACCTAATTTTAATAAGGTTCTGAATACTTTACTATTGATTGTGTCGAGTTTGTGTATTCCATGCCCTTTATATATTGTTTTGCAATTAGCAACTATACAATTAATTATATGGAACAGGGTTCACTTGCAGTATCAATCTGTGCACGTTAGCCACTTAATAAAACTCACTTAATAAAAATATAGGCACAAGTAGCGTTCAAAATTTTGAATATAAGTTCCAGAGAAATAAATAAAAATAAATCTTTTAATCAATCGATTTTAGCTGCTTATGGGGAAGCTATGACCGAGGGATACAATAGTTTTCTTTTGCCTTTTGTCCAAAAATCGTAGTAAATAAACTAAAAATAGGTTGCTACAATCATAACCTAAGTTGTAATCTATATTAGAAGTAATATAGATTACATATATAACCGTCCAAACATCCGTCATTCTCAACACTTGTCGCACAGTACGTGAACTCCTGCAGTCAGATCTAGAATAAACCGATCTCGACCTGTCCGAGGCCTGTGACCGTCGTTACACCGGTTTTCGTGCCGAAGGAACATTCGTTGCCATAGTAAAATAATAACAATCATTTATCACATAATCACATCCATTTACAAACTCTTTATTAAGTTATTATACATATAAGTAAATAAATAACAATATACTTGGAATTCTCAAGTATTAATAATGTCAAAAGAAGTAATACTGTTGATTTTTCATTCATTGAATATTAATATATAATGTCAAAATGAAATTCAAAATAATAAAAGTTAAGTAATTTTAGGTACATAATTATTTTGCTATCGTTTATGATATAGGCTCGTAATACAAGTAACTTATCATTTACAAACATCTTTAACTACAAGAAACATCTATAAATTACTGCAACACGATTTGACGGTAATGAGGTATTTAGCAGCGTCCCGCGCTTTGTAAACTTCACAGAGTACTTTATATTGGTATAGAGTCATCAGCAATAAATCTGAAACTAGCGCACTCTGTCGGTATACGGACACAACAAATAATTAAGCCGTCTTCTTTTCAGCCTACCCATCATATACTATATTATGTATATTCGAACAAGCTTTTCTTTTAGGTTTCTAGGTAGCGGCCTTCGGCCGTTGGTAGGGAGGTTAGCCGCTAGGGTTCACTGGGTTTTTATTTAGGAACTCTAGGCATTTGTTATATAATTTTATATTCATATTATAGTCCCAACCACTTCCCAAATGGATAAGCAAAGCGTCATTAACATTGCGAAGGCGTTCGCCCAAACACTCGTCGCGTCGGGTGTTTCAATTTCTGACGTCATATTCACGCAAGCCGTACTAGCGCTTAACGCGTCTCCGGCCCCTCAGGCCCAAACCCCGGCCCTTCAGGCCACTAACGTCCAGACCCATCAGGTCTTTAGCTCTCCCGCGTCTCCCGCGCCCTCCGACATGGACTGTGCATCGGTCACATCCTCCCGCACATCACGTAGGAAGCGTACCGCTCCCGGGAGCGATTCAGCCTCCGCCGCGTCCGAAGCTTCGTCGGTCGCCACAACCTTAACCGGCTCTCCTGAGCCCGCGTTTCAGTTAGTCGCCAAACGCTCTAAGAAGCGTTCAAAGAAAACAACGGTGTCTTCAACACCCGACCCGCGCCGTTAATGTCACTACAAGTGACCGCGAATACGTCGGCTCCGTCCAAGCCAGCAACGCACTGCGCTCCCGTCCCACCTAAGCCTCAGCTTCCTCCGTCCGTCTTCCTCCGCGAAAAAGCGCGCTGGACCGCGGTTTCTAACTTGTGCAAAGAGCACAAAATCAATAATCTTAAGGCGAATAACGCAGGCGATACTCATACTCCCAACTCGAGGGAGATCTTCAGAGAGGCTCGCACAATCTGCGGACTCTCGAATATCTCTGTCGAGCGTCCCAAACCTCGCGGGCACCCCGGGCAATGCCACCGCTGCCAGCTGTATAGCCACGCAGTGGCCAATTGTTCAGCCCCTCCCAGGTGCGTTAAGTGCTTAGATCCCCATATAACGAAGGAGTGCACTCACACTCCCGACTCCACTTCCCCCCCTGCATGTGTGCTGTGCGGCCAGTCTGGCCACACAGCTAACTACAGAGGTCGTCCGCGCGCTCCGGGCTCCGCTTCAAAGAGGGTCGTGCCTAAACCGGCGCCGCCGCTCACTCCTGCCAACTTCCCGCCGCTGCGCAACCGGGGTCCCCCGGAAGCAAAGCCCGTGCAGCCGACGCTTACTCCGGCTCTGTCCTGGAGACAGCGTCCGGCCGGACCACCTGCACCTTCCCGTCTTATCACAGCTCCTGTAGCTCCCGTAGGCCCGCGTCCCGCTCCGTCGTCTTCACCTCAGTCGTCGTTGGCTGAGGACATGAAGACCGTATTTGACGTCATTCAAAACGTTGATATTAAGGAAATTTCCGTACTCGCACGCAAACTGCGAGCCGCCCACTCTCTTCAAGAGCGTCTATTTGCGTTAGCCGAGCATCACTCGCTACTTAGCTCTTTATAAATTCCATTTTTCGTATAAATTAAATAAATAAATAGAATGTGTAGACCCGCAAATCCCGCGTCCTGTCGTATCAAACCGAAGGGCTTTTCCCTAGTGTCATTTAACGTTCGTAGCCTTAGTACCAACATTCCTGAGCTCAAACTGTTCCTTCAGAACAACGAGCCAGACTTATTGCTTCTTCAAGAAACGTGGCTAACTACAAACCGCTCCATGGGATACGCTTTTCCCAAGTACGCGTTTATTCGTAACGACAGGCCCAACTCCGACGGTTTCGGCGGCACCGCTATTTATTACAATAGAGGATTCCATTGCTGTCCTCTCCCTACCCCTACTTTCCTCAACATGGAAGCTACTGTGTGTAGATTGGCTATGACTGGTCATCCGACCATCATCATAGCTTCAATCTACATACCTAGTGGCACTCACTATCCCGACAACCCAAGCCACTCTTCTGACATCCTCGATTTTGCAATTATCAAGCGAATCAACCTCGACCTCAGGTCTATCGAACCGCTCGGTGACCTAGGCTCTGACCACCGCCCCGTCTCCCTCGTGCTAGGACCGCCTAACGATAACGTCACCTCTCCTTAGACCTTTACCAATTGGACAGGCTTTAAAAATACATTAGTTTAACGCCCCGAACTCTCCGCTCCGCGATCTCGCCTGATCAAATAGATAGTCCGGATAAAATAGATTTTTTAGTCAATTCTCTCACTGATGCTATCAACTCAGCCATCAGTGAGAACGAAAAGGTTGCTAAGCAAGGCAAACCCACGCTTCCCTTAGCCGTTAGCAATCTTATCAAAGCCAAGAACGCGGCTCTCCGGAGAGCCAAGAAATATCCCACGCCCGCCTATAGATTAGCTGCGAATCAGCTAAAACGTAAAGTTAGGTCTTGCCTCGCAGAACTCCAGGACGCTCAAATGAACGATCTCATGGCGAATATCGTATACTCCTCTTACACGTCCCGATGGCACTACTGCCTTCAAGGCGAAGAGAAAGCCGAATGCTTCGCTGACAACATTGCCGCACAATGCTCGCACAGCACGCAACCTGCTGATTTCTCACACATCCAGGCGGTGGAGGACGAAGTCCTTCGCAGAGACTCTCTCACCAGCACCGCCGACCCCGTCATATTCTCTAATGTACGAAATCTCGCTTCTCATTAGAAATCAAAAGTCCAAAAAGGCTCCGGGTGCGGATGGAATTTCCAACCACGCACTTAAGCACCTGCCTCAACAGGTGTTTACTTTGTTAGCTGTTATATTCAATGCCTTCTTCGACCATAGCTACTTTCCAAAAGCTTGGAAAGAAGCGAATGTCATAGGCATTCCCAAGCCCGGTAAACCTCTGAACGTCCCGGCTAATCACAGACCCATCAGCCTCCTCAAGGCAATGTCTAAACTTCTCGAGAGAGTCATACTCTCTCGAATGCGGAAACCATCTGTTTCCAACGGATGGCGATCCTCTCATTATACCTTATCAGTTCGGCTTTCGCGCTAAGCACTCCTGCCCTCAGCAAGTCCATCGAATCGTCGAGTATATACTTGACGGTATCTATCCGCGTTGTTTCAGTAAAGGGTTATTTGAACTTTGAACTTGTATCATAGCCTTTCATACAATATAAATAAAAATGCGTATATTTCGGTTTAACTTTATATAAAAATACTTGGCAAAAAACAAAGAAAATTAATTGTTGCCTCGCTGGCCGGTTGAGTCCGTTTTGTATATAACGTCACGATAAAAACCTCTCTGATTGGCTGTCATTGGTGTGAGTTGTGCTTATGTTATTGGCTTGCGATTATGTGACGAAATGAATCGTTTAAGCGCCAGTAAATAAGCGTCTGACGACAAGTCGCTGACAAGTTCGAGATGAATTGCGCGTGTAACAAAACAAATAAATAAACAAATATACGACTTTATAGTTTTCGCTCCCCTACCTTTACGATTAAGAATGAGTACTGGGCCTGCGTAATCGACTCCGCATTTAAGAAAAGGATAGCCGGGCTGTAATCTTTCAGGCGGTAAGTTTCCCATGAGTGGAGCCACAGGCTTAGCCCGCATGCGCGCGCATGTGATGCATTTGTGAACTACCATTTTTGCCAGATTCCGACCACCTACTGGCCACCACACTTCCCTGAGTGAATATAAAAGTAATTGTGGTGCTGCGTCCAATAATAATTTGTGCTGATATCTAAATAATAGTAAAGTAAAATGATGTTTAGACGACAGTAAAATTGGGTGTTTTCTATCAAAATTGAAATTAATTGAATCCACTATACGACCACCCACACGAATAATATTTTGTTTATCAAGAAAAACATTCAACTTTGACAATTGATTCGTACTACGTAATTTTTGTAATCTATCAGCAGCATCACAATCACCCGGATACGCTTCGTGCTGCGATAATGCCGCCAACTTTAGCATGGATTCACTCAGCTCGTCCGCAGACAACGCGCCCATCCGCGGCGGTTGTTTCTTGCGTGCGTTATGTATAAAGCGAAGTACATAGGCGGCGGCGCGCTGCATGCGACCGAACTGAGAGAACCTGGAAAAGGGAAATAATGAATCGTTACTGACTTGATTACACATTAATGATTTAATAGCGCTTGATTTAGTCTCCGGTAATTCTAATGCAGTCGGAACTGAGTCTCCGTAATTGTAATCGTAATTAACTTCATTCAGGAATGCAGGCCCGGTCCACCAAATGGGCGATTCACGAAGTGCGTCAAGGTGAACCCCACGCGACACTAGATCTGCCGGGTTGTCTCTGCCTTTTACGTGCCGCCACATATGATCCCTAGTCAGGTCGTGTATTTCCGAAACTCTGTTTTGTACGTAAGTTTTAAGTAAATTCGGGGACATATGTAGCCAGCCAAGCACGATGGTGGAGTCAGTCCAGAAAATTACCTTATTGTAAGTACCTGTGAGCGAGTCCTTAATTTTTAAATAAAGCCGTGCGCCTAACAACGCACCGCACAATTCTAACCTAGGTATAGTTGTGGGTGTCAATGGCGCCACTCTGCTTTTCGAACATAGTAACCGCACAACGATAGTTGACTCGCTGTTTACACTACGAATATATGCGCACGCGCCGTATGCTAATTGTGATGCGTCTGTAAAAATGTGCAATTCTTTGTCTGTAGCGGAGGGACAAATTACATAACGTGGAACCTGTAATTTATTTAAATTTGACAAATTGTAAATGAATTTAAACCAGGCTTGTGCTATTTCCTGCGGCACCTCCTGGTCCCAATCTAACTGAATGAGCCACAGTTTCTGTAATAAAATTTTTGCTATAATAATAGTAGGACTTAACAAGCCGAGGGGATCAAAAATCTGCGAAGTTATGGATAATATTGTGCGTTTTGTTGGAAACAAACTGCTAGTCTCTAAGTTTGTATGAAAATGTATATTATCGGATTTATTATGCCAACCTAATCCCAACGTTTTACTATTTGTATGCTCACCTAAATTAAGTTCCTTAGTTACGCTGTTTGTGTAATTTTCGTTCTCAAAATTGAAAACCCATTTCCTGAGAGTGAAGCATCCCTTTTTTAAAGTTTTAGCCGTTTCCTCGCATAAAAACAATAATTTTTCTATGCTTTCCCCACCACATATTAAATCGTCGACGTAGAAATTATTATTAATAATATCTGCGACCTCTGGATCGCTGCTTTCTTGCGCTAATTGTTTTAAACACCTACAACTTAAAAATGGCGCAGAGGTGGTGCCGTACGTAACGGTGTTTAATTGATAAACACCTATTTCTTCCGACGCGTTTTCACGCCACAAAATTAGTTGTAAATCACGTTGTTCAGGGTCTAAACTTATCATCCTGTACATTTTTTCGACATCAGCGCAGGCGACATATTTATGCTCACGAAATCTCAACAAAATAGTAATTAAATCACCCTGTAATGGCGCTCCAATAAGTTGTAAATCGTTAAGTGATTGTCCGCTAGATGTAACTGCGCTGGCGTCGAATACTACACGAAGGCGAGTCGTGGCGCTGTGCTCACGGAATACCCCGTGATGCGGCATGAAATAATGCGGATTACCATACGAACAAATTTTGCTCATATGACCTAATTTTATATATTCATCAATAAAATCGGAATATAATTTTTTATAAGCATTGTTGTGATCTAATCGCCTTTCTAATGCCCGAAAACGTTTTTTTGCTTGTGAATAAGACTCACCTATTGTGTCAGGCGATTGTTTAAAAGGAATACGAACGCAAAACCTCCCGTCAGCCGCTCGTGTGGTTGTTTGTAGGAAGTGTTCCTCGCATCGACGCTCGTCTTCACTGCGCGATTCTCCTAACTTGCGACTATAACGTAATTCCTCTAATTCCCAAAACATACGTACTTGTTTATCTATAGGTTGCGTATCTACTGTTGTGAAATTGCAAGAGACGTGTTTCGTTTTATGATTATGTTGAAAAACTGGTCCGGATACCAACCAGCCTAGTTTACTGTTTTGGAGAAAAGGGCCGTTACGTAAGCGCATCTTCCCTGCTTCTAAAAGATCCCAGAAACGATCTGCGCCGATCAACATATCTATGGGTTGGCTTTTATAAAACTCGGGATCGGCTAATTGAATGCGTGTAGGTATCATAAATGTATTTTTATTAATTGTAAATGTAGGCAAATTTGAGGATATGCATGGTAAAACTAAACAAGAAATGCGCAAGGAAACTTTACCACAAATTGATTTTATTTTAACGTTACAGTTTTTTGTGCTTTTTGTAACTAAATTACCAACCCCATTTATTTGAAGAGTGGACTGTAATAATTGTAATTGCAATTTATTACATAAAGACTGCGATATAAAACTGCGTTCGCTGCCGCTGTCTAAAATGGCGCGAATCCTGTGATATTTACTTACTCCGTCATAAATCTCAACGATAGCCGTAGATAACAAAACGATGGCGGCGTCCGAATTTAACTGTGTGCAAAATGTGTTAGTTTGCGAGTGTGCGGCGATGTTTACCTGAACCGGTTCCACGAGCGGCGGCTGCGGCAGCTGCGCCGGCTTAGTTGTACTCAGCAGCGTCAGAGAGCGCGTGTCATGGTTGAGCTCGCCCTCATCACGATGAATTAGGGAATTATGTTTTTTATCACATTTTCTGCAAGGGCCGTACCGACATTCACTAAGTGCATGACCGGAATGTAGGCAATTTTCACATAAGTTGTTTTTATGAATGAATTTAATTTTATCGTGTAAGTTTAAGTTTAAAAATTTCTGACAAGCATATAACGAATGATGCGCGTTACACATTAGGCAATTTTTAGTGCGTGTTTTAATGTGATTTGTGTGTGAATTTAATTTGTTAGTTGCCATACTGCAGTGAACCTTATTATGAGTTTTGAAGTTAGTAGTATGACGCCTATGATCAAATGAATGCGAGGTTGCGGGCTTTGAATGAGATACAGTTAAAGTTTCTAAGACATCAGCCTTGTTTCTCAGAAATTTAATTAAATCATCTAGTCTTATTTTTAACAATGAATCGGTAGTAGGTAATAATGTATTTTTATGCTGCTCCCAATCGCGTTCTGTTGGAGGATCTAACTTGGAGACTACAAGGTAAATTACTAATGTATCCCAGTGCTCTGTAGGCTCCCCTAGCAAACTTAATGCGTGGATGTTTTTTAATATGATATCGATGAGCTTTCGAATCTGCGCCGGCGACTCTTTGTTTACAGAGGGAATGCAAAAAAGTGACTTAACGTGATTGTGTATTAGTAGCCTGCTATTGTTGTAGCGATTTAAAATGAGATCCCAGGCAATCGTGTAGTTGTTAGCTGAAAACTCAACAGAATCTATTACTAATTGTGCACTACCACGCAACGACGACTTTAGATAATGAAATTTCTGCATATCTGAGATAGCATTAGAATCGTGAACTAAAGCAATGTACGTGTCGCGGAATTCTAGCCAATGCTCATAGTTACCGTCGAAGGTGGGAAGCGAAATAGTAGGTAATTTTACTGACTGTAGTGAACTGCCCATTGCCATGGTTTTGTCACACGATTCATCGTCATTAATCATGCACTCACTTTGTGCTAATACACTATAGTAATCGTTTTCAAATGTTTCTCGAACTACTAACTGATTTTCAGATTCAGACTCAGGGAGTAACGACTCAATTCTATTTTGAACTTCATTAAATTCACTGTACAAGTTTTTTGCACCTTGTAAACGTAATTTTAACTCAGCGCGCTGTTTAAGAGTTGTATTAGAGCAATCAAAAGACTTAATGTAGTTTTTGAATACGGTTAATCTACCTTTTATGGATCCTCTTTGCTTATTTAAATCTCTTATTGCGGTATCGATAGACCGCGCTAGCTCATCTTTTGACATATTTTGGAGGGAACGAGAAAAAAACAGAAGTACTTACAATTGCAATCACCAAAACAACGCGGCACTGGCCACGACACCTTTGTCCGTTAGTTCTCAATGACCACAACTTCTGCGTGCTAGATGCTGCTCCTTCAGGAACTCCTCACGGCGGTTTTAAGGCTTCTCCTGGAGAATCGGTCTCGCCGTTGTTGGATTATTCTCCGGGTAAAGTCCAATATTGACCTTAGTTGTTATTTCAGGGGCACGTCGATGAGACGACTTAGTTTTTGGCTGCTGGTTCTTTGTCTTGAATCCGACGTAGAAGGATCAAATGTTTCAGTAAAGGGTTATTTGAACTTTGAACTTGTATCATAGCCTTTCATACAATATAAATAAAAATGCGTATATTTCGGTTTAACTTTATATAAAAATACTTGGCAAAAAACAAAGAAAATTAATTGTTGCCTCGCTGGCCGGTTGAGTCCGTTTTGTATATAACGTCACGATAAAAACCTCTCTGATTGGCTGTCATTGGTGTGAGTTGTGCTTATGTGATTGGCTTGCGATTATGTGACGTCGATGCCTACACCGGACAATCTGGGACGCTGCAACGCCATCTATTCGTGGTAACAGTGAACTCTTAACACGCGTCATTATAAAACAGTCGCAGTTTTCTTTGACGTAGCCAAGGCTTTCGATAAAGTCTGGCACAGCGGTCTCGTTTATAAACTCTACAAAATAGACTTACCGGATCGCCTAGTCAGGTTAATCGCGTCGTTTCTCAAAGACCGTACGTTTTGATTTAAACATGAATTCGCGCTTTCCGCGCCTCGTCCCATAAAGGCTGGAGTCCCTCAAGGCTCAGTCCTCGTCCCTCTGTTGTACACCGTATACACCAACGACATTCCCATCCCGCCGAAAGTCGTCGAACTCGCCCTCTTTGCTGACGACACCGCACTCTATACCAAAGGCCACAGTGTTCCGCACTGTATAACCAGACTTTAAAAGGCCGTAAACGCCCTTGGTGTATGGTTTCAAAAATGGCGCATCGATGTGAACCCTGAAAAGAGTTTTGCGATGCGCTTCGACCACAAACGCCGTCGTCCCGCTGGCGATCCCCACATTCGAATGTTAGGCATTCCCATCCCCTGGAAGCGCGGTACTAAATACTTAGGCG
The DNA here is from genome assembly GCA_923062675.1 of Marasmarcha lunaedactyla. Classification (NCBI taxonomy): domain Eukaryota; kingdom Metazoa; phylum Arthropoda; class Insecta; order Lepidoptera; family Pterophoridae; genus Marasmarcha; species Marasmarcha lunaedactyla. Next base: position 23,990,472 of record OV281353.1, read on the forward strand.
TCACGTTAGATCCGACGCTTTCTTTCAAGCCACACGTCGAAAGAGTTTCGAAACTCGCCCGTCACTACTTAGGCCGCCTAAATAGCATGTTAGGCAGAAAAAGTAAAATGTCTTTTAGTAACAAACGTACATTTACAAGGTCTGCGTTAATATGCCTCGCCAATCTTTGCCCACGCCAAACCCTCCCTCCTGCACAAACTGCAGGTAGTTCAAAACCTCTTTTGCCGAAGGCCACAAACGCATCGTGATACGTGCGTAACGCAGACCTGCACAGAGATCTTAAACTGCCTGCAGTACAACAACACCTCAAAACACTCTCTGAAGCATTCTTCAAACGCTCCGAAACCCATCCCAACTCTCTAGTTCGTGATTCAGTCTCATATACTACTTTAGATTCGAAGTTCAAAGTCGCTAGGCCTAGGAATGCGCAAGCGTACTCTTCCACCATCTCGAAGCCCTTCTGGTAGCAAATTCAAATGCTAACGTTAATTCAAATTCTAACGTAAATCCTAATTCTAACGTAAATCCGAAATAATTCAATTTTATTTTTGAATTTTTAATGTTTTTGTTATTTACTTTTCATTCTGAGCACCTTCAGTGCTATGTATTCCCCTTCAGTGCTTTGAGAACCTCCAGTGCTATGTAAAACCCAGCGGGTGAACTATTCTGGGCCCCGCTAGCGCGGCCTCTTACTCCAATTGGCCGTCGCTCAGATGAAGAAGAAAGAAAGAAAGAAAGAAATATTTATTGCCAAAAAAAAAAAATACACACAGAGAAAGAAGAAAATGAAGGCTGAGTGGCAAAAAATTACAAGAGCCCACAGGGGTTTTTTTAGTGGGTAGTGGTTCTGGTAGGCGTCGGAACGAGCCCCACATAACCTGGATTGCGCGCGCCAGTCTATGCGTCAGAGCCTTTTTTAATCCTCCTGCCCTTCTCGTGGAGGGGAACAAAAAAACAAGCTTTTCTTTGGCGCCAGCCGCCATATATCCACGTTAAAAAACTTTACTTTTAATATGGCGTAAATCCCAATACACTAAGTACAGACTTGTGAAATACGGATATTCATGATAGCTTTTTTGTTTTGTTTTGCGCCTAAGCACGCAACCTCCGTGGAGATGAAGATGGTAAATGCGTCATGCTTACACCACAGCTGATCTTTAGGGTGATGTGGGACTCAGTGGGGACCAGAGTGACACTCACCCACTAAAAACCACCTTCACGGCTGTGGCATGGCAATGCTATACAGCCTTCATTGGAGCGACACCCGATTAGGGAAGGAAGTGCGCATTCATGATACCTACTCTGCGACAACAACCTTACCCCATCGATAATGTACACTGCGTGATTTATTGTACTAGTAGCGACATCCACTGCAATGTTGCAATATGATAGAACGCATTAAAAAAAGACGTGAAAATCATTGTACCAAGTGAAAATACACTAGTAAAATAAATTCTGGGGTAATTTAAAAGGCCCATGGGGCCATAAATATACAGTCCATTTCGTATACAAAAATACTGGCAAACTCTCGGAATAAAGGGGTAAATATTGTGTTAGGGTGATTTTGGCAGTAAAACATACAATAGATGTAGATCTATACACAAGTTAAGGTAGTCGTGGGCAAAACGATGCTAATGTAATGTCATAATATTATAAAAAAGAGTTTCGTTGTTAAATGTTCAAAACTGAATGGCGACTTGCACAAAGAAATCCGAGTACCATTGTAGTAGTTAGGATCTCGTCTGGGCCGTTACTACAGTCCTTCCTATTTTAAACGTGATTTAAAAAAGACTTGGTTGGACTTGGAAAAAAGAAGTTGGGGTGTAAGGGGGAGTCGCTTACCATCAAGACTCTCCAAATGCCAACCTCACCTGCCCGTGGTGCACCCTGCCGGACAGCGGACGAGGCTCTGACGACCGATTAATGGCGGAATAACCATTTTGCAGGTGGTAGGTTTTGATCGCGGCTTGCAACCACCCTCTAGACAAAGCCATGCCGCCAAGGGACCTAGTCACGTTCAGGCATGATGTCTTGAGTAGCCATTGGAGGAGAATAGGGCCGAGTAAATGCGCAACGTATGAGAGCCGTTTGAACTCGAAGGGTTATGATGCACTGGGTGGCTCATTCTGGAGGGCAGCGGGATCCAAAGAAACGGTGCACCGCTGGCCGACCGCAGGTTGTAGGGGGCCCAACTAGCATTCTAGCCATTCGTGAAAGGCTGCCCCACCGCCTGTGTAAAATCCCGGGATTGCTCCATCGTGCCGGTTGGCGACCGGATGGAGAAGGCCCGATGGTGATCCCCGGGGGGTTTTGGGCATCCCCGCGGTCTCCATGTGAGTCTCCCAGCAGTGGGTCTGACCACTCGAGTTGCTTGGTTCCTAACGTTGCGCTTCACTCCACTTCTATTCCTCTCCCCTATTCACCCTACCAACAACATAATGGAAACGTCCAAAAAGAAAAATAAGTGCCGACAGCGGATGCACTCCCTCTCACTAAAAGTACACTTCTCTAACATCCGAGGAGTGCACTCAAATCTCCACGATGTCCACCACCACCTTGAGACAGAGAGGCCGCACTTATTCTCTTTGACAGAGACGCAGATCTGTGATCGTTCGGATCTGGCATACCTGCATTACCCAGGCTATATCCTGGAGACCAAATTTCACCCCAATGCGGGCGTGTGCGTGTATTTCAGAGACGAGATCTGTTGTCGGCGTCTCCGATACTTGGAAGTTCCGGATTTTTCTGTTTTATGGGTCTATGTAGATACTGGCCTGGACCGAATTGTATACGCCAGTATTTACCGACACACGGGAGCTCAGGAGACAACTCGACTTATTGAATATCTTAGTGATACTGCAGATAAGGTCCAACGACGCTATCCCTCTGCGCAGTTGGTGTTCATTGGGGACTTTAATGCCCACCATGGAGAGTGGCTGTACCCGTTCAAGGACACCGACCACGCTGGCAGAGAAACCTATCGGTTCGCAGTAACTCATGGTCTCTCCCAGCTCGTCCACGAACCTACGCGCATTCCTGACGTTGTTGACCATACTGCGTATTGCTTGGACCTTCTGCTGACAACCGATCCAGACAGATACTCGGTGTCCGTATCTCCGCAATTAGGGACATCCGACAGCTGTCTGGTGAAATCTGTGTCGCAATACTCGCCAACCGATACCAGCCCAAAAGGCAATAGGCGAGTATGGTAGTTCAAGTCAGCAGATTGGGATGAGATGCGTCACTTTTTCGCTCTTATCCTTGGCGGCAAGCTTGCTTTACTTCCGATGATCCATCATGCTGTGCTGATGCTGTCTCCAGCGTGATATGTCAAGGTATGGAGTACTTTATACCGTTCTCTGATGTATCCCTGAAGTCCAAAGCCCGCCCATGGTTTAATGCTGATTGCCTCTTAGCTGAAAAGCGTAAGCATGCAGCATACCAAGCCTGGGCTAGCGCTCGGAGAAGCAAAGCTATGGATCTCCCAGCTAAGAAGCAGGCGTACAATGTTGCTGCCAAGTTCTGCAAAAAGGTGATCGGAAGCGCTCGTTTCGACCACATTGGCCGTATCGGGGACAAGTTAGCATCCTATCCCATGGGGAGTAAAGCTTTCTGGTCCCTTGCTAAGTTGGTTGAGATGAACTTCTGTCGCCCATCACTGCCACCACTGCGGAGGCCTGACGGGTCTTTCACCCACAGCGCAAAAGAGAAAGCAGACTTGTTCGCAAATCTCTTCGCGGAATGTTCACGTCTAGATTCCAAAGCCCACCCACGTTACCCCCATTCGGCCCCAAGATGGTGGCCGTCCAAATTCAGCAGAAAGAGGTACTCAAATGCTAACTAAATCTAGACGTGAACAAAGCCAGTGGTCTGGATTGCATTCCCGCAGTGGTTCTAAAGCACTGTGCAGCCAAGTTGTCTCCAGTTTGGACACGCCTATATCGACTCTCTCTAAGGACTGGAAAAGTTCCAAAATCATGGAAGTTTGCAAACATACAGCCCGTACCAAAAAAGGGCAGTCGAGCCGACCCAGTCAACTATAGACCTATTGCAATCACTTCCATAATTTGTAAAATTATGGAACGTGTATTGAACCATCGTCTCCTGTCGTACCTAGTGACCAATGGGCTTCTCAGTGACAACCAATATGGTTTCCGCGGAGGACACCCAACAGGAGACCTTCTAGTATACGTCACGCATCTATGGAGCATGGCCTTGGAAGGGCAAGGAGAGGCAATAGCCGTATCCTTAGATATCTCCAAGGCCTTTGACCGGGTATGGCACAAAGCCCTCTTGAGCAAGCTTCCTGCGTATGGCATACCATCTGGACTCTGCGACTGGATTTCTGATTTCCTGAGGGAACGGTCAATTCGAGTTGTCGTCGATGGCTTCTCATCGGACCTAATGGCGATCAACGCCGGCATACCTCAGGGATCTGTTCTCTCTGCAACATTATTCCTGCTGCACATTAATGACCTTCTTTTATCGGAAGGCATTATTGGTTATGCTGATGACAGCACTGTTGTAGAGAGATATGTGTCCAATGCGCGAGCGAGTCCAAACCAGATCCAATTTCAGAGAGAGTCGATGATCGAACGGGTTGATTTGACACTATGTAGGGTTTCCGATTGGGGTGAAGCCAATCTTGTCAAGTTCAACCCTTCCAAAACCCAGGCGTGTCTCTTCTCCGGTAAAAAGAGCACATTCAACTTGACGATCACAAACCATCTAGGGCTTCTAGGCATGACCACCACGTCGAAACTTAATTTCGGTCAATAGATTGAAACCATGGCACAGTCAGCTTCCAAAAAATTGGGAGTCATCGCAAAGGTCCGGCGGTACTTCAACTCCGAACAGTTGCTCAACCTGTACACAGCCCAGGTTTGATCCTGTATGGAGTACTGCAGCCATCTTTGGCATGATTCCGCTAAGTACCATCTTGAAGCGTTGGATTCTGCCGACCGAAGGGCGCGTAGACTCATAAGTGACGACAAACTTACTTCTTCGAGACTGCAAAGGCTCGAACATCGTCGAAAAGTTGCTAAAAAATTAAAAAAAATACTCGAGAAGTCAGTTATAAATGTCCCTCAATGCTATTGAGAGACAAATAGCAATATTTAACCCGTACATTAAATTTCTAGCTCCGGTCTGCTCAAGGCGGCCTTAATTTGGCTAATACACAGGAGGAGGGTTTCCACAAAGTTCACTGGCATCAGCCGAATTTTAAAGATAATGTTACACATTAACTCTTCACCATCGTTTAATAATATAATCCAAAAGAAGTTATGCAGGATTACTCAAAAGTCACATAAGTTAATATTTTAAGATCATTCACACCATTTTTATAAAAAAATTAAAATCTAAACACATGACCGTTGAAAATAAATATAAAATAACTTAAATTCATATATTAATAATAACAATCAATAACAGACGTTCAGTAATACTAATCAACCTTGACTATCAAACTTACTAATTGGAGATCAAAGCTTCACGAAATTACAAAATGAAGCAGGAATATAAGCAGCGGTTGTTGCGAACAATAAACAGATAATCAAATTACATCGAAACATTGTGAGGGAACGTTGTACCTGACGCCGACGCGGGAACATCGTGGCATTGAACAAAGCTTTACTCAGGATCTTGCCTAGCTCGTTTGCGTCGACATTAAAATCACTTTCTCTGATTTGTACCAATTATAAACTAACACCGCACTCGGGACGACTTATGGTCAGTTAAGGTGCTTCGAAGTATAGATTTTGCGTAGCGAATTTATATTTTATGTATACTGCGTAATGTATAATTGAAAGCGCCTTAAGTAACTACTTAACGTCAAATTAAGGGTTTGAACAGGATTCAACATTAACTGTTTTCCATCGACCTTTCAGGAAGGTTACTTAGGTATCAAATAAAAAAATGATTAACTTAAGTATATCGAAATTATGACCCATCGCACAATTGACGTACGTGTGCAATTTCGAAGAATGACTGGATCACACAAAAGGTTCATACAAATAACTGCTATCACAGAAACCGCTTGTAATGGCGTCACGCATGCATTTAATAGAAGGGAAAATGTTAAGTGGAGGCAGGGATCCCATTTTCCCTATTCTTATACAGTTTTGATTCAGAAAGAATCCAGAATGTGAGAGAAGCTTATCCCTATGTGCTTATTTATGGGATGCGACATGTTCGAGGGAAAAGACAAGCTGCTTTATTTTTCATCTGCTATGGTAAGGAAAGATAAAAGGGGAAACTTTTTATTCATAGCCACAGGAAATTTTTTTTTTTTCCAAACCGATTTGCCATTCAACTACTTACAGCCTACTCTTTTTTTCCAAAGAAGATAACACATTTTCTTAAAACTTCTACATTGAAATAAATATCAAAATACTTTAATTAGTGATAAACATGAGATTTTGGGCCCAGGGTAGGTGTTAAAATTAAGTTAATAATAAGTTTTGACGGCCTGTTTGGTGTGGAGGTAAGTATCCTTGCCTTCCATGCCAGAGGTCCCGAGATCGAATCCTGGTTGAGGCAGATATTTTATCATATTTGCTTTCTAGTCACGGGTGTGTGTGTATGTTTATTTCTAAGTTTGTTTATTTCTGTTTATAAGAAAAAATATATATATATATATATATATCTATGTGTGTTTATACATTTCTTAAGTTTATTTATCCGTTATCTAGTATCCATTACACAAGTTATTATTGATACTTAATTTGGGCTAGGTACGATTGTTATATTATTTATATAATATCTGATAACATATCTTCAAGACTGGTCCAGGCCTTCAGTGATAATAGGCCTGGGAGTTACCTGGCGACAGTACCTCAGCAACAGATTGCCATCCTACGAGTATTTCCGTCAGCAGCATCGGTTCGATGCCGCGGGGTTTGTTTCGACAATATGTGTTTACATATTTTATTTCTACGGATTACATTTGTGTTCTATTTTTTAATATGCGAACACTATTTGCATAGTACAAATCTTTTAAAATATTTTGATGCTAGTTGTGTTGTAATTAAACTTAGATTATATAGACAAAGATAAAATTAATTATAGGTTCTTCAGTCCGAAGACGCTGAAAAATGTATAAAAATGTTTTATTACTACAATATGCTTGATACGTTCAGTAAATTAACGGTAAATATGGGTAAAATTCAACTTCACTGTGATAAACTTATTTATTTATATCGATTAAAAAGCTCTACATAATATTCATAAATATTGACAGCCAATATTATCCAAGGATCTATGCACGTGGATATAGCAGCTCGAAGGGCTGTTTTCTTCTGACCTGATTAAGGCAAACCGCCTGACGCTTTTATTCTAATTGAAATAAAATACGATCTATGGCATTTTTGGATAATATAGCTTTGTAAATTTTAAATATAATACTTATAATATAAATTAATATAATATAATACACACTTCATTATTCATACAAAAATACTAATATTGCTTTTTTAAATAATTTTAGACCAGTACGAAATCACTTACTATTGTACATATCAACTTACAAATCACATCATTTACATAACATAGTTTAAATATGAAATCTACTTAATTTATTTATACATTTAAGGACCACCAGTAGCCATTTTATTATTTCATTAATTGAACATAACTTGCTTAAAACTATGTAACATAAATGCAATTCTTATTAAGGTAGACACATCATTTAAACAAAATATAACAAAAATTTAAATATCAGTAAGTTAAAACAAAAGCGAAATAATAACACATTAAGATACGTCTAGCACAATAAAATCAAATTAAATTAAATACAAAATTGTTCGAAAGTGAATTTCACAGAATAAAAACAATTTTATTTCACTTTTCTTTTAAATGACTTTAACATTTTTCTCCTATATTAATCACAAAACAGTGAAGTTTCTCAAGAGGCTTGGAGTACTTTAATAATGAAACCAAAGGTCACAATATCTGAGCGCGGACTCGCTGCCTGTGTGTACTCTGTGGTCGCCGGGGAAATACTGTACGTCAATGTTTAGTCTGTGGCCAGTGGGCGTGATGAAGGTACGTTTCTTACTGCGGTGGATTACTTAGAATTTAATGTGAGGGTTTCTTCTTTTTGTTATTTATCAAAATTTGCTCATAAAGTTTGAATCGTGAGGACGCTTCGGTAATTTGTAGACCGAATTTATGATTCGGTAGAAAGACTGTGAATTTGCCTTATTTTTTGGCACGGATGTTTTTGGCTCGTTTTATGTTAAATTAAATCATTAATAATGTTTTAAATATATGAGAACAGATGTAACAAATATAACAGCGCTTTGATGCTCTCAGAGCAAAAATATCTAGTTTCACGTTATAGCTTGCACAGATGAAGTGATTTCCGAATATTTTCACTCTCATTACAATCTGCTTCCGTAATTACTCATTAGTGATAGAAACTTTATAGACGGTATTGTTATTTTTTCCTGACAACATTATCTACATATTGCATATTGGATGTCAAGATTGGAGGTCATTGATGAACAGGTTATATTAACCATTGTATTTTTGCGAACTAAAATATGAGGATGAGTCCATTTAAAACAGATCTAAAAGGTTAGTTAACTTTCCACAGTTGGTATATTAACAAGCCTTTACCACCTTTCTTTTGTAAAGTAGAAGCTGTATGAGGCTATTATAAAATTTAAGACTGTTTATAAATTCTCCCCGTCCGTAACTACTCAGTCCGTTCAAAGTACAAAAGGTCATTAAGGACTTAATCAAAATTTTAATGACGGTCAAGTATAATAATTGTCATAGCTTAAGATGATTTAATGGGGGGCTTTTAGATAAAATCAGGCAATTTCTGCAAAATTTTTTCAACCTGTAGTAAAAGTTTATTTCCTAATTCATTGATATATATATATTACGCGTAAGTTCTGTACGAAAAAACTTTTTAACATCAATTTGAAAAAAGCTTGCTACAAGTAAGTATTAAAATATATAATAATAAGTATATAAATATAAAAGATGATGAAAATGCATATTTCGGAAGTACCAACATATAAAAGAAACGTTACCTTCTGAATTTCACTGTTGTCAGCCACACTCTTGAAAAAGTTGGATAGCTTTATTTGTCACCCGACGTGAATCTATCTGAATTACAGAGCCGCCATATTGAAGTTAAAAAATAATATAACAGCCAGTTCAGAATTTTGAGAATAGATCAACATATAAAACTTTAAAATTACCTAACATCTTTTGTATACTGTTCTAAAAACACAGCGCCAGTTTTTTCAGCAAAGCTTTTATTCTGAACAGCAAAATATTAAGAGTTATTTCAAAACCATGTTCACAAAAAAGTCTGAAATCCCCCGGTAGTTGTTATAAGAAAGATCGTTCCATAGCGTGATTCTGATAACATGGTAATATTTCTACCCTTGGGGCCTGTTTGATGATAATTGAACTCCAAAAATAGGAAATATCGAAAAAAGGCAGGCAATGAGAGGTAGGATATTGAGAGAAACAATTTGTGATTTTTTTTCCATTAAAATATTCTTATTTTCATTAATTTGTTTTATTTGATGCCAATTTCGGCGTTAGCTATTAGTATTTAAAAAATTTTTTTTTATTGATAAAGGATTAGACGTTTGTCTTCTATCTCTGAAAAGTGACGAGGTACCTATTCACTCGACGCTTGAAAGAACTAGGACTATAGTTTTCTGGAAAAACAGACACATTCCACACCTAGGCGACCCGCACCAAAAAGGAACTATCGAAGCGTTTGGTTCGACTTCTTGGGATATCTACCATGAAGGGATGGAAGGTCTGGATCATCTTCTTACCGTGTGAGGGATTGGCCACCTCTGTTCTCAGAGTTGATCAAGCCTCTTGAAACACCGCTCCAAAATTAACAGTGTCGATCAACGTAGCTTGAATGCATTTTAAAAGATTTGTCAAGTAATCTACACACAGTGATGTGGAATCGTGGAAGTTAGCTTCGCTTTTAAAATAAGTTTTATAGCAATTAAAATGTCCAAAATATGGCGTAATGTTGAATTGTTGTAAATAAATTGAAGTTTTGCCTAGAATACGTGAATGAGGACTATTCGGTGAAGGAGGTACAGTTAGGTGTAATTCTGAACTTACAACAACAATTATTTTTTTCAGAACACAAAAAAGCATTTACCAGAATGCATTACTGACGTGGTATCTCTCTTTTTGTTTTTTTATTAACTTAAAGACCCTATCAATCTTTCAACATCTTGAACTCAATGTGGCATGAGGAACTTTTCCAACGGTGAAAAACTTTTTGGTTTCAGAGGTGTAGATTATATGTTTAGTGAACAAAACACTAAACTTACCTCTTAAATTATTGCTTCTCGTCTAAAGTATATCTTCTCTAGGAACATTGTCGTGCTAAATTTATTTTACGTCACCATAATTTAGAAAAATCGTTAGATTAACTACATGGTGGCTTATAATACAGTAGTATACATAGTATAATAATGCAGCTTTCCAGTCAACCTTCTACAAGTGACAACGAATTGAAGCGAAGTCGCCTTACTAAGAGAAATGAAGAAAGAATTGGTGAAAATTATTTAAAAGAATCGACGCATCAGAATTCCTGCCGTAATGAAAATTTACATATTTGTAAAACAAAGAACAAAATATAAAGATAAACTTTAACGAATAAAAAAAATCATAATTTGACCGATTCATTAAACACTGAGTCTACAAAAATCCTTAATTTGATAGCAAAGTATGAATTGTTACCACAAGAAAAAACCCTCACATAAAATTCTTAGTAAGAGACCTACGCTCACTGGCCACAGACTAAACATTTGGGACATAATCTTTCTAGTGACCACAGAGTACCACGCTCGGTGTAATGGTGCTTACTTTTTTTTATAAAATCAAACTCCTTTTTTTATTTACAAGAAACTTTGCGCTTAAATTCAAATAATTCCTTGAAAATATATTTTAGTTTTATAAAAAAGTATGTTAATAAAAAAATCATGTGGTAAAAATAAAAAAAAACACGAGGATGGAAATACACGACTTTCACACACACTGTAAGTTTTAGAAATTCTATTTCCATTGCATTGGAGAAAGATTTAGGTACGTACTGTGATTACAACCGTACCTGCGAGGAGCCAGGTTTATGACACTGTAAAGTGAAACTAAAAGCACAAAGTTTACATAATATATACCTGCATCGTAAAGCTGTGTAGAAAATCGTCTAGACGAGCTTTGGTTGCACGTTAGATTAAACACATAAAACTGTGTAAATATTAAAATACTGTGTTTAGATTTGTGATTGACATATAATAATAAGTAAAAAGTTTTAAATTTCATAGTTAAATTTCAAAGTAAAACCAAAGCAGAATTTCTCTCAAAGTAAGTAGTTAGTTTTACAACTCATGAACCACTCGACAATTTTATTGTTTATGTATTTATGGATCACCAATTGACATGACAGTTGAACCAAAAAAAAATGAGAAAATAATGCTACTTTGAATGATCATATAGAGCTTGACTTAATCCAAATTATTTGATGCATTTTCGATAAAATAATATCTTTTTTATTAGCTTTATCGCTTTTACAAACAAAATATAATATAAAAAGTGGTTTTTGATTAAGCATGAGATGTCTGTTTTTTACATACTGATCTAGAGTTTGCATATTAATCTCTCTAAAAAAACTCATTGGTAGGCCGCCCAGTTTACCTCTGCAGTCAAGGGCTGCGCTGCTTTAATTTTTTAACAACATAGTTGCCAAAGGAATCTTTTAGTACCGATATTGCCAACTGAACAGATAAGCTGGTACTGCCATAACAATTTTATCGCTTCAAAAAATAAAAGGTATGTAAAGTGGGTTAAACAGAAATATAATATTTTGTGTAAGTTCACGATATCGTTCATTTATAATGTTCTTCCCTAATTTTTAAAAATAAAAATAAAACAACAAGCCTTCATACTCATGACAACGGGATGAGTAAAGGCAGCGAAACGCCGAGTTTAATTGTAATAAATGTAATTAAACGCGATACAATCCGGTTAAACGTGTTTTATTTCGTTTCCTAATGTAGATTTATGTTGTGAAGCTTGAGATAAACTGGTTTAGTTCAGTATTCAGTTTAAATCATAAGTAGTTAGTAAACCGTGCATAAGAGCTATTGCTGACGTGTGATCGTGCATCACCTGCAAGCCATTATTTAAGTCAATGAAATTGCTTACACTGTCATCCATTTATATTTATCAATGTTGTATTTTGTAAAAATTAATCCTGATTGCTTTCAAACAACATGAAATTTCTGTAGTTTTAATACCTACAAAATATCCGGATAAGCTATTTTTGCCAACAGTAACATCAAACATATGCAATAGAAATAGTGAAAGTATGTCAATAAGACTATATAATAAATTGCCATCCGAACTATAATGTCGACCACGCAATAGGTTTAAGTTATTCTAAAGAAATAGTTAATCCAAAAGTGTTTTATCCTATAATTCAATATCTAAATTCAAAAAAACAATACTTAATATGAAGGTATGGAATTGACTAATAATTTAATTATTTGAGTATCACTGTAATAATTAACAATTCCAAATTATATTTTTTGCTGTTACACAGTTAAATATGAGAATAAATAATTATGTGAAACCACTACAGACTACCATATTTTCAGCAAAAAATATGATTTTGATGTAAGAGCTTTGTATTCCGCAAAAAAATAATCGCTCAAATTAATCAGACATATTTTATATATACTCTGTCTTACAATCATAAACACAACACCGCCATCAAATTGTCTCACTGTTGTCTCGTGTCGATTGCTGCCGCCAGTATGAGGAGAGGTAATTATGTGTTCTGATGCTAGTAATAATGTATCAAATATCATAAATCTGAAAGACTCTGTTAATGGAAAACTTTGATTTGGTAGTGGACAAATATGGTGGCTAGTCTATACGTGCTTGTCTTTAAAATAAATTTTAATTTGATACCTTAGAACAAATCTATCATAGTTTCTTAAAATGTATCACGTAGACCACTGTATGTACAAGTATACCAATATACGGATCAGCGGCGCATATTCCCTGACAATAAGCTATTGTGATCGAATGACCATATTAGCCTCTAGGACCGCATATCTTACAGAAAGATAATCAGAAAATATCGGTCTTTTAAAAAGTCTGGGTAAAGCTCCGAATTTAATAAATTTCACCACCGTGTTGAAAAGTCGATTTTAAACCTAGCAGACTACGACTGGTATCAAAGTATTTTGGTCTCTACATTACACAGCAAGCAACCATTGTGTCCTCTTGCCCTTACTGCGTAATATGATGACAACGTTTATTCATAAATAATGACATTATTACAGGGTTCGGGTATTTTTATTTATTTCTACCTCGGGTTCCTGTGGCTGAGCTGTGGTATTAGGTATCAGTTGTACGAGACTCTTTTTTTATAGATTTGATAATTTAAAAATATTGAGTGAGTACATCTAGAATTGGCTATTCATAATCGTATCTGTATCGCTTTCCTTTAGGACAAGATTTCGTTTTCCTACATGGATGATGTTTGTCAAAAGAAAGTTGAAACGAATGTTAACAATTTATCCACAGATTTAATACTATTCAGTATGCAGGCTGCAAAAATCGACAAAAAGGAAAGGCTGTTCACGTTCACAGAGGAGCTGATAATTGAGGGACCAGAAAGCTTCAGTAGACACTCAGCGTAAAATCCATTAACTTTTTTTTACATTTAAATTTCCACATTTAAGTTAGACCATTGGTTTCAAATAGTCAATCGAGTAGCATACCGAGTTTCTCTACAGTGATGCAGGGTACTTGTAATCTTATCGATTAAATCGCTTCTGAATACCAAAATATATCGTTGATGGTATTATAATTTAAACATTTACTAAGAAAGCCCACACACAAACTTTAATACTTGCAAAACTGCCATGAAAGTTCGTAGTTGAACGATATAAAGATTGATTAGACACGCATTTAATAGTAATGAAAGCTGACTTTTGAAAGCTTCAACAACAACAATAATTCTTTGGTTCAGATTAATTCTCACAATTTTAATACGTTGTTCATGTTAGTTTTGAAATCGTATCGAAAGTGTTGATTTAACGTGGTGGGGGCATTAATATTTAAAAAAATGTAATTGTTACGAATTGAAGGTTTTTTTACATCAACATTATAAATTTTAATTCTATTTTCTTCTTAATTACATATTTCTTTACTTGTTATGTAATTTATTAGACTTTTTAATGCTTGTGGGTTGATTAATTGTTAAATAAATATTATTAATTATTTTTGTGTAATTTATTAGACAAATTCTCTAAAATGTTAAGTGAGTAATTTTCATAAATTTTAAAACTACACCTTTTACTCAGGTGTTATTGTCGGAAAGGTCCGACTAGTTTTTTTTATACTCGGCCCTGATGATGGACTCCATCCGAGTCGTAAACTAGTCGGACCTTTCCGACAATAACGCGGGAGTAAAAGCTGTAGTTTTAAAATTTGTTTATTAGACTCTTTTTTATGGATTTATAAATTGTATCTGTTTAATAATTATTTTTCTTAATGACATATTACTTATTCTTTTGTGTGATGTTATATGTTAGACCTTTTTATTATTAGATTTATATTTTATTTAATTTATGTACACACTAAAGCCTAAAAGGAGACTTAAAAAAACAAAAACAAAAAGAAAAGTAATGTAAAAAGGTACTGCTTATCTCTAAAAGAAATTTCTTCCAGCAGACCTATGACTAGAAAGCTTAATTACAGAAATGCAACTAAGTGTGCAATGAAAATATATATTTACATACACTAAATACATATAATATACCTACATAAATATTAATATAATAAAATAATACATATCTTATAATTTAATGGAACCGTACATATACTGCGGACAGGTAGTGCTCTCTAACTTTCTTCTTAAAGAGAAGTAATGTTTTTATCTCCCTAATAAAGTGTGGCAGTGAGTTGCATAGTCTAACTGAATGGACGGAAAAGGAATAAGCATAGAAATCGGACTTATGGTTAGGCATTTGAAGTAATCTACGCTTAAAAGGTCTACAAATAACATGGGGATGATCGAAGGAACAGCGCTTAAGCAAATAGAAAGGAGAGGTTTGATTGTTCAGGACATTAAAGAGGGGACAAAGAATCCGAGCGTTCCATCGAAAACGGATTGGGAGCCATCATACTTTTTAAGACTGCAACCGTTCCAGCTTATTAAATAACTCTTCGGTGGCATCTAGGCAGCAAGCATTAGCATAGTCAATAATTGGTTGTATAATTGTTTGGACCCAGGATATTTAAGTAGGTAAAGGCAGAAAACTTTGGAGACTTTTCAGGGAATGAAATGAAAAGTGGACTTTCCTACTAATTTTGCCGACATAAGCGTTCTAATTAAGGTTACAATCTGTAGTCACACCTAAATTTCTAGCCTTGTCAGTGAAAGGAATTGGAATACCGTCCAGGAGTATGGGAGATAGAGCTGAGATATCGAGGCACCCACGAAAATGTCTACTACCAATAATCATAGCTCGGGACTTGTTTGGATTTACAAGTAATCCGAAAGATATGGCCCAGTCACTGATGCGACAAAGATCTTCATTAATTCATGCGATCGTGGAATCGGCATCTGCAACTGAGAAATGCCGATAAAAGATATGTCCCAAAATGCAAGGAGTCTGGGCCAGGTCTTTGTACACTTTATCAAAAAATAGTTTAAGATGCTTAGAACACTTTTTGATTGTTAAATTGTTATTAAAACACTTTGTTTACTGGTAGGAAATGAAATTGTTCATTTTTAGTGTGCAACACAAACAAAAAACATCATGGCGGAAAAAAAGTCATTTTGACAGCTAAGGTTTACTTACATCTTTTTGTTTTGTGTATCGAGTAGTATCGATTATGGCAATAAGTCCAAAGAATTGAATTGCATTGTTTTGTGTATTTTTAGCTTATTTAATAGTTGTAAAGTTATAAAGAAACCGAAAAACAAACTCAAGCGCAACGAACAATCAAACACACAGACAACTATCAATGTGATGTGAATGAAGTGTGCTGTGAGTGAGGTGGCTGTCCCCTCTGCTTAGTGGACTAACTTTACTTTACAACTTCCGTCATAGAAAAGACTCATTGTCAATGTTGCCCGCTAAAACGAACACAAATAATGTTGACTTTTTTATTTTCTTACCATCTAACTACTAATTAAATCAAATTATTTGTATTTTTCCTATAATTACAATTTATTTGTCAATTTTTTTAGATGGTGTACAAAGACCTAGCCTAGGTTGTGACATTTCCTTTGCAAGTCGTCTGCGTATAAGTGGAAATTGGATGTTTCGGATGTAGTCACAGAGTCAATGAATATTGAGAAGAGTAATGGAGAGGGACCGCCACCTTGGGGCACGCCAGCAGCCAGATCACACCTGTCAGAGTAGGAATCATCAAGGTGGACACGCTGCGAGCGGCCCCGAAGATAGGAGTCAAACCAGCTCAATGCAGAAGTGGAGATGTTTAAGGATTTAAGAATACCGAGAAGGACATTAAAAATTTACGGAGTTAAATGCGTTACTGAGGCTAATAGGATCAGCATAGTAAGTGATTTATTCTCCATGGCCCAGCGAATATCGTCTGTTACATTGAGGAGCGCTGTTAAAGTGCTATGGCCTGCTCGAAAGCCGAACTAATATTGATTAAGTGCATTATTTTTAGATAAAAATGCTGACAATTGCTTCTGAACTATGTGCTCTAGAACTTTAGAAAGGAATGAAAGAATGGATATTGGACGAAAGTTTGATGCAGAGGAAGAATTGGATACTTTGGGTAAAGGAATGCAAGCTTCCATGCTAAAGGAAATGTGCAGGTAGACAAGGAGTAATTAAATATGTGAGCCACCATTCTAGAGCACAAGTTATCATTGCCGACAGCAGCTGAAGATATGGAGAGAATTGACTTGTTCTGGTATTTTGGTAAGTTTTGGTATTGGGACTTAGGATTACAGGAGGAATAGAAAAATGTTTGTTTACACAGGTTAAAATTTTAGCTAAATCCATTGCAGATTTACCTATTCCCACCGACTTAAGAAACTTCCACACTGCTGCAGAGCTCTGGTTAGTAAGAGATTCGTAAAAAAAACGTTTTTTGGCATACCTACACAGACAATTGCAGCCGTTACGTAGAATTTTAAATGTATTAAGTTTTAGCTCTGTAGGACACCGTTTATGCCTTTGGCTTTGTCTCTTTTAGCCATTGTTTCTTTTATTTCTCCACGGAGCCGAATTATGTTTGACTTTAATACGTTTGAGGGGGGCATGGCGATCGAATAACTCTAGAATAATAGAGTTGAAGTTCTCAACTTTAAGATCAATGGTTGAACTGCTCAAGACACTCGACCAATCAATATTCCCGGCACCGCGCTGTAAAACTTCCAAGTCAACGTCCTTGTAACTACGTACAAGTAAAGTTCGGGATCTAGGTTTGGGGGGGGGGACGGAAGCGATAGGATAGGAAGATCAAGTAATGGTAAAAAATAATGAAGTAAGTTGCCCATGAGCCACAGCATTTTCAGGTGAGAAGACGATTATAAGGTGAAGCAAAGATGGAACGCAATCGGGAAAATGGTGAGTTTCAGAGGTAGGATTTGGAGATTATACGAGGATACAGGGGTTTTAATTAATGGGAACGGGTGTCGTTTTTCATGAGGCAAGTATTAAAATCTCCCGTAACAATAACATGATCGTATGCAGGACAGTAATTTTGTAAAAAGTTATCAAAGGAGTTAAAATAATCAATTGTAATGTTAGGGCTGTAGAATACTGTAAGTAGTAATTTAGTATGATGTAGAGTAATTTCGATGGCCAAATAATTGGCCGATTCGGAGTAAAGTGGCGGAGATAAACTAACGATGGTAATATGATTTGTACACTAAAATCCAGCAGTATATGAACGAACGAAAAATAATTGTAAACCTCTGTTAAAACACTTATACTGGCAAATAAAGAATTATTATTATTATGATATAAAGATAAAATTTTGAATTCCATTATTTAATTATTTATTTAATTATTACAAACACATTAGAACTATCATTATAGGGTAAACCTAATGTGATACTTGAGTTTTTTTATCTAAACATGTTAATAAAATTACATATTTACATACATATACACAAATTACATTAATAAATTGGCACACCTTCAAATTCAAAATTCAAATTCAAATTCAAATATTTATTTCTCAACATTGACAATTACTTGTTCTTATTGACGTCAAATAAAACATGATTCTACCACCAGTTCGAAAAAAAACCTTCGTGAAGAAGAACTGGCAAGAAACTTCACGGGTATATTTTTTTTTTTCAAAATAAATTTACAGTCTCTTTATGTCTATACAAAATTATTCTTTTCTGCATCTGTTAGCTCGGCAAGTCTCCCTCCCCCCAAGTATCCAAACGACGAACACCCTCAAACGGCACCCGTTCACGAGTTAACGCGGGATCCAGCCATCGCCCTCCTCAACCATATTAGAGGGAAGTGAACGACCCGTCACCCGACGCTACCATAAGAAGACGTACTTTAGTGACAATGACGCTTTAGATATTCATCGGGACGAAGAACTCATCGCACAAACAGACACATTACACATGCTTTGTTACAAATACTAGTACAATCCTGTTAATGAGGGGATTATACCCAAGGGCTTTTATCATCCAAATAATCGGATAGTTTATAATATGCTCTAGCACACAACTTCTCCTTTATAGTTTCTTTGAATTTGTCAGTAGGAAGACCTTGGATATCCTCAGGAACCTTATTATAAAAGCGTATACATTGACCCATGAATGAGTTAGTGACTTTATGAAGCCTGCTATTATGAGCTGCCAGCATATTTCTTCCTCTTGTGTTAACATTGTGCAGATCTTTTTTTCTTTTGAACAAGGTTATGTTCTTTTTAACATACATTAAATTTTCTAAAATATATTGTGAATGGAAGGTAAGAATATTTATTTCCTTAAATTTACTTCTAAGTGACACCCTTGGACCGAGCTGATAGATCCAAGCCTTGTCTATGTTTACACCTCATAAATCGGAAATGTGGCACTGAATGCACTTCTGTCAATGTAGGGTTCCTGCGTGACCGCCATTTACAAAAATAACGCATTTTGCGTAAGGCAGCTGGGACGAGAGATTTGAACCTCTTTACTTTCCATCCAAATATTAATTTGGACTCTGAGTTAATTAATTTGTCATACATCTTTGCCTCTATTTAAATATATGTAGCCTTAACTGATTTTCTTCAATACCTATTCTTTTTTTAAATAATGCGCATAACGAATCTTTCACATTTGTATGAAAGATACGATTCCACAAATAGACACGCACACAAACACACTTATAAGACCCTGTTTCTGCGTCGGTAAAAATAGAGTGAACTGAGAAAGAGGCTCCAGGGGCGGACATTGATAAATTTTTTGAACTCTTTGTTGTGTGAGCTCTGCGTTATACAAAAAACAAGTGAAGAAACAAAATAACTTTGAACCTAATTTTCAAGCTAAAAAAATAATTTTAAAAAGCAAGCCATTAAAATTGTCCTCAATTAAAATAATGACTTTTAAATACATCTGTCGAATAATTTATGTGTAAGGTGTGACACAAAACCGTAGGATCTGGCAAATTTTTATAATAACATATCTTTAATTATAAAGTCGACTAATTATATACTATGATTTACTTTAAATGATTTGCTCTCAACAAATATCTGTCTTCTACAGTTAAGTATAAATATTTATATAAAGAAAGTGGAGAGGACCTTTGTATGAAGTTAATTTCCAGTATCAATATAGCCTATATATCCCTATCTGTCCTTAAAAAAGTATTAATCTGATCAAGCGCGGTAATGACAAACATATACGTCTTCTTATGGTAGCGTCGGGGGACGGGTCGCTCACTTCCCTCTGATATGGTTGAGGAGGGCGATGGCTGGATCCCGCGTTAACTGGTGAAATGATGCCGTTTGAGGGTGTTTGTCGTTTGGATACTTGGGGGAGGGCGACTTGGCGAGCTAACAGATGCAGATAAGAATAATTTTGTATAGACATAAAGAGACTCTGTAAATTTATGTTGAAAAAAAAATACTCATGAAGTTTCTTGCCAGTTCTTCTTCACGAAGCTTTTTCCGAACTGGTGGTAGAGTCATGTTTTATTTGACGTCAATAAGAACAAGTAATTTTCAACGATGAGAAATAAATATTTCATTTAATTTTATTTACGTATTACTGCAAACAATTATTAAAATCATTATTGAACGATGCAATTAACGATTTTCCGAACATAAATCTTGAGACAGTAATAATTTTTTGTTATTTTACCTTCGTTGCGATGATAATTAAAGAAAATCAATCAAAATTAGTAAGGGTACTAACACATCATTTAGGTATATAGTATGACAATCCACATAAATATACACAGAAGTAAGGTTAGGCGTTTAAATTACTATTGACAAGTAGCTTTCAATAAAAAAGTTAATAGCATAACTAAGATTTAACATCATCTTATTTTGACATCATCTATTTGGAAATGGCGGAAATTGTCATAACAAATAACTGTGAAGTGCAGAAGTTGCAAATACACAGTTTTCATCTTTGTTCGCATAATTTATTCACACAAGTCTACTTTGTCGTATAAATATGACATTTGTAACATTCCCAGACAGTTGCAATCAACTGAACTTAAAAGCTTTCTCGAGAAAAGGAATTTAAATATAAAAAAGGACAAGAAGTTCGAGAGCGAGTCATGTGTTAATTAAATAAATTTCGCGTAGCTGAAACTGGAATAAAGAAAAAAGACACTAATTATTCACTGAATATCAAAAAAGTTTCTAAAACTCGAAAATCACAATAAATACAAATTAAGGTAACTGAAATATATTAAATTATTAAAAATACGATAATGATCGAGCTTTTATTACTTGGTAGCAATATCCACTCATACATCTGATGGCCAACTTGTCAACTACCAGTTGATTTTTTTATTTACAATTTTCTTTATAATTCAGAAAATATTCACTGCTTTATCCATTTCGGCAATAGTGCGTTTACTGAATGTGTTTAGTGTCTAGGTATAATCTTAATGTACTGATGTTTGATATTTGCTAGAGCATCCATGTTAACTTGCAGTTGTTTACAATAATATACCCCTGTGAGAAAACTTTGTGTCAAAGTGAGTGAAAGTGAGTTTTCTAGCAAATCACAACATTAGATTCTATAATTTACTACTAATAATGTTTAAATTAATAAAAAAATACGAGCACACTAAAATTGCGTGTTACCGTCGCGACTACCCGCGTTTTTTTTACTTCTCCCTTGTTTCTGTCTACATTTCCAACCCCACAGTTACGCTGATCCATGATTTTCATTCCCTTGTTTCCCTTATCCCACATCCCATTATTAACCTGGGTGACTTTAACTGTCTTCAAAGCCTATGATAACAACATTGCACCGTGCTTGATGATGCACCGGGTAGGTGTTTGGCGGATGTTATTGATGACCGGCGCCTCTGTGTGTTGAACGATGTCCACCCTACGCGCATTGCGGGCCCACATCAGAGTGATGGTTACTTGTACCACATACTTTCTTTCAAAAACTTCCTTTTTATTCTCGTCCCTATTTTTTGAATTAATATATTCATATCATATAAGACATAGGAGCTAGCGATCTACTTGATGTTAAGGTGGAGATTATTGAGAGAGTAAAATCTATTTTATGCTACTGAACTGAAAAATAGAACAACCCCATTTTCAACCCCAAATAAAATACCATTTTGCCATACTTACAATCCATTATCAGCGGCTACATAAATTATCCAGCTATGGAGATTAAAATGCTCTGTAAATTATCTTTACTGTTCGGGCACATTTACGAATTTTCCCTAAAGTTTTTATGTCAGACTTATTTCATCGTCGAATTGATTGCAGCAGGGTTTTGATGTTTATTATTATAATATTTTTAACTTAGAATGATTTTCTTTTGGTTTTCAAGTTTTTGAATACATTTCTTGTATCCGTTTAGATTTTGTTCTTTTAAAAGTACAGTGGTTTGCAGTATCTGTCGACCTCATTTTTTTTTTGTAAAAGAGTTTGTATAATCTGATACCACGAGCAAGCTGAGGCAGCTTAGCGACATTCTAAAGTAAACTTAACATTCTAAATGCAAAAGTGATTTTGATTTCTTATTTCTTTGATTTAAGTGCAAAAATGTTACCAGGTGTAAAGTGAGGTGATCAGGTAATTTTAACCAAAAAAACCGCGCTGGTTCAGAAACACGTGAGAGTGATCGCGAACACAACACACAGTAAATTTTACTATGTATTTCTATGAAAACCTGAATACTACGCGTACATTGATTTGTTTTATTAAGATAAGGGTTACGTAATATCTGATTATACATTTTCAAATTAAGTTATTACATTTTTATACATAATATTGCATCAAATTGGAACAAGTTTAAATCGCAGAATGGAAGCAAATATTGGGAACGTCTAGACGTAATTAATGAAGCTGGCTTCTTCGTTTCCATTTATATAATCTAACGAGCTTTCCCGCTCATTTGTCACCGAAATGTGAAGAAAAGTCGGGTCAGCTGTGGCTAGGTATGTAAATATATGAGTTTGACTTTTGAATTTGCGTAGACTAGATTTACGTAACTAGACTGGAATGGAACATAATGTATTAGCGTATCTGTCACGTAACTAGACTGTCAAGAAACTATGTCATCATTTAGAAGGTCGAGCGGCGTAGTACCCCTGCGTCATACTCCGGCGTATGTTCCCACTTACGAGTCTCCGTTGAGCCGTTCTTTTGTGTGATGAACACAGATGTTTGTTCCCAGGTCATGTTTGTTTATTTTTAAATATGTATGTTTATTCTGAATTGCGTCCGTGGGCTAGTCTGGGGATTTATTATTATTATCAAGCAACTCGGAAAATATAAAAAGGTATACAAATGAAGAGTATTAATAATCATATTATATGTGTCGGCTAATTAAAAGAGGATAATTTGATAATAATTAGCTGGTTATACAAAGCGGATCGCGATAATAGGCTGCGATAATTGCTGGTTACATATTACTATTTATAAGCTATCTTTTACGAATCTATACGGTTCTGTGGTAGCTGTCCAGGGGAATTTAGAGGAAAATATTTCATCGACGATCTCACGTCCTTTCCTTCCTTTCTCCTTTCTTTCTCTAAAATTTTAGAGGCAATATTTATGGATAAATTGTGAAGTAGGAATGTCGTGATACTGTATTGCTGTTATGAAGTCGCATTACGCATCGAGAAGTCCTTTTTGAAATGCGTATCCTCCCAGAAATTTAAATTGAAGTTCCAAAGGACTTCTTGAAATAATTCTCATAAAAAACCGGAGCGCAGGTGCTTTTGATACTCAGACTTGGAAGCTCTCATACGATCATATATTTCTATAAACGGCGTATGAAAAAGGTTTTTTACGATATTGAGAAGAAATAAAAAGGAAATTATCGATAGAATTAGTGGCAAAATGTGTTCAATGCTTAGGTCCAAAGAGCGCTTAATTTTTTGTCAAACTTAGTGTTATCAACTGCGGCCTCTACGATCACTTGAAAGCTGTTTATTTACGTCCATAGATCTTACTCATAACGATAACAAATTCTAACGCGAATTCTTTCCTGCAAGCAATATTTACACTAAATACCGATTCTAGATAGTTTTGGTGCATTTTCTTTCTCCAAAAGTGTTACTTATAACAGGCCACTCAGCAAGTTTTGCGCAATAAAATTGTTACTGGAACGCCGGCGAAATATAATTTATTTTATAAATTCGATTTTATTATAAGTAAAATATTTTTTCCCTTTTTAAATTTCCCTTAAAGTTTTTCTGTAAGCATTATGAAACTAAGTGCGGTCGCTTAAATTTGAAAGTATGAAGAAAGAAGCGGTAATCTCTTGATTGCTGTTATTGAAGAAACGGTGCTTCAAATAAAAGATTAGATGCAACAAAACTGACGAATACGACATACATACGAGGTGATTCAGCACTATCTGCAGATTATGTCGAGATTTTGCTCCACTACAACAACGCATTCGTGCGCTCCGAGGTCAAGAGGAGGGACTTCCTTAACAAACCGTTAAAACTTGTGGTTCATCCATCTTACAGCCTTATTCCCAAAAGAAAATCTCAAAAATCAGCTCAGGGGAATACAGTTTCCATCGCCAGAAGATGCGCTCGCTGCGTTTGAGTAACCGTTGCCGAAGTACCTGTTGCATACTGGAAAATTGGCTTTTAAACTTA
The DNA here is from genome assembly GCA_923062675.1 of Marasmarcha lunaedactyla. Taxonomy (NCBI): domain Eukaryota; kingdom Metazoa; phylum Arthropoda; class Insecta; order Lepidoptera; family Pterophoridae; genus Marasmarcha; species Marasmarcha lunaedactyla. Next base: position 24,014,798 of record OV281353.1, read on the forward strand.
GTTCAGACGCCTAAATATTTGTATAGACGCTGGTGGAGAATTCTTCAATAAGAGGAAATAAAAAAATATAAATAAAAAAATAGTATACTTTTATTTTTTTCCTCAAAACTTTCTGTTTGCCCCACGTACAGGCTAGTTTAAGGTCACTTTAAATTTTCGAATCGGTCCAACCAGTTGCGGGCTCGTATGATACTCTTCTTCCGAGAGTGGTTGCAGAAGCGGCCGGGCGAGGCACTGAGCAGTCTTGTGACAAGGGCTTCGATTTAAAACACTTCATCACAACTTTTTTTTGTTTTTCAGTATTCAAAGCCTACAAGGGAGCTGCGACCCACCTGGTGGTGAGCGGCGTGCGCACCCTCTGACATCGCTTGTCGCAGGTGCGATATTGCTTGCTTCTTAAATGGTATAATGAAGCGTTGTCTAGCGTAGGCTGCAGTTGGGATGGACTTTGCTCCGCTAATTGCACTGGCTGATCTCTTTGACCGGAATACAAGCTCGTAAACGAGGTTATTACGAAGGTCAATGTACGAAGGACTATAATACCGCCGTGACGAGATCTTATCACAATAAACTATAGTATCACAAATAGTAACTTTTCTATATGTAAAAATTAAGCTACTAATTGTACCCTTAATGCATTTACCAGGAACATGATACTTGTGATAAAGTGTAAAAAAATTCCAATATGCGTAAACTATTCTAAATTAGGATCCAAAGTAATAAATAGCAATCTTATTATAGTTTCTTGTGAGCGACCCAAAACAATATGAAATCTTGAATAACAATTTATTTAGGTAAATAAATTGTTGAGTTCCTTTTTATTTCATTTGACCTTTATCTGTGTGTTTGAAAATCGGAACGCTTTATATTTTTAAGGTCTTTTGCTGATCTTTATAATATATTTATGACGCAGAAATGTCCTGTGACCTAATTCAGAGGGATAGGCCGGACTGAGGCACGTACTCTGCACGTGATGGCACTGTCTACAGCCTTCTCATGTTTTATATTGTATTTATGTACGTTAACAATGAAACAAACATTAGATATAATAATAACAATTTTGTTTTAATGGTTGAGGTATTTATGAAATTGTTACTAAATTGTACTTATTGAAAATTATGGGAGGTTAATATGTAGGTATAAGTACTCAATTAATTTGATAGCTAGTGAAAAATATCACATCACTGTTGCGAAATTAAAGCAGTCAATGAGGTCGGACTCAAGGACATAACTTGAGTTAGAATAGAGATTCTTATTATTTCAGTGGATCCAGTTAGTCATTATGGCAGCGAAATCCTCCAAAATATCAAGTAGGCCGAAAAGAAGGAGGTGTTCCTTCTTTGTCAGCATGTCCAAAACTTTTTCAGAGCTGGCTTGCCTAGAGACAGCAATTAATATTTGAAACCCATCATTATCAGCGCACCACATCAAAACCCCTCAGCCAAGCTCGTGTTTTGATACCGGTGGCGCGTCGACAAGTGTGTTGCTGATCGCAGCCGCGTTTAATAAACACTTAAACTTGTATGTTTACTGTTCTTTTTTTTATCTTTACTTTTTAAAGTGACTTTTAGTTTATGACTATGTCAGACCCATGTGTTTATACAATTACATAATAAATAAATAAATCCCGAGACAAATACACCAACCGTATGGCCCCAAAGTAAGCAGAGCTTGTGTTATGGATGACCATACAGCGAACTGGGGGGCAACCCAGAATAAACATACGCATATAAATACAAACAACCATGACCCGAGAACAAACATCAAATATATTACAAAAATATTACACGGGTGACGCAAGTGCGCAAGTTAAGGGTTTCACCATACCAATCTATCGACGTCGATCACCCTTACTGTTCTTGGAAGCTGAAAATGTCAGAAAAACTTAAAGCAGTAATAATGAATAATTATTTTATTTCGAGTGCTTGTTTTGAGATATATGTAGTATTTTTTTTATTGTGGAATGCATAAATATGTTCTACTTTAGATCACTAATAAGCATTGACCACGCTACAATCCACGTTCAAATGATGAACATGCTAAACCATATTATTAGGTTTGCTAGTTTCAAACATAATTTACTTCTTTTTTTTTTGTTGAACAAGTTTTATACATTTTTGTTAAGCATCATAAAGTTGTGAAATAAACAAGCAGATAATTTAAACTTGCGGTTACATGCGACGCGCTCGAAGTTTGATTGGCTGCCTTTTGAACTTTATTTATACAAAACTTTAGTTTATTTTCTGGAAAATGCTGTCAAGTCAACTGAAGTAAGAAAACTGTAGTCAGTTCCAAAATATATACGGCTTTTCAATTCCTAAGTTACCAAGTTACTCAAACATTTCGAAATGCTTACCAAAACTGACTTATACGCTTATAAAAAGCTCAACATTATCTCATAATCAAAAAAATTTGTTAATGAGAAAAAAAATTAATTTACTATAAAACGCTTTATCTACTTGGAAGAGGAAAAGGTCCATTAATTGTCGTTGTTTAACTGATATGCCTTTTTAAACTTAGAATAAACACTCGTACATTGTAGCAAATTACGTCCGACATTATTAAAATTTTCTTGTTCGACGTTCATCGCTGCATTTACGTTTATCGATTTTATTTATTTACTTTAGGATTTACACTTTGGCTTTATAAGGAAACTTAAATTCTATTGCTGTATTCAGGAAGATTATTAAAAATATGGGTAATATTAAATATGGGTAAATAATTCATTTAACTCTTATCTTATTTTAATTACAGATCTTCGGTGTTGTCAATACCGTCGACTAACGATAACCATTGATTGGTCCTACGATAGATTTAGATTTTGCCTTTCTGCCACTTCTCTGACATGCAGAAGATAGAGCTGCCGGAGATTGAATGAGAAGGCACTTGATATGGTGACTAAACTCACTCTATTTCATAGAAATAAAACCTATATTAGTTGGTTGGCTGTTATGCACCTTTTATAATTACTTTAAAAATACAACTTTCCATATTCTGCCTGTATTCGTAGAATTATTTGGAATTTATGAGATCAGCAGGCCTACTTTTGAAAATAATTCCGGTGGATTGGCAATCTCATTTTGATATTTCGTACTCTTGAATGCGATACTAGCGCCAACTACCTCATTTTTGTACGGAAAATTTTGTGAAACTAATTGAGATCGAAATTGGCATTGGCTTGTTAGTTTTGACAGCCGTCAATTATGGTAATATTGAGTGTGCATTATTTGTTGATCGTTGAATCGTAACCAACTTCACTCTCAAGGCTGCAATCGTAAACTATTCCATATCTTCAAACAAAGTTTACACAATCGTTTTCAGGAGTTTGAAGTTACGAGACATTTGAATTATGTTTGACGTTTGGATTGGATTGTTGTTGAATTAGCATAAAAATTAGTTTCGAGAGTAAGTCTGCTGGACTGATTCGACCCTATTCATAATTTACGGACATAAACATTCATTCGACAGAACTAAAATGTATCTAATATATATTTAAAAAGCGTAATATTGATGTTTATTAAAATCGAATCCAAGCCATAAATTTTACTGCAACTGTGCAAGTCACGGTCGCTGGAACACGAGCCAGTGGCGCTTGGCGAGCTGTCGCCATCGATCACGAAGCTAAAGGGTTGTCAACGTCATCAGTCAGTTGTTGATTGATACTTTCGGTGGCTATTAATATGCTAAATTATTATTATTATAATTTTTTATGATAATGCTTCTATGCATGTTATGAACACAACTGTTGATGTATTACTGTTCAGATTTTATGGAGGAAGATTATCTAAATCTAGTTATATATTACGCCAGCGTTTGCAGTACGAATATACCAAAACAAACATTCAAAGCAATATTTCTAGGTTTCCAAAGAGATATAATGTTCGTATATCGCACGGCATGAGTTCCAAATGAGTGCCAAGTTGTCGATGCATAAGTAATCAACAAACACCTGCACAGAGTAACAAACACCTGCAAAGAGTAACAAACACCTGCACAGAGTAACAAACACCTGCACAGAGTAACAAACACCTGCACAGAGTAACAAACACCTGCACAGAGTAACAAACACCTGCACAGAGTAACAAACACCTGCACAGAGTAACAAACACCTGCACAGAGTAACAAACACCTGCACAGAGTAACAAACACCTGCACAGAGTAACAAACACCTGCACAGAGTAACAAACACCTGCACAGAGTAACAAACTTTTGATTAGAACCTACTTTTGTTAATATCGTTTGACATTCTTTAAAAGCCAACGGCTCGGGTCGCTTTACAAGATTTTGCTGGCTGCATTTTGAAAATGCTGATAATTGACTTTTTCTCGACGTTCCGAGGCGTTTTCTTGTCGATATGCATATTTGTATATTATCGATCGGACAGACGATATGTATGCCGAGAAATATTCGAATTAGACGACCGAGTGGTGAAGTGGTTAGTAGTCCTGCTTCATTGGCCAGAGGTCCTAGCTTCGAGTCCTGGTCGGGGCATTCATTTGTGTGCTGAACACAGATGTTTGTTCTCGGGTCACGGTTGTTTATATTTATATACGTTTATTTATTCTGGGTTCTGATTCTCTGGGGATTTATTATTATATTTTCTCTTTGTACAGACTGTAATTAAAGGACTACCTAGTACTAAGTGGAGTTATTAATATGTTTACAATTAAAATTTTTCTATTTTATCAGATTTTATATGAAAATACAAAAATGTTTAAAAACTAGAACAAAATCGACTGCCAGGGTACAAATACGAATAAAAGAAAGATCTTTTATTTTATATTATGATTTATGGACAGACAAAATGCAGTTCAGAAATAACATTGCACAAGAGAAGAAACGCAATCTTCGGTCCCCATATTTAATTCCTCTTCATGCGAAGCGCACCATCTTATATTTTTTTCTTTTCTGTCTGAGACATATTTAACAGTAGTCACAGTTTTAACAGTAAAAGAAAAATAAAGATTTGCAAATAATATTCAACTGGTCAATATTTACACGCTATTTTCTACATTTTCTACATTTTGACTAATATATTTACAAATCCACCCGTTTTGCGATGTCACCTGCTGGGAAAGAATTCTGAATACTGGTGTTATATTAACTGGTGTTATTTCATTTCACAAAATTACATAGATCTGAATATACAAACTAAAGGGACGTAAAAAGTCGTTATTTTGTTTTGCGCCTAAGGAGGCACCCTCCGCGGGGAGGGAGATGGTAAACGCGTCACGCATACCCCGCAGCCGGTCTGCAGGGTGATGAGAGACTCACCAGAGTGTTACTTACCCACTAAAAACACCTTCACGGCTTTGGCATGGGAATGCTATGCAGCCATAAAGAAGTCGTTAAACATCTTATGAGACTACACTTGGGAATTATAAACTTGACTAGTTGGATTTATTCGCGTACCCATTACGCTGGTGGCGCACTCTATAAAAATAAAGTGACTAACATTCTTAACTGGGGAGAGAAAGTTTCACTTTAAGGAAACATTTCTTTATTTTTCAAAGTAAGAATGCTGCATTCCATGATATTTCAAAACAAGCTTGCCACGCCCTGTGTAACGACCACCCCCCCATCTCAACATCATCATAATGTGTAATATAAGGGAATGTCATAAATATAAATTTGAAATAAATACATAAACATAATATAAAACCTAGCATATAACTGTCAAACTTTATTTTAATACTTTTTATCCAAAATATATATAAAACCTTCAGCTAATAGAATGAGCAATTATATTTGGCACGAGATAAAACATTATCAATAAAAATACAATATTTATTTGGCGTGATCGTCTAAGGTTGGGTAGGACTCTATGTTGTGTTGTATAGTAACCAAGTTCTTTTCCGAGGTATGTGACAAAGATAAGAAACAAAGAATGTATCTAAGAATGAAAGTAAATGCTATTATAATAAAAATATAATATAATAAATACATATAAGAAATATAATATATAATAAAAGATATATAAGGCAATAAAGGACTGTTTAAATAGGTTTGATGAATTAAATATATTGGGAATTTATAAAAAATGGGGTGTGAGTAGGGCCCCTATCCTCGCCCTATTCATGTGAGAGACATCCTTTCATTTTTTGATTTTCTCTCTCCAGGATTCACCAATCCAACACCCGAGTGTTAGTAATGCATAATAATACATTGTAAGAAGATATATTTATAAAGATTAGTAGAAGATGGCATATGGTGAGATTGTGAGAATAAATAAAACTAACAATAAATTCCACAATCCTAAATAAAGTTAATTATCTTACAAAACCCAAATTTTGTGGATACTTCATTTTAAACTGAGTAGTGTGGTCTCCAAGTTGGATCATTTTGCACAGATCTCATTAATTACACAGAAGGGTAATTGATATATCCATTTCATGATAATTGTTATTTACTCAGCCAAGAGTTTCCAAATCCAATTCATAATTCATTCCATGACATTTGTTAATTATTCAGCCAAGAAGTTCCAGAACCAACTTTCTCACTGAGTCTGATGCACCGGAGGGTCATCCTGTCGTAACACCAGAAGCTCAGATCATTGAAATTGATAACAAGAGACTTCAACCACTGTTTGGTCTTATGCCAGATAACAAGTCACAAAATGAACATAAATGTAGAAAAGAAATAAGAATCATTAAAATTTGTCAATTATTCAGCCAAGAATATCCAAATCCAATCTCACTCTGAGTCTGGTGAGCCGGAACTCGTCCTTGTCGCATCAACAGATAGTCAGAACAATGAGAATGAAAATAGAAACTCTAACGACTGTTTAATATTACGTTCGTTAATAATTCATGAAATAAATATATGAATGAAGAAGAGAAATAAATAGATTTATAATTCATTCTATGACATTTGTTAATTATACAGCCAAGAAGCGCCAGAACCAACTTTCTCACTGAGTCTGATGTACCGGAGTGTCATCCTGTCGTAACACCAGAAGCTCAGATCATTGAAATTGATTACAAGAAACTTCAACCACTGTTTGGTCTTATGCCAGTTAACAAGTCACAAAATGAACATAAATGAAAGAAGGAATTTGTCGAATTGTTTGAATTTGTCAATTATTTAGTCAAGAAGTTCCAGAACCAACTTTCTCACTGAGGCTGATGCACCGGAATGTCATCCTGTCGTAACACCAGAAACCCAGATTATTGAAAATGGTTACAAGAGACTTCACGACAGTGGTTGTGAGCCAATTGACATACCTAAAGATAAAGAAAGAAAATAAAGAGATAGATATCCTAACTTATCACCTCTGCAAACTTCACCAAATTGGAGATTATCACACTCAGTGATAGATAAATTATTTTAATTCAATCAAATAACCTTTTAGAATATCTCACCATTGCAATCCATAAATACATTATATTTAGGCAAATATAAGCACATCACAAATGACAGCATTTTTAGTGTGTATGTATTGTGTTCTGTGTGTGTGTGGTTAATTACTTTTAATATAAATAAAATCAAAATATGAAATGTAAGAATATATATATATACATACATATATATAAATAAATATATATATAATAATAAATATATAAAGAATAAAATACATAAAATTTTAATAAATAAATCAAGACCAAATTTAAATAAATATAATCTAAAAGTTAATCTCCCTATTAAGTTACCCTACCAATTTAAATAAAATAAACACTCACTAAAACAAGATTCACCACCAAACTCAATAATCTAAACTATTATGTAAATAATCTAAGATAAATTCGAAAATTAAACTTTTGTCTACGAATTGGCAGAACTTTCCTAAAATCTAAATACCCTATTAATTTATCCTACAATATAAATAAAATAAACACTCACCCAAAAACAGGACCCACCTTCAAACACAACACTGTATTCTACTTTAAATTAAAACTTTGACTATGTACAAACCGGCAGAACTTTTGGATTACTTTCCCTTCCCGACAAATCCAAAAGATCGAATGCTCCTGAACCCGAAGCTGAAAATCCAGTGTCCCACTCTGCGGCCTACTGCCCTATTTATACCCAAACGAGCGAATTCTTTTCTCACGGTGCACCACACGCACACAACGCACTTGCGAATATATACCCTATTACTAGCATTAAGTTTCAAATGATATCTCGAAGCAAAGTATAATAAACTGTTATAAAAGAATGAACCTTTGTGTTATAATCAATCTGTAGACGCGAAAGCATCCCTTACTTATTTTTCCTATAAATAATTACTACTAAAAAGATCGTATTTAACAAAGGGAGAGAAACTCTACAGAATAAACATACATATACAAATACAAAAACAACTATGACCCAAAAACAAACACCTGCGTTTATCACACAAATACACGCCCCCACCAGGACTCAAACCCGGGAACCCCAGCGCAAGAGGCAAGGACACTCACCACTGCAAATGTGTTAACGCCAGCTAACTGCTACCACGTAGGCGTCCACCTAACGTTATTCATAAACAATGTTTGGGTGCTACAACTTTGCTATCTTTATTTTACAGGCGTATGATTCATTCAATTATTTGCATTGTGAACCTACCTACTTACTCTATTTCTGGTCGTCATTCAAACCACATCATTGTGAAACAATATTGTTTTATAATAAAAATCAAGTCTTGCAAGAAGTCAGAGTTTCATTTAGAGGCTCCGTAGTCCCGTAAAAGAACAAAATATATTAAGATCGCTTCCTTTTCGTTAACTAATTTTATTTCTTTTATACATCTACAATTACGTCTATCATTATTAGCATTTTTATAGTAACTTTTGAAAATTAATATTGCCGAATCCTAATAGTAGAAATATTGAGATTATATTCCCATTTTATATACAAAGTTCGAGTTTGTACCGTCACAATCGCCCCCTAAATTATTACGAAATTCACTGGAGTAATAATTTACAATAGAAAAGAAAAAATGGAAGTATTTATACCTATATCAAATTTAAATGGCACCTTTAAACTTACAAGATAAATATTATTCTTTTAATTTTTAGTAAAAGAGACAAATTAAACCCCTCACCTTGTTTTTTCGGAAATGACCACCCAATACCCCTCCAGATATATCTGTGTGATCAAACTTGAAAAACCCAATCAAAATTAGTACAATATATGTATTATATATGTGAGTATTAAGTAAAATGTTAATGAAAGTGATAAGACTACGAAATAATAAATCTAACTTTTATAAAGTTAATCATGTAACTAAAAAAAAAGGTACCTGAGTCACCTACCCATTCCTTCTATGCATAATATAAACCTATAAAAATAGCAATACATTTTTTTTTCCATATTCATTGATATAAAATGACGTTACGAAATTTAGAAAAATATTAATATATAAAATTATATGCAGTACTTGATATCCATGTTCCTATTATATTTCCCTAGTTCAATTAAACTCTATTAGTTCAAAAGAAAAATTTATTTCTTATAATTTATAATAATTATAGTTAAAATATATAAAATAATGATAATTATATAAATAATAAAATATAAATAATAATAATTTATTTATCCTAAGGTTTTAAATTTTCATTTGATAATCCAATCCCAAATTCAAACCATAATTAAATTTGACACAAAATTCTAATCTAACACTTCACGTTTTTTTTTTTGTTTAAGTCAGATATTGAAGATTTATTTCTTTTAACTTCCATTTAATGAATTTCGGGACAAAACACTGTCCATCTTAATTCGGCCCCTCTTAATGCCCTTCTCCTGAACTATCTGGTTGCAAATATAATGATTTTGTATAATCTGGATGATGTAACGTTATTGTATTTAAAAACGTGACTTTAATTGTTCAAACGTATCTTGAGCTCTTTGTGTCCAAAACCAAACTTGATCTTTTCTAATCAATTGGCAAAGTGATTGAATAGACTGATTATAATCTGGGATAAATCTGTGATACTTAATAGTTACATAATCCTAAAAATACTCTTAAATGTTTTGCTTTCTTAGGAATGGGGAAATTTCTAATGGCCTTTAGTTTTTCAGGATCTGTCTTGATTCCTTCCACAGAAACAATATAAAATAAATAAATAATTAATCCTCAGACAACCAAACCAACTGCATGTCTGTGGGCCCATGCCACGGGCCACCACACAGCGAACGGTGGGGAAACGCAGAACAAACATACACACAAAATTTCATCAACCATGACCAGTGAACAACCATCCATACTCAACACACAAACCAACGCCCCAGCCAGGAATCAAACCCGGGACTCCCGGCGCACGAGGCAGGATCACCAACCACTACGCCACTCGGTCGCCTCAGTATATGACCTAATAATTTTACTTCCTAACAAATAAAACTATTTAAAAAAAAATACACTGATTAATTTTATCGACTCCCACGCGAAATTGTTAAATGAAGTTTAAATTAATAACACTATCATTCACTATTCAGACAACTACCCATAACCTCACTGAATACCTAAAATGGATTGATAATTTGATAGACAGGAAACAAAGTATTTGTCTGTAAAAGGTTTATATTAACTCCAACACTACAAAAATGATAATCTTTGTAGATACTATTATAAACACCGAAATAACATTTATATTCTATAATATTATTTTATTATCTAAAATATTTAAAAAAAAAACAACCAATCAACAAAGTAGGTAAATAGAATTCTTTCAATCGTTTAAATTGAGATTAATATGTAAGTAAGACTTTGTAATTTAACTATCCTGAATTTCCGAAACCATTATTTTCAAAAGATTAAAATCAATACATCAGAAGATCTAAAATTTCTATATTAGGCAATTTGTCTAAACAAAATTCATCTCCTAAATTCTTTGAAAACCTCAACAATCTTTCTAATTTTTATAAAACAGACGCTAAATTATTATAATTATTAATCAATTTATTTTTTAACTTGATTGACTGACTGACTGCCAAACTAGATCATATTTGATTCTGTTGAAATTATTGTCATTCTGAAAATAATAAAACCACAACTGTACCGACTATAAACAAATGTGAGAAAGCTATATTTTAACTAACAATACAACCAGTCATAGAAACAATGATGATTATGACTCAACACATAAAATCATTTCGTTTTAGTTTACTGTCAACTGTCAGATGTCACCGCAAGCAATAAAAAAAATTAAACAGACGCACAGTCTTTCAAATATAAATAAATAACTGTAAGGAAACGAAAAGTAAACATAACCGAGTTGACCGATAAATTACTGTAACTAAATGCCATAACTATTAAAATTATTTATTTGGATACGTTTCTAAATGGATCTTTTTACACGTTAAACTAGCAAACACTGGTTCTAAATAACTGATAAGATTAGTTATTTGAATACGTTAACAAGTGGGTTTCTCACACGTTAACAAACACGTATTGTTCTTTGTTTTTAGAAACCTAATGCTGTAACATTTAAAATTCTCCACTTAAACATGTTTAACACTAATGAAAAATATCCACTTAAGTGGTCAAATGAGAAGAAAGCTCTATTATTCGGCCTATGAATTACGTGTGAGTTTAAACACTTTATTTTGAAGTAAGTGAGTGGTTTATACAATGTTTTTGTCAAACATTGTTCTTAGGTAACTTTTATGATTCAGCTATTTGACACCTACGCAACTCATGATATGTAAAACATTTTAGAAATTTCTTTATAAAACTATAAACAAAGAATTACAAGATATGTATTGTGTGAGATTAATTCCATGAATTACCCTCTATGTTATCATTTAGAGATTACTAATATGAATCATAATAAGATCCTATCACGTTTAACTTAAGTCTGCCTATTTAGATCTCCCGTGAAACAAAATAATATAACAATAATTATAAAATATTCAATTCTGTAGTTATTTTAATATTCAACTAATAACATACCTAATAAAAACAATAGCTTTTATAAATAAGTAATTAAAAGAACTAAAACACCCTACATTCACCTAATTTGCAACTTACCTAAATCTAATTAAGTCAAATAAATATACCAGTAAAACATCTCAGAATTCTAAAATAACCTATCAACAAAGGCGTAAAAATTAACCTACAATAAGATCAGTCAATTAATTGATCTAACAGAACGACAGAATATATAGAACAGTGTTATCTAACCCAAAAAGAAAATTTGATATTATGTTAAACAGTACATTTGAATATAGTTGGATTATAAAACTACTATCTATTAACCTTTTAACCTTTAGCCATAATACCTAAAAGTATTAAATCAAAACCATTCTACAACCAAACCGAAAAATAAAGTAAATGCTGAAAAGAACACAAACAATGGAAAATAAATAATAAATAAAAAGTCCTGAAAATAACACTCATAACAAATTGTAAAATGAAAAACAAGAAATAATAGAAAACAAAAATAGAATCATAATAAAATCAAAATTGCATAAGTTAAATAAAAAAAATAAACAAAACCTTACCTTTTCGCCTGGAATATTTCAGTTATTATTGATAATAACAACATAAATAGCTAAAAATAAAGACAGTAAAGCAAATATTTAAATCTATGCATGAAATATCTACCTAAATTTTCTGAAAACTTACAATTAAAGTTTAAATATTATGTGAATTATTAAGGGAAAAATATATCAATATCTTCAAAATATTATCTAAGTTTTACCTAGAATACCACTTTGCTTACTAAATCTCTTTTTGTAACTTCCAGCTAATTTAAAGAAAAAGGAAAAAAACACTATCCAAAGAACATATAATCTAGTATATGTGAAGATCTACACAACAAATAAACTGTTAAATGTTTGAATCCAAAATATATAATAAAAATAGATAAAATACACAAACTAAAGTTTGGTGGTGTAATCATGTGTTGTTTGAATGTTTCATTGTCATAATAAATATAAATGACTTGATGCATGTATATATAAAGCTCAAATAAAGATTAAATATATTTTAACATTAAAATAGTCGCCCCCACTTATTTCAAACCTTTGTCACATTTTCAAACCTCGACCTAGGTCACAAGCAACAAATTGTGGCCATGAAGCCACTAAAATTTAAATACATTTTAAGCAAATATTATGCTAATAATACTCATTCTATGAATATATACTTAGTTAATACTAAGGTATATACAAAAAAAAAACAGTAATATTAAACTAATTTTACTAATGATCTACCTCCTTTTTACTTATCCTGGTCACGGCACCAAATTGTAACGACCACCCCCCCATCTCAACATCATCATAATGTGTAATATAAGGGAATGTCATAAATATAAATTTGAAATAAATACATAAACATAATATAAAACCTAGCATATAACTGTCAAACTTTATTTTAATACTTTTTATCCAAAATATATATAAAACCTTCAGCTAATAGAATGAGCAATTATATTTGGCACGAGATAAAACATTATCAATAAAAATACAATATTTATTTGGCGTGATCGTCTAAGGTTGGGTAGGACTCTATGTTGTGTTGTATAGTAACCAAGTTCTTTTCCGAGGTATGTGACAAAGATAAGAAACAAAGAATGTATCTAAGAATGAAAGTAAATGCTATTATAATAAAAATATAATATAATAAATACATATAAGAAATATAATATATAATAAAAGATATATAAGGCAATAAAGGACTGTTTAAATAGGTTTGATGAATTAAATATATTGGGAATTTATAAAAAATGGGGTGTGAGTAGGGCCCCTATCCTCGCCCTATTCATGTGAGAGACATCCTTTCATTTTTTGATTTTCTCTCTCCAGGATTCACCAATCCAACACCCGAGTGTTAGTAATGCATAATAATACATTGTAAGAAGATATATTTATAAAGATTAGTAGAAGATGGCATATGGTGAGATTGTGAGAATAAATAAAACTAACAATAAATTCCACAATCCTAAATAAAGTTAATTATCTTACAAAACCCAAATTTTGTGGATACTTCATTTTAAACTGAGTAGTGTGGTCTCCAAGTTGGATCATTTTGCACAGATCTCATTAATTACACAGAAGGGTAATTGATATATCCATTTCATGATAATTGTTATTTACTCAGCCAAGAGTTTCCAAATCCAATTCATAATTCATTCCATGACATTTGTTAATTATTCAGCCAAGAAGTTCCAGAACCAACTTTCTCACTGAGTCTGATGCACCGGAGGGTCATCCTGTCGTAACACCAGAAGCTCAGATCATTGAAATTGATAACAAGAGACTTCAACCACTGTTTGGTCTTATGCCAGATAACAAGTCACAAAATGAACATAAATGTAGAAAAGAAATAAGAATCATTAAAATTTGTCAATTATTCAGCCAAGAATATCCAAATCCAATCTCACTCTGAGTCTGGTGAGCCGGAACTCGTCCTTGTCGCATCAACAGATAGTCAGAACAATGAGAATGAAAATAGAAACTCTAACGACTGTTTAATATTACGTTCGTTAATAATTCATGAAATAAATATATGAATGAAGAAGAGAAATAAATAGATTTATAATTCATTCTATGACATTTGTTAATTATACAGCCAAGAAGCGCCAGAACCAACTTTCTCACTGAGTCTGATGTACCGGAGTGTCATCCTGTCGTAACACCAGAAGCTCAGATCATTGAAATTGATTACAAGAAACTTCAACCACTGTTTGGTCTTATGCCAGTTAACAAGTCACAAAATGAACATAAATGAAAGAAGGAATTTGTCGAATTGTTTGAATTTGTCAATTATTTAGTCAAGAAGTTCCAGAACCAACTTTCTCACTGAGGCTGATGCACCGGAATGTCATCCTGTCGTAACACCAGAAACCCAGATTATTGAAAATGGTTACAAGAGACTTCACGACAGTGGTTGTGAGCCAATTGACATACCTAAAGATAAAGAAAGAAAATAAAGAGATAGATATCCTAACTTATCACCTCTGCAAACTTCACCAAATTGGAGATTATCACACTCAGTGATAGATAAATTATTTTAATTCAATCAAATAACCTTTTAGAATATCTCACCATTGCAATCCATAAATACATTATATTTAGGCAAATATAAGCACATCACAAATGACAGCATTTTTAGTGTGTATGTATTGTGTTCTGTGTGTGTGTGGTTAATTACTTTTAATATAAATAAAATCAAAATATGAAATGTAAGAATATATATATATACATACATATATATAAATAAATATATATATAATAATAAATATATAAAGAATAAAATACATAAAATTTTAATAAATAAATCAAGACCAAATTTAAATAAATATAATCTAAAAGTTAATCTCCCTATTAAGTTACCCTACCAATTTAAATAAAATAAACACTCACTAAAACAAGATTCACCACCAAACTCAATAATCTAAACTATTATGTAAATAATCTAAGATAAATTCGAAAATTAAACTTTTGTCTACGAATTGGCAGAACTTTCCTAAAATCTAAATACCCTATTAATTTATCCTACAATATAAATAAAATAAACACTCACCCAAAAACAGGACCCACCTTCAAACACAACACTGTATTCTACTTTAAATTAAAACTTTGACTATGTACAAACCGGCAGAACTTTTGGATTACTTTCCCTTCCCGACAAATCCAAAAGATCGAATGCTCCTGAACCCGAAGCTGAAAATCCAGTGTCCCACTCTGCGGCCTACTGCCCTATTTATACCCAAACGAGCGAATTCTTTTCTCACGGTGCACCACACGCACACAACGCACTTGCGAATATATACCCTATTACTAGCATTAAGTTTCAAATGATATCTCGAAGCAAAGTATAATAAACTGTTATAAAAGAATGAACCTTTGTGTTATAATCAATCTGTAGACGCGAAAGCATCCCTTACTTATTTTTCCTATAAATAATTACTACTAAAAAGATCGTATTTAACAAAGGGAGAGAAACTCTACAGAATAAACATACATATACAAATACAAAAACAACTATGACCCAAAAACAAACACCTGCGTTTATCACACAAATACACGCCCCCACCAGGACTCAAACCCGGGAACCCCAGCGCAAGAGGCAAGGACACTCACCACTGCAAATGTGTTAACGCCAGCTAACTGCTACCACGTAGGCGTCCACCTAACGTTATTCATAAACAATGTTTGGGTGCTACAACTTTGCTATCTTTATTTTACAGGCGTATGATTCATTCAATTATTTGCATTGTGAACCTACCTACTTACTCTATTTCTGGTCGTCATTCAAACCACATCATTGTGAAACAATATTGTTTTATAATAAAAATCAAGTCTTGCAAGAAGTCAGAGTTTCATTTAGAGGCTCCGTAGTCCCGTAAAAGAACAAAATATATTAAGATCGCTTCCTTTTCGTTAACTAATTTTATTTCTTTTATACATCTACAATTACGTCTATCATTATTAGCATTTTTATAGTAACTTTTGAAAATTAATATTGCCGAATCCTAATAGTAGAAATATTGAGATTATATTCCCATTTTATATACAAAGTTCGAGTTTGTACCGTCACAATCGCCCCCTAAATTATTACGAAATTCACTGGAGTAATAATTTACAATAGAAAAGAAAAAATGGAAGTATTTATACCTATATCAAATTTAAATGGCACCTTTAAACTTACAAGATAAATATTATTCTTTTAATTTTTAGTAAAAGAGACAAATTAAACCCCTCACCTTGTTTTTTCGGAAATGACCACCCAATACCCCTCCAGATATATCTGTGTGATCAAACTTGAAAAACCCAATCAAAATTAGTACAATATATGTATTATATATGTGAGTATTAAGTAAAATGTTAATGAAAGTGATAAGACTACGAAATAATAAATCTAACTTTTATAAAGTTAATCATGTAACTAAAAAAAAAGGTACCTGAGTCACCTACCCATTCCTTCTATGCATAATATAAACCTATAAAAATAGCAATACATTTTTTTTTTCCATATTCATTGATATAAAATGACGTTACGAAATTTAGAAAAATATTAATATATAAAATTATATGCAGTACTTGATATCCATGTTCCTATTATATTTCCCTAGTTCAATTAAACTCTATTAGTTCAAAAGAAAAATTTATTTCTTATAATTTATAATAATTATAGTTAAAATATATAAAATAATGATAATTATATAAATAATAAAATATAAATAATAATAATTTATTTATCCTAAGGTTTTAAATTTTCATTTGATAATCCAATCCCAAATTCAAACCATAATTAAATTTGACACAAAATTCTAATCTAACACTTCACGTTTTTTTTTTTGTTTAAGTCAGATATTGAAGATTTATTTCTTTTAACTTCCATTTAATGAATTTCGGGACAAAACACTGTCCATCTTAATTCGGCCCCTCTTAATGCCCTTCTCCTGAACTATCTGGTTGCAAATATAATGATTTTGTATAATCTGGATGATGTAACGTTATTGTATTTAAAAACGTGACTTTAATTGTTCAAACGTATCTTGAGCTCTTTGTGTCCAAAACCAAACTTGATCTTTTCTAATCAATTGGCAAAGTGATTGAATAGACTGATTATAATCTGGGATAAATCTGTGATACTTAATAGTTACATAATCCTAAAAATACTCTTAAATGTTTTGCTTTCTTAGGAATGGGGAAATTTCTAATGGCCTTTAGTTTTTCAGGATCTGTCTTGATTCCTTCCACAGAAACAATATAAAATAAATAAATAATTAATCCTCAGACAACCAAACCAACTGCATGTCTGTGGGCCCATGCCACGGGCCACCACACAGCGAACGGTGGGGAAACGCAGAACAAACATACACACAAAATTTCATCAACCATGAGCAGTGAACAACCATCCATACTCAACACACAAACCAACGCCCCAGCCAGGAATCAAACCCGGGACTCCCGGCGCACGAGGCAGGATCACCAACCACTACGCCACTCGGTCGCCTCAGTATATGACCTAATAATTTTACTTCCTAACAAATAAAACTATTTAAAAAAAAATACACTGATTAATTTTATCGACTCCCACGCGAAATTGTTAAATGAAGTTTAAATTAATAACACTATCATTCACTATTCAGACAACTACCCATAACCTCACTGAATACCTAAAATGGATTGATAATTTGATAGACAGGAAACAAAGTATTTGTCTGTAAAAGGTTTATATTAACTCCAACACTACAAAAATGATAATCTTTGTAGATACTATTATAAACACCGAAATAACATTTATATTCTATAATATTATTTTATTATCTAAAATATTTAAAAAAAAAACAACCAATCAACAAAGTAGGTAAATAGAATTCTTTCAATCGTTTAAATTGAGATTAATATGTAAGTAAGACTTTGTAATTTAACTATCCTGAATTTCCGAAACCATTATTTTCAAAAGATTAAAATCAATACATCAGAAGATCTAAAATTTCTATATTAGGCAATTTGTCTAAACAAAATTCATCTCCTAAATTCTTTGAAAACCTCAACAATCTTTCTAATTTTTATAAAACAGACGCTAAATTATTATAATTATTAATCAATTTATTTTTTAACTTGATTGACTGACTGACTGCCAAACTAGATCATATTTGATTCTGTTGAAATTATTGTCATTCTGAAAATAATAAAACCACAACTGTACCGACTATAAACAAATGTGAGAAAGCTATATTTTAACTAACAATACAACCAGTCATAGAAACAATGATGATTATGACTCAACACATAAAATCATTTCGTTTTAGTTTACTGTCAACTGTCAGATGTCACCGCAAGCAATAAAAAAAATTAAACAGACGCACAGTCTTTCAAATATAAATAAATAACTGTAAGGAAACGAAAAGTAAACATAACCGAGTTGACCGATAAATTACTGTAACTAAATGCCATAACTATTAAAATTATTTATTTGGATACGTTTCTAAATGGATCTTTTTACACGTTAAACTAGCAAACACTGGTTCTAAATAACTGATAAGATTAGTTATTTGAATACGTTAACAAGTGGGTTTCTCACACGTTAACAAACACGTATTGTTCTTTGTTTTTAGAAACCTAATGCTGTAACATTTAAAATTCTCCACTTAAACATGTTTAACACTAATGAAAAATATCCACTTAAGTGGTCAAATGAGAAGAAAGCTCTATTATTCGGCCTATGAATTACGTGTGAGTTTAAACACTTTATTTTGAAGTAAGTGAGTGGTTTATACAATGTTTTTGTCAAACATTGTTCTTAGGTAACTTTTATGATTCAGCTATTTGACACCTACGCAACTCATGATATGTAAAACATTTTAGAAATTTCTTTATAAAACTATAAACAAAGAATTACAAGATATGTATTGTGTGAGATTAATTCCATGAATTACCCTCTATGTTATCATTTAGAGATTACTAATATGAATCATAATAAGATCCTATCACGTTTAACTTAAGTCTGCCTATTTAGATCTCCCGTGAAACAAAATAATATAACAATAATTATAAAATATTCAATTCTGTAGTTATTTTAATATTCAACTAATAACATACCTAATAAAAACAATAGCTTTTATAAATAAGTAATTAAAAGAACTAAAACACCCTACATTCACCTAATTTGCAACTTACCTAAATCTAATTAAGTCAAATAAATATACCAGTAAAACATCTCAGAATTCTAAAATAACCTATCAACAAAGGCGTAAAAATTAACCTACAATAAGATCAGTCAATTAATTGATCTAACAGAACGACAGAATATATAGAACAGTGTTATCTAACCCAAAAAGAAAATTTGATATTATGTTAAACAGTACATTTGAATATAGTTGGATTATAAAACTACTATCTATTAACCTTTTAACCTTTAGCCATAATACCTAAAAGTATTAAATCAAAACCATTCTACAACCAAACCGAAAAATAAAGTAAATGCTGAAAAGAACACAAACAATGGAAAATAAATAATAAATAAAAAGTCCTGAAAATAACACTCATAACAAATTGTAAAATGAAAAACAAGAAATAATAGAAAACAAAAATAGAATCATAATAAAATCAAAATTGCATAAGTTAAATAAAAAAAATAAACAAAACCTTACCTTTTCGCCTGGAATATTTCAGTTATTATTGATAATAACAACATAAATAGCTAAAAATAAAGACAGTAAAGCAAATATTTAAATCTATGCATGAAATATCTACCTAAATTTTCTGAAAACTTACAATTAAAGTTTAAATATTATGTGAATTATTAAGGGAAAAATATATCAATATCTTCAAAATATTATCTAAGTTTTACCTAGAATACCACTTTGCTTACTAAATCTCTTTTTGTAACTTCCAGCTAATTTAAAGAAAAAGGAAAAAAACACTATCCAAAGAACATATAATCTAGTATATGTGAAGATCTACACAACAAATAAACTGTTAAATGTTTGAATCCAAAATATATAATAAAAATAGATAAAATACACAAACTAAAGTTTGGTGGTGTAATCATGTGTTGTTTGAATGTTTCATTGTCATAATAAATATAAATGACTTGATGCAT
Organism: Marasmarcha lunaedactyla; assembly: GCA_923062675.1. Taxonomy (NCBI): domain Eukaryota; kingdom Metazoa; phylum Arthropoda; class Insecta; order Lepidoptera; family Pterophoridae; genus Marasmarcha; species Marasmarcha lunaedactyla. The sequence goes on from OV281353.1 coordinate 24,035,277, forward strand.
GTATATATAAAGCTCAAATAAAGATTAAATATATTTTAACATTAAAATAGTCGCCCCCACTTATTTCAAACCTTTGTCACATTTTCAAACCTCGACCTAGGTCACAAGCAACAAATTGTGGCCATGAAGCCACTAAAATTTAAATACATTTTAAGCAAATATTATGCTAATAATACTCATTCTATGAATATATACTTAGTTAATACTAAGGTATATACAAAAAAAAAACAGTAATATTAAACTAATTTTACTAATGATCTACCTCCTTTTTACTTATCCTGGTCACGGCACCAAATTGTAACGACCACCCCCCCATCTCAACATCATCATAATGTGTAATATAAGGGAATGTCATAAATATAAATTTGAAATAAATACATAAACATAATATAAAACCTAGCATATAACTGTCAAACTTTATTTTAATACTTTTTATCCAAAATATATATAAAACCTTCAGCTAATAGAATGAGCAATTATATTTGGCACGAGATAAAACATTATCAATAAAAATACAATATTTATTTGGCGTGATCGTCTAAGGTTGGGTAGGACTCTATGTTGTGTTGTATAGTAACCAAGTTCTTTTCCGAGGTATGTGACAAAGATAAGAAACAAAGAATGTATCTAAGAATGAAAGTAAATGCTATTATAATAAAAATATAATATAATAAATACATATAAGAAATATAATATATAATAAAAGATATATAAGGCAATAAAGGACTGTTTAAATAGGTTTGATGAATTAAATATATTGGGAATTTATAAAAAATGGGGTGTGAGTAGGGCCCCTATCCTCGCCCTATTCATGTGAGAGACATCCTTTCATTTTTTGATTTTCTCTCTCCAGGATTCACCAATCCAACACCCGAGTGTTAGTAATGCATAATAATACATTGTAAGAAGATATATTTATAAAGATTAGTAGAAGATGGCATATGGTGAGATTGTGAGAATAAATAAAACTAACAATAAATTCCACAATCCTAAATAAAGTTAATTATCTTACAAAACCCAAATTTTGTGGATACTTCATTTTAAACTGAGTAGTGTGGTCTCCAAGTTGGATCATTTTGCACAGATCTCATTAATTACACAGAAGGGTAATTGATATATCCATTTCATGATAATTGTTATTTACTCAGCCAAGAGTTTCCAAATCCAATTCATAATTCATTCCATGACATTTGTTAATTATTCAGCCAAGAAGTTCCAGAACCAACTTTCTCACTGAGTCTGATGCACCGGAGGGTCATCCTGTCGTAACACCAGAAGCTCAGATCATTGAAATTGATAACAAGAGACTTCAACCACTGTTTGGTCTTATGCCAGATAACAAGTCACAAAATGAACATAAATGTAGAAAAGAAATAAGAATCATTAAAGTTTGTCAATTATTCAGCCAAGAATATCCAAATCCAATCTCACTCTGAGTCTGGTGAGCCGGAACTCGTCCTTGTCGCATCAACAGATAGTCAGAACAATGAGAATGAAAATAGAAACTCTAACGACTGTTTAATATTACGTTCGTTAATAATTCATGAAATAAATATATGAATGAAGAAGAGAAATAAATAGATTTATAATTCATTCTATGACATTTGTTAATTATACAGCCAAGAAGCGCCAGAACCAACTTTCTCACTGAGTCTGATGTACCGGAGTGTCATCCTGTCGTAACACCAGAAGCTCAGATCATTGAAATTGATTACAAGAAACTTCAACCACTGTTTGGTCTTATGCCAGTTAACAAGTCACAAAATGAACATAAATGAAAGAAGGAATTTGTCGAATTGTTTGAATTTGTCAATTATTTAGTCAAGAAGTTCCAGAACCAACTTTCTCACTGAGGCTGATGCACCGGAATGTCATCCTGTCGTAACACCAGAAACCCAGATTATTGAAAATGGTTACAAGAGACTTCACGACAGTGGTTGTGAGCCAATTGACATACCTAAAGATAAAGAAAGAAAATAAAGAGATAGATATCCTAACTTATCACCTCTGCAAACTTCACCAAATTGGAGATTATCACACTCAGTGATAGATAAATTATTTTAATTCAATCAAATAACCTTTTAGAATATCTCACCATTGCAATCCATAAATACATTATATTTAGGCAAATATAAGCACATCACAAATGACAGCATTTTTAGTGTGTATGTATTGTGTTCTGTGTGTGTGTGGTTAATTACTTTTAATATAAATAAAATCAAAATATGAAATGTAAGAATATATATATATATACATACATATATATAAATAAATATATATATAATAATAAATATATAAAGAATAAAATACATAAAATTTTAATAAATAAATCAAGACCAAATTTAAATAAATATAATCTAAAAGTTAATCTCCCTATTAAGTTACCCTACCAATTTAAATAAAATAAACACTCACTAAAACAAGATTCACCACCAAACTCAATAATCTAAACTATTATGTAAATAATCTAAGATAAATTCGAAAATTAAACTTTTGTCTACGAATTGGCAGAACTTTCCTAAAATCTAAATACCCTATTAATTTATCCTACAATATAAATAAAATAAACACTCACCCAAAAACAGGACCCACCTTCAAACACAACACTGTATTCTACTTTAAATTAAAACTTTGACTATGTACAAACCGGCAGAACTTTTGGATTACTTTCCCTTCCCGACAAATCCAAAAGATCGAATGCTCCTGAACCCGAAGCTGAAAATCCAGTGTCCCACTCTGCGGCCTACTGCCCTATTTATACCCAAACGAGCGAATTCTTTTCTCACGGTGCACCACACGCACACAACGCACTTGCGAATATATACCCTATGACTAGCATTAAGTTTCAAATGATATCTCGAAGCAAAGTATAATAAACTGTTATAAAAGAATGAACCTTTGTGTTATAATCAATCTGTAGACGCGAAAGCATCCCTTACTTATTTTTCCTATAAATAATTACTACTAAAAAGATCGTATTTAACAAAGGGAGAGAAACTCTACAGAATAAACATACATATACAAATACAAAAACAACTATGACCCAAAAACAAACACCTGCGTTTATCACACAAATACACGCCCCCACCAGGACTCAAACCCGGGAACCCCAGCGCAAGAGGCAAGGACACTCACCACTGCAAATGTGTTAACGCCAGCTAACTGCTACCACGTAGGCGTCCACCTAACGTTATTCATAAACAATGTTTGGGTGCTACAACTTTGCTATCTTTATTTTACAGGCGTATGATTCATTCAATTATTTGCATTGTGAACCTACCTACTTACTCTATTTCTGGTCGTCATTCAAACCACATCATTGTGAAACAATATTGTTTTATAATAAAAATCAAGTCTTGCAAGAAGTCAGAGTTTCATTTAGAGGCTCCGTAGTCCCGTAAAAGAACAAAATATATTAAGATCGCTTCCTTTTCGTTAACTAATTTTATTTCTTTTATACATCTACAATTACGTCTATCATTATTAGCATTTTTATAGTAACTTTTGAAAATTAATATTGCCGAATCCTAATAGTAGAAATATTGAGATTATATTCCCATTTTATATACAAAGTTCGAGTTTGTACCGTCACACCTGGAATCAAACCAGTGTAAATCCAAATACACCCTGAATTGTTGTGGCATCAACCAATACAAACTTACAACAAACTTACAAACTAGATAAATTAAATTCCATGGACGCATTCCTTTTAGCATTTTTGAAGATACTGGCTTTCTTTGTTACATTTTCATTATTTTACTATCCTTTATAATATGTAAAATCATATTTCGTAAATTAAACGACTTGCGAATGTTCAAGGAAATTTGTACCAGTGAATTAAGCTAAGACAAACAAAGACGCGTGTTCAATGAATTCTGTATTAGGTTAGACCATTGTTCCAAGTTCAATTAAGTTACAAATTTAAGGCTTTGTGAATTATTATGTAACAACTTGGCTTACAACAATTAACGAATTTAATATACCAACAATACATACAATAAAAAAAAAATCTTCGAAACGCAAGTTTCAAAACATTAAAAAAAAAATAAGCAGGTGGCCCAATAGATAAGAACACAGATTTGTGAGTTGAGACGTTATACTTTTACTATAAATATTAGATATAGGACAATTTGCGTATTGGTTTTCTTTTCTGTTTTTTTTTTTTTGATTTTTCGGTTACCTACAAGTAAAGTGACTATATACCTCAATATAACCTCTACCTAAAGCGCAGATATTACATTAGATACAGTCATATCATAATAGGGGTTTGTTTTATTATTAGGTCAACTGATATTATAAAAATTTTTTTATTATATTTACAAGAGAAAATGTCTAATGCTTTCTGGTTCTTTTGCTCACGCCGATCGATTAGAGTTTGTTTGTCTTAATACAATGAATCAGGGCCCTTATATAGCCTTCTATTAAAGCTTGAAAAATGTTAGCTTAGCGCACCTATTTTTATTATATTGATAATGACAGTGTAATTCATTCATGAAAAATAACAAACGATATTTCAAAAAATAAATGTTCAAATTTCAAATAAAACACTTTTCAACCGAATTTTATCGCGTTTAATAAAATTTTTAGATTTTATTTTCGGCATTTTACAGACACCGTGGTCACGAGTGTAATTTTTAATAAATTTAGTTTGGACGCATTCATTTGACACTAAAACATGTACTATTTAGCTGTTACCTGTAATATCTACTGGTATTTACCATACTTTGAAAAGCCATTGAGATTAAGAAACACCTCAATTTCAATAGAGAATATGGTTATGCTTTGTACAACATGGGATCCTACACTAAAAAACGTAAATCGAACATTCAACAAACTGCAAAACCTCATAATCAAGACACTGTCAGCGCTTTCTGTGGTAATTCTGAACGCTACGCTCGCAGACCGAGAAACAGATGGCGCTGAAATTGAATTCTTTCATAACTGTCAAGACGCCTGTCAACTTAGTCACTCGTGACCACAGTGACTGTAAAGGGACCGAAACGTCGAATTAAAACCTGTAATGTAAAAATATAAACAGTCGCAATAAAATCAGATTGAAAAGTCTTTTATTTAATATAATGAATCGTGAAACCCAAAGAATTGTTCCAATTACCCAATTACCTCCGCAGGCAACCAACCTCTGCGGGGGTGAGGTGGGACTCACCAGAGTGGCACTTACCCACTAAAAACCACCTTGATGGCTGTAGCAATTCTGCCGTTAGCCTTCATCAGAAGCCAGACCCACCATTTTCCCAAAAGAGTTTTAGGGAACTTAAAATCGGAAAGTCATATACGAGTGTATTCTAAGCACTTAAGTAAAGTTGATATTGCGATGTAGATCACGCGTTGTGATTGGTTGGTTGAGTAGCGCGTCACCGCTACAGAGTCACGTGGTTAAGCATATGTTTTAATAAGCTATCTACCTCATCAATGATTTAATCAAAGACTGCTAACGTTGTTTTATATAAAACTTTTCAAATATTTAATGTTGAAGTAAACTTGTTTGGACTAAAATAAAAACCAAAGTAATAACAAAGACAATGTAGAGAAGGAAAAACAATCGGAGCAGATCTCTTATCATGTCATTGTCACCGTTATGTTAAATTCCCACTTTTCTTTTAACTTCTTCATACGACGCGACGGCGTTCACTTCAACATGAAACTTATTTTAAGTCTTCCTCTCCCTTTACAATTTAAGTTATATTCTAATTAACTTTCTAAAATTATTAATCATTAATTTATAAATAATATACTAAGAATGAGGAGATACCTACCTTAGCAATGAAAAAAAAGCTGACTTAACTACACTCTCCTAAAGAAACTCCAACAGCCGTAATTGCAACATAAGTAAATCTTAGTCGATACGTAATTACCCGTTCTTACGTCTCGATCACGTTGTGTTTGTCTTAAGCTGCTTTCACGAAGGTATGTTATTCGCTAGGGTCAGACATTTTTTTAAGGCTCCCCTATAATGCGGGGCACAATAGTTTATGTTGTCTCGCGAGGAACTCAGATAAGAAGGGGGAAATGTTCAGGAAAATAGGTCGATAATGTGGAGCCGGTCGGAAGGCTTACGTAAAAAGGGACGTGTCCTTTATTGAGCGTTACGTGGATTAATCTGTTGAAGAAGTTAGTCAGATAGACTTATATGAAATGAAACTTAGTACTTACGGAAAAGCGAGGTTGCGCTGACTAATAATTCGTTGCTACCTTATTATTCTGTAAACTGTTAATGCGTTTACAATTTTTTTGCTTAGCTACTATATACTATGTGAATTTAATAACTAAAATGAAACATTATAAAAAAAAACAAATACTTAAGGGAATAAAATTTTGCCGTCATCACACCCATCCCCGTACCATGAATAGAAAACCATACACATTCTGCTCATACAGAAATAACATGCAAACAAAGGCGACGTCGATTTCTTGCGTCTTGTTTCAGTAAGAACAGTAGATTCAGCTAATTGGCCATTCTAAGGGAATGTTCCTATGATTGCCCGAAAGTACTTTGAGTACGGGTTAATAGAGCAAAAAGGTCTTCTAGGTGCTAATAATTAGGCAGATTGTGAAGAATGGCTTCTTTGGACATACTAAGGATTAATAGAATAAAAGTCTGTAAATGAAACGAACTAGTTTAAGTAACTTCTTGGATTGTAAAGCTTTAGTTTAAAATTGTTTCGGACTTGAATACTATAATGTGTATAGAATTATTTGCAGTTTCAGAAGCAGTATATCGTTGGTTTATTCGAAGCATCTTAAATTTGTTGTTGTATTGACTGGCTGTAAGAGCGCACTACAGCACCTAGCTTATGCAACTCTTAATAAAATTGATGCTATGTTGAGCGATGGCATTGTTCTCAGACTGTAACGAAGAGGTCGACCGCTTTGCAAAAGAAGCAATACCTGACCGGGTAATGAAATATATATATTCTATCGGAATTTTTTGAAGTGCTCTTAAAATACAAAACTTATAACTTACATGTCTAGAGAGAACACTTTAATATAACATCATCTGATAAAGGAATATGGTATAAAACTATGCAGGATGGACCTCTTCGCGTGCCATGGTTTGCCAATGTAACATTAAGTAGAAAGTTAACTGTAGCGGCCTTGAGATTGCGATCCGGGCATATTCCATCAAACAAATTTAATCATAATGAGAAAAACCGATTCTCCCGATTGTTCCAGTTGTGGTGTTTTGGAGGATGTTTATCACTGTTTGATGGAATGTGTTCGTAACGAATCCTTTAGAACTGAGCTTATAAAAAAATATAAACTAAACATTATTGTCATTAGACTATTACAGAGTATTACTACTGAACTGAATATACTAACTGAACCACACACAAATGTTGCTGAAGCCTACTATTTCACCATTCTTTGCAGTAAAATATTATTTAGGTTATACTTAAATACTTATGGCCTGTACTATTAGCATGTTTGTAAGTTATTTATATGGTTTCAATGGGACTGACATAGTCAATTTATGACTAAAAGCCCCAAAAAAAAAAAAAAATTGTAATGGTTTAGATGATTTTCTATTTACCTATGAACCTCGTATAATTACTTTGTATTCCTTATTCTTTATATTTACCGTTTACCTTCTGAAAGAGAGAATAATACTTTTAATATTCCCAAAAACTAATCATCAGTAAAACATCTGGATATATTACCACTTCCAAGATATTTACGTGCACATTTTCATAGCCTTAGACAACTACTCCTTCGAAAATAATTATACGAAATCCATTAAATGAGGCTTTTAGCATTAACCCACTTGTTGCGGATATATTTTTTTTCGTAAAATTTCTTGAATTTTGGTTTATGGACTTCTTATCAGTAGTTAATCATGGGAAAAATGTATAAAAAAATCTTACCACCCCCAAAAAGGGGATATCAGGCGTAACGTAAACGTATCAGTAGGGCAATATACTACTAAAATATAAATATATTCTATTTATAAATATAATATATTATAAAATGAAATACAAAATTATAGTTATTTAAAGATTTATTTTACATTTTTATATATAAACAAAGAAGTATTATCTATTATTCAGGAGTGTGATATTTTTCGAAACAGTCTTTTGGATGTAAGGTAGTAACACATTTCTTGCAAAAAAAAATTAGCGCCTTTGTGGCACAATCCACAACGTAATCGTTCCTCTTGATAATAGGTCTTTACCTATGAAACTGCCGTTTTGCCGTACTGGCCATTTCAAATGAAAATATTTTTTTTTTGACTGATAATTCTAATTTCAAATTAATTTTATTTGACAAACATGGAATTCTTTTTCTAAAATCGTCATTTGTTTAATAGTTAGTGTTTTGTTTTCAACGCATTCGAACATTTTTCGTCAGCATGGATAAGTTAAAAATTCGAGTAATTATGGAGTATGAGTACCGTCGTGGCAGCAAAGCGGCACAAACGGCACGCAACATCAACGACGTTTACAGAGCGAACACTACAAACGAACGCACCACCCGTTATTGGTTTACCCGCTTCCGTTCTGGAAATTTTGACCTGAAAAATGAACCCCGTGGTCGTCCGAAAACTTTGGTCGACAATGACGAATTAAAGGCAATTGTGGAAGCTGATAAAACTCAATCCACGGCTGAATTAGCAGCAGCTTTCGACGTTAGCATCAAAACAATATTGGTCCATTTGCGTCAAATTGGCAAGGTAAAAAAGCTTGACAAATGGGTACCCCACGAACTCAATGACCGCCAGCGCGAAGTACGCGTGGAGACGTGCCTTGCACTGCTCAGCAGGCATACAAATGAAGGAATTCTGAACCGCATTGTTACTTGAGACGAGAAATGCTCCTGTTTGACAATCGTAAGCGCTCAGCAAGTTGGTTGGACCCTGGTTCAGCACCCAAACAATGCCCTAAACGAAAACTTACCCCTAAAAGTGATGGTCACTGTTTGGTGGTCTAACGCGGGTGTAATTCATCACAGCTTCTTGCCAAACGGGACAAGCATTACTGCAGATGTGTACTGTGAAGAACTGAACACAATGATGGAGAAGCTCGCACGTCTCCAACCAGCTTTGGTCAATCTTTCGGCTCCACTGCTCCTGCACGACAACGCGCGACCTCATACTGCACAGCAGACGGTCTCCAAGCTACAAGAGTTGGGGTTGGAAGTTCTCCGTCATCCGCCGTACTCACCAGACCTTGCGCCTACAGACTTCTACTTTTTCCAGAATTTGGATAACTTCTTGGCGGGAAAAAAATTCAATACCCGAGAGGCAGTACAAAATGCCTTTGAAGAATTTGTTGCCTCCCGTCCAGCTGATTTCTTCAAGAAAGGCATAAATAAGCTACCAATGCGTTGGCAAAGATGCATTGATTGCATGGGTGATTATTTTGATTAATAGAAATAAAAAATATATAAAAAAATTACGCTTCATTTATTTGGTGAAAAACGGCAATTTCATAGGTAAAGACCTAATATTTCACTAAATGACCCTTGTGATCATAACGAAGATGTTTTGGTAAGGTATTAGATGTGCGCCCCGGCTTACGTTCACCATCTTTCTTATATTTATTTAAAATAGTCATGGTGATAGTTCGACGAAAGCGCAAATGATCCAGCTCACCTCCATTATATTTATAGTTTTGCCAAGCATTTTGGATTGCCATATCTAGACCATGACAAATTAACGAAAAATACCATTTCTTGCCACGTATTGATGTTCTATATAATCCTATATTTTGATCTGACCGATCAACTCCCCCCATGTTAGCATTATAACCCTTTATGACAGCAGGTTGATCAATATGAATATATTTTTTTTCTTGTTGAGAAAATCTCTTTACCTTATTTATTGGTATAACTTTATTTGCGTTAGTAGCCACTGTAACCACACTATTATCGTTCCATTTGCAGACCAATATATTTTCAGATCGAGTTGATTTATATCTGTAGGTACCACGCGTAGTTTTCTGAAACTCTTTGTTAGGCGGTAAAGTACATTTAGATAGCCTGTTCTCTCTAATTGTACCGGTAGCTTTGAATCCACGAACACCTAATTCGTCTAGGAGAGGTATAGAAGAGAAGAAGTTGTCAAAATATAAATGAAACGTTGCATTAGACTCAATAGCTCGTAACACATCTGAGTATTCTAAAATTACACTCGCACCAAGTCCAAGACTGGCATAATTAACGTTTGTTTCACTTGATCGACCTTGGTAAGGTTTGAACCACACTATGTAACCGAGACGCGTACCACCAACCCAAAATTTATATCCCCATCTTATGGGTTTACCACGGATAAATTGTTTGCAGGGATGGCCACCGTAGTACAGTACCATTGCCTCGTCAATACTATGGCTTTCTTCAAATGGAGCATAGTTTTGAAATTTAGAATTTAGTAAATTATAAAACGGTCTCAACTTTGCAAATTTATCAATCGCTATCAAATTATTATTGTCACAGCAATGTACGTGTGATAGTATGAAAGAGAAGCGGTCCCTAGACATAGCATTATAAATAATAGACATACCGCAATCACTCGCATTTTCCCAGTACATAGACCTCCTTGGCACAACCACATATCCGCTGTACAGTAAAATACCAAAAAAACACCACATTTCTTCCTTTGTAACGTTGCCTTGTCTATTTTTTGAGTTCACATACATATTAGTGTAGTGTACAAACATGTCCACAATCTCTTCATCAAACAAACATTCGAAGTAGAACATGGGGTCATTATTTAGCTTTGGTCCTTCTTTACTTGCCCACTCGTTAAAAGAAGGGCGAATGTCTGACGATTTCCAAAAGTACACTTTATTTTTAGCAATATTTAAATTGGCACACCTAGATGTTATCGAAGACTGTAGGATATCTTCAGTGGTAGGTGATATCCTTGAACGTTTTGCTAAATGTGAAATTGGTATATCATCTTCTTCATCATAAATTTCAAGATCAGATTCATGTTGAAGTTGTATTTCTGCGTCAGCTCTTAGCTGAGAACCAGGTAAATTTTGTATCGCCACTTCATTTTCGTCTCCAGAATCCTCATCTGTTACGTCAGCATTGCTATTCTCAGGTGGTAGGATGGTAATAGAATCTGGTAAAATCCCAGTATCATCGTGTTCTAATTCTTCTAGTATTTCGTGAAGTTTCAAGCCTCGATGCTTTGATCTGTAATATAAAATATAAACATATTTTATAGTAGTTCATTTTCCTACTGATACGTTAAAGTAACGGTTACGTAATCAAGTAATAAAACCAAAATTTTGCAGTGTAACGAATAATATTTGGTAATAAATAGTATGACGACAAGCAAAATCAAATATTTTAACAAGTTAAAAATATATATATGAATGAATAAAACGTATATACATACCTTGAAAAATCCATAATTTTTCAAAACGAATTAAAATTATAAATTTATATAAAATTGTGAATAAACGCTCGTTATGGTTCCTCACAGATTGAACAATAATAGTTATTCAATCGACAACACGACATAAAAATCTTCAAATACCCTCATAACTTTCTTTTTTTTGTTTTTGTTTATATTGATACATAAAAGTATCAGCAGGGTTTTGTGGGTTAAAACTATATGGACTAAACATTGCAATATATTTGCCTCCGATACCAATTCTCACTAACAACGACCCCAAAGAGATTGTTTTAAAGTTTCATTAAAAATTTGTTACCTCTTATTATACTGATAAAATTTAATTATCATAAATCAATAAATAGAAAATTTGCGAAATTAAATATAAGTTATAATGGACTAACAATTGAAAATGTAGAATCGACAAAGTTTTTAGGTTTAGAAATCGACAAGTGGTCCAATTGGAAAGCACATATAATTAAGTTACGGGCTAGGATCGAAAAATATGTGAACGTATTAAGAAGAGTCAGAGAAGTTGTGGGAACAAATGCAGCGCTTCTATCTTACCACGAATTTGTTTCCTCAATCTTAAGATATGGCATAATGTTATGGGGCAACTCTGTTGACTCAATTAACATTTTTCGTGCACAAAAAAAAATGTATACGTGCAATAAATAAAACACTTTTTACCGGATATTATCGCGTATATTTTAGTTAATTTTAAAATTATTTCGACGTTTCGGCATCTTTGCAGTTGCCGTGGTCACGATAGAATGACTCAGAAAACGGGGTGAATAGAAACTATTTCTAACTTTGATTAGATATGACGAGATTTTGGCTACTTATTTTTTGAAAGAATTGATTTTAAACTGGGTCCGGCCCAGTGAAGAACGAATTTGCAGATTTTTTATCAAACATGTAGAACATTTTTTTGAAAAAACTCCTGAAATGGTCAAAATTTCTATTCGCCCTGCGATTGGGGTCAATAGAATTGTCTATAGGGGCAAATGGAAAAACTGTCAGGGCTGTCAAAAATTACTAATGTTAACCAACCAAAAAACAGGTAATTGTATCTCTAAATATCCGTGTAATTTGAAGTTTTAATCATTTATTTTTTAATCATATTTCTGCCTTAAATTATACAATAATATTATATAAGTAGGTACTAACGTATGTTTTTACGAATCAAACAACGTAATATAGTTTATGTTTTATTTTTTAAATACAATTATTTGTGTATGTAGTGTCTTATGCGTATTAGATAAAAATGAACATTCTTGTATAAAAATACTGAAAAGCTAGGTATATATATTAATATGGGAAGCCCACGATACTAGTGAAAACAAAATATCCTCTTAATTATTCTAAGAAGTACGTAGGGACGTCTACAATCACCCTTACTTTTTAGGATAAACAATCAATACTATCTAAAACAAATTCTTCAACGTAAAAGAAAGTGAAAATATGAACGTTTTTAGATCCACATGGAGACAAAATCCTTTTCTAAAATTAATATTGCTAAGCTGTTGAAATATTGGCCTAATGAACGAGACTATTAAAAAAAAAGCTAAACATTTAACAATTACTCAATCAGTCTAAACAGTCTATTTTAACGACTTAATTTAAAGCAAAAAAATATCTTAAAATAACAATTAAATCCTTCAAGATATTTATCATCATCTCCATGTTTAAGATAATTACATTAATATGAAGGTATTTTAATTAGTCTTTTAATCTCACTTGTTTTAATATAATATAAACATAAAACCTACCTATCTAATAGGGCGCATTCTGCTCAGTAAAGTCTTTTCACTACTTGTGGTGAACTTAAGATAATTAATTAAAAAGGTATCTTTAGTAAATAAATATCTTAAATTCACCACAATTACTAAACATACATTAGCGGCACTTACGGATCAATTGCGTACACTTATTGTGGAATAATTTCTGCAAAATATATTGAAAAAAGTTCTAATCGGAATCTTCGAGAATTTTCATTATTTCTTCTTTATAGTTGCAATAGTTAGACTTTTTCTTCATAGTGTTGGCCAGTTTCGTGGATTTCTTTGGCAATCTCAAATACTCTTGTGATGACACTACTTTACCTTTTAAAGGAAAACAATATTTGGTTTTATTTAATAACTTGTCCGAAATTATGTTTATTTTGTTATCATTTTTCTCATCCATTTTCTCTTCAACTTCAGTGATAGTTTCATCTAATTCTGTCGTAACAGTAATTTCTTCACATGGGTTGTCTAAAAAGATTATGGGCAATGTTTCAATATTGCTAAATTTTAAATCTTGTTCTAATTCTGCGTTTATGTAAGAATATTCATCACTTAAATTCGGGCTCTTAATAATATTTTGTTGCGTTTCCAATATTTCATTGTGTAATTTATTTCCGATAACTACATTCGTGTCATGATTTTCCTTTTCCTCTTTTTGTTGGGTTTTCATAGCAGGTGCTTTAGTTTTCTTTCCAATGCCTTTCCCTTTATCATTCCTTTTCATATTTTCACCAAATGGGCCACTTTCTACATAATCTTTTGTTTCCTCGGTGCATTTACGTCTACTTTCATTTATGTTCATTGTAGCTTCCACTGCGTGTTGAGTTCTTTCGTTTTTTGTTCTGTTCCCTTCTGTTTCTTGAATTTTCAAAGCTTTTTTCACACCTACTCTTTCCATGTTTTTCTTTTTATCGGATAGTCCACTTTCTACAATATCTTTTACTTCTTCGGCACTCACACTTTTACCTGCTATTATATTTAACTTTCTTTTCCTCTTAGGCTCAGTAACGTTCATCGAACCGTAACGCATTTCTTTAAGAAAATCAAGCACAGAATCTGCCACAGCACTGTGGTCATCATTGTCCTGACCTTCAGACGGGAGTCTTGCTAAAATTTGGGAGATATCTAGTGGAACGATTCCAGTCTTCTTAAATCCGGCAATAATATTATTAGATGCGTTAATGTTAAGATCATCAAGCAACAATTTCAATAGTTTGGGAAAGCATCCTTTTGGAACAGTAGATAGCTGTCTTCCATCTGTTTTTTTCCATTTAATCAGTAATTGCCTCCAAGAACGTTTCATAGGCCTAAAAAAAGCAACGTCGAGGGGCTGCGTAAGGTGAGTAGAGTTCGCCGGTAAAAATATAAAAGTTATGCAATGCAATTCACATTTTTGTACTAAATCAGCAGATATATGTGACGATAAGTTGTCTCCTATGAGGTATTTTCTCCCCGGTATATTTCTAAAATATGGAATCACTAAGTTTTCGACCCAATCTTGAAAACAAGATCCATCGAACCATCCCGAATCTGATCTATTATAACGGGCACCCTCAGGTCCATGTTCAACCCAAGTATCATATAAGTGCGTCGCTTTATATACCACATATGGTGGTAAAATTATTCCATCAGCGGTCCCTGCCATCATAATGGAAACAGAAGCTTTCGTGTGGTTAACAATTCGTTCCGGGTACTTGCTTCCTCGTTTGACCAAAATTTTTTTGCGACCTGGATCATCCGACAGGTTTGTTTCGTCGTAATTTAAAATATGTGAGGCAGGTACACCATCTAGAGACTGTTTTAATTGATCAAAATATTCCCTAATTGTATCTGGGGATAATTTGGCTCTTACCCTTTTTATATTTTCACAAACTCTTTGCGAAATCTCATTTTTGTGACGCTGTAAAAAATTGTGGATAAAATCAGGACCTGGCATATTATTTTTAAACGTTTTATGGGTCATACCGATTCTATCAAGATACATTTTTACAACGTATCGAAGGTCCATGGTATCTAAGGGATATCCCCATTCTGCGCATTTGTTGATATTCTTAATTAAATACTTCTCTGTTTCATCTGATAAGGTTCTTTGGCCACCTTGCCTCTTCATATTACAGGTACAGTGACGGTATAGGACAGATTTGTGAATTTTATATTTATTAGCTATTTCATTTAATTTACCATTACGAGATGTGACATATTCTTCAACGGCTCTTTTAATTATTTCTGGATCATATTTTTTGTATCTTTTTCCAGTAGGATCTGGTTTGTATGTTCGAGGCATGGTACAAACAGTAATCTACAACAAAAGATAATGGCGATAAAAACATTAGTTTGTACTTACTAAAACATAAATATTTTGTTTTAACAATTTGTGGCAGCCCTATCAAATTATTTCCAAACACCCCTTTTTTGATTCTATTTACACTTGTTGCGTTTCTATTGCCCCCCTTATGGTTTCTATTAACCCCAATCGCGTATTCAATTAGCCCCTCAACACAATTCCATTCACTCCGTTTTTAGTAAAAAAATCCAGGTTCTTAGATTTTTGCAATTTACGTAAAAAAACAATCATTTTATCACTTAACTTTAATTTGCAAAGACAGTATTTCGTTTATGCAAGGTAATAAACACAATTAATAGGTAAACACTGCGGTTTAGCACACCCAAAATCGAAAGTTACTACAGGCAATATTCTGCGTGTTTCGGACCTCGCAGTTTAAGTCAATTTTAAAAAGAAACTGCCAACTGTGACATTTATCAAGTGGCGCTAACATAAAGGAAAAATGTTGCCATTTTAAATAATAAAAAATATACCAAGCTTCTTTAAGCCCTCGAGCAATACTTTGACTGTGAAAAAAATCACAGTTTTTTTTCTATCCACCCCGCAAATTCTATACCCCCCGTTTTACGGTATATAATATCTCTTCTTTGTTAATCTATTTTGTAATTTTCTATTTTTACTTTTTTGAGTGTTTATGTCAATAAATTAATCATTAATTCATCCAGTCATTCACTTTCGTGCTTTGACAAAGCATCTCGCCGGTAAACAATATAATTACCACACTTATGCTCTCCCAGAAGAGCGTAAGGTTAGAGCGGTACTGAGGGGAGTCCGTTTATCGAATTTTAGAACGAGGCCATCTTCAAGGACCTGCAGTCCCAAAGATTCCCGGCACTCGCTGTGTATAAAATGCACAGCAGGTACGGAAGGCGACACCCTCTCGCTTTAGTGGTTCTCACCAACGTCCCTAAATCCAGGGAGATTTTCAGAGGGGTCAGCACTATATGCGGCCTCTCTGGGATCTTGATCTTCGATGCATCCGATCCAACTCAAAGAGGGCGGCACCCAAACAGGCAATGCCCCTAAATCAGGCGAACTTTCCGCAGCTGCGTTGCCGGGTACTTCGGACTACAAAGCCTACGCAGCCCAAGCCTGCTCCAGAAAACTGGAGACAGCGCCACGCTGCACACCCGAATTCCATCCCGGCTCCTCACCCATTCCATTCCACTCCTCAACCGTTCCTAGCAGACGATTTGCGTATCGTTTGCGACGCCATCAAACATATTAATGTTAGGGAAATTTCAATACTAGCCCGCAAACTTAAGGCTTCACGTTCGCCTACACAGCGACTCATAGCTTTGATAGAGCATAGTTCCCTTCTCAGTTCAGTATAGGTTCATTTAAATGAAGTGGTCCCTCAGATACTTCGGCTTCGGCCACTTTGCGCGGTCTCCGGCGCGGAGGCTGCCCAGACCGGCCCTCCCTCATGTCCCTTTGAGCTCCTTCAGTGCAACTTTCACAAGCGGCGGACGACCCGTTAGCGGGTCCCCGCTAGCGCACTCACCTCCCTATCGGGTGTCGCTTATGATGAAGGCTAACGGCAAAATCTTGCTACAGCCAGCAAGGTGGTTTTTAGTGGGTAGGTGTCACTCTGGTGAGTCCCACATTATCCCGCAGAAGTCGGTGCCTGCGGTAAGCATCTTCCACCTCCCTCCCCGCGGAGGGTGCTGCTGAGGCGACTTAAAAAATTGCACGCGCAAACACGTCGTATACACGTCGTACGAGCATTGAATAATTGAGATCTTGGTGTTCAAAATTCCATCACATAATCAAGTCTCCGTGATAAGTGCGAAGTTCAATTTGTGTCTTACGATATTATTATCAAACTATCCATGATAAAATATTCTCACTCGGGACTATGTCAAACAATTTATAACTCACTTACAAAGCGCCCAATTTCCGACTTCGTTCGTGTGCTAATTTCCGCGCCGACCACGCATCACACTCATACTTACTCAAGTGTTACATGCAGTTTTATTCAACTCAGCGGTTCTGTAACGAAAGTTGCGGTGTAAGTTGGAATTGAAATGAATTTGACTGCATTATGAATTCATTCAAATAAAGCTACGTTTAATAAAATTAAACTTTTATTATTATTTAACCATACAAGAGACTTTTTTCAGACCTATGAATGATTAAAGAAGATTTTTGCAAAGAAAAATGCACACGGCATATCTTTACAGTCACTTGCTAAATTTGGTGTAGACCATTTATGAAACCGAGTAATTTACAAATAAAAAAGGTTAAACAAAAAAAATTTGCAGTTGTTTAGTTTCACATCTATAATAAATAAGATGGGTCAATGACTCACTTGCACCTAATAAGCAAGAATTGTCGTTATTATCTAGCTTCAAACTAAGTGGTGACAGTGAGTTTGAAGTGAAATGAAATGAAATGAAATAAATTAATTTGCGAGGGAGTCGGTACATTAAAAAGATTCACATAATACAAAGTTTCAAAACATCCTACCAACATGTGTCGGTGTGCAAAAAGTTGCAATATATTAAGTCAATAAATATTATTCAATAAATTCATGAACAACAAATATAGAAGTACAATAGAAACAATAATAATAATTAAACGGTCTCAATAGATTTTTCATTTAGATAATCATTTATAGATAAATACAACTTGCTCATAAGTAAGTCAAAAATTCTTTTTTAAATACATTTATGGGTAAGGTTTTTACGTTTAGGGGAAGTTTATTGAAAATTTTAACTGCCATACAAACAATATTATTTTGAAATATACAGAGCCTTTGTGCCGGTGTATAAAACTTTTCTGCGTGTCTTCCATAACCAGAAATCATATCACGATTTTTGGGAACAAGTTTGGATGCTTTTTTAATTATACAAGCAAGGCAATGGTAGAATTTTCAAGCTTCTTAAAATCGGTTGGCAACTATCTATATATCCCGCACTTGCTATTGCCCTTACGCATTTTTTTGTGTCCTAAATACTAGCTCTACGTCAACTGAGTTGCCCCACAATATTCCGTAACGCAAGATAGATGCTACGTTTACGTGACATGAGAGCAATGAAACTTTTTGTCCTACTATCTTTTTCTCTCCTTGGGCGTATATGAATTGATCTAACTTTTTACATAAGCTGTCAATATGTGCTTTACAGTTTAGATGTTTATCTATTGTTACACTTAGGAATACTGCCGCGTTAACATTGTTTATTTGATTATTGTCAAAACGTATGTTAATTGTATCATTGTGAGAATTATATGTCATGAATTGAATAATGTTAGTTTTATTAATATTAATTTTGAGATTTAAATAATTTAAATATGTCAATATTTCAGTCAGTGATCTATTAATTTCATTAGGTAATTCGGTCTTATTTTTGGATTTTATTTCAAGTGTAGTATCATCTGCAAATTTTTTTTTTACAATATTTGCTAATTCATTAATGTAAAGTAAAAATAATAGCGGACCTAATATGCTGCCCTGGGGTACTCCATATTTGTTTTTTAGGTATCATGAGCACAGTGTATCTCTATAGTTACCTGATATATTATTTACTTCAACAAATTGGGTTCGATTTTCAAGGTAGCTTTGGATCCATTCGTTTGCTTTAGCTCTGATGCCACATTTTTCTAGTTTTTCTAGTAAAATGCTATGTGACACAAAATCAAACGCTTTGCTCATGTCTAGTAGCAGAGCTCTCAGATGTCTCTTTTATAAGCGAAAAACAGGCTAGCATAGTTGAACTTCCTTCACGGAATCCAAATTGTTCCTCGGCTAGAATATTATATTTATTTAAGAAACCTTTAATCCTCACTGACGTAACTTTTTTGAAAATGTTTGATAATATTGATACAAACGTTACTGGACGATAGTTATTCATGGGTCACCTTTTTATGTAATATAAAAAGGTATAAGTATAGCTTAAGTATAGATTTTTTTAACAGTTCTGGGAATTTCCCTTGATCTAGTGACATATTAATAATATGAGCCAAGGGCGTCATCAGAACGTGGGCGCATCGTTTAATATTGATGAAGTCAAGTGGTCAAAACCGGTTGATCCACAGATTTTTAAAGATTTGATTATTTTTAGAATTTCATTAACGTCAGTTGGTGCGAGAAATATAGAATGGTCATTTATTCGAGATTGAGTCAAATAATTATAAATGTAAGATAAATGTATAATTTAAAATGTCAGAATTGGATTAATTAGTCAAACATGTAAAGAATTTATAAAAAAATTCACATATAATTTTAGGATCCGTGTGTATTATGTCATAAAATTTTATCTTTTCAATATTGAGAGTTCGAGTTGAATTTGAAGCCGTATTTTTTGTAGTCTGAATATATTCAATATTGCATGATTTTATGGACGTGGTCATACATTTTTTTAGAATTTTGTTATATTTTATTTTGTTTTTTGTTTTCATCGCATAGGGAATATTTTAGGTAAAGACGTCTTTTATTTATACAAGTCCTTTGCTTGTTTGTCATTTTAACGTTTAAGTATATAAGGAAAGCACAGATTAAAAAATAGGGTCAAGTAATCGTGAAAAATGTTAAACGCAATGCCCGTATCGGTTTCTGAGTATACCTCGTTAATTAAAGAGCTAAGTTCAACCATTAATAATTTCAGAGGTACTTTACTTAAGAATTTGTGTTGCATGATTTTTTTATAAGGTTAACTTTACTGCTTTTCATTAAATTTGTAAAAAAAGTTTTATCATTAATTTGATAGTTCTAGAACACATGCAGATAACTTAGGCATATTACGTGATCAGTACTTCAAAGTGTCCAACATTTTTATTTCATTAGGATAACACAACTATTTTAAAATTATATAGAAATGTATGTACCTGTACCTCGTTTAAAAAAATTTTATTAACTTAATCATGAAATGAAAGCCTTAAAATGCAGGGGTTACCGTTTTGACCCCATATGTCATATATTTTTATCGATCAAAATAGGTGTACTACTAGCCCCTAAATAATGTACAGTCAACGCCCAAACACATTCTATAACACGAAAAGTTTAAAACTACGATGTCTTAATTAAAAATAATATTGCAATCAAGGAGGATATGAACAATTCCCATAACCCAAACACAAACAACTTCGTAAAAACTGTAATTTTGTCGCGAATCCCCCACGTAATAAGAGAGTAGCTTTTGTTTGCTAACAATAAAAATATAGCAATTTTATTACCCGTAGTTTGACGTAGCTTTGAGGTTCTCGTCTGATTTATTTGTTCTTTTTACTAAATGAATATTGGTTGGCATTCATTTTAAATAGTTTATAATATTCAGCAATATATCGCTACTGGTAAGATTATTAGATAGACATAAGAGAATTGCAGATAGATACTTTAAAACATACACATCGAACAACTTTAGCTCATGTTCCCGAAAATAAAGGAATTTAGAAAGAGAGGACATTTTTAAGAATGGATTTTCCGTCACATATGAATATTATTATATTGTTTGACTAAAAAATTACTTGATTTCGAGAAATAACATATTTGTCTCTAGAAAGAACCTCAACTTAACCAAAAAAAAAACTGTTGAATATACATAAAACCAGACAGTTCATGGATTCTATTCAACGGCAGACAGATATGTTACCCCTTTCGTTGAACATTCAATTCAACAATTAAACAAACCTAGGCTTAGGCATCCAATTGCACATCGGCATTTAATTAACAAGATGGTCCTCTGACAAAGCGGCGGAATTCATAATTAGTCGACGAGTACAGCTGGGAGCCTTGCCACTTGCACTAGGCGTTCAGTTTATCAGAGAGTCGGCTTTGTTGTGAGTCACGTGTATACTTAAAGTTTCTGTGACAATGTTACTAGAGCAAAGTAAATAATGTTTGGTTAAATTTATATTTCCGGTTTTTTTTTTCATTTTGTGTACCTAATCACATTGAAATTTCCAGTTTTAGAATTTTGTGTATGTTAAAATATATAAAACTCTTAAAGTTAGGTCGGGATAGTGAATTGGATCGATTAATCAGATATAGAAAACCCTTACATTTCATTTCTACTTTTCAAAGCTGACACAATTATCTCACCCAAGTTATAAACTCCATTTATCTCGCTAGTTGGCAACATGCCAGGACCCGCTGTTTTTTAATTTGAGATCCAATCATTTGATAACCGATACGTGGATTCTTCACCGGAATACCCGGGTAAACGGAATGTTGTCATTGCTTTTTTCTAATCTCAAGATAAGAATTTATCTGAATGCTTTATTATGAAACTGCAACAAAACTCACATTAATATGAATTCTGTTCGTTGTCGTACTTCCGCGTACGATCTTTTGTTTTGGGAATAGGTCTTGCATATTGAGCTTTGTTTTGGTCAGTTAAGACGGAAAATATTTTTAATAGCAGTGGCATCAAATTTAACCAAATAATTAATATTTTATTTATGTAATGAAGCAAATACCAATACAACGAAATTAATGTTTGAGTAGTACAGAAAGGTAAAAAAAACATTATGTCACTTATATTTGCTTAGCTCAAGTTTGGGAAAACGTGATACTCTTACAAATCTTGAAATGACAAAAAACCTTTAATGGTTATTTTATCATCAAAAGTTTCCAAAATCTTTTACTACATAAAAAATTACAGCGATATCATGATAAACTAAATAATATTGCCGGGAGAAGTGGTTGTTATTCAAAACTGTCTGAGTTTTTGCCACTACAGAAAAGTAGGAAACAAACCCTGATCCCCGCCAAAAACTGCCTCTCGTGAAGGGCTGAAATTTCGAGATATCTACCCCCAAGGACAATAAACACATCTATTGTTATTGGTGGATCTTCTATTCGTAATACTAACCTGACCTGCTAACTAGTATAAGATTTTTTTTTAATTTAAAATCATCGAATCTTGCCTAAGTACGAGGCCATATAAATTATTATTCTTTATAACTTTCTTAGTAATTATTATTATTACAATTGGTAATTGGACGCAGTGACATTTAAGTGAACTTAGCAGCTTTCACAGAGGTAAGTGCTCGACTCAGTTCTGCGCAAAAGGACCTATGTAATCTAATTTAACTTTAAGAAAACAATGTCCTATTCAATTATTCCCTAAACTAACCTAAATTTCCGTTCAAGTTCTCTGTAACGAGGAGCTGACTCGATTTGTTTAATTAGGGTGGTTTCTCCCCCGAGCTACTTAGCGGATGTATGTAGTGTGATACATTTAGCTCGGGTAGGGGTTTAAATAAGTTTTGTTTTGTGGTCATTGTGGATTGTATAGCATTTAGGCTTCGTTCTATTAAAACGATAAACAGAAATACTAAAAACTAAAACGCAAGTGATTATTACACATCCCCAGCCGGTAAAGTATTAAATAACCATTAATATACTTGAATATGTTAAAAATCTGCAAATCTACTCATATAAATTTAGTAAAGTAATCCATACGCTCTGAAATACATGTTTAGGGCGTGTTACGAAAACATAAGTAACTCACAGACGACTGTATGTCAATTAAGTTCCATTTTAACAGATTTACTTTCTATCTCTATAACTTGAGCAGGTCATATTAATATAAATCTTATGTTAGTATGAGTAGGGTTTCTTTATTGGGTCAGGGCCAGCACTAAAGTCCTTCCTATTTTGAGCACCATATTAATCACGTATACGTAGCGGTTAAAGAGAAGGAACTGTAAACAATTCCAACTGAATCATACGGTCAGCAACGCAAATTACACCCACGATTATAGGTCGAATGCCACTTACCATCAGGTAGGTAGTGGCGGCTCTGAACACATTTAAAAAAATTTAAGTAAATAGCTTTTGAAAATTCTGACATACATAAAGCCAGGAGCAAAAGCCAAGCTGAATATACTTCCAACATCATTATTTTTACTATCTGAAAGACGCCAACTGCCAAACAAGGGTCTCCGATGGTTTGATTCATCCGCTGCCCACATTCTAAGTTTGTTTTTTTTTTTTTTGTTCCCCTCCGCAATTCCAAAGTTATGTGGGACTCGTCCCGACGCCTACCAGGACCATACCCACTAAAAAACCCCCTGTCGGCTCGTGCATTTTTGCCACTCAGCCTTCATCTGAGCGACGGCCAATTGGAGAAAGAGGCCGCGCTAGCGGGGCCCAGAAGGGGTCACCCGCTGGGATTACATAGCACTGAAGGTGCTCAAAGCACTGAAGGTGAATACATAGCACTGAAGGTGCTCAAAATGAAAATCAATAATTAAAACAAAAATTTAAAAAAATTGCAAAATAAAATTGAATTGATTCGCATTTACGTTAGAATTAGAATTTGCGGCCAGAAGGGCTTCGAGATCGCGTGACAGTCTGGTGGATGAGTACGCTTGCGCATTCCTAGGCCTAGCGACTTTGAACTTCGAGTCTAACACAGGAGTAGTATATGAGACTGAATCACGAACTAGAGGATTGGGATGGGTTTCGGAGCGTTTGAAGAACGCTTCAGAGAGTGTTTTGAGATGTTGTTGTACTGTAGGCAGTTCAAGATCTCTATGCAAGTCCGCGTTACGCACGTACCACGGAGCGTTTGTGGCCCGGCGGCAAAAGAGGTTTTGAACTACCTGCAGTTTGTGCAGGAGGGAGGGTTTGGCGTGGGCAAAGATTGGCGAGGCATACGTCATGACGGGTCTAACGCAGACCTTGTAAAGTGTACGTTTGTTTCTGAAGGACATTTTACTTTTTCTACCTAACATGCTATTTAGGCGGCCTAAATAGTGACGAGCGAGTTTCGAAACTCTTTCGACGTGTGGCTTGAAAGAAAGCGTCGGATCTAATGTGACGCTTTCACTCTAATGACACGCTTGTTCACTTCCCTCTAATATGGTTGAGGAGGGCGATGGCTGGATCCCGCGTTAACTCGTGAACGGGTGCCGTTTGAGGGTGTTCGTCGTTTGGATACTTGGGGGGAGGGAGACTTGCCGAGCTAACAGATGCAGAAAAGAATAATTTTGTATAGACATAAAGAGACTGTAAATTTATTTTGAAAAAAAAAAAAATATACCCGTGAAGTTTCTTGCCAGTTCTTCTTCACGAAGGTTTTTTTTCGAACTGGTGGTAGAATCATGTTTTATTTGACGTCAATAAGAACAAGTAATTGTCAATGTTGAGAAATAAATATTTGAATTTGAATTTGAATTTGACGCCTAAGTATTTAGTACTGCGCCTTCAGGGGATGGGAATGCCTAACATTCGAACGTGGGGATCGCCATCGGGACGACGGCGTTTGTGGTCGAAGCGCATCGCAGAACTCTTTTCAGGGTTCACATCGATGCGCCATTTTTGAAACCATACACCAAGGGCGTTTACGGCCTTTTGGAGTCTGGTTACAAGGTGCCGAACACTGTGGCCTTTGGTATAGAGTGCGGTGTCGACAGCAAAGAGGGCGAGTTCGACGCCTTTCGGCGGGATGGGAATGTCGTTGGTGTACACGGTGTACAGCAGAGGGGCGAGGACTGAGCCTTGAGGGACTCCAGCCTTTATGGGACGAGGCGCAGAAAGCGTGCCTTCGTGTTTAAATCGAAATGTACGGTCTTTGAGAAACGACGCTATTAACCTGACTAGGCGATCCGGTAAGCCTATCTTGTAGAGTTTATAAACGAGACCGCTGTGCCAGACTTTATCGAAAGCCTTGGCTACGTCAAAGAAAACCGCGACTGTTTTATAACGACGCGGATAGAAACCGTCAAGTATATACTCGACGATTCGATGGACTTGCTGAGGGCAGGAGTGTTTAGCGCGAAAGCCGAACTGATGGGGAATAATGAGAGGATCGCCATCCGTTGGAAACAGATGGTTCCGCATTCGAGAGAGTATGACTCTCTCGAGAAGTTTAGACATTGCCTTGAGGAGGCTGATGGGTCTGTGATTAGCCGGGACGTTCAGAGGTTTGCCCGGCTTGGGAATGCCTATGACTGTCGCTTCTTTCCAAGCTTTTGGAAAGTAGCTATGGTCGAAGCAGGCATTGAAAATGATAGCTAACAAGGTAAGCATCTGTTGAGGTAGGTGCTTAAGTGCGTGGTTGGAAATTCCATCCGCACCCGGAGCCTTTTTGGACTTTTGATTTCTAATGAGAAGCAAGATTTCATCATTAGAGACTGTGACAGGGTCGGCGGTGATGGGGAGAGAGTCTCTGCGAAGGACTTCGTCCTCCACCGCCTGGATGTGGGAGGGATCAGCAGGTTGCGTGCTGGGCGAGCATTGTGCGGCAATGCTGTCAGCGAAGCATTCGGCTTTCTCTTCGACTTCAAAGGCAGTAGTGCCATCGGGACGAGTGAGAGGAGGAACGTGAGAGGCGGTATCTACGCGTAAGGCTCGGGCCATGCTATAGTACGCTTGGTGGGACGGAGAGATATTCGCCATGAGATCGTTCATCTGAGCGTCTCGGAGTTCCGCGAGGCAAGACCTAACTTTACGTTGAAGCTGATTCGCAGCTGTTCTATATGCGGGCGTGGGATATTTCTTGGCTCTCCGGAGAGCCGCGTTCTTAGCTTTAATAAGATTGCTAACGGCTAAGGGAAGCGTGGGTTTGCCTTGCTTAGCAACCTTTTCGTTGTCACTGATGGCTGAGTTGATAGCATCAGTGAGAGAATTTACTAATGAATCGATTTTATCCGGGCTATCTAATTGTTCGGGAGAGATCGCGAGTGGAGAGTTCGGAGCCTCTAAGGCTGAAACTAACGTATTTTTAAAACCTTTCCAGTTGGTAAAGGTCTTAGGAGATGAGACGTTATCGTTCGGCGGTCCCAGCACGAGGAAAACGGGGCGATGGTCGGAGCCTAGGTCATCGAGCGGTTCGATAGACCTTAGATCAAGATTGATTCGCTTGATAATTGCAAAGTCGAGGATGTCAAGAGAGTAGGACGGGTTGTTGGGATAGTGAGTGGGAGTGATGGGGGATATGACGTCTAGGTCAAGGGAGTTAGTGATGTCGAGGAGAGCGATACCGCTGGTGTTAATCGATAGGCACGTCCAGTCAGTATGTTTGGAGTTAAAGTCTCCGAACATAATGACTGAACGGCCGAGGGCGAGAATGGCCTCAAAGTCGCTGCGGATTGGTTTGGTACCACTAGGTATGTAGACTGAAGCTATGATGATCGTCGGATGACCAGTCATAGCCAACCTACACACAGTGGCTTCCATGTTGACGAGAGGAGGGGTAGGGAGAGGACAGCAATGGAAACCTCTTTTGTAATATATAGCGGTGCCGCCGAAACCGTCGGAGTTAGGCCTATCGTTACGAATAAACGCGTACTTAGGTATAGCGAATCCCCTGGAGCGGTTTGGAGTAAGCCATGTCTCCTGGAGAAGGAATAAGTCAGGTTCTTTGTTCTGAAGGAACAGTTTAATCTCGGGTAGGTTGGTGTTAAGGCTACGAGCGTTAGAAGATACTAGGGATAAGCCCTTGGGTTTAATACGACTGGACGCGGGATTCGCGGGAGACATTATGATTTACTTATTTACGATTTTATAGAAAAATTAAAACAAAATAAATTTACAACGAACTTAGGAGCGAGTGATGCTCGGCTAACGCGAATGAACGCTCTTGAGGAGAGCGGGCGGCTCGCAGTTTGCGTGCGAGAACAGAAATTTCCGTAATGTCGACGTTTTGAATGACGTCGAACACGGTCTTCATGTCCTCAGCCAGCGACGACTGAGGTGAAGTTGACAAAGCAGGACGCGGCCCTACTGAAGCTACGGGAGCTGGGATGGGTCGGGAAGGTGCAGGCGGGACAGCCGGACGCTGCCTCCAAGACAGAGCCGGAGTAGGCGTCGGCTGAACGGGCTTTGCTTCCGGGGGACCCCGGTTGCGCAGCGGCGGGAAGTTAGCGGGAGTGAGCGGCGGCGCCGGTTTAGACGCGACCCTCTTGGCGGAGCGCGCGGGCAACCCCTGTAGTTAGCTGTGTGACCGGACTGGCCGCACAGCACACAGGCAGGGGGGGAAGTGGATTCGGGAGTGCGAGTGCACTCCTTCGTAAAATGTGGATCCAGGCACTTAACGCACCTGGGGGGAGCTGAGCAGTTAGCCGCTGCGTGGCCGTAGAGTTGGCAGCGGTGGCACTGCCCAGGGTGACCACGGGTATTGGGACGCTCGACGGAGATATTTGAGAGTCCGCAAATTGTGCGAGCCTCTCTAAAGATCTCCCTCGAGTTAGGAGTATTTGACAGGATTACTAAAGCTAAAGGAAAACGCTTACCGCGGTTGGAGTGCATCTTATGCACTGCTTCGGCCGGGAAACCCTGGGACTTAAGGTCCTCGAGGATTTCTTCATTCGCGAGCTCGAACGGGACGCCCCGTAGTACTGCGCGGATCTTACGCTCCTCCGGGAGGGCGTAGGTGTGATACGCGATATGTTTTAAGGAAAGTAACCTGGTGAACGCGCGGAAGTCGTCGACGGTCGCGACTTGAATTTTAATTGTTTAGCCAGCGTTGGCGGCTTTTAGGTTATTAATTTTATGCTCTTTGCACAAGTTAGAAACCGCGGTCCAGCGCGCTTTTTCCCGCAGGAAGACGGGCGGGGGGAGCTGAGGTTTCGGCGGGACGGGAGCGCAGCGCGTCGCTGGCTTCGATGGGACCGACGGAGACGCGGTCACTTCGAGTGACATGAGCGGCGCGGGGGCGGGTGTAGAAGACACCGGGGTTGGCTCGGGTGTTGAAGACACCGCGGCTTTTTTCGAACGCTTTTTGGAGCGTTTGGTAACTAATTGGAAGGCGGGCTCAGGAGAGCCGGTTAAGGTGGCGGCGACCGACGAAGCTTCGGACGCGGCGGAGTCTGAATCGCTCCCGGGAGCGGTACGCTTCCTACGAGATGATCGCGAGGATGAGACCGACGCGCAGTCCATATCGGATGGAACGGGAGACGCGGGAGAGCTATAGACCTGAGGGGTCTGGGTGTTGGAGGCCTGAGGGGCTGGGGTTGGGGCCTGAGGGGCCGGGGACGCGATTGATGCCTGCAAGGCCTGCGTTAGGATGTCTTTTGGGATGGAGACGCCTGCCGAAGCAAGCGCCTGGGTGAACGCGTTAATAATGATTAGCGGATCCATTAGGGAGGGTTGGGACAATAATATGTAAAAATATAAGTATAATAAAAGATGCCTAGTTCCTAAAAACCTAGCAAAATCCTAGCGGCAAACCTCCCTACCAGCGGTAGGGGGGCTGGGGAGAATAACTTAAAACTAACAGTAGTACGCCGAAGGCCGCTACCTGGAAACCTAAAAAAGGGTACGCAGGTAAAGAGTTGACCGCGTTAGGGTCAACCTTTACCGACAGAAAGGACAAATACACACGAAAACACACAGATATGATAAAAATAAATATGAAAATAGGAGAAAAATAAATAAAATAGAGAAGAGAAATAAAATAAAAATAAAAAGGACTGGTTCAGTACAAATTCGTTGTCACCGTTAAGTATCCTTTGCACTGAAACCAGACTACTTACGCTGGGCACAACACTGCACTCAGCACAAGCACAACACAACTTAGCACAGCACTTTGAAGACTAAGGGGCTTAGTCGCAAAGAAAAATCGCACTTCGATAGCACTCAGACGGAGTAGAAAAACCTTGAAAACCGTAGCACGGAACCAACACGCTAAACTGTGACGTCAGTAGACTGAGCGCCACGGAATATCGGGAAAGGACCGATCAACGGAGAACGGGGTCTTGCACGTCCGCACTGGGCGGCGGTCGGAGCGAGAATGTTGTTCTAAGTTTGTCGGTGATTCTGTTTAAGTTGTCGGTCCGTCTCCGTTGCGCTGCTCTAGCTACATTGCGCTATCTCAGTCGCGGCAGTAATAGAAAATTACCACAGCCGTGTTTTATGAGCTATGTGTTATAAAACTCGGCTGTTGGTTGAAATGAAATGAAATGAAATGAAATATTGAAATGAAATATTTATTTCTCAACATTGACAATTACTTGTTCTTATTGACGTCAAATAAAACATGATTCTACCACCAGTTCGAAAAAAACCTTCGTGAAGAAGAACTGGCAAGAAACTTCACGGGTATATTTTTTTCAAAATAAATTTACAGAGTCTCTTTATGTCTATACAAAATTATTCTTTTCTGCATCTGTTAGCCCGGCAAGTCTCCCTCCCCCCAAGTATCCAAACGACGAACACCCTCAAACGGCACCCGTTCACGAGTTAACGCGGGATCCAGCCATCGCCCTCCTCAACCATATTAGAGGGAAGTGAGCGACCCGTCACCCGACGCTACCATAAGAAGACGTACTTTAGTGACAATGACGCTTTAGATATTCATCGGGACGAAGAACTCATCGCACAAACAGACACATTACACATGCTTTGTTACAAATACTAGTACAATCCTGTTAATGAGGGAATTATACCCAAGGGCTTTTATCATCCAAATAATCGGATAGTTTATAATATGCTCTAGCACACAACTTCTCCTTTATAGTTTCTTTGAATTTGTCAACAGGAAGACCTTGGATATCCCCAGGAACCTTATTATAAAAGCGTATACATTGACCCATGAATGAGTTAGTGACTTTATGAAGCCTGCTATTATGAGCTGCCAGCATATTTCTTCCTCTTGTGTTAACATTGTGCAGATCTTTTTTTCTTTTGAACAAGGTTATGTTCTTTTTAACATACATTAAATTTTCTAAAATATATTGTGAATGGAAGGTAAGAATATTTATTTCCTTAAATTTACTTCTAAGTGACACCCTTGGACCGAGCTGATAGATTGCGCGAACAGCCCTTTTCTGCAGAATAAATATAGCATCGATGTCGGCAGCACTCCCCCACAGCAGAATACCATATGTCATGAGGCTGTGGAAGTAACCAAAATAGACTAATCGAGCAGTTGTTTCATTTGAAATTTGTCTAATTTTTTTAACAGCATATGCGGCAGAGCCAAGCCTTTTCGCTAAACCATCAACATGCGGTCCCCACTGCAGTTT
The DNA here is from genome assembly GCA_923062675.1 of Marasmarcha lunaedactyla. Lineage (NCBI taxonomy): Eukaryota > Metazoa > Arthropoda > Insecta > Lepidoptera > Pterophoridae > Marasmarcha > Marasmarcha lunaedactyla. The sequence continues at coordinate 24,065,680 of OV281353.1, forward strand.
GGCGTCTAAGGTTATGCCCAGAAATACAGTTGAGTTTACAGGAGTCAGTTCCTGGCTCTTAACTACAATGTTTGTGTTTACCTGTTTGACATTTGGCAATGTAAATTTAACACATTTCGTTTTTTTTTCATTGAGGAGCAAATTATTAGCTGAGAACCACTGCTCTGTGTTGGAGATGCATTTGTTCACCGCTCGATAGTCAATTTCATGTCTTTTGATTTTAAACAAGAAGGAAGTATCGTCAGCAAACAATATGACCTCGCATTGATTCTTAACGACCGATGGCAGATCATTAATATAAACTAAAAATAGGAAAGGACCAAGAACTGAGCCCTGGGGCACACCCATTGTCACTGCCGATCCTGATGATTTTTCTCCATTTATTGCAACTTTCTGTTTTCTATTAGAAATATATGATTTAATCAAGGCAAGCGCTCGGTTTTTAATGCCGTAATGGTGTAGTTTCATGAGTAGAGTAGTATGATCCACACAGTCGAACGCCTTGGACAAGTCACAAAAGACACCAATAGCATCACACGACTCCTCCCAGGCGCTGAATACGTGTTTTATGAGCTCAACACCGGCATCGGTTGTTGAGCGACCCCGCGTGAAACCAAACTGCTTAAAATTCATTAAACTATTACCGTAAAAATGAGAAAGTAATTGATTTAAAATTAATTTTTCAAAAATCTTACTGAGCGTTGGTAGTATAGATATAGGTCTAAAATTATTAGGGTCAGACATACTACCTGCTTTGAATATTGGAATGACCTTACTCAATTTCATTAAATCAGGAAAAACACCATTATCAACACAGTCATTAAATATACTGGCTAAGTACGGGGCTATACCATCAATGACAGATTCAATAATTTTAACAGAAATCCCATCTAAATCGGCAGTATTTTTTACTTTAATGCTTTTAAATGCATTTAAAACTTGTGGAACAGTAACATGTTTAAAAATACAATCAATATTGCATGAATTTACATTTTCCGTTAGCAGTGACTGTGCAAGAGTGGAACATGAATTAATACTCGAAGTAGTTGACAAAGGGATGGCTGTAAAAAAATTTTCAAATGCTTCAGCAACTTCTTTGTCAGTTGACAACACTTTATCATTAATTTTTAAATTATATTTGGTGTGTGGTTCTTTTGCTCTCCCAGTTTCCTGATTAATTATATTCCATGCAGTTTTTGAAATGTTAGTACTATATTTAATTTTATTATTAATGTAATTAGATTTAGCTACACTGCAAACTCGTTTAAATAATTTTGAATACTTTTTAACATATTCATAAAATGTCTTATTATGATTATAAGTTCTTTCACTGTACAATTCATATAATCTATTTCTACTTCTGCATATTCCCACTGTTGCCCAGTCACTAAACCTAAATAAATTATTATTTATACATATTTTCTTTTTTTTAAAAACAGAGTCATATTCATTTCTAATTATATTATGAATAGAGTTATATTGAGTAATAGGATCTGCACAGTAATCTAATTTAAATGTTTTTTCAAATACATTTTTCCTAAATGTTTCAAGCCGTCTCTCATTCATGGGTATAAAGGTAATTTCTCTTTTTAAAGTCTTTTTTAGCCCAATATCAAAAGTGGCCAACTGCCCACTATGATCTGATTGTAGTTTATTAATTACTGACTTTGTACATGGCATTAAATTTGTAAAAATGTTATCAAGACATGTGGCTGAGGTCGCTGTGATTCGCGTAGGCTCTAAGAAGAGATTTTTTAGGTTGTAACAATTAAAAAGATTCAAGAATCGTTTACTTTGTGATGTCTCTACTAATAAATCAATATTAAAATCGCCACAAATAATTATTTCTTTGTTTTTGTTATTTACTCTATGTAATACCTCATCCATAGTGCTCTCAAATACTTCAAATGGTGAGGATGGGGGTCTGTATACACTTATTATAACAATATTCCCTATCTCAATACAGGCTATTTCAACTGATTGCTCAACAGACAGACTTACAATATCAGTGCGTTCTTTGAATGTTAGGCTCTTATGAGTGATGATCATTGAGCCGCCGCAAGTTGTTTGTTCTCTGTTGAATGAACTAGCAATTACATGATTCTTATAAGAAGACATAATTTGACACTGTGTGAGCCAGTGCTCTGTGATACATAGTATATGAATATTTTCACAGTTTAAGAATAGTTCGATCTGTAATTCCTTACCATCAATGCCCTGCATATTTTGATGGACTATGTTCAGAAAATTATTTTTTACATTTTTATTGCTTAAATTACTACTTAGAATACTGGTGCTAGATGTATTATCTATTGTCACTAGATAGGTTCTTTCAGGAAGGGACTTTCGCTCGCTTGCGCGTTGCTTCATTTCTGATACGTGTACAATTTTAAAACACAAAACATACTAGTTTGGTACCTTTGGTAATGAACTAACATACGGCATATATAAGGCAGTGTTAGTCTATGGTCACACACTATTATACCAAAAATAATTATTTCTTGAGCTTGTTCGGTTTGGTGGACAAGCTTGTTGGTCTGAGCGTTTTGTGGAAATGTTGTTAAAGCTGAACCACCAACTACCAATGGTACATGTGTGTAATAAAAGAAAGAAAGAAAGAATTTATTTGCAGAATATGGTCTAGGCTAGATGTTACAATTAGTGAGTACAGCATATTCAACCGTTGTGACGGTGTGCAAATGTTTTAGTTTAGAATACAATACATTGTCGACAATACTTAAAACGACGGCAATTAAAAAAATTTTGGTCAAAAAAAATCATCTTTTACGATGTCAATATACGTGTCAATTAATAAAATTAAATATAATTTCAAATCATAACTAAATTCATAATATCCATGTCAATAAAATAATAAAAACAAATTCTATTTAATAATGATTGTCATATTTGATTCAATTCAAAAGGAAGGATTTTAATTATATTAAGATGTCAATTTAAAAATTCATATACGCTATAAAAGTGTTTATCTAATAAACAATTGAACGATTCGTTCTTAAATTTCCTAAAGGGCATTTCTTTTACAATATTTGGCAATTTATTATAAACGCGAACTGCCAGCAGAAAATATTTTTTGAATATAGTCCCAATCTTTGTGTGGGTACATAAAGTTTATTTTTATGTCTACCAGTGCCCCGAATCATGTTTTCGTTCGTTTTGAAAAAACTTGCGTGCTTTCGGACAAACATGCATAGCTCAAAAATATAAATGCATGATACCGGTAAAATTTTGAATTTTTAAAATAAAGGTTTACATGTGTCTGTATATCCAGCACTGTCTAATGACCGTAAACACTTTTTTGGAGCTCTAAAAACAAGGATACTATTAACAGAGTTCCCCCACAGAATTATTCCATATCTCAAAATGGATGAAACATATCCATGGTATGCTAAAAGTGCTGTTTGTAGGACATTAATTACTATTTGAAGTTACTAAGTGCACGTTCATTAATGCTACGTGGTGATGTATTATTGTTATTTAAACAATATCTCCATTTTGAAGCTTTATTTTACGAATGATGTATTCACATAGATTTTTACAAATTCCGTTCAATCAATATCAAAATTCAATTTAAATATTGTTAACGTTTATTTATTTAGACTAGTCTATGGACAATCACAGTACGGCAGTCTACTGTACACGTGAGAACTACGGTCGGCAATGAAAACAAGAAAGTAATTTTTATTGTATTCACTTTAGATTGTTGCATTCGTGTAAAATACATTTTATTGACACTGAGTAGGCAACATTATATAAAAACCTACAAACAAGCAATAACGAATTCGGGTACCTTGCAGAAGTCGGTAATCTACATGTCACACCCCGTGTTGTAGTGATAACGCCGGGTTCCTTCGCCGTTGCCATCAGCCTACAATGACATATCGCACCTTTAATAATAAACTCAAATAATGCAAAATTCAAGATTGTTGGGAAATCGCGTTTAAAGTTTTGCGTGTATGACCTGGTCCACATTTTTACAAACTAACCAAAGAGCTAATACTATACAGTGATTCTTTTTAGTGATTTAAGTAACTAATTAATCTATCTATCGAAAGGTATAACAATGCTGTTAATACTTTTAGTATTATTTTAAATAAAGTACTATGAAAAAAACATTGTAGATATATTTCGTTCTATGATTAAAATGTTGCATATTATTTAAAATTTTATGTGGCATAAAACACGTTAGTGCCCTCTGATATTAAAACATTTTTTTACTGTGTTTAGGTATTCAGGTTTAATGCTTTACGATATAATATTTAAAAGAAAATGCTTTGCTCTATTACTTAAAGAACTGTTCAATATTAAAAGGATTTTCAAGAAAACTCATGTTTATCAGGAAATAATTATGGTTTTATTTAATAAGGAGGTCTTTCTTAAATTGTAGTTTCCCCTTATTATATTATATATTATAATAAATTATATTTTATACTTTATCATATTATAATAAAGTTACCAATGTTGACACCACCAAAAAAATTGCAGTTTAAAAAAATACAAATTGAAATGAAATGAAATGAAATATTTATTTCTCAACATTGACAATTACTTGTTCTTATTGACGTCAAATAAAACATGATTCTACCACCAGTTCGAAAAAACCTTCGTGAAGAAGAACTGGCAAGAAACTTCACGGGTATATTTTTTTCAAAATAAATTTACAGAGTCTCTTTATGTCTATACAAAATTATTCTTTTCTGCATATGTTAGCTCGGCAAGTCTCCCTCCCCCCAAGTATCCAAACGACGAACACCCTCAAACGGCACCCGTTCACGAGTTACCGCGGGATCCAGCCATCGCGCTCCTCAACCATATTAGAGGGAAGTGAGCGACCCGTCCCCCGACGCTACCATAAGAAGACGTACTTTAGTGACAATGACGCTTTAGATATTCAGAATTTATTTATGTATCTGATTTCAAAAGCAAGTTTACTACCATCCATCGTAAAATGGTTGCTTTAATTATTAAAATAGAATGTCATATAATATTCCTTAGATTCACCATGCTTTTAGGTGAGTTTTTAGTTTTATAGCTATACTATTCGATTTTATGAAACGTCTAGACAAACGTGCTTATTTTAGACGTGGTTTTAAATTTTACGCTAGAAGTAAAACTTTCAAGTTATTTTTACTTTCATATTTGAAGTTTCGTAATTCTTATAGTTTAGTAATCAGCCAGAAGTGGGCAGAGCTTGTCTTATATACAACGAACTATAATTACAGTTTTTTTTTAATTTATTAACATAAACTTGAATATTCATAGTCATACCCTCAAGGGTAATAAGTCTTATTTGACGTTTCATATTTTTACATTTCCAACTAGGTATTCTATAGAGAATGGAATTTACGATACAAGTAGATATTAATGAAACTGACATCCTTATGACACCATTACATCTATGTTAGTATACAATGTTGTTTTATTATGTAATAATTATTGCCAAAACACACAACATTAATAATATAATTTACCATTTAAAATGTTAAGGTTACAAAGCTCGAGATAGTCCTTTATCTTTCATTGCATTGCATTTATTCCATTTGCCTTACACATAGTTCGAGATACTTTAGTATGTTCGGCCAACCGCTCCACAAAAAATTGGATTTCATAAGTTTTTTATGAGAATTACAGTTCACGTCTTTTCTTATACCTACTTAAATTTTCAGACAATTTACAATTTACTGCCCACCAATTGAAATTTAAGGACATTGAACAACAAAACAGAGCATTGAAAACCAAAATCAGACATTATTGCACAATTTGTATACTTAAGGTATAACATAAGCATTTGCTACGAATACTAAACAAAAAAGAAACATACACTCTGCGATGTAAAAATCCTTTCTTAGTATGGAAAAATAAATCTTACCTTGCAAGCTGATAAAAGCCACTTTCGAATTTTTTTTACTGTTATCCAAAACGAATTGGGAATCTGATAAAGTAACGAGTGATTCAGAGATCAAAGTGTATCTCATCGATAAGTGTAAGCCTTACGCGTTAACTTAAAGCGTTAGAAAGCATGGGTTGAATTGCGGGCACTTTAACCCTTTTAAACCCATAACTATTTTTGTGGAAAAATTAATTTTTATTAGTATAAAGTAGTAAAAATTTACTTAACAGCGTATTAAAATATTTAAAAACATATGACAGAGGGGCGCAGGGAGCCGTAAGTTTGGAGTACAGCGGGACTATGCGTATGCAAAAAATGTGAGATTCGACTCTTGTTACGTCGTTTGTTTTTCTTGCTTAGTGAAATAACCCTTGATGTTATATATTTGTGCATCATGTTGTTCCACCAACCTACAATTGGTAGCTAACCATACGGAAGCGATTATGTATAGGGCTCAAATGCAACAATTTATGTTATTGTACGTACAACTAAACAATGATTGTCTTACTTATAGGAATAAAATTTTTACATGACACTTTTCTATATTCCCAAAAGTTTCATAATAAATAGAAAACAATTGAAAGCAGCCATTTCAGAATATATGTTTCGTCTTGTGATACGGTATTTTATGAGACGTGTTGTGACTGGTTCTTGGGACTAGAAATCTTTAGTTTTTAGCTCTTTGGAGAGTGTGCAAATGCTCTTTTTCAGCTGATCGAACCTTCCCCCTTTCTCCACCGATCAACCAGACGCTGACAGAAGTTTCACCCGTTTGTGGTTAGCGTGCCGATGAGCCGAACTTAACGGTTCGATAGCTCATTTTTGGTTCGTGTTGCCAAAGAGTGGAACAATTTGCCTTCGTCTGTTTTTCCAGACAAATATAACCCTGGAGCTTTCAAGTGTAGAGTGAATATGTACCTCTTGGACAGGCGTGTATGATTCTCGTCTTCATCGTCACTTTCCATCAGGTGAGATGGAAGACAAACGCCTGCTAATTATTAATTTAAAAAAATCTTCTGTGTATATATCAAGTTACGCTGGTGCTCGAAGCGAACTCAACTCTAAATTACAAAGGCTTCGTCATCGTTTCAGAATTTTTCTGCCTGATCTTTGGAGGTATCAGGCGGAAATATAAAAAAAAATTGTCAAAGTACAGTTTTGATCACAGGAATTAATATATTCTTGAATTGCGTCTATCTTATATTATATTAAAACACAATACTATCCCAAAAAATCGAAACAGTCTTTACTGTAAGTTTTGCTAACTAATAGACCTACTGTACCAAATGTGGTACACACAGTATACTTTCATATTATGAATTGACTTTATAAACAAGCTTGGGTTGCGCAGTGCTTGTGTCGTTGGCTCGCTAATCCCACTAAGGAAACCTACTTAAGGAGCTATGTCCCAAGAAAAGAGTTTGTAAAAACCCTTTTTTACATTTCTCTGTACATGCTCTTAATTCAACTTATATTTGACACGATCAGACCTTATCTTGCAAAAAATTTAAACTATGGATTATTTAATACCAGGTCCTTACATATGAAATTGGCACTTTGTCGTACTGGCCACTTTGATCTGTATTATCTCCTCTTTGGTCAAGAATTCCAATTTCAAATTTATACAGCTTCCTGTATCCTCACGCATTTGTGTTTCAAAAACAATAATTCGAAGAATAATTGAAGGCTATTGTGGAAGCGGATCCATAGCAAAACACGTCCGAGAAAGCTGTAAGCTGCGGTGTTAGATTACTCAACCGGCACAATAATGAATGGATTTTAAATCGAATCATTACCTGTTATGAAAATTGGATCCTTGATTTGATTGAATGTATTATTATTATTTTATGTTTACTTATGTTTATGTAGTATAATATTTATTAATTACACTCTATAATAATACTAATAATAATATAACTCTTTTAAAACTCCTTGTTAAAAGAATAACGCAGTTCAATTCGAACGTACATATATTTTTTTCAGTAAACTGAACTACACATGTATAGTTCAATAGTAAAACAGAACTTACATTAAAGCTTACAACATAACAACGCCCCTGTATTGTATGAAGAGCATCTAGAACATACCATCCAGTTAGAGATATCTTAACAATATAGTTATTGCAAAGCCGCAGCCCGCGGTACATTGCCACGCGGCTATTTGCAATGTTCATCTCACGGACCAAATTACAGGAGCGAGCTGGGAGCATTTATGGGAGGAACATTAGCACTCGATAATGTTTGTGGAATACTGGTTTCTAGGTAGTTCATTAAACTTGGTAGATTAAAATGTTGTTCTGAGAATGGTGAATTAGTTTGCTAAGCTAATGGTGGAGTTACACAGCGAGAGACTAGCACTACAGTACACGCGCCCTATTTTATTACAAGATTGCTCGCATGCTCTACCATAGTAGAAAAAGTAATTATGATTTTGGATTTAACTAAAAGGTTCATAAAAAATAAAAACAAATTAAGATATGTTTTATCTTTATGTAATTCAAAGAAAAATTTACAAAATTAGCACTTACTTTACAAATTAGAACTATTATAAGAAACTCTTATGAAAAAATTAACTTTTTGGATAGATTGAGATCAACTTCGATAAAATAATAAAAAAATAATATCTGACTTCTAATTATGTTCTTCTTCACATTGAAGACATAACACAGCTTGGTGGTCGGGGCGTATCCACCTGGCACATCGTTTACACCAATTTTTTGTGGAGCGATTTCGGGCTCGAGAGAATATTAAACATTTGCCAACTCTTACTCTCTTGATTGAGTGATCATGAGATATCTCATCAGACACCCCCAAAAGGCTTTTTGTTTTTATTTTTAATTCCAGAGGAAGATAGTCAAGTGCCAAACGCCACATCATGAGGGGTTGAGCCAGTTCAATTGACAAGTCAAGTAGGAAATTGCGTCGTACTACAGTTTGCTGGCCTTTATTTAGTTGATGGATGATCAAAGCATTTCAACCCGCTATATTCAAATAATTTCGGACCAGGAGGTCGAAATCTAATATTATGCAATCTTACTCTTGTTTCTGGTGAACATTCTTTACTCCATAATATTTTCTATTCTTGGACTCGTAAACATTTTGACTTGTACGGTTCCATGAGAGTACAGAGTGAGGAACATCTTCGTCTGATGAAACCGCAACATCTTCGCGTTCGAGGCCAAACATCTCTTCCTGTGTAGGTATCGACTTCTCCATCATCCGAGTCACTCTGGATAAGTTCGTCGTCGTTTGTCTCTTCCTCTAACCAGCACAAATTCCGGCCATCCATACGAGGCTCCATTGTTCATAAGAGATCGCTGAAAATGTAATTGAAATGAATTATATTCATAACAAGACAAGGCATTCCTTATTTCTACGTCAAAGTATTATAAATTTCAAAATTGTAATGAGAAGCATAAAAAGAATAGCGATTACATTATTGTTTACCTTAATTATTTTTGTTACACCGATGCTCGCATGTACTACTATGGTAGAATGTTGATTTTGACGGGAATTTGTGCAATCGTGCGCCCATGTAGTCACTTGGCCTAGCACTGACCCGTTGCGTTTTATTGTTTTTGAGGCTTATCTAGGGGTGCGGGGGGAAACATCAAAAAATTAAGGAACGGCGTGAAAAAATTTGAGCGTGCTCTACCATGGTAGAACGCGCGTGCACTGTAGTGCTAGGCGAGATTACCCTAATCTTAAAGTAATTTGACGTCAATAATGTGCACTAAAAATTAATTTGTAAGTGAATACCAATCCAAACTAATTTTAATAAGAAAAAGGTATTAGTGGTAGTAGGTAATATATTGCTCTAATTCTTGTCTTAATTTCTTTTGCAAAAATGTTCTTAGATTAAATTGGAGAATTTTCTTTCAGTCATCTAGTCCTTTGTTTATTTCACATACCTGATGGATTGTCATTCGCGTGGTACATTACCTTAATGGGCACTCACCTAGAAAGGAACTAAATGCCTTTTAAGGTTTCTTATGTAAAATATATATGGATTACATGGGGTGATGTGCTTGAAATATTTCACTACTTTAGTTTGAACTGGTCTAGGATGATATCTTTATTTATACCTATAGTCCACATAAAAGAAATATATATTTTAATATTTTTTATTTATTTTAATATATTTATATAAACTAAATTAATTGTCTAAGCACTCTTTCGTTGAACCCACCGAAACGTAATATTTAAAGATATAGAATTAACCATAATTTAAATATAAGTAAGTGACATAAGATAATACATTTAGCAAAAATATCTTAGTTAGATTTGTAATGTACAAAAAAGTAAAAAAATTGGTATCTAATAATTATACTAAATACCTTCAAGTTCAAAATTCAAATTCAAATATTTATTTCTCAACATTGACAATTACTTGTTCTTATTGACGTCAAATAAAACATGACCCTACCACCAGTTCCGAAAAACCATCGTGAAGAAGAACTTGCAAGAAACTTCACAGGTATAATTCTTTTCAAAATAAATTTACAGTGTCTCTTTATGTCTTTATGTCTGTCACCCGACGCTACCATAAGAAGACGTACTTTCGTGACAATAACGCTTTGGATATTCATAATTCGTCTCCTCAAGGAGAAAAATCTGGCAATCAACATTTTTCCAACGCTTCTCGATCGTTTCACTTTGTATTGATGGTATAGCCCCTTACTTAGCCTGAAATTAAAGAATGTGTTGTTGTGTATTTCCTGATTTAAAGAAACTGAGCCAGATTATTCTGATATTCAAAGCATGAAGTATGTCTGACCCTAATAATTCTAGACCTATATCTTTACTACAAACGCTCAGTAAGACTTTTTTCCAATTAATCACATATTATCTATTAATATGAAAGTAGTAAAAATAAAAACAAACTATATTATATAATATACAGAGTAATTCATCGAGAAAGTCAGTACGGCAAAGTCTGAAACTATTAGAGATAGAGATATTTGTTCCTGGTATGTCAACGTCAATGATATAAGAGCTTAGAAAGTCTGCATTTGAATATTTTCTGACATCTCGTAGTGTGGGAAACGAAACGAAGAACGCTTTGTATTCAGAATATTTTGTGACAAACTTATCAACGATATTTTAAGTTTTTCGTTTTTTTTTTCCTTTAAGAGCCACATAAAGGTCCAGGTTACTTGAGGTTACGTTTTATTGTTTTTATAGATTACTTTTTACTCTTTGTCATTTTCGTTCATGGAATATTAATGCGGTCAAAATAGACGAAGACATTGCTGTTGGTCTACCGACGGGTTTTACTTCACCTGGAACTGGCCGAAAGTGACACAAAATATGTTTGACCATTGGGTAGGCTTTCTTACATACAATAAATATTTATTTTTAAACTTTGCATTAATTTTAACAGATTTGGCTTTACCCAAATCATTGAGCCACAGACCACAGCGCAAGCGCATGATATGGCACGAAAAGAAATAAAGTCCCTTTAAGTTATGGAAAAAAATGTAATTCCATAAATGGCTGTTGGTTTCATATATTTTATATTTTTTACAAATAGCTGTAGATTTTGTGATGATAAATAAATAAATAAAAAAGTACATTTTTACCCCCTGTCAAAAATAAGCAAGTTTACAAATTTTTTAAGTTACGACCCTAGCCTAGCACTTTCGGACTATATTTGTGAAACGTGTAAAACATTATTATAATTTTTTTACTTACGTGCAACAATCGCTTAACCGATTTCTATTCGTACTCCTTTAGAGTGCATGAACTAGACAATGGAACTCCTAACCTCACACCATTCAAGAGTCGAAATCTATATAAGTTTATAAATAAGGAAAGAGTGAAAGAGCAATATCTTTTTCAGATATGATTTTGTTGTTATTCCATAATTATTATTTATATTTTTATATGATGTATTCATTTATGTATGTTATGTCTACGTATATAATATGTAGTTTTTAAACAAATAACCCTCCAGTTGCAGATCTTCTGGAAGAAATTTTATATGAAATATGCATTGCCTTTGTACGAGCTTGTCGCTGTTTGAATGCCTCGTATGTCAGTAAATTACATTCTTTTATTTTGTAAAATATCGAAATATAATTGCGTATTTCAATTTATCATGCAGCCCAATTAAATTTAATTGGGTTTAATTAATGGTGTAATATTTGGAGTAAATGAAAATCTCTCATTTATAAATTTTACGCTATTTTGTCGTCATAAGTGTGATAACCTTGTAAAAGTTGCATGCCGTCGTCGATTTTCCGTGTTTTTGAAGTATGTTTTGAAAAATTGTGGATAATGTTGGTGAAGTAAGTTTATTTCTATTTTTGATTTAACAATTTTCTTTGGTTTTATTATTATTTTATTTTTGAAATCCCCAGACAAACACACCAACTGTATAGGCCCAAAGTAAGCAGAGTTTGTGTTATGGATGACCATACAGCGAACTGGGGGGGAACCCAGAAAAACATACATGTATGAATACAAACAACCATGATCCGAAGAGAAACATCTGTGTTCTTCACACAAATGAATGCCCCGGCCAGGACTCGATCCTGGGACCTTCGGTGTATGAGGCAAGGCTACTAACCAATACACCACTCGATCGTCTTTATAACTGGGAAGTTGTTGTTTAGTGATATGCGTAGAATGTCTAGAGATGCGGCTATTCCCTGTCCGTGACCTTCCAGAGCTCGGCTGCAAAGCTGTGACGTACACTAGGAGAGGTCATCAGTTGAGCAATTACCGCGGAAACTAAACTGGTTACCGCTGAGTAGCTCATAAAGTTTTAGGTAAGCTAAGAGACGATTGTTCAAAATACTAAGTATTTCTACGTCTAATTTGCTAGGTTTGAACGGCTGCCCCTTTTCGTCACGGAACATGGACAAGCTTCCAGGACTTCGGAACCTATCCAGTTTTTATGGAGAGCTGAAATAGTCCTACCATTAAGGTACATAATTTGGAAAAAATCTGGATCTTGCAAATACTTATGAAATCCATGGATGAAAGATGGAAGGAATAAGAAAATTTTAAGTTAAATTTGTGATTCTATCAAGAATAATCGATGTGAAAGCAAATCTTTCTGTGCTGATTTGTGGCCAATAACTTTCTCAACTCGACATTGTGTTCATTAAACGTTATATCTGTTTTTTTCTTTCGAAAACCTTCTTTTGAAATTTTCTACATATAAAAACGAAAAAATTCCTATTTCATTTGTCTAGAACGATTCAGTTATTTAGTGAGTTGGTTAGTACGGTAATTGAATACTTTATAACTTCCAAAACATACAACAAAAGCTCCAATTAATATTTTAAACTTTAACAAAAAAAGTTTTCATTTCCTGTAACTTCCTTCCGGTTACCCGTGGCAAATATATTTTATCCCATAACTTAATTGTATTTTGTGTGTACATAAAATGTAAAATAAATAAATATGTAATAAATAAACAATCAAACAAAATTTTTAAATTCTCCGTATAAAAATTTTTCAAATATTTAAATAAATTTTCTCATATTCCTGTATACAAAGCTAATGAAAATGAGTTGCAGGTTTACCAACAGTCCATTTACCATGAATTACGGATTCTTTTTTAATGAATTTAAAACTTTTCAACACGGATAACAAACGGATGAGCGAAAAATGCCGGACTTTTTTTTTCCGGGCACGCGTGCTTTTTTTTTAAATATGGCTGGCTGTTAAACAAGAGAAAAATGGGTTGCAGCTTTTAAACATTTTTGGTTCATTTTGTTGTTGTTATTTATTGGCTTTCAAAGGCCACCATTTCCAGAAGTTTTGTTCAGTTTTACAACTTTTACCATCCAGTACTGTATTACTTCAAATCACGTAATTTACCTAGGAGTAATCAAATGAATGAGAACTTTGATTTGACCCCCTTACTTTATATGAGGGTCAAACCGAAAGTTCTTAGAAAATCAAAAACTGACTAAACTAGCTATTTATTAGTTTTATTATATCTTTTCAAAATAGTGTCCATTCACGTCAATACATCGCTGCATCCGATGGAACCACTGAGAAAAGCACTTTGCCCACTCGTCCTTAGAGGTCTCTTCCACGGCCTTTTGAAACGCAGCCACAGCTTCCGCGGCGATCATAAAACGTTTTCCTCTAATTTTTCTTTTATTTTCGGGAATAAATAAAATCGCGAAGTTTGAGGCCAGGGCTATACGGCGGGTGACCTAGTAATTTCACGTTTGACGTCACCAAATAGTCGATCGTTCGCCTGGCGTTGAGCGAAGACGCGTTGTCGTGGTGAAGGAGGATCCTACTGCGAGGTCGTTTCTCCTGAACTTTTTCCAAGACAAGTAGCAAACAATTGTTTGTGAACCACTCCGCAGAAATAGTTTTTCGATCTTCTAGCTCAATTCGCGAAACGACCTGCCCTTTAGAAGAACGAGGCCACTATCTTTTTTCCAACGCTTCGACCTCTCCTCACTTTAGTTGGCAACTCCTCGGAAGGAAACACCCACTGAGCAGACTGTCTTTTGGTTTCGGGATCATTACAGTAAATCTAGCTTTCGTCACCCGTAAGCATGTCGAAGTCAGCATTTGAGTCACCTCCGTTAAATCTTTCAAACATGTCACGGCACCAATCAACACGATGGAGTTTTTGGCCCTCGGTTAAATTATGAGGTATCCAGCGGGCACAAAGCTTCCTGACCGCTAAATGTTCATGGAGGATTTCGTGCACTTGGCTCATACCAATGCCTGAGCTTGTCCGAATATACTGATAGGTAATTCTTTTGTCAGTCTCTATCATACGCCGCATCCTACGTTATCTTTAGTCGTCGCCGTAGAAGGACGAAAGAAAATTCATTAAACCAGTTGTAAACAGTGGCACGGGATGGGCTTTATCGTGAAATGACAATCGTAGTCTATCATAACTTTCTTGTTCAAATCATCATCATGTTGACTTAAATGACATCGAAATTCATGAAAAATCATTGCACGAAAATTTGTAAAAACGCTTTGTGCGGTCTATTTAAGCAATGCATGTAGCCATTGCGAATGCACAATATTTCTTTATTAGTTTACAAGAGAAGAACAGGAATCTGAATCGGAAGCTATTGTATATATGTGCTTTTGCAGGGACATTTAATATTTTATAATCAGGACATCTAATAAAGTTTCTTTTCTTTTTTTCTTTTTAAATATTTTTTTGCAAAATTGTAAAAACGAACAGTCGTTTATATTTCAAAACAGCGATTGGAACAAAATCAAGTTGCAATCAACAATGAAATTTTTACACAGTACAATAATAACTTCAAGAATAGATAGATTTTTTTTGTGTGGTTAGGATCGTTAGCTAAACGTTGCATTTAAATATTTCAAGATTCAATTAATTTTGATAATGCTTTTAAGTATTTTATAATATTTCTGTAAATTTTAAACATTTTTTTTATTAGTAATTAGCAGGCGTTTGTCTTCCATCTCACCTGATGGAAAGTGACGATGAAGACGAGGATCATACACGCCTGCCCAAGAGGTACCTATTAACTCTACACTTGAAAGCTCCAGGGTTATATTTGTCTGGAAAAACAGACGCAGGCAAATCGTTCCACTCTTTGGCAACACGAACCAAAAATGAGCTATCGAACCGTTTAGTTCGGCTCATCGGCACGCTAACCACAAACGGGTTAAATAAAATTAGTTTTTAATAAGTATGTAATAATCAAAATAACATAAGGTAGGTATCGGATCTACGTTGTTTGTATTCTAAATCATATCTATCTCTCCGCCTTAGCCAATTGTTTTAAGCTTAACGGAAAAACTAAAGATACTACGTACAAAAACGTACTTCTCTGTAAGTTTAGTGTTTCACAAAGTTATAGAAATGTTTCGACGGTCGAGTGGCGTAGTGCGGACTAGCCCTGCCTAGGAGGGCCGGAGGGCCCAGGTTCAAGTCCTGGCCGGGGCATTCATTTGTGTGATGAACACAGCTTTTCGTTCCCGGGTCATGGTTGTAAAACATGTGTAACCAACCAACCGTGGTAAACAACATACAAACCCCCGGTTCACCAGATAGCTTACTTTGGGGCCATACAGTTGGTTTACTTTTGTCTAGGGATTCATTATCATTGTTTATTTTCATTTAAGCACGCCTTTATGGCGGAATAACCTCAAAAATCTGAATTATTATTAGACAAAGTATGAAAGCACAAATGCTCATGATACTCATTAGCTGTTACATTTTTTGTTACTTATTAAGTCTAGATAAATCTAGAGGTAAAATTTTGAAAATAACCAATAACTTTTTCCGTGCACAATTTGCGGAGTACAAGTAATTTAATGTTTTGACGTTACAGCGCAGTGACAAGTTCAGCTGTGCTATCGGCTATGCACAAGTCCCGCCGTTTCGAGCAGAAACGACATGTCCGTCCAATCCGTAGCAGTAACTAAAATACCACGGTGGCTTTCATTTGTAGAATTAATAAATATTACGTAGAAGAACGACTATGGTCTTAATTTGTAATAGAAGAGTGTTTTATAGGCATACATAAAGCAATCGCTGTAAGGTCATCCACAACACAAGCTCTGCTTACTTTTGGGCCATACAGTTGGTGTGTGTGAGTTTGTCTGGGGATTTATTATTCTGGGGTTTATATTAATCTTTACGTACTTGACATTTTCAAATACCCAATTTTAGTACACAAACGCTAAATTTTATCACAGTGAATGACATTTTTATATTATAGTTGCTCTATCATTTATAGAATTTAAGATAGTGAATTGAAAACAAACTCTACTAAAAATAAAACGCAGTATTTCCAAGCATAAATAACAAATAATAATTGTTCGTTTTGATCAAACACGTACAACAAAATCTCAACAGAGTGTCCCGCGCAGCTTTCGTCGTGAGGCGGTGATCGGGCCACCTCTGCGTGTCGTGTGCATCAATGATGCATGTGAACGAATCAGAATCAATGCCAAGTTTGTCTACATCCACACAACATTGTTCATTACAAAAATCGAGGAGCTCCTTACCAAAGCTAGCTGTAGGATGTGCATTAAAGTCTCCCAATACAGTGGTATTACAGAGGCAATACAGAGTTCAGTGGTATTGTCAATTTCATCAGTAGGCATATACACATTTATTATTAACGTAGATATGTAGATGTGCTAGCAAGACGCGTATTCGATCACAAGACGTATTCACCGGTGTCACCACGGTAACGCCAAACTACCATACAGATTTGCTTTCAAGGCCTTTCATTCCTCAAAATAGGTGCCACGTGCGTGACTGCATAGTTTTCTATTTTTATAAATGTACTTTTTGTTAAATACACGAATATAAAAATGGCATGGAAGAGGCAATGATGTATTTTTTTAGGTTTTAAATAAAAAAAGAATTAAATAAGGTCGGTTATGCATTTATAATTTATTGTTATGATTCGTTTATCAAAACATTGTCCGAAAAACACATCCTACTAATATTATAAACGCTAAAGTTTGTAAGTATGGATGGATGTTTGTTACTCTTTCACGTAAAAACTACTCAATGGATTTTAATAAAACATTACAATAATATAGCTTATACATCGGAATAACACATGGGCTACAATTTATAAAGATATTGTGTGAATTGTCCAAAATATCAAATAAGGTATGTAAGGAAAATATCTACCATCTGCGAGCTATTCTAGCATGCGCTGCCAAAACCGCTAGAGTTATTCATATGTAATGTATGATGGAAATGAATATCTTTTTATAAAAAGCCCGCCACAGTATATAGCAATATCTTATGTGTAAGCCATTACAGCCAAAAAAGTGAACCATAACTACATTTTTTTTAGAAAATATTATGAATAGAAGTTAAAAATGATCAGTTTCGGAAATACGGTTCAGCTTAGGATGGACATTTGTAGGTTGTAAACAACTGCGCGGGTATATAAAGCGCGCCGAGAACCGCGCCGCTGCTTCGGTTCAGAAGAAGGCTTTGAGGCAGAAGATTTCCAGAGTCATTCAGGGGTTTTTTTTTAGTGGGTAGTGGCTCTGATAGGCTCGGAGCGAGCCCCACATAACCTCGATAATAGGTTATTTTGCTTTACTTTCTTCAATTTATAAAAATCAGGAAGTATCAGATTCTTTTGTTTGTATCAAGTACAAGAAAAATATCTCTTACACATTTCTTTTGTTTTAGATAGTTAATAGGTTAGGTTTATACGTCTTAATACTTATTACTTAACTGTGTAATAATCCTCAAGTATTTATAATTAAATTTTTTATGGTAGTACGTGTTTACTAAGTAACGTTTTGTCAAGTAGTAGGTACAATTTATGGTAAGAATGCCACGAAAAAGATCCAACCTCTCTCAGTGCAGCAGAAATGCTAAAAGGATGAGATTAGTTCGATCACAGGAATCTGAAGAAGATCGTGGCAAGAAAAAGAAGGCAAGACTCACTGCATCTCAACAACATCAGGCCAGGTTTCGTGCTGCAGAAACGTCGGCTCAGCGAGAATCTCGATTAAGTTCAAATCGTTTTCGAATGATGACCACTCGAATTAAGGAAAACATTGGCATTTCTCAGCTCAGATTGGACGCAACGAAAATGCTCAAAAGTTTTCAGATTTGTATCGGTAACGGTGTGTATCAACAGGAACAAGGAAAAGTTGTTCTTAATGAAAACCTATGCTGCAAAGTTTCATTAACGCGAGACCTCATATCATCTGTGTATGGAAACGCAACGTAAATACCAACTTGCGAAAATTTCTGGCTTTGCGAAAGAGCTATTTTGACTCCACGAAACGAACAAGCAGCAGCAATAAATGCTGAAATTTTTTATCTTTGTTCCGGGGGATAATGTAGAGGATATCTCCATTAACAGAGTTATGGAAGAAGAAGAATAATCCAGCTACCATATAGAATTTTTAGAATCCCTCAGTGATCCTGGACTACCTCACCAAATAAAATTAAAAGTCAGCGTACCCAGAATGCTCCTTAGAAATTTAAGCCCGCCAAAACTTTGCAACGGTACCAGAGTAAGAGTGACCAATTTACAACGAAATCTGATAGAAGCAGAGATTTTAACAGGGTGTGGAATAGGTGAAAGTGTTTTTATTCCTAGGATTCCTCTCATTTCTAACAATTTTCCATTTAGTTGTAAACGAGTCCAGTTTCCAGTAAGCCTATGTTTCGCAATGACATTTAATAAATCCCAAGGTCAGACGCTAAAAGTTGTGAGTGTGGGTCTAAGCATTGGCTGTTTTTGCACGGTTCGTTATATGTAGCTCTGTGTAACGTGTTAGCAATCCTAGCAGCCTGTATGCTTTCATCCCCGATGGCCTTACGTCTAATATTGTGTACAGAGAAGCATTACTGTAAAAGCAAATTTTTTTAGCTACCAAAAAGGACGTGTTTATGATCGAATATTAACCAAAAGTAATACTCAAAATATGCTGCCCAAAGTCACTATTCTAAAGTCACATAGGTAGTTTTTAATAAACGAGAGACAAGGTTTTTTTTTAATTGTATTAATTAATTAATTGTATTTGCGTGAATATAAAACTGCGTCCATGAAAGAGATGAAAAAATATTTTCTGTGTCAATTATAATATCTGTTTCATTGTGTATGTGAATAATACAGAACATAAAATAATATGTTTTTCATAATATTGAGAAACTCGGTAAAGTTATTTTTAAAAATAAAGATATGTTGGATGTTATGATGAAAGAATTTGCTTCAATTACAAAATTTAGGTGGAAGAAGACCTACAAACCCGACGTTTCGTAATCTATTTACTATTGTTATCTCGGCCCTTCAGTGTCACAACAATTAATGTTAACTCAGATAAAATCTTTTTATCCTTATTTTCCAAAGATACAACACAGAACCAGATCCTACACTTAATCAAAGGACGATGACCTACAACCGAATAATTTCTATAGTTGCCATTTATTTATCTAAACTAGCTTTTTGTGACAGCTATAATGCTATATATTTTGAATATTGCTAAATATTGCGTAACCCAAATTGTATTATATGGTAGTGGTTTTAAGTATTTCATTCAAAAGTTCCTAGAATTTTGTTCATGAACAAGGTAATAGATATGTATTTTAGAAGAACCTTATTCGAACTTAAAATCGCAAAGATAGCGCTTATCACTAACGGCTATCGTGTTCGTAATTTAGGCATGTATGTAAGGTCAAAACTGCAGTACATCTATTTATTTTTTAAGGTGAAATTTCATGTCAAAATGTCAATGCCGCATCATTTCTGTTTGCATTTTGTTGCTATTTGCAATTTCCAATGCATGTCATTTTGTTTGATAATTTACCATTTTTAATTAAAATTAGTACGCAATTTGATATTTGTGGCCGAATACAAGTTCACTGAACGCTACTGTTGATACGTCCAAAGTTAACCACGAATATACCCATAAGGACAACAGTGTTTTTTTTTTCTTAAAAAATGTTTCTTAATATCAACTTTTTGGCCGTGCATTGACTACGATACATATTATACTTTTTTATCACTGTAGTTCGATTTCCTCAACTTCCGGTACGAATAACATAACTCCGTGTTATTCGGGAGATTGAGACTTTTATATAAATCGGGCATTATTCTTGAATATTTCTTTCAAATCATCGGCTATGTCCCTTTTTCTTTTTTTCAATCGATGCAGCGTGAGCAACTCTATCATATATTCTAAATTTATGGAAAGTTAGACAAATAGATATATTTAACATACATCCTTAACATCCAACTGGCTTGCAGAAACAATAAATCTATTGAATTCCTTAGCAAGGTTGAAACCTAAGAACTCTGGAATCGAGCTTATCTCACGTAAATCTTGATATATCTTCATTTCGAAAACCCAAGAGAACTTATTTTCTTGATACGGTATTCTTTTATATAGAATAGAAAACTAGACGTTTGTATTCATATAGAAATGCTCATAAATAGCTGATTAATAGATTCAATCATCGAATCTCCATGTATGTGTACGGTAGGGCTGTTATTCCTTGTGGATATCTACACACAAATGATTGATTGAAATACCAAAAATTTTCGGGATGGTCGGACCGTTATATAGATACAAATACAGAAAAAAAAATAAAACGAACTTGATTAAACAAAATTAAAAAAGTTTAATGTGATTTTGTATCTACAACCGATCGCGCCATATTTCACTAATATAAAAGAAGACAGAAAGGGTGAATTTGCTTTACTTCAAAATATACTGCGAATACACATTGTAATAATCAGAAAACAGTTTTTATGCACATTACTGAAAATAGATAATATCAGCAAAAAATTTTTTTCAAAGAATATTCTTCAATATTCTTTAGATTTTGAATTTAAATGTTTTTACTTTTAACTAAGTCCGAAATTTTTCACTTGTAGCACGTTTTCTTCCGTAGCAGCAAACAAAGGACGACCACTTATTTCTTTATCATTCAAATGTAAGCGACCGCAGTTAAACTCGTTACACCAGCGGTACACAGTTGCTTTAGAAGGTGCCTTCTTCGTAAAAGCTAATTGAAGTCGATTAAATGACTATTCAGGTTTTAAGTTGGGATTGAAGTCGTAAAAAATGATTGCACGAAATTCCGGCACAGATCCATTTTGCTATGACATACAATAGTTTTATAATGCTGATAAAATAATTTAGAAGGAAAATTTAATTCGAACCAAATATATTATAATTTTAAATAATAGACTTTCAAAATAAATTATAACTCGCCAGCGTTTGGAAGGACAAGAAGGAAGTGGGGAGCTTCGTCGCGTATGACACTCAACACACTTACTTGAGTGATTATTTCATAAAATTGGAAAAAACAGTAACTGATTTCTAAGTACAAATTAATTAAAACTGAATGCAATTTTGGATGAAACTTCTTCGTATCGTATATCAACATACTCGTAGGTATTAATCGTTAAACTATGATCCAGAAACAAGGCGGCAGCCAACGGTATAGCTGTTCCAAACCAACCAACGCCCGCGAAAGTAAAACGATCGCCAGTTTTCTCTTCTTAATGGGGTATTTAGTATCAAAGGAATCGAATGGTTTCCAATATCGAGGCTTGCGGGGTTTAGAAGTGATTCGTTGAAATAACTTCACTTCAGTTATATGCAGCAATGATATAGAAATTCAAATATCTCATTGGTTAAAGTTTTATAAAGGGATTTATGACATACATTTAAAAAAAAAATATTTTTATTTTGAATCTAACTTTTGTAATGAATGTTTGGAATTCGTGGGTTTCTTTGGTATTATATTTAAAATATGTACAATACTGTACCGCACGCTCGTTTGGACAACATTATTACGTAGCTTTCTGATGTAGGTGATGCTTGATCCCTCATGCTCTACCCATAATCCTCTTAAAAGATGCAAGGTGTATCCACTTTCGTCCGGGGTAATATTTTATGTGATATATACCAATAATGAAATACACTTTTGCCTTAATTTCATTTATATGTGACTTAAATTAGCCTCTTCTTAGTTGTCAGGGATCTTCTTAAAGGTACATTATTTATAAAAATACAGTGTCTGTATCTTTTAGCCCACAAGAAACATATTTTAATTTGATTCTTTTTCGTATATTTTGAGAGTTTTCTTAGGACTAGGTAAACACAGCATGTTATGCTTTGTATTTTCATTCCTTTCTTAGAAACGCTCGTTCTTCTTAGTCATTTTTGAAAAGAAATTGTACGAAACAACGATTTTTCTTATTGAAAAAGGATTAGACGTTAGTCTTCTATCTCACCTGATGGAAAGTGTCGATGAAGACGAAGGTGTTACACGTCTATCCACGAGATACCTATTCACTCGACGCTTGAAAGGACTAGGACTATAGTTTTCTGCAAAAACAGAAGCAGGCAGTTCATTCCACACCTTGGCGACCCGCACCAAAAAGGAACTATCAAAGCGTTTGGTTTGACTTCTTGGGATGTCTAATATAAAGGGATGGAAGGCCTGTCTGCGTCTAGTAGTCCAATGTAAGAAGGGTGTGGGTTCAATCTGATAAAAAAGAGTATTCGCGCACTCTCCATAATGTAATCTGTAGAAGACTGCTAAACTGGCAACTTTCCGACGATGGTCGACGCTTTGCAGTTTTTTGGTGGTGAGGTCAAAGTTGTTTATAATTTTTCGGGCTCTTCAGTCGACTGCGTCCATCGCTTCATGTTGGTACTTTCCAGAACCATCCCATGATGCAAAAAACTTTATTTTATTATTTTAATTAATTTTATTATAACGATCAGTCTACCAATGTTGTGTAATAATGTGTGAACCTACAGAATTTACACATTTTCTTAATCCAACTCTGTAGGCAGACGTGGAAATCATAAATCTGTATGCTATAAAATTTTTATCGTTCTAAAGCAATGTCATTTGTAATATTTGTTTACATACTGAACCAGCTAGAATTCCGCAAAGGACGTGCATGTGGGATTTTGAAAATTTGGCTCATTTGTCAAATGGATTTGAAGAGTTCAGTTCTTGCCTAACCACTCTCAAGGGACATTCCTTTAAATGCAGTTATACACTTCGTTTGCGAATAGTTAAATTTTTAACTTTAGTATTTCGGATCCACACCAATGAATAAAATGAATTTCTTCGCAACATATTTTGGCAGGTAAAGTTTAAAATTTAAAATGTTTAAAAATTCGCGTAGGCTTAAAATCCATGTCTTTTCTTGATCAACTTCAGAGCCGGCAAATAAACACGCCAGCCACCGTCTAATAGCCGCCAAAGTAAGTCTGGCAGCAGCGCTGATAGACAACAATAATCGTACGTAATATAATATATCAATATCAACAATAATATCTACCAGCTTCTTCTATATATATACGAACAGTAAATTTGTGTCTAAAAACTATCTTCTTATTTTATTTTATATAGAGAATAAATATATTATACTTTTATATACTTTTCCTTCTCTTGAACCAGAACACATTCATGGTACTGTGTTATAACAACGATCCAGCGATCTAAATAGCAATTTATTTTATATAGAGAATAAATATCTGGACAAGCTGGTTGTAACTGTTCCTTCTCTTGAATCAGAACACATTCATGGTACTGTGTTATAACAACGAGTCCAGCGATCTAAATAGCAGTTTTATTTTATATAGAGAATAAATATATGGACAAGCTGGTTGTAACTGTTCCTTCTCTTTAATCAGAACACATTCATGGTACTGTGTTATAACAACGATCCAGCGATCTAAATAGCAGTTTTATTTTATATAGAGAATAAATATATGGACAAGCTGGTTGTAACTGTTGCTTCTCTTGAACCAGAACACATTCATGGTACTGTGTTATAACAACGATCCAGCGATCTAAATAGCAATTTTATTTTATATAGAGAATAAATATATGGACAAGCTGGTTGTAACTGTTGCTTCTCTTGAACCAGAACACATTCATGGTACTGTGTTATAACAACGATCCAGCGATCTAAATAGCAGTTTTATTTTATATAGAGAATAAATATATGGACAAGCTGGTTGTAACTGTTGCTTCTCTTGAACCAGAACACATTCATGGTACTGTGTTATAACAACGATCCAGCGATCTAAATAGCAATTTTATTTTATATAGAGAATAAATATATGGACAAGCTGGTTGTAACTGTTGCTTCTCTTGAACCAGAACACATTCATGGTACTGTGTTATAACAACGATCCAGCGATCTAAATAGCAGTTTTATTTTATATAGATAATAAATATATGGACAAGCTGGTTGTAACTGTTGCTTCTCTTGAACCAGAACACATTCATGGTACTGTGTTATAACAACGAGTCCAGCGATCTAAATAGCAGTTTTATTTTATATAGAGAATAAATATATGGACAAGCTGGTTGTAACTGTTGCTTCTCTTGAACCAGAACACATTCATGGTACTGTGTTATAACAACGATCCAGCGATCTAAATAGCAATTTTATTTTATATAGAGAATAAATATATGGACAAGCTGGTTGTAACTGTTGCTTCTCTTGAACCAGAACACATTCATGGTACTGTGTTATAACAACGAGTCCAGCGATCTAAATAGCAGTTTTATTTTATATAGAGAATAAATATATGGACAAGCTGGTTGTAACTGTTCCTTCTCTTTAATCAGAACACATTCATGGTACTGTGTTATAACAACGATCCAGCGATCTAAATAGCAGTTTTATTTTATATAGAGAATAAATATATGGACAAGCTGGTTGTAACTGTTGCTTCTCTTGAACCAGAACACATTCATGGTACTGTGTTATAACAACGATCCAGCGATCTAAATAGCAATTTTATTTTATATAGAGAATAAATATATGGACAAGCTGGTTGTAACTGTTGCTTCTCTTGAACCAGAACACATTCATGGTACTGTGTTATAACAACGATCCAGCGATCTAAATAGCAATTTTATTTTATATAGAGAATAAATATATGGACAAGCTGGTTGTAACTGTTGCTTCTCTTGAACCAGAACACATTCATGGTACTGTGTTATAACAACGATCCAGCGATCTAAATAGCAGTTTTATTTTATATAGAGAATAAATATATGGACAAGCTGGTTGTAACTGTTGCTTCTCTTGAACCAGAACACATTCATGGTACTGTGTTATAACAACGAGTCCAGCGATCTAAATAGCAGTTTTATTTTATATAGAGAATAAATATATGGACAAGCTGGTTGTAACTGTTCCTTCTCTTGAATCAGAACACATTCATGGTACTGTGTTATAACAACGATCCAGCGATCTAAATAGCAGTTTTATTTTATATAGAGAATAAATATATGGACAAGCTGGTTGTAACTGTTGCTTCTCTTGAACCAGAACACATTCATGGTACTGTGTTATAACAACGAGTCCAGCGATCTAAATAGCAGTTTTATTTTATATAGAGAATAAATATATGGACAAGCTGGTTGTAACTGTTGCTTCTCTTGAACCAGAACACATTCATGGTACTGTGTTATAACAACGATCCAGCGATCTAAATAGCAATTTATTTTATATAGAGAATAAATATATGGACAAGCTGGTTGTAACTGTTCCTTCTCTTGAACCAGAACACATTCATGGTACTGTGTTATAACAACGATCCAGCGATCTAAATAGCAGTTTTATTTTATATAGAGAATAAATATATGGACAAGCTGGTTGTAACTGTTGCTTCTCTTGAACCAGAACACATTCATGGTACTGTGTTATAACAACGATCCAGCGATCTAAATAGCAGTTTTATTTTATTATAGAGAATAAATATATGGACAAGCTGGTTGTAACTGTTGCTTCTCTTGAACCAGAACACATTCATGGTACTGTGTTATAACAACGATCCAGCGATCTAAATAGCAATTTTATTTTATATAGAGAATAAATATATGGACAAGCTGGTTGTAACTGTTGCTTCTCTTGAACCAGAACACATTCATGGTACTGTGTTATAACAACGATCCAGCGATCTAAATAGCAGTTTTATTTTATATAGAGAATAAATATATGGACAAGCTGGTTGTAACTGTTGCTTCTCTTGAACCAGAACACATTCATGGTACTGTGTTATAACAACGAGTCCAGCGATCTAAATAGCAGTTTTATTTTATATAGAGAATAAATATATGGACAAGCTGGTTGTAACTGTTGCTTCTCTTGAACCAGAACACATTCATGGTACTGTGTTATAACAACGATCCAGCGATCTAAATAGCAATTTTATTTTATATAGAGAATAAATATATGGACAAGCTGGTTGTAACTGTTGCTTCTCTTGAACCAGAACACATTCATGGTACTGTGTTATAACAACGATCCAGCGATCTAAATAGCAGTTTTATTTTATATAGAGAATAAATATATGGACAAGCTGGTTGTAACTGTTGCTTCTCTTGAACCAGAACACATTCATGGTACTGTGTTATAACAACGAGTCCAGCGATCTAAATAGCAGTTTTATTTTATATAGAGAATAAATATATGGACAAGCTGGTTGTAACTGTTCCTTCTCTTGAATCAGAACACATTCATGGTACTGTGTTATAACAACGATCCAGCGATCTAAATAGCAGTTTTATTTTATATAGAGAATAAATATATGGACAAGCTGGTTGTAACTGTTGCTTCTCTTGAACCAGAACACATTCATGGTACTGTGTTATAACAACGATCCAGCGATCTAAATAGCAGTTTTATTTTATATAGAGAATAAATATATGGACAAGCTGGTTGTAACTGTTCCTTCTCTTGAATCAGAACACATTCATGGTACTGTGTTATAACAACGATCCAGCGATCTAAATAGCAGTTTTATTTTATATAGAGAATAAATATATGGACAAGCTGGTTGTAACTGTTCCTTCTCTTGAATCAGAACACATTCATGGTACTGTGTTATAACAACGATCCAGCGATCTAAATAGCAGTTTTATTTTATATAGAGAATAAATATATGGACAAGCTGGTTGTAACTGTTCCTTCTCTTGAACCAGAACACATTCATGGTACTGTGTTATAACAACGATCCAGCGATCTAAATAGCAGTTTTATTTTATATAGAGAATAAATATATGGACAAGCTGGTTGTAACTGTTGCTTCTCTTGAACCAGAACACATTCATGGTACTGTGTTATAACAACGATCCAGCGATCTAAATAGCAGTTTTATTTTATATAGAGAATAAATATATGGACAAGCTGGTTGTAACGGTTCCTTCTCTTGAACCAGAACACATTCATGGTACTGTGTTATAACAACGATCCAGCGATCTAAATAGCAGTTTTATTTTATATAGAGAATAAATATATGGACAAGCTGGTTGTAACTGTTGCTTCTCTTGAACCAGAACACATTCATGGTACTGTGTTATAACAACGATCCAGCGATCTAAATAGCAGTTTTATTTTATATAGAGAATAAATATATGGACAAGCTGGTTGTAACTGTTCCTTCTCTTGAACCAGAACACATTCATGGTACTGTGTTATAACAACGATCCAGCGATCTAAATAGCAGTTTTATTTTATATAGAGAATAAATATATGGACAAGCTGGTTGTAACTGTTGCTTCTCTTGAACCAGAACACATTCATGGTACTGTGTTATAACAACGATCCAGCGATCTAAATAGCAGTTTTATTTTATATAGAGAATAAATATATGGACAAGCTGGTTGTAACTGTTCCTTCTCTTGAACCAGAACACATTCATGGTACTGTGTTATAACAACGATCCAGCGATCTAAATAGCAGTTTTATTTTATATAGAGAATAAATATATGGACAAGCTGGTTGTAACTGTTCCTTCTCTTGAACCAGAACACATTCATGGTACTGTGTTATAACAACGATCCAGCGATCTAAATAGCAGTTTTATTTTATATAGAGAATAAATATATGGACAAGCTGGTTGTAACTGTTCCTTCTCTTGAACCAGAACACATTCATGGTACTGTGTTATAACAACGATCCAGCGATCTAAATAGCAATTTATTTTATATAGAGAATAAATATATGGACAAGCTGGTTGTAACTGTTGCTTCTCTTGAACCAGAACACATTCATGATTCTGTGTTATAACAACGATCCAGCGATCTAAATAGCAGTTTTATTTTATATAGAGAATAAATATATGGACAAGCTGGTTGTAACTGTTCCTTCTCTTGAACCAGAACACATTCATGGTACTGTGTTATAACAACGATCCAGCGATCTAAATAGCAGTTTTATTTTATATAGAGAATAAATATATGGACAAGCTGGTTGTAACTGTTCCTTCTCTTGAACCAGAACACATTCATGGTACTGTGTTATAACAACGATCCAGCGATCTAAATAGCAGTTTTATTTTATATAGAGAATAAATATATGGACAAGCTGGTTGTAACGGTTCCTTCTCTTGAACCAGAACACATTCATGGTACTGTGTTATAACAACGATCCAGCGATCTAAATAGCAGTTTTATTTTATATAGAGAATAAATATATGGACAAGCTGGTTGTAACTGTTGCTTCTCTTGAACCAGAACACATTCATGGTACTGTGTTATAACAACGATCCAGCGATCTAAATAGCAATTTTATTTTATATAGAGAATAAATATATGGACAAGCTGGTTGTAACTGTTGCTTCTCTTGAACCAGAACACATTCATGGTACTGTGTTATAACAACGATCCAGCGATCTAAATAGCAGTTTTATTTTATATAGAGAATAAATATATGGACAAGCTGGTTGTAACTGTTGCTTCTCTTGAACCAGAACACATTCATGGTACTGTGTTATAACAACGAGTCCAGCGATCTAAATAGCAGTTTTATTTTATATAGAGAATAAATATATGGACAAGCTGGTTGTAACTGTTCCTTCTCTTGAATCAGAACACATTCATGGTACTGTGTTATAACAACGATCCAGCGATCTAAATAGCAGTTTTATTTTATATAGAGAATAAATATATGGACAAGCTGGTTGTAACTGTTGCTTCTCTTGAACCAGAACACATTCATGGTACTGTGTTATAACAACGATCCAGCGATCTAAATAGCAGTTTTATTTTATATAGAGAATAAATATATGGACAAGCTGGTTGTAACTGTTCCTTCTCTTGAATCAGAACACATTCATGGTACTGTGTTATAACAACGATCCAGCGATCTAAATAGCAGTTTTATTTTATATAGAGAATAAATATATGGACAAGCTGGTTGTAACTGTTCCTTCTCTTGAATCAGAACACATTCATGGTACTGTGTTATAACAACGATCCAGCGATCTAAATAGCAGTTTTATTTTATATAGAGAATAAATATATGGACAAGCTGGTTGTAACTGTTCCTTCTCTTGAACCAGAACACATTCATGGTACTGTGTTATAACAACGATCCAGCGATCTAAATAGCAGTTTTATTTTATATAGAGAATAAATATATGGACAAGCTGGTTGTAACTGTTGCTTCTCTTGAACCAGAACACATTCATGGTACTGTGTTATAACAACGATCCAGCGATCTAAATAGCAGTTTTATTTTATATAGAGAATAAATATATGGACAAGCTGGTTGTAACGGTTCCTTCTCTTGAACCAGAACACATTCATGGTACTGTGTTATAACAACGATCCAGCGATCTAAATAGCAGTTTTATTTTATATAGAGAATAAATATATGGACAAGCTGGTTGTAACTGTTGCTTCTCTTGAACCAGAACACATTCATGGTACTGTGTTATAACAACGATCCAGCGATCTAAATAGCAGTTTTATTTTATATAGAGAATAAATATATGGACAAGCTGGTTGTAACTGTTCCTTCTCTTGAACCAGAACACATTCATGGTACTGTGTTATAACAACGATCCAGCGATCTAAATAGCAGTTTTATTTTATATAGAGAATAAATATATGGACAAGCTGGTTGTAACTGTTGCTTCTCTTGAACCAGAACACATTCATGGTACTGTGTTATAACAACGATCCAGCGATCTAAATAGCAGTTTTATTTTATATAGAGAATAAATATATGGACAAGCTGGTTGTAACTGTTCCTTCTCTTGAACCAGAACACATTCATGGTACTGTGTTATAACAACGATCCAGCGATCTAAATAGCAGTTTTATTTTATATAGAGAATAAATATATGGACAAGCTGGTTGTAACTGTTCCTTCTCTTGAACCAGAACACATTCATGGTACTGTGTTATAACAACGATCCAGCGATCTAAATAGCAGTTTTATTTTATATAGAGAATAAATATATGGACAAGCTGGTTGTAACTGTTCCTTCTCTTGAACCAGAACACATTCATGGTACTGTGTTATAACAACGATCCAGCGATCTAAATAGCAATTTATTTTATATAGAGAATAAATATATGGACAAGCTGGTTGTAACTGTTGCTTCTCTTGAACCAGAACACATTCATGATTCTGTGTTATAACAACGATCCAGCGATCTAAATAGCAGTTTTATTTTATATAGAGAATAAATATATGGACAAGCTGGTTGTAACTGTTCCTTCTCTTGAACCAGAACACATTCATGGTACTGTGTTATAACAACGATCCAGCGATCTAAATAGCAGTTTTATTTTATATAGAGAATAAATATATGGACAAGCTGGTTGTAACTGTTCCTTCTCTTGAACCAGAACACATTCATGGTACTGTGTTATAACAACGATCCAGCGATCTAAATAGCAGTTTTATTTTATATAGAGAATAAATATATGGACAAGCTGGTTGTAACGGTTCCTTCTCTTGAACCAGAACACATTCATGGTACTGTGTTATAACAACGATCCAGCGATCTAAATAGCAGTTTTATTTTATATAGAGAATAAATATATGGACAAGCTGGTTGTAACTGTTGCTTCTCTTGAACCAGAACACATTCATGGTACTGTGTTATAACAACGATCCAGCGATCTAAATAGCAGTTTTATTTTATATAGAGAATAAATATATGGACAAGCTGGTTGTAACTGTTCCTTCTCTTGAACCAGAACACATTCATGGTACTGTGTTATAACAACGATCCAGCGATCTAAATAGCAGTTTTATTTTATATAGAGAATAAATATATGGACAAGCTTGTTGTAACTGTTCCTTCTCTTGAACCAGAACACATTCATGGTACTGTGTTATAACAACGATCCAGCGATCTAAATAGCAGTTTTATTTTATATAGAGAATAAATATATGGACAAGCTGGTTGTAACTGTTCCTTCTCTTGAACCAGAACACATTCATGGTACTGTGTTATAACAACGATCCAGCGATCTAAATAGCAGTTTTATTTTATATAGAGAATAAATATATGGACAAGCTGGTTGTAACTGTTCCTTCTCTTGAACCAGAACACATTCATGGTACTGTGTTATAACAACGATCCAGCGATCTAAATAGCAATTTATTTTATATAGAGAATAAATATATGGACAAGCTGGTTGTAACTGTTCCTTCTCTTGAACCAGAACACATTCATGGTACTGTGTTATAACAACGATCCAGCGATCTAAATAGCAATTTATTTTATATAGAGAATAAATATATGGACAAGCTGGTTGTAACTGTTGCTTCTCTTGAACCAGAACACATTCATGGTACTGTGTTATAACAACGATCCAGCGATCTAAATAGCAGTTTTATTTTATATAGAGAATAAATATATGGACAAGCTGGTTGTAACTGTTCCTTCTCTTGAACCAGAACACATTCATGGTACTGTGTTATAACAACGATCCAGCGATCTAAATAGCAGTTTTATTTTATATAGAGAATAAATATATGGACAAGCTGGTTGTAACTGTTCCTTCTCTTGAACCAGAACACATTCATGGTACTGTGTTATAACAACGATCCAGCGATCTAAATAGCGGTTTTATTTTATATAGAGAATAAATATATGGACAAGCTGGTTGTAACTGTTCCTTCTCTTGAACCAGAACACATTCATGGTACTGTGTTATAACAACGATCCAGCGATCTAAATAGCAGTTTTATTTTATATAGAGAATAAATATATGGACAAGCTGGTTGTAACTGTTCCTTCTCTTGAACCAGAACACATTCATGGTACTGTGTTATAACAACGATCCAGCGATCTAAATAGCAGTTTTATTTTATATAGAGAATAAATATATGGACAAGCTGGTTGTAACTGTTCCTTCTCTTGAACCAGAACACATTCATGGTACTGTGTTATAACAACGATCCAGCGATCTAAATAGCAGTTTTATTTTATATAGAGAATAAATATATGGACAAGCTGGTTGTAACTGTTCCTCCTCTTGAACCTGCTTGAAGTAGTGGATATATGGGGGTTCTGTATATTATCTATTCATTCATACCATCTATTTAATCACAACATCATACCATCTATTCAATCTGTTCATCTAAAACATTCACCAGTACTATGACTTATTCAAACATTACATAATACTATCTAATCAATCATTTAATCTAGCCAATAATTTTCGAATTTTCATGCTCACACAGCGACTCGACTGCGTTCAACGGTGCTACGATCTACCAATTCAGATTTCATATATTATCTACTCTTCGTTGTGATAAAATACCTTCTACCTGCTATGAATCTCATTTTCAGATGTATTGAAGTCTCTATTCACCTAAATACTACTTAATTTTACTAGGATGTTATTTTTAAAAAACTATGTACTTTATAAGTTTGTAATTCTAGTGATGTGTATATGTCTGGATATGAATAAATAAATTATTATTATATTATTAAACGAGAACAGTTTACTATCATCATTATTTAAAAAATAATTTTAGTCTTAACTTATAGAGGTTGAAAATTAAAAACATGATTCAGTTAACATATTTTAGATATTTATTTAATTTGATATTTGATATTGATATTTTATTTAACATATAAGAATACAACTTATTTAAACAGGTTACAGTTTCAACGATTCGTTTATATATATATAGTGGACGAAATTTTTTCCGCAATTTCTTTAACTGATTTATAAATGTCATCGAGTAAAATATTTTTCACGACATGCTGTACACATAATTCCGCATCACACGTACAAATTGAACCGGCAACATCAGGGAATTAAGCAGCATCGTATATTTCAATTCTAATTACTTTCACACCCCGTTTAGGTTTTTTTATATAAGAAAATGTAGTTAAGTCCGTTTTCTGTTTTTTACTGCTGGGGCCAACAAGATTCAGTGTTCCAGTATTACGCATATCCATAGATGAGCCTCGTACATCGTTAGGAAGGAAGTTGAATAAATCACTCTCGCTATCCTGAAATTAAAAATATACAGTAAGATAAAAAAGGTTAAAATTGAATAGATACTAAGTTAAGAATATTATATTAAGATTATTGATTAATTACTCACGGACATCATTGAACAATAAGTGTAGTCGCTCGTAAATTCTGTTTTTTTTTGAGGATTTACTTGATAATTATATTTTATTTATACCTCACATATATCGTTTATAAAGTTCATAATCGAACATGAAATTATTTAGTCAATGCAAGAATAAGTTTTGCAATACAATGCTCACACATCCTTATACGGCTACGTCGCGCGCTGTGTGGTCTGCTTCGCACTTCCTCATTAAACACCTAAACTCTTTATTCTTATTTATTAACCGACTTCAGAAATAAAGTATTCCTGATTGATGTCTACTTTCACTTAGGTCTTATTCCATTTATTACACCTCACGGTTAGTAAGAATGAAAATAAACAGACAGGCAGGTAAATTATTAGGTACTATGATTTACTTGAATACCTCATAATAAATTAATCGATACCTACTCAAAAACTATTTTTCAAAGCATGTTCAAATTCATATTTAGTGCAACCAAATCCCCATGGCAAAAACTGTAAAACCATTAGTAAAAATTGATATAATTTCACGACTGTGAATTACTAGTTATGCCCGTGGATTCATCCGCGAAAGCGTCGATCTAAATCTGCGGACCAGCGTGAATATCGGTCTATGTCACGTGCTGTTAGCTTTCGACAGGTGAAGGAATTTTTAAAATCGATTCAGTATTGTTTAAGTACATACATTATTATTACAAACAAACAAAAAAATCAAAACGTTCCTATTTATAATATTAGTGTAGATGATTTTCCTAATTAGATGTTACCGATATCTATTAGTGTTCTTAAAATGGATTTTTAACAAAGTCAGCTATTATGCACAAGCAAGTTTCTTGTCGATATGTTACGCACACTTTAATTTTTCTTTCAATATAAATCAGATGATTCCGTACAGGTTTTCATTAGCGAAAGCAATACAGGCAATCAAACTACAAACTCTGAAGAATTCTCAACTGTCAATATGTAAGTATTCTTATTTTAAATATATTTATATATTCATTCACCTAAGTAAACTTATATTTTTAATTTTTGTTCATAATTTTTTATAGGTCTAGATCTATGCCACAGCTCTTTGATGAGGTGTTTCCTCCTTCAGACGACGAGGTGAAAATGGTTGAAAAGAAAAAAGAAACTACAAAGAGGTAAGATACATTAAAACTATTTTTTTTCCTCACTTTTATTTCTTTCATTAACTCGTCAACGTAGTTGAGTCAATATTTATAGCTTTTCAATTGTTCACAGATTACATTCACCGAGTTCCCGGGGCGCGGAACACCGGGCGTCAAAGAGGATGAAAGAAAACAGCCACGAAAGAAACGACGCAGAGAAAAATGAAAAAAAGTGAGTATTACATGTTTTTATTGTATCTGCAGGTTTATTCTTGGAATCATGAATGTCATAATATTTGATTTAGAGTTAAAGAACTCATAGGTATTTTTGAATCATGAATGTTATAATATTTGATTTAGAGTAAAAGAACTCATAGGTATTTACATTATGTTAACAACATTTCTCAATTTATTAACAGATCACACACGACGGTGTCTGGAGACGAAGGGGTGTCGAAAAAACACACTCCGACCCCTCATCGATCCAAGAAAAAATCATCAACTATCGCACCGATAACACCCGTGAAAATCACATCTCACGATCTCTTCGGGACGGATAGTGAGGGTGAGGATGACTCTGAGCCATCACCAACTCCAACTCCAACACTGCCACCTTTGCAATCGATATTCATAAACAGAGTGGCAAGCGGCCTGTCGAAGCAGGTTTTACCAGACAAGAAAGGCAGCCACTACATTGAGGTAAAAGTGTATAGGTCCGCGGACATTGAGCATGTGATGCCTATTAATAGATGGCGTCACTCGGTTTCCAGCCTAAAGATTAGGACGGACATGGACACCGATCTTTGGCAACATCTTGCCAATCTAGTACTGGTGGCCAGGAAGGAATTCCGAGGCACACCTAACATTTTTACTTCAAATTTTAGCATGCAGTAACAAGATGTCTAAACACTTTTATATCAATGTAGTGTGCTAGACTAAGTAACTTTAACTCGGTGTGCGAAAGTAAATAATATTTTCCTTAATATTATATTATTATTATAATGTGTTGATATTTAATATACCTTTTATATTTAGCAAATGTTTTTTTCTTTACAGTTATCAGCATAGACCCTACCCGAGATCCTCTCAATAAAAATGAAATAGTTAAATGTGATAATTGTGATATAAGAATAATGAGAAATAAATATCAGTATCATTTGAAAACTGAATTACATAAATTGAATTCTTTGATTATGAGCGAGTTTGACAATATTTATATAATTAATACAGCATTTAATAATCGTGTAATAAGTTATCGTTTGAAAGCTGAAAATAAAAATTATTGTATACCAGAGAATTTTTTATATGACTATGAAACTGATATTTATAGACTTATAGAAATGAATTTAAAAAAACACAGATGTCTTAAGATACAATTTGAATTATATACATTATATTTATTACCAAAGACTCTAGAAAAGCAATTGAAATCATTTAATACCAAATATGAAATTATAACTGATATTAATGAATTGAAAGATATATTTAGAATAAAAACTATTGATACAATCAAAAGAAAACTTACTGAATTTGAACACTCTACGTCCGGTTGGACATTTTTATCACTCAGTCATTTAGAAATCAATTTAAATAAGTATTGTGCTTTGCGAGGAGGTACATATATAAAACTACCACCTCGCGTATCTAATACTAAAAGCTGTATGAATGTTAAAAATGATGATGAGTTTTGTTTCCTTTGGAGTATTTTAGCTGGGCTTTATCCATGTGTTGATAACCCGAATAAATGCAGCTCCTATCCTCATTATTCAAATGTGTTTAATATAACTGACATGAAATTTCCTCCATCATATCGAGATATAAAGATCTTTGAAAAGAATAACTTGAATATAAGCATAAATGTTTTTGGTTTAGACAAAAAAAATAAATATGTAACTGGACCTTTGTATTTAACAGCTGAAAAAAGAATTAATCATTTTAATTTACTATTTATCGAAAATTATGAAAAAGGTCACTACTGTTTAATAAAAAATTTGGTTAAGTTAGTGCGAAGACAAATAACAAAGCATAAAGGTAATGTTTATTTGTGTGAATCATGTTTACAATGTTTCAGTAGCAAAAAAAAATATGGAAATCATTATTGTTCCAAAGTTTTAGAATTAATACCAAAGCCTAATACTCATTTAATGTTTAAACACTTCGAGAGACAACAAAAGGTTCCTTTTATCATATACGCTGATTTTGAGAGTTTATTAGAAAACTATTCAGACGATTCGCAGAGCACGACCACTATAAAATTTAAGATTCACAAACCTTCATGCTTTGCTTATTATGTTTGTTGTACATTTGACAACTCATTAAACAAATTGGTTTCCTATCGAGGCTTAGATGCACCTAAAGAATTTATTAAACATTTGATGGAAGATGTGAAGTATATTAATGATTTAATTTCGTTTGCTAAACCAATGACACAATTAAGTAAAACACAGCAAAATGAATATGATTCAAGCGTTCACTGTCATATATGTAAACATTTATTGTTTGGTGATAAAGTACGTGATCATGATCACATGACCGGCGAGTATAGAGGCGCAGCTCATTCATATTGCAACCTCAATTATAAAATATGTCCATTTGTACCAGTTGTATTTCATAATTTATCTGGCTATGATTTACATTTATTCATAATGGAACTATCGAAATATGATGGTTCAATTAATGTTATACCAAAGACTAAAGAAAATTACATAACGATCACGAAATCATTCACAATAAATGAGAACAAATCTTGTGTGAATGTGAAATTTATTGATTCATTTCAATTTTTAAGTGCAAGTCTAGATAAATTAAGTAAAAGCTTAAATGATGATAATTTTATACACACCTCAAATTTTTTTACTATTCCCAGTCAATTTGTATTGATGAGAAAGAAAGGCATTTATCCTTATGACTACATGAATAGTTTCTCTAAATATGAGAAAAAATGTTTACCACCGAAACATAACTTTTATAATAGTTTAACTAAACAGCATATATCTGATAGTGAATATACACATGCGCAAAATGTTTGGAAACAATTTGGTATAAGCGACATGGGTGAATACACTGATTTATATTTGAAATGTGACGTTTTGTTATTGACTGATGTATTCGAGAACTTTAGAACTATGAGCTTACAGCACTATAAGCTTGACCCAGCCTATTATGTAACCGCACCGGGGCTCAGTTGGGATGCAATGCTATTTTATACCGATGTTCGATTAGAGTTGGTACATGATCTTGAAATTTATCAAATGTTAGAAAAAGGAGTTCGAGGAGGTTTGGCACAATGTACATTGAGACATGCTCAAGCGAATAATAAATACTTACCAAATTTTGATTGTTCAAAACCATCAAGCTTTCTTATATATCTTGATTCTAACAACCTATATGGATTTGCTATGATGAAAAAAATTCCGATATCAGATTTTAGATTTTTATCGTCTGAAGAAATTAGATGTCTAAATATTGAGACTATTTCAGATGACAGTGATTTCGGATTTATCCTAGAAGTAGATTTAGAGTATCCTTATCACTTACATGATGCACATTGTGACTTACCCTTTGCTGTTGAGAAACTCATTCCACCAGGTAGTAAATCACCAAAATTAGTTGCAACTCTTAAAGATAAAACTTTTTACGTTATTCATTATACTTATTTAAAAGAATGTTTAAAACAAGGATTACGATTAAAAAAGATTCATCGCGTAATAACCTTTAGACAAGAATATTTTCTAAAGAAATATATAGAATTGAATACAAGTTTGCGTCAAGCCTCAAAATCTGAATTTGAAAAGGATTTTTTCAAATTGTTAAATAATTCAGTCTTTGGAAAAACTATAGAGAACAAGCGAAAACAAGTTAATGTTAAACTGGTATCTCACTGGGAGGATAATAATAATTTAACAAATAAATGTGTCGGTGCTCGAAAACTAATTGCTAAACCGAATTTTAAATCTGTGTCAATATTCTCAGAAAATTTTCTTGCTATTCAGTTAAGTTTAGATAAAATAACTCTAGATAAACCAATATATGTAGGATTTACAGTCTTAGAATATGCAAAATTACATATGTATCAATTCCATTATAATTTTATTAAACAAAAGTATGGAGAAAATGTGAAACTTTGTTATACTGATACAGATAGTCTGCTATATTTAGTTAAAACAGATGATGTGTATGAAGACATAAAACATGACATTCAAGAGTTTGATACCAGTAATTTTGAAAAAAATAATCCATATAAAATCCCAAGAGTCAACAACAAAATACCTGGTTTATTCAAGGATGAAATGGGAGGTCAATTAATAACTGAGTTTGTAGGATTAAGAGCCAAACTTTACTTCATAAAGAGTACTAGTGAGGAGATTAAAAAGGCTAAAGGTGTATCTAAGTCTGTAACGAAATCTTTGAATCATAAACATTATTCAGATTGTTTATTTTATGACAAAGATTTACGATCTAAGATGAATATGATTAAGTCTTTAAAACATAATTTGTATTCCCAAGAAGTAGATAAGTTAGTATTAAATAGAAATGATGATAAACGTCAAATATTACCAAATCAAATTGATACTGTAGCTTGGGGACACTATGCTTACATGTAGCTATTAAATAGATATAAGAAATTATATATGTAATATGTTAATAAAAAATTATATGACTTTCCAATTTCTGTTTTATTTTATTCCTATTAGATTATAACTGATACAATACTATAAAATGACAATCAAGTAGCAATGATGTTCATTTGTTAATAATGAAGCTTAAAAAGCACCCGCTAAGCTTGGACATCAATCTTATTGGTATTGAAGAGAGATCACAGCCCATAAGACATAGTGAATTGTTACCAAATAGTATACAGTGTTTAATTTGCGGGCCATCTAACTGTGGTAAAACTAATGTGATGATTACTTTGCTATTACATAAAAACGGGCTAAAATTCAAAAATTTGTATTTATATACAAAGACTCCATTTCAAAGTAAATATTGTTATCTTAAAGAAGTGCTTTCAAAGGTTTCTGAAGTAAAATACAATGTGTTGCGTGATGACAGCGAAGTTACACATCCGAATAATGTGTTACCAAACACAATTATAATTTTTGATGATGTGGTTTGTGAAAATCAGACTAACATTCGTAATTATTTTGCCATGGGAAGACATAGTCAAGTCGATTGCTTTTATCTCTCACAAACATATTCAAAAGTTCCAAAACAGCTGATTCGTGATAATGCAAATTTGTTATTACTCTTCAAACAAGATGAAGTCAACTTGAAACATGTATACAATGAGCACGTCAATTCGGATATGTCATGGAATGAATTTAGAGAAATCTGTCAAAATGTTTGGCGAGAAAGGCATAATTTTTTAACTTTAAATAAAGAATCAGAATTAAATAAAGGTCGTTATAGAAAAAATCTTGACACCTTTATATACTTATCCTAAAATAGAATGTTATCATTTGTGATAAATAAGTGATAGAGGCAAGACAAAAATGAGTCTCAATATTAAAGAACAAATAATCATGTCATCAGACATCATTAAAAATAAACTTAAACAGTTAAAAGATATTGAAGATAAAAACAACTATGAACTCAATAAAATATTTAAGCCAGTTACCAAACCTTTATCACAAATGATAGAATCAAATCAAAGTAATATGAACTGTGATTTTAATGTGAGCGCTATACGAGTGCCTGTCAAATTAGATGATGCAATAACCTCTACACCATATAGAGTACATGAACAATCATTGGATGATGATTTACACTCAGAGAAATTTGCTTCGGGCTCAGAATACTATAGTGATGCAGATAATATCAATAAGAAAGACATATCTGTTACAAAAAAATATCTTAATAGTCTCTACGATATAAATATTCCATTCGGAGTTCGGAAAGTAGGTGATCAGTTAATGATGGGTAATTTTCCGGTTAAGATAATTGCTTCAGTCGATGGTGACATGGAACCAT
This sequence comes from Marasmarcha lunaedactyla, assembly GCA_923062675.1. Lineage (NCBI taxonomy): Eukaryota > Metazoa > Arthropoda > Insecta > Lepidoptera > Pterophoridae > Marasmarcha > Marasmarcha lunaedactyla. Next base: position 24,106,484 of record OV281353.1, read on the forward strand.
GTAGAATCAAGATTGATAACGATGAATATCAATTGACTCAAGGACTAAAAGAAGTATTATTACATAAAAAACCGAATCTAGAACTAGTTACTGAAAATGATAGAAACACTTATAAAAACATTTTGATAAAAACGAATGCTCATAAGCGTGACTATGATCATAAAGGTCAGTTAAAAGGAGACAAAGGTGAAAAATATAAACAAATTATTAAACCTATGTTCATAGCCTCGGAAGTTGAGAGTACTAAAAAAGTTGGTGGCAACATAAATGTTTTGAAAAGATATAGAAAAAATACTGATTTCATCTATTGGGATGATCCTAATGAGCTAGTTGAAAGATTGAAACTTCTTATTGCTTCCAAACAAGCTGGAAATACTAATCAAGATAATGAAATAATATCAATCATAGAAGAACTGCAAGAAGCAAATATAATAAAATCATAAAAAGCATAGTGATATTAAAAGTTGTTTAGTTGTCAAATAGCTGTGAATGATGAAACAAGCTAAAAATGAGTAAAGAAGATGTGGTGACCGAAATACATAAAAATGCAAGAGTAAATTTTCCTCGCAGATGTGTTCTACTCAAAGATATAGATGATCTATGGCAAGCTGATTTAATAGATATGCAAAAGATATCGAGTATACATTTTAATTTTAATTTTATACTTATTGTGATTGATTGTTTTTCTAAATATGTTTGGGTCCAACCATTAAAAAATAAAACTAAAGATTCGGTTACAAAAGCTTTTCAATCAATTTTATGTGATGGCAGAGTCCCTTTGAATTTGCAGACAGATTGGGGTAAGGAATTTTATAATGAAAGTTTTAAGAAAATTATGCAGATGCATTCAATAAATCATTATTCAACATATTCTATTAAAAAGGCTTCGATAGTGGAACGAGTAATACGTACTATAAAAAACAAACTTTACAAAAAGTTTAGTTTGAAGGGAAACTTTAAATGGATTGATGGAACTTTAGACGAAGTTGTGAATAATTACAATCATACCAAGCATACGACTATTCAGATGTGTCCGGTTAAAGTAAATAAACATACGAAACACATTGTGATGCAAAGATACAACATACTAAATAAACCAAAACTTAAAAGAAAATGTACTTTTGTTGTCGGCGATGTAGTGCGAATAAGTAAGCATAAAGCAAATTTTGAGAAAGGCTACACTCCAAATTGGTCGACTGAGTTATTTAAAATAATCGTGGTTCAGAATACCAATCCAGCAACTTATTTGCTAGAAGACTCAAGAAAAAATAAAATTCAAGGAACATTTTATGCGCAAGAGCTTCAGAAAACCAAAAATCCTGACGTGTAGTAGAAAAAGTTCTTAAGAAAAAGGGGAATAAAATGTATGTTAAATGGTTAGGATTGTCATCTCAGGACAATAGTTGGATAAGCAAAACCAATATATTATAAATTACATTTGAAATTTTACCATTCTTCGTTTACCTATGAAAGGAAAAGGTCTTGTGAATAGTATTATAAATCATCTACCGTTCGAGTTACATCTCCCAGGCTATAACTATTGTGGACCAGGAACAAGATTACGTGAGCGACTTATCAGAGGTGACAAAGGAATTAATGAACTTGATGAGTATTGTAAACAACACGATATTGCATATATGAAAACAAAAAACTTACAAGCCAGACACGCAGCAGATAAGATCTTAATGAAAATGGCAAAGAAAAGAACATCATCATCATCTCAAGCGAGTGTAGGAGAAAAGCTTGCAGCAAATATTGTTAATAAAGCAATGCTGATGAAACTTTCAAATGGATCGGGGCTTAAAAAAAGTTTTAAAAATGTTGTTGCCTATGCAAAAAGAAATATTCGTCAAGCAAAACCAAAATGTAAAAAACTAGCCATAGATTTAGCGTTTGCTGCCATTAAAGATCTTGTTTCTGATTCAGAGGTAAAAATTCCGCGCGTGATACCATTACCAAAGACCGGAGGATTCTTACCACTGATACCAATCATTACTGGATTAACTGCTGCTGGTGCTCTTGTTAAAAAAACATCTGCTATAGCGCGAATGGTAAAAACGTTTCAAACTGCACAGAAAACATGGAATGAGATGAAAAGACTCAATCAAAGTTTTGAGCCAGTGCATTTAGGAGGAGGATTACAGCTCAAACCGTACAAGAGTGGTTTAGGTATTTATACTTCATCAAAAAACTGAATAAACAGCTACCTGATCGTCCTCTTACCAATATTGATATAATGAGGTATTCAAAAACTATCCCATATTTTCGAGGGGTCTTCATGAGAGATCAACTACCTAAACACCCTCACAAAATCGAATGTGGTATAATTAATTTGGATAGCTCTGAAAATCAAGGTACACATTGGGTAGCTTATGTTAAAAAAAATGACTATATTGAATACTTTGATAGTTATGGTGATCTAAAACCACCAAAAGAATTTATTAAATATGTAGGGGGTGACACTCAGTATAACTATATCAATTATCAGGGTAGTCATCCATATAACTGTGGTCATCTATGTCTTAAATATCTTGAAAACTGTATGCTTTAATATGAAATAAATTGTATGATTGAATCGTTAAACGATCAGTATCAGTTAATACTTCGAATGGACAAGCAGCATTTATTTGTGCTACCAATATAAATTGTAATCAAATATGATTGATTTCAATATTAAAAAAAGTAAGAAAATTGGGAGTAAGCCAACAAAAAGTTATAGTTCAATTCACGACTCCGGTAAACACACACGCGTTGTACCAGCTCTCAGTGAGATTAATAAAGAATTTTTAAGAAAGTTGGGATTTTCACTATGAGTATGTTACAAATTAATGAAGCGCCGCATTTTGACAATTCTATTGAGAGTTATGAAGTTCATTCCTATACTCCATACACTAATAGCTTCAAAGAAAACGATGAAATACGAATACCGATTAATCAACAAGACATTTATTTACTACCTGCGAGCAGTTCCATTTACATTGAAGGATGTATAGAAGTATATACGAAGGATACCACAGGAAAACTTACGAAAAAAGGGTTTCAATTTAACAATAACCCTATACCGTTTCTTTTTCATGATATAAGGTATGAGATAAATGGAGTAGAAATCGATCGTATTAGACATGTTGGTATTACTTCTACAATCAAATCTTACATCTCGATGAATGAGGGAGAAAGTAAACAGGCTGCTCTGTGGGGATGGAACTTGAAAGGAACAAAATCTGTAAATGGTTTTTTTAATGTTATATTGCCGCTTAGTAAACTATTAGGATTTGCTGAAGACTATAACAAAATCGTATTAAACTGTAAACATGAATTAATTCTAACGAGATGTAAATCTAATGTTGATGCTCTTATACTTGATAATAATAATGATCATGTGTTAGTAAATATTGAGAGAATTCAATGGCGTGTACCACATATTAAAGTATCTGATCGAGAAAGATTACTACTCTTGAAACAGTTAGAAAAAGATAAGCCAATACAAATGGCATTTCGAAATTGGGATACATATGAATATCCACTTTTACCTAAAACAAAGAAGCATTCGTGGTCAATCAAGACTACCTCCCAACTCGAGAAACCTAGATTTGTAATATTCGGTCTTCAAACAGTCGACCAAAATTTAAAGAATAGAAATTGTTCTTTGTTTAATCATTGTAACTTAACTAACGTTTCATTATATCTAAATTCACAAACATATCCGTATGATGCACTAAAACTTGATTTTGATAATGATAAATATCATATATTATATGAAATGTACATCAAATTCCGTCAGTCTTATTACAACGCTTCAGTTGACCCGTTGCTTAATATTATTGATTTTAAAGAAAAGGCACCTTTGTTTGTAATTGACTGTTCAAGGCAAAATGAAACATTAAAAACTGGCCCAGTTGATGTAAGACTAGAAATAGAGAGCAATAAAGATTTTCCTGACAAAACGAGTGCCTTTTGTCTTATCATCAACGATCGCATTATAGAATATAAACCTCTCAGCAGTATTGTTCGCAAGATATCATGAAGTTAATAGTTGATGTTCAAGGTTTTAAAACCGAATTAAATCAGTTCATACTTAAAGAAATAGCTATTCTGGATGATAAAGGAATACAAAGTTTTTTAATAAGACCACCATTCGCTTTCTATAATTTAACTATAAAGGAAATGAGGCAGGTTGGGTGGATCGAGAGAAATAGAAATATTTATTGGAAAGAAGGATTTATTTGTTTTTCAAAATATAAGCCTTTAATTTCACCTCTACTTGAAAACAATTGTATTTATGTAAAAGGTGAAGAAAAAGCAAAATGGATTAAGGAAATGTTTGTTGATTATAATGTGAATGTGATAAACTTAGAAAATTTTAAGTGTCCAAATTTTTATACCCTGTATGAGCTTTACAGCAAATGTAATGATGTCTATAGATGTATCTATCATAAGAATATTTGTGGTTTAAAAAATGTAATCTGTTTAAATAAGTGGTGTTCTGATAATAAAATTATATGTTAACCGAATCATGTTTTATTTTCAACCGAATGTTTACCTCTCGTAGAATAAGACTAAAATTATTATAAAAATAATGATGCTAGTAAAACTGTTCTCATTACAAAGTTTGGAAGTAAAAAAAGTTATTGACTAGCGCTCGCTTTCAATATTGTATCTAGAGATCTATCCTTTGAAAACCACCAATGACGATTCGTTATTTGGTAATCGTTGCAAAGTTCAAATAAAAATATGAATCAATATTGGTGGTTTTCAACGGATAGATCTCTAGATACAATATGAAAGCGACCGTACATGAACGGGTTCAATAGATCTTTACACCGTTAAATGGACTGGATGAATAGACTGAATCATGAAAATTCGAAAGTTATTGACTAGATTAAATGATTCATTAGATGGTATTATGTAATGTTTGAATAGGTCATAGTACTGGTGAATGAATGAACACTGAATGATTTAGATGAACAGATTGAATAGATGGTATGAATGAATAGATAATATACAGAACCCCCATATATCCACTACTCAAGCTGGTTGTAACTGTTCCTCCTCTTGAACCAGAACACATTCATGGTACTGTGTTATAACAACGATCCAGCGATCTAAATAGCAATTTTATTTTATATAGAGAATAAATATATGGACAAGCTGGTTGTAACTGTTCCTTCTCTTGAACCAGAACACATTCATGGTACTGTGTTATAACAACGATCCAGCGATCTAAATAGCAGTTTTATTTTATATAGAGAATAAATATATGGACAAGCTGGTTGTAACTGTTGCTTCTCTTGAACCAGAACACATTCATGGTACTGTGTTATAACAACGATCCAGCGATCTAAATAGCAGTTTTATTTTATATAGAGAATAAATATATGGACAAGCTGGTTGTAACTGTTGCTTCTCTTGAACCAGAACACATTCATGGTACTGTGTTATAACAACGATCCAGCGATCTAAATAGCAGTTTTATTTTATATAGAGAATAAATATATGGACAAGCTGGTTGTAACTGTTCCTTCTCTTGAACCAGAACACATTCATGGTACTGTGTTATAACAACGATCCAGCGATCTAAATAGCAGTTTTATTTTATATAGAGAATAAATATATGGACAAGCTGGTTGTAACTGTTGCTTCTCTTGAACCAGAACACATTCATGGTACTGTGTTATAACAACGATCCAGCGATCTAAATAGCAGTTTTATTTTATATAGAGAATAAATATATGGACAAGCTGGTTGTAACTGTTGCTTCTCTTGAACCAGAACACATTCATGGTACTGTGTTATAACAACGATCCAGCGATCTAAATAGCAGTTTTATTTTATATAGAGAATAAATATATGGACAAGCTGGTTGTAACTGTTCCTTCTCTTGAACCAGAACACATTCATGGTACTGTGTTATAACAACGATCCAGCGATCTAAATAGCAGTTTTATTTTATATAGAGAATAAATATATGGACAAGCTGGTTGTAACTGTTCCTTCTCTTGAACCAGAACACATTCATGGTACTGTGTTATAACAACGATCCAGCGATCTAAATAGCAGTTTTATTTTATATAGAGAATAAATATATGGACAAGCTGGTTGTAACTGTTCCTTCTCTTGAACCAGAACACATTCATGGTACTGTGTTATAACAACGATCCAGCGATCTAAATAGCAGTTTTATTTTATATAGAGAATAAATATATGGACAAGCTGGTTGTAACTGTTCCTTCTCTTGAACCAGAACACATTCATGGTACTGTGTTATAACAACGATCCAGCGATCTAAATAGCAGTTTTATTTTATATAGAGAATAAATATATGGACAAGCTGGTTGTAACTGTTCCTTCTCTTGAACCAGAACACATTCATGGTACTGTGTTATAACAACGATCCAGCGATCTAAATAGCAGTTTTATTTTATATAGAGAATAAATATATGGACAAGCTGGTTGTAACTGTTCCTTCTCTTGAACCAGAACACATTCATGGTACTGTGTTATAACAACGATCCAGCGATCTAAATAGCAGTTTTATTTTATATAGAGAATAAATATATGGACAAGCTGGTTGTAACTGTTCCTTCTCTTGAACCAGAACACATTCATGGTACTGTGTTATAACAACGATCCAGCGATCTAAATAGCAGTTTTATTTTATATAGAGAATAAATATATGGACAAGCTGGTTGTAACTGTTCCTTCTCTTGAACCAGAACACATTCATGGTACTGTGTTATAACAACGATCCAGCGATCTAAATAGCAGTTTTATTTTATATAGAGAATAAATATATGGACAAGCTGGTTGTAACTGTTCCTTCTCTTGAACCAGAACACATTCATGGTACTGTGTTATAACAACGATCCAGCGATCTAAATAGCAGTTTTATTTTATATAGAGAATAAATATATGGACAAGCTGGTTGTAACTGTTCCTTCTCTTGAACCAGAACACATTCATGGTACTGTGTTATAACAACGATCCAGCGATCTAAATAGCAGTTTTATTTTATATAGAGAATAAATATATGGACAAGCTGGTTGTAACTGTTCCTCCTCTTGAACCAGAACACATTCATGGTACTGTGTTATAACAACGATCCAGCGATCTAAATAGCAGTTTTATTTTATATAGAGAATAAATATATGGACAAGCTGGTTGTAACTGTTCCTTCTCTTGAACCAGAACACATTCATGGTACTGTGTTATAACAACGATCCAGCGATCTAAATAGCAGTTTTATTTTATATAGAGAATAAATATATGGACAAGCTGGTTGTAACTGTTCCTTCTCTTGAACCAGAACACATTCATGGTACTGTGTTATAACAACGATCCAGCGATCTAAATAGCAGTTTTATTTTATATAGAGAATAAATATATGGACAAGCTGGTTGTAACTGTTCCTTCTCTTGAATCAGAACACATTCATGGTACTGTGTTATAACAACGATCCAGCGATCTAAATAGCAATTTATTTTATATAGAGAATAAATATATGGACAAGCTGGTTGTAACTGTTCCTTCTCTTGAACCAGAACACATTCATGGTACTGTTTATAACAACGATCCAGCGATCTAAATAGCAGTTTTATTTTATATAGAGAATAAATATATGGACAAGCTGGTTGTAACTGTTCCTTCTCTTGAACCAGAACACATTCATGGTACTGTGTTATAACAACGATCCAGCGATCTAAATAGCAGTTTTATTTTATATAGAGAATAAATATATGGACAAGCTGGTTGTAACTGTTGCTTCTCTTGAACCAGAACACATTCATGGTACTGTGTTATAACAACGATCCAGCGATCTAAATAGCAGTTTTATTTTATATAGAGAATAAATATATGGACAAGCTGGTTGTAACGGTTCCTTCTCTTGAACCAGAACACATTCATGGTACTGTGTTATAACAACGATCCAGCGATCTAAATAGCAGTTTTATTTTATATAGAGAATAAATATATGGACAAGCTGGTTGTAACTGTTCCTTCTCTTGAACCAGAACACATTCATGGTACTGTGTTATAACAACGATCCAGCGATCTAAATAGCAGTTTTATTTTATATAGAGAATAAATATATGGACAAGCTGGTTGTAACTGTTCCTTCTCTTGAACCAGAACACATTCATGGTACTGTGTTATAACAACGATCCAGCGATCTAAATAGCAGTTTTATTTTATATAGAGAATAAATATATGGACAAGCTGGTTGTAACTGTTCCTTCTCTTGAACCAGAACACATTCATGGTACTGTGTTATAACAACGATCCAGCGATCTAAATAGCAATTTATTTTATATAGAGAATAAATATATGGACAAGCTGGTTGTAACTGTTGCTTCTCTTGAACCAGAACACATTCATGGTACTGTGTTATAACAACGATCCAGCGATCTAAATAGCAGTTTTATTTTATATAGAGAATAAATATATGGACAAGCTGGTTGTAACTGTTCCTTCTCTTGAACCAGAACACATTCATGGTACTGTGTTATAACAACGATCCAGCGATCTAAATAGCAGTTTTATTTTATATAGAGAATAAATATATGGACAAGCTGGTTGTAACTGTTCCTTCTCTTGAACCAGAACACATTCATGGTACTGTGTTATAACAACGATCCAGCGATCTAAATAGCAGTTTTATTTTATATAGAGAATAAATATATGGACAAGCTGGTTGTAACTGTTCCTTCTCTTGAACCAGAACACATTCATGGTACTGTGTTATAACAACGATCCAGCGATCTAAATAGCAGTTTTATTTTATATAGAGAATAAATATATGGACAAGCTGGTTGTAACTGTTCCTTCTCTTGAACCAGAACACATTCATGGTACTGTGTTATAACAACGATCCAGCGATCTAAATAGCAATTTATTTTATATAGAGAATAAATATATGGACAAGCTGGTTGTAACTGTTGCTTCTCTTGAACCAGAACACATTCATGGTACTGTGTTATAACAACGATCCAGCGATCTAAATAGCAGTTTTATTTTATATAGAGAATAAATATATGGACAAGCTGGTTGTAACTGTTCCTTCTCTTGAACCAGAACACATTCATGGTACTGTGTTATAACAACGATCCAGCGATCTAAATAGCAGTTTTATTTTATATAGAGAATAAATATATGGACAAGCTGGTTGTAACTGTTCCTTCTCTTGAACCAGAACACATTCATGGTACTGTGTTATAACAACGATCCAGCGATCTAAATAGCAGTTTTATTTTATATAGAGAATAAATATATGGACAAGCTGGTTGTAACTGTTGCTTCTCTTGAACCAGAACACATTCATGGTACTGTGTTATAACAACGATCCAGCGATCTAAATAGCAGTTTTATTTTATATAGAGAATAAATATATGGACAAGCTGGTTGTAACTGTTCCTTCTCTTGAACCAGAACACATTCATGGTACTGTGTTATAACAACGATCCAGCGATCTAAATAGCAGTTTTATTTTATATAGAGAATAAATATATGGACAAGCTGGTTGTAACTGTTCCTTCTCTTGAACCAGAACACATTCATGGTACTGTGTTATAACAACGATCCAGCGATCTAAATAGCAGTTTTATTTTATATAGAGAATAAATATATGGACAAGCTGGTTGTAACTGTTCCTTCTCTTGAACCAGAACACATTCATGGTACTGTGTTATAACAACGATCCAGCGATCTAAATAGCAGTTTTATTTTATATAGAGAATAAATATATGGACAAGCTGGTTGTAACTGTTCCTTCTCTTGAACCAGAACACATTCATGGTACTGTGTTATAACAACGATCCAGCGATCTAAATAGCAATTTATTTTATATAGAGAATAAATATATGGACAAGCTGGTTGTAACTGTTGCTTCTCTTGAACCAGAACACATTCATGGTACTGTGTTATAACAACGATCCAGCGATCTAAATAGCAGTTTTATTTTATATAGAGAATAAATATATGGACAAGCTGGTTGTAACTGTTGCTTCTCTTGAACCAGAACACATTCATGGTACTGTGTTATAACAACGATCCAGCGATCTAAATAGCAGTTTTATTTTATATAGAGAATAAATATATGGACAAGCTGGTTGTAACGGTTCCTTCTCTTGAACCAGAACACATTCATGGTACTGTGTTATAACAACGATCCAGCGATCTAAATAGCAGTTTTATTTTATATAGAGAATAAATATATGGACAAGCTGGTTGTAACTGTTCCTTCTCTTGAACCAGAACACATTCATGGTACTGTGTTATAACAACGATCCAGCGATCTAAATAGCAATTTATTTTATATAGAGAATAAATATATGGACAAGCTGGTTGTAACTGTTCCTTCTCTTGAACCAGAACACATTCATGGTACTGTGTTATAACAACGATCCAGCGATCTAAATAGCAGTTTTATTTTATATAGAGAATAAATATATGGACAAGCTGGTTGTAACTGTTCCTTCTCTTGAACCAGAACACATTCATGGTACTGTGTTATAACAACGATCCAGCGATCTAAATAGCAGTTTTATTTTATATAGAGAATAAATATATGGACAAGCTGGTTGTAACTGTTCCTTCTCTTGAACCAGAACACATTCATGGTACTGTGTTATAACAACGATCCAGCGATCTAAATAGCAGTTTTATTTTATATAGAGAATAAATATATGGACAAGCTGGTTGTAACTGTTGCTTCTCTTGAACCAGAACACATTCATGGTACTGTGTTATAACAACGATCCAGCGATCTAAATAGCAGTTTTATTTTATATAGAGAATAAATATATGGACAAGCTGGTTGTAACTGTTCCTTCTCTTGAACCAGAACACATTCATGGTACTGTGTTATAACAACGATCCAGCGATCTAAATAGCAATTTATTTTATATAGAGAATAAATATATGGACAAGCTGGTTGTAACTGTTGCTTCTCTTGAACCACAACACATTCATGGTACTGTGTTATAACAACGATCCAGCGATCTAAATAGCAGTTTTATTTTATATAGAGAATAAATATATGGACAAGCTGGTTGTAACTGTTCCTTCTCTTGAACCAGAACACATTCATGGTACTGTGTTATAACAACGATCCAGCGATCTAAATAGCAGTTTTATTTTATATAGAGAATAAATATATGGACAAGCTGGTTGTAACTGTTCCTTCTCTTGAACCAGAACACATTCATGGTACTGTGTTATAACAACGATCCAGCGATCTAAATAGCAGTTTTATTTTATATAGAGAATAAATATATGGACAAGCTGGTTGTAACTGTTCCTTCTCTTGAACCAGAACACATTCATGGTACTGTGTTATAACAACGATCCAGCGATCTAAATAGCAATTTATTTTATATAGAGAATAAATATATGGACAAGCTGGTTGTAACTGTTGCTTCTCTTGAACCAGAACACATTCATGGTACTGTGTTATAACAACGATCCAGCGATCTAAATAGCAGTTTTATTTTATATAGAGAATAAATATATGGACAAGCTGGTTGTAACTGTTCCTTCTCTTGAACCAGAACACATTCATGGTACTGTGTTATAACAACGATCCAGCGATCTAAATAGCAGTTTTATTTTATATAGAGAATAAATATATGGACAAGCTGGTTGTAACTGTTCCTTCTCTTGAACCAGAACACATTCATGGTACTGTGTTATAACAACGATCCAGCGATCTAAATAGCAGTTTTATTTTATATAGAGAATAAATATATGGACAAGCTGGTTGTAACTGTTCCTCCTCTTGAACCAGAACACATTCATGGTACTGTGTTATAACAACGATCCAGCGATCTAAATAGCAGTTTTATTTTATATAGAGAATAAATATATGGACAAGCTGGTTGTAACTGTTCCTTCTCTTGAACCAGAACACATTCATGGTACTGTGTTATAACAACGATCCAGCGATCTAAATAGCAGTTTTATTTTATATAGAGAATAAATATATGGACAAGCTGGTTGTAACTGTTCCTTCTCTTGAACCAGAACACATTCATGGTACTGTGTTATAACAACGATCCAGCGATCTAAATAGCAGTTTTATTTTATATAGAGAATAAATATATGGACAAGCTGGTTGTAACTGTTCCTTCTCTTGAACCAGAACACATTCATGGTACTGTGTTATAACAACGATCCAGCGATCTAAATAGCAGTTTTATTTTATATAGAGAATAAATATATGGACAAGCTGGTTGTAACTGTTGCTTCTCTTGAACCAGAACACATTCATGGTACTGTGTTATAACAACGATCCAGCGATCTAAATAGCAGTTTTATTTTATATAGAGAATAAATATATGGACAAGCTGGTTGTAACTGTTCCTTCTCTTGAACCAGAACACATTCATGGTACTGTGTTATAACAACGATCCAGCGATCTAAATAGCAGTTTTATTTTATATAGAGAATAAATATATGGACAAGCTGGTTGTAACTGTTCCTTCTCTTGAACCAGAACACATTCATGGTACTGTGTTATAACAACGATCCAGCGATCTAAATAGCAATTTATTTTATATAGAGAATAAATATATGGACAAGCTGGTTGTAACTGTTGCTTCTCTTGAACCAGAACACATTCATGGTACTGTGTTATAACAACGATCCAGCGATCTAAATAGCAGTTTTATTTTATATAGAGAATAAATATATGGACAAGCTGGTTGTAACTGTTGCTTCTCTTGAACCAGAACACATTCATGGTACTGTGTTATAACAACGATCCAGCGATCTAAATAGCAGTTTTATTTTATATAGAGAATAAATATATGGACAAGCTGGTTGTAACTGTTCCTTCTCTTGAACCAGAACACATTCATGGTACTGTGTTATAACAACGATCCAGCGATCTAAATAGCAGTTTTATTTTATATAGAGAATAAATATATGGACAAGCTGGTTGTAACTGTTCCTTCTCTTGAACCAGAACACATTCATGGTACTGTGTTATAACAACGATCCAGCGATCTAAATAGCAGTTTTATTTTATATAGAGAATAAATATATGGACAAGCTGGTTGTAACTGTTCCTTCTCTTGAACCAGAACACATTCATGGTACTGTGTTATAACAACGATCCAGCGATCTAAATAGCAATTTATTTTATATAGAGAATAAATATATGGACAAGCTGGTTGTAACTGTTGCTTCTCTTGAACCAGAACACATTCATGGTACTGTGTTATAACAACGATCCAGCGATCTAAATAGCAGTTTTATTTTATATAGAGAATAAATATATGGACAAGCTGGTTGTAACTGTTGCTTCTCTTGAACCAGAACACATTCATGGTACTGTGTTATAACAACGATCCAGCGATCTAAATAGCAGTTTTATTTTATATAGAGTATAAATATATGGACAAGCTGGTTGTAACTGTTCCTTCTCTTGAACCAGAACACATTCATGGTACTGTGTTATAACAACGATCCAGCGATCTAAATAGCAGTTTCATTTTATATAGAGAATAAATATATGGACAAGCTGGTTGTAACTGTTCCTCCTCTTGAACCAGAACACATTCATGGTACTGTGTTATAACAACGATCCAGCGATCTAAATAGCAGTTTTATTTTATATAGAGAATAAATATATGGACAAGCTGGTTGTAACTGTTCCTTCTCTTGAACCAGAACACATTCATGGTACTGTGTTATAACAACGATCCAGCGATCTAAATAGCAGTTTTATTTTATATAGAGAATAAATATATGGACAAGCTGGTTGTAACTGTTCCTTCTCTTGAACCAGAACACATTCATGGTACTGTGTTATAACAACGATCCAGCGATCTAAATAGCAGTTTTATTTTATATAGAGAATAAATATATGGACAAGCTGGTTGTAACTGTTCCTTCTCTTGAACCAGAACACATTCATGGTACTGTGTTATAACAACGATCCAGCGATCTAAATAGCAATTTATTTTATATAGAGAATAAATATATGGACAAGCTGGTTGTAACTGTTCCTTCTCTTGAACCAGAACACATTCATGGTACTGTGTTATAACAACGATCCAGCGATCTAAATAGCAGTTTTATTTTATATAGAGAATAAATATATGGACAAGCTGGTTGTAACTGTTGCTTCTCTTGAACCAGAACACATTCATGGTACTGTGTTATAACAACGATCCAGCGATCTAAATAGCAGTTTTATTTTATTATAGAGAATAAATATATGGACAAGCTGGTTGTAACTGTTCTTTCTCTTGAACCAGAACACATTCATGGTACTGTGTTATAACAACGATCCAGCGATCTAAATAGCAGTTTTATTTTATATAGAGAATAAATATATGGACAAGCTGGTTGTAACGGTTCCTTCTCTTGAACCAGAACACATTCATGGTACTGTGTTATAACAACGATCCAGCGATCTAAATAGCAGTTTTATTTTATATAGAGAATAAATATATGGACAAGCTGGTTGTAACTGTTGCTTCTCTTGAACCAGAACACATTCATGGTACTGTGTTATAACAACGATCCAGCGATCTAAATAGCAGTTTTATTTTATATAGAGAATAAATATATGGACAAGCTGGTTGTAACTGTTCCTTCTCTTGAACCAGAACACATTCATGGTACTGTGTTATAACAACGATCCAGCGATCTAAATAGCAGTTTTATTTTATATAGAGAATAAATATATGGACAAGCTGGTTGTAACTGTTGCTTCTCTTGAACCAGAACACATTCATGGTACTGTGTTATAACAACGATCCAGCGATCTAAATAGCAGTTTTATTTTATATAGAGAATAAATATATGGACAAGCTGGTTGTAACTGTTCCTTCTCTTGAACCAGAACACATTCATGGTACTGTGTTATAACAACGATCCAGCGATCTAAATAGCAGTTTTATTTTATATAGAGAATAAATATATGGACAAGCTGGTTGTAACTGTTCCTTCTCTTGAACCAGAACACATTCATGGTACTGTGTTATAACAACGATCCAGCGATCTAAATAGCAGTTTTATTTTATATAGAGAATAAATATATGGACAAGCTGGTTGTAACTGTTCCTTCTCTTGAACCAGAACACATTCATGGTACTGTGTTATAACAACGATCCAGCGATCTAAATAGCAATTTATTTTATATAGAGAATAAATATATGGACAAGCTGGTTGTAACTGTTGCTTCTCTTGAACCAGAACACATTCATGGTACTGTGTTATAACAACGATCCAGCGATCTAAATAGCAGTTTTATTTTATATAGAGAATAAATATATGGACAAGCTGGTTGTAACTGTTCCTTCTCTTGAACCAGAACACATTCATGGTACTGTGGTTATAACAACAAGTCCAGCGATCTAAATAGCAGTTTTAAGGAAATAAATGCTAGTACTTTCTGTTACTAGCCGA
Organism: Marasmarcha lunaedactyla; assembly: GCA_923062675.1. Classification (NCBI taxonomy): domain Eukaryota; kingdom Metazoa; phylum Arthropoda; class Insecta; order Lepidoptera; family Pterophoridae; genus Marasmarcha; species Marasmarcha lunaedactyla. Next base: position 24,121,895 of record OV281353.1, read on the forward strand.
TTGTTACCTACTTAGTTTAGGGTAAGAATAAAACTGCAGAGAGATTTTCGCTAATGTTCAGTTTCCTCAAACATCTGTGGTGGATAATACCAACGAAAGTTTTGCTTACTTTGATATTATTCTCGCTTTTACTTTGTCTTCGGACTTTATTTTATAGTTTTTATAGATTAACTGGGAAAAAGTCCTCAGATTACTTCTCATACTAGCCAAAAAATTTTTACTGTATTTTTATTATATTTGTACTGAGGGAGAAGTAGCCGAAGGGTTGTTGAATGCTAATGATGAACGTTATGCAAAATAAGATCAAGCTTTAAGGTTAGGAATTGCACTCACTAATTGCGATGAATACCCTAGACCCATAGGCCAAGAGCCCAAAAAATACCTTTGCTTACATGTTGATATTTTATGCTGCAGATTTACTTTTATTAATGAACCAAATTGGTAAAAAGCACATTAGCAGTGTTAGTTTTTCATACTATTTCTTTTCCTCAATTATGTGATTTTTTGTGTTTTGGTAATGTAACGTCGTTAGGCATTTTCCTTAATGTTCCTTCTTAGAGGAAAATAAATAAATGAGTACACAATTTTCTAGTTTTGAAATATGCAGACAGTGAAAGAGGCAACACTGCTCACTAACTAAGGTGAGTGCTTTACAAAAATAACTCGAGTTCTTAATATTATTGCCAAATTCAATATTCAAATATTTATTTCTCAACATTGACAATTATTACAGATTAACTAAGAATAACTAAACATAATGAAAATTGGAAACTAAAATGTGATCCAATGGGATAATCGAAACCTGTGCACATATTCTGAATATGGTTTTATCAAGACTACAATGTAAATTTCGTATATGAGAAAATAAAATATTCCAAAATAGATGAAATGAAATATTTATTTCTCAACATTGACAATAACCTTTTCTTAATGACGTTAAATAAACTGAGAGCATGACTCTACCGCCAGTTCGGAAAATCCTTCGAATAATGGCAAAAACTTTACGGGTACATATGTTTTTCAAAATAAATTAGCGGCGTCTCTTTATGTAAAATAAATATTTCATTTTATTTCACTTCATTTATGTCTATACAAAATTATTCTTATCGGCCGGTTCCTGATATATAAAACGGCTTACCTTTTCGGTATTTATACAATAATTTGAAGTATCCTAGGTACGTACATAACTATGAAGTTTCAATGACCGCCGGGTGAAACTACAGTGCAACCAAGTTATCAAAAGTTTTGCTGTCTTATGGCTAGGCACGGTAACAATTTCGATTGATCTCAGCAAGAAAAACAAGAAATCTTATCTCATAAAATGAACTAAAATAAAATAGTTGTAGAGGCATCGCAAGAAGAAGAAAAAAAAATATTTATACTTACCTGTTGGGCATTAAAACCAAAAATTTGAAAAAAAATATTTCCTTTTTCATTGTAGTAATATAATATCTATAACTTTTAAACACTTTATTCACTTTAAAATGAGTAGCCTATTTTATATTACAAGTCTTATATAAAATAAAATGTAATCTGATGGTTTAATTATTAAACAAATAAATCATTATTTTCCTAATTCTAAATATCGCTATCGAGTACAAATACAATACAAAAGCTATTGTTGGTCGGGCCGTGACTTAAATATGCATATGGGTTCTGTACATGTATTGATAACTATTATAAAGAAGAACTATTTGTTTGTTTGATAAACTATGAAACTACTAACCCCATTTATAAGTCCTGCCATTAGGACGCTACGTTAACCAGCAGTAACATTGGCTATGTTGTATCCCAAAATATCTACGAGATCGGAAACCACTATTGGCGTTTTATATGTAAACTCACTTCTTATTAAAAAAATCTTTTCGTAATATAAATAATAATTTAATAATCTTAATTTCCATCTGGTGAGATTTAAGACAAAAGTCTAATCTTTTTTCAATAAAAAAAAATGCAGAACTGTCCCAAGGCAGTTTTTATAAGAACAACTGCTTGTTGCTGTGACTTTGTCATCACAGTAACGCTTCTTCCCTTAAGAGATCTGCTGATGTCTAGTGAATTTTAAAGAAATGAAACCATCTTAAACCAAAATATGAACATTAAACATTTATGTACTGACGTACTTTTCTCTGGATCTATGAGATGGCTTAACCGATTGGGTGCGAAAGGTAAAATGAAAATAAGCGTATTTTGACAACGAATTATAGCTTATTCCTATTATCAAAATCAAATTAAAGTAAACCAGTTACCATACTAATAATATATACCAAAATTCACACTCGAAGCCACAAAGTCTATACAATAAAATCCTCTTAACTTTACCATGGCACAGAAACTCGCGCTCACAATTTTCCCAAACCCGGACAGGAAGTCGAGTAGTAGTCCAGTAGTTTGTCCGCCAGCAAACTTCGATAAATACATTTGTGAATTCAGTCAAGAAGCTCACGGAGCAACGCAGGTCAAATTGGAGAAATGTTTAAGAAGATTTTTTCTGGCATTTCTTTGTTAAAGCTGGTCAGGTTAGTTCCTAATTTGACCTGGTACTCTCTTACGTTAAGAGAGAGTTTTATAGTTTTTAAAATTAATGTAGTTGCTTGGACTGGGAAGAGAAAATAATACCTGAGAGCCCAAACAATAACAAATACAAACAAGAAATCTAAAGAATGATTTAATATATTAGGACGATAAGAATTATAAGGACTTTTAGCCCTGATCTGAAAATTTGTTATCACAGGAAATTTGCATAAATTTAGTGAAAAACTTATCGATATACTTGAAGCATATTTTTAAAGTTTTAAAGTATAAACCTTTTGCATACTCAAATTGCAGTTGAAATATTATGTATATATGTACCTGGAAGAGGCAGAAAGATGTGAATTCATGTTGAGAAGTGTGGCATCAAATGCCATGAAAGTGTTAAAAAAGTTGGAATATTTTAAACTTATATGGAATAGTTTATGAGCTAATCATTTAAAAAACATCATTTTACGATTGCATTAAAGGAAATAGAAAACAAAATAGCTCAATCTGAATTTTTGTTTATTGACGAACGACAGTACAATTAAATACTTACAACTTACAATTAACAATTAGATACTTTGAACAAACTTAAACTATTTTAATATAATATAATTTTAATATAACTCGCGTCGTACGAGTCTGTTGAGAGCGGACGTGTTTATCATTTTTCAAAGTAACGTTTTTGTAATTTAAACTCTAAGCCTTTGAATTAAGTGTTATTATCGAGTGAACAAGAGTGTTTATAAAAATACAACGTCAATAATTGCTATCACTGTCGCGCATCGCCTGTGGTCGCTGTGCTGGCGCGGGGACAGTCCTCACCCCCTGGAGACTAAGAGACAGCCTCTTGTGTTGTGTTTTTTTTTGTCTTGCTTTAACCACGCGCCGCTCCACCGCCGCCCGCCGGTGCCATTGCTTACTAAGAATGCGACGATCGCCGACAACTAAGTTTCCGTCGAATCCTGATATACAGACCTTATCTACTGCAGCCGATGATGTACATATAAATGTGCGTAGGCGAAAACAGTTCGAGAGCTATGATGTTGATCAACAAATGGAAATATTCCAGGAGAAATTTGATCGCCAACTGAACTCATGGAATAGCAAGTTTGAAAAATCAATAACCGATATAATTTCAACATCCCTAAAATCTATGATTTCGAGCGAATTCTCAAAAATAAGTGACTCATTAAACACAATTAATGAAGCCATTGCCAGCCTACGTCAGGACAATACAATCCTGAAGGATTCAGTTAAGGCCCTAAATATTCGCTCGGATGAAATGGAGAAGTCACTCATAGCTTCCGACGAGCGTCAAGATTCCTTTGATAAGCAATTGAAGTCATTTGATAGTAAAATGTCACCTATGTATGGCCTTCCGGAGAAGCTGGAGAAGCTCGAAAGTAAATTGGCTATCATGGAACAGCACGCGAGGGATTCTAATATTGAAGTAGCCAACCTTCCGGAACGGCGTAATGAAGACCTTATGAGTATTGTGATGCGTCTCGGCTCGAAAATCAATCAACAGATATTGTCGTCGGACATTGTGTCTGTACATCGAGTGCCACACGCAAACCGGAACGATACGCGCCCCAAAAACATCGTAGTGAAGTTTACAACTAGGGTACTGCGCGATAACGTCCTAGCTGCATGCCGTGCTCTAAAGAACCTTGACACTGACCTCCTAGGTATATCAGGAAGCCTACAAAAAATATACGTAAACGAGCATCTTACGCTGAAAAATAAATTATTATACCGCGAGTGTCGGAATAAAGCCAAGCAACACGAATACAAATATACTTGGATCAAGCACGGAGTAATTCTCGCTCGAAGAACAGACACATCACCCGTCATTGCTGTGCGTTGTGATTTGGATGTCAGTAAGATTAAGTGACTTTATCATATAACTATGCATAAAAATAAGTGTTTGTATTTATCGACTAATATACAATCATTCAGGATAACATTTTTATACAGGTACCCCTGGCGGTACTTACAAAATAGGTTACAAATATTTTGTATTATATTATTATATATGTATTATACTTTATATTATATATTATATTTGCATTTTAATAATTCTTGTTACGTAAGTACTTTAAAATATCAGTTTCTTAAAAGTTTAAGTTATATAGGGAGTCCCATTCTCGTGTATTTTTGTAATGTGTGCCTTAATTTATTAAATATTAAAAACAACCTATGTTACAATTTTATGGTAACATGCCCACCGTTTTTAGGAAATCATGTGATTTTACATTATTACACAATATTGGCATGTACAGGTGCTTACTACCTGTGTCCATTACAAATAGTAAACATTTACAATTATTTTAAAACTTTAACACAAAACTTCTGTGTTGTTTTACTTTATGCTTTAATATATTCGACATGTGTACGTTTAATTTGCCTTAATAATCTAACTTCAGTAAAATTGTTTATCGTATGTTGCAAAATTCGCAAACCCTAATCCCGACTTATTATCAGTCTACTATCAAAACTGTAGGGGATTACGAACAAAATTACATACCGTCTATATTAATATTCTTATGCATTCTTACGACATAGTTATATTGACGGAGACATGGCTGCATGCAGATATATCGAATAATGAATTCATAGATTTGCGGTATTATGTATACCGTAGCGATCGCGACCGCGCGAGCACGGGAAGGGAGGATGGCGGTGGCGTGTTGATAGCTGTGCGGCGCTCGCTGGCTGCCACTGAGCCAGCGGCGCCCGCTATCGATACCTATTCGCGCCGTTGTTGCGTACCTGCAATTATCGACCACATTATTTTGGAGGTACGTGTAGGTAAAAATAAATATGTTTTTGCTGCCGCGTATATCCCACCTCGAGTAGAGGCCCAGGTTTACATGGCGTATTTTGAGTACCTGCAAGACTACTTATTACAATCTGATATCACAAACTTTTTCATTATTGGAGATTTTAATCTGTCCAATATTCAATGGCAACAAGTAGATACTTATATGACACTATCACATTCGAACGACTTACGTCGACCACATAATTATTTGTTCAATTTTTTGTATACTATTGGTGGGTTTCAAGTAAATATACATAAAAATTGTATGAACCGCTTACTTGATTTATGTATCACAAATATTCTCGATTGTAAAGTTTTGCCAGCACCGATAACCCTAGTTCCGCAGGATAAATACCATCCACCATTTAATATTTTAATACCTACTCCATATGTTGACAAAAACCTACCTAGTAAACGACAGATTAAATATTGCTTTAGAAATGCAGACTATACTGTAATTAATAATGAAATTCTTAAATACAACTGGAAGGAACTATTTCAAAATAAATCAACAGAGGAAAGTATAGATATTTTTTATGAATGTATCTATAGTACTATACGCAAACATATCCCTACCAAATATGTCTCTAAATCTAATTTCCCAGTATGGTTTACTCCGTCGCTTATTCACATGTTTAAAAATAAATAAGCTGCATGGATAAAATGGAAAAAAAGTAAAAATAAATCAGATTATTCTGCGTTTTCTATGTATAGGGCTAGGTTCAAGAAGAATTCCAATATTTGCTACAAAAATTATTTAAAGTTAGTTGAGTACAGTATTAAGCATAATGTAAAATATTTTTGGACTTACATCAATAACAGGAAAGGTAAGTCTGATATTTCTCACAAAATGTCTTATATGAACGACAAAGCCGACACTCCCGAGGTTATATGCAACTTATTCTCGAACTTTTTTGAATCTGTTTTCCAGCCTACTGACCTTCATGAGTCATTTTCTATTGAGGACATAAGTAACTTAGATTTAAAAACGCGTACGGACTTTACTATTAGTGATATCAATCTTTCAACTAGCGACGTTTTAAAAGAACTTAAAGCACTAGACCCGTCTAAGGGCCCTGGAGTTGATAACATACCTTCGATATTTTTAAAAAATGCAGCTGATTCTCTTTCCGAACCCCTACAACTTGTTTTTAATATGTGTCTGAATGATGGCTTCTGCCCAATTATTTGGAAGTCTGCAAGAATAGTCCCAGTTCATAAAGGAGGCTCAAAGAAAGATGTTACCAACTTTAGGCCAATTTCTGTTTTACCTGCTCTGTCGAAGCTTTTCGAAAGGCTAGTATATAACTGTATATATCCAATTATCCATAAAACAATTATTCAAAAACAACACGGATTTGTCCAAAAGCGTTCAACAGTTACAAATCTTTTTATCTATTTGACAAATCTTTTTGAAAATATTGATACAAACAAACAGACAGACAGTATCTATACGGACTTCCGGAAAGCATTCGACAGGGTAGACCACAAAATTTTACTGGCGAAGTTGGCTTTTAATGGGATACGTGGTAATCTCTGGAGATGGTTTAAATCATATATAACTAACAGAACCCAAAAAACGGTCATCAATGGTTATGAATCACATTCCATTCCTATTACGTCAGGCATTCCACAAGGATCTATCCTTGGACCGCTCCTTTTTGTCTTATTTATCAATGATATTGATAATTGTTTTGAATACTGTCGATACATTTTATACGCAGATGATTTGAAGATATACCTTACTATTGATAATGAATATGACCAACAGAAACTGCAAAGTGATTTGAACCGAACAGTGATTACTGTAACACTAACAAACTAGAACTTAGTTTGAACAAATGCAAATGTATCACCTTTTCAAGAAAAAGAACACCTCGTAAATATACATACTTTTTATGCAATGTCCCACTTGAAAGAGTTACTTCCATCAAAGACCTTGGTGTCATTCTAGACTGTAAACTGACCCTAGATACACATGTCGAATATATTTGCAATAAGGCATATAGGATGTATAACTTTGTAATGCGCTCTAGTTATAATTTTAAGTTCCCATCTACATATATTCATTTATATAAATCACTAATTCGATCACAACTCGAATATGCCACGATAGTATGGTCCCCTTTCTATTCCAAATACGTAGATAAAATAGAAAAGATACAAAAAAAGTTTTTGAAACGTAAACACTTTAAATGTTACCACATTCAATCATCATATATTCAGTTACTTGAAAAATATAATTTAATAGACCTCAAATCCAGACGATTACAACTTGAAGCAATGTTTTTGTATGATCTTTGTCGTAACAGATATGACTGTGAGCAAATTATTAGTAATATTTGCTATCGTGTACCAGTCAGATCTCATACTAGATCTTGCCGTGTAAATCAATTATTTTCTCTTCCTTTGTGCCGGACAAATGCAGGAAAGCGCTCACCACTACATCGCCTTACTGACACATACAACAAGTATTTTAATGAGATTGACATTTTTGCGACTCTGCCTAGTGAATTTAGATTATCTGTTATTCGTAAATTAAATGGACCTAACTTAAACTCATAGAACTTTATTATTCTCAAATATATAAAAAATCCCTAATATACAAGCAATTAAAAACTACGCCAATTTACAAATATTTAGTAAGACTGCCAATCAAACTTTTCACTCGTACTATACTTACTGTTCACCCACTTTATCTATGTATTTATTTATTTTTATTTATTTGTAAATACTTATATATATTTAAATACTTATTTGTAATTATATGTGTGTATATATATATATAAATATATATTTATTTGTCTCCATAAATATACATACTCAGTAACTGAAAAATGTAATGAATATGTACTGCTCTCTTCCTACTTGTACCGATACTAAATTAATTTTGTTTATTCAATCCGTGGTTAACGGTACTGGTGTCACGATTATATATAAATGTTTGTACTATAATATTGTAAACCTTTATTGTGATACTGTTTGTTGACCTCAATAAAAGGAAAAAAAAAAAATGTTTATTTAGTTACTGAACTTACGATTGTCGAGAATACATAATATATATATATATATATATATATATATATATATTTATATTTATATATATATAAAACACACATAAAGTAACGTAATTAAGATATCTATAAATAAAAATACTTTGTTGCACTGCAGACTTTGTAGCAGTGTACTGACACCTAAAATAGAGATAACGCTAGTTTAGCATTGAAATAACTTGTATCATGTGTGCTTCATTTTTACATGAAATGAAATTTTATTGATACAATCTTATAACTTACATAGCATATACAAACATGTTTTGCAGTATAGATGATAAAAATTACCAAAGAAAAATTAAACAAATACAACCTTATGCAATTATTTTAAGTTTCGAAAAGCCCACCCCGTGCCCTACCAGACGCAAATGTGCCCATTACACTGGCCGCGGCATCTTTACAGAAGCTCAAAGCTTTGGACCCCCAACAGCCTGAAGTTTTTAATGCGAGCGGCAGGAAATCGTAATTTGTCGTCAACATTGCGTATTTTTTTTTCTTCTTGGAGGCTGCTGCTTCGGCGGCTGCCCCAGCTGACACTAGTGTCAAACTTGGATGGGAGGCTGCATAAGTGTTGACACAGGTGGCATCCCATATGAGACACCGACCCCTCTGCCATGGCACCAGAGTTAATCCGTCTGGTCATTTACCATCGGAACGACTGAGGCAAGGTGGTTCTAACACGCAGGGGATGTTGGCAGAAGCCAATGCTCTGCGAACAATGTCATTCAGAGCATGGTGAATCGTGGAAATCTACCTGAACACTAACAACAGCTTTACGCGTGATAGCCATTGCCTCCACCATAGAACCGCAGATGCATCGATGAGGTTGACAAACATCGCAGCCCAGGCGTAGTGCCACCGCCACACGCAAGGAATCACTGTCCAGGAGAGTTCCCATAAGTGGTGAAGGCACAGCTCGCAACCATGCTCCTGAATCTGGCCTCGGAACTGATTTAAGGCCAAGTCAAGCCTGTGCAAAGAGCTGGGTGATGGTGGACTTCGATCCCACCTCGTCCCAGCCCCGTTGTTTCTCTGGGTCCGTAGTAATGGGCCCATTTGGGAACAAAGCGTTCCATTCCCTCAAAGCTTCGGTGGCATAGGGAATGTTCGTGTTACCCTTGTGAGACGTTAAAATATCCGACACAAGATTGACGACCCCATGTGAAGATGCTAGAAAAGCAGGCAAACATACGTCTTTTATGCGCCGCTCGCCCAAACCACGGGGCGGCGAATGGGTAAAGAAGCCTGATCCCACTGGATTTCATTATTGGCAACGTTTAAAATGTGCTCGATTGTAACTTTTACTTCAGTTTCCAAGGAGGAGATTTCCACGGGAAAGAACCAAACTGGGGACGTTCTAAGGAGGTAGGTCAATCTTGGCACCGCGAAACATTTCCTTAGTAATAAAAGTAAAAGACTCAACGTTCACGAGCAAAGAGGAAGAGGCGTCGCCTTGCTTCTAATACGTCAGGAATTGCCTCTGGAAAGATGGGAAAACCTAGAAGGTTAAATTAAAAGGAACCTAGAAGGTTAATTTGTGCTTATAATAAGGTAAATAATAAATATTAAAAATTACGATTATTGTCAGACATCACAAAGCAAATCACCAAAATCCCAACCCAAGATCGAATCTTCACAAAATTACATATTAAAACAATCGGTGGTTGTTGCGAACAGTAAACAGGTAATCGAATTACATCGAAACATTGTGAGGGAACGTTGTATTACTAAACAAAGCTTTAATCAGAATCTGGACTTGCCAAGCTATTAAGATGCAGATAAGATTAATTTTGTATAGACATAAAGAGACTCTGTAAAGAATATTGGCAAATCCTTATTTATGTAAACAGGGAGCGTTTAGAAAAGTAACTAGTACTTTTGTTTATTCTTCTATTCTTTTTTTATATTTTTATATTAGCTTCATGTGTAGAAGTCTACAAAAAAATAGTTGATATATAAAGCTTGATTTGACTTGATCAGTTTGTTTTAGCTCCTGTCATTTTTTATTACGATACATAGGATTGATTGTGACCAAGCACAAGTATTTGATTTTGTAATATAGATTTTAAATATAGGAAATTATATTCACTTCAGCATGTAAGGACTCATTTTTATGAAAACTATTTATTACTCGCTGGAGTCCTTATCCTTATATATAGCTTGTGCGTAAACCGGCGAGTTCGAGATAATAAACATAACTTTAAAACAAAACCATTTCGTTACTTTTGGACTTGTCACTTATGTGCGTGTGAGTGCCATGGTTTTGTTCTGACGATTTGCGATTCTTTTAGTTATTTTGTATAACGTGACTTCATAAGCCTTTGTGCTTAAGGATTCCGATAGATTGTGCTTTAGACGAGTTATTGCTGTGATTTTTGGACTAGTTGATTAGGTTAAAGATATGGATGAACATTTACGTGTCATTATTATCATGGTTGGGTTGGTAATAGTAGTAATTACCTATGTAAATGCAGGTAATTTGAAATCATAACCTCAAAATTAGTACTTCATGAAAATGCAATTATTATTGTTCCTAGACATACTACATAATATCTATTTTTTTTTAAATGCATCTGGATTTTATGTCCTGTAGTTTTTGATATTTTTGACTTCTAAACGCTCCACTTTAACTCCAACTAAAACCATGTATGGCGATCTGCCAATGTCCTTTATATTGAAAAATAATCCGTGAAGTTTCTTGCCAGTTCTTCTTCACGAAGGTTTTTATTTGACGTCAATAAGAACAAGTAATTGTCAATGTTGAGAAATAAATATTTCATTTCATATCAGTTCATCTATTTTGGAATGTTATATTTTCTCATATACGGAATTAACATTGTAGTCTTGATAAAACCATATTCAGAATATGTAGAACAGGTTTCGATTCTTCCATTTGATCATATTTTAGTATCCAATTTTCATTATGTTAAGTAATTCTTAGTTAATTTTTTCTGTTCTTTTTTCTTCGATTGCAAATAAAAACAACACGTATGTCACTTAAACAGTTATACGGTTCGTTTGTCAAGAAATGACAACTGGTACCTTACAGCCTTTTTTATTATGTATGTGTACAACCCTTTCGAACCTATGTTAAATTTAATCGTTTCTCTCTTTCGGGACATGACAGTTCATTGTTATATCTATTTCACTATGCAAGTGTACTAGTCGCAAAAGAAGTCTGAGAGTAACATCGTATTATAAAGATATGAGCAAACTTAAGTTTGACACTGTTTGCTGTTTGCAGGAACATGGAAAGATGCACATAAAATACACTAGTCGCAAAAGAAGTCTGAGAGTAACATCGTAATATAAAGATATGAGCAAACTTAAGTTTGACATTGTTTGCTGTTTGCAGGAACATGGAAAGATGCACATAAAATACACTAGCCGCAAAAGAAGTCTGAGAGTAACATCGTAATATAAAGATATGAGCAAACTTAAGTTTGACACTGTTTGCTGTTTGCAGGAACATGGAAAGATGCACATAAAATACACTAGCCGCAAAAGAAGTCTGTGAGTAACATGGTAATATAAAGATATGAGCAAACTTAAGTTTGACATTGTTTGCTGTTTGCAGGAACATGGAAAGATGCACATAAAATACACTAGCCGCAAAAGAAGTCTGAGAGTAACATCGTAATATAAAGATATGAGCAAACTTAAGTTTGACACTGTTTGCTGTTTGCAGGAACATGGAAAGATGCACATAAAATACACTAGTCGCAAAAGAAGTCTGAGAGTAACATCGTAATATAAAGATATGAGCAAACTTAAGTTTGATATTGTTTGCTGTTTGCAGGAACATGGAAAGATGCACATAAAATACACTCGTCGCAAAAGAAGTCTGAGAGTAGCATCGTAATATAAAGATATGAGCAAACTTAAGTTTGACACTGTTTGCTGTTTGCAGGAACATGGAAAGATGCACATAAAATACACTAGTCGCAAAAGAAGTCTGAGAGTAACATCGTAATATAAAGATATGAGCAAACTTAAGTTTGATATTGTTTGCTGTTTGCAGGAACATGGAAAGATGCACATAAAATACACTAGTCGCAAAAGAAGTCTGAGAGTAACATCGTAATATAAAGATATGAGCAAACTTAAGTTTGACACTGTTTGCTGTTTGCAGGAACATGGAAAGATGCACATAAAATACACTCGTCGCAAAAGAAGTCTGAGAGTAGCATCGTAATATAAAGATATGAGCAAACTTAAGTTTGATATTGTTTGCTGTTTGCAGGAACATGGAAAGATGCACATAAAATACACTAGTCGCAAAAGAAGTCTGAGAGTAGCATCGTAATATAAAGATATGAGCAAACTTTAGTTTGATATTGTTTGCTGTTTGCAGGAACATGGAAAGATGCACATAAAATACACTAGTCGCAAAAGAAGTCTGAGAGTAACATCGTAATATAAAGATATGAGCAAACTTAAGTTTGATATTGTTTGCTGTTTGCAGGAACATGGAAAGATGCACATAAAATACACTCGTCGCAAAAGAAGTCTGAGAGTAGCATCGTAATATAAAGATATGAGCAAACTTAAGTTTGACACTGTTTCCTGTTTGCAGTAACATGGAGAGATGCACATAAAATACACTAGTCGCAAAAGAAGTCTGAGAGTAACATCGTAATATAAAGATATGAGCAAACTTAAGTTTGACATTGTTTGCTGTTTGCAGGAACATGGAAAGATGCACATAAAATACACTAGCCGCAAAAGAAGTCTGAGAGTAACATCGTAATATAAAGATATGAGCAAACTTAAGTTTGACATTGTTTGCTGTTTGCAGGAACATGGAAAGATGCACATAAAATACACTAGTCGCAAAAGAAGTCTGAGAGTAGCATCGTAATATAAAGATATGAGCAAACTTAAGTTTGACATTGTTTGCTGTTTGCAGGAACATGGAAAGATGCACATAAAATACACTAGTCGCAAAAGAAGTCTGAGAGTAACATCGTAATATAAAGATATGAGCAAACTTAAGTTTGATATTGTTTGCTGTTTGCAGGAACATGGAAAGATGCACATAAAATACACTAGTCGCAAAAGAAGTCTGAGAGTAGCATCGTAATATAAAGATATGAGCAAACTTAAGTTTGACATTGTTTGCTGTTTGCAGGAACATGGAAAGATGCACATAAAATACACTAGTCGCAAAAGAAGTCTGAGAGTAGCATCGTAATATAAAGATATGAGCAAACTTAAGTTTGACACTGTTTGCTGTTTGCAGGAACATGGAAAGATGCACATAAAATACACTCGTCGCAAAAGAAGTCTGAGAGTAGCATCGTAATATAAAGATATGAGCAAACTTAAGTTTGATATTGTTTGCTGTTTGCAGGAACATGGAAAGATGCACATAAAATACACTAGTCGCAAAAGAAGTCTGAGAGTAGCATCGTAATATAAAGATATGAGCAAACTTAAGTTTGATATTGTTTGCTGTTTGCAGGAACATGGAAAGATGCACATAAAATACACTAGCCGCAAAAGAAGTCTGAGAGTAGCATCGTAATATAAAGATATGAGCAAACTTAAGTTTGACATTGTTTGCTGTTTGCAGGAACATGGAAAGATGCACATAAAATACACTAGCCGCAAAAGAAGTCTGAGAGTAACATCGTAATATAAAGATATGAGCAAACTTAAGTTTGACATTGTTTGCTGTTTGCAGGAACATGGAAAGATGCACATAAAATACACTCGTCGCAAAAGAAGTCTGAGAGTAGCATCGTAATATAAAGATATGAGCAAACTTAAGTTTGATATTGTTTGCTGTTTGCAGGAACATGGAAAGATGCACATAAAATACACTAGTCGCAAAAGAAGTCTGAGAGTAACATCGTAATATAAAGATATGAGCAAACTTAAGTTTGACATTGTTTGCTGTTTGCAGGAACATGGAAAGATGCACATAAAATACACTCGTCGCAAAAGAAGTCTGAGAGTAACATCGTAATATAAAGATATGAGCAAACTTAAGTTTGACACTGTTTGCTGTTTGCAGGAACATGGAAAGATGCACATAAAATACACTCGTCGCAAAAGAAGTCTGAGAGTAACATCGTAATATAAAGATATGAGCAAACTTAAGTTTGACACTGTTTGCTGTTTGCAGGAACATGGAAAGATGCACATAAAATACACTCGTCGCAAAAGAAGTCTGAGAGTAACATCGTATTATAAAGATATGAGCAAACTTAAGTTTGACACTGTTTGCTGTTTGCAGGAACATGGAAAGATGCACATAAAATACACTAGCCGCAAAAGAAGTCTGAGAGTAGCATCGTAATATAAAGATATGAGCAAACTTAAGTTTGACACTGTTTGCTGTTTGCAGGAACATGGAAAGATGCACATAAAATACACTAGCCGCAAAAGAAGTCTGAGAGTAGCATCGTAATATAAAGATATGAGCAAACTTAAGTTTGACACTGTTTGCTGTTTGCAGGAACATGGAAAGATGCACATAAAATACACTCGTCGCAAAAGAAGTCTGAGAGTAGCATCGTAATATAAAGATATGAGCAAACTTAAGTTTGATATTGTTTGCTGTTTGCAGGAACATGGAAAGATGCACATAAAATACACTAGTCGCAAAAGAAGTCTGAGAGTAGCATCGTAATATAAAGATATGAGCAAACTTAAGTTTGATATTGTTTGCTGTTTGCAGGAACATGGAAAGATGCACATAAAATACACTAGTCGCAAAAGAAGTCTGAGAGTAACATCGTAATATAAAGATATGAGCAAACTTAAGTTTGACATTGTTTGCTGTTTGCAGGAACATGGAAAGATGCACATAAAATACACTAGCCGCAAAAGAAGTCTGAGAGTAACATCGTAATATAAAGATATGAGCAAACTTAAGTTTGACATTGTTTGCTGTTTGCAGGAACATGGAAAGATGCACATAAAATACACTAGTCGCAAAAGAAGTCTGAGAGTAGCATCGTAATATAAAGATATGAGCAAACTTAAGTTTGACACTGTTTGCTGTTTGCAGGAACATGGAAAGATGCACATAAAATACACTCGTCGCAAAAGAAGTCTGAGAGTAGCATCGTAATATAAAGATATGAGCAAACTTAAGTTTGATATTGTTTGCTGTTTGCAGGAACATGGAAAGATGCACATAAAATACACTAGTCGCAAAAGAAGTCTGAGAGTAGCATCGTAATATAAAGATATGAGCAAACTTAAGTTTGATATTGTTTGCTGTTTGCAGGAACATGGAAAGATGCACATAAAATACACTAGTCGCAAAAGAAGTCTGAGAGTAACATCGTAATATAAAGATATGAGCAAACTTAAGTTTGACATTGTTTGCTGTTTGCAGGAACATGGAAAGATGCACATAAAATACACTAGCCGCAAAAGAAGTCTGAGAGTAACATCGTAATATAAAGATATGAGCAAACTTAAGTTTGACACTGTTTGCTGTTTGCAGGAACATGGAAAGATGCACATAAAATACACTCGTCGCAAAAGAAGTCTGAGAGTAGCATCGTAATATAAAGATATGAGCAAACTTAAGTTTGATATTGTTTGCTGTTTGCAGGAACATGGAAAGATGCACATAAAATACACTAGTCGCAAAAGAAGTCTGAGAGTAACATCGTAATATAAAGATATGAGCAAACTTAAGTTTGACATTGTTTGCTGTTTGCAGGAACATGGAAAGATGCACATAAAATACACTAGCCGCAAAAGAAGTCTGAGAGTAGCATCGTAATATAAAGATATGAGCAAACTTAAGTTTGACACTGTTTGCTGTTTGCAGGAACATGGAAAGATGCACATAAAATACACTCGTCGCAAAAGAAGTCTGAGAGTAGCATCGTAAAATAAAGATATGAGCAAACTTAAGTTTGACATTGTTTGCTGTTTGCAGGAACATGGAAAGATGCACATAAAATACACTAGCCGCAAAAGAAGTCTGAGAGTAGCATCGTAATATAAAGATATGAGCAAACTTAAGTTTGACATTGTTTGCTGTTTGCAGGAACATGGAAAGATGCACATAAAATACACTCGTCGCAAAAGAAGTCTGAGAGTAGCATCGTAATATAAAGATATGAGCAAACTTAAGTTTGATATTGTTTGCTGTTTGCAGGAACATGGAAAGATGCACATAAAATACACTAGTCGCAAAAGAAGTCTGAGAGTAACATCGTAATATAAAGATATGAGCAAACTTAAGTTTGACACTGTTTGCTGTTTGCAGGAACATGGAAAGATGCACATAAAATACACTCGTCGCAAAAGAAGTCTGAGAGTAGCATCGTAATATAAAGATATGAGCAAACTTAAGTTTGACATTGTTTGCTGTTTGCAGGAACATGGAAAGATGCACATAAAATACACTCGTCGCAAAAGAAGTCTGAGAGTAGCATCGTAATATAAAGATATGAGCAAACTTAAGTTTGACATTGTTTGCTGTTTGCAGGAACATGGAAAGATGCACATAAAATACACTCGTCGCAAAAGAAGTCTGAGAGTAGCATCGTAATATAAAGATATGAGCAAACTTAAGTTTGACATTGTTTGCTGTTTGCAGGAACATGGAAAGATGCACATAAAATACACTAGCCGCAAAAGAAGTCTGAGAGTAGCATCGTAATATAAAGATATGAGCAAACTTAAGTTTGACATTGTTTGCTGTTTGCAGGAACATGGAAAGATGCACATAAAATACACTAGTCGCAAAAGAAGTCTATGAGTAACATCGTAATATAAAGATATGAGCAAACTTAAGTTTGATATTGTTTGCTGTTTGCAGGAACATGGAAAGATGCACATAAAATACACTAGCCGCAAAAGAAGTCTGAGAGTAGCATCGTAATATAAAGATATGAGCAAACTTAAGTTTGACATTGTTTGCTGTTTGCAGGAACATGGAAAGATGCACATAAAATAGACTCGTCGCAAAAGAAGTCTGAGAGTAGCATCGTAATATAAAGATATGAGCAAACTTAAGTTTGACACTGTTTGCTGTTTGCAGGATTATGGAAAGATGCACATAAAATACACTAGCCGCAAAAGAAGTCTGAGAGTAGCATCGTAATATAAAGATATGAGCAAACTTAAGTTTGATATTGTTTGCTGTTTGCAGGAACATGGAAAGATGCACATAAAATACACTAGCCGCAAAAGAAGTCTATGAGTAACATCGTAATATAAAGATATGAGCAAACTTAAGTTTGATATTGTTTGCTGTTTGCAGGAACATGGAAAGATGCACATAAAATACACTAGCCGCAAAAGAAGTCTATGAGTAACATCGTAATATAAAGATATGAGCAAACTTAAGTTTGACATTGTTTGCTGTTTGCAGGAACATGGAAAGATGCACATAAAATACACTCGTCGCAAAAGAAGTCTGAGAGTAGCATCGTAATATAAAGATATGAGCAAACTTAAGTTTGATATTGTTTGCTGTTTGCAGGAACATGGAAAGATGCACATAAAATACACTAGCCGCAAAAGAAGTCTGAGAGTAGCATCGTAATATAAAGATATGAGCAAACTTAAGTTTGATATTGTTTGCTGTTTGCAGGAACATGGAAAGATGCACATAAAATACACTCGTCGCAAAAGAAGTCTATGAGTAACATCGTAATATAAAGATATGAGCAAACTTAAGTTTGATATTGTTTGCTGTTTGCAGGAACATGGAAAGATGCACATAAAATACACTAGCCGCAAAAGAAGTCTATGAGTAACATCGTAATATAAAGATATGAGCAAACTTAAGTTTGACATTGTTTGCTGTTTGCAGGAACATGGAAAGATGCACATAAAATACACTAGCCGCAAAAGAAGTCTGAGAGTAGCATCGTAATATAAAGATATGAGCAAACTTAAGTTTGATATTGTTTGCTGTTTGCAGGAACATGGAAAGATGCACATAAAATACACTAGTCGCAAAAGAAGTCTATGAGTAACATCGTAATATAAAGATATGAGCAAACTTAAGTTTGATATTGTTTGCTGTTTGCAGGAACATGGAAAGATGCACATAAAATACACTCGTCGCAAAAGAAGTCTGAGAGTAGCATCGTAATATAAAGATATGAGCAAACTTAAGTTTGATATTGTTTGCTGTTTGCAGGAACATGGAAAGATGCACATAAAATACACTAGTCGCAAAAGAAGTCTATGAGTAACATCGTAATATAAAGATATGAGCAAACTTAAGTTTGATATTGTTTGCTGTTTGCAGGAACATGGAAAGATGCACATAAAATACACTCGTCGCAAAAGAAGTCTGAGAGTAGCATCGTAATATAAAGATATGAGCAAACTTAAGTTTGACATTGTTTGCTGTTTGCAGGAACATGGAAAGATGCACATAAAATACACTAGTCGCAAAAGAAGTCTATGAGTAACATCGTAATATAAAGATATGAGCAAACTTAAGTTTGATATTGTTTGCTGTTTGCAGGAACATGGAAAGATGCACATAAAATACACTAGTCGCAAAAGAAGTCTATGAGTAACATCGTAATATAAAGATATGAGCAAACTTAAGTTTGATATTGTTTGCTGTTTGCAGGAACATGGAAAGATGCACATAAAATACACTAGTCGCAAAAGAAGTCTATGAGTAACATCGTAATATAAAGATATGAGCAAACTTAAGTTTGATATTGTTTGCTGTTTGCAGGAACATGGAAAGATGCACATAAAATACACTAGTCGCAAAAGAAGTCTATGAGTAACATCGTAATATAAAGATATGAGCAAACTTAAGTTTGACATTGTTTGCTGTTTGCAGGAACATGGAAAGATGCACATAAAATACACTCGTCGCAAAAGAAGTCTGAGAGTAGCATCGTAATATAAAGATATGAGCAAACTTAAGTTTGATATTGTTTGCTGTTTGCAGGAACATGGAAAGATGCACATAAAATACACTCGTCGCAAAAGAAGTCTGAGAGTAGCATCGTAATATAAAGATATGAGCAAACTTAAGTTTGATATTGTTTGCTGTTTGCAGGAACATGGAAAGATGCACATAAAATACACTCGTCGCAAAAGAAGTCTATGAGTAACATCGTAATATAAAGATATGAGCAAACTTAAGTTTGACATTGTTTGCTGTTTGCAGGAACATGGAAAGATGCACATAAAATACACTCGTCGCAAAAGAAGTCTATGAGTAACATCGTAATATAAAGATATGAGCAAACTTAAGTTTGACATTGTTTGCTGTTTGCAGGAACATGGAAAGATGCACAGATGATGTTATTTTCATCAGGTCGAACCTCCTAAGTAATCGTTCAATAAAGAGGGAAAAAGCAAATCGTAGCTAGTATTACCTATACCTAGTATTTATTTACGCTTTGAAAAAAATAACAATTTTCGGTTCGTTTCTAAGAAAACCAGAGGAAAGATTGAAAATTTCCTTGTCTTTAAAGTGGTCCATGATTTTAATCTTTTTATTTTTTAATATAATGCCCTTTAATTTACCATTTACTCTCGGCGATTTTTTTGGCCATAGTACCTCTGATTTTTTAAATCACCAATATAGAATGATGCAAAAAGTGGTGAAAATATGTTTTCGAAAATGAAATGATTTTTGCAAAATTTAGAGAACGATCGTATTTTATTTTTAATTGCTTTAAAATACCATGTTTGTAATGCTCTATATTTTGAGTTTGTATAAGGGATATTGAGAATCGGCATGATTTTTGAAAGTTAATTTGTAAGTTTTACGACTATGACAGTTGTGGTAGTCGAAAAATCCAACATTGGTATTTTTGATTTTTGGCAAAATCAAGCATTGTAAATATGACAAGAAAAACAAGTATCAGAAAAAAGTTCCTGGATTTGCTTTCTGACAACGTTTTTTTAACGTGCATTTTTAAATACGCGATATTTTCGAACAAAAATATCGCTTATTTGAAATTGAAAACTCAAATAATTTATAGTTTTATTACTAACTCGCTGTTCCCGTTCGTACAACCATCATTTCGTAAGTTAGTAAAAAAGAATTTTTTAATTTGATCACCGATAACTCTTAAATCTCCGATAAATAATTTAGAACACCTACCAATTATGCCAAACTAAAAGGCATTACATATTCTAGAAGACCCAATATTTAATTGCATGGACTGCGCGAAGATCAGAAACAGATTAAATATATAATTGTATAAGTGCAAAAAAAGATATTGGCTACAATTTGCTTTTATTAACGATAACTTGGTAAGAACTTAAGGTCTGTTGAAAACCACCAACAAAATTTTACTCTTTTTATTATTCTTTAATTTTGCAACTAGTGAATTTTATCTGAATCTTTTCACTGTTCATGCAAACAGAAACACAATTTAACTCAAGTTTGCTCATAACTTCCTATTACAACGTTATCCGCAAACTTCTTCTATTTACTGTTCAAGTTAACGTCGAGTTTTGGGTAATGTTTTGATTTTATAGCTTTAATAAATACAACGATTTTTTAAATGACAAACTAAAAGAAAAATCCTTTTAGCATTAAGATCTTCTAACCTGTCCAGGTTTATTTGCTCAATATTTACGCGAAATTATCCTAAGAAGAAGTTGCCTGAAGAGCTGGTTGAACTGTACAATATTATTCATTTTATAAAAGATAAGTTAACAAATAGTTATTTCTATATAAATACCTATTAACACAGGTCATCGTAAATCCACGCTATTATTGTAAAGTTAAACAATAAGATTAATTTTTTATATTTGTAGTCAATAAACTAAAATTATTAAATCGATTTTATATATTAATTAGTAAAAATTATTATTCAGGAGTAACATGGGTAACAAATCTCGCATGATCAAGATTTCTGCTGCTAAAATTACGCCAGGACCTATGTATTCATCTATCTATACTATTATAAAATTATTGAAACACAAAGTTGGTCTAGAGCATCACGTAAATTATTTGAAACGTATCATCATAGGGTATACATATTTCGACAATCCTTATCTCAACTTAAAAACTGCGGTAAGTTTTATAAAAAATCGGTTAGCTAGGATAGAAGTTACAGCAATTTTTCTGCGAAAATTGTACCTGAATATTTGAAACGAGACTAAACGTCTCAGTTCTAGTAAATTGTGTATATTTTACACAATTTCTTATCTTAAGATTTTCACTCTTTTCTTTTTCTTTTCGATAGTTAGTGGTTTTAGATTTCTTTGAATGGTTTTCCTATGGTAATTTTTTTACGCTACCAGTACTGTCAGTTCCTTCTTATAAATGCTTAATTTTGACATCAGTTGCCAACGTTACAAGACGCAAAATTTTTATGTGTATACATTTATGAACACAACTCTTACAACAAATTTAAACAAAGCTTAAATAAAAAGAACATTTTATAAGAAATAAAACTGTTTTTGATATTTATTTATATTTGATGTGTCACAAGAAACAGATAACAGATATTTTCAATGGAAAAGTTAGAAATAACAATTTCATACTTTTTGTTTTTTTTTATTTTACGGGGTACAATTGCTTTAAATGACCTTTATTGCAAATTATATATAATATGTGTGTGTTATGTATTTTACGAAATTTGTACAGTTCAATCAATTCAAGTATTTTTTTTTTAGTTTGACCATACAGATGACATAAGTCTGATAAATTTCAGCATTATAACAAAAAAGTAAAACATAAGTTTTAGCGCCATCTACCAATATTTACTGGAATCATTTATATTAGCGACATCTATCGAATTTTGATACTATAGTATAAAGGTAAGTACCACAGATATAATACATTTACGGGTGCAGTCCATTATTAATGAATCCGATACTAGCGCACTCTGTCGGTATATGGTCATAGCAAATTATCAGTTGAGCTATCTTCTTATCAGCCTACCTAACATATAGGTACTATTTTTAAGCACATTTAACAAGCTTTTCTTTGACTCCAGTCACCAAGAGTACCAATGTGGAACAAATTTTCTTTTAATTTAAGGATAATCCTAAAACTCAAAAGTTCAGGCTTGAGAAATGCGGCAATCTATGGCACTTTCTTTTTTTGTTTTGCGCCTAAGCAGGCACCCTCCGCGTGGAGGTAGGTGGTAAATGCGTCATGCATACGCCGCAGTTTATCTGCATGGTGATGTGGGACTTACCAGAGTGGCACCTACCCACTGAAAACCACCATCACGTCCGTGGCAAGGGATTGCTAAGCAACCTTCATCGGAGTGACACCCGATTGGGAGAGGGGGTGCACAGGAATTATCTGTGCCTACTACCTTATCCCACTGATATAGTATACATCGCGATTATATACTTGCAGCGATGTTGTATTAATAGAATTCAAAATAACTCTACCTAAAAATTATTGTAAGTACCTACCGATTTTCGTTTATAGTCATTAAAATTTAAGTTTTTATAATTAAAGGGCAACTTGATATATATATATACCAATAGCCATAGAATAAACATTTCTACTAAATAATGTTAATTTTCTAGGCAGCACATACAGTTTTTTACTCAAAATGTCTTTATTTCTAGTTCTTAAAATCATGACATTACCTAGTTCCTTAAAATATTCCTTATGTTTTTTTTTTTACAAATAATAACATTTCGAATATGTCATTGTACAAACTCGGCAAAGTGAGTAACTTTGAAACAGCTAAAGGAGGCCTGCACGGATCTCTGAAATCTGCTCTACAAAGTGCTCTAACACGTTTCTTCTGACACAAAAATACTTTCTGGATGTCTACAGAATTTCCCCATAAAATTACACCATAGCGCAAGACAGATGAAACATAACCATGATAAGCTAATTTTGCTGCTTGTTGACTTACAGTTCTTGATAATCTGCCTATGATGAAAACAAAACTATTTAGTTTTTTACATAAATTACTTATATTATGTGGTTTCCAGTCACAATACTTATCTAGAGTTATTCCTAAAAACTTGGTACTATCTACCCGCTCAATTGCCGTGCTCGAGATGTTACATCAGCTTTACTTCTGTATGCCTGGTATTGCATAAAATGTGTTTTATTCATATTAATGACTAAATTATTTTGATTCAAATAATTAGTAATAGAGGTAAGTGCTTTATTAGATTCATGTTCCAGAGATTTTGTATTTTTCGCTGTTATGTTCTTTGTTATGTCTTCAGCGAAAAGTACACATTCATGCTCGGTAACAGTAGGAAGATCATTAATGAATAAAATAAATAAAAACGGCCCTAACACACTCCCTTGAGGGTTCTGAATGGATTTTGTTTTTGAAACGACAACTTATACTCCTCTACCCTATTTCCACACATTTGTGACACTTCAACGTATTGTTCCCTATGCTGTAAGTAACTCGTTAGTAAATTTAATGCATTTCCCCTTATACTGTCGCATGACAGACGATTTGTGACCCCGAGTTAAGTGATTCTGTCACATGTCAAACTTCCTCGCGAAATAGCATTAGGGATGTTTACGCAGCATTGGTACAATCCATCTTTACCTACTGCATTCCTGTCTGGGGAGGAGCTAATAAAACAAAAGTACTTCAATTGGAACGTGCACAACGCGCCTTATTGAAAGTAATGCTCTTCAAAAGTATAATCCAAAAAAGGAGAAAAGACATTGTTGTACGTACTAATAAAACAAAAACCACCATTGCTTCGAGGCAACATAATAGTCGTTCGGCAAACATTTATATCTAAATTAATAAAAATGTAGAGATTTATAGTAAAACCACAAAAGAAATAAAAAAAATTACTACCAACTTTTTGACACCTCTGAGTTATGAGGAGGCGGAAGCATTACTACATAACACAATTAATACACAACATAAACACACACATAGACACTTACTAAACAAACACGCACCCCTTCAGACAAAGTCGCACGTCGACAAAAGTATTGTCGCACTGAAATATATTGTATTCTGCTAATTTTAAAATGAGTCATTAGTATCACAAAGAAATAGTTGCGATAAAATACATACATGAGGAAAATAAATATTCAGATAAAATTTTTTTCCATTATATGTATAAATAAATTGTAATATGAATAGCACCCTTAGTAGCCACGGAAGAGCGCTGTCACCTCTCACAGGCATTGTTTGCTTACTAGGAGAATTCGATCCCTAAAAATCATTAAAATGAAAAAGTTGTTTTTTTAAATAAATTATTATTATTATTACGTTTCATAAGAGAAAAACAGGCAAGAGTAGTGTTTTTCTTTTTTCTAAATCCGAATTGGTTATTATCCAAAAGATTGAAATCAGAGAAATAGCTTTGTAACCTTTCTAATATCACTTTTTTAAATATTTTTGATACAACTGACGTTTTAGCCATTAGTCTAGGTCGATAATTATTGATGTCAGTAGTAGAACCTTTTTTATGTAATGGCCTGACTTTCTTAGACGATCCGGAAAAATGCCTTTCTTTAATATTAAATTAATCAAATCAAAGGGTTTTAATAATATCAGAGAGCAAATTTTAATAATTTTTGTGTTTATTATATCATATTATCGTGTCGCATTTGTATTTTTTTAATTTTTGATTATCCTATGTGTTTCTTCAGGTGACGAAGGTTCGAAGTTCAAAAGGTGACGGGTCGCTCACTTCCCTCTAATATGGTTGAGGAGGGCGATGGCTGGATCCCGCGTTAACTCGTGAACGGGTGCCGTTTGACGGTGTGCGTCGTTTGGATACTTGGGGGGAGGGAGACTTGCCAAGCTAACAGATGCAGAAAAGAATAATTTTGTATAGACATAAAGAGACTCTGTAAATTTAATTTGAAAAAAAATATACCCGTGAAGTTTCTTGACAGTTCTTCTTCACGAAGGTTTTTTTTCGAACTGGTGGTAGAATCATGTTTTATTTGACGTCAATAAGAACAAGTAATTGTCAATGTTGAGAAATAAATATTTCATTTCATTTCATTTCATTTCAAAAATTTCATTTCATTTCATTTCATTTCAGGTACAACTGGCGATAAAAATATGCTTTGACTAACAGGGCGGGTTTGACAATTTATATTGTAACTGTTAGTTTTGCAGATAGTATTAATAAAGAAATTATTAAATATTTAAGTAATGTCTGATGCGTTTTCATAAAAATTCATTTATAAATTAACTACATGTCTGTTTTCCTAAGTAAGCATTAATTAAATTCCACGCAGCTTTACACGTATTTGACGCATTTCTAATATAGTTTGTATTCGCTGACGTTTGAGATTGTGCTATAATTTTTTTAAATATTTTGATATATTTTAAGTATTCAATTTTATTAAACCTTTTGTAAGCCAATTTGTTTCTTTCGTTTTATTAACTTTTTTAACCATAATCTATGGAAAACAAAGGTTGAAAATTAGTAGTGATATACGTCAAAAGCTTTATTTGGATCACTTTTAGCTATGACATCGTCAAATGATAGCGCTGATAATGCCTCGCAAAACTTTCTCATATTTTCTTTGTAAAAATCTATACATTTTTCAAACCCTATTGTTGGACGTTTCAGTATTTTTGATTTATTTTCTAAATTAATTGATACCGTTTGTGCCGTCTCATGATCTGACAAGGCTAAGTGTAATACTTTACTTGAAACATTTGATATATTGCTAACAATTAGATCTATGCAGGACAGTTTTCTGGTTGGTACTGTAATATGGATTAACAAATTGTTATTTATTTATATGCTATTAAGTTCTTTGGACACTATATTCGTTTTTAACATATTAATATTCCAGTCTCGGCAAATGATAATTTTTTGTCCTTTCTTTAAATTAAGTTTTGACAGTAAGATCTCCAAACTATTAAAGAAAACCTTTAAATCTGAAGTTTGTGTTCTATAAATGCAAATACTAGTTAATTGGAAGGCGGGTATTTCAACTGCACAGTATCTAAAATGAAGGTCCAAAGGTTTTATGAATTTAGAAAAGTCAACAGACATGAACTCGACATCTTTATGAACGAATACACACGTGCCACCTCGTTTTTGATTTGTCCTACAAATAGAAGCTGCTATGTTGTAGTTCCGTAGTTTTCATATTAGAATCTAATATGAAAATTCATATTAGATTCTCAACCACATTGTACGAAAGTTTCAGTAAAGCACAAAAAACTCAATTCATTATTATTTTCTAGAAGATCGTCAATTCGATAAAATCTAATTATTTACAAACCCCCCATATTTTGGTGTAGCAAAGTCATCGATACTGTGGAGTCACAATGTTCGGAAAAATGGTTTGTTGATAGGTGTGAAATAATCTAGTATGGTACGTTTTTTTCTTCCGTAAGCTTAAATTATTTTTTTTTTTAGGACTTAACATATTTATATCTTTAGAAGAAGCGCCTTCATTTTTAAAAAAATATTTTAAAAGATAATACGGAATAGTCCCCTTTTTTGTAGAGCACATTTCAGACAATTGTTTAATCGGTTTTAATTTACTTTTAATACCGTCAATATATTTTTTTCTGTAACATTCGGCGTCAATTGCTGTATTCAAATAGAAACAAAGATCTTCTAATAAATTACTATAAGAATTAAATTTTAACAAGTCCACATATTGTCAACTGGTATCATTTGCTGCTCTGCTTAATTTTAAATACTTTGAATAATACTTTAACCTGTGTTTTCCTATGTTGTGAGCTTCGTTTTGTCTACACTGTGCTATTTGTGAAGTGCTGGACAATCAGAACGTTTCTGAGAGCTAAGCTAGCTGCCTGGAAGACGCCCTTTACCTATGTGCATGAAAGTTGAGACTACTGACGGAGACTGGCGGTGGAAACTCGAGGTTTGTGCAATCTTTTCTTCCTTATTTGAGGCAGGGGTCCGTGATTCTCCTCATTTAAATCAATACTTGCAAATTTTACTTTAATACGTTATTTAATACTTTCCAAAACCTAAGGTCCTTCGAACCAGTGCATTATTTCTTACCAGTCCCAAACAATATTTATATTTAATTGACTACAGTTTAGATGTCTATTCTCCGGAATACTAAGTAAAAACATTTTACAATTAATTTTTAAGTCTACACAAACAGTTACATACTTCACTATACAACTTGTAAGGATTTTTATCATTTGAACCTACACCTATCACAAAAATGTTCTCATTGTTCTGATTATCAATAATATTTTATGAATCCAAAAAAATTTCCGCAGTCGCATTAGGTTTAGATAAACCCATGATATTATAGACATCATTCCATTGTTGTTTTCTTGATAAATATAGTTTCGTCGAAAGACCCTGTATGGTTTCGTCTCCGAAGATGAAAATATTTTTACTATTTTCTTGTAATTTTTCTTTAGGACTTAATGTTTCAGTAACTTTATCTATACGTTTATCAAACTGTATTATATCTTTGTAGAAAAGCCGACGTGCCTGTGTAGGGTTATTTATCGAAATATCTTCCAATAATTTATTATTGTTCGTAATTATTTGACTCTAAGATGTTGATTTTCTAGCTACTTTCATATTAATTTTAGTAATTTGTTTTCTAATAGATTTTATTGATTTATTTGGTATATTTATTACTGTAGATGTTATTTTTCTTATTAATGATAAAGTGTGATTTTTTTCTTTTAATTCCTGTTTCACATCTTTAATTTCTATGTTTCAGTCTGCTATTTCTTTATGTGCATTAAGTTAAATTTGCAATCTTTCCACTTGTTCTCTTAAATTCAATATAAAAGAACAATCTATGGATGTTTCTATAGGCTGGCTACGGGAAGTAAAAATCTAGGAGAGTCGAATTTACAATGCAACTTTCATTGATGTTTCAGACGTAAATTTTCTCAAAGGACGTCTAAATGTAACGTTTATCCATTTATTATGAATATTATAAATAGATAATATTTATAATAAATGATAGATATTCGAACGTTACATTCGATAGAAATCGTTACAAACTATAAATTATTGTGCCTGGTCAAAAGTTATATAAAATAAAATCCTTGAAACACAGGAAACTGAAAAAACAGTTATTAGATCAAACAAAACAAAAATATAAAACGCCAAGTTCGATGTGGACCTCGAATTCGGTAACCATCGGTTCACGCAATTTTCGAATGCGACGCGCTCGACCACTCGTCTACTGGGACCTCAGCGCATGAACCGAAATAACAGTTCAATAGCGATACAGGTGACTCATATATTTTTGACGGTTGGTGATTTCTTTGTTGTTCGTACTATCACGCAACACTTTGTTAGCACAACACTTATACACTTTTCTACTTTATAGAATATTCCTTTTTACACATGACTTGGTAAATTAACTGTCTTATTGGTTATAATGAGGTACAAATCACACTAGATATTTTTGATATAAATGCACAACTATGACACTGGGATGTATTGACCTACAATGAATGTCTACATTACTTCACATAATAAAATAATTCCTAAATGAACAAAATTTGTTAAAATTTCGTTACCAACTTAACCACTTAGTACGTGTAAACCAGCCATTATGGAGTTCGTGAATTTGATTGCACACGGAAGATATTTGACAAAACGTTTCCTGGGGGACTTTATTAACATAACAAAACCTAAAACATTAATTTAAGGAAATTTGATATTTTTTCTGCTTGTTGTAAGTATACGCTAATCTAAAAAAAAAGCCACACAGTCGCGTATTCAGTATTCCTGAATGTTGAACGGTAAGCTTAGAGCTAAACATTGGCAATCTATTGTTTAAATCAGTTTACTGATAAATACGTCATCTCAATTTTAAAGAAGAATATATTTAGGAAAAATATCAGTTTCATACAATTTTCTGAAGTTTTTGTCGTTTATAGTATGTAAATGACAAATATTTAAGCGTTGTCTACAATTATTTGAATTTTCATCAATATAGATAAAAACCTAAGTTTAATCATGTTTTGCAAATAAAAATGCATTTTCTTGCATCAAATAAGGTGGCATTCAGGAAAACTAAATAGGAATTAAGCAAGGTGCAATCTGTTGTGTGACAACTATCACCACCACGCTAAATCGTCTACTCTGATACAATTAAAAATTAAGCGATATTTATTTCAAACTGTGCCGGTATTTAACAAAATACTAATTTAAAACCTACCTGGGCAAACTACAGAAATTGAGAAAATTCACATAAAATGTAATAATATTTATTATTAAAAATCAACTATAACTAGTATGTTATTTAACATCCATTCAACTTTCAAATTTCATTAAGTATTCTTACTTTTGACGTGACAAAGAACTACCAAATAAATAAATACTTAAAATTATACCGCAGTTACCACCGGGTGTACGGTTTTGCATGCTTGTTCCTCAGGTTGGAACAATACTTGTTTCTGGGTCCGTCTAGACGTGCATATAAAACAAAATATGAGATGGTCAGTCAAGTGAAAGCATAATAAACAAGCGAAAAAACAAATAAGTAAAGAAACAAATAAACTCACGCATTTTGGAATAGTTAGGATGCCAATGAATAAGGAGTAAGCCTTAATTCTAGCATAATTTTGACGGCCGAGTGGCGTAGTGGGTAGTTCCCCTATCTCATGCGCTGGAAGTCCTACGTTCGAGTCCTCGTGGGGCATTCATTTGTGAGATGGTTTATATTTGGTGTAGTTTATATTTACATACATAGGTGTGATTTATATTTGTTTGATCGTTTGTATGTTTATTCTGGGTATGCCCCAGTTCACTGTGTAGAATTTCAATATAAAAGCTTTATTGGGGCCATACAGTTGGTGTGGTTGTCTAGAAACTTATTATATATTCTTGAAAAAAAAAACATCTATGATCGACACAAGTATTTAGAAATAATTTAATCAAAATGGTTAGAAATACACCTTTTACATAAAAACAACTTGGAACAATATTTGTAGCAAAACCTTTAATTCAAACTGTGCTGGAGTACTGGGAAAACTATTTTTGCGGTAAAAATGCATTGCAAAAATTACATGAAAATAAAAACTTTTATTCCATTGAATACAACTAAGACAAACATTATGACGGCAACATCAAATAGACCAAAACACATAAATAAGATAAGATCAATACAAACGCTGGATTTGTCGCTATAAGAAACAACAAAAAACCTTTACTCAGTTCAGGATTTAAAAACAATATCAACAATAGCCAAACGATAACCAATGACGAGAACTCGTTTTTCTACGCCGTGACGTAACTAGCCAGCTTATTTACTTTAAGAAGAAGGACGCGGAAGAACTGATGAAAACAAATTTAGATTCAACCAAAAAATTGCTGTCAGCCGATCCTGAAATTCGAAAACCTCGTGATGGAAACAGCAATTCTAAAAAGGAAAATTATCTGAACTGCACTCTACAATAACTCAATTGAAACAAATCTATAAAATATAAAAATATATGAATTACAGTAATACCCCGGACTTACGCGATAGGTTGCCACCCTACCAACCAAGAGATAGCCGCGCACGTCGAATTCGCGTAAGTGGGGATCAACTTTGCATACAACTTTACATATAAAGTTTGTGTAATTGGGATAAAAGTCTAAAGAAAACAATAATTTAGAAGAAACATGTTTCACAGAATGTTAAATGTTAGATGTTAATCACAGTAAGATTTTAATTTCCCGTTTCATAGTAAACGCGCCCTTTTCATTGGAATCTATTTTTTCTAAAATTTGTAACCCCTTGTCGATTGTACTGAGGCTTTCTGATAACTTTCAAACCGTCATTCGATTTTCCGGTTCAACTGGGTCTAACGAATCAGTGTGTTCAATGTCTTGATCATGCTCACTCATTTCTATAATCTCTTGAATTGTTAGCTCTGGATTGTGTAAATCCAGCAACGTGTGAAAAACCACGTATCTCCGAATTCGCGTAAAACGGGGTAGCCATAACGAGCAGCCGCATACGATCAACGATGGTAGTCGGTTCAGTATGAAAAACAAAATTAATGGTGATGCCTACCAAAGGAACCAACGAATACAAACTTAGTTCCGAACTCTGACCATAAAAATCTGAAAATATATAGCTCTCAACAATGTGCAGGGTTATCTTTGTCACTTCTACACTCTAGACAACACAGTCCATGTGAAAACTACAATATTTCGTCCAGAACTAAACTAAATTCGACAACAAAACAAATTCTAAAGGATTGGTGCAAGGTTCGATCTGCGCCAGACATTTATATCAAAATGACAAATAGCCTTTGCTTCTTATTGCAGAGTTAGACTCTACCTTGTTAAATTTACAAAATAATGTAGTTTTAGTGTCTTTTTCGCAAATTCACAAACTTTTTCACAATTATTTGTAAAGTTACAAATAATTAGGCATATAATAGTAACTGGTGATTTCAGCAGAGACATACTACAATAGAATTATTCATAACTACAACTAGATAATTAATATATTCATATAGGAACCGATACGCACTGCATGTCCAAATCAAATTAATAGCAACAAGCGCGATCCAATACGTAAAATCCGACCGCAATTTTTTCTGATTCATGACACCGCGCAAACTTTAATGTTTCCAGCAATAACAAAAGGATTCCTAAGACACCATATTTTTTTAAAGACTCCTGTGAATAAAACTCCTGAAAATATTTTAAAATTTACAAAGTACCTAAGTGCCTGGTCATGGCATGAAGTTTACACGGAAACTGACACAAATAGAGCCTTGAACAAATTTCGTGATATGTTTACTTTTACCTATAAACCTACAAACAGCCCAAGTTTGATTTTGTGTGGAGTCGCAGCCATCTTTGGGATAATTCCGCGAAGAACCTACTTAAGCATTGAAGTCTGTCGGGTGAACCCCGTTTACTCATAAACGATAACAAACCCACATAGCCGCGAACTTCGTCGCCATATCGCTGGTCCGATAGTTTCACAGATTATACTCTAATGTTCTTTTTGAGTTGATCAAACTGTCCTTCTTATTGCCACCCATTTATACTTTACGTGCTGAAAAGCCGAAAAACAATTGACGACTCGTTTTTAGTTCGTGTCGCCAAAGAATAGAATAAAATTTAAAAATTCTGTATGTTTAAGAAACCTTAGTAAACGTTAATAGTCTTTAATACTTAGAACCATCTGGGCACATACTCTAGTCCTTCAGATTTTAATGCTGTAACGTAGTTGCGTTTCAAGTGAAAAAAAGCATCAGCCATTTTTTCCAGCCAGATTCCGTAATGGTCGGCAGCGCGACATTCAACAAACACAACAACTAATAATGTCCATAGACACGGATACTATAGTTCGTTCGCATTACGATACGTCACTGTATTATTAACGCGAACAAACAATAGTACTTTAATATGTCAATGACTTTCATGAGATTAAGAACCTTGACCAAACTTCTACCGAGGTGTACCGTTTTCACATTTACCACGCTGGACCCTGCAAACACACACCTGCTTACGTTTAAATAATTATTATTACATTCACTTCATTGCATTGCTTGCATAAAGTAATTTACAAGACAATTTAGTAACTTGCCGGTTCTAACTGCGCTGCAGTGTTGCATTCATGAGTGCCGGGCAACGTAGCGAAATTGCAACAAAATAAATAATTCATGGTTTACTAAGGAAAGCAAAGGTAAGTGTAAAAATTGGGCTTACCTGTAATAAGAGGTGTAAGTAAACATTGAATTAAACTTGATATTACAGTTAATTTATGTAATATTAGCCTCAATTAGCTCTTATAAAAACATGTATCTCTGTTTGTTAGTTTAAATTAAATGATTTTAAATTTAATATATTGATTCTTCAGTAGAATTTCTAAATCATTGGTGAGTAAAACTCGTGATCCGAAGGGTGCAAGCTTCATAGTGATTACGCCTTTAATTGTTTTCCTTTTTCCTATTGTTAATTTGTAAATATAATTTTTGTTAAGAAGTGTTTATTTTCAATTTAAAAAAATGTTAGCCCGAAATAATAAAAAAATTGTTCCCGCCTAAAAATCTAGCGGTCAAATTAGCTTATTTACTTTTCTCTTATGACCTTATCAAGACGGTGTAACTGTGCATTGTCTGTTACGCTGCGCTAGGATAGCCAAAGGCGTAATGCCCTTGGCGTCACTGTGGGCCCTACCGAGGGCGGCCGAAAGGACACTGAGAGTTTTAGCCGGTAATACTCTTTCTGTTCCCACGAGCAGAAGGCATTTCCCCTCGAAATAAAAAGGGTTACTATGGCATGGAACCCTAAATATTGGGTCATTGAAATATGGTATGGATCACCTTTATTGCAATTCATAAATAATTGATGCCACATAATTTTGTCACTGTTTATTGACGTCAATTATGACTGAGTAATTCAATAATTACTTGTTTTTCTCCTTTTACTCAGAATATATAAAACGCACAAAAAATCATGCATCAAAAAAATGTTTACAAATATATTATGATAATGTTAGTTTTTTTTTCGAAAAGTTGACCATGCTGTAGAAACACCGAATCCATATTATATCAAGATGGCGGCTAACACAGTGTCGAATTTGGTCGTGATTATGATTTTGAAAGGTGTCCATTTCAGAAGCTGGTTAAATATAATTTTGGCCGATAATTATTTCGGAGTTATGCCCTTTTTTGACATCCAGAATGGCGTTGTATTTTGTTTTGCAGTTATATATTTGTTTAAATCAACATGTTAATTTTTATATTTTTAAACCTTACTGTGTTATTTTGTGTTGTTTTTATTTTCTGTTTTCTAGCTACAAATATATTTACTCGTTAGGAAAACTTTTTATGTCGTTACTAAAGCACTAAAAGTGGCTCCGAACCATTTATTCAAACGATTTATATGTCAGTTCTCAAAAAATAATGTATCATTAAACTTGCCAGCGACATCCAGAATAATAACCGGCAAACTTTCCCACTTGAGCTGTTTACAGAATTCGTTCTGAGATGTTTCATATTTACGTCAAAAGGCATTTGGTGCCTTCACTATTCAGATGTATTAAAAAATTGTAAACTATGAAACGGAATCATTTTACTTAAAACCTTTTTACTTAATTGAAGTACACATGTGTTCTTATTATGAACGTTAATCAGTACTCAATATTTAACGCATACGTGAAGTATTCTATAGTAGAAGTTCCAAGTTAATTACGAGTTCTTCATGATACTACGGTAACACCTCAGAAAGTTTTTGGATGTAGTCCTCAATCTGAGCATAATTTATTTTATTTCAATCTACACTATCGGTACCTCGTTAAGAACTAACTGCCGCTACTGGAAGGTCAATTTAAAACTAACAAATATTTGAACTAACATCAACATATGGGACACTGTGAAGTCATCTATATAACAAACTCGATAAATTATTATCAAATATATCTGTATCTATCTCCATGGTAAAATGAGTAACACCTCGAAGTTTGTTAACATTTTCAGTTTAAGAAAGGGCAATATGAGCTCAGGTCTTTATTAGCCAACTTTGTTCATTTGAAATATATTATAATAATAATAAGTTTATTTATTTCTCCGCACAAAACATTTTATGCTAAATAAATTCATAAGTAATAAATATATCGCTATTTAGTACAGTTTGGTACATATGAGGAGCTGGTGCCCGAAGAAGTTTAAATCCTGTATTACGGTACACCAGGTCCTCCCCCATATTTAATAATTTATTTGAAATATGTTGCTCTGGTCTGTATATTTTGGTGTGTTTGTATTATGAACCTTTAAAGTTAATTAATAAGTTACCTATCTATCTATTTTTAGGTTCTTCTTTTGCCTCCAAAAAATGGACAGGATAACATTCACAGTCAACGGGGAACCGCATTCAGGTATTTATTTACTGTGAAGGACTGACGAGGCTCCAAAATAATTAACTGTTTAGGTACTCGGCGAGGTGTTGACGATATCAACACACATCTATTGATACTTGATCACTCGAGTTTGAAAGTACAGGCTGAATAACTATGTGCAAACTATGAAGCCAAACGCATTTGCATTTTCCAATGACTATGAAAGTTTTTACTTGAAGTATTTTGTTGTTATTCAATCAATTATTGTTGGTACTTTTGATTTCTGTTTGTTGCGTTGTTATAAGAATCTAAAGGATCAGTGTCAGTCGAAATACGCAGAGTCTTATGCTTTCGATGTTTACCGCAATAAAAAAATTATAATAAAGAATAAAAATATAGGAAGCTATTTAGCTAGAAGATATAGAATAAAAAATATTGAGGCTATTATAAGCAAAAATTTACCTGTATTTGTTTTTCAGTGGGATGTGAGATAGACTCGGACGTGTCTGTGAACGACTACCTCCGCAACTTCCTGAACCTGCGCGGGACCAAGTACATGTGCAAGGAGGGCGGCTGCGGCGCATGCGTCGTGGCGGTGACTGCGCCCGACCATCATGGTGTGAGGAAGACATTCTCTGTGAACTCGGTGAGAACTTATTTAATTTTCATCTTCACTGATTTATATTTTGGATTCATATAGAGTGTCCTAGCTACTACACATATTTTGAATGTTTTTATTTTGTAAAAAGCATTTGAAAAATATGTTGCATTTTTCATTTTTATTTTGGCATCACAGCAGTATGTCATATGGCGTAGGTCAAATTAGTCAAAATAGTCATTGGTTTCGTTTCTTTTCGTGCGTCACGAGTGCTCTCGATAAAGAAGTGAAATAAGTGTTTCAATTGAGTCTCCACTATGCAATATCAATTAACAGGACGTGTACCAAGCTTATATATTCTTGAGAATTATTTATTTACCTTATTTAAACTAGAAATATATGTTAATGGACTGTGTGTATTAGTTATAATTCTAAAAAAAAACATTTAGCCTTAGTATAACCTCTACTGTTAATTTTTCTTACAATATTTCAAGTATTGATAACTCTGTTAACAGATTGCAAAATGTTCTGAAACTTTCTATATTATGTTGTTGATATTATATCTGTCTGTAGCTTTAAATTACATTATGTTAACTCAACAAAAGCCCTGGGCCCAGGCATTTATGGAAAGGTGGGTTTCTCCTTTGAGTTAGAACTGTAATTCTCTCTTTATCTAAAGATATAATTTAACTCCCGACGCAAAAAGAGGGGGGCTAAGTTTGACATGTCTGTGTGTTCGTGTGTTTGTTTGATTGTCTATCTGTGGCGCTATAGCGCCCAAACGGCTATGTAAATATTTGCTGAAGTTTTTTTGCAAGTTGAATGAATCAAGAGTGTTCTTAGCTATGTTTGAAAAAAATTGGTCCAGCCATTCAAAAGTAATGCGATATACTTTCCATCAGTCGGGGGTTTTTCAA
Source organism: Marasmarcha lunaedactyla (assembly GCA_923062675.1). Classification (NCBI taxonomy): domain Eukaryota; kingdom Metazoa; phylum Arthropoda; class Insecta; order Lepidoptera; family Pterophoridae; genus Marasmarcha; species Marasmarcha lunaedactyla. Next base: position 24,158,466 of record OV281353.1, read on the forward strand.
TTTGTGGTAACAAATTCTGTGTTATCCTACAAGTTCGCTGTATGATCATTCATAACACAAGCTATGCTTACTTTGGGGCCATACAGTTGGTGTGTTTGTCTGGGGATTTATTATTTATTATTATTATATTCTAGTGCCTAGTCTCTATAACGTCGTGTCAAGATTGGGAGATCACGACAGTGGAGGGTCTAGGCGACAGGAGAGTCGGCTACCACCCCATACAGCGCACCCTGGCGGAGTACAACGGCACGCAGTGCGGCTACTGCTCGCCGGGGTGGGTCATGAGTATGTACAGGTAAGTTCAACGCCACGTATTTAACAGAGGTATCTAATATTCTTTTTAGGTACTTTAGGTACGGTACACCTTCTGATTGTTTTATATCTCTTGGTATATTTTTTGGAAGCGAGTATTCATTAACTTCATTTTAAAATCTACTTTATAACACTGTGGATCCCAGGTTCGAGTCCTGGCTGGGGTTCTCATTTGGGTGATAAACACAGCTGTTTGGTGTTGGGCCAAGATTGTTTATATTTATATATTTTAGATCATCACTATATGTGGAGGTTTGTTATTAGGCTTAAGCGATTAAATTGTTAGTTTATTTTGTTAACGGTGTATGTAAACGGCTGTAAACCCCCCCAAATAAAAGTAAATAAATATATATGTTAGTTACACATATATATTTAGTTACTTTTATTTTTACTTGTTGCCTAGAAATTTCTTGAGTATTTTAATAATATCAACGAATTATTATTATTTATTACTAAAAACGTAAAGGATCAGTACACTAAATATAATACAATGATGTATGTTTATTCTGGTCTCTCCCCAGTCTGCTGTATGGTCATCCATAACGCTGGCTCTGCTTACTTTACAACTATACTAATGGTTTAGTTGTCTGGGGATTATTATTATTATTTACATATACTGAATAATTTTTAAGAATGACATGACGGCTCGCGGCTAACTTGAAGTTTATTACTATAATAATAAATAATAAATAAATATTCCTAACAATCACACAACATTATCTAGCCCAAATTAAGTATCATTAAAGAACTTGTGTTATGGATTCTAGATAACGGATAAATAAACTTAAGAAATATATAAACACAAATAGATTTTTATATATATAAATATTTTAAATAAACTTAAATAAACGTAAGTACACATCTATGACTACAAAGCAAATATAATAATATATCTGCCCCTACCAGCATTCGAACCCGAGACCTCTGGCATGGAAGGCAAGGCTACTTACCTCCACACCAAACAGGCCGTCAAAGTATACTATAAGTGTATTAAATTTATAATTATAAGATGCTACAAATAAAAAACTAAATCTAAACTTGAAAGGCTGGCCGAATTGCCAATATAAGTAAATATATTATTTACATATATTATGTACACAATATCAACAAATTGGACCAATGAAAGCTAAACAACCGACTATTTGTAGAGTAGTCAATTATGTTAAATAGTTTGCAGCAATTATTAAAACAAAAACAAATGGATTTTACCACCAACTGGCAATTTAACGGATAATTGCACACATTTAATTGTTTCAAACAAATTTTCATACAATAATCATTGATAGGGTTCTCCATCCGGAATACCAAGCTAACAACAGCAAAGTTACGTTGCAATGTTTTCATTGTAATGCGATTTCAATTACAGCTTGTTGGAATCAAACCATTATGACTTGTCGATGTACCAAATCGAGGACTCGTTTGGCAGCAACATATGTCGCTGCACGGGGTACCGACCTATCCTGGACGCCTTCAAGAGCTTCGCTAAAGACGCTCCCAAGCCTAAAGCACTTGAAGACATCGAGGACTTGAAAACTTGTAAGGGAGCAGGCAGCTGCCAGCAGACGTGCAAAGAAAGCGAATGGTGCTATGTCGAGCGCGGCGACGTCGAGACGCAGATAAAGAAGATAAAGCTCAAAGATGGCCGCGTCTGGTATAGAGTTAACGAGATCGAAGATGTTTACAAAGTGTTGGATGAGGAAGGTTATGATTCATATATGCTAGTCAATGGGAATACGGGAAAAGGTACGTGTTTTGTTTGAAGTTCCGTCATGTCAATCTTCATAAAAACTTAAAAATAGCAATATTAGTTTTGTCCGGTCCAAATTGTGAAAATAATACATTCGAAAAGACTTTAGAACTATTAAACGAGAGGTCAATTACGTTCTCGTACGTAACGAACGAACAAATTATTTACTAAAAATTGAGCTGTCAAGAAGAGTGAAAGATGAATGGCCTGGTATACCAATAAGCCAATATAGAAAAATATATATTATTAAACGCGCTTTTCTTAACCTAAATAGGACCGCTGTGAATTATTTTTTTATTCAGTTGAGTTCAACAACATAATTTATATGTAGATTAATGTAGGTAATGTAAGTTATTCCATATAACTTAAGCCTGAAATAAATACTAATACTAATAGTTGAACACTACATTCAAAATAATTGTCACAAATTGAGCTAGACAAAATTGAATTGTAATTGTTAATTGGACATTGGGTATATGAGGTCTTAACAAATTAGGTGATCAGCCGAACAAATCAAAATTAACATTTCAGTTAGAATTATGTTTAAAAAAATATACTGAATAATTTTTATGACAACAATAAACAACAAATGAGGTCAGTTGAAGTTCTGAACCAGAAGAACCTTTACTTATACTTATTAAACGAATAAGTAATAAATAAGAATGAGTGCAAAACGTGAATTCTGAATTTATTTGCAGGCGTTTCTCCAATATTTGCGTACCCACGAATTATGATCGACATACGCCCTATTCAGTCTTTGCAAGGATATTACATGGACCAAAACTTGGTGGTCGGAGCTGGCGCTTCGCTTACAGAGCTAATGAAAATATTTCTCGAAGTCTCTCAGAAACATGAAGATTTTGCTTATCTAGAGAAATTGTATGAGCATTTGAACCTGGTCGCACATATTCCTGTAAGAAATGTAAGTTGGAATGTTTTCTATTTTCTAGAGTATTACTTGTTATGTCATATTCAGACTTGTCTATACTGTGAGTTGGTCGATTTTACCTTGGAAATAACTTTTTAGGTAGTTCCTCATAATATTTTCTTTTACCTTTATGCAACGTCATAGAGCAGCCTGCTTCATGTACAAACACTGACAAACTCATTGCTACATTTTCATTGCTAATCATGCGAATCAATATGTATGGTAAATTACGAAGGTTAAAATCTAGTCTGTGGTTCTTGTGACTTATAGTAGGAATGTAGTTTTGAGTAGGAAAGTAGTTTTTAGTAATATAAAGTAGGAAAGAGACAACACTAGAGTAGTAACTACCCAGATATTCTTCAATAGACACCTAAACATATGTGTGGAAAGTTTGTTACCGGTTAAAATTAATATTATTTACTATCTAGTCACTGGTATAACTACATCAGTCTTATTTTCAGATCGGATCCATAGCTGGAAACCTTATGATGAAACATAAGACTCCAAGATTTTCATCCGATGTATTTCTGTTGTTGGAGACAATAGGAGCAACATTAACCATAAGTAAGTATAGTTTAAATTAGCCCGCGGCTTTGCTCACGAAAAATTAGGGCTAAAGTAATCATTTATTGTGCCACTGAAAGGGTTTTAGCTCTTAATGACTCTGTTATACGTACGTACTCACAGTGTGCATTATGAAGCGCCATTTTTCCAGTGATGTTATCGTTACTACCCATTTTCTTGAACCAAGCTGTGTAAATCTGAAGTGTACACAAAGTTATATTAGCCGAATTATTTGAATGATTTTTCTCTTATTTCAGTTAAGAAAAATGAAACAACTGATATACATCCAAATAAATTTTTAAACTTAGATATGACAGGAAGAATTATAACTTTACTGAAAATCCCACCATTATCCAGAAGTTGCAAATTTGTATCGTTTAAGGTAACTCATTCATTAACTTAAGTATTTAATGTAAGCACGTTTATTTAAAAATAAATATTCACTACGGGGTTAATAAATAAGTAGGATAAAATGTGAAGGGTACAGATTCAGAATTGGGTGACTTACAATATATAGTTTATTGCGATACGACTTCCTGCAGTCTTTGTCTTACGAACCATACTACAACTCATAATATCTGTTACTATAGTTAAATTATTGGGTCCAAGCCGATTTGATTATATTTTGTTTCGTCTTAGTATAAGGTTTTACTAAATATTTCGTACACAAAATTAAACGTCTTTTTTTTTATATAATACAAAATATTTTATTAGATGATCTTTTATTTCAGATAATGCCCCGATCTCAAAACGTGCATGCGCAAGTGAATGCAGGATTCCTGTATAAGTTTAAGGATAATACAGAAACAGTCGAAGCCGCCACAATTGTGATCACGGGCTTGTCAGCAGAGTTTGTTCATGCTGAAAGAACTGAGAGGTTTCTCGTTGGAAAGAAACTGTTTGATGATGAGGTCCTGCAGGATGCTTTGAAGACTTTAGATGAAGAACTTTTTGTTACGGAAATTCCTGGAGATTTAACTCCTGAATATAGGCGGAAGTGTGCGCTCGGATTGTTTTACAAGGTGAAAGCTAATTTTGTAATTGCTTTGGCATATTTCTCGTTAAAACGTTATTTATTAGAGAGATGAGATAAATAAGATAATTGATGTAACCCTGATTACTCAAACAGTTCAATTTAAGTAACACAAAAATAATATTATGTTCACAAATTTAAACAACATTCTGTCCAAAAAAAATTTAACTCATTTCACGTATGAGGAGGTGCCATAGTATAAATAATCAGAAAACTTTTTCGTCTATGATTAAAAATGAATGTTGGGTTTATTTTAAGCCATAATAAGGTACATTGTTGTTTTAGGGTTTGCTTATTTTAATTCCAAAAAACAAGTTAAATCCTCACTATCATTCTGGAGCCAGACGTTTTAGGCGAAGTCGTCCATTGTCCAAAGGCACTGAAGTTTATGACACAAACCCAAATATCTGGCCATTAAACGAGCCCATGCCCAAACTTGAAGCTCTCATCCAGTGTGCCGGAGAGGCCAAGTATGTCAATGACCTCCCTACTCAACCAAAGGAAGTATTTTGTGCTTTTGTTACTACTGATATCTTCAGTGGAGAAATTCTAAGCGTTGATCCATCACCAGCCTTGGTATGTGCTTATTTTATATTAGAGAATATTTGTTAAAAGGGAACAAAACAGGGTATTATCTTAATGGAACTCAACTTTTTCAGAAAATACCAGGGGTTTTAGCTTATATATCCACTAAAGATATCCCAGGAAAGAATCAATTCCTATCACCAAAAGTTATCAGCCAACTACCGGAAGAATTGTTTGCCGATAAAATGGTCAAATACTACGACCAACCCATCGGACTGATTGTAGCTGAATCTGAAAAACTAGCCAATCGTGCGGCTTTACTGGTGCAAGTTAAATACAAAGTCGATAATAGGAAACCATTGTTGACAATCAAAGAAGTACAAAAGAATGATCCGAGTCGAATAAGCTTATTTTTTGTTTTCCCATCCCGCGATAGAGGAACTGATGTAACTCGAGTCATCAAAGGAAGCAACGACATATTTTGGCAGTATCATTTCTCAATGGAGACTTTGTCTTGTGTCAGCCGTTCTAGCGATGATAGATTGGAGTTATTTGCAGCAACACAATGGTTGGATTTAGTTCAAGTGAGCGTATCGGATCTTTTGAGTATTGAACAAAGCAGGTAATTTGTTAATTCAGTTTAAAGTAATCTTGTAATTTATGACAAAAGCAAAGTCAATAAAAATCAGCAGAAATGTAAAATTTATTTCAGGATCAAGGTAATAGTCCCGCGGTGCGGTGGAGGCTACGGCAATAAGCTAACGAGAGCTAACTTTGTAGCGTGCGCGAGCGCATTGGTGACCAAGCTGCTGAACAGACCTTGTCGCTTCGTCTTGTCGATCCAAGCAAGTATGCGAGTCACTGGGAAGAGGCTGCCTTGTACTGTTGACTATGAGGTCAGTTTTGTATTCAAATTATTTTAATTTTTGAATATTGTTAACTTCAATTTATTTTGATGAGTATGGGTAGTCTCATTAGCTAAATTCGCTTTCACCTCAAAATTGTACAATTGTGATATTGCATCTTACGCGATCACAAAAAAATGTGATGATTTCTGTAAAAGACTTGATTTAGGAGCAGAAAAATTTCATTTGAATCTCCGTTCTTTTATGTCTTTAAAAGATATAATTTTTAAGTTACGAACTAAGTAACTATTTTTGTTCTCATTCAGTGGGTGGTATTGTTGTAGCTCGAAAACCGATAAGCACGGGTGCGCTTTTATTTGACGTGGCTAAAGCTTTCGACAAGGTCTGGCACAACGGCTTGTTATTCAAGCTCTTTGAACTAGGCGTGCCAGACAGCCTCGTGTACAACATACGAGACTTTCTACATTGTCAAACCTTTTGCTACAGATTGGAAGATGCACTTTCCAATCCCCGTCCTGTATTAGCCGGTATCCCTCAATGCTCGGTGCTTTCTCCGACTTTGTTTTGACAATACACTAGTGACAAGCCAAGGACGGAGAAAGTAGAACTCACGCTCTTCGCAGACGACACCGCCTATACACATCTGACAGAAATTTACGTAGGTTAACTCCAATCCGCAGCTAATTAGGCGCTTGGTTTAGGAAATGGAGAATAGAAGTCAACCCAGAAAAAAGTGCAGTAGTGTACTTTCTCTCTCAATCTGCTCTAGGACAACCTCTAGGAAACCCTCCAAAAGTATTTTGGTACTCCGATCCCATGGGCTAAAAATGTCAAATATTTGGGAATCACTTTAGATAGTGGACTCACATTCGCGGATCACATAAAACGCATTCGGGGCCGAGCCGCCTTCGTCATGGGTAGGCTACTCCCTCTAATCTGCAAGAAGAGTAAAATGTCGCTTCGAAATAAGCTAACAGTTTACAAAACTTGCATTCGCTCCAGCATGACATATGCCAGTGTGACTTTCGCTCACGCCATCAAGTCGAACCTCACTTGGAGGTTATTCAAAATAGGTTCTTATGCAAATGCGTCAGGGCCCTTGTACATATCTGCAACCTAGATATGCACAAGGATCTCGAGTTGCCCACCATTGCCGCATTTATGAAGTTGGCGTCTAGACGCCACTGTGACAATGCTCCCCACCACCTCAACCTGCTGGTCAATAAGTCAGCTGTCTACACAGCCAACCCAGACGTGGCGGTACATTATAGGCGTCCGCGTAAGGTCTTAACAGATCTGACTACGCTATTACAACAAGGAACGCCGGCATTCCAGTTAGAAACAGAGTTACTTGGCATTCGAATCGCCTAACCCACCGGTGGGCCAGACTAATGTGGCGTACGCATTCCTACTGAGTTTCGTGCTGGTTTCAATATACGACGTCCTAAGCCGAGGTCCATGCCCTCTCAGGTGCCCTTAGAAGTATCGTATGTAGGAGTAGTTTAAGATCCGGCTAAGCGCCGTCAGCGCTAAGCTACAAATATACGTAATTAATAAAGAAACAGTCTATTTCGGAAAAAAAAATGGGTGGTATTGTCAGGAAGTAAGACTCGTAAACATGCATTTTTAACCTGACCCGCGGCAAACTTTGGTCAACAATGTACTATTACATTATAAAAATACATAAATAAGTAGCTGTCGAGTAGTTTACTATTTAGATCATTTGTAATTTTCACTAGAATTTGGCACCACACTCTAGTAGATTTAACCCGTTTATTAGCAAGGATATTAACATAGACTGAGACTAGAACTCAGAATATTTATTTACAAGGTAATTTACTTTAACATGGAAGTTACTTAAAATAAAGAAATTAACAGTGATTTGTGATGATGTACTACAATACAAAAATTTGTAATATTATTTTTAAGGTGGCAGTTAACCCTAGATTCATAAACATTCGTCCCACAGACCGCGCTAAACGTAAATTTGTTTCTATTGTCTCGAGTAAAAGAGATAGAAAGCTGACCTCTCAAGTACCTTCCTAGGTCGCTTGACCATTAGTATCGCGAGTGCACTTGTTTCGCATTGATGTTTTGTTTACAAGTTGTAGAGCTTTGAACGTCTGAGCGACGAATGTTTATGAATAGTGTGACTTTTGACGAGAACGCATGTCATTTTTGAAACATTATTTTTGACGAGTTCTGGTTATATAGAGTAAAAGTAAGTATATGATATTATTCTATATGAGTTATTTTTCTTAGTTACATTTTATTTTATTGTTCAAAGTGTATAATTATGTGTCTTTTACATCAAATCTTTTAATTTTATTTAAGAATGGATGCTCGGCAAATTGAGGAGTATTTGAATCGTTTGTCTGATTCTGGCGATGATTTGACCAGTCAGCAAAATGATGCGGATATGAGCGATGTCGAGGATCACGTGGAATTAGAGGAAATGGCCCCGACAGATTCCGATAGTGATTACGACCTCCAACCAATCAGATTACGACAACAGCAACGCCGAAGCGGCGTCATTTTGTCTTCTGATTCCGAAACTGAAGAAATTTCAGGTACCTCTAGCATTTCTACACATTCAAGACGTATCATTATTCCATCAGCTCGTAATCTTAGAGGGAAAGATGGTCATAAATGGTCTTCAGTTCCTTTTGAATCTTTGAATACAAGAACCCCAGCTAGAAATATCGTGCATATAATTCAGGGAACAGCTAATAACGCTAAGGATATTACGGAACCATTCGATTGCTTTTCTCATTTTATAACTGCTGATATGATTCGTAACATACTTTTACACACAAATGAAGAAATTGAGTTGAGAAGTTTGAAATATAAAGAGAAAACTGCAACTATTTCTTCTACATGCGAAGAAGAATTAACTGCTTTGCTTGGATTACTTTTGTTATCAGCTGCAAAAAAGGACAATCATCTCACGAGTTTAGAACTGTTTGAGCCTACATTCAGTGGTACTCGCTACATATCAGTTATGTCGCGTGAAAGATTCGATTTTTTATTAAACTGCTTGAGGTTTGATGATAAATCAACCAGAAATGAACGCAAAGCACTAGATAAATTTGCGCCGATCAGAGAATGGTGGGAAGTGTTTATTCAGATATGCAGGGACAGCTACAAAGCCGGAAGTTATCTAACTATAGATGAACAACTGTTGGGCTTCAGAGGCCGTTGTCCATTTCGGATGTATATTCCGTCAAAACCTAATAAGTATGGGCTAAAAATATTGATGCTTTGTGACTCCAAAACAAATTACATGCTAAACGCTATGCCGTATGTTGGAAAAACAGAAACAAATGGTGATTCACTCGGATCTTATTATGTCAAGACTTTGACTGAAACTTTGTGGGGTAGCAACCGGAACATCACAATGGACAACTGGTTCACTTCAGTCCCTTTGGCCCAACAGTTACTACAGGCACCATATAAACTTACAATAGTAGGAACGCTTAGAGCAAATAAACGCGAAATACCACCTGAGTTGCTTCAGATCAAAGAAAGGCCAATAGGTTCATCCGTATTTTGTTATGACAGGCAGTGTACGTTAGTATCGTACAAGCCTAAAAATAACAAGAACGTTCTCTTGCTTTCTACCACTCATTCGAACGGTACTATTGCAGCTTCTGGTAAACCGGACATTATCGAGTTCTACAATTCGACCAAAAGTGCTGTGGATACGTTCGACCAAATGTGCGGAAGTATGTCTTGTAGTAGAAAAACGCAAAGATGGCCATTATGCTACTTCTATGGCATACTCAACATGGCAATAATAAACTCATACGTTATATATGTACATAATAATGTAAAACTAGGGCGAAAACCAACAAGCAGACGATGCTTCGTGAAGGATGTTTCGGAGAAGTTGACCGAACCGTGGTTACGTAAAAGACGCGAAATGCCAACTTTGAAGAGATGCCTAAAAAGGAAAATCGCTGAAGTTTTGGGTGAAACACCTACCATTGAAACACCTGGTCCAAGTGGGACTCAAAGAAAGGTTTGTGGTATTTGTGATTATAAAAAACGGCGCATGACAAGGTTCCAATGCAAGCTATGCAAAAAGTTTATGTGTATGGACCATCGCGGCCTCATGTGTGTGGAATGTGCCGATGAACTTTAATTTTTAATAATTCGTTATATTTTTGTTATCTAATTAAACATTTAAAACAGTTCCATACTTAATTGATTTGTTTTATTTACAAATACCCCAGAACCCATCACTTAAATATAGTCGTCTGTGAGATGAATGTTTATGAATAATGTTCCTCTTAGATATGGTTATGAATCTAGGGTTAATAGTGAAGGCCAGATTCAATATCTGGAATATCACTTATATGACGATAACGGTTATATTGTCAGTGACCTAGTAATCACCCTCGCGATATCTGCTATTAAAAACTGTTATGACAATCGAAGATGGCAGTATAAGCTTTTTAATGTCACCACAGATACTGCATCCAATACTTATGTAAGATCTCCAGGTAATTTTTTTATACAGAATTAATTACGTACATTACTTAGAGTGATTTTTGTCTAACAACTTATGTATGTTTCATTAGGTTCCCTGGAAGCTATATCGAATACAGAATATATTATGGAACGTATAAGCACTGAATTAGATATGGATCCATTTCAAGTTCGTTTAAATAATTTGAACCCCGAGTACACAGACGTAGCCGAAATAGTTGAAACTTTAATAAAAGATAGTGAATATAAAAAAAGAAAAGAAGAAGTGGCCCAGTTTAATAACGAAAACAGATGGAAAAAACGGGGTATCAAAGTCGCACTGATGAGCTGGCCTGTACCCACCTACGCTGATTATCAAGTACTGATGAGTGTCTTTTACGGTGACGGTTCCATCGTTCTAAAACATGGTGGGGTTGAAATAGGCCAAGGTATAAACACTAAGGTAATTCAGGCAGTGGCCTATACACTGAACATATCAATGAATAGAATCAAAGTTGAGGAAGCTGATACGACGACAAATCCAAATAATTTCGCTACGGGCAATAGTTGAACCACGCAAGCAGCGTGCGCTGGAGCTATAAAATGTTGTCAGATTCTTCTTGACCGCATGGATGCTAAAAGAGAGGAACTTGATGATGAAAAATGGACTGCATTGGTGCTCCGAACTTATTTGCGAGGGATAGGTCTGCAAGCTTCCTATAGGCTGACATCTAATGACGAAATGCCGTATAGAGTAGGAGGGGCAGCGGTGGCTGAAGTAGAACTAGATATTCTGACAGGAGAACATGAAATTATAAGAGTGGATATTATTCAGGATGCTGGCCTTAGCTTAAACCCCGAGCTTGATATTGGACAAGTAGGTTTTTTATTCTGTTTATTATTTAGAACTCATGAAATTTACATGGTTAAATCAGTTTTCGACGTTAATAATTCTTGATTATACAATTATTAATTTGGAAGCTTGAATCCGTTAATCCGTGAAATTTTAGGTCCTAAGAAAAAAAATCTATGCAGGTTGAAGGAGCTTTCATATACGGTGTGGGGTACTGGACGTGCGAGCATCAGATCAACGACACGCGCACTGGGGAGGTGCTCACGGACCGCACCTGGACCTACCACGTGCCGCTCGCCAAAGACATACCCATTGACTTCAGGGTACAGTTGAGAAGGAACTCGTACAATGTTATTGGCACTTTGGGAGCTAGAGGTGAGTAGAGTAGGCCAAGTAAACTATAAAATTACTAAACATTGATGTGTCTTTAATATTTTGTATCACTAATCAATGATGAATACCTTTCAGTGGTGGCCGAGCCTCCCACGAACCTAGCAATATCTGTAGCATTCGCGCTGCGCGCCGCTATCGCAGCGTCCAGGCAGAACACCGGCATACCACGCACACAGTGGTTCGATGTTGGTTAGTTCATTTTCGTAGTCCTTTAGTCATATAATACGACAGAGTTGATAATTGGAACAACAATGTATTTATTTCAGATACACCGACGAACAATTCACAATAAAATATTCTTAATAATATAATAAAATATGGTTTTAGTTATATGAATTTGTTACAAATACAGATCTTGCAGTCTTCTTAAGTAGTACATATAAAATAACTAAATATTTATTATTATATATTTATATTATAACTATTAATAATGACTATTGGACTTTTACAAGTTATATACTTATATGAATATATACCTTTACTGAACATTTACTACACTTACTACTATTTAGTTATTCGAATACAATACAATTTGACTGCATTCGTGTGTAACCCCATCTTGTTGAGAGCCAATAATGTCAATGTCTTTATTAACCGTATATAATTCATTGTAAGCACTAGTAGTATGAGGAACCTAAGATAGTTTAACATTTCCGGGGTACAAATTTTTTACGGTTGATCAATCTAAAGTTGCAACGAGGCAGATTTTACGTAGGTAATTTAGCCATGTATTACTTTACATAGAACAATCAGATCCAGTAGCGTATGACGAGCTGACAGTGATATTATATTAAGGGAAATTAGACGCTGGGCATAATCAATCTGCTTTTTTGTGCTTCGGATCTTGTATACCAGGAAACGTTACGTTGAATACGTTCCGTCCGATTTTCGTGTTTATGCTACTGGAGACTTCATACGCTTGCAGAATATTCAACTTGACCTCGGACTAGGGTGTTAAATAAGCATAGAAGGGTATTAGTTTTCTCAAAGTCACGACTATTACGCTACAAAAACCCTAGCATTTTGGTTGCTTTGTTAACGACATTGTCCATATGCTTTGAAAATGAGATTTTGTTATCAACAGTTACACGCAGATCTCGGATGAAATCAAACTGATTATGTTTTTACTGGCGAGTTATTCATTTTGGAACATTTGAAGACATTTTATTCTTACTACACCAATAACTTATTCAATCCATACCCTGCATCTAATGGTTGTAAATAATAAGTTATAAATTATACTCAACCATTAGATATCTGCATCTGATGGGTGACTATAATTTTGAATCATCAGCAAAAGAAAGCGCTTTGCTGTGTTTCAATCCTGTTACAATGTCATTTACAAAAATTGTAAACCGAGTAGTGACGAGATGAGAACCCACGCGTACGCCAGGAGTAGCCGTATACGATGAAGCCGTAAAGCCATTAGTGACACCCTCCGCTTTCGGTTCTTCAGGCAGGATTTAAACCGACTCAACTAGGGATCACGAATGTCTAGTACATGCAACTTCTTATAAAAGGTTCTTTCAAGAACACTGGTGTGCTCTTTCCTACGTACCCTAGTTGGATTGTACATAGTTTTTTAGTCGGGTTTTCTTTATTATATTTAGATAATTGAGCTAGGATAATGTCTCGTTGTTTTGTACTCGTGTCCATATGTACGCGTATCATCCATTTTTCTTACTCTAGCACAATTTATAGTATTGCTTTCATTGAGTGTACAAGATATGGCCTGAAACATCTGGTTTATAACATTAGTGAGGTTTTTGGAATTTGTGCTCTGATACATCCGTTTATCTCGACATTGCCCTCACGACCTTGTTGCTCAAGTGACGTCACCCTTGTAGTAAAGTCCTGTATTGTCGGTTTTTGTGTAGTAAGTAGGTTGAAGTGAGGTAAAGTAGGTTGATGACTTGGGGTTAACTGAAGGAATTTTCTTTCTGTTATTTCTCTTATTAACATTTTTATTACAACAACTTATCTTATCCAGATTCCTTTGGAGCAGATGAGTATCATAACTGCATCTGATAGGTGGCTATAATTTTAAATCATCAGCAAAAGCGCTCTGCTGTGTTTCGATCATGTTACAATGTCATTTTCAAATATTGGAAACCGTAAGGACAAGGTGAGAACCGAGAGTATACTGTGAAGCCGTAAATCCATTAGTATCACTCGCCGCTTTCGAAATGAGGTAAAATAGATCGATGACTTGGGTTTAACTGAAGGAATTTTGTTGCTGTTATTTCTCTTTTGAACCTAAACGCAATGCCGCCGGTTAATTCGCAGTTACTCTCCTATCCAGTATTCACAACAATCTGATACTAATTCAAAAACCATTCCGAGTAATATTTTCATTTTCATAATATATTTTTTTAGTAAAAGCTCGTGGGTAAAAGCGGTTAGGCATATTTTGACGTAAATTTTTAAAACTATTGAACTCACAATCATCCTCTATATAACGTGGAAGTAGCATGATTTTCTTATTTCTTTTTGGTTAAAATGCCATGTCAATGTGTTCATTAAATATCTGTCATCGAGAATTCATATAAAATTGTTTATTTCAGATAATATAACAAATCTTGCAATGCGATTAAAAAGATAACTACTGCGAAACGTCACTATAAGAATTTCTTAAAAATTGATTTAAAATGAAATACTACCCGAAAATCAGGAATATCATATAGGTTTCCCAAAATACGTAGTGATTAGATCCTTACATATTATTATGAAATTGACTTTTTGTCGTACTGGCCACTTTGATCTGTATTATCTCCTCTTTGGTTAAGAATTCCAATTTCTAATTTATACAGCTATTTACTCACGCATTTGTGTTTCGAAAACCGTAATTCATTTGTTTTTTCCTCTTTTGATTTTTTCGTTGCTTCACTTAGTTTCCAAAATGTAAAACTTGAAACATCGCGTTATTTACGAGTACGAGTTCCACCGTGGCACCAGTGCTGCAGAAACGGCTCGAAGTATTAATGCTCTGCATGGCGCTGGTGTCGCAAAATAAAACACAGTGCGTGTTTGGTTCCATCGTTTTCGTTCTGGAAATTTCGACCTGCAGAACAAGGCCCGTGGACGGCCGGAGACCAAAGTTGATAATGAAGAATTGAAGGCTATTGTGGAAGCGGATCCATCGCAAACCACGTCCGAGTTAGCTGCAGTCTGCGGTGTTAGTGACAAAACTGTTTTAATCCACTTGAAGCAAATCGGGATGGTGAAAAAGCTTGAGAGGTGGGTACCTCATGAGTTGAATGCAGCAAACCGACAAACGCGCGTCGACTGCTGCGTTACATTACTCAACCGGCACAATAATGAAAGGATTTTAAATCGAATCATTACCTGTGATGAAAAGTGGATCCTGTACGACAAGCGGAAACGCTCATCACAATAATTGAATCCTGGCGAACCAGCCAAATGCCCCAAGCGAAAATTTACCAAAAAAAAGTTACTTGTGAGCGTTTGGTGGACTAGTGACGGGTCATTTACTACAGCTTTCTTACATCTGACCAGGCGATTACGTAAGATGTCTATTGTAAGCAAATGCAAACCGTGATGGAAAAGCTAGCTGCTTAACAACCGAGGCTGGTCAATCTCTCTAGGCCACTGCTGCTTTAGGGCAACGCTAGACCACACACTGCACAACAGACGGCTACCGAATTAGAGGAGCTTCAATTGGAATGTCTAAGGCATCCACCGTACTCCCCGTATCTTGCTTCAACAGTTTACCATTTTTTTTAAATTTGGATAACTTCTTGCACGGGAAAAAACTGAACTCCGGCAGTCCAAAGCGCCTTCAAAGATTTTATTGACTCCCGTCCGAATGTTTTTATTAGTAAAGGGATCAATGAACTACCTATGAGATGGCCAAAGTGCATAAAAAGTGCATACAAAGTGCAATGGCACATACTTTAATTAAATAAATAAATAATATTAAAAAAATGTACTTCTTCCCTTACAAAACGCCAATTTAATATGTAATGACGTAATATTTGCAAAAAAAATTATAAATAACTTTACATACCATAATTATTAAGGAAATGATGCATATTTTAGTTGAAATAAATATGAATAATAACTTATTGCTAAATGATTCCTGAACATCTTTATGTTGAAATACAGTATTTAATTCATCTAAAATATTTTTTTTTATTTCAGCGGGCCCGTATACTTTGGAGACAAACGTAGTAAAATCTGAGGTTCGTTTGGACGAATTCAAATTCCAGTGATCCCGGAATGTTGACTTGGCAAAACTTTTAATTACAATTTAATTATATATATATATATTTTTTATTTATTTATTCTTCACTATAGGAAAGTTAATTTAAGCTAGAGTTAAGGTTAATCACAAATGTTCCTATGTGTGAGGGTCTGGTGCCTATGATAGGTTTATAAAACCTGTGTTACAGGTCACCAGTCCCCCCCCCCTACGTTAAGTCTAGGAGGAGTATAAATGGATAATATACTAAATACTACTATACTATACTGTTAAAAGTAAGACATCGGTTTGATTACCTGAGATTACAAGGTATTATAGTTAAGTATTGAAAAATATTACCTACACTACACTTTTATTCCTATTAATTAATTCAAACCAATTTAAAGAGAATCCTCGAAAAGTACTCTGTTTCAAATACTCTAAACAAATTCTCCAAAAATTTATAATATCGAGTATTTTAAATTATGCTCGTTTAACAGAAATGTTTTTTTTTTTATAATTTGTCGTATTACATCCTATGGATGTCTACAATATTTGAACATTTTGTTAAATTGCATTTTTTCGTTAATATATAAACAAGAGTAACGTTTTTTTGTGAACTGATACAAAAAACCTATGTGTAGCCGTAAGCTTGCCGGTATACACCAGCTAGAACGGCACACGCATATGTTTTGCCCTTTTTGAGATTAGCATGCAAACAAACAGATAAAACTATTGTAGCACCTTTTCAACCAAAAAAATATTATCTCAATTTTAACTTTCATAAGATAACGTTTGACATAAGTATGTTACGATGTCTTTTGAGCATTATTTACTGGTATGAATAAATAGTAATGGTCGGCATCGTGTAAAAAATAATTTATTAACTGCATACTTCGATTAATACACCGTATATCACAGTTTGTGGTGAGTGACATTCCTGCAGATATGGAGGTCGCGGGCACACGAGTAACCCATATTACAATTGTAACACAATACAACACCAAAGTTATACTACAATTGGACTACTTCAGGGCAATTTAAGGGATTGCGCGCGCATGTCATGTTTCTTTTAGCTCCACTTTTCTTGTATTAAGTGTTTTAATATAAAAAAGTGTATGTAAATATGGTTTATTGCTGAACTGTGACGAATTTACAACTACATTTATTAAATTTTTTCCATATGTAATTTTTTATTCCAACACTTTGTACTGCCAACCCTACGAAAATAGGCAACAGTTTTGCATGATATGAGACAGCCTCTGTATGGATAACAATATGTATTATTGCTGAACTGTGTGCAAGGAATTAGTAGAAAAAGAAGAGCATATCGAATTTGGCTATCGGAAGTGTTAATATTATTTATTTCGGGTAGATAGATCAGTATCATATTTGTATATGAGCTGATGGCTAGGTTTTTATGGATATATTGTATGATTGAACAAAAGAGTCATTATAAACTTGCTCTATGTCAAAGTAAAAAAGGTCAATGTCCTGTGTACCTACACTCGCGAAGCAGGTATTCGCTGGTAATAAAAATTAAATACTAGTTAGAATTCACACACTAAAATTAAAGCTATAACTTTCTCGATGAATTTACAACAACATTTTGTTTTAATTTTTTCCATATGTAGTTTTTAGTTCCAACACTTTTTACTGTCAACCCTAGGAAAATAGGCAACAGTTTTGCATGATATGAGAGAGCCTCTGTTTGAATAACTTGTGGTCTAGGTATTCATGTGTCGCGGGTTCAATGCCCGCTGGGGACTAACCTTTGTGTGCAAGAGCAATGAATATGTTAATTTATTAACTTTTATTGACAGCGATAGTGACATCGAATTGTACATCCTACCGCACTAACTATATTAGCTACTACAGCAGTACTAAATGAGTTGTTTTTTTTTAAATCACGTTAAAAAAACTACTTATTTACATAAGCTCTGTTGGAGTGTTAGGTTTGTGATTTTTGTTTGTATGTTTTGAGCTCTTTTGTGATAGCTAATCACAGATATGCATTGTCAGTCTTAATTTATGTTAAATTGTAAACATTTGTTATGGGGTAAACAATATATATCAATAAAAATAATTAGCTACTTTAGGATGGACGAAACAACCTCAACATTATAAGAAATCTTAAACCCGATTGTAAGTGTACCCTGAATCAAAAATCTCCTTAGATGGTTACAAAATGTTTTGTTAGGACATTAAAACCAAGAATCTTATGTACAACTGTTACTATTAAAATAATAAAATCTCTATAATAAGAGTCACGCTCGATGCACGGTTATGTATGTACAAAGTACAATTCGTACAAATATTATAAATACATGATTAGCTTTTTAAAGTAAATAATATAAAAATACATGTTTATTTCAAAAAAGATGTTTAAGGTTGTTATGCAAATTTTAATGCATTTTAAGTGACCCAAGAAAAACTGAAATAATAGGTCTTTACGTATGAAACTGCCGTTTTGCCGTACTGGCCATTTCAAATGAAAATATTTTTTTTGACTGATAATTCTAATTTCAAATTAAGTTTATTTGACAAACATGGAATTCTTTTTCTAAAATCGTCATTTGTATAATAGTTAGCGTTTTGTTTTCAACGCATTCGAACATTTTTCGTCATCATGGATAAGTTAAAAATTCGAGTAATTATGGAGTATGAGTACCGTCGTGGCAGCAAAGCGGCACAAGCGGCACGCAACATCAACGACGTTTACGGAGCGAACACTACAAACGAACGCACCACCCGTTATTGGTTTACCCGCTTCCGTTCTGGAAATTTTGACCTGAAAAATGAACCCCGTGGTCGTCCGAAAACTTTGGTCGACAATGACGAATTAAAGGCAATTGTAGAAGCTGATGAAACTCAATCTACGGCTGAATTAGCAGCAGCTTTCGACGTTAGCATCAAAACAATATTGGTCCATTTGCGTCAAATTGGCAAGGTAAAAAAGCTTGACAAATGGGTACCCCACGAACTCAATGACTGCCAGCGCGAAGTACGCGTGGAGACGTGCCTTGCACTGCTCAGCAGGCATACAAATGAAGGAATTCTGAACCGCATTGTTACTTGTGACGAGAAATGGATCCTGTTTGACAATCGTAAGCGCTCAGCAAGTTGGTTGGACCCTGGTTCAGCACCCAAACAATGCCCTAAACGAAAACTTACCCCTAGAAAAATGATGGTCACTGTTTGGTGGTCTAACGCGGGTGTAATTCATCACAGCTTCTTGCCAAATGGGACAAGCATTACTGCAGATGTGTACTGTGAAGAACTGAACACAATGATGGAAAAGCTCGCACGTCTCCAACCAGCTTTGGTCAATCGTTCGGCTCCACTGCTCCTGCACGACAACGCGCGACCTCATACTGCACAGCAGACGGTCTCCAAGCTACAAGAGTTGGGGTTGGAAGTTTTTCGTCATCCGCCGTACTCACCAGACCTTGCGCCTACGGACTTCTACTTTTTTCAGCATTTGGATAACTTCTTGGCGGGAAAAAAATTCAATACCCGAGAGGCAGTACAAAATGCCTTTGAAGAATTTGTTGCCTCCCGTCCAGCTGATTTCTTCAAGAAAGGCATCAATAAGCTACCAATGCGTTGGCAAAGATGCATTGATTGCATGGGTGATTATTTTGATTAATAGAAATAAAAAATATATAAAAAAATTACGCTTCATTTATTTCGTGAAAAACGGCAATTTCATAGGTAAAGACCTAATATTAGCTAAATAAACCGATTTAGTCTACAATTTGATGTCATACCGCTGTTGTCGACGGAAGCTTCAGCATCTCCGCCTAAACTAATAAAAACATACACCCCGGTAGGAATCGAACCCGCGACTTCTGGATCATCAGGAACGTCACATACTACTAATACTATAACTGAGCTACGAAAATCAGGAATATATTTTTTTATTTCATTATTCATGTTCATTAGAAACTCAAAAAAAACGTCAATCGACGAACAACTTAGAACTTCGGCTTTTAAACGGAGAGGAGACACTTTTGATACTGGGCAAAAAAACACTAAAAACAGAAATTACCTTTTACACCTATGAATGAGAGACGGCTTGAAACATTTAGAAAAATGTATTAAAAAAAAACATTTAAATAAGACTACTGTGGAGATCCTATTACTCAATATAACTCTGTTCATAATATAATCAAAAATGAATATGACTCTGTTTTTCCAAAAAAGAAAATATGTGTAAAAAATAAGTAATTTAGGTTTAGTGACTGGGCAACAGTGGGAATATGCAGAAGTAGAAATAGATTGTATGAATTGTACAGTGAAAGAACTTATATTCATTTTATGAGTATGTTAAAAATTATTCAACTATTACTGTTCTACGAAATTTCAATGCATTTAAAAGCCTTAATCTAAAAAATACTGCCTATTTAGATGAAATTTCTGTTAAAATTATTCAATCTGTCATTGATGGTATAGCCCCGCTCTTAGCCAGTACATTTAATGACTGTGTTGATAATGGTGTATTTCCTGATTTAATGAAATTGAGTTAGGTCAGTCCAATATTCAAAGCAAGTATTATGTCTGACCCTAATAATTGTAGACCTATAACTAAACTACCAACGCTCTGTAAGATTTTTGAAAAATTGATTTTAAATCAACTTCTTTCACAATTATGTGGTAACAGTTTAATTAATTTTAAGCAATTTGGTTTCACGCGGGGTCGCTCAACAACCGATGCCGGCTCATAAAACACATATTCAGCACCTGGGAGAAGTCATGTGATGCTATTGATGTCTTTTGTGACTTGTCCAAGGCGTTCGACTGTGTAGATCATACTACTATACTCATGAAACTGCACCATTATGGCATAAAAAAAGAGCGCTTGCCTTGATTAAATCATATATTTCTAATAGAAAACAGAAAGTTGCAATGGAGAAAATTCATAAGGATCGGCAGTGACAATGGGTGTGCCCCAGGGCTCAGTTCTTGGTCCTTTCCTATTTTTAGTATATGTCAATGATCTGCCATCGGTCATTAAGAATCAATGCGAGGTCTTATTGTTTGCTGTCAATACTTCCTTCTTATTTTAAATCAAAAGACAAGAAACTGACTATCGAGCAGTAAACAAATGCATCTCCAACACAGATAAGTGGTTCTCAGCTAAAAATTTGCTCCTCAATTAAAAGAAAACCAAATGTTTTAAGTTTACATTGCTAAATGTTAAACAGGTTAACACAAACATTGTAGTTAAGAGCCAGGAATTTACTCCTGTAAACTCATCTGTATTTCTAGGTAAAACCTTAGACCCAGTAGCCAAATGCAGTGGGGACCGCATGTTGATGATTTAGCAAAAAGGCTTGGCTTTGCCGAATATGCTGTTCAAAAATTACACAAATTTCAAATGAAACAACTGTTCGATTAGTCGATTTCGGTTACTTCCATAGCCTCATGACATATAACATTCTGTTGTGGAGGAGTGCTGCCGACATCTAAACTATACTTATTCTGCAGAAAAGGGCTGTTCGCGCAATCTATCAGATCGGTCCAAGCGTGTCACTTAGAAGAAAATTTTAGGAAATCAATATACTTACTTTCCATTCACAATATATTTTAGAAAATTTAATGTATGTGAAAAAGAAAATAACCTTGTTCAAACGAAAAAAAGATCTGCACAATGTTAACACAAGAGGAAGAAATATGCTGGCAGCTCATAATAGTAGGCTTTATAAAGTCACTAACTCATTCATGGGTCAATGTATACGTTTATATAATAAGGTTCCTGAGGATATCCAAGGTCTTCCTATTGACAAACTCAAAGAAACTATAAAGCAGAAGTTGTGTGCTAAAGCATATTTTAAACTATCCGATTATTTGGATAATAAAAGCCCTTGGGTATATTCCCCTCATTAACAGGATTGTACTTGTATTTGTAACAAAACATGTGTAATGTGTCTGTTTGTTCGTTGAGTTCTTCGTCCCAATGAATATCTAAAGCGTCATTGTCGCTAAAGTACATCTTATTATGGTAGCGTTGGCGACTGCTAGCGTTGGGTGAAATCATGACGTATCTGTTTATCGTTCGACACAACGTCTGTTTGTGTTTCTGCTTTCATTTGCAATGTTGTTAATCTTTGATCTTACATGATTAGAATTGAGATTACATAGGATTGGAAGTCAAAGCTTATTGGTATTGAAATGAAATGAAATGAAAATGAAATGAAATGAAATATTTATTTTTCAACATTGATAATTACTTGTTCTTATTGACGTCAAATAAAACATGATTCTACCACCAGTTCGAAAAAACTTTCGTGAAGAAGAACTGGCAAGAAACTTCACGGGTATATTTTTTTCAAAATAAATTTACAGAGTCTCTTTATGTCTATACAAAATTATTCTTTTCTGCATCTGTTAGCTCGGCAAGTCTGCCGTATCCAAACGACGAACACCCTCAAATGGCACCCGTTCACGAGTTAACGCGGGATCCAGCCATCGCCCTCCTCAACCATATTAGAGGGAAGTAAGCGACCCGTCACCCGACGCTACCATAAGAAGACGTACTTTAGTGACAATGACGCTTTAGATATTCATCGGGACGAAGAACTCATCGAACATACAGACACATTACACATGCTTTGTTACAAATACTAGTACAATCCTGTTAATGAGGGGATTATACCCAAGGGCTTTTATCATCCAAATAATCGGATAGTTTATAATATGCTTTGGCACACAACTTCTGCTTTATAGTTTCTTTGAATTTGTCAAAAGGAAGACCTTGGATATCCTCAGGAACCTTATTATAAAAGCGTATACATTGACCCATGAATGAGTTAGTGACTTTATGAAGCCTACTATTATTACTTGCATAACATATGATTAATGTCGTGCAAGTAATCTAAAGCGAGACTTTTGGACCTTCAGGCACCTCCGGTGTTATATATTTATATTTTACAAAATATGCAAGTTTAAGGGCTGATTTTTAATGCTCATATAACTATTATCAGTTTTATCAATATAATATTTTTTAAGAATTTGACATTATTTCTATGGAAAGTCTTGTGAAGTGTCTAGCTTATTCTACTGATAAAAATTATCTGAGCATGAAACAATCAGCTCTAAGTAAAAAAAATAAAATAATAATTACACAGATACGAGTGTTCCAAAAGGAATATGTCCTAGATTTGAACAGAACATACGCTCTATAAAAAGAAAACCAGATTCTAATTCTTGCCTCAATGGTTAAAAAATTACACGATTTTTAGATCTTTGCTGCGAGTTTAAGATAGATAGATAGATGTGGATAATCTACCTTAAAAGTCAAAAAAGTTTTGTACCTAAACAACTGGAATAAGTAAATGTACCTGATCGAAATATATTTTGCACAATTCGACATATGTGTCAAATATGACTTTTAATATTTAAGTTACGAAAATTTTTTCTCTGTGCACCCGTTAATTTAACCAACTTCTGCTCTTAAGTTTTCTCTCAGAAGTCTCTATCGTTCTTCTATTCTTCAAAAAGTATAGCGCCGTAATTGCTTTATCTCCGTAAGTTAAAATACCTGCTATGCTCTGGTCGACATCACTTACCTATCAGTCGTTGCTTTTCTGGTAATAACCTTAAAACATTTCAGTGGGATGTGAAGTCGACTCGGACGTGTCCATAAACGACTACCTCCGCAACTACCTCAACCTGACTGGTAAACCAAGTACATGTGCAAGGAGGGCGCGTGCGGCGCATGCGTCGTGGCGGTGTCTGCGCCGGATCATAACGGTGTGATGAAGACATTCTCTGTGAACTCGGTACAAGAAAATATTATTGTATCCCCTTCATTTATTTTGTTACGTCTTTTGACAATAATACGATTCCTTTAAAACGCTTCTTGATTATGTTTTTACACTGCTTATATAGAAAATCAATATCCTATCATATTCTAGTGCCTAGTATCTATAATGTCGTGTCATGATTGGGAGATCATGACAGTGGAGGGGCTGGGAGACAGGAGAGTCGGCTACCACCCCATACAGCGCACCCTGGCGGAGTACAACGGTACGCAGTGCGGCTACTGCTCCCGGGTGGGTCACGAGCTTGTATAGGTAACGTGCGAGAAAGTGCATTTCAAGCAGTCTCGGTCTGCGTGCGTTCTCGAGCGCACGTCGATCGCAGACGCCTTCCCGCTCTATTAGCCCCCGCGCTAATTGAGCACCCAAATTTCACTGGTTGTTGTCGTAATATATAATTTCATAGTTGTATACCGTATTAAGTTTCTAACGCCGTTTTCACGGCGGACAGTGGCTCGTTAACCGTACTTCTAATAAGTTTCTAACGCCGTTTTACGGCGGACAGTGGGCTGTTAACCGTACTTCGTGGAACGTGAGCTTTGTCGACGGAATTTCGTCGTTCCAGGTGCCTCGAGTCTTCGTGTTCGAGTAAGTTATCCGCGTCGTCCTCAACCGCCCTACTGCGTGTAGGGTGGTTTTAGGAAGTTAGTCATCGTTGATAGGTTCATAGTATATATATTTATATATTGTTGTCCCTCCCCAACCCCTCCGCAATGGCTTCCCTAAGCTCTGATGAGATTAGGAAGAAGTTACTTGATAGTACCGGTGCTGAAGGCATGTTTATAAATGCTGACAAGTACCGTTTCTTGGACTCTCTCATCCCGCATATCATGGCGTTAATTCCCTCAAAGGCCCCTCAGGCCACCCCAGTCCCCCAGACCCCTCAGGTCTTAGGCCCTCCCGCGTCCCCTTCCTCCAGTGACATGGAGTGCGAAGTAGACGCCCCTCCACGCCACAAGCGCGCACCCGCGACCGAGTCATCCTCGGATGCCACCCCAACTGGCCCTGATGAGCCTCCCTCTTTCACCCTTGTTAAGAAGCGCTCTAAGAAGCGCTCGAAACAAGACCCGGCGCCCTCGGCACCCATCCCTACACCCCTTGCGGCGTCTTCAACGCCAGCTGCCCCGGTGTCTTCAACACCCGCTCCGGCCCCAACTTCTGTCAAGGCCAAGGTCCCACCACCCGTTTTCCTTCGGGAAAAGGGTAAATGGACTGAGGTCTCGACATTGTGCAATGAGCACAAGATCCATTACACCCGAGCGGCCAACTCGGGTGAATCTATTAAAATCTTAGTCTCGTCAATAGACGACTTTCGTGCTTTAACAAAGCTCCTCACCGATAAGCAATATGCTTATCACACTTATGCTCTGTCAGAAGAGCGTAAGATCAGAGCGGTACTCAGGGGAGTCCCGTTCGAATTATCGAACGAGGCTATCCTGGAGGATCTGCAGTCCCAAGGCTTCCCGGCACTCGCGGTGCATAAAATGCACAGCAAGTATGGGAGACAACACCCTCTCGCTTTGGTGGTTCTTGCCAACGTCCCCAAGTCCAGGGAGATCCTCAAAGGGGTTAGCACTATATGCGGCCTCTCTGGGATCTCGATCGAGGCGCCTCATCGCCGCGGTCATCCCGGCCAGTGCCATCGGTGCCAGTTGTACGGGCACGCGGCGGCCAACTGCCGCGCACCGCCCAGGTGCGTAAGTGCCTGGTCCCGCACTTCACTAAGGAGTGCAATCGCACTCCTGAAACTCCCTCTCCTCCCGGTTGCGTGCTTTGTGGCCAGTCCGGCCACACCGCAAATTACAAGGGCTGCCCTCGTGCACCCCGTTGTATGCGCTCCAATTTCAAAAGGGCGGCACCCAAACAGGCCCCGCGCCTTTCTCAAGAAAACTTTCCGCCGCTGCGTAGCCGGGTTCCTCCGGCTGCAAAGCCTACACAGTCTAGGCCTGCCCCAGAAAACTGGAGGCAGCGCCCCGCTTCGAATCCCATCCCGGCTCCTCGCCCATACAAACCCACTCCTCAATCCTCCGTAGCAGACGATATGCATATCGTCTGCGACGCTATGAAAAATATCGATGTTAGTGAAATCGCAGTCTTAGCCCGTAAACTTAGGGCTTCACGTACTCCGACAGAGCGTTTGCTAGCTCTGGCGGAGCATAGTTCCCTTCTCAATTCATTATAGGTTCATTTAAATGAATTGATCCCTAAATCATGCTTCGGCTGACCTCTGCCCAGCCCCGGCTTCACCGGAGGCTGCCCCGAACGGCCATCAACTCATGTCCCTTTGAGCACCTTCAGTGCAACTTTCACTACAGGCGGAAGACCCGCTAGCGGGTCTCTGCCAGCGCGCCCCACTTCCCGACGGGTGTCGCTTCCGATGAAGGCTAACGGTAATAACTACAGCCAACAGGTGGTTTTTAGTGGGTAGGTGCCATTCTGGTGAGTCCCACATAACCCCCCCGCAGAGGAATTTACCTGCGGGCGGGTATGCATGACGCATCTTCCACCTCCCGCCCGCGAGTGTGCCTCGGCAGCAAAAAAAAACAATTTATTTTTTGCGCACGCAACTACGATTGTTCAACTGCTTTTAATAAACTCTAACACTAACTATACTCGTATGTCTTAAATGGCTCGGCATTCTGTCCGACATACGATTTGGTCTCATATTTGGTTTGGCAAAAGTCCTTCTTGATTTTGTTTCACACACACTGGACAATAAGCTAAAGGGATTATGAATGTTCTTTGACCTGGCTTAGGCATTTAAAGGTCTTCTTGTTTCAAGTCCCATTTTTACAGTAAATCATATGTACCATATTCGATTTTTTTTTAATTTAGTAGAGAAATGTATGTCTAGTAGACAATGTGAAACGTTGTATTGTATATAAACGTTGTATATATATCAAAATAGTTATAATTCATATAGCTATCGTGATTAGCATGACTCTTAAAAAAATAGTAGGGAGAATAAGGGAAAAATAAGGGAACAAAATGACAGTTTTAAGGCGCAACGCTATTTGGAATCACGAACATACGCTTTTATAATAAGGTTCCTGAGGATATCCAAGGTCTTCCTATTGACAAATGCAAAGAAACTATAAAGGAAAACTTGTGTGCTAGAGCATATTATAAACTATCCGATTATTTGGATGATAAAAGCCCTTGGGTATAATCCCCTCATTAACAGGATTGTACTAGTATTTGTAACAAAGTATGTGTAATGTTCTTCGTCCCGATGAACATCTAAAGCGTCATTGTCACTAAAGTACGTCTTCTTATGGTAGCGTCGGGTGACGGGTCGCTCACTTCCCTCTAATATGGTTGAGGAGGGCGATGGCTGGATTCCGCGTTAACTCGTGAACGGGTGCCGTTTGAGGGTGTTCGTCGTTTAGATACTTGGGGGGAGGGAGACTTGCCGAGCTAACAGATGCAGAAAAGAATAATTTTGTATAGACATAAAGAGACTCTGTAAATTTATTTAAAAAAAAATATACCGTGAAGTTTCTTGCCAGTTCTTCTTCACGAAGGTTTTTTTGAACTGGTGGTAGAATCATGTTTTATTTGACGTCAATAAGAACAAGTAATTGTCAATGTTGAGAAATAAATATTTCATTTCATTTCATTTAATTTCATTTCATTTCATTACTGAAGGACTCTAGGAATTAATGAATGAATCCCGGATAATTACTAACATATTACACGTGTAACGTGACTTTAAATCGTATTAAAATGTGAAACGTTGTAATGGATGATGCACGCTTGCATAGTGCGGCTCGGCAGACTGTATACTCGTACCCACGTACGTGTTTACGTAACGTACATAATGTCTTAGGTATGCGGGCTTCATCACGAAGTTTTCCTTCACCGCTGGAGCAGTCGGCGATATGTATGTACATAAGTTGTAAAATCTCATTGGTATATCTGAAATACCCCGGGATCGAAACCAGGATCATCAAAACGAAAGACCACCACCTTAATCACCAAATAATTAATAGTAACAACTTATGTCCAGAATATATTAAATGAAGTTTCTGGCAAAAACTTCAATTTACCTCTTTGGAAATAAGGATAGAATAAAGGTCTAGTTTAGTTTTGTAGTCAAATTAAAAAAAAAAAGCATGTCCTCTTCCGCCCTAATTTTAAAGCCACGCAATCCTAGTTAATAATACTTTCATACTGTTAATCTAATTTGGGAGGCTACTCCTTCGAAGCACCTCTGAACGCGGGCATGCTGTTTGAGTTTTATGCAAGCAATTCCTAACTG
Organism: Marasmarcha lunaedactyla; assembly: GCA_923062675.1. Classification (NCBI taxonomy): domain Eukaryota; kingdom Metazoa; phylum Arthropoda; class Insecta; order Lepidoptera; family Pterophoridae; genus Marasmarcha; species Marasmarcha lunaedactyla. Next base: position 24,186,442 of record OV281353.1, read on the forward strand.
AATCAACGTAGTAAAACTGCAAAATTGCTCAGCATGTATCCTCAATTAAAATGAATATCCAACCAAGCAATTATCAAAAATTATCAAATCAAAAAATGCAATAACGCTTTCATTTTTGCGTAATTTCTAATTAACGAAAATTTTTGGCTCAAACTATGAAAAATGTGGGGTTACTGTGGCTATAAAAGCCTGGTAATGTGATATGCTCATATTGTTTTTTTTTTTTTTGTTCCCCTCCGCGAGAAGGGCAGGAGGATAAAAATGCCCGGACGCATACTCTGGCGCGATTCCAAAGTTATGTGGGACTCGTCCCGACGCCTACCAGGACCATACCCACTAAAAACCCCCTGTCGGCTCGTGCATTTTTGCCACTCAGCCTTCATCTGAGCGATGGCCAATTGGAGAAAGAGGCCGCGCTAGCGGGGCCCAGAAGGGGTCACCCGCTGGGATTACATAGCACTGAAGGTGCTCAAAGCACTGAAGGTGAATACATAGCACTGAAGGTGCTCAAAATGAAAATCAATAATTAAAACAAAAATTAAAAAATTGCAAAATAAAATTGAATTAATTCGCATTTACGTTTGAATTAGGATTTACGTTAGAATTAGAATTTACGTTATAATTAGAATTTGCGGCCAGAAGGGCCTCGAGATCGGCGGACAGTCTGGTGGATGAGTACGCTTGCGCATTCCTAGGCCTAGCGACTTTGAACTTCGAGTCTAACACAGGAGTAGTATATGAGACTGAATCACGAACTAGAGGATTGGGATGGGTTTCGGAGCGTTTGAAAAACGCTTCAGAGAGTGTTTTGAGATGTTGTTGTACTGTAGGCAGTTCAAGATCTCTATGCAAGTCCGCGTTACGCACGTACCGCGGTGCGTTTGTGGCCCGGCGGCAAAAGAGGTTTTGAACTACCTGCAGTTTGTGCAGGAGGGAGGGTTTGGCGTGGGCAAAGATTGGCGAGGCATACGTCATAACGGGTCTAACGCAGACCTTGTAAAGTGTACGTTTGTTTCTGAAAGACATTTTACTTTTTCTACCTAACATGCTATTAAGGCGGCCTAAATAGTGACGAGCGAGTTTCGAAACTCTTTCGACGTGTGGCTTGAAAGAAAGCGTCGGATCTAATGTGACGCCTAAGTATTTAGTACTGCGCTTCCAGGGGATGGGAATGCCTAACATTCGGACGTGGGGATCGCCATCGGGACGACGGCGTTTGTGGTCGAAGCGCATCGCAGAACTATTTTCAGGGTTCACATCGATGCGCCATTTTTGAAACCATACACCAAGGGCGTTTACGGCCTTTTGGAGTCTGGTTACAAGGTGCCGAACACTGTGGCCTTTGGTATAGAGTGCGGTGTCGTCAGCAAAGAGGGCAAGTTCGACGCCTTTCGGCGGGATGGGAATGTCGTTGGTGTACACGGTGTACAGCAGAGGGGCGAGGACTGAGCCTTGAGGGACTCCAGCCTTTATGGGACGAGGCGCAGAAAGCGTGCCTTCGTGTTTAAATCGAAATGTACGGTCTTTGAGAAACGACGCTATTAACCTGACTAGGCGATCCGGTAAGCCTATCTTGTAGAGTTTATAAACGAGACCGCGATGCCAGACTTTATCGAAAGCCTTGGCTACGTCAAAGAAAACCGCGACTGTTTTATAACGACGCGGATAGGAACCGTCAAGTATATACTCGACGATTCGGTGGACTTGCTGAGGGCAGGAGTGTTTAGCGCGAAAGCCGAACTGATGGGGAATAATGAGAGGATCGCCATCCGTTGGAAACAGATGGTTCCGCATTCGAGAGAGTATGACTCTCTCGAGAAGTTTAGACATTGCCTTGAGGAGGCTGATGGGTCTGTGATTAGCCGGGACGTTCAGAGGTTTGCCCGGCTTGGGAATGCCTATGACTGTCGCTTCTTTCCAAGCTTTTGGAAAGTAGCTATGGTCGAAGCAGGCATTGAAAATGATAGCTAACAAGGTAAGCATCTGTTGAGGTAGGTGCTTAAGTGCGTGGTTGGAAATTCCATCCGCACCCGGAGCCTTTTTGGACTTTTGATTTCTAATGAGAAGCAAGATTTCATCATTAGAGTCTGTGACAGGGTCGGCGGTGATGGGGAGAGAGTCTCTGCGAAGGACTTCGTCCTCCACCGCCTGGATGTGTGAGGGATCAGCAGGTTGCGTGCTGGGCGAGCATTGTGCGGCAATGGTGTCAGCGAAGCATTCGGCTTTCTCTTCGACTTCAAAGGCAGTAGTGCCATCGGGACGAGTGAGAGGAGGAACGTGAGAGGCGGTGTCTACGCGTAAGGCTCGGGCCATGCTATAGTACGCTTGGTGGGACGGAGAGATATTCTCCATGAGATCGTTCATCTGAGTGTCTCGGAGTTCCGCGAGGCAAGACCTAACTTTACGTTGAAGCTGATTCGCAGCTGTTCTATATGCGGGCGTGGGATATTTCTTGGCTCTCCGGAGAGCCGCGTTCTTAGCTTTAATAAGATTGCTAACGGCTAAGGGAAGCTTGGGTTTGCCTTGCTTAGCAACCTTTTCGTTGTCACTGATGGCTGAGTTGATAGCATCAGTGAGAGAATTTACTAATGAATCGATTTTATCCGGGCTATCTAATTGTTCGGGAGAGATCGCGAGTGGAGAGTTCGGAGCCTCTAAGGCTGAAACTAATGTATTTTTAAAACCTTTCCAGTTGGTAAAGGTCTTAGGAGATGAGACGTTATCGTTCGGCGGTCCTAGCACGAGGGAAACGGGGCGATGGTCGGAGCCTAGGTCATCGAGCGGTTCGATAGACCTTAGATCAAGATTGATACGCTTGATAATTGCAAAGTCGAGGATGTCAGGAGAGTAGGACGGGTTGTTGGGATAGTGAGTGGGAGTGATGGAAGATATGACGTCTAGGTCAAGGGAGTTAGTGATGTCGAGGAGAGCGATACCGCTGGTGTTAGTCGATAGGCACGTCCAGTCAGTATGTTTGGAGTTAAAGTCTCCGAACATAATGACTGAATGGCCGAGGGCGAGAATGGCCTCAGAGTCGCTGCGGATTGGTCTGGTACCACTAGGTATGTAGATTGAAGCTATGATGATGGTCGGATGACCAGTCATAGCCAATCTACACACAGTGGCTTCCATGTTGAGGAGAGGAGGGGTAGGGAGAGGACAGCAATGGAAGCCTCTTTTGTAATATATAGCGGTTTCGCCGAAGCCGTCGGAGTTGGGCCTATCGTTACGAATAAACGCGTACTTTGGTATAGCGAATCCCCTGGAGCGGTTTGGAGTAAGCCATGTCTCCTGGAGAAGGAATAAGTCAGGTTCTTTGTTCTGAAGGAACAGTTTAATCTCGGGAAGGTTGGTGTTAAGGCTACGAGCGTTAAAAGATATTAGGGATAAGCCCTTGGGTTTAATACGACTGGACATTATAATTTACTTATTTATGATTTTATACAAAAATAAAAAAAATAAATTTATAACGAACTTAGAAGCGAGTGATGTTCAGCTAACGCAAATAAACGCTCTTGAGGAGAGCGGGCGGCTCGCAGTTTGCGTGCGAGAACAGAAATTTCTGTAATGTCGACGTTTTGAATGACGTCGAACACGGTCTTCATGTCCTCAGCCAGCGACGACTGAGGTGAAGATGGCAAAGCAGGACGCGGCCCTACGGAAGCTACGGGAGCTGGGATGGGTTGGGAAGGTGCAGGCGGAACGGCCGGACGCTGCCTCCAAGACAGAGCCTGAGTAGGCGTCGGCTGAACGGGCTTTGCTTGCGGGGGACCCCGGTTGCGCAGCGGCGGGAAGTTAGCGGGAGTGAGCGGCGGCGCCGGTTTAGGCGCGACCCTCTTGGCGGTGGAGCGCGGATCGCGCGGGCAGCCCCTGTAGTTAGCTGTGTGACCGGACTGGCCGCACAGCACACAGGCAGGGGGGGAAGTGGATTCGGGAGTGCGAGTGCACTCCTTCGTTATATGTGGATCCAGGCACTTAACGCACCTGGGGGGAGCTGAGCAGTTCGCCGCTGCGTGGCCGTAGAGCTGGCAGCGGTGGCACTGCCCAGGGTGACCACGGGGGTTGGGACGCTCGACGGAGATGTTCGAGAGTCCGCAGATTGTGCGAGCCTCTCTGAAAATCTCCTTCGAGTTGGGAGTATTTGACAGGATTACTAAAGCTAAAGGAAAACGCCTACCGCGGTTGGAGTGCATCTTGTGCACTGCTACAGCCGGGAAGCCCTGAGACTTAAGGTCCTCGAGAATGTCTTCATTACTGAGCTCAAACGGGACGCCCCGTAGTACTGCGCGGATCTTACGCTCCTCAGGGAGGGCGTAGGTGTGGTACGCGATTTGATTGATCGACAGAAGCCTAGTGAAACACCGGAAGTCGTCGACGGTCGCAACCTGAATTTTGATTGTTTCGCCAGCGTTGGCGACTTTTAAGTAATTAATTTTGTGCACTTTGCACAAGTTATAAACCGCGGTCCAGCGCGCTTTTTCACGCAGGAAGACGGGCGGAGGGAGCTGAGGCTTCGGTGGGACGGGAGCACAGCGCGACTCTGGCTTCGAAGGGACCGACGGAGACGCGGTTACTTCAAGCGATTTTAATGGCGCGGGGGCTGGTGTAGAAGACACCGGGGAGGGCTCGGGTATTGATGATACCGAAGCTTTCTTTGAACGCTTCTTGGAGCGCTTGGCGACTAATTGAAACGCGGGCTCAGGAGAGCCGGTTAAGGTGACGGCATCTGACGACGTATCAGACGCGGGTTCGGAGTCGCTCCCGGGAGCTGTACGCTTGCGACGCGACGCGTGAGAGGATGCGACCGATTCGCAGTCCATCTCGGACGAGGCGGGAGACGCGGGAGAGCTGTAGACCTGAGGGGTCTGGACGTTGGAGGCCTGAGGGGCCGAAGTTGAGGCCTGAGGGGCCGGGGTTGCGGCCTGAGGGGCCGGGGACGCGATAGTTGCCTGTAAGGCCTGCGTTAGAACGTCATCTGGGATGGGGCAACCGGACGCCGCGAGCGCCTGGGCGAACGACTTAAGAACGCTTACAAGGTCCATTGGAGGGCTTGAATATGTAATATATAAATATATAATGTATGCCTGGGTTCCCTAGCAAACCTAGCACCTATTTATATAAAAAATGCCTAGAGTTCCTAAATAAAAACCTAGCGAACCCTAGTGGCTAACCTCCCTACCAGCGGTTGGGGGGCTGGGGAGAATAACTTAAAACTAACCGTAGTACGCCGAAGGCCGCTACCTAGAAACCTAAAAAGGGTACGCAGGTAAAGAGTTGACCGCGTTAGGGTCAACCTTTACCGACAGAAAGGACAAATACACACGAAGAACACACAGATATGATAAAAATAAATATGAAAAAAAGGAGAAAAATAAATAAAATAGAGAAGAGAAATAAAATAAAAATAAAAGGACTGGTTCAGTACAAATTCGTTGTCACCGTTAAGTATCCTTTGCACTGAAACCAGACTACTTACGCTGGCCACAACACTGCACTCAGCACAAGCACAACACAACTTAGCACAGCACTTTGAAGACTAAGGGGCTTAGTCGCAAAGAAAAATCGCACTTCGAAAGCACTCAGACGGAGTAGAAAAATTTGAAAACCGTAGCACGGAACCAACACGCTATACTGTGACGTCAGTAGACTGAGCGCCACGAAATATCGGGAAGGAACCGATCAACGGAGAACTGGGTCTTGCACGTCCGCACCGCGGGGCGATCGGAGCGAGAATGCTCATTTTGTATGCTCTATGATATTTATATAACAATTCTTGCTTCTATTGCTATCTTACAGTCGGGCAGTGCCGAGTTGAGCTAGTGTGCCACTTTCTTTTTTTATTTCTCGATAACCCTTAGAACGCTTGGACATTCGCTCTATTTCCCTTGTTGTCTTTGTTGGCGGCGTGTGAGATGTTTGCTATGTGTATCTGTGGGTTAACAGTGGCTTCATATATCACATTTGAATGAACCAGTTTTGATGCGGATTTGTTTATTTATTTATTTTGGAGAAAAGAACAGATGCATACACGGGGTTAAATATAAAAAGACAGTATTACATTAGTTACAGTATACATCCTTAACATTCTCACTAAGAAACATAAAAAAACAATATTTATAAAAGATGCAGGTAAATGGACACAGACACAGTTTGCTTTTAAGAAGTAATGGAAAAAAAAAATACTTTTGATGTCACAAGTAATTTTTTTTTGTTTGTTTGAAAGTTAAATAACTCGAAAGTGCGCATATTTTTTTGCTGAAAATCAATTGTTAGCTTCTTTTTGTCAGTCGATAAAAAATATCGAAACTGAAACCGCATTTGTACTTCCTTTCTTTACAATTTACTGGAATCGAACAACTCTGAGCTGACGATGCATCAAATAGAAAATTCCTTCGGCAGTAAAACTTGCCGATGTAAGATGTTCTAAGATGTCCTATGGTGAAGGAATTTTCAAAATTTGTGTAGATGTGTCAAAATGTATCGACTTTGTAATTTACAATGTGTAACAAGCATCCATCGCAAACGAATAACATCGGATCCGAATACTTACCCTCTCGCACAGGCATCCGTCCCTTTCACAGTTGGTGCACACGGGATAAATAAAGGAGCAGTATATATATATTGGCGTTTCACTCACACACCCTTCGTTATTTAACTTTCTGTTCCATAAAAAAGTTTGATAGTGTCAATAAATAAAAAAGTAATAATTGTTGTGTAATATTGGACGGTTAATTGTTTTGCTTATTTATTTGACATATTGCTTATGGGTTGTGTATTATTGCTTATGGCAAGTGATTTTTACTTTACTAACATGCAAATGTATTTTGGCTTTTACATAACACTTCCAGGAGTGGCCCCTATATTCTCGTATCCCCGAGTGCTGATCGACATCCGTCCCATCAAGGAACTGCAGGGCTACTACATCGACCAGAACCTGGTGGTGGCAGCAGGAACCTCGCTTTCTGACCTCATGAATATCTTCGAAGTTGTCGCGGACACCAAGGAGGACTTCTCGTATGGACTCGTAGGGACATGAATGAAAGGGACAGGGCATTTGAATCTCGTCGCTCATATTCCAGTTCGTAATGTCAGTTTGTTTAATGTTGTGTAATGTGAAGAATTGCATGCCTGAAGTATTGTAATCAAATGAATTTCTATTAAAACTTCAATACTATTCGAAAACTGTTAGGATGTGTGATCAAATCAAATCAAGTCATTTATTGCTTCGTAGTATCGTACATAAAAGTTGTTACAAAATTATATTAAGATCTACATACTGAGAGAAATAATATTCCATTAGCATGAAAAATTATTTATTTTCAAAAAGCATTACGATAATTAAAATGATCCTTCAAATACAATTTCTATAAAACCACATTGTACTTAAACCAACATCTTCATGGATATCCACGCGCAGAATCTCATGTTCTCCTGTAAAAATATCTAATTCCACTTAAGTAGTAGCCGCTCCTACAGTTCCATATTCCTCTTCGTCGTTAGAAGTAACCCTGTAATTAGCTTGCACGTTAATGCTTTGCTCATATGCGTTCCTCACCAAAACTTCCCATGTTGGGTAGTTGAGCTCCTCTCGTAGAACTTGTAATCTCCCCATTATTATTTGACAGCATTTAATAGCACCGTATATGCTAGCCTGCGTAGTTCTGCTATTTCCAGTTGAAAAATTATTAGGATTAGCTGTAGTATCTAGTAGTTTTATTTAAATTTTTGTTATTGGTATTTTTAAGGTATATGCTACTGCTTGTGTGACTTTGGTGTTAAGTCCTTGTCCAATCTCAATACCTCTACATTTAATAGCAACAGTGCCACCAGAGGCAAAGACTGATAAAAGAACTTGGTAGTCCGCTAAGGCTTCTACTGGATAGCTCATCACAGCACACCTTAGACCTCGTTCTTTTCCATCGATTTTTTCTGTTGAATTCTTCAAGTTGTTTTTTCTCTCACTGTAATTACTGTCTTTGAGTAAAGTTTGCCAATGTCTGCGACATCGGGGTATTCAGGATCTAAATTATTAAGTCTAACCTCGAATGGATCTAAATCAAGTTCATAGGTAATCCGTTCCATAAAATATTCTGTGTGGCTCACACTTTCCAGTGTACCTGCAAGTTGAAGAATATTTTGTAAAATATAAAAGTATTAATCCACATTGATACTGCTACAAGTAAAGCCTACCAGGAGCTCTTGCGAATGTATTTGATGCTGTGTCTGTGGTGATCTCATCTCCTGTCATCGTAACAATTTTTTACTCCATTTTGAGCATAACCTCCTAATATGTCGCTATATACAAATCCATTGTCTAAATACAAATTATAATTCAAGTACTGAATCTTCCCTTTGTCGTCTACTGTTACCTAAAAAAAGATTATATGTTTTTATAAAATCATGTTATTTATGAACCAACAATTAAAATATCAAGTTACCTCATAATTGACAGTATTGGGTATTTTTTTGCCGATGACTCGCAAAATTGCTTGAATGCTCATCACAAACCGACTGAGTTTATTCAACAAGTAAGTAGCGAAAGCATTCCCCGCCGCAGCATAATTTTCATGGGTTATTTTTATTCCATAAACACCACCACATCTTGGGGTTGTAATATCAATCCTACAAAAAGCCAAATTAATAATTTACCCTATTAGTAAGTCTTTGTCATAAAATTTGATTAATTTAAATCAGTTTATGTCTGTCTTTGTTCGTGAAATCAGAAAATTTGAAAAAAAAAATAACTTCTTAAAATTCAAAATTCCAAAATATTTTATTTCATCATAGGTAAAAAAAATTCTGTCACTGATGAATGTCTTCTTATTTGCTTCTTTGATCTTCATCATCGTCTTCATGTTCTTAGCGTAAATGCCCCTTAACTTCGGCTTTTAAAGGGTACTATAGATAAACCAAAGGGAAAAAGGCCGGCAGAAAAAATACCTCTTGGTAGTTTTTTGTCAAAATGGTTAAATACATAAAATAGAAGGATTTTAAGCATTTGACTACGAACTATAGTTTATTCGGTCATGGAAAGAACATAATATCTCAGTGCGTTCGGCACGTACTCACTCTCCAATACCTAACATCTAGCAAGCAACCTCTGGATGCACCAAAATATTTTTTTATCCTGAATTGGATTTGAGATTGTCTTCCAACTAAGCTGATGGAAAGAGATGATGGGGGCAAAATTTTTGATGCACTGAGACTTCATTGGCACAAAAGCTTTAGGGTCGATACAATGTTCACCTATATTATATTAGAGAAGAATGTATGTAATACATTGAATGTATTTAATATTTCAAATCAAATCAAATCAAATCAAATAATTTATTTGCACGAATACAGATATATTTATAGTAAATTGTAAAAAAAAAATTTTGTCTGCTAGCCATATTCTGCATTTAAGGCGTGTACAAATATATTACAATTATATTTCATTACATATTGCGAATAATTTTAAGTTACAATTATACAGGGTGTTTTTTATTTGAGCATAATCCTTTAAAGGGGTTATAGTACAGGTCATTTGCAAAATTTTTTTGTACTGACACTCATATGCGAAAGTGAACCATTATTGAGATATTAAATTTTAGTTTTTATTTGAAAAAGTCGTAGGTGGTAACTTAAAATCTAAAGAAAATAATAAAAATTCAAAAGATATTTAATGAATATCTTAATTTTATTCATTCATGATGATCTAGTTACATGTATAGAGCATAAAAAGTACAATAACAACGTTTTTTTAAACACAATAATCCCAAATTCAAGAACAAAATAAAAAAATTTTTAGTATTTAACGCAAATTTGCCCCTTAAACATAAAAAGTCACTATGACATTTGTTGTGCATATTATAAAAAAACATCTACATTTCCTAAGCTTTGTAACGAGATATACAACTTTTACAAAAGTGTTCAAACACCAAAGATAACACACAAAAAATAGAGCAGGTAGAAAAAATAAAAGAAATGACAATGGTGTGTCATTTCTTCAAAACAAAAGGGTCAGCTAGCAAAGTAGGTAAATTCTTGTAATTCGTTGGGTTCGAATGCTACTCGTGTGCTATCTGCAGATTTGTTTTTCTTCTTACGACGATCCGGCTTGTGACTGTTCTGTGATGGATTGCCCTTCTGACGACTTCGCTCTTGAACTGGTTACCGTGTGTGCTCATCTGAAGATTTGGCGTGTATTAAGGACTATGGCTGGAAGACAACAACAAGATTTCACCAATGAAGAAGATGCTGATATTCTGTTTGCGTATGGCGTAGCTTACCCGATCTCAGCAAATCGTCGCTTACCCGATGTTGGCGTCTTCTCTCGAGGTAATCGTGAGACTGGAAGCTTTCAAAGACGACGAGGTATGTCATCTTTAATTTATTTCAACTGAACGGCTTTTATAAACTACCCAACTGTTAAAATGCGACATTATTAAAAAAAAGTAATAAACCCAGTAAGTCTAAATAAAAGTCAAAGTTTATCCTAAAATCGATAGCTGAAGGATAACAAAAGCATTTAAAATTATGGCGAAAACATTTAAAAAATATTGCGGACCATGCAAACCCCTATTGAAGTCATTACATTTACATTACATACTGACGTTGCCTTGTATGTACATCTTAGAGGCAGCCATGTTTGTAAAATGTAACCCTAATTATTTAATAATAATAATAATAATAAATCAATTTATTGACACACAAGAATACAAAACAATGAAATAGACGCAAAAATAAAATATTTGTGTCAAAAGGACATTTTCAGCAAAATGTTGCACAAAGAGGCAACGCTGGTTTTCAAAATACCCCTATAAAAAAATATAAAAAAATACAACATATAATAATTTGCCATTAAAAGCAGTTAAGAATTATAACATATTTATTAAGAACATTTTTTTGTACATAATTATCTAAGAAATAATTATGTACAAAAAAAAAAAAAAAAGAAAGAAACACAATCTATGACCGAGATAGAGGAATACATTAGGATTAGATTCAGTTATTAATAGATATTAACAATTTACAAATAGTTATGATAAAATTAAAATATTCATCAACGTTTCGAGTTCACAAATTTAGATTTCTACTCAAAAAGAAAAGAAGTGGCAAATGTGCATGGGGAAAACTATGTAAAATATGAAGTTATCGTTAGACATTAACATGTATAAAGTTTTTTTTTAATTTAAAAGCCATTGGCAGTTACTGTGCTAACTTGAAAAACTATTTTGAAGCATCACTGTTGTTTTTTTGGATTTGTAAGGACACTATTTTTAGTTTATTTTTAAAACTGGTTTGGGACATACTTTTTCGCAAAGGAGGAGGGAGATCATTCCAAATCTTTACCGCTCGGCGTCGAAAGCTTCCTCTGAAACTTTCTCTGGAATATTTACTATAGGGTAAAACAAGTTAATTCTTATGATAGGAACGAGTTTTATCCTCATTATATGTAGACTTCCATTTAAACTTATCGAACAGGTATTTCGGTTCACGTTTTGTGAGTATTTTTTGCACCATGCAAGCAAGGTGAATTTCACGCCTTTTATCCATCCTTAAAATGTTTTTTTTATTTAGGTACGGGGTGATATGTGTCCGCTTTGGTATGCTAAAACAATATCTAGCACAAGCGCTCTGTAGCCTTTGGATGGCTCTTGCAGTTTTTTCGTAGAGCCTGGGTCCATACACCGTGTCAGCGTAGTTGAATAAAGACAAAACCAAGCTTTCCGTTAACCTTATTCTAACTTGTTCCATCAGATGTTCTCGGAATCCATACAAAACCCGCAGTCTGTAAAATGCTGTTCTAATTTTCATGTTCACGTGCTCTACGTACCGAAGCTCTGCGTCCATTTGTAAACCCAAATTTTTTACTGTTTGAACTTGCTGAATACTTTGACTGTTCACATATAACACTGGTTTTTGCAGTGAAATTGATCTAATTTGATGCTTTGTGCCTAGTATCATATATTTCGTCTTTGACGGATTAAGTACCAAACAATTTTTATTTGACCATTCGGAAATTGTGCTTAAATCGCTGTTTATCATATTCACGGCTTCTCCCGTGTTATTAGGCTTAAATGAGGTGTACAACTGGGTATCATCTGCATAGAGATGTACTGCGCAGTGTCCCGCTTGTTGGAGGGTTCGCACAAGATCGGCCGTAAACATAACAAATAAAATAGGAGAGAGGATAGATCCTTGTGGGCAGCCACGTGGTATATTTTTCGTTATACTCGAGATAATTTCGCCCCGCTCGTTCTCGATTTCCACAAATTGCCTTCTGTCCGTCAAAAACGACTCAAACCACTTTACAGACGTGTCTTCCACCCCGTAGAATTTAAGCTTTGCCAACAGTAGCTTTACGTTTAAGCAATCAAAAGCTCGGGAGTAATCGAGCAGCACCAATATGCTGCCAAGGCCGGAATCAGAAGCGTTCAGTAGCTCATCAGTAATATGCGCGAGAGCCGTATCGGTGCCATGACCAGCACGGAAACCGGATTGTACAATAAGAAGAATATTCTCCGTTTCCAGGTATTTTGTAAATTGAGAGCAGACTATTCTCTCAATTACCTTTGAGAGTGCTGGGAGAATGCTTATTCCTCTGAGGTCCCTAAAATCTGTTACCGATGAGCCCTTAGGCAATGGCTTAATTCTTGCAATCTTCCAGCAACTTGGGAAAACTTTTGATCTAATCGAATGGTTTACAATATAAGTAATTATAGGTAGAGTCACCTGCAAAGTAAGTTTAATCATTTTTAGGCTGATGTTATCGTGACCGCAAGCATTAGATTTAATGCTAGATAAACATTTTAAGACGTCTGACTCGGTGATCTCTTGCAAGGAAAAAGACGAATCTGTGTACTTACGATTAAGAAAGGAATCCAGCGTGATATCATCCACTAGGTTCTGTCCAGGGGTGTTCAAGTAGAAGTCGTTTATTCGGTCTGGGTCACACAAGTGCTGAGGTATTTCGGTCTGAGAGTTTTGGCACAAGTCTGAGGATTGTCTTAGATACGACCACATTTTTTTAGGATTACTAGCATTACTGTTTACAAAATGATCATAAAAAGCCTTTTTTTCATTTTTGATTGCTAGAGTTGTAAAATTTCTGAGGCTTTTATAATATTCTTTTCGCTTTTCATACTCTAAAGATGGTGGGTTGTTTATGTATCTAGCTTGAGCGTCGTTACGGATTTTTATCATTATCTTTACATTATCCGTTAGCCACGGCTTAGGCTTGTCCTTTACCCTGTGGCGTTTTAAAGGGGCATGTACATCGAACAAAGTAACAATGAATTCATTAAAAACAGATAGCATAGCATTAACACACGAGCAGTCGTAAACAGTTTCCCATGGTAAGGAGCCTAAATCATTCAAAAAAGTATTCATATCTATCTGTTCCAAAGATCGTCCGATAATGAACCGAGGCTGAGTTTTTGGTTTGGCTATTTTGAACTCTCCAAGAACAAACGCGTGGTCACTCAAAGAAGAATTATGCTCTACCGTAATTTTTTGACAGAGCTCTGGCGAGTCTGTTATTATTAAATCAAGAAGTGTAGCGAAATTCTTATGAATCCTAGTTGGTTCATTAACTAATTGATTTAGACTATGCTGCTTGAGAAAGTTTGTCACCTGTATAGCGGTACTAGTCTTAGTATTCAGGAGATCAACGTTGAAATCTGTTAATATAAATATATGTGAGCACTCACCGCAGTCACTAACAGAACCGCCTAAAGCGTCTATTGCGTCCGCGACTGTGAGGCCAGACTCCGGCCGGTAGGCGGTACCAACAGCAACGCGTACTTTGCCAGAGATGTCATGAGAGCAACACGTCATGCAGACAGGTTGATTTATAACTATATGCCGCGGCTGAAACTGTATCACCAACAGTGTTATGCGATGCGTATAAAAATTTATAACGCCTTGCCTAGAGAATTTAAAATTCTACCAAAAAATAAATTCCAATTTGAACTCACAAAATGGCCAAAAACCAAATGTGTTTATTCCCTAGGTGTAACAAAATCTCCTGACATGTAATAAAATAGATAATAATAGCGGTTAAGACATTACGATTTATAGAAATTGTATTTGAAGGATCATTTTAATTATCGTAATGCTTTTTGAAAATAAATAATTTTGCATGCTAATGGAATATTATTTCTCTCAGTATGTAGATCTTAATATAATTTTGTAACAACTTTTATGTACGATACTACGAAGCAATAAATGACTTGATTTGATTTGATCACACATCCTAACAGTTTTCGAATAGTATTGAAGTTTTAATAGAAATTCATTTGATTACGATACTTTAGCCATGCAATTCTTCACATTACACAACATTAAACAAACTGACATTACGAACTGGAATATGAGCGACGAGATTCAAATGCCCTGTCCCTTTCATTCATGTCCCTGAGATACGAGAAGTCCTCCTTGGTGTCCGCGACAACTTCGAAGATATTCATGAGGTCAGAAAGCGAGGTTCCTGCTGCCACCACCAGGTTCTGGTCGATGTAGTAGCCCTGCAGGTCCTTGATGGGACGGATGTCGATCAGCACTCGGGGATACGAGAATATAGGGGCCACTCCTGGAAATGTTATGTAAAAGCCAAAATACATTTGCATGTTAGTAAAGTAAAAATCACTTGCCATAAGCAATAATACACAACCCATAAGCAATATGTCAAATAAATAAGCAAAACAATTAACCGTCCAATATTACACAACAATTATTACTTTTTTATTTATTGACACTAACAAACTTTTTTATGGAACAGAAAGTTAAATAACGAAGGGTGTGTGAGTGAAACGCCAATATATATATATACTGCTCCGTTATTTATCCCGTGTGCACCAACTGTAAAAGGGACGGATGCCTGTGCGAGAGGGTAAGTATTCGGATCCTATGTTATTCATTTGCGATGGATGCTTGTTACACATTGTAAATTACAAAGTCGATACATTTTGACACATCTACACAAATTTTGAAAATTCCTTCACCATAGGACATCTTAGAACATCTTACATCGGCAAGTTTTACTGCCGAAGGAATTTTCTATTTGATGCATCGTCAGCTCAGAGTTGTTCGATTCCAGTAAATTGTAAAGAAAGGAAGTACAAATGCGGTTTCAGTTTCGATATTTTTTATCGACTGACAAAAAGAAGCTAACAATTGATTTTCAGCAAAAAAATATGCACACTTTCGAGTTATTTAACTTTCAAACAAACAAAAAAAAAATTACTTGTGAGATCAAAAGTATTTTTTTTCCATTACTTCTTAAAAGCAAACTGTGTCTGTGTCCATTTACCTGCATCTTTTATAAATATTGTTTTTTTATGTTTCTTAGTGAGAATGTTAAGGATGTATACTGTAACTAATGTAATACTGTCTTTTTATATTTAACCCCGTGTATGCATCTGTTCTTTTCTCCAAAATAAATAAATAAACAAATCCGCATCAAAACTGGTTCATTCAAATGTGATATATGAAGCCACTGTTAACCCACAGATACACATAGCAAACATCTCACACGCCGCCAACAAAGACAACAAGGGAAATAGAGCGAATGTCCAAGCGTTCTAAGGGTTATCGAGAAATAAAAAAAGAAAGTGGCACACTAGCTCACCTCGGCACTGCCCGACTGTAAGATAGCAATAGAAGCAAGAATTGTTATATAAATATCATAGAGCATACAATATGAGCATATCACATTACCAGGCTTTTATAGCCACAGTAACCCAACATTTTTCATAGTTTGAGCCAAAAATTTTCGTTAATTAGAAATTACGCAAAAATGAAAGCGTTATTGCATTTTTTTCTGTAATTAGATTTACTAAGGCCTATTAATTTGATAATTGCTTGGATGGATATTCATTTTAATTGAGGATACATGCTGAGCAACTTTGCAGTTTTACTACGTTGATTCAGTTAGGAATTGCTTGCATAAAACTCAAACAGCATGCCCGCGTTCAGAGGTGCTTCGAAGGAGTAGCCTCCCAAATTAGATTAACAGTATGAAAGTATTATGAACTAGGATTGCGTGGCTTTAAAATTAGGGCGGAAGAGGACATGCTTTTTTTTCAATTTGACTACAAAACTAAACTAGACCTTTATTCTATCCTTATTTCCAAAGAGGTAAATTAAAGTTTTTGCCAGAAACTTCATTTAATATATTCCGAACATAAGTTGTTACTATTAATTATTTGGTGATTAAGGTGGTGGTCTTTCGTTTTGATGATCCTGGTTTCGATCCCAGGGTATTTCAGATATACCAATGAGATTTTACAACTTATTTTTATTTTATTTTATTTTTATTTTACAGGAAAACTTACAGCTAGGAGTCATTGTGAATACATTTTTGTATATACGACAGCCAAATAAAGTTTTCACATATAGGTATTTACATAATCACTTAAATAAAAGAAAAGAAACAGTCACAGAAACCAAACGTATAAAAAGAAAATAGTAATAATATTAATAATAACAAAATAACAACAGAGTCAACAGAGACATCTCCTACAAGAGTTGTGTGGTTCTTTTATTATTTTTTTTCATTTATTTGTCTGCAAAAAACAATCTAGCCATCGCCGCTCTAACACTTGATATACTGGTACAAAATATATCGAAATTGCTTAATTTGCGATTTGATTTGTTCACCTAATTGCAAGATCGTGTTATGAATGAGTTCTGCCTATAGTTAGTACTTGCGGTGGGGACGTGGAGTAAGGTAGGACTTCTGTATAATTTGGTGTGCGCGCAAATACCAACCATAGCCAGTAGCTCTGGAACATCGATCTTATTGTTCATAATTTTCATGATATTACAGATATCTGCTATTTCTCTCCGCATGCTCAGTGGTAGTATATGGTGCCGTCTACAACGAGATAGGTAGTCTTCATCAAGAGTATTACATTTGAACTGTAGAAATCTCAAGAATTTTTTCTGAATTTTTTCTAAATGTGTACTGTATATGTAATATGTAGGGTTCCAAACAGATGAAGCATATTCAAGGTGACTTCGGACAAAGGCGCAGTAAAGGATTTTGAGGGTTTTGATATTGTTGAAATCGAATGACAGTCTTATTATAAAACCTAGGGCTTTAGAAGCTTTTTTTACCACATTGTCTATGTGCTTATCAAAGGTAAGCTTAGTGTCAAAAGTAACGCCTAGATCAACCATAGAGTTAACCCTTAAGATTGGAATGTTATTGATTTTGTAGTCATTAGTAATAATGGTTGTCTTTCTAGTAAAAGAACATACATAGCATTTCGATACATTTAAGTCCAATTTATTTTGTTGGCAGTAGAGATAAAAGTTATTTAGGTCATATTGCAGTTTGCATGTGTCATTAAGGCTATTTATGTTACAAATAATTTTCATGTCGTCGGCATATAATAAGATTTTTGAATGCATAAAATATTTAGGTGTGTAATTTATAAAAATAGTTAATAATAAATTAGATATTAAAGATCCCTGCTCCAGCGGTGAAGGAAAACTTCGTGATGAAGCCCGCATACCTAAGACATTATGTACGTTACGTAAACACGTACGTGGGTACGAGTATACAGTCTGCCGAGCCGCACTATGCAAGCGTGCATCATCCTTTACAACGTTTCACATTTTAATACGATTTAAAGTCACGTTACACGTGTAATATGTTAGTAATTATCCGGGATTCATTCATTAATTCCTAGAGTCCTTCAGTAATGAAATGAAATGAAATTAAATGAAATGAAATGAAATATTTATTTCTCAACATTGACAATTACTTGTTCTTATTGACGTCAAATAAAACATGATTCTACCACCAGTTCAAAAAAACCTTCGTGAAGAAGAACTGGCAAGAAACTTCACGGTATATTTTTTTCAAAATAAATTTACAGAGTCTCTTTATGTCTATACAAAATTATTCTTTTCTGCATCTGTTAGCTCGGCAAGTCTCCCTCCCCCCAAGTATCTAAACGACGAACACCCTCAAACGGCACCCGTTCACGAGTTAACGCGGAATCCAGCCATCGCCCTCCTCAACCATATTAGAGGGAAGTGAGCGACCCGTCACCCGACGCTACCATAAGAAGACGTACTTTAGTGACAATGACGCTTTAGATGTTCATCGGGACGAAGAACATTACACATGCTTTGTTACAAATACTAGTACAATCCTGTTAATGAGGGGATTATACCCAAGGGCTTTTATCATCCAAATAATCGGATAGTTTATAATATGCTCTAGCACACAAGTTTTCCTTTATAGTTTCTTTGAATTTGTCAATAGGAAGACCTTGGATATCCTCAGGAACCTTATTATAAAAGCGTATGTTCGTGATTCCAAATAGCGTTGCGCCTTAAAACTGTCATTTTGTTCCCTTATTTTTCCCTTATTCTCCCTACAATTTTTTTAAGAGTTATGCTAATCACGATAGCTATATGAATTATAACTATTTTGATATATATACAACGTTTATATACAATACAACGTTTCACATTGTCTACTAGACATACATTTCTCTACTAAATTAAAAAAAAAATCGAATATGGTACATATGATTTACTGTAAAAATGGGACTTGAAACAAGAAGACCTTTAAATGCCTAAGCCAGGTCAAAGAACATTCATAATCCCTTTAGCTTATTGTCCAGTGTGTGTGAAACAAAATCAAGAAGGACTTTTGCCAAACCAAATATGAGACCAAATCGTATGTCCGAAAGAATGCCGAGCCATTTAAGACATACGAGTATAGTTAGTGTTAGAGTTTATTAAAAGCAGTCGAACAATCGTAGTTGCGTGCGCAAAAAATAAATTGTTTAAAAATAAAACGAATGCACTTTCTCGCACGTTACCTATGCAAGCTCGTGACCCACCCGGGAGCAGTAGCCGCACTGCGTACTAGCCCTCTGCCTCCTAGCCCCTCCACTGTCATGATCTCCCAATCATGACACGACATTATAGATACTAGGCACTAGAATATGATAGGATATTGATTTTCTATATAAGCAGTGTAAAAACATAATCAAGAAGCGTTTTAAAGGAATCGTATTATTGTCAAATGACGTAACAAAATAAATGAAGGGGATACAATAATATTTTCTTGTACCGAGTTCACAGAGAATGTCTTCATCACACCGTTATGATCCGGCGCAGACACCGCCACGACGCATGCGCCGCACGCGCCCTCCTTGCACATAAAGACCTAATATTAGCAGTTTTCCAGCGATCTGGAAAGACGCCGCTCTCGAGACTTTTATTTAAAATAATGTACAAAGGCAATACAATAGAAATAGCTATTTGCTTTAAAAAGTACGGAGGAATGCCGTCTGGCCCAGGACCCTTACTACAATCAAGAGATAATAATTATTTTTTAAAGTCTTCCATGGTAAGATAAAGACTAGATTCAGATATACTTTCAGCAGAAAAACATAAGTATGGCGTCCAAGTAACAGGATCAAACTGTGAAGGCTCATAGATGGATTGAAAAAATGTTGCAAATTCTTATAAGAATCACTTGTGGTTTCTTTATTGAAAGTCATTGGATTAGGATAATTGCTTTTATTGTCCTTTTTGGTAGACACAAAATGCCAAAAATGTTTTATATTTTTATTAATATTGACTTCTAAGTTAAAAACATATTTTTCATAGGTAGATTTTAAAACAGATTTTAATTGTTTTCTGTACAAAGAAAAAAGAGTATATAAATCTTTACAACTTGTATTCTTTTTTTAAGTGATCCAGGCTTTATGTTTCAATTTATAAAGTTTTCTTAATTCATATGTAAACCAATGAGGAAAAGAAGATAATGTTTTTAACTTACTTTTTGGGACACTTTTTTCAATAACTTCATATAAATGTTTATATAAAAGATCAACCGATTCATCAACAGATTTATTCTGTAGTAAATATGTCCAATCAATGCTCATTAATCCTTTATTTATTATTTGATAATCTGCGCTATGGTATGATAATTTAGTAAAGTTGTGGCGCTGAAGCCCAGATTCAATATGTAACTGCATTGTAATCGTGAATTCGGGATGGTGACGGTCTTTTACAACTAAAGGCGAGCAATCCTCAGAGACAATAGGGGATACACTAAATAATAGTAAGTCCAAAGTTCGATTATTACAATTTACCAAAAAATTGTATTGTTTAAGTGACATAAAGGACATAGCATCTAATAGTGATAAACTTGTATTAGATATATTGCTAGTTCAAGCTTCTAAGTATAAAGAGTTGGGGATTTTATTCCATTGTATTTCTGGTATATTATAGTTGCCAACAATGTAAGTTTGTGCTGGATTTATTTTTGTATATATGTCACAAAGTGAATCAAAATGCATTTCATACGTACAAAATGGCGAATTAGGCCTAATATATGAAGCAATTATCAAAATTTTCTCAGGTGGCTGTGCACGGTTCGACTTACGCAAGGTTATTGTAATAGCAACTGTTTCACTCCTAGGTACGCTAGGCCACTGAACAAACACAGCACGTAGTTCTTGCCTGACAGCAACCAGCGTACCACCGCCGCTTAGCTTCGAGCTTTGTTCCAAATTTCTGTCACATCTAAAAACACCATATCGTTTATCAATAAACTCATTACAATTTATGGCGGAAGTTAAATTAGTTTCTGTATATATTATTATGTCATAGTTCGATTCCAAAATATTTAAAAATAATTCATTAAATTTTGTCCTGAGCCCATTACAATTTTGATAGTAAACATATAACTTAGTAGCCATTCTTAAATCTAAACAATAACACATGTAAATATAGTGAGCTGTTACAACTATAAGAGGAATATATTATTTACAGACTGTAACATTTGAATAGTGCAAGATATGCAAGTAAAGATTTTAATAAGATTTTACGAATTTCATCTGTAGTACTACTTGTAAAATGTAGCAAAATCAACAAAAACACAAATATAAGTTTTTTGAAATGGGCATTTCGGGCAGACATAATAAGAACAAAATTATTAAGATCACTTAATTTTTTCAAGGTCCAGTTCCGTTTTAATAAAAAATACTGGAGAGGTATCTTCCTTCCGAACCATGATAGATGCATTTTTAACCTAAGCATATTTAAATTTCTTCTCTGAACATTTAATTTTGGTTTGACGAAACAACAATTTACGCTGAAGTGTTAAATGTCCGTTAATAAAAATTTTGTCACGGCCCGCAAGTTGTAACAACTCCATACCGATTCCTCCATGATGTTGTTTTGATGCAGTAATAACACTATCTCGTAGTTTGCGTGAGTAGAATTTGACAACTACATTCTTGGGGACTGGTTTGGACGACGCGGTGTTGATGTGTGCGTGCGGTACCCGATGAGCGAATACAACGTCACTGGCTTGAATGGGCAGTTTTAATACGTTACCGATATTTTGTATGATTAATAATAAATTTTCGTTCTTGCGCTCAGGTAAATTACGCATTTCGATATTGGACTGTCTAGAAAATTGCTACATATCATCCAAGCGCCAAGCAAGGATGGCATTTTGATTTTGTAACCCGCTACAAATACTTCGTAATTTTTTTATTTCCACAGGCAATTTATCAATCTCCGGGATTAATTCTACACATTTTTCGAGATCTGTTATTCTAGTGATAAGGCCCGACACTGTGCTATCCATGGCTGATTAGATAGATAAACCTTAGCTTTTTGCTAAGGTTTTAACCTCCTGTTGTAGATTTACAATGGATGTTGTGACTTTTCCCAATTCAGTACTGAGACAATGTTGTAAAGAGCTGGTAATTGTTTCGGATATGCGTGTTTGCATTTTGCCCTTCCATTCATCCAAAGAGTCTAACAAACAATTTTGATTTATCGGCAAATTTTCGGGATCCAAAGAAATTTGTCTTTTCTTGCGGGGGTTAACATACACAGGAGAACCACATTGTGACAAATCTGGATTAGACGCTGCAATTTGCTTTGCTCATTGTTCATTATTAATGTAATTATTCACTTTACCACAAAAGAGTTCACCAATTATATCACTCACTTAAAATTATCATATATTAATTATTATTATATGCCTTATGGTTTGCTCGCTAACGTCTTTTTAGAAAAGCGTATTTTAATACTTTTTTATTTGCAAAAGAACTCAGCAAGGAGCGCGCAAGCGCACGTCAGATTCGTGCGACGGTCGTAGGGTAGATTATTAGTAGATTATTAATATTATTATAAAGATACGGGCCAAGAAATGGGTAAAATTTACTGATATATTTGGTGTTAAATTTCTCTTTACTGCACACAATGTCTATTCTACGTTTGCGAAGTAGATTTGGATTGAAAGCTGTATTTTGTGGTGGAGTAGAATTATTGATATTATAAATAGTTGCCTCACTGAGAGTACTTCACAAGTTTTATACAGTAGCGAAGTGGGTAAGCGGTAAGGCCTAAAAGTGCAGACTTTTAGGAGAATTCGCTGAGAAATCTCAAGATCGATAATAATGGTGGTGACGTTATTGTGATGCCACCCCAAGATGTTACACAGTATGTTAGCAGGGACTGGCAGAGAGCATAGTATATTCTCCTAAGCAGAAGGGGATCCATAACGTGTCGAAGTATTTTAAATGTATAAATAAGTTTTCTTATTCTAGAGCTAAGTTGTGCTATATGAGGTTTGAAATTTAAATTTTGGTCTATGATTTTCCTTAATATTTATTTTGTGGGTTCTTTTAAGTGGTGTACAATGGCAAGACATTTCTGCGCTGGTGTACTGGGGTAGATGAGCAGTCAGAGTGATGTCATCAAAAGGTTGGCTAGAGTTTAATATTGAAAATGTTAGGTATTTGGTTTCAGACCCGATCTGCGTCCGGACCCGTTCGGACGTGTTGAAGGTCGCTCCCGGCTGCCGAGTCACGATTGTTGTCTCACGACTTCTCTCGTATCAATACTCAAACGCCACTCTCAGATCCATTCTGCGTCCGGCCCACTCGGACGTGTTCGCGGTCGCTCCAGCAGTTGAGTCATCTCACGACGACAACTCGTTCGCAATACTCATACGCTGATTGCCTCTTCAGGGCTTACGCTGCGGCCGGTTTCGATCGGCTGCAACTAAGTCGGTCTCTTGCACAGCAACAACAGAGCTGAGCTCACTGCGGTCGATTAAATTCGATAGTGGTTCGCGAGGCTCGGGCTGTTTTTCTGACTGCGTACTTGACACTTGGCGCCTGCTACGTAGTCAGAGACTCGCTCTGCGGCCGGCCCCAGCCGGTCGTAACGTAGTCAATCCCACACTCTGTACACCCCTCGCATTAAAAACCTCACCTCGGTGAGTGCAGAAACAACAGGGTTGAGCTTACCGCGGTCGATTAAATTCGATAGTGGTTCGCAAGACTCAGGCTGTCCGTCTGGCTGCGTACTTGACGCTTGGCGCCTGCACGTAGTCAGAGACTCGCTCTGCGGCCGGCTCCGGCCGGTCGTAACGTAGTCAATCCCGCACTTTCAGTGCAACCGTTGCCCCGGTGCGCTTCCAAGGCCCTTCAGGCCAAGGAGAAAACGTCAGCTCCCTCCGCCCGTATTCCTCCGTGAAAAAGCGCGCTCGACCGCGGTCTCTAACTTGTGCAAAGAGCACAAAATTAATTACTTAAAAGCCGCCAACGCTGGCGATACAATCAAAATTCAAGTAGCGACCATCGACGACTTCCGGTCTTTCACTAGGCTTCTGTCGATCAACCAAATCGCGTATCACACCTACGCCTTCCCGAAGGAGTGTAAGATCCACGCAGTACTACGGGGCGTCCCGTTTGAACTCAGTAATGAAGAAATTCTCGAGGACCTTAAGTCTCAGGGTTTCCCGGCCGAAGCAGTGCACAAGATGCACTCCAACCGCGGTAGGCGTTTTCCCTTAGCTCTTGTAACCCTTACTAACACTCCCAACTCGAAGGAGATTTTCAGAGAGGCTCGCACAATTTGCGGACTCTCGAACATCTCCGTCGAGCGTCCCAACCCCCGCGGTCACCCTGGGCAGTGCCACCGCTGCCAGCTATATGGCCACGCAGCGGCTAACTGTTCAGCTCCCCCCAGGTGCGTTAAGTGCCTGGATCCTCATATCACTAAGGAGTGCACTCGCACTCCCGAATCCACTTCCCCCCCTGCCTGTGTGCTGTACGGCCAGTCCGGCGACACAGCTAACTACAGGGGTTGCCCGCGCGCTCCGCGCTCCACCGCCAAGAGGGTCGCCCCTAAACCGGCGCCGCCGCTCACTTCCGCTAACTTCCCGCCGCTGCGCAACCGGGGTCCCCCGGAAGCAAAGCCCGTTCAGCCGACGCCTACTCCGGCTCTGTCTTGGAGGCAGCGTCTGGCCGTCCCGCCTGCACCTTTCCGACTTATCCCAGCTCCCTTAGCTTCCGTAGGGCCGCGTCCCGCTCCGTCATCTGCAACTCAGTCGTCGTTGGCTGAGGACATGAAGACCGTGTTCGACGTCATCCAAAACGTAGACATTAACGAAATTTCCATACTCGCACGCAAACTGGAGCCGCCCGCTCTCCTCAAGAGCGTTTATTTGCGTTAGCCGAGCATCACTCGCTTTTAAGTTCATTATAAATTTATATTTTTGTATAAATTCGTAAATAAGTAAATTATAATGTCTAGACCCGCGAATCCCGCGTCCAGTCGTATTAAACCCAAGGGCTTATCCCTAGTATCTTTTAACGTTCGCAGCCTTAGCAACAACCTTCCTGAGCTCAAACTGTTCCTTCAGAACAACAACCCAGACCTTTTACTTCTCCAGGAGGCATGGCTCACTCCTAATCGCTCCAGGGTATTCGCGATTCCTAAGTACGCGTTTACACGTAACGATAGGCCTAACTGCGATGGTTTCGGCAGCACTGCTATCTACTACAAAAGAGGATTCCATTGCTGTCCTCTCCCTACCCCTCCTCTCCTCAACATGGAAGCCACTGTATGTAGATTGGCTATGACTGGTCATCCGACCATCATCATAGCTTCAGTCTACATACCTTGTGGCACCAAACCTATCCGCAGCGACTTTGAGGCCATTTTCGCCCTCGGCCGTTCAGTCATTATGTTCGGAGACTTTAACTCCAAACATACTGACTGGACGTGCCTATCAACCAACACCAGCGGTATCGCTCTCCTCGACATCACTAACTCCCTTGACTTAGACGTCGTCTCCCCCATCACTCCCACTAACTACCCCGACAACCCGAACCACTCTCCTGACATCCTCGACTTTGCAATCGTCAAGCATATCAACCTCGACCTCAGGTCTATCGAACCGCTCGATGACCTAGGTTCTGACCACCACCCCGTCTCCCTCGTGCTAGGACCGCCTAACGTTAACGTCACTTCTCCTAAGACCTTTACCAACTGGAAAGGTTTTAAAAATACGATAGTTTCTGCTTTAGAAGCCCCAAACTCGCCGCTCGCGATCTCGCCCGATCAATTAGATAGCCCGGATAAAATAGATTCGTTAGTAAATTCTCTCACTGATGCTATCAACTCAGCCATCAGTGTAAACGAAAAGGTTGCTAAGCAAGGCAAACCCACGCTTCCCTTAGCCGCTTAGCTTCCACGGAGAGCCAAGAAATATCCCACGCCCGCCTATAGAACAGCTGCGAATCAGCTACAACGCAAAGTTGGATCTCGCGTCGCGGAACTCTGAGACGCCCAGATGAACGATCTCATAGCGAATATCTCCCCGTCCCACCAAGCGTATTATACGAGCCGAGCCTTACGCGTAGACGCCGCCTCTCACGTTCCTCCTCTCACTCGTCCCGATGGCTCTATCGCCTTCGAAGACGAAGAGAAAGCCGAATGCTTCGCTGACAGCGTGGCGTCTCAATGCTCGCCCAGCACGCAACCCGCGAATCCCACTCACATCAAAGCGGTGGAGGACGAAGTTCTCCGTAGAGACTCTCTCCCCATCACCGCCGACCCCGTCACAGTCTCTAATGATGAAATCTCGCTTCTCATCAAAAATCAAAAGTCCAGAAAGGCTCCGGGTGCGGATGGTATTTCCAAATACGCACTTAAGCACCTGCCTCAACAGGTGCTTACCTTGTTAGCTATCATTTTCAATGCCCGCTTCGACCTTAGCTACTTTCCAAAAGCTTGGAAAGAAGCGACAGTCATAGGCATACCCAAGCAGGGTAAACCTCTTAATATTCCGGCTAATCACAGACCCATCAGCTTCCTCAAGGCAATGTCTAAACTTCTCGAGAGAGTCATACTCTCTCGAATGCGGAACCATCTGTTTCCAACGGATGGCGATCCTCTCATAATTCCCCACCAGTTCGGCTTTCGCGCTAAGCACTCCTGCCCTCAGCAAGTCCATCGAATCATCGAGTACATACTTGAAGGTTTCACCCGTGGCGTTTTAAAACGGTCGCAGTTTTCTTTGACGTAGCCAAGACTTTCGATAAAGTCTGGCACAGCGGCCTCGTTTATAAATAACAAAATAGGCTTACCGGATCGACTAGTTAGATTAATCGCGTCGTTTCTTAAAGACCGTACGTTTCGTTATAAACACGAAGGCACGATTTCTGCGCCCCGTCACATAAAGGCTGGAGTCCCTCAAGGCTCAGTCCTCGCCCCTCTATTGTACACCGTGTACACTAACGATATCCCCATCCCGTCGAAACGCGTCGAACTCGCTCTCTTTGCCGACGACACTGCCCTTTACACCAAAGGCCGCAGAGTCCCGGGTCTCGTCACCAGACTCCAAAAGGCTGTAAACGCCCTCGGTGCTTGGTTTCAAAAATGGCGTATCGATGTGAACCCAGAGAAGAGCTCTGCGGTTTACTTCGACTACAGACGCAGTCGTATCGCTGACAATCTCCAAGTGAGAATGCAAGGCACTGCCATCCCCTGGAAGCTCAGTACTAAATATTTAGGCGTCATCTTAGACCAGACGCTTTCTTTCAACCCTCACGTCGATAGAGTAACGAAACTCGCACGTTTTTACCTAGGCCGGCTTTACAGTATGTTAGGTAGAAAAAGTAAAATGACCTTCAGAAATAAACGTACGCTTTATAAGGTCTGCGTTAAACCAGTCATGTCATATGCCTCGCCAGTCTTTGCCCACGCCAAACCCTCCGTCCTGCACAAACTGCAGGTAGTTCAAAACCTCTTCTGCCACAGGGCCACAAACGCACCTTGGTACGTGCGCAACGCGGACCTGCACAGAGATCTTGAACTACCTACAGTACAACAGCACCTAAAAACACTCTCAGAATCGTTCTTCAAACGCACCGAATCCCATCCCAATCCACTAGTTCAAGATTCAGTCTCATATACTGCTCCTGTCTTAGATTCGGTATACAAAGTCGCTAGACCGAGAAACGCGCACACAAGCGAACGTACGCAATTAACTTCAGATCTCGAGGCCCTTCAGGCCGCAAATTCTAATTCTAACGTAAATTCTAATTACGTTAGCGCGTACCCCTAGCGCGGCCTCTTTCTCCAACTGGCCGTCGCTCAGATGAAGGCTGAGTGGCAAAAATGCACGAGCCGACAGGGGTTTTTAGTGGGTATGGTTCTGGTAGGCGTCGGGACGAGTCCCACATAACTTTGGAATCGCGCCAGAGTATGCGTCAGAGCATTTTTGTCCTCTTGCCTTCCCGCGGAGGGGAACAATAAAAAAAAATTGGTTTTTGAAACGTTTGAAGTTAAAAGATTGTGCTGTATTGTGTTGTTGTGAAGTACCACTTTGCTTAGCCCACACTGAGCCCGTAAGAATGCAGCTACCCAGGTATCCTCAGAGAACAGTAAAACGGTATCGTCAGCATACGATATCACCTCTCCACCTTTATTTAAAGAGTATAAATCATTTATGTAAATAAGAAACAGGGTGGGACTTAGTATGCTACCCTGTGGGACGCCGTAGGATACAGGTAGGTCCTCGCTGACACAATCCCCTATTCTAGCCAATTGTCGTCTTATTAGATAAGTAATCTCTGAAAAGATTTAATGGGATGCCACGTATACCAATGTGTTCCAACCTATGTAGTAAGATAGGGATCGAAACAGTGTCAAATGCCTTTGCTAAATCGAGAAAGACTGCAATTACTTTTATATGTTTGTCTAGATTTTTTGAAATAAATGTAGTCAATTTTAAAACTTCCTTTTTTAGTGGATTTGCCTCTGCGGAAACCAAATTGATTTTTAGAAAGTAAGGAGTATTTTTCAAGGTACCCAACAAGTCTTTTATTGATAATGTTTTCTAATAATTTAGACAAAACAGGCAAAATTGAAATAGGCAGTTAATTAATAGTTAGAAGATATAAATCGAGGAGCTGATTGTTACAGGAATTAACTCCTGAATAAAGGAATAAGTTAGCGTTAACAGACTTATGATCTCGTTTGGGTCGGTAATATAGCCTTCTTTATTTTAACCGCAATGATACCACGTTGACATGGTTGTATTCCAGATGAATGGAAGGTGTAATTACTGACTCAAAAGCAATTCTAACTTAAGTCTACGATCAACAGCTCATCAATAAATCGATAATAATCAACAACATGTACGACTAATGATGGTTTGCCGGTCACGACAAGGTAAAATTAGTGTACGCTTGGGTTCTAAGACAATGTGAAAGTTAATTTTGTTATTAAAATTTCACATTTGTATTGAAGTGTTATTTGACTTGATAATAGTAATGAGATATTAATATAAGGGGAATTATAAGTCAAGCCACAGATTTTATATTGGCCACGTGATCAAACTTCTAATTTTATAACTTAGCCACGGGAAAATGAGATAGCCTCTAATACACCCATTCATCTTTTTTGCAAAGCCCACTAAATATTCTTTAGCGTAGTAGTTAAATTTGGGTTAGGTTAATGTTAGGTTGCGTGAGCCGAGCGAGCGTGGCGCGGGAGCACCCGGTGAAGCGCCATAATCTAAATTGGATGATAATTCAAAATTTAATAGCAAAAACATCATGTAACAACCTATTTTTAGTGACTAAGATAGTATAGTTCAGCTCTCGTAAATTGTGGCTGACTTAGTAATTAAAAAGCAATGTAGATATTTAGAGGCGAGTAATGCTACTAAAAAGAAGTCTGTTTAATTAGCACCCATAATATAATCGTACTCGAAGTTTATTTTAAGCCATACTCGTATATACGTACCTGTTCAAGCTAGATGCAAAGTTTTTATTTTCTATTTGTAGTTTTATAATTATTTTAGTCGGCAACACTTAGTGTTGGTTTTTTTGTGTGTTGCAATCGGCAATACTACTTCTCTTGTCGTGGGGAATTCGAATCGCGAACAACCCTTTTTCGTCGCTCTCGTAATTTTGATTTAAGTTAAATAATTGTCGTGTTGTTATATTCGCTTTGGTGTTGTGAATGATTAGAAGCAAAGTCAGTGCCTGAACT
Organism: Marasmarcha lunaedactyla; assembly: GCA_923062675.1. NCBI lineage: Eukaryota > Metazoa > Arthropoda > Insecta > Lepidoptera > Pterophoridae > Marasmarcha > Marasmarcha lunaedactyla. The sequence continues at coordinate 24,215,776 of OV281353.1, forward strand.
TCATCGCTGCATCATCACCAACCACAGTCCTACACCAGGTATTTGAGGAGAGATCGCGGTAAGTCGAGATTAACCAACATCAATCCAAGGATACCGTGGTTCCTGGAGGTGCCAGGTGACATCGATACCAGAGGTGAGTTCTTGCGCTTGCTTGGTTCTAATTTCACAACGAAGAATTGTTATTTTGATAATTTGATTTGTTTGATTTGATTTCGATTTATTATATGATTTTGCACGTTAGCTATTTTAAATACAGTCCACTTAGCACTTGGTAAACCCCACATTTTGGTCCTTCGAGCCGGATATTTAGTACAGTACCTGTTAATTTTGTTGATTTCGTATTCGTTATTTGTATTTCCTTTGTCTTAGCTTAACCGTTACGCTTAATAAAATTACTTGGGGGTATTTTGGAAACCGCGTTATTTTGTACCTTTTCGTATTATTAGGTTGGCACTTGGCATCTGTAGTTGGCACTACATTAATCGAACTTCGTTCTAGTTCATTCAATCGCCTGTACAATCTGTCACTTTCAAATTTTGTCATCAATCTTATCTGTCATTTTGAACATAACCTCAATTAATTTTGTTTTGTTGTTATTGTCGTTTGTAATATTTTTAGATTTGTTTTAGGTTTTCGTTTGTTTTAGATTTTTAAAATGACAGAAAGGAATGTTGACAAGAAAGGGGGGGATTCTTCAGGTGATATAAATAGGATTGCTCGTGATTACGCTGTTATGCGTATTGAGTATATAGAGTCATCTGATTTGGTAGGTTACATAGAAGAAGATCTTAAACAAATAGAAGCTGAGTTTCATGACGCTCAGCGGAAACTACTAATGACGTGTAGCAAAGCAGAACAAAGAGCGGAATGTGGTGTGTCGATTACTTTTGAACAAAAATTTAGAAAATTGTTACATTCTTTGAGGTATCAAAACACTACTCAAAACACAAGTCTGGAAAGTAAAGTAGTCGAGTCTATGCGTGCTAAGTTGCCAAAAATAAGCATCAAGCCATTTGATGGCAAGTTAGAAAACTGGGTATCATTTAAACAACTTTTTGACTCTCTTATACACCAGAGAGATATACCCAATGTAGAAAAGCTGCATTACTTGTTATCTAGTGTAGAAAACAATGCTTATGCTTTAGTCAAAAACTTTCCGCTTACCGATGAAAGTTACTTGGATGCCTATAATACACTAGCCAAATATTATGATAAGAAGCGACAGATTGCAGTAAACTATTATGAAAAGTTAGTGTTCTGTGAACCCATTAAAGTAAAATCGGGTAGTGAGTTAGAGAGGGTTAACAGAACTTTTACTGAAACTTTGTCGGTGTTGGAAAAATATAATTTACCTGATAAAAATTTTATGTTATTTTATTTGTTGTGGTCAAAACTGGATAGGTTAACGCAAGAGGCTTTCTTGTTAGAATTTAACTCGGATGACATTCCAGATTTTGAACATTTGCAAGCTTTTATAGAAAAGCATGTTCGGGCTTTAGATTTTACTCGCATATGTAAAACTCAAAGCCAGTCTACTCCTAAGCAAATCAAGTCAAATATAAAGCCAGCTCTGATTGTTACACCAACCTGTGTTTATTGCGATGGCCAGCACCCATTAGTCAAGTGTTCCCGCTTTCACAAGTTAAAAGTAAATGACAGATTTAAGTTTGTAAAGTTGAAGGGACTTTGTATTTGTTGCCTTTCTGGGTCACACCATGTCAAGGCATGTACCACTGACAGTCTTTGCAAAGTGTGTAAGTTTTCCCACCATACACTGCTGCATTTTGATAGACCTAAAAACATTATTGTGCAACCCAAGGAGCCTACAAGTGAACCTGCTACTATTGATAAGCAGGCATTAACAACAATGTCGATTAAAAATAATATCATATTTGCAACAGCTAAGGTATTAATTAAAGATTGTTTTGGTAGGCAGCACAAGGTCAGGGCCCTGTTAGATTCTGCAAGTGCTTGCAATTTTATATCTGAGCCTTGCGTTAAATTACTGGGACTAGATTTAAAAAATAATATGCAACAGGTTAGCGGCATAGGACATGCTCGGGCTGAACCCCATAGTTTAGTGTCGTGTGAAATATTTTCTAGGCAGCATGACAAATATAAATTTAGTTTTGAGGCCTTAGTGTTACCCTCAATATGTGCTGATCAACCATCTCAGCACATAGATAGTTCAAATTGGTCACACCTGACAAATCTGGTTTTGGCCGACCCAGAGTTTGAGACCCCTGGCCCGGTAGATTTGTTGCTAAGTGCAGAAGTTTTCGCATCCTCCCTTTTGTCAGGACTTAGACAAGGTGGTCAGGGTCAACCAAGGGCTCTGAACACAGTTTTCGGCTGGATCGTCATGGGGGCGTGTGATGTTTCTCCTGCTAACCGTAGTGAGAATAATAAAGAAAATTGTCTTTTTGTATCAAATCCTTCACACCCTATGTCGAACTCATCCTTGGAATTGTCCATTAAAAGGTTTTGGGAGTTAGACAATGTCCATTCTCAAAAGGTTCATTTGTCGAAGGATGAGCAAAGATGTGAGGATTATTTTGTCGAACATCATCAGCGTCATAGCGATGGAAGATTTGTCGTTCCGCTTCCATTCAAGGATCCGTTAGATAAGCCTGTCTTCACGGGTTCTCGCAACATTGCGCGCAAGCGATTTGCGTCATTAGAAAGGAAACTGAATTCCAACCCTGACTTTCGTAAAGCATATGTCGCATTCATGACTGATTATGAAGCGTGTGGGCATATGGAAGAAGTTGAACCCCATGCTTCTGATATAGGTAGGTTTTATTATATTCCACATCATGGCATCTTGCGTCCTGAGTCAATTAGTACTCCCCTTCGTGTCGTTTTTGACGCAAGTGCCACGGATACGTGTGGTAAATCATTAAATGATACTTTGTTTGCTGGTCAAAAACTTCAAACAAATATTTTTGATCTTCTTGTTCGCTTTCGTTGGCATGCTATCGTGTTCACTGGGGACGTCAAACAGATGTATCGGCAAATCTGGGTACCCAATGAGGATGCAGAATATCAGCGAATCCTGTGGCGATCGTCGCCTGACATACCTGTGCGTGAATATCGTCTCCGCACAGTCACTTATGGCGTATCATCGGCACCATACATGGCTCTCCGCACAATTGCTCAACTGGCGAGTGATTCAGTTGAATCATTTCCGTCGGGTTCTCAAGTCTTATCGCGTGATATCTACGTTGATGACCTGGCCTCTGGTGCTGACTCTATCGAGCAAGCGTTGTTATTGCGAGATGAGCTGGCTCAAATATTTTCGTCTGGTGGCTTCCATCTCAGAAAATGGACGTCGAACGACCAGTCTTTTTTTGATGGCCTGCCTTCATCAGATGTTTACTCAGGAGAGTTAATAGACTTTGAAACGACTGAGGATACATGTCTCAAAATTTTAGGGCTATTATGGCGACCTCGATCTGACTGTTTCCAGTTCAGAGTTTCATCCAGTGAAGGTTCTCGATGCACTAAGCGTGTCATCCTCTCACATATCGCTCGCATCTACGACCCCTTAGGATTCCTTGCCCCAGTAACATTTTATGCAAAATACTTAATGCAGTTACTGTGGACATCCGGTGTATCATGGGATGATGATGTGCCTGAAGCTATCGCTTCGGAGTGGATGACCTTCAGAGAGCAGTTATCATGTTTGTCATCTCTTTCAATTCCTCGGCGTATACCCTGTAAGGCATTTGTTGAAACGCAATTACATGGGTTTTGCGATGCTTCCGAGCGTGGCTATTGTGCCACAGTATATTGTAGAACCGTAGATTCGAAGGGCAACATTTATGTGCAATTAATTTGTTCAAAATCGAAAGTTGCTCCTCTGCGTACCTTGTCGATACCCAGATTGGAGCTGCAAGCAGCTGTGTTACTGGCTGATCTCTTTACTTCTGTCCTAGTGTCGTTAGAGCCAATTCATAACACATTTAAAGTAATATGTTGGTCGGACTCCACTGTGGCGTTGTCGTGGATCAAGTCGTGTCCATCTAAATGGAAAACTTTTGTAGCCAACAGAGTAAGCCACATACAAGAAAAATTTTCACCAGAAAGCTGGCGCCATGTTAGCACATTTGATAACCCTGCTGATTACGGGTCACGTGGCACACTACCAAGTGAATTTTTGAAGCGTGACTTGTGGTGGAGCGGTCCTTCTTGGCTGTCGGAGCCTGAAGAAAGGTGGCTTTTGTCGAAAGTTGCATTACTTCCCAATAGCCTGCAGGAAGAACTAAAATGTACGACCCTCTTGGCAATCGAGCAAGAGGTGAGCTTGGTCGAGGTTGTACTAAATAAATACTCTTCGCTGTCAAAACTACTAAGAATCTTGTCGTATTGCTTTCGTTTTCGTCGTAATTGTTCATGTAAATGTCGCAAAGAAAAGGTTTATGGTTTTGTTCAGCCTAATGAGATAGAAAGTGCACGCACATTTCTAATAAAACATGTGCAAAATATGGTTTTATCCCAAGAAATATCGTCCCTGGAAAAGGGCAATCTCAACTCGCTGCCTAAAGGACTCCGCAAATTGTCACCTTTTATGGACAAGGCGGGTGTTTTGAGGGTGGGCGGCCGCTTGTCAAACGCTCATATAGGTTTAAGCGCAAAGCATCCGATCCTACTGCCTCGAGATCATCGTTTCACATTCCTTCTTATTGATGAATATCACAAGAAGTACATGCACCCTGGAGCTCAAACTTTACAAAATTTGATTTGTCAATCCTTTTGGATTTTATCAGCTAAACGGGCAATACGGTCAGTAGTTTCAGGTTGCGTAAAGTGTTTTCGTGCTAATCCAAGACCGGCTCAACCACCCTTGATGGGCGACCTTCCTTCCTACCGTGTCAGTGAAGTGAAACCTTTTTCTAGTGTCGTAGTTGACTACGGCGGTCCTTTTGACATAGCCCTTGGTCGTGGTCGAGGTGTCAGAACCTTTAAGGGGTATATCTGCGTGTTTGTTTGCACAAGCACCAAGGCTGTTCATATTGAGCTCGCCTCTGAGCTCAGTACTGATGCATTCTTGGCTGCATTAAAGCGCTTTATTGCACGACGTGGTCGCTGCTCTCATATTGTCTCCGATCAAGGCAGGAATTTTATAGGTGCCGCTAATTATCTCGGAAACATTATGCAGAGCGCAGCGGATACACAATCAATAAAATTTTCGTTCAGTCCACCAGGGAGTCCTCATTTCAACGGTTTGGCTGAAGCTGGTATTAAATCCGTTAAGACACATTTGTCACGTGTGATCGGTTTGCAGCGCCTCACGTATGAGGAATTTTATACAGTATTGTCTCAAATAGAGGCTATGTTGAATTCGAGGCCTTTAACACCTGTAAGTGCGGATGTTAACGACCTTTCAGCTCTAACGCCGTCGCACTTCTTAACGTTAGAACCTGTGTCGACACTGCCTGAAGAAAATTTTATAGGGAAAAATATTAGTATGCTTCATAGGTGGAGGCTTATTCAAAAAATGCATCAGGATTTCTGGAAAAGATGGCGGAACGAATACGTGCACACTTTGCAGCAGAGACTGAAGTGGGATAAATCAAGTCCAGATTTAAAAATTGGCACATTGGTGCTCATTATTAACGAGCAAACTAATCCCTTGCATTGGAGCCTGGGACGTATCGTTTGTTTACATCCAGGTGCGGATGGAACTTGTCGTGTCGTTACTGTAAAGACGGCTATGGGTGAGTATAGGCGACCTGTAGTGAAGGTCTGCCCCTTGCCGATCATTCAGTAATTTGTCGCTGCTTATCGTAGTTTTATTTTATTTTTTATTTATTTTTTCGTTCGTAAATACGTTGCATTTAGGTGGGCGGAATGTTCAAGCTAGATGCAAAGTTTTTATTTTCTATTTGTAGTTTTATAATTATTTTAGTCGGCAACACTTAGTGTTGGTTTTTTTGTGTGTTGCAATCGGCAATACTACTTCTCTTGTCGTGGGGAATTCGAATCGCGAACAACCCTTTTTCGTCGCTCTCGTAATTTTGATTTAAGTTAAATAATTGTCGTGTTGTTATATTCGCTTTGGTGTTGTGAATGATTAGAAGCAAAGTCAGTGCCTGAACTTCATCGCTGCATCATCACCAACCACAGTCCTACACCAGGTATTTGAGGAGAGATCGCGGTAAGTCGAGATTAACCAACATCAATCCAAGGATACCGTGGTTCCTGGAGGTGCCAGGTGACATCGATACCAGAGGTGAGTTCTTGCGCTTGCTTGGTTCTAATTTCACAACGAAGAATTGTTATTTTGATAATTTGATTTGTTTGATTTGATTTCGATTTATTATATGATTTTGCACGTTAGCTATTTTAAATACAGTCCACTTAGCACTTGGTAAACCCCACAGTACCCATCGACTTCAGGGCACGGCCGAGAAGGAACTCGTATTTGACAGCGTCGAGCCTCCAAAGATCCCGGCAATATCAGCCGCGCCATCGCCGCGCCGCCTTCAGGCGGGACAGCGGCATCCCGCGCGCGATGGTTTGTTGTCAGTTAATTCATAGCTTCTGAAAATATATGTCTGGCAATAAAAGATCTAACTGTTACAGCAGGGAGTCATAATGATACGCGTGTTAGATACGATCATAAAATCACAATAAAATAAAAGAAAACTCTTGTCACTCAGAGTCAATAGAAACCTGAATATTTTGTATTTGAAATACCGCATTTTTCAAATCATTCAAAGTTGTAAAAGTGCGTGGGCGGTCGTAACTTTCAGGTTCCGATTCTTTGTCCTTTTTGTTTTCCACTTCTATTGTATTTAATGCCCTTTAGTTGGTTCATACCAGAAATTTGGTATATCTGGTATTGTTCCCTACTATTGGTTGCTTTGAATATTTTGAAGAATTTTTACATTATTTGAAGTAGTAAATGGTTTATTTTCTTCCAACAACAAAGACTTCTCATCTTTCTTATCTAATTCTAAGATACGCCCACAACGTTTTTAAACCTACTTTTTTGATATTCTGTAACCTCCAATGCCATATTGCATCGCGCGAACGTTGCGCATCACTAGCGCTAATTAAATAAAACTAAGTAATGAAACTCGCATGTGGGATAGATACACCTCGCGGCTGCAAGGAATTAATGGTTTGGTGTGGAGGTAAGTACCTTTGCCTTCCATGCCAGAGGTCCCGGGTTCGAATCCTGGTAGGGGCAGATGTTTTATTATATTTGCTTTCTAGTCATGGATGTGTATATATGTTTATTTAAGTTTATTTCTAATATTTATACATGAAAAAAAAAATCTATGTGTGCTTATATATTTCTTAAGTTTATTTATCCGTTATCTAGTATCCATAACACAAGTTCTTAATGATACTTAATTTGGGCTAGATAATGTGGTGTGATTGTTATAAAAAAAAATAAAAAAATAAATAAAAATTACTTTTTACAATTTAAGTCGATATTACAGCTTTAGATATAAATTTTGTTTTTAAAATTTAGTATTTTCCGTAGGATGAACTACAAATGTAATTCAATTCATATCTATGATAACAAACCAGTATCAAAAGTAAAGCATTAATTTTAAGTGTAATTATTAACTATTATTACAATTGATTGAGAAACATAATCTAGGTTGGGTCTCTTGGACTGCTCAAAACCACCTTTATAAAGTGCACTATTTCGGAGACTTTTGAAGCTAATAAGAGACAATAATATCTATGCGTTATTTGGTAAGTAAAGTAATTTTGAAGTATGTTTTTTTAATATTTTTTTCCAATAGGTTTAGGTATTTTGAGAAAACAATACGAATATTTCTTATTTCCGTGCAGTATTTAATTTTAAAGAATTTTTAAAAGAAATTCGTATGATGACTTTACAGAGTCTTTTTAAAATCGCATCACAAAGTTTATTATTACGTGTTTACCTGAAATGAACAACTTTACAATTTTCTATGGATTCTTCTGACAGATAAATGAATGAATGAATGAATGAATGAATAATTTATTGACATAAACACACAACAAAAAAATAGAAATTTACAAAATAGATTTACAAAGAAGAGATATTATATACAAGTAATAGTTACAAATTTTCCATTTTTCTGCCGTGCCCGTTAAAGAAGAAGTAGGCCATTGAACCTCTGTTCTCTGTTCTGTACCCTCTGTTTATCCAAAAGGTATTTTTTCAGTTTTGTTTTAAATTCCGTCTTGTTCTTGATTTGACGGATGGGCGGAGGGATATTGTTCCAGCATTTTGTGGAGTTATATCTAAAACTTCCACGAAATGCAGCAGTATGATGTTCAGGAATTGCGAGGGGGTTTGTGCAGGATCTGACAGCATTGCGATTTCCGGTAGAACGCCAGGATAGCCTATGATATAAGTAGGAAGGGGCCTGTTTCCATACTATGTAAAAGAAAAGGCATGCAGTCATATATTTCTGACGTTCCTTCATACGTAGAATGTTATGGTGGTTCAGGTAAGGCGTAATATGTGCCCTAGATGGAATACGAAAACAATAACGGGCACAAGCCTATGAGATCTTTCCAGGATGCAGGGACCATATACAGGGATGCAGTAATTCAGTTTTGACAACACGAGACTGTCGCAAAGCTTTACTCGTAAGTCTATAGAAATATAATCCCGCATCGTATAGAGAATCTTCAGTCGATAGAAACATGTCCGAACACATTCCAAAACATATTTTTCAAAGTGAAGCAACTCATCGATCACAATGCCCAGATTCTGTGCCTCAGACACTCTGGATACTTCGGTTCCCAAAAGTTCCACTTTGAGATTAATATCACCCATGGTTTTTAGTTTATTCTTTGAGCCGAGAACAATGTATTTCGTTTTGGACGGATTTAAGGTTAATGAGTTATCAGCAGACCATGCAGCAATTCTATCAAGGTCATCATTAAGCTCTGCGATGGAGGAGATCACTGTTTTTATATTTGCATGAGTGTAGATCTGTAGATCATCAGCATATAGGTGGTATTTACAGCTTAGAATATGTTCAGTAAGGTCGGCAGTGTACATTATAAATAAGAGAGGTCCTAGGATCGAACCCTGTGGTACTCCACGACATACAGGGCTTAACTTGGATTCTGATCGCTTTCCATCAGGGTTGATTGTCACGACCTTTTGTAATCTTCCACTTAAGTAGCTATTAAACCATTCAACTGATGCGTGGTTAAATCCGTAAAAGGTTAATTTTGAAATAAGTAGACCAATATCAATGGAATCAAACGCCCGGGAATAGTCAAGCAAAGTCATGATTGTCACAATACCAGAGTCTTGGGCAGAGAGCACACAATCCACTACATCGAGAAGCGCGGTAGCAATGCTGCGTCCCCGCCTGAAACCAGATTGAAGTTCTGGCAATAATTTGTTAAATTCGCAATATTTAATAATCTGAAGAAATACGATTCTTTCGAGAACTTTAGACAAGAAACAAAGTATGCTAATCGGACGAATATCTTTCAAAGTTAAAGGAGAACTATTTTTAGGAATGGGACGTACCAAAGCGGTTTTCCATTGATAAGGAAAGATGGCTGTTTCAAGCGATTTATTTATTATGGCTGTTATGACTTCAAGAGTTTGCGGCAAAGTCATTAAGATCATGTCATGGGTGATTTTGTCTGATCCTTCAGCATTTGATTTTATAGATAGGATTGCACGGCCCACTTGCATGCAGTTGACTGGTTCAAATTTAAAATAACAGTTTCCTTTGCGATGGTGCTCAAAATAGGTGAGTTGAGAGATCTTAACGGGTGAACTGCGCGGTAATTTTAAGAAATGTGCGTTAATTAAGTTCGGATCATTAAGATGCGACGGTAGCTCGTAAGTTTTGTGTTTTGTGTTGGGTATGACAGATTCTTTAAGATGTTTCCATAATGATTTTGGTTTGTTTAAGTTCTTATTTATGTGTGTATTAAAATAGGCTTTTTTTTCAGCATGCAAAGAAGCTTTTGCCAAACTTTTAAGTGTTTTATAATTGGTCTTGTCACTTTCCAACTTTGACTTTCTGTATTTAGAGTGGGCTTTATCACGAAGATGCATGATATAGCGAACGTTGCTGGTAAGCCAAGGTTTGTATTGATCACGAACAATAGCTGACCGCAGCGGTGCATGGCCATCCATAAGATTAAGAATAATTTTGTTAAACTCTAGGACCATTGCGTCAACATAATTCAGTTCAGTAATAAAATTAAAATTGATTGACTTGAGTTCACTGTCAAACTCTTGCCTGTTGATACTTTTGAGTGGTCTGTACGTAACGTATCTGGGAAGCGGTTTCTCTTTCTTTAATTTAAGATTAACGGAGACAAAGGCGTGTTTGCCTAGTTCGGGAGTGTGGTGTGAGTCAACATCAGTTACGGGGGCATTTGTGGCTATAATATCGATTAAGGTTTGGCTGTGTGAAGTGAAATGCGTAGGGTCTTTAATGTGATTCAGCAGGTTAAAGCAGTGTAAGAACTGTTCAAGGTGTAGGTACTTTCCATCATTACCAGTCAAGCAATCAATATTAAAGTCACCGAGGAGTATTACATATTTATAATCAGAAAAGGAAGTAATGGACTCAGTCAGAGCATCAAAAAATATATCGACACTAACATTTGCTCGAATATCTGGGAGCCTGGACGCGCGAGGGTGCGCGCCCTGACGCCCCGCTTGACGTAGAAGCCGACACCACCGCCGCGCGTGTGCCGCCCGGGCGGACGGGGGACGTGGCGCAGGCGGTAGCCGGGCACGGTCGGGGCGCGGCCCTCCTCTCCTTCCCGCAGCCAGGTTTCGTTTATGGCTATTATGTCGGAGCTGGCCCGTGCGACCGCAACCATGAAATCATCATGTCCCGTACTTAGAGAACCCGCATTAAAAAGGCTAATTTTCAGGTTTCTATTTTTAACCATTTATTAACGTTGTGAATATGTAATATATAATTAAGTAATAAATTAAGCCCCTGAATTCAATAATAATACTAAATAAATAAATTTTAATGACGAATGATTTTATGATAAATGTAATAATAATAATATGATACATAATACTATTAAGGTGTGTAATTACCAGTAAACTATATCCAAGCACTGTTTGAATCGCCGGCATTTTATTTAATGAATCTAAGAAGCATACTATCATATTTTCTAGATTCACTAAAAGTAACTCGCCTACAAACATCATAATATTAACACTCAAAAAATAATTATTTAAGTGGTTTGTAGCTGCACTACAGCATTTAGCACAGATAAATAATAAGTTTAAGTATATTAAAATGTGTATGAACAAAGAGACGTACAAAAAATTATAAAAATTAAAGTAGGTTTGATTCAGTTGAGCACCTAACAGGCTTCCACAGTAAATTAATACAAAACATAGTACTAAGATAGAACAAATTTTAAATATACCTATTTGAACAAAAGTACTAAGCAAATTACTTTGTGTTACTATTAATACTATGACTACCAAAAACACGGTCAATATCGTGAGTGCAAATATTGCACGACAGTTTTACGAGAGAGTATTTAGAAGTCGATGCTAGTCGGTGACGTCATGTAGAGTTTGAATGAGAGTCAATTTAATAAGCTCCTTATCATTAAAATCTCTCTATCTAAATATTCTGCTAGTTGTTACTTAGAAAATATATTATAGACAAGTGATCACTCCAAATGATTTTCTGAATCTGAATTTTTTTCTTTAGCTATCGAATTGTTTAAAGCATCACTGTCCCTGAAAGTCATAGTGAAGCAAAAATAATAGCTACAGCAAACGTACTGTGGTAAGCAATATTTATTTCACAGTTTATAAATTACCAGAAGTAAGAACCATCAAAAACTAGAATTCTCGGTCAAGATAGTGTCGATTTTATGTACTTAAGAATGCAGAAACGTCACATTTTTGCATCTGGGCAGTAACTCGTGTTATGTACTTGACTATGAAATACAATTTCGTGATTTAAAAAATCTAGCCCCAAGAGCGTACTTGTCAAAGTGACTACTTGTTTATGAGCAGGGGTGTAAATTCCTGTTTAAATTATTTACGGTAGCGGCTAGTGACGCGTCGCTCACTTCCGTCTAATATGATTCAGGCGGGCGAGGGCTGGATCCCGTGTTATTTATATAAATATTACATTTGTCATATTTCAGATTTTAAATAGCGTGTCTTATTATTTATTAATAAAGCATTTGAAAATGTTCTCAATTCGAGGGTTACCTACTGGCATTTCGATACATTCCTTTCGGGACTCAAAGTAGAGCAGATTTGTGATAGATTTTGTCATTAAATTAGTTATATTCAAACCTAAATCACTCGATTTTAATAATTTGGTTTGAGGGCGATGATAAATTTACTCATGAATCTACACTCATTGCAAATAAGTTAAAGAAAAAGGGACAAAGAAATGTCAAAAAAAAAGAGAGTGAAAATTGATAACTTCGTCACACCGATAAGCGCTTTACATATATGGGAGCTCTGTCAGTGGCACTACATAACACCAACTTAGGTCTAATTTACAATTGTTTCTATTTAATTGCTTAAGCAGACCGCCAAAAACAGGCTCACAATCTTTAAAATTATCTTTTGGAGTAGAATATATGAACTTTTTACATTCTTATACAAAAACAAATGACAGAGGAAAACACAAAAATAGTAAGTTGAGATAAATTATGACTAATAATAATAACAGTACGCGAATATGGTTTATGTGTGTTTGTTGTGTTGAGTTGAGACATAAATATTTGAATTCAAATTTAAATTTGAATATCTGTTTCACTTCCTTGAATTATAAAAATAATAATCCTAAGTTTTTCTGCCGATATTAAATAAACTAATTGTTGATAAATTGAAAATATTAGATTTTATGAAACTGTAAGGTACGACAGCAAATGAGTTAGAAAAACAAATTTATTTATTAGTTACAATGTTAATAATATCTTGTTTCTTTGTACCACGCGACCTGACTTCAATCTGGCTTAAACCACAGACGTCGTGTATTTATGTATACTTTTACATCATCAAAGCGAAAATTTGCATCATCAATGCAAAATACATCAACAATTTGTAATTTATGTATCTTGGATTAATTCGCATCCGATCACGTTACTTATAATTGCTGCAGCAGAATGAACACTTTAATTGTACACTCGAACGGTACTACCACTGAACCGTGTGACAAGTGGGTTAAGTGTGAGTCTGGTTTGTATAATCCGAACTGTACATGGAAAAAATAATAAACCAACCATATATGGCTTCAAGTTATTTAGTCTGTTATGCATAATCACAATATAGAACTAAATTGAGATATAATCTGCTGACAAATTAACGGACGTTCATAAAATCAGGATTGGTAACAAACTTGAATAACCAAGCCAACCAATAGTTTGCAAATGCTATTTATAAAACTTATTTATTTATTTAAAAAAAAAATTACAAAAAAAGCGTAACAATTCTACAAACGTTACAATATATTCAACACAAGTTTGACCCACGCACACACGTGCAAATACACAAAAACTCGATCACAATTACACAAAATCAGTTTTTTAGTTTGTAAAAAAAATATTCAGTAAGAACTCGTGAACTTGTTTGTTAAAGATATTAAGTATGTTTCTTAAAAAGCAATTATGTACCGACAATGTCCGTTTATAAGCGATATAACTTTATTAAGTTTATGTTACATTGTTTTAAGCATAAAAGAAGTATTTGTTTTTATAATAAATTGATGAAAGATGATTAAAGATGATTGATTAATTTAAAATATGAATAATTTTTAGAGATCTTTCCTTTTTCTACCCACAGAACTCTGATAACTGCACTTTGATTTATACAGATACATCAATTATGAATTACTTTCGTAACGCTGTATTTTCCCGAGTAATTTTGCAAGTTTGTTTAGTAGTTTTGGCTACAATACGCTTCCTGCGACGCTAACGGCCTGGTGCTCATTTTTAGTACAAATTACTTATTACATTAATAACTCACAATCCCTGTTTGTAAGATCAATCAAAGTGTTTTTGTTTTTAAATAATTACAAGACAGTCATGGATAGAATTACTTTCAAGGTCAACAAAGAACCTTGCTCGGGTAAGTGTTTTTAAAAAATTTTATCATCAAAGGAGAATTTTAACCTATCCGATGCCAAGTGGAATCAAGACCCGTCCGATTATAGCCCGTTACTGGCTGAAGACTAACTGTGAAAAGCCTTTGGTTCCTATAATAGCTCTGAAAAGTCCTATCCGGCAGTAACTGTCAGCTTTTTGCTTTTTGTTCTGTGTTTGTTCCTAGTATGTGATACTCCATAAGTTAGACCGAAATAAACAGACATAACTAATTTTTTTGCTGAAAAGGTCCTATCCGGCAGTAACTGTCAGCTTTTTGCTTTTTGTTCTGTGTTTGTTCCTAGTATGTGATACTCCATAAGTTAGACCGAAATAAACAGACATAACTAATTTTTTTGCTGAAAAGGTCCTATCCGGCAGTAACTGTCAGCTTTTTGCTTTTTGTTCTGTGTTTGTTCCTAGTATGTGATACTCCATAAGTTAGACCGAAATAAACAGACATAACTAATTTTTTTGCTGAAAAGGCAAACTCGCAAGATCGGCAAATATCTGGCCGCCTGCCAGATGCAGTAAAAATAAAGGCGGCCGGATACTGGATCCTGCCCTGGGGTTATCTGCATCTCATTGTGTCAAAGCTAAATAACATATATGGCTTATATTTCCAGTGGGTTGCGAAGTCGACTCAGATGTCTCCCTAAACGATTATCTGCGTAACTATTTAAACCTGCGCGGTACCAAGTACATGTGCAAGGAGGGCGGCTGCGGCGCATGCGTCGTGGCGGTTTCTGCGCCAGACCATTATGGCGACCGCAGGACTTTCTCTGTAAACTCGGTTGGTAACCACTTTATTTATTTTAAAACGGTTAAGAATCATAGACGCCACCAAGGTAGCTCCATGCTGTCTGAAAAAGTTTATTTTTTTAGGCATGTAGTACTTCACGAAACCATTCATTACATATTTAATAACAACGAATAAAATCTGTAGTTATTATAAAATGTCATCAATTTTTTTTATTATTATAAAATTTTATAAATTATTAATTTCTTGTATCCTTCTTTGACAATGCAGTATATTCAATCGGTATGTATTTTCTTCCCTTTTACTGCAACTATAGTTTTATTTGTTCAAATTCTGATAAGATTAAGTTTAATGTTATAATGGCTATTCAACATTATTTTATTTTTATTTTTTTTTTGTTCCCCTCCGCGGGAAGGGCAGGAGGATAAAAATGCCCTGACGCATACTCTGGCGCGATTCCAAAGTTATGTGGGACTCGTCCCGACGCCTACCAGGACCATACCCACTAAAAACCCCCTGTCGGCTCGTGCATTTTTGCCACTCAGCCTTCATCTGAGCGACGGCCAATTGGAGAAAGAGGCCGCGCCAGCGGGGCCCTTAAGGGGTCACCCGCTGGGATTACATAGCACTGAAGGTGCTCAAAGCACTGAAGGTGAATACATAGCACTGAAGGTGCTCAAAATGAAAATCAATAATTAAAACAAAAATTAAAAAATTGCAAAATAAAATTGAGTTAATTCGCATTTACGTTAGAATTAGGATTTACGTTAGAATTAGAATTTACGTTATGTTATATTACAAGTGAAACCACCAAATGTCAGACAACAACTGTTTTATTCAAAACTGCGGGTTATAATCCGTTACAATTTAAAACTACCTACAACATCTCCCCGTTTTAAGATTACACCTGTACCTATATACTTTACCCCCCTTCATAGATAGCGATTTAAACATAATAATAAGTACTTATAGCTATTTATCAAAGACTACCTTAAGCAATTGAATAACTAAATACCTATAGATATATAATTGTCTAATTTTAAATATACTTATACAGAGGAATTTTAAATTTTGGAGTGTTTGTGCCATCTTTTGTCTTAATTGCGTTTATTATACATTTAGATTGGCTATGTATTACATATTTCACAATTAAGTTCGTAGTGACTTGTATAAAAAGTTGTATAAAAAGATACTTAGATTTCTAACATAGAAGTAATACATTTTTATTTAGTTTCAGGAGAAATCTACATTACAATTCTTACTTTATTCTAACTTAAACACTTACATTTTCATTTGTTTACAACGAGTAGTACAAGTTAATTACTCTGTTTGTTCTCATCTGATAACAACTTCGCCTGGCGGCGCGTGAGCATGGAGCGCGCCGCGGGAACTGGTGATGTCATGTTTACATTTTTTTCGCTATTTTTTAATGTTTTGTTCGTCGCTGAATGACCCATATTTTTGCACGCGTCCAGGAAGACGCCGTTATCAGATTTCGGATTACCATGCTCGGGTGATAACGTGACTTCTTCATATTTAATAAGATGGCGCCTATTTCGCCTAAATTTCGTTCCAATATTATTTTGAACAATGTAGGAACGAGGAGTATCGGCGGTGCCTACAACGGTCGCTCGGGTTCGGTTTTTACCTTCGATGCAAACAACGTCATCGCCTACACTAAGAGCGGGTAAGGATTTGGAATGCCTGTCATAATACTCCTTGTACCTAGATTGGTTTTGCATCATTTTTTTATGTTCCGAAGGGTCGATAGGTTTCGGTTTTAATACTTTAGAATAAACCGGTAACTTACATCTTAATGTGCGACCCATCAAAAGCTGCGCGGGAGAACTCAAACCGTTTCTCGGTGTATTACGAAAGTTAAGTAAAGCCAAATAAAAATCCTCACCACTCTTAATCGCTTTAATAAGTAAAGATTTTATAGTTTGCACTGCGCGCTCACTTTTACCGTTCGCTTGAGGATAGTTAGGTGATGACGTCACGTGATTGAAACCCCAAGTATTTGCAAATATTTTGAACTCACGACTACTATACTGAGTGCCGTTGTCACTGACGAGGGTCTCAGGTATTCCATGACGCGCAAATATTAGTTTCATTTGCGTTATGACGGAATTGGATGAAATATTTTTTAAATCACATACTTCTATGAAGCTTGAGTAATAGTCTACTAAAATCAAATAATATTTCTTTTTGATTTCAAATATGTCCGAGCCTACTTTGCTCCACGGTAGGTTGGGTATGTCGATAGGTATCAACGGTTCTCTCGTGGGCGCGTTTGAGTGTTCCCGGCAGGTGGCGCAACGCTTCACGAAGCTTTCTATGTCACGCGTCATATTGGGCCAGTACATGACTTGTCGCGCGCGCCGCTTGCACCTGTCTATTCCCATGTGACCCTCGTGTAAAATTTTTAACATCTCATTCCTAAGGGATCGCGGAACCTATACCAAATTGTTCTTAAGAATAACACCATCAACAATTAAAAAATCATTTCTTAGAGACCAATATAATTTTAATTCACTTGACAATTGCGACTTGTGGTCGGGCCATCCTAAATTGACATACTCTATTAATTTTTGTAATTCTGCGTCTTTTTTTGTTGCACTCTTTACAAGTGTCAATTTATCGTTAGATATAGGTAGGTTATTGACAACGAGTCGCACCTGACATAACAGATTTCCGTGAATCTCTTCGCTGTACAGGTCGGGCAACGGCGCGCGGGACAGAGTGTCCGGAATGTACATATATTTACCTGGCTTATAAGTAACGGTTAAATCGTAACTCTGCAAGCGAAGCATCATGCGTTGCAAGCGCGCAGGGACGGACATCAGCGGTTTTTTGAAAATGCTCTCTAATGGCTTGTGATCTGATTCAACTACCACCCCAGTTTTACCAAAGATATACTGGTGAAGGCGCTCGCAGGCGAACACTATGGCAAGCATCTCCTTCTCGACCTGCGCATAGCGGCGCTGCGCGTCGGTGAGCGTGCG
This sequence comes from Marasmarcha lunaedactyla, assembly GCA_923062675.1. Classification (NCBI taxonomy): domain Eukaryota; kingdom Metazoa; phylum Arthropoda; class Insecta; order Lepidoptera; family Pterophoridae; genus Marasmarcha; species Marasmarcha lunaedactyla. The sequence continues at coordinate 24,233,620 of OV281353.1, forward strand.
CGACGCAAATTCGACGGGACGGCCGGCCTGCAGCAGCACGGCACCTAGCGCATCGCGTGACGCGTCCACGCTCAGAACGACCGGCGCCACCACATCGTATAGCGCCAGCACGCCGGCTCCTGTCACACATGACTTTAGATCTTCAAAGGCCTCTCTCTCGCTGCTCTCCCAGCGCCACTCGTTTTCTTTTTTAAGCAATCGAGTCAACGGGATAGCCCGTTTTGAATAATTAGGTATAAACTTAGATAGATAGTTAACGGCTCCTAAAAATCTCTCTAAGCTTTTTCTGTCGTTCGGTGGCGGCATCTCTTTAATGGCTTTCACTTTGTTCTCATCTGGCCTCATCCCGTTTACGTCGAAAACATGCCCCAGGTACGTAACTTCTTGTACTCCGATTTTACATTTCTCCTTATTAAATTTCAAGTTAATTTCCCTTGCTCGTACAAACAGTGCATTCAGGCGCATGTCATGCTCTCGTTTATTTTTCCCCCAGATTATTATGTCATCAATAAAATTATCTACGCCTTCTAGGTCTTCCAGCAGTTGGCGCATTTTAGCATGAAAGACCTCGGAGGCGCAGTTTATTCCGAACGGTAAGCGTAGGAACTGGTATCTGCCGAAAGGAGTGGCAAATGTACATAGGTCTGCGCTCTCATCATCCAGCTGGACAGCCCAGAAGCCGGAGTGAGCGTCCAGCACGGAGAAGAATGCCGCGCCCTGAAGCCGCGTCGCCAGCTCCGACACCGTGGGCAGCTGGAAATGCGCGCGCTGCACCGCCACGTTTAGTTCTCTCGGATCCAAACAAATTCGAATTTTATTATTTTTCTTCACGACTAATACTAGTGGGTGTACCCATCTTGTAGGATGATTTACCTTTCTAATTACACCTAAATGTTCCATATTTTTAAGTTCCGCACCTAATTGATCTCTGAGACTTAAAGGTATTTTTCTAGAAGCACACACAACCGGTGGAATCGACTTATCAATCACAATGTGATATTTGCCGGGAAGACAACCCAGACCTTTAAATAAGTCAGCAAAATCTGATAATTTTATTTCATTAATACGCCTTATCAAACCTAAGTCTTCGCATGATTTCCGTCCCAAAACGCTCTGACAACTCATGTCCGCTACAGCAAAATATAAGGTATATTTTTTATTTTTATATATCCACGTTAAATAGCAAGCTCCTTTGATGGGTATATTGTTGCCAGTGTAAGATTCGAGCTTAATTTTAGACGGTTTAATTATTTTCGTATCGAAACCTAATAACAAAAATCTTTCATAAGAAATAACATTAATATCCGCTCCTGTGTCTAGTTTAAAAGATTCGTTACCATTGTCACATAATAAGGTTTCAGACCACTGATCCTTATTATAAGTTATGCAAGAAACTACATTCATAAAAAACGGTTCGTCGTCCGATTCACTGCTATGTACAATATTTTGTTCTATTTCGTACACTTTTTTCACAGGTCTTTTATTAGAATTATTAAATCGTAACTTACACAGTCGGGCGAAGTGTCCTCGCTCACCACACACATAACAGGATACATACAACGCAGGACAGTCGCGGTCTACACACCGCGCGCCTCCGCAGCTGCCACAGGAGCCCCGTGACTGCATGGCCGCCGCATGGCGTGCGCCGGGGGGCGCTACGCCAGCGCGCCGCCCCGAGCCCGCTCCGCGGCCGCTGCGCCGGCCGTTACCACCACGCACTCGCCGCTCTACGCCGTGCACTAAGGCGGTTCTGGAAGACTCGCCGCTTCCATCAAGCTGCCTGCCGCTCTCTTGAGACACTTCCTCCGCCTGACATAACTTTATAGCTTTCTCCAAGTTGAGATCATCACTTCGTAACAATCTGTCCCTCACTGTAGGGTTTCTAATCCCGCAGACTATGCGATCTTTGATCAAGTCTTCGTTGAGGTTACCAAAATCGCAATTTTTACTAAGTAGCCTCAATGCCGTCACGTAGGTTTGTATAGATTCACCGTCTTCCTGGTTACGTGTAAAAAACTTGTACCTTAACAATGTTATATTCACTTTTGCACCGAAGTAGGTGTCGAATTTTTTCAATATGACATTGACATCGTCTTTTTCTTTATCGTCCTCGAAAGTAAAGGTTTGATACACATCAAAGCCCTCAGAGCCGATTAGATTGACGAGAAGACTAGACTGCACTGCGGATGACTCCGTATGAACCCCGGATGCCTTCACGAAGAGTAAGAATTGTTGCCTCCATCTTTTCCAAGCGTCGGCCCGGCTAACGGGACCGCCATCCATATTGAGTTCGGCTGGTGGTCTAGCATGTTCCATTTTGACAAGCACTTTTATCAGCGAAACTAGCAAAATAATACACTGTACTTTAGGAATATGTAATATATAACAATTTTCTACTGTTTATTCGTTATTTAACACTTTAACTATTATTTCCGCTGCCACCATGTTATATTACAAGTGAAACCACCAAATGTCAGACAACAACTGTTTTATTCAAAACTGCGGGTTATAATCCGTTACAATTTAAAACTACCTACAACACGTTAGAATTAGAATTTGCGGCCAGAAGGGCCTCGAGATCGCGTGACAGTCTGGTGGATGAGTACGCTTGCGCATTTCTAGGCCTAGTGACTTTGAACTTCGAGTCTAACACAGGAGCAGCATATGAGACCGAATCACGAACTAGAGGATTGGGATGGGTTTCGGAGCGTTTGAAAAACGCTTCAGAGAGTGTTTTGAGATGTTGTTGCACTGTAGGCAGTTCAAGATCTCTATGCAAGTCCGCGTTACGCACGTACCACGGTGCGCCTGTGGCCCGGCGGCAAAAGAGGTTTTGAACTACCTGCAGTTTGTGCAGGAGGGAGGGTTTGGCGTGGGCAAAGATTGGCGAGGCATACGTCATGACGGGTCTAACGCAGACCTTGTAAAGTGTACGTTTGTTTCTGAAGGACATTTTACTTTTTCTACCTAACATGCTATTTAGGCGGACTAAATAGTGACGAGCGAGTTTCGAAACTCTTTCGACGTGTGGCTTGAAAGAAAGCGTCGGATCTAGTGTGACGCCTAAGTATTTAGTACTGCGCTTCCAGGGGATGGGAATGCCTAACATTCGAACGTGGGGATCGCCATCGGGACGACGGCGTTTGTGGTCGAAGGCGAGTTAGTTTAGTAGTTAACTCGAGGCGAGAAGAGAGGTTCGACCGGTCGAGGCGCAGAAAGCGTGCCTTCGTGTTTAAATCGAAATGTACGGTCTTTGAGAAACGACGCTATTAACCTGACTAGGCGATCCGGTAAGCCTATCTTGTAGAGTTTATAAACGAGACCGCTGTGCCAGACTTTATCGAAAGCCTTGGCTACGTCAAAGAAAACCGCGACTGTTTTATAACGACGCGGATAGAAACCGTCAAGTATATACTCGACGATTCGGTGGACTTGCTGAGGGCAGGAGTGTTTAGCGCGAAAGCCGAACTGATGGGGAATAATGAGAGGATCGCCATCCGTTGGAAACAGATGGTTCCGCATTCGAGAGAGTATGACTCTCTCGAGAAGTTTAGACATTGCCTTGAGGAGGCTGATGGGTCTGTGATTAGCCGGGACGTTCAGAGGTTTGCCCGGCTTGGGAATGCCTATGACTGTCGCTTCTTTCCAAGCTTTTGGAAAGTAGCTATGGTCGAAGCAGGCATTGAAAATGATAGCTAACAAGGTAAGCATCTGTTGAGGTAGGTGCTTAAGTGCGTGGTTGGAAATTCCATCCGCACCCGGAGCCTTTTTGGACTTTTGATTTCTAATGAGAAGCAAGATTTCGTCATTAGAGACTGTGACAAGGTCGGCGGTGATGGGGAGAGAGTCTCTGCGAAGGACTTCGTCCTCCACCGCCTGGATGTGTGAGGGATCAGCAGGTTGCGTGCTGGGCGAGCATTGTGCGGCAATGCTGTCGGCGAAGCATTCGGCTTTCTCTTCGACTTCGAAGGCAGTAGTGCCATCGGGACGAGTGAGAGGAGGAACGTGAGAGACGGTGTCTACGCGTAAGGCTCGGGCCATGCTATAGTACGCTTGGTGGGACGGAGAGATATTCGCCATGAGATCGTTCATCTGAGCGTCTCGGAGTTCCGCGAGGCAAGACCTAACTTTACATTGAAGCTGATTCGCAGCTGTTCTATAGGCGGGCGTGGGATATTTCTTGGCTCTCCGGAGAGCCGCGTTTTTAGCTTTAATAAGATTGCTAACGGCTAAGGGAAGCGTGGGTTTGCCTTGCTTAGCAACCTTTTCATTGTCACTGATGGCTGAGTTGATAGCATCAGTGAGAGAATTTACTAATGAATCGATTTTATCCGGGCTATCTAATTGTTCGGGAGAGATCGCGAGTGGAGAGTTCGGAGCCTCTAAGGCTGAAACTAACGTATTTTTAAAACCTTTCCAGTTGGTAAAGGTCTTAGGAGATGAGACGTTATCGTTCGGCGGTCCTAGCACGAGGGAAACGGGGCGATGGTCGGAGCCTAGGTCATCGAGCGGTTCGATAGACCTTAGATCAAGATTGATTCGCTTGATAATTGCAAAGTCGAGGATGTCAGGAGAGTAGGACGGGTTGTTGGGATAGTGAGTGGGAGTGATGGGGGATATGACGTCTAGGTCAAGGGAGTTAGTGATGTCGAGGAGAGCGATACCGCTGGTGTTAGTCGATAGGCACGTCCAGTCAGTATGTTTGGAGTTAAAGTCTCCGAACATAATGACTGAATGGCCGAGGGCGAGAATGGCCTCAAAGTCGCTGCGGATTGGTCTGGTACCACTAGGTATGTAGATTGAAGCTATGATGATAGTCGGATGACCAGTCATAGCCAATCTACACACAGTGGCTTCCATGTTGAGGACAGGAGGAGTAGGGAGAGGACAGCAGTGGAAGCCTCTTTTGTAATATATAGCGGTGCCGCCGAAACCGTCGGAGTTGGGCCTATCGTTACGAATAAACGCGTACTTAGGTATAGCGAATCCCCTGGAGCGGTTTGGAGTAAGCCATGTCTCCTGGAGAAGGAATAAGTCAGGTTCTTTGTTCTGAAGGAACAGTTTAATTTCGGGAAGGTTGGTGTTCAGGCTACGAGCGTTAAAAGATACTAGGGATAAGCCCTTGGGTTTAATACGACTGGACGCGGGATTCGCGGGTCTAGACATTATAATTTATTATTTACGAATTTATACAAATATAAAAGAATTTACAACGAACTTAGGAGCGAGTGATGCTCGGCTAAAGCAAATAAACGCTCTTGAGGAGAGCGGGCGGCTCGCAGTTTGCGTGCGAGCACGGAAATTTCGTTAATATCGACGTTTTGAATAACGTCGAACACGGTCTTCATGTCCTCAGCCAACGACGACTGAGGTGCGGATGACGGAGAAGGATGCGGCCCTACGGAAGCTACGGGAGCTGGGATGGGTCGGGAAGGTGCAGGCGGAACGGCCGGACGCTGCCTCCAAGACAGAGCCGGAGTAGGCGTCGGCTGAACGGGCTTTGCTTCCGGGGGACCCCGGTTGCGCAGCGGCGGGAAGTTAGCGGGAGTGAGCGGCGGCGCCGGTTTAGGCGCGACCCTCTTGTCGGAGCGCGCGGGCAACCCCTGTAGTTAGCTGTGTGACCGGACTGGCCGCACAGCACACAGGCAGGGGGGGAAGTGGATTCGGGAGTGCGAGTGCACTCCTTCGTAAAATGTGGATCCAGGCACTTAACGCACCTGGGGGGAGCTGAGCAGTTAGCCGCTGCGTGACCGTAGAGCTGGCAGCGGTGGCACTGCCCAGGGTGACCGTGGGGGTTGGGACGCTCAACAGAGATATTTGAGAGTCCGCAAATTGTGCGAGCCTCTCTAAAGATCTCCCTCGAGTTGGGAGTATTCGACAAGATAACTAAAGCTAACGGAAAGCGCCTACCGCGGTTAGAGTGCATCTTGTGCACTGCTTCGGCCGGGAAACCCTGGGACTTAAGGTCCTCGAGGATTTCTTCATTCGCGAACATTATTTTATTTCAGTGCCTAGTATCTATAACGTCGTGTCAAGACTGGGAGATCACGACAGTGGAGGGGCTGGGCGACAGGAGACTCGGCTACCACCCCATACAGCGCACCCTAGCGGAGTACAACGGCACGCAGTGCGGCTACTGCTCGCCGGGGTGGGTCATGAGCATGTATAGGTGAGCGTACAGTTTAACATTTATTCATTATTGATTTATAAAATTGGTATTACTTTGAGCATTAAACTGGCCACTGAAGCATTACAGGAAAGTTTCATATGTTAAAAATCAAGAAATCTAATTTTAGTTCTATATATTACTGATACTTTAAAGAATACACAAAAAAATGTATATTCTTGCATGGTAATAAATATTTGCATCTTTGTCTTATTTTCTACAGTTTACTAGAGTCCAATCATCATGAGTTGACTACTGACCAAATAGAAGACTCATTCGGCAGCAACGTCTGCCGCTGTACGGGGTATCGGCCGATTCTTGATGCTTTCAAGAGTTTCGCCAAAGATGCTCCAAAACCAAAGGTAATGGATGATATTGAAGATTTAAAGCCTTGCAATGAAAGTAATCGTTGTAAAAAGTCATGCAGAGGTAGTGAATGGTGCTTTGTGGAACACCTCGATTTTGAACCTAAAATCAAGAAAATAAAACTCAAGGATGACAGAATTTGGTATAGAGTGAATCAATTGGAGGATATCTATACAATTCTGGATGACGAAGGCTATGATTCTTATATGTTAGTTCATGGAAATACGGGAAAAGGTTTGTCTAATTTCAAATTGATACAAGAAATTATTAATGTTTTTGTATAAGTTCTTTTTGCTTTGCCAAAATATAATAGTTTTATTTACAGTTTTGAACTCAGGGTAAAGCTTTCGTATTTTTATAATTTTTACAGGAGTCACGCCTATTTTTTCGTACCCTAGGATACTTATTGATATTAGACAAATAAAAGCTCTGCATGGATACTACCTCGATCAAAACCTGGTGGTAGGAGCGGGTACCACCCTCACGGATCTTATGTCTATATCGTTAGCAGTATCGAAACAACATGAAGACTTTGCTTACCTTGAAAAACTGTATGAACATATAAACCTGGTGGGACACATTCCTGTAAGAAACGTAAGTGGTAAATGACATTCGGCACATCTTATCGAAAAACATAACCTTGAGCTTTCAAGTGTAGAGTTGTGAAACTTGGCGCTGGCTCGGATTCGCACCGGAATCCTCTGCAGTTTTGTCACCCTTTGGTCTACCAACGCGCAAGCGATTCTCGCCTTAGACAGGCGTGTAACATCCTCGTCTTTTTCTTCACTTTTCATCAGGTGAGGTGGAAGACAAACGCCTGCCAATTTATAATTTAAAAAAGAATAATATAATATAATATTCAATGTATTGTATTCACAGAAAAATCTTATATTTTGACGTAGCTATTTATTTTATATTGAAATTATTAAAAAGTGATGTTATAAACTTAAAATTTGATATTCCCATGATAAATCAAAGTTATAAAAAAATTAAGTAATAAAAGTTGAAAGGTTAATTATTGACGCGATGGAAGATTCTATCAACATGGATATTAAGTTTAATATTTGTAGTAGCCTTTTCAACTACGTGTTTATTCCAAAGAAACGAATTACAAAATATTTAAAAAATACTTACGTCACAATGAACGTCGTTAACGTATTTCCACGACGGTGATGGTTACAATTTTTATTACCGCCATTTTCAATTATATTTTTAAGTAATACATTTTCTCAAATCACATAAATTATAAGTCGTCTAAAAATACTTTTCACCGGTACAAGATAACTAGTGTTGTAAGTCGATTAATAGAAGTAGTATTATAATAATTGTACATTTTTTGGTATAAGTTCACGGATACCCTTTTAATCCTTACAAAAACGGAATCTTCACAATATTATAATCCTTGCAAAAATTTTAACTAAAAGTTTGATATTCTTTTTATTTAAGTTTTTGTCTTTGATAATTCAAATTTATTTTCTAGTTACTTATAATCCGGTTATAAATCTTGCATCAAAAATAACCTATGTAAATAAACAAACATATATAAATAAATAAATAAACATATGTGTTTTCATAGTAAAAATTACCAAAATACTTTACCGCCCTCTATTTTTTACAATATAAGCCTCTAATTCAAACAGTTTCGATTAGAATAAAACAAGCGTGAAGTCCGATTTTAAATTTTATTTCAAATTCATATTCAAACACAATTATTACAATATTAATAATTAAGTTGTAACAATTTTTAGCAAGCAAAAAGAACGTATCATGTATCTACCTTTATTGCACGATACTTGCCATACCCTAAAAAATAAATGAATATAACGTCACTTACTTGTGGTTAGATCGCTGAATTCGGAAAAATTGTTGAACGATGTTCCAACCAGAGTCGTGATTCATGATTCGGGAGTGTTTTGATAAATGAAGATGGGTTCGGCCGTTAAAATTATGAATGGCTTTCTTACCAGTCAGGGCTATTAACCTAATTGGTATAAATAAAATAATGTGCATTTATTTGTAATCTCTACAAGTTTTTTACCTTCTTCACATATTGTTCTTATTGATCATTCATCCTCCTTATTTAATATATGTATGCACACTGCTATATTTTTAACTCTTCTCCAAATACTTAATACTCCAAAGGTATCACGACGTTCGACGAGTGCCGCTGAGTCACAAGTTCCCTACTACGTATGATTTCTATTATCATTTATAAATTTTTGTAATTTAAATTTAATCCGAATATTGGAATAACTTGCAATTACAACCACGGGATGCGATATAACCTTGTAAACCATTGACCAGTCATCTAGATAGTGACAGTTCTATGTTTACATTTTTGATACGAGATTATGAAATGCAAAATAAATGATGGATATAAATTGTTACTTTAGATAGGATCTATTGCTGGGAACCTTATGATTAAGCACAAGCTGCCCCGATTTGCATCTGATATCTTCTTACTGCTAGAAACAATAGGCGCTACATTAACTATAGGTAAGAATTACTCTTCACAATTTTTACATATCTACTATAACAAGTATTGTTTTTACTTTTTTTATTTATACTTTTCAGTAAACAAACGTGATGTTATTGAAATCACTCCGAAGGATTTTCTGAAGTTAGATATGAAAGGACGTGTTATCACCGTTGTGAAATTTCCACCACTGCCCAAGTCCTATCAATTTGTTTCATTCAAGGTAGTCGATTTATAAACAAATAGGTAGTTCAAAAAGCGCTAACAGTAAATAAAGGTAATTAATAACTAACCCTTACACAGATAATGCCAAGATCGCAAAATGCACACGCTCAAGTGAATGCTGCATTTCTATACAAATTTGATACTGACAAGGAGACGGTACGGTCTGCATCGATTGTGATCACGGGATTATCTTCAGAATTTGTTCACGCTGACAAAACAGAAGCATTTCTTATTGGAAAAAGATTATTTGAGGACGAAGTGCTGCAAGATGCTTTAAAAATTTTGGATGAAGAATTAATTGTCACCGATCTTCCGGGAGAAATGAAATTAGATTACAGAAGAAAATGTGCTCTTGGTTTGTTTTATAAGGTTGGCTTCTATTTTTAAAGATTATATTAAGAATCGAATAAATATTTTATATTATACTTTTTAATGCCATAAAATTTGTCTCGGTAAATATAATAACTTAAATTTGTTTTTCTCTTTGTTAATTATGTTACCTCTTCTCACGTATTTTTATTTATTGAATCAACAGTTCAGTCTAATTATCGTACAATTTAAAGTAATGACTTTTTGAATACTAAAAATGTTTGTTCCAGGGTCTATTAATTTTAATTCCTTCACACAAATTGAATCCCCGCTACCTTTCTGGTGCCAAGCGATTCAGAAGGAATCGACCAGTATCCAAAAGCAGCGAGGTCTACGACACTAACCCAGTAATATGGCCTCTCAACGAACCGATGCCAAAACTTGAAGCTCTCATTCAAAGCTCAGGAGAAGCTAAATATGTCAATGACCTCCCGACGCAGCCAAAAGAAGTATTTTCTGCTTTCGTTACTAGCGATGTTTTTAGTGGAGAAATTCTAAGTGTTGATTCTTCGCCTGCTTTGGTAATCAAAACATTTTGTAAACACATTTTTGTAAGTTATCGAATGACTATTTGCAGATTATCTGATTTCAGAAACTACCAGGAGTCCTAGCATACCTCGCAGCAAAAGATATCCCAGGTCAAAATATATTTCTGTCACCAAAAGTCGTGATCGAGTTACCTGAAGAATTGTTAGCCGAGAAAATGATCAGATATCATAATCAACCTATTGGCATAATCGTTGCCGAGACCGAGAAACTAGCTAACCGTGCCGCTATGCTGGTCCAAGTGAAATATAAGGTTGATAAACGGAAACCATTGCTAACGATTAAGGATGTACAGACAGAAGATCCCAGTCGTATAAGTATCTTCCTAGTTATTCCTGCAAGAGCGAGAGGACAGGATATTCAGAAGATCATAAAAGGAAGCAATGATATATATTGGCAGTACCACTTTGCTATGGAGACGTTATCGTGTGTCAGTAGACCTAGTGACGATGGCCTTGAGATATTTCCCGCCAGTCATTGGCCGGATTTAGTTCACTGTAGTTTAGCAGATTTTCTTAATATAGAGCAGAGCAGGTAAAGCATTTGTATTGTCTAAATGCTTTAAAATGCAATATTCACGCATTTACGAAAATTGTTTCATTTCCGTAAATGCGAAAATGTTTTTTAAAATTCTGTTTAAAAGTCAGTTGTCGGAGTGGAGATCTCAAGTGAAGGTGATCGAGAACGCTGGATTGAGGTATTTGGATTGTCTGATCACCGTTATGGTGTAGGACTGCTATTTAGTCTAACGATAATTTATAATAGGTCTTTACCTATGAAACTGCCGTTTTGCCGTACTGGCCATTTAAAATGAAAATATTTTTTTTTTGACTGATAATCCTAATTTCAAATTAATTTTATTTGACAAACATGGAATTCTTTTTCTAAAATCGTCATTTGTTTAATAGTTAGTGTTTTGTTTTCAACGCATTCGAACATTTTTCGTCATCATGGATAAGTTAAAAATTCGAGTAATTATGGAGTATGAGTACCGTCGTGGCAGCAAATCGGCACAAGCGGCACGCAACATCAACGACGTTTACGGAGCGAACACTACAAACGAACGCACCACCCGTTATTGGTTTACCCGCTTCCGTTCTGGAAATTTTGACCTGAAAAATGAACCCCGTGGTCGTCCGAAAACTTTGGTCGACAATGACGAATTAAAGGCAATTGTGGCAGCTGATGAAACTCAATACACGGCTGAATTAGCAGCAGCTTTCGACTTTAGCATCAAAACAATATTGGTCCATTTGCGTCAAATTGACAAGGTAAAAAAGCTTGACAAATGGGTACCCCACGAACTCAATGACCGCCAGCGCGAAGTACGCGTGGAGACTTGCCTTGCACTGCTCAGCAGGCATACAAATGAAGGAATTCTGAACCGCATTGTTACTTGTGACGAGAAATGGATCCTGTTTGACAATCGTAAGCGCTCAGCAAGTTGGTTGGACCCTGGTTCAGCACCCAAACAATGCCCTAAACGAAAACTTACCCCTAGAAAAGTGATGGTCACTGTTTGGTGGTCTAACGCGGGTGTAATTCATCACAGTTTCTTGCCAAACGGGACAAGCATTACTGCAGATGTGTACTGTGAAGAACTGAACACAATGATGGAGAAGCTCGCACGTCTCCAACCAACTTTGGTCAATCGTTTGGCTCCACTGCTCCTGCACGACAACGCGCGACCTCATACTGCACAGCAGACGGTCTCCAAGCTACTAGAGTTGGGGTTGGAAGTTCTCCGTCATCCGCCGTACTCACCAGACCTTGCGCCTACAGACTTCTACTTTTTCCAGAATTTGGATAACTTCTTGGCGGGAAAAACATTCAATACCCGAGAGGCAGTACAAAATGCCTTTGAAGAATTTGTTGCCTCCCGTCCAGCTGATTTCTTCAAGAAAGGCATCAATAAGCTACCAATGCGTTGGCAAAGATGCATTGATTGCATGGGTGATTATTTTGATTAATAGAAATAAAAAATATATAAAAAATTACGCTTCATTTATTTCGTGAAAAACGGCAATTTCATAGGTAAAGACCTAATAATTTATTAATGTTGCTTCAAGAGCCTTGAGGAAAGCTGCAACCCATTTCTGTGACTAAGAATCATGCGCCTTTTATATACTATCAACTAACTTCATTACCACAGCTTCGGTAGATTTGTCATTTTAATAGGCATACTGCATACTCTGGAGTAGAGCTCATTCTCTCTGATACGTATGTTGATACATTTTTTCATCGGTTTGAGAAAAAAGAAGAGTGACTTTGGAGGTGATCGGTCTTTATGCCAAGGCCGGATTTGCTGGTCGAATCTTGTTGTTTTCAGCGGTATTGTAAAATTTGAATACTACTGCGGCCATTCTTAAGTCTTGAATAGACTGCCTTTCTTTATTTGTTGTCTGAAGTATGTTACCCCGTGTTTCAAAAAAACACAATCAGGAAATTTTGCTTGAGATAACGGTAAAAGTGTTTTTTTTTTTTTGGGCATTTGTTGTAAATTCTTTGTTTAGTTTCGTTAGAAACCCGATTTGATCTTGAGATGATTTAGCTATAATTGGTTCCAAAATTTTATCTAATGTGTGGAGCACATCATAGACACTTCTTCAAACACATGCCGGCTGAGGTTCCGCTGACCTTGAAGTCAAATATAAGCTCACCAGTAGGAACTCACATTACACAAGCTAGTTTGTGTGATGTGAGTTTCTGTCACACCTTAGCAGTAGGTATACATTCTCATTTTCGGAATACTGGATTACTGGTCCTATCTGTGCTGTCGGGTTTATCTCCGTTCCGCTGAGCAGACTTAAAGTTTCCTGACTTTCCACCCTGATAAACTGATGACCTGGATCTGGTAAGAATTGTAGATCATGTTTGAAAATGATACAACCCCTAGGTCTTCGGCCATTGTCATTGTAAGGATTGTACCTACACCTAGCAGCCCCAGAATCATGTTCTTGTTTGTACATGGTTCTTGAATAAGGGCAATGTCAATCTGTTTGCTTTGATGCTTTTGTACAGAACTGCAGTGTGCTGCTTTAAAATCTTGTATATTCCAAGGAAGGGGTCAAAATATTACATTTCTAATATTTAAGCTGTAATACCTCATGGGTCGAAAGATCTTGTTTAGATATATTCATTTTGCAAAAAATTGCTATTTTCACAGGATAAACGTCAATATAACTCGTTGCGGAGGGAGCTATGGCCTCAAACTAAGTCGAGCAAACATGGTGACTGCTGCCTGTGCGCTTGTTACTTACCTGCTAAACAGACCATGCCGGTTTGTCATGTCGCTTCAAGCGAGCATGCGAGTTATTGGGAAGCGGTTTCCCTGCACAGTTGATTATGAGGTCTGTTTTTAAAATAAATAGTTTTCTTTTTTTCAAGTTTTTTGACTCTTTTTAATTGTAAATTGGCAGGTGTTTGTCTTTTTACTATAGTTGCTATTTAGTTGACTGTATGTAGTTAATACATTTTGTAATTGAAAAAATAAAGTTGTAACTATTGAGCTATAATAGATACTAATGTAGGTTTTTATATACGTACTCTTAAAAAATATTTGATAAAATTATTTATGTTACCCTAGCTATTTCACTATTTTCAAATTTTTTATAATTTTTCACTTTACCTTAGCTAGCAAGCTTATTCGTAGATATTACTGATTGATCATGTGGTTATCTATTGATTTTCGATTGATGATTCGTTGGCGACCGTAGGCTTATGTTGGAATTGCCTCTGTTCCACTAATTACACTGACTGTTTCTTCCCTCTATTCGGAACAGAACCACGTAAACTACGTTGTTATGATGATTAAAACAGTAAGCACTGTAAAACAGCCCCAGACGAGACCTTAACATAAGAAACTCTACTACAAAATTACATTTATGGAAAAAAAATAAATGTGACTGAATTTTTATACATTCACGACAAACATGTTTTTCTGGTTCTTAATCAATAATAATAAATCTCCAGACAAAAACACCAACCGTATGGCCCCTTTCCCTTTCTTAAGAAGTTTAAGCTTCATGATTATTTCTTAAAAGAACATATTTTTAAATTTTAATGACTTCCAGGTTGCAGTTAATAGCGAAGGTCAAATCCAGTACCTAGAATATCACATTTTTGAAGACAATGGTTATATTTTAAGTGATCTCATCATGGTGTACACGTTAGCAGCGATCAAAAATTGCTACGAAAATCAAAGATGGCAGTATAAGTTGTTTAATGTTACGACTGATACTGCTTCAAATACTTTTGCTAGATCCCCAGGTAAGACATAACGGGACTGGTGCCCTGTCGCGTTCACCTTGGTCGTTTTTTTACTGTTTTTTATGACGTTATTTCAAACCTTATATTTAGTTGTTTTTACAGGAACTTTGGAAGTTATATCGCACACAGAATACATAATGGAGCGGATTAGTACTGAACTAGACTTAGATCCACTTCAAGTTCGTTTAAACAACTTGAATCCCCAATACACGGAGGTAGCTGAGATGGTTCAAACGCTTATGAAAGATAGCGAGTACGAAAGCAGAAAGAAAGAAGTTTTCAAATTTAATGAAGAAAATCGATGGAAGAAACGAGGAATCAAAGTAGCTTTGATGAGTTGGCCTGTCGGTGCTATAGCTGACTACCAAGTTTTAATGACTGTCTTTCATGGCGATGGTTCGATTGTAATAAAACACAGTGGGATTGAAATAGGTCAAGGCATTAACACTAAGGTTATTCAAGTCGTTGCTTTCACTCTTAATATTTCTATGAGGAGAATAAAAGTGCAACCGACAGATACCACGGCCAACCCAAATGTTTTTGCCACCGGCAATAGTCAAACGACCCAAGCGGTTTGCTTGGGGGCTATAAAATGCTGTCAGATACTCCTGGATCGCATGGAAGCTGTAAGAGATGATTTAAATGATGCAAAATGGGATGCTCTGGTATTACAAGCGTATTTACGAGGCATCAGCTTACAAGCTAGCTACAGAGTGACCACTAATGATGAGATGCCGTATAGAGTAGGGGGGGCAGCAGTGGCTGAAGTAGAGTTAGACATTCTTACTGGAGAGCATGAAGTCCTAAGGGTAGATTTAATAATTGATGCTGGGTTAAGTATTAACCCGGATCTTGATATCGGTCAGGTAAGATAAAAATACGTTCTTCTTGCCTTCTTTCGCATGAATTAACTTAGAAATAGTTTAAAATAAATGAGCTTTACTTCTCTAATCAGTCAAGTAAAGTCAGTTTCGGTTTTAGATGGCTTTTTTTAATTCGAGTAGCGCTGGTGTGAAGTATTAAACTCAAACGATCATTGGCCGTCGTTTTGTAATCTATAATTCTACAAACAAAATACTTGTAATCGTCAATGGAACTTGATATTGCACTTAATAATTGTTTAATTAAAATTAATAATACATTCTTCTTTGGTTTATTTTAAGTAAATGTTGACAGATTGAAGGCTCTTTCATATTCGGTATGGGCTACTGGACGTGCGAGCATCAGATCAACGACGAAACCACTGGGGAGGTGCTCACAGATCGCACGTGGAGTTACCACGTGCCCCTCGCTAAGGATATACCCATTGATTTTCGGGTACAGCTTAGACGGAATTCTTTCAACGAGGTTGGCTTGGGAGCTAAAGGTATTTAGAAACATTGATTAAAATATAATACAATGCATTGCACATATAACCTTTTTATTTCTAAAATGAACAGCCCCAGTAATTTTATTCTAATAGATTTGCTCAATAAATGCCTGTTTTGTGAATGGTAACGGCAATTAGTGGTTATGTTACTAGTTGATTATCTATACTACAATCACTGTTCTGCTGTTTTTTTGATAAAACGTTTTAAGAGACCAAATAATTTCAGTGGTAGCGGAGCCTCCAACCACGTTGGCGATATCGGTAGCGTTTGCCATACGCGCGGCCATCGCTGCTTCTAGGGAGGACTCGGGGATTCCACGCACTCAGTGGTTCAACGTTGGTAAGTTAAATGGCGTTCAAATTCAAATATTACTTTCTCAACATCGATAATTTACTTGTTCTTACTGACGCCAAAAACATGACTACCACCAGTTCGGAAAAACCTTCGTTAAGAAGAACTGACACGAAACTTCACGGGTATATTTTTTTTAAATCAATTTACAGTGTCTCTTTATGTCTATACAAAATTATTCTAATCTGCATCTGTTAACTCGGCAAGTCTCCCCCCAAGTATCCAAACAAGGAACACCCTTAAACGGCACCCGTTCACGAGTTAACGCGGGATCCAGCCATCGCCCTCCTCAACCATATAAAAGGGAAGTGAGCGACCCGTCACCCGACGCTACCATAAGAAGACGTACATTAGTGATAATGACGCTTTAGATATTCATCGGGACGAAGAACTCAACAAACATTTTATTTTTTAAATTATATTACTTATTTTTTGTAATTCTTTTTTTGTGATTGTTTTTGTAATTCCCACGTTCCAAAAGATTGATGGTTATGCCCATGGACATAATTAATGGAAAGCTAACCAACAGAATTAAAATATTCAGGGGACGACAATGGCTATTGATGCTATATCGGCCATAGGTTTTTATAATTTGACATACTGTTTCATACCTCCAGTAACTTTTACCGGAACTCATCCACGTTGTCGTGATTATTCTAGTGTATGTAGCTGGTGAACGAGTCGAGCCTCAGGCGAGCTAAGACCCAAATATACTCTATTACTGCTACTTCTCAATCTTTAGTGTAATTTCTTAACAATTGGTGAGTGGAACGCGTGACTATAAGGCTGGTACTTATTTAGCGCTGCGCTCATCGCTAGGGATCCAACACGGCAATTCTGCCTTTCGGCCAATTTGCTCTATTAATAATTAAGGCGTTAATTATTAATCTATAATTCCTTGCCTTTCCTAGTTTTTCTTTTTATATTTATTATTTTATGTTTCCATTGCAGAAGGTCCATATACTCTGGAAGAAAACGTTTTGAAATCTGAAGTGCGTCTGGATGAATTTAAGTTTCAATGAAATTAACTTAAATCAAGTTTGATAATACGTAATAAAATAAAAAATGTACGTATGTTGTTTCATTAATTCCCTATATACACACCAATTCACAGAACTTCATCAAATATCTCCCATTTAAAAACACCTACCTGCTTTAAGAAGTTACGTCGTTATTTGCTAACTTTATTCAGTAGCCAACCTATACTATTTCCATTTCTTTATTTTCTCGATGACAGGTCTAATTTGATATAATGCTCTCTAGCTCCATCCAATAGTTCCATCCCTTTCAATTTCTCCGAGTCTGGTATTATATAACCTTGTACGTGTATAAACGTCATATTTTTATAAAATAATGCCTACATAATGTAAAAAAAAACGCTTGCACAAGGTTACACAGGAGCTGTCATCGAGAAAATAAAGAAATGGAATTAGTATAGTTAGTCATTTAAACTTTCATAATAATTAGGTAGGTTCAGGTAGTAGGTTCATAAGGAATGTGTTTTCATTACACGACAATAATTTTATTTATTCCTCGCAATACATCATGTAATTTTTTTCTATAAAAGCACCGTAATGTGTGTTTCCATTCTCTGCAAGGTCAGAACGTAGGGGTGTGCATCTAATCGGGTATAGATTGGAACTTAATTTTTTTATTTTGGTTTTTCAAACTTAACAGCGGTAGCACTAATCGCGTAGTCTCGTAGTTTTAATCACACATGAATTACCGACCAATGTATTTTGCAGAATATACATATTTTACTATTAGTTACTCTTTGAAACCTATTATTTTGCGTACTAATTACAAACTATACACGAGCAGTGCGCACAATTTTTATATATTTTCTAGTTTTCTATGGCTTCGTAGTGGCCTTGTACAGAATGGGAATTCGCCACCATGATACATACCAATTATTTCTTAAAAAAGAAAACCGCATTTACGGAAATTCTTTTCCAACAAACGTTATATAAACCAAAATAGAGTATATAATTTATTCGGTATCTCTAACAAACATAATGTCTTTTTTCGTCTTCCAAATATTATTTTTTACAACTATTGGGTTATGTTGAAAGATACTACAAATATAGATCTAGCCAAAACTCGTCTATTCGAAGTTAAGTGTGAGAATAATATTCACGATAAATCGGTTATACTGTCCGTAAAATACCGAAACAGTTACTTATAATTTTTCAATGTTTACTCATTACTATAGGACTTATAAACTACTATATGTTACACGGTACTTATACAAACGATTAGCATTGTTTCTGATACAAGTTCACAGTTTCTCACACTTACAACCAAAACGTTACGAGTATATTAAAACTTTCTCACGTTAATATAACAATATCATTTTGTGTTTATTTATATCTAAGATCTTATAAAATAATCCTAATGGTTACTAGCAATTCACTTCAGATTACATCGTACCAAGCAAGTCTGCATGGATTACATTAAGCTTAATTTCAATGTCAAGTGTAAGTAATATGTATACATATACATTTTTTCTGCTCTGATTTATTCTTCATTTCTATCTGCGTTAAATGGTGGCATTAAAGCGGTCCTAAGTATAGATTTGTTTTGCGAGTTGTTACTTAATACATACCACTTCTACAACAAAATCTATCATTAAGAGCACCCTAATTAGCCGTAAGCCGTCTCTGAGCACGGCCGTTATGGACAGACCTCGACAAATGCTGGTGGTATAACGTTTATAAATACTACATATTTATCCTAATCATTTATTTAGTGGAGTGGAACCATATATAACTATGAAAATGATACATTTAATATCTCTGAAAAATAATAGCTGAAACAAATATTTTTTCAGATTATTGTAATATAAGAGATTTGAAATTATATTTGTTACATTTTAACTGTCGATCTCACAACAAACTTCACAGAGCCCTTGTTAAAATGGTTAAGTAACACAATCCTCAGATTCAATTACAGGGTGGGGCAGAATACTAACAAAAATGCCTTATCCTACGAGAATCAATTATTTTATTAAAGAATTGAATATTGCTATATGGCAGCGTTCAAAAGCAATATACAGTTCACTTGCAGTTACTTCACTAGATTCTCACTTGTAGAATGGTTATGGCGTTCCTACATGTTCAGGTCGACACAATTGTTTCGGCAATGCCAACCGGTACCAACCGCTTCACATATTCGGCAGTGCCGATCGTGTAGTCTGTTCGGGCTTTACACATATCGGCTCATTGGACTCATCTCGCCAAAACTCGAATGTCACTGGCCAGGTGGTGTTCCAGAATGTTCATCCACATGTTATGTACTTTACAGCCCGACAATGCCGATTGATATCCGCCCAAATATGTGGGAAGCGACAATTAGATAGCTTTCATTCATTTCAAAATCGATTCACCAATAACTTCTGCCCTACCCCGTACTTCGAATTCTTCTCAACACTTTGAATCTTTATTTATTAATTTAAGTGACAAAATACACGTAGTCGACGCCGGCGCTGCGTCAGATCGGCAACGTGCTCTCGCTGTAATTAAGCTTCATCTTCCTGTACAGGCTGTTCACTACTGTGAGGAAGTAGATGGAATATGCTGGAAATAAAAATTATCGAGATTAATGTCTAATGCTTTCATGAAATGTTTTAGAAATAAAATGCTCAAGAACTGCCATTTAAATATAGTTTTATGAAATAAAAATACTTAGTAGATCGAATATATAGGGTTGAGTTGGAATTACACTAGCTGTTCCATCCCCGTAACCAGAACACGACATTCAGCCACCAATACCACCAGTACACGAGACAAAAGGTCTCGTCTGCACTTTAGATTCAAATTCAAAATCAAATATTTATTTCTGTACGTTGACAATTACTCGTTCTTATTGACGTCAATTAAAGCATGAATCTACCACCAGTTCGGACAAACCTTCGTGAAGAGGAACTGGCAACTTCACTGGTCTCTGTATAAATCATATGTTGTAATTTTAAATAATTTTTTAGTACAATTTTTTCAAAATAACTGAACAATGTCTCTTTATGTGTATACAAAATTATTTTTATTTGCTTCTATTAGCTCAGCGAGTCTCCCTCCCCCAAGTATCCATCGACGAACACCCTCGAACGGCACCAGCTCACGAATTAACGCGGGATCTAGATATCGCCTTCTTCAACCATATTAGAGGGTAGTGAGGATTCTATTCAACATCGTTTATTTAATAGCTAAATTCTCCATCGCACTCACCAGCTCCCAGCAGCATGAGGACCACGACCGCCGCCACGCTGGAGGCCGCCTGCAGCTGCGGGCGCAGCTCGGGGCTGAACGTGCACGTCACCGCCGCCACCAGGAAGATGCACACGATGAACACCGAGTTGAAGAGGAAGGATACTTGCAGGTAGCCGGGACGACGCTAAGTGAGGAAGAAGTATGTTTTTGTACGTCCTTTAAGGCATTTCATGGTGTGCAATCTACTGTTATTAATGTTCTGTCCTGTGTGCTGTTTTCTAGCTACGAGCTATATTTAATAAAGTTTATATTTGACTATCACGTAAGGGATGCTCCTTATGATTAAGTGTGGATAAATAATTGATAATGTATGATAAAGAATACACTGAACAGATTTTTTTGAATAACAGCTGAGAAAACTCTTATTTTCTAGATCTTTATACAATTTACTTTAGAAAATTTACGCTAGATAATTCTACTTTGATATTGTTTGCACATAGATAGATTTTGTTTGTTGTCACTGAGCTACATTAATATAACGTAAAAAATTATATTCAAACGATAATTAAGACACTTAATTTTTTGTTTACTACTAACAGTTGTAAAAAGCTTTTTCATTATTGACTTTTTAATATATTCGTGATGTAAATAAAGGTACAAACCACTAATGATTATGAGTATATTTGCGTAGATGTTTACAGAAATCCTGTTTTTACTTCTAACGATAATGTTCAACTAACAGTTGGCTAAAATTTTACAAATAAATGTGGCTGTAGAAAATTGTTTTATATTTAGTTCGGGTGGGAGTGGGAATATTAATATGGTTCTGATGAGAATAGTTTTATGACGTAACTACCTTGAGCGAGTGATACAGAAAACAATGTTAACATGCGAACAATGAAACATCCAATTAAAAGAAACGATGTATTCTTTCATTGTCTCACACAGTATAGAGATAGATGGCCTAGTGGTCCTGGCATAAAGTTTTTAGCCCTGGCCGTAATCAGAAGCCCCGTGGCTCGTATGCTAGAACAGATATACATCATACTACTTAAAGACATAATAAAGTTATGATTACTGTTATTTGTTTAGGGGTCTTGTTGTTTTAATTCTCGTTTTATTATCATTCCAGCCCTAATGATATATTTAGCTAGCGATCACAGAATTGTTTTTACAATTCACTTACGACGGCTATGCACGTAGATAACTTGTAATAATATTAAGATTCCAATTGCGTATTTCATATTCTTTTGATCCAAATTCGTATCCAAATTATTTTCGGATACAATATGGATATGTCACATAAAATCTTGAAACAACTAGTTACATACTTATGCAACTACAATACGACACGAACAACGTTATAAGCAAAAAATATAATAAAAAAGAGGATCGTTACAACTCATTTTCATCGGAATATTTTGGTAACGAGTATTGACTCGTTATGACCAGTAGTTATTTTGTAATTAAGGAAGTTGCGCCTGCGCTGTAACTTGTATCATTGTCATTTGTATGATATTGTACTCCATTATTGTTAGAATAATTTTGTTATTGTATTTTATTCTTTTGTTTTTTATTTTTTGTGTCGAAAAGCAAGGACTAGTATTTAGTAAATTAGTTTTTACTGTCAGGATAACATAAAATACAGTTTATCTACTGTATTTGAATGTCGGCGGCGCAGTGGTAAGGCGCTGGCTTCGCGGTGACACAAATATAAGAATATAATAAAGCACAATAATGTTATTAATAATATAGTAGCTTGCTGTTCACTTGCGATTCAAATAAAAATAAGTTATTCTTATTTCGATTTGTTAATGAATATTGCATTTTCGTTCTTCTACTCCGCTCTTTTACTGCATTTACAAACATGTCCAGTTGCACCTACTTCTAAGTTCATTGGAGTTTTACGATAAATAACAATAATAAGACAAACGAACCAACTGCTTAGCCCCAAAGTAAGCAGTACTCGAACCTGAGGTCTCCAGCCTATCATACAGTAGCATTCTAGCCACTACGGTACTCGGCCAGCAAATAATATTATTACTTCCGAATGAAGTTGTTTTTAAAAAAAAGATATTTCTGAGTCGAATCTTCAAGTTCAGTATTGTTGTCAAATATAACAACAATCAAACCTTAAATTGAATATGTTACGTCTGTACTCACATACAGTATCCCCAGGATGAGCACGAGGTTGCTGATAGCAGACAGCGTGGAGAACATCACCATACTCATCGAGATCAGGTTGTCCTCCGGCTTGCGGGTGCTGTGGCGCGGCAGCGACCAGGAGCCGATGGCGATGTTGGCCGCGCATGCCAGCTGGAACGGATAAGTAAGCGGGTTCGATTTATTTCGATATAAAAAAAAGTATTTTTATTCATAAAACAAATATGAAGATTTTTTGTTGTTTTTGTTAATTTTTTACTGTGGTTTAAGTACATAACTGTTATAAATATAAATCAGCTGAAATAATAACTGGCATAAATAATTCGTTTTTAACACAAAAAACGCAAAAAAAAATAAGAATACCGTGTACAGGAATGTAAGCAAAATGCCTAATATAATATAATAGAACTCACCGTGCTTAGTATTCCGAGGACAAAGCTTCCAGTCTCCAGCGACAGACACCAGCAGCATTTCTTCAAAACCGGTAGCGTCATTTTATATCTGTAAATTAAGGAGAAACTTTGATTTGGACGGTGCTTAAAATGAAAGGAATTTTTACTTCAAAATATGGTAAGTACTAAATATCTCACATGAAATTCTGGAAAGTTAATAAATGGAAACAACACAAGTTGACTGACCTCGTGGAGTCAACTCGATAACCCTGCCTCCTTTACATCCTGAACCGATTTTTGTTTTTGATGAACCGTTATTTGTGAGATCCATTAACAGTCTATAGATGTTTACGCAACAAATACTGAATTTCCAAGGAAGTATTTATGTAAATCTAAAATGTAAATGTAAAATCGAAGGAAAACAAAATTAACGGATGAAATCTAGTAATCAATATCAATATCCATTTAAATGAAAAGTTTGTCGCAAAGCTCCGTGCAGGAAGCCATGAAGAAAACTTTTTCACTGGTTGCTATCGAAGTTGCTACTCAAATGAATACAAAAGTAATTCAGCAATCATGCCTATCTATTATCGTCTACATTAATACAATAGTGGGCTTATAGTTTTAAGTTTTTAGAGTTGAGAATAAAATGGCACAAACAACAGGAACCATGTACAAGAGTTTATTTCCAAGCAGAACTAAAAATGATCCCAAAATCGTTTGATAAATTATAAATATAATTGAAGTATTTGAACTAAACTGAGCAAATAACTAAACTGTTTATATACCTACCTCAACCATCGTAGAATTCTGAATATATTTCTGTTCGAGTATTTATATGACAGAGACATGACGCCACGAGCAGCGGGCTATGATCTGGCGGGTATTTTTTAATAAGTTCTTATGAACACCATTACCTACTTTGTTCTACGCTTAATAAAACATTAGCCATACTAGCCACGGTAGGGCATATGAATAAGAAACATCCTTGACACATTTTCATTGCGTCTAAATGAATTCGCGGCCAAAAGTACATATTTATGTTTCTAACTGTTTGTTACGTGACTTGATATTTGATTCGTATAAACTTATAGTAACCTTTCTGGAATGTATTTATTTGCATAAAATAAATCTTTGTACATAAAGCTTCCTCTTTTTGGTGACTTGCGATTCTCGTGAAACTAGTCGTACATGTACATGGATTAGCAAAGGTAATCAGATTATAAAATTAGTGAAAAAAAAAGGTAATGTACACTATATTTATTACAATTTATCACTATAAACTTAAGTGGCATTTTTATGATAATTGTACTTTGCTAATGAATTAAAATTTATTTGCACGCAGATGTGACAACATGCACGGTGTGTGAACGGACATAAATTATATACATATAACATCGAACTTGCATCGCAAATTTTTTTTATTTTATTTTTCATTAATAATTAGCAGGCGTTAGTCTTCCATCTCACCTGATGGAAAGTGACGATGAAGACGAGGATCATACACGCCTGTCTAAGAGGTACCTATTCACTCTACACTTGAAAGCTCCAGGGTTATATTTGTCTGGAAAAACAGACGCAGGCAAATCGTTCCACTCTTTGGCAACACGAACCAAAAATGAGCTATCGAACCGTTTAGTTCGGGTGAAACTTCTGTCTGCGTCTGGTTGACCGGTGGAGAAAGGGGAAATAATAAATTATTTATTACTTAGCATATTTTTCAATAGGGATGCACTCGATTATTTGTATAGGCCGGGCCGCGAATTTACAAAGGCTATAGTTTGAGTCACGAGTCAGACTCTATATATAAGATTTTGTTTATGCATATTACCCGACAATACCTCATCTATCTCCGTAAAATAATTAATTCAAATGGATTAGCTTATTGCCTTGATATTTTCAAAGAAGATGCACGGACAAAACCTAGCATCGATTATATTATGTTACATATTCAAACAAAGGTTGCTACAAAGGTGTTTTTTTTTTGTTCCCCTCCACGGGAAGGGCAGGGGGATAAAAAATGCTCTGACGCATACACTGGCGCGCGCGATCTTAGTTATGTGGGACTCGTTCTGACGCCTACCAGAACCAGAACAGGGGGTTTTCTAGTGGGTAGGTAGACTACCCACTAGAAAACCCCCTGTCGTCTAGTGCAATTTTTTGCTACTCAGCCTTCGCCTGACCGACGGCTAATTGGAGAAAGAGGCCACGCTAGTGAGGCCCAGAAGGGGTCACCCGCTGGGATTTACATAGCACTGAAGGTGCTCAAAGCACTGAAGGTGAATTCATAGCACTGATGGTGCTCAAAAATGAAAAATAGAAATGAAAGAAGTTAAATCAATTCGAATTTACGTTAGAATTAGAAGTTGCGGCCTGAAGGGCTAAGAGATCTAGCGTCAGCTGCGTCGCTACGTTCGTGTGCACGTTTCTTGGTCTAGCGACTTTGAATTTCGAATCTAAGACAGGAGCAGTATATGAGACTGAATCTCGAACTAGAGGATTGGGATGGGATTCGGCGCGTTTGAAGAACGATTCTGAGAGTGTTTTGAGATGCTGTTGCACTGTAGGCAGTTCAAGATCTCTGTGCAGGTCCGCGTTACGCACGTACCACGGTGGGTCTGTGGCCCTGCAGTTTGTGCAGGATGGAGGGATTGGCGTGGGCAAAGACTGGGAAGGCATATGTCATGACTGGTCTAACGCAGACCTTATAAAGCGTACGTTTGTTTCTAAACGATATTTTACTTTTTCTACCTAACATACTATGTAGGCTGCCAAAGTAAAAACGGGCGAGTTTCGTTACTCTATCGACGTGTGGCTTGAAGGAAAGCGTCTGGTTTAAGGTGACGCCTAAGTATTTGGTAGTGCGCTTCCAGGGGATGGGAATACCTAACATTCGAACGTGCAGGTTGTCAGCAACACTACGGTGTTTGCAGTCGAAGTAAACTGCAGAACTCTTGTCTGGGTTCACATCGATACGCCATTTTTGAAACCATGCACAAAGGGCGTCTACAGCCTTTTGGAGTTTGGTGGTAAGACCCGGGACACTTTGGCTTTTGGTGTAAAGGGCTGTGTCGTCGGCAAAGAGGGCGAGTTCGACGTCTTTCGGCGAATGGGAATGTCGTTAGTGTACACGGTGTACAACAGAGGGTTGAGGACTGATCCTTGAGGGACTCCAGCCTATATGGGACGAGGCACGGAAAGCGTGCCTTCATGTTTGAAACGAAACGTGCGGTCTTTGAGAAACGACGCGATTATCCTAAATAGGCGAGCCGGTAAGCCTATTTTGTAGAGTTTATAAACGAGACCGCTGTGCCAGACTTTGTCGAAAGCCTTGGCTACGTCAAAGAAAACTGCGATCGTTTTCTTTCGTTTCGGATAGAAGCCGTCGAGTAGGTACTCGACGATTCGATGGACTTGCTGAGGGCAGGAGTGCTTAGCGCGGAAGCCCGAACGCGAAAGGCCGAAATGATGAGGGGATCGCTATCCGTTGGAAACAGATGGTTCCGCATTCGAGAGAGTATCTACTCAACTGTCCGGGCGACTAGAGCAGCCTAGTAGAAAAAACAAGTACTTTTTCGTTTTGAACGCATTTTTATCAATGAAACGTATCGTAAAGCTTCTAGTAAAATATACTAGATGGTACTTTATTAAATTACGCATCTTTTGATGGTAAAGAAGCACAGATTTGGAAGGCTGACATTTTAAAAATTATTTTTTTAAGGACGTAAATTTTCAAGTGCTTGTGAATTTATAAATAATTGTGAAACCTGTGATTAAAATGTAAGTTATCATTTATTTATTATGTGATATTATTAGTGTTATATATGTTTAAATAAACCTCAAGATTCAATCTTTCGAAATATCGAACTATATCATATATCCCAAGTTTATTACGATATTTTTACATGCGATATAATGGATATGCAACTACTCCATTTTTGTGGGCGTATTTTATAATTAAGTTTTTGTATGATTTATCGCAATTTGAATCAAATTTCCTCTTGTTATTGGAAGAACAGGTCATAACTAATATAAATATAGATTGAAGCGCAATAAATATAATTAATATAGGTAGGATTATAAGATGTTATATTTTCTTCTTCAGGTGGGCACGAACAGCGCTGCCCGTGTCGCCTACGATTTTGTTAAGTACTAAAATAAGGGCTTGGTACAGATGGAGGAATCATGAGTAAATTTAACATGATTTTGATGATAGCAAACGGCAACAAAGTACGTAATTTCCTTAAGTTATTTTTTTTATATATTCTGCTATATTTATTATAGTTTATATTCAATCGCTTATTTATTTTTCAGGAGGATATCTCCAGAGGGACATCCGTGCATTATGGTTCCCATATTGGTGAAGTATTCAACAAAATAGCTCTGTGTGTCTGTTTGCGATTCAGAGAATGGAGAATCTTACAAAAATTTAGGTCCACAAAGTTCGCGGAAATATTTTTATCTTTTACATATTTAAAACGATAATTACGTTGTGCATGTCATTGAAATTATCCTTTTCGATGTACAAATAAAGTGAACACATTAGAAGATAGTAGAGATTTAAAATGGAAAGAAAAGTAATAAATGCGTTTTTTTACCAAGCAAACCATTTTTTGTCTAGATTTTTTAATGTAAATATTTTAAATATTGATTTTGATGGAATATGAAACTAAGGTAGGTACCTGGATTGATACACAGAATTCTATTTATCCCAAAAAAAAATGACAGGATTATCAAACATGAAATTTTTCGCGAGTGAAGCCGCGTGCACAGTATAGTTATGATAGTATTTAATTTATCATTTAAAAAACCTAATACATCATTAAACACACATGTCACAATGATTAAGTTTCCACACTGTTACATTGTTGTAATTGTATTTATTCATTATGTTGTAATTGTCATATGTAAGAATTATTTAAAGGTTATTCCAAATAAATATTACAAAACATAATATTTGTCTTTATTTTTTAAATATCAACTAAAATGTCGCCCAGTGTGTCAAAACCCTAATATGGTCGGCCATCTTCTCGCTATTTCATCCACGGCAGGCGATATGAAACTGATGCGGGAATGGGTGGTTTGTTTTCGTTTACTGTGCTACATTTTACACACCAAGAAATGATATTTTGGTATCAAAAATAAGATTATTTAATCTAGTTTACTGATGCGTAGGTAAAGGGTTAAGTCCATTTTAGGCCGTCAGTAAGCTTTATGTTTCAGCACTTAATGGACGAATGAAATGCACGATAATTCGTATCATTTATGTAAATGATTATTAGAAAAAGTATCAGAACTAAAATATTTCCCAATAAAATTATCTAAATTAATAAGAAACTAAACCTGAGGAGTCTCCATACAATAGCTGCGCAACGTTGGGGTTACCGATTCAATGCAAAAGAAGTTTTGCTGGTGGCTTATTCTAAAGATAAAGGCATAAAGCTTTTCATGAACAATAAAGTAAACATAAAGTATACATTTAAAACTAAATAAATAAAATCAAAAACATATTACAAACTTAATTATGTTAATTGTATAATCTTGCAAAGCATTATTTCGATTGCAACTATAACTTTTTGTGAGTTTTATTTTTTTAGTTCGGGATCCCTATCACCAAACTTCAAAATTCAAATACGTCAATGCAATTTGTTATTTTGCAACAAGTGGATGAGCTCTTTCGGTTTTCCTTTTTTTTTAGATTTTTACTTCCCATGTTATTTCCTTTTTGATTTTCCTTGTGTGAAGTCTAAACGCGACAAACACTCGCTTCGGGTGGAGAGATAATGTGGCTCAGTAGCGTCAGTTTCTCGTATTTTGAGACCTCCTCGAATTGTCGCGAGTACAGACCTCTTCCTTTAAAAGCCTTTAGGTTAGTCTTATGTATAAATGTGTCTTCTTTCTATATTCTAATTAAGATTTTGGACACGTGACTCTAGTGTTGTACGTAAGATTTCCTTTGACTTCATTATTTAATTTAAATACCAAAAACAAAAAAGTTAGTTCAATAACCTTTTAAATATGGTTTATGACTGTATAGTCAATGTATTAAAAATAATCATGACGGTATTATATGCTGAAACATCATCGGCCGACGGCTCAAACACTATGGACTTAAGCCTTTGATATTTATTACAAAATGTTCCTTAAAATTTTCTTTAAACAAATAATTTTGTCAAATTTATACCATATTATCAAGTTCAATATTTTTTTATACTTTGAAAATTAAGCATCGTTTATTAGTTTACAGATAAGTTGTTTCTGTATAGTGTCAGCTTTTAAAAAGTATTTTTTAATTAGCAATAGCTGCCGTAGTTTACTATAAAATAGACTTTAAACTAGATGATGGCTTGGGGCGCTCGACGCGACGGCGACCCAACGCGAGCGCGGACAGATAGCGCGTCATTACAATCTGTACCTGGACGTTTCAGTGGGTATGAATCTTTCGAGAAGTTTAGACATGGCCTTAAGGAGGCTGATGGGTCTGTGATTAGCCGGGATATTTAGAGGTTTACCCGGCTTGGAAATGCCTATGACTGTCACTTCTTTCAGAGCTTTTGGAAAGTAGCTGTGGTCGAAGCAGGCATTGAAGATGATGGCTAACAAGGTAAGAACCTGTTGAGGCAGGTGTTTGAGTGCGTGGTTAGAAATACCATCAGCACCCAGAGCCTTTTTGGACTTTTGACTTCTAATGAGAAGTAAGATTTCATCATTAGAGACTGTGACAGGGTCGTCGGTTATGGGGAGAGATTCTCTGCGGAGAACTTCGTCCTCCACCAACTGGATGTGGGAGGGATCCGCGGGTTGCGTGCTGGGCAACCATTGTGCCGCTATGCTGTCAGCGAAGCATTCGGCTTTCTCTTCGTCTTCGAAGGCGATAGAGCCATCGGGACGAGTGAGAGGAGGGACGTGAGAGGCGGCGTCTACGCGTAAGGATCGGGCCATACTATACATACGCTTGGTGGGATGAGATCGTTCATCTGGGCGTCTCGGAGTTCCGCGAGGCGAGATCTAACTTTGCGTTGTAGCTGATTCGCAGCTGTTCTATAGGTGGGCGTGGGATATTTCTTGGCTCTCCGGAGAGCCGCGTTCTTAGCTTTAATAAGATTGCTAACGGCTTAGGATAGATTGGGTATATTTCGCTTAGCAACCTTTTCGTTAACTTTGATGGCTGAGTAGATAGCATCAGTGAGGGAGTCGACTAATGAATCTATTTTGTCCGGGCTATCTAATTGGTCGGGCGAGATCGCGAGCGGAGAGTTTGGGGCCTCTAAGGCTGAAGCTAACGTATTTTTAAAACCTTTCCAGTTGGTAAAGGTCTTAGGAGGAGTGACGTGATTGTTAGGCGGTCCTAGCACGAGGGAGATGGGGCGGTGATCAGAGCCGAGGTCATCGAACGGTTCGATAGACCTGACATCGAGGTTGATTTGTTTGACGATCGCAAAATCGAGGATGTCAGGAGAGTAGTTAGGGTTGCCGCGATAGTGATTGACGGGAGAGATGACGTCTAAGTCGAGTTGCTGAGTGATTTTAAGGAGTTCTCTACTGCTTTGGTTGGTCGATAGGGACTTCCAGTCAGTATGTTTGGAGTTAAAATCTCCAAACATAATGACTGAATGGCGGAGGGCGAGAATGGCCTCGAAGTCGCTAAGGATAGGCCTGGTATGATGGATGTCACTAGGTATGTAGACTGAAGCTATGATGACGATCAGATGACCAGTCATAGCTAATCTACACACAGTGGCCTCCATGTTGAGGAGAGGAGGGGTAGGGAGAAGAGTGAAGTGGAAACCTCTTTTGTGATAAATAGCTGTGCCGCCGTAACCGTCGGACAGAACCGATCTGCGTCCGGACCCGTTCGGACGTGTTGAAGGTCGCTCCCGGCTGCCGAGTCACGATTGTTGTCTCACGACTTCTCTCGTATCAATACTCAAATGCCACTCTCAGATCCGTTCTGCGTCCGGCCCCGCTCGGACGCGTTCGCGCACTTTTAGTGCAACCCAACTTCGTCAGGTCTACGGTCGGTTTTTGTTGTCAATTTATTGACGACACACTCCGTAGTAGACTCGCGTTTGATCAGGTGGATACTTAACGGTGACAACTAAGCCTGATAGCGTTGCCCCGGTGCGCTTCCAAGGCCCTTCAGGCCAAGGAGAAACCGGCTGACCCGATCCCATTGCACTTGGGCCTTTCCCAGGGTGACGGTACAGTGCTGTCCGAATTAGGGGCACCACTTCGCGTCGTCCCCAGCCCCCCTACCGCGGGTAGGGAGGTTTAGGTGCTAGGTTTGCTAGGGAACCTAGGCATTCTTATATATTTTATATTATAGGACCAAGCCCTCCAATGGACCAGCAAAGCTTGGTAAACTTTGCTAGGTCGTTCGCCCAGGCGCTCGTTGCGTCCGGCGTCACCATTTCCAATGACTCACTAACGCAGGCCTTACAGGCAGTTACCGCGTCCCCGGCCCCTCAGGCCTCAACCCCGGCCCCTCAGGCCTCCGACGTCCAGACCCCTCAGGTCTTCAGCTCTCCCGCGTCTCCCGCCTCGTCCAAGATGGACTGCGAATCGGTCGCATCCTCTCACGCGTCGCGTCGTAAGCGTACCGCTCCCGGGAGCGACATGAACCCGCGTCTGACACGTCGTCAGATGCCGTCACCTTAACCGGCTCTCCTGAGCCCGCGTTTCAACTTGTTGCCAAGTGCTCCAAGAAGCGCTCGAAGAAAGCTCGGTATCATCAATACCCGAGCCCTCCCCGGTGTCTTCAACACCAGCCCCCGCGCCGTTAAAATCGCTCGAAGTAACCGCGTCTCCGTCGGTGCCATCGAAGCCAGCGACGCGCTGCGCTCCCGTCCCGCCGAAGCCTCAGCTCCCTCCGCCCGTCTTCCTGCGTGAAAAAGCGCGCTGGACCGCGGTTTCAAACTTGTGCAAAGAGCACAAAATTAATTACTTAAAAGCCGCCAACGCTGGCGATACAATCAAAATTCAAGTAGCGACCGTCGACGACTTCCGGTCTTTCACTAGGCTTCTGTCGATCAATCAAATCGCGTATCACACCTACGCCCTCCCGTAGTAGCGTAAGATCCGCGCAGTACTACGGGGCGTCCCGTTCGAACTCAGTAACGAAGACATTCTCGAGGACCTTAAGTCTCAGGGTTTCCCGGCCGTAGCAGTGCACAAGATGCACTCCAACCGCGGTAGGCGTTTTCCTTTAGCTTTAGTAATCCTGTCAAATACTCCCAACTCGAAGGAGATTTTCAGAGAGGCTCGCACAATCTGCGGACTCTCGAACATCTCCGTCGAGCGTCCCAACCCCTGTGGTCACCCTGGGCAGTGCCACCGCTGCCAGCTATATGGCCACGCAGCGGCTAACTGCTCAGCTCCCCCCAGGTGCGTCAAGTGCCTGGATCCGCATACCACTAAGGAGTGCACTCGCACTCCCGAATCCACTTCCCCCCCTGCCTGTGTGCTGTGCGGCCAGTCCGGCCACACAGCTAACTACAGGGGTTGCCCGCGCGCTCCGCGCTCCACCACCAAGAGGGTCGTGCCTAAACCGGCGCCGCCGCTCACTCCTTCTAACTTCCCGCCGCTGCGCAACGGGGTCCCCCGGAAGCAAAGCCCGTTCAGCCGACGCCTACTCCGGCTCTGTCTTGGAGGCAACGTCCGGCCGTCCCGCCTGCACCTTCCCGACCCATCCCAGCTCCCGTAGCTTCCGTAGGGCTGCGTCCCGCTCCGCCATCCGCACCTCAGTCATCGTTGGCTGAGGACATGAAGACCGTGTTCGACGTCATCCAAAACGTAGACATTAATGAAATTTCCATACTCGCAAGTAAACTGCGAGCCGCCCGCTCTCCTCAAGAGCGTTTATTCGCGTTAGCCGAGCATCACTCGCTCCTAAGTTCGTTGTAAATTCTTTATTTTTGTATAAATTCGTAAATAAGTAAATTATAATGTCTAGACCCGCGAATCCCGCGTCCTGTCGTATCAAACCCAAGGGCTTATCCCTAGTATCTTTTAACGTTCGTAGCCTAAGCAACAACCTTCCCGAGCTCAAATTGTTCCTTCAGAACAACGACCCAGACCTTTTACTTTTCCAGAAGACATGGCTCACTCCTAATCGCTCCAGGGGATTCGCTATTCCTAAATACGCGTTTACACGTAACGATAGGCCTAACTGCGACGGTTTCGGCGGCACTGCTATCTACTACAAAAGAGGATTCCATTGCTGTCCTCTCCCTACCCCTCCTCTCCTCAACATGGAAGCCACTATATGTAGATTGGCTATCACTGGTCATCCGACCATCATCATAGCTTCAGTCTACATACCCTGTGGCACCAAACCTATCCGCAGCGACTTTGAGACCATTCTCGCCCTCGGCCGTTCAGTCATTATGTTCGGAGACTCTAACTCGAAACATACTGACTGGACGTGCCTATCAATCAACCAAAGTGGTATCGCTCTCCTTGACATCACCAACTTACTCGACTTAGACGTCGTCTCCCCCATCACTCTCACTCACTATCCCGACAACCCGAACCACTCTCCTGACATCCTCGACTTTGCAATCGTCAAGCATATCAACCTCGACCTCAGGTCTATCGAACCGCTCGATGACCTAGGTTCTGACCACCGCCCCGTCTCCCTCGTGCTAGGACCGCCTAACAATCACGTCACTCCTCCTAAGACCTTTACCAACTGGAAAGATTTAAAAATACGTTAGCTTCAGCCTTAGAGGCCCAAAACTGCCGCTCGCGATCTCGCCCGATCAATTAGATAGCCCGGATAAAATAGATTCGTTAGTAAATTCTCTCACTGATGCTATCAACTCAGCCATCAGTGTAAACGAAACGGTTGCTAAGAAAGGCAAACCCACGCTTCCCTTAGACATTAGCAATCTTATTAAAGCTAAGAACGCGGCTCTCCGGAGAGCCAAGAAATATCCCACGCCCACCTATAGAACAGCTGCGAATCAGCTACAACGCAAAGTTAGATCTCGCCTCGCGGAACTCCGAGACGCCCAGATGAACGATCTCATGGGGAATATCTCCCCGTCCCACCAAGCGTATGTATAGTATGGCCCGAGCCTTACGCGTAGACGCCGCCTCTCACGTCCCTCCTCTCACTCGTCCCGATGGCTCTATCGCCTTCGAAGACGAAGAGAAAGCCGAATGCTTCGCTGACAGCGTTGCGTCTCAATGCTCGCCCAGCACGCAACCCGCGAATCCCACTCACATCAAAGCGGTGGAGGACGAAGTTCTCCGTAGAGACTCTCTCCCCAACACCGCCGACCCCATCACAGTCTCTAATGATGAAATCTCGCTTCTCATCAAAAGTCAAAAGTCCAGAAAGGCTCCGGGTGCGGATGGAATTTCCAACCACGCACTTAAGCACCTGCCTCAACAGGTGCTTACCTTGTTAGCTATCATTTTCAATGCCTGCTTCGACCTTAGCTACTTTCCAAAAGCTTGGAAAGAAGCGACAGTCATAGGCATACCCAAGCCGGGTAAACCTCTTAATATCCCGGCTAATCACAGACCCATCAGCCTCCTCAAGGCAATGTCTAAACTTCTCGAGAGAGTCATACTCTCTCG
The DNA here is from genome assembly GCA_923062675.1 of Marasmarcha lunaedactyla. Classification (NCBI taxonomy): domain Eukaryota; kingdom Metazoa; phylum Arthropoda; class Insecta; order Lepidoptera; family Pterophoridae; genus Marasmarcha; species Marasmarcha lunaedactyla. Next base: position 24,268,104 of record OV281353.1, read on the forward strand.
AATGCGGAACCATCTGTTTCCAACGGATGGCGATCGTCTCATAATTCTCCACCAGTTCGGCTTTCGCGCTAAGCACTCCTGCAAGTCCATCGAATCGTCGAGTACATACTCGACGGCTTCTATCCAAAACGAAAAAAAACGATCGCAGTTTTCTTTGACGTATCCAAGGCTTTCGACAAAGTCTGGCACAGCGGTCTCGTTTATAAACTTTACAAAATAGGCTTACCGGCTCGCCTAGTTAGTAAGTAAGTACTTTTCGATTCAAACATGAAGGCACGCTCTCCGCGCCTCGTTCCATAAAGGCTGGAGTCCCGCAAGGCTCAGTCCTCGCCCCTCTTTTGTATACCGTGTACACTAACGACATTCCTATTCCGCCGAAAGTCGTCGAACTCGCTCTCTTTGCCGACGACACTGCCCTTTACACCAAAGGCCGTGGAGCCCAGGGTCTCGTCACCAGACTCCAAAAGGCTGTAAACGCCCTCGGTGCTTGGTTTAAAAAATGGCGTATCGATGTGAACCCAGAGAAGAGCTCTGCGGTTTACTTCGACTACAGACGCAGTCGTATCCCCGACAATCTCCAAGTGAGAATGCAAGGCACTCCCATCCCCTGGAAGCGCAGTACTAAATATTTAGGCGTCATCTTAGACCAGACGCTTTCTTTCAACCCTCACGTCGATAGAGTAACGAAACTCGCACGTTTTTACCTAGGCCGGCTTTACAGTATGTTAGGTAGAAAAAGTAAAATGTCCTTCAGAAACAAACGTACGCTTTACAAGGTCTGCGTTAGACCAGTCATGTCATATGCTTCGCCAGTCTTTGCCCACGCCAAACCCTCCGTCCTGCACAAGCTGCAGGTGGTTCAAAACCTCTTCTGCCGCAGGGCCACAAACGCACCTTGGTACGTGCGCAACGCGGACCTGCACAGAGATCTTGAACTACCTACAGTTCAACAGCACCTAAAAACACTCTCAGAATCGTTCTTCAAACGCGCCGAATCCCATCCCAATCCACTAGTTCGAAATTCAGTCTCATATACTGCTCCTGTCTTAGATTCGGTATTCAAAGTCGCTAGACCGAGAAACGCGCACACAAGCGAACGTACGCAATTAACTTTAGATCTCGAGGCCCTTCAGGCCGCAAATTCTAATTCTAACGTAAATTCTAATTCTAACGTAAATCCGAATTAATGCAAATTTAATTTAATTGTCAATTTTTAATGTTTTATTATTTACTTTTCATTTTTTTTGAGCACCTTCAGTGCTATGTAAATCCCAGCGGGTGACCCCTTAAGGGCCCCGCTAGCGCGGCCTCTTTCTCCAATTGGCCGTCGCTCAGATGAAGGCTGAGTGGCAAAAATGCACGAGCCGACAGGGGGTTTTTAGTGGGTATGGTTCTGGTAGGCGTCGGGACGAGTCCCACATAACTTTGGAATCCCGCCAGAGTATGCGTCAGAGCATTTTTATCCTCCTGCCCTTCCCGCGGAGGGGAACAAAAAAAAAACGTAACCGTCGGGCCTATCGATACGAATGAACACGTAATTGGGAACAACGAATCCCCTGGTGCGGTTTGGAGTGCGCCACGTCTCTTGAAGAAGCAATAAGTCTGGCTCGTTGTTCTGACGGAACAGTTTGAGCTCAGGAAGGTTAGTACTGAGATTACGAATATTAAAAGAAACTAGGGATAACCCCTTGGGTTTGATACGACCGGACGCGGGATTTGCGAATTTATACAAAAAATAAAATTTATAACGAACTTAGAAGCGAGTGATGCTCGCAGTTTGCGTGCGAGTACGGAAATTTCCTTAATGTCGACGTTTTGAATGACGTTGAACACGGTCTTCATGTCCTCAGCCAACGACGACTGAGGTGAAGACCACGGAGCGGGACGCGGGCCTACGGGAGCTGGGATAGGACGGGAAGGTGCAAGTGGAGCGGCCGGACGCTGTCTCTAGGACAGAGCTAGAGTAGGCGTCGGCTGGACGGGCTTTGCTTCCGGGGTACCCCGGTTGCGTAGCGGCGGGAAGTTAGCGGGGGTGAGCGGTGGCGCCGGTTTAGGCGCGACCCTCTTAGCGGTGGAGCGCGGAGCGCGCGGGCAACCCCTGTAGTTAGCCAGTGTGTGGCCAGACTGGCCGCGCAGCACACATGCAGGGGGGAAGTGGATTCGGGTGTGCGAGTGCACTCTTTTGTGATGTGTGGGTCCAGGCACTTAACGCACCTGGGGGGAGCTGAGCAGTTAGCCGCTGCGTGGCCATAGAGCTGGCAGCGGTGGCACTGCCCAGGGTGGCCGCGGGGGTTGGGACGCTCGACGGAGAAATTCGAAAGTCCGCAGATTGTGCGAGCCTGTCTGAAGATCTCCCTCGAGTTGGGAGTGTTGGTGAGGATAACTAAAGCTAGTGGAAAACGCTTACCGCAGTTAGAGTGCATCTTGAGCACTGCTTCAGCCGGAAAGCCCTGAGACTTAAGGTCATCGAGAATGTCGTTATTACTGAGTTCAAACGGGACGCCCCGTAGTACTGCGCGGATTTTACGGTCCTCCAGGAGGGCGTAGGTGTTATACGCGATTTGTTTGATCGAAAGAAGCCTAGTAAAAGACCGGAAGTCGTCGATGGTCGCGACCTGAATTTTAATTGATTCGCCAGCGTTGGCGGCTTTTAAGTAATTAATTTTGTGCACTTTGCACAAGTTAGAGACCGCGGTCCAGTGCACTTTTTCGCGGAGGAAGCTGAGGCTTCGGTGGGACCGACGGAGATGCGGTCACTTCTAGTGACATTAACGGCGCGGGGGCGGGTGTTGAGGACACCGGGGTGGGCTCGGGTGTTGAAGACACCACGGCTTTTTTCGAACGTTTCTTAGAGCGGTTGGCAACTAACTGGAGCGCGGGCTCAGGAGAGCCGGTTAAGGTGGCGGCGACCGACGAAGCTTCGGACGCGGCGGAGTCTGAATCGCTCCCGGGAGCGGTACACTTCCTACGAGATGAGCGCGAGGATGTGACCGATACACAATCCATGTCGGAGGGCGCGGGAGACGCGGGAGAGCTAAAGACCTGATGGGTCTGGACGATAGTGGCCAAAGGGGCCGGGGACACGTTATTTGCTAATAAGGCCTGCGTGAAGACCTCGTCTGGAATGGGGATGCCGGACGCAGCGAGCGCCTGCACGAACGCTTTCGCGAAGTTAATAATGTTTTGCGTACAAAGGTAACATCGAAAGTTGTAAATATAGTATTCAATATATAATGGATAGTAAATATTTATAGACAAAATAAGAAAGTTAAGCAAACACAAAAAGAACGTTTAATCATGAAATTACTAGAGACATTGGGACTTATATTGAGTCGTACGCAGATTCCTTTTTTGGCGCTTCGCCGGCCGACGCCGCGGCCCGCTTGTTCGCTTGCTCGGTTTGCGCTGCAAAGCCTACATACACAATAACCCCTCCTCCTCGCTGCGCTCGTCGTCGTACTGTATTATTGTTGTCTTTAATTATTGAATTGATATTGAATTACAAGCAAGTCCCTATTTGGTGAGCGTAAATCATCACCTGCTCATGATATTTTATTAGATAACTTAAAACATTCCTTATAGCTGCTAAAATCGATAGGCAAGAGTGTAACTATCAACCTATTGAAGCTAACGATCGGTAAAAATCAGTATCAAATTGAAAAGCATTTGTTGCTGCAATGTTAGAATGAACTTATCTAACAAAGTCTATGCGATTTCGGTCAATTTCTGTACTATAAAATATTAGGGTTTTGTCAAGTTATAGTCAAAAAAAAGCTAAGCCAGTTTAGTTTGCTCTTTCACTTTTATGGCCTTTGTGAATTCGCGGCCGGGCCTCTGTCCACCCTTCTCTAAATAAACAAACAAATTCGATGGCAGTACGGTAAAAATAGCTTGTCTTCATATCTTCGATCGCATAACTAATTTATGGCAACCTTGAGCTAACTTAAATAGCCCTGGATCAATAATAGGCTCGAGTCTAGTAAATACTAGCAGAAAGCATACTATGAACCTTAGATTTGGTTTTGAAATTAAGAGTCTGTGACGTCATGTAAAGTTTACACCTTACTCGCAGCAGACTTTGTTTTCGTTTGCACGATCCCGTCACGGTTGACGGTAGATGATTCACATGTACAATGCATTTTCAAACAAAAATCGACCGCCCAAGTGTGTGGTGCTTGGCCATCTCAAGGAGACACCCGCGCCACCCAACGGTATGCGATCTACCTGTTGGTAATTAAAATCCGTGCCCAGAGACATCATTTATCGTTAACCAGTATGCGTGTAGTGTTGTTTATTGAGTATCGATTAGTGGTGCGTTGTCAACCCTAGGCAAGGTTTGAATTGCCTTTGTTCCAGCAACTGCAGTGGCTGATCCTTAGTCTTATCCCGAACAGACAGGAGTTAAGCTGATTATTATAACACACATACAAAGGATTCTAATGCTACCCCAGACGTGATCTTAACAATGGAAACTTCATAGTCACTGATGTTTTGTATGAACATACATATGCAATCTACAGGTGAACACTCGCCGGGAACTCTGGGCCTGAACTTCAGTCCAAGCCTCTTTCGGGAGATATACCAGGTTATGGGGCTGATTTGTCAATTTGTCAATGATCAGAATTTTATCAGAAGAATAATGTTAAGAATTTGACCTAATCTCTATGGAAAGTCTTGCCAAGTGTCGAAGTAACAATCAGCCCTAAACGGAAAAAATGTTGTTCTGTCATCGTTAAATAGCGCAACACGTGTAATGCTAAAAGGATAATTATAGTTTTTTCAACGATTCTTAAAGAAAAGATTAACGTATTTTTCATAAATAGTAATTTCAGAAATCAATAAAATCTTAGTACCTATAAGTTGTGTTTCACTGGATGCACCACCAGTATTAAACTCTCATATGACACTTTATTCATTCCACATAATCTATCAAATATTTTTTTCAAATATTTTCAGAATTCACTTAGTCTTTTATATAATTGATATACACATAAGTCTAAATACAAAAAACCAAATGGAAAATATAGGTACTTAGGAATCATACCTAATCTTAATATATTAATACTTAACATATTTTCAAAAAATGTTTATTGTATGGCTGTGCGTATCTATAATAAAATACCAAATAATATTAAGAACGTGACATTTAGACTGTTTAAAATAAATTTATTTCACTATTTAATAGATAATAGTTACTACTCATTAAATGAATCAAAGATTTAAGTCCTTAGCTTAAACAATTATTGTTATAAGTTTTTCATTGTTGATGTTGACATTTTAAATGTATTAATTGATAGTTTGATTAAGGTCTGATTATATGACGTCGCAAAGATTTGCACACCGTTTGACACGGTTAAATATGCTGTACCTACTTAAATAATTATAACACCAATTGTATCGACCATATTTTGCAAATAAATTGATTTGATTTTGATTTTGATTTGACCTTAAAAAAAAATGAAAAACATTAATAATAAAATAACAAATGCGTGGTTTCTACGTATTAAGTTGTATAGTTGGCAACTAAATTTTCAGTTACTACATTACGCTTGTGTGTAGTGTGTAGACATTAATTGATGTTTTGTTTTGAATTTTACAATTTTATCCAACAAATTTAAAAAAAAAAGGTAAAAATGCGAAATAAGTCGAGCTCTTTCTGACAACCGCTATGTCAACTAATGCACTTAATTACAAAATAATGTCTAAACATGTTAAGTGAGAAGCCCCGCCCACCTAGTTATACAAAAATATAACGAATCCTAATCTACCTACTCACTTGCGTACTAAATTGTAACTTACCACACCACTTGTCATTTCACTGTTTACAGGTAATTTTTAACTTATAATTTTGATACAATTTCGCGCCAGCCATAAGGTTACTTCGTAACAATAAATCACTTCGTACAACAAATTGCGTTCCTGCCTCTTTAACTTAACCTTAAAAAGTGTGGAGTGCAAGCAAAAATGAACTTAAACGCGAACGCCATACAGATATAACGATATAATGCCAGCGACCTGGCGGCCGGTAAATATTTAGCGTGCGCAAGTACATCGAGTGTCATAGGCCTGCTTATATAGAGAAATGAAAATTCTAAATAAAGCCCTGTCAAAGAGATGCGAGTATCATGAGCTTACGACAAAAACAAAAGAAAAATCTGCACAAGCGCTGTAAACAACCATTCATTTGTTTGTTGGGAGTAATAAAACAGAACAGTTTCCAATGTGTATGATATAAGGCTAAAGACTAAAGAATGTATAAAATCCTATCCAAAACGTTACGTTTCAAAGACCCTTCCGAATCAGTGGTAGGTTCAATATACGACGTCCTAGCCGAGGTCCGTTCTCTCTCGGGTGCCCTTAGGCGCATCGTATGTATAACCCTCAGCGCTAGGCCATAAAGTCCGGTGAAATTTAAAAGGTTAATAAATAAATATCCATTTCCAAAAAAAAAGTTACGTTTCAAAGTATTTGATATATGTGTATATCAAATACTTTGTAAATACTGTTTATTACTATACTATACTTACCGCATTACTAAACTGTCTTCTATTACTATTTATATGCCTCTACTTTCGTTCAAGAGACTACTAGATCACCTACCAATCAAATCAGTTAATACTTTATGTTAACTTGGTTTCTATTATTCGATTCTAATGTAATGTAATATATATATATATATATATATATATATAGGTATAATAAATACGTACCTTTATTTCACGTCACAGAAATCGCAAACGAAACCGCAAGTCGCTGGTTCAAATCAACAGTTTTATTTTTGAACATTGGAACTAAAATAATGTCGGCGCACACTGAAATATCACCGTCTCATATCTTTCTAGAAAAAGAAAATTTCATAGTTTATTATCACTCTGTTATTATTTAATACAGTTTTTGTGTGTCAATATTATTTCAGCTGTAATTGGAGTTACGATTATTGTATCTTAAACACTCTCGTCAGTTTTTAAATTGAGTCGCTCCACTCACGATTTTAGCTGAATAATAACGCAAATTTGACGTAAACAGCAGCTTTCGCGTGAAAGACGCGTATTTTGGCACAATTTCCACTCTGAACAGTATAAGATCATCAACAAAGAAGTGCCTATTTCTAAATAAACAAACAATGTGAGCACATTGTATTTTATTAGATAAACGTTTAAAATAAGTATTACGGAGGTAAATTATAAATACACTTCATTTAAATTATACTCAAACACCATGTTCTTTTCATTTCATAAAAAGTCCACTGAGTTATTCAACTGTCAAAACTTTACGCGGCATATCTTAATTATTTTTAAATTCAATATTTGTCTGGCACAGGCGTCGGTCGGCGTTCCGCCAGCGACTGGCTCGGCTTCTGGCTTCCTTCCTCCGCGCCGCCTCAACGGCGGACACTTGCATGGATAATAAATAAGACTAGTATGTAGAAATGAGATAACGTTACGCATATTTATTACATAGTTAATTCAGTATTGTTCTGTAAAATATTATAAGCAGAGATATCATAACTGGGTAGAAAAATTCTACGTCACTTTTTGTACTTCGTACTAACCTTGTGTACTTATTATAAACGATTACTATAAGCACAGAAAACCAATCGTAATATTATGTACGATTATTTTTTTAATAGCTTTATATTTACGGTATTTATGTGTTATTGTGGCATGGCCTTGTGAATGTGATACATTGAAACTGTGCCTCATTTATTAATTGATTGTGTGTTTGATTGCTTCCTCAAATTGGATGAGGGACAAACAGGCAATGTGGTCTATTTATAAACACATCCCAGAGTCTGTTCTATTTATATTCATTATTATAACTAAACTAACCCGACGTACAATTTTGGAAGCTGAATTCGACGGAACCACGGAGTTTTGTTAAAATCTTTAAACAAATAAGAAATATTTTTTTGTTGTTCTCCTCCAAGGGGATGGCATGGCATGGGGAACTAAAAAATATTCAAACGCATACCCCGCGTGCGCGATCGAGTTTATGTGGGACTCGCTTCGAGCCCACCAGAGCCACTACGCATCCTGGTCTGACTGAGCTTTATCGAACGTCTCTGGCGGAAAGAGTCACATAGTTTCATAGCTCTGGTACGCACCCTTGCACAGCCCAGAACAGCACACACAGCTCCGGTGGACAGCATTGGACATAGTTCTATATAATAGACATTGTTCTTTTCAATGTAATGTGTTCAATTTGTCGCCGAGACCTGGTAGTAACAGTGACTACCATGATGTTCGATGGCATGAATATGATGGCGAGCATTCGATTAAAACGTTTACAGCACTGCTTTTGTTATGTTCATGTACCTACTGACGTACTTACCCACAAGTTTTTACGTGCCTAATATCTTCGTGCGTAATTAGCTGAATTAGATTTATAATTTCATCAAATTAACGTCGAGTGTACATTCAGCACGCACCTACACTCGCGTTCTGTTTGATGCAAATTCGCAAATCACTGCCAGTCTGTAGAAATCGGGTACGAGGCAAGATAAGCAGTAAACCTAATCGCAGATCTCTGCTATTGAATATTTGATGCGTGCTATCGCAGTGTGATATATAGCATTAGCGAATTTAATAACGCATACTTATAAACAATTATTGCTATTGCGATTTATTTCATCACAAAGCTCAGTATTGGAAAAATGTACTTATAGTTTATTAATACGACGATCGTATTCGTTTTCTTACAAATACAAAATAATGTGAAAGGTCTACCAAAGATCTGCGTATTGAAAAAAAAAATTTTTATCACAACTTATTTATTGGTATTTAAAAAGTTTTAATTTTAATAGTTAATAAATTAGTTAACAAATTATGAAATAAAATTATAATATTAAACTATATATAATTCAAACATTTAGGTCGTACACAGTTTTATTCCAGTAGAATTCAAAATTACGAACCTGCATAATTGTATTAATAGATAATTGTAAAAGTTTTGATTATCTGTAAAGTAAACAATTAAATTAGTTTTGAAAATAATCAACACAATTATTTCATAATATAACGCTAAACAATATTTAAAAAAAATTAATTCAAACTAATTAGTAAAACCAAATATAAATTAATATTTATTACTTATGACTTGTGATTGTACATTTTCCCATGACTGTGGAAAATTTTAGTACCATAATTAACATAATATGATGGTTAAGCTAAACAAGTTTTGTAAACGATTATTATTGTTGAATCTTGAAACTTAGTTAAGTTGGTAAAATAGTATAGTTAGTTTCAACGTAGAATTTAGATTTTTCAATATCTATTTTACCCGTCAGAACTTAAAGTCAGATTCTTTAAATGGAAATTGGAAAATTTAAAATTGCATGCTTTTTTCTTCAAATTTAGTTAGATAGGTACTTGGACTAGTCTAAGAGCACTAGTTGTTAATGTTAAATTGTATATTTTACTGTTTTGTTTCATTAGAATAGAAAAAGTTTTACCAAAGTTTGAGACTGTGTATAAATCAGATCAATATCGTAATATAATATATAAGGCTCCACGTAGTAATACTGTTATCGATATGTCAGGTCACTTTCGAAAAATTTATGATATTGCAAGTAAACTAAAATTACTGAACAGGAAAACGGATGAAAACAAAGGAAAGGTTAATTTTCGAGATGCAGTCAAATGGATTTGAGTTGAAGAATATGGCTCCTATCTTTTTAAAGACCTGATGGAATGACCCCGTTCAAGCAAGTCAATATCCTTAAAAACATGGCTGTCCTGACAGTTTCGAAGTTGAGCGGGTAAGGAAACTATGGCACGATACGTGAAGAAAATCGGGACTATAAAAGGAAACAGTTGAAGATTGTCAAACCTAAACATGGCTACTTCTACGATACAATTTTAAATTCTTAGGTTATTAAGACTTTTGTATAGATAGAGCTCCATGTTGTTTTACAAGAGGAGTTTGAGAAAAATTAGAGAGGCAAATATCCTGCGAGGTGGATATTCGAAAATACAAGAATTGAGAATAAAATGAACAGAGGTAGAAAATCTTATTTAAACACAAAACAAAGTTTTGTAAAAACATCATGGTGTCCTCTGCGTGTTGCAGTCGCAGGCCCGCATTTTAAACACCTAATGTTGTATAATTTTGCTAACAAAACTAATTATTTAAATTCTTCTCCCTGTTGGTTAGTAAACTTAAAGCAACGATTAGAAAAATGAATTTTTATGAATATGTTATATAAAATGTGGTGGTATTATCGTCAAATAACCTTAAATTACACTTTACACGAAATTATCGCATTCCATGACATAATCAAACACGTGGCCAAGTCTACGATATTGCTACAACACATACATGGGAACTCAATAGATAAGTATGGTAGACCCCTAACATCTTATGGAAACACCCTGTATATTCATAGGCCTGGATGTGGCCACCACTGTAGCTTCTATCTACTGCAAAAATAAAGACAAAGACACTTAAGTTTTTTTTTGCAATTTGAACCTACTTCTGTATTAATTCGCTATGTCAGTGGTAGAACTTGGCTCCTTTGGGCAGAACTACCAAAAGTAAACACCAAAATTCGTGCAATCAAATGAATTGGTAAAGCTTCTTCTACCAAGTTTGCTGTAGGATCGGCTATACCAGAAGCCAAGCTGTGCTAACTTGCAGGATGTAGAATTGGTGTATTTGCCGCGGAATTACTAAAAACAGCACCGTTATAGGACAAAGTTACTAACTCATTATACGTTCATGCAGTAGCCCTGCTTTATACGCCGAAGGTCCCAGGTTCGAGTCCTGGTCGGGGCACTCTTTTATGTGATGAACACTGATGTTTGTTCTCGGATCATAGTTGTTTGTATTTATATGATATATGTATGTTTATTCTGGGTTCCCCCCAGTTTGTTGTATGGTCATCCGTAGCTCAGCTTACTTTTTGACCATATAGTTGGAGGATTTATGATTATTAGTCTTATGATGTACTTAATTTTTAAATCCGATTCCTAAGTTTTATAATTTATCAATGAAATATTAATATACAAACAAATAACTTGTTCTTGTTTTTTCAGATTCAGAAAAATTTCAAATTTAGGGACTTTTTAAATGAAATAGATACTGTGGGCCACAGTTTATTGATTTTACAAAACGTATTCATACACGTTTTTTGCACACTGATGGCTCTCAGGTTGCACACAATCGTTCGGTGAACACGCAGAAGCTATTGTATATATTATCATATAAAAGTAACTCGACGCTTCAGTTATAATATAATAACATTTTCTTATTTATACACTGATAAACTACTTGAACTTAAGTTCAAACATTCAGCTCCCGCAATCTCACGCAAATCAACTTTCTCGCAACAGTCTCCGTTATTTTTCCTTTTGCCAAAATTATAAAAATTACCATCATCGCTACCACTTGGAAAGAATTGACGATACAAAAAGTTTTTATTACTATATCGTTTTTACCAATAAAATATGAAATCACATCAGTTACGAACACTTGGAGACTAGTGATACAGACTAGTATAAAACTTACTACTGCTGTTTTTAAGAAATCTGCCATATTTCTATTACTGTCTCTTCTAAAGGCAACTCTAAAGATTTCGACAAATATTAAAGCATTTATAATTACAACAAAAAACTTTATATGAGCGTAAGCCCTATAAAATGTATCAAAATATATTGTTGTGTCTAACTTTAACAAAAGCGGCGCTACTAAGCCCAGAGCCAGCGTCATTATCCAGATGATGGCGCTGGCTACTATCAAATTACACTTTTGGAATGCAAACACTAACACCACTTTATCATATAAGTTCTTTGTGAAAACAAACATCCAGCAAATGAGAGAGAAGTCCGCTTGGAAGTACACTGCGAAAACTATATCCATAACGATACCATTCATGTCCACATACATAATAAAGAACTCACAGATCGTGTTCACAATTCTAGCTACTGTCAGTTGTAGAAGAACTTTCTCGTCGAACTTTCTGCTCGACGGCAGAATTATGAACAGAATCACTTGAAGCAGGACGCAGAGTACCGAAACTGATATGCCAGTAAGCCATAACACTTTGAATATATCATCAACATCTCCAATCTGAACGCTGTATAGTTCTTCTTCAATATCAATTTTGATCTTATCCACTTCGATTTCAATCTTCTTAAATTCAATGTGAGTTTTTTCAGTCATGGTTAAAATGTTGCGTTGAAGCTCGCGTCTGTTCGTAGCATGGTCAATGTTTTTTATGAGAATGGTGTAAATTTCATCCGTGTTACTAAATAGTATCCAGCTGGTTTCGCGTCTGGTTTAATCAATTGATTGTTATTAGTTTAGTTGGTGTCAGCTATCCCAGGGTGTGTGTGGAATTGTTGTATTACCGAAATTGAATAAAGTATGAAGGATGTTTTACTAAAAGGAGGATCTGCTAATTAATATCGAAATATTTAATTTGGGCTAAATAAAACAAATAAGTCGAAACATGAGTACAATTAATAATTGTTGAACTACAAATATTTTATCTATATTTAATCATTGATTATGTAAAGTTCTATCTGTAATTACTTAAACTATTACACTAGAATTCCTAAACACTTACTGTAATACCTTAGTTATTAAGAAGATAACGGTAATCAATACTTATATCGCCAAATTTAATAATAAACGATTTCGATCATCTTGTATATCTACAGAATAGCATTTTTTATACATTGCAAAAATAGACTGTAATTGTTAAGTTTTAGATACCATTTTCATTTTTCAACTGTATGTTATCAAGTGTGTTACTCGATCCATTATTTATCCCATACTATCGGTACATATATAATTAGTCTATTATAAGCTACAAAACGTTTACAATGATAAACAGTTGAATGCGAAGTTGAAGACTATTAAAATGCAGAAAAAAGGCTGTAGAAAAGGCAGTTTGAAGGTGTAAATAGACTAATACTTTGCCTCATTTCAGAATACGTATGCATATGGTTAATTAAAACAAAATTCATCTAGACGGACTTCTGACTTCAAAACATTTGCTTCCAATGTAAAAGGTCCATCTGAAAAATATTTTATTAGCAAATTTCAATGATCAAAAAATAAGAATAGAATTTATATGATCATCTTCAAGTTATATTTAAATATAAAACTTTCATGCGAACCAATAGGCCTTGAGGATAATTTATTGTCTGGCCGTTGTCAATAAAAATTCTGGGACAAAATATACCTTATGTAGCTATCTGACGGTGAAGAATAAATACTCATGGCCATTTTGGCAGCTCTGAGTCAGCTAGCGTTAGGCTCAATATCGTTCTATAACTCTGTCGGTTGAACAGAAAGAGACGGAGTAACATTGTGACTTAATAACCGGCTGCAAAGATCTTTGCAAGTGGGCCTTATTATTTTTTATCAACTGTATCGATTACATATGACAAAAACAAACCTTTCTTCTCACTAATATTAAAGAAAAGTTTTACTTCATGTACCTACTGCAGAACACAGAAGATTAAGCATTTTTTGCGTCGTCGACAACACATCAAGAACCAATCATTGAACAAAAAAATAATTAGAGTGTAGGATGAATTCTGTGACATCATAATAAGAATGAAACCAATTGGTGTTAGAGCTGATTTCTCCATTATTGAAATTGACATATCTGTCAATAAAACTCGCAGCTTAATTAAACTAACCAACATCGAACCACTGCGTGCTAGGGTAGCCAGTGTTCCCCCGCGAAGCGGCAATGGCTGCTCGCAGCGCCAGCGCCGCGCTCACAGCCAGGCAGGTCGGCGCCTCCGCCACCGCTGTGTATAGAATATCCTTAAATATCTATTATTGATAAACACAGGCGGTTTAATTAAGAAAACACAGTACGCAGATGAAAGGAACGGAGAAAAATCTCATCAGTATAAAAATGTATTTTCTAATGTAACTTAAGACATTTATAACTTTGCGGTTTCAGCGTAGTACAGTGTCGTAGGTTATGATCTCGTCTGGAGCGGTACTAGAGTTCATCCTGTATACAAAACAATACCTAATAATCCAATTTAAGCGGTTGTGTTCTGGGCAAAGCGAAGGAACAGACAGTGCAAATACTTTATACTTGGAACAAAGGCGATTTCAACTGTATCTTACTATTGGCAACGCATCAGTAGTCAACATGATAATAACAACCAATAATAATAAATAAAACTAATATGAATAATGATGTCCTGGTTTGTGGATGTCACATCCACCAGGAAGATTGGTGCTCGTTTGCCGGCTATCAGAAAAAAAAAACTTAACTATTTGTGAAACTTTTAATTGGCCTTAATAATGTTTATTAGGATTAATGTTTATTTTTCCAAATTTCTCATTAGGAGAGTAATGAAAGAATAAAATATAAAGTTCAGATTACGAATTAAAATCATTGCTTTGAAAGTAATATTTACTAAATAATTATTACCAAAAAAATTTCACAACAGTGTTCATATATAAGCATCTCTACACTGTTATATACCAAAACATTGTTTTATAATGAATATGGAAGATGAACCTAGGATAATATTAACTACGCTATGCGACTACTGAAAGATCGACACGGAAGAGGATAGGTATCGCTAAAGCCGTCGCACGAAGTCATATCACTGCTTGCTTTTTGCGTTATGCACATGGAGACCTGATCTGCGTCCGGACCCGTTCGGACGTGTTGAAGGTCGCTCCCGGCTACCGAGTCACGATAGTTGTCTCACGACTTCTCTCGTATCAATACTCAAACGCCACTCTCAGATCCGTTCTGCGTCCGGCCCCGCTCGGACGCGTTCGCGGTCGCTCCAGCAGTTGAGTCACGATTGTCGTCTCACGACGACAACGCGTTCGCAATACTCATACGCTGTTAGCCTCTTCAGGGCTTACGCTGCGGCCGGTTTCGATCGGCTGCAAGTAAGTCGGTCTCTTGCACAGCAACAACAGGGTTGAGCTTACCGCGGTCGATTAAATTCGATAGTGGTTCGCAAGACCCGGGCTGTCCTTCTGGCTGCGTACTTGACGCTTGGCGCCTGTACGTAGTCAGAGACTCGCTCTGCGGCCGGCTCCGGCCGGTCGTAACGTAGTCAATCCCGCACTTTTAGTGCAACCCAACTTCGTCAGGTCTACGGCCGGTTTTTGCTGTCAATTTATTGACGACACACTCCGTAGTAGACTCGCGTTTGATCAGGTGGATACTTAACGGTGACAACTAAGCCTGATAGCGTTGCCCCGGTGCGCTTCCAAGGCCCTTCAGGCCAAGGAGAAACCGGCTGACCCGATCCCATTGCACTTGGGCCTTTCCCAGGGTGACGGTACAGTGCTGTCCGAATTAGGGGCACCACTTCGCGTCGTCCCCAGCCCCCCTACCGCGGGTAGGGAGGTTTAGGTGCTAGGTTGGCTAGAGAACCTAGGCATTCTTATATATTTATATATTTTATATTATAGGACCAAGCCCTCCAATGGACCAGCATAGCTTGGTAAACTTTGCTAGGTCGTTCGCCCAGGCGCTCGTTGCGTCCGGCGTCACCATTTCCAATGACTCACTAACGCAGGCCTTACAGGCAGTTACCGCGTCCCCGGCCCCTCAGGCCTCAACCCCAGCCCCTCAGGCCTCCGACGTCCAGACCCCTCAGGTCTTCAGCTCTCCCGCGTCTCCCGCCTCGTCCGAGATGGACTGCGAATCGGTCGCATCCTCTCACGCGTCGCTTCGTAAGCGTACCGCTCCCGGGAGCGACTCCGAACCCGCGTCTGATACGTCGTCAGATGCCGTCACCTTAACCGGCTCTCCTGAGCCCGCGTTTCAACTTGTTGCCAAGCGCTCCAAGAAGCGCTCGAAGAAAGCTTCGGTATCATCAATACCCGAGCCCTCCCCGGTGTCTTCAACACCAGCCCCCGCGCCGTTAAAATCGCTCGAAGTAACCGCGTCTCCGTCGGTCCCATCGAAGCCAGCGACGCGCTGCGCTCCCGTCCCGCCGAAGCCTCAGCTCCCTCCGCCCGTCTTCCTGCGTGAAAAAGCGCGCTGGACCGCGGTTTCAAACTTGTGCAAAGAGCACAAAATTAATTACTTAAAAGCCGCCAACGCTGGCGATACAATCAAATTTCAAGTAACGACCGTTAACGACTTCCGGTCTTTCACTAGGCTTCTGTCGATCAATCAAATCGCGTATCACACCTACGCCCTCCCGGAGTAGCGTAAGATCCGCGCAGTACTACGGGGCGTCCCGCTCGAACTCAGTAACGAAGACATTCTCGAGGACCTTAAGTCTCAGGGTTTTCCGGCCGTAGCAGTGCACAAGATGCACTCCAACCGCGGTAGGCGTTTTCCTTTAGCTTTAGTAATCCTAAATCTTTTCTTAAGTTTTCACGATACATACTTTAAATAAAACACTTTTTACCGGATATTATCGCGTATATTTTTGTTTATGTTAAAAATAAACGAACCTCAAAATCTGCAGTTTGTGAACATTCCATAGATAAGCCCAACCATTATTTAAGATTTGATACCGTGAAGATCCTAGCAAAAGAGAAACATTTTATATCTAGGATGATCAGAGAAACTATTGAAATTAAAAAACATCCAAATTTCAATAGAGAAGATGGTTTGAAACTTTTATCAACATGGGATCCAATACTTAAAAACATCAAAATGAAAAACCAGCAAACTGTTAGACTGCAAACTCAGGACACAGTCAGTGCCTTTTGTGTCAATCCGGGACGTTATGCGAGAAGACTGAGAAACAGATGGCGTTAATATGTATTGACAATCATGTAGTTTTTATTACTGGCAATAGATGAACAACACCTTAGTCTATCGTGACCACGGCAACTGCAAAGATGCCGAAACGTCGAAATAATTTTAAAATTAACTAAAATATACGCGATAATATCCGGTAAAAAGTGTTTTATTTAGTAATCCTGTCAAATACTCCCAACTCGAAGGAGATTTTCAGAGAGGCTCGCACAATCTGCGGACTCTCGAACATCTCCGTCGAGCGTCCCAAGCCCCGCGGTCATCCTGGGCAGTGCCACCGCTGCCAGCTCTATGGCCACGCAGCGGCTAACTGCTCAGCTCCCCCCAGGTGCGTTAAGTGCCTGGATCCACATATAACAAAGGAGTGCACTCGCACTCCTGAATCCACTTCCCCCCCTGCCTGTGTGCTGTGCGGCCAGTCCGGCCACACAGCTAACTACAGGGGTTGCCCGCGCGCTCCGCGCTCCACCGTCAAGAGGGTCGCGCCTAAACCGGCGCCGCCGCTCACTCCCGCTAACTTCCCGCCGCTGCGCAACCGGGGTCCCCCGGAAGCAAAGCCCGTTCAGCCGACGCCTACTCAGGCTCTGTCTTGGAGGTAGCGTCCGGCCGTCCCGCCTGCACCTTCCCGACCCATCCCAGCTCCCGTAGCTTCCGTAGGGCCGCGTCCCGCTTTGTCATCTTCACCTCAGTCGTCGTTGGCTGAGGACATGAAGACCGTGTTCGACGTCATCCAAAACGTCGACATTAACGAAATTTCCGTACTCGCATGCAAACTGCGAGCCGCCCGCTCTCCTCAAGAGCGTTTATTCGCGTTAGCCGAGCATCACTCGCTCCTAAGTTTGTTGTAAATTCTTTTACTTTTGTATAAATTCGTAAATAATAAATTATAATGTCTAGACCCGCGAATCCCGCGTCCAGTCGTATTAAACCCAAGGGCTTATCCCTGGTATCTTTTAACGCTCGTAGCCTTAGCAACAACCTTCCCGAGATTAAACTGTTCCTTCAGAACAAAGAACCTGACTTATTCCTTCTCCAGGAGACATGGCTTACTCCAAACCGCTCCAGGGGATACGCTATTCCTAAGTACGCGTTTACTCGCAACGATAGGCCCAACTCCGACGGTTACGGCGGCACCGCTATATATTACAAAAGAGGCTTCCATTGCTGTCCTCTCCCTTCCCCTCCTCTCCTCAACATGGAGGCCACTGTGTGTAGATTGGCTATGACTGGTCACCCGACCATCATCATAGCTTCAGTCTACATACCGTGCGGCTCCAGACCAATCCGCAGCGACTTTGAGGCCATTCTCGCCCTCGGCCATTCAGTCATTATGTTCGGAGACTTTAACTCCAAACATACTGACTGGACGTGCCTATCGACCAACACCAGCGGTATCGCTCTCCTCGACATCACTAACTCCCTTGACTTAGACGTCATATCCCCCATCACTCCCACTCACTATCCCAACAACCCGACCTACTCTCCTGACATCCTCGACTTTGCAATTATCAAGCGAATCAATCTTGATCTCAGGTCCATCGAACCGCTCGATGACCTAGGCTCCGACCATCGCCCCGTCTCCCTCGTGCTAGGCGCGCCTAACGATAACGTCAAATCTCCTAAGACCTTTACCAACTGGAAAGGCTTTAAAAATACGTTAGTTTCAGCCTTAGAGGCCCCTAACTCTCCGCTCGCGATTTCGCCCGACCAATTAGATAGCCCGGATAAAATAGATTCATTAGTCAACTCTCTAACCGATGCTATTAACTAAGCCATCAGCGACAATGAAAAGGTTGCTAAGCAAAGCAAACCCGCGCTTCCCTTAGCCGTTAGCAATCTCATTAAAGCCAAGAACGCGGCTCTCCGGAGAGCCAAGAAATATCCCACGCCCGCATATAGAACAGCTGCGAATCAGCTTCAACGTAAAGTTAGGTCTCGCCTCGCGGAACTCCGTGACACTCAGTTTAACGATCTCATGGAGAATATCTCCCCGTCCCACCAAGCGTATTATCGAATGGCCCGAGCTTTACCCGTAGACACCGCCTCTCACGTTCCTCCTCTCACTCGTCCCGACGGCACCATTGCCTTCGAAGTCGAAGAGAAAGCCGAATGCTTCGACGTCAGCATAGCGGCACAATGTTCGCCCAGCACGCAACCCGCGGATCCCTCCCACATCCAGGCGGTGGAGGACGAAGTTCTCCGCAGAGAATCTCTCCCTATCACCGACGACCCCATCACAGTCTCTAATGATGAAATCTTGCTTCTCATTAGAAAGCAAAAGTCAAAAAAGACTCCGGGTGCGGATGGAAGCTTACCTTGTTAGCTATCATCTTCAATGCCTGCTTCGACCATAGCTACTTTCCAAAAGCCTGGAAAGAAGCGACAGTCA
This sequence comes from Marasmarcha lunaedactyla, assembly GCA_923062675.1. Taxonomy (NCBI): domain Eukaryota; kingdom Metazoa; phylum Arthropoda; class Insecta; order Lepidoptera; family Pterophoridae; genus Marasmarcha; species Marasmarcha lunaedactyla. Next base: position 24,287,210 of record OV281353.1, read on the forward strand.
TAGGCATTCCCAAGCCGGGTAAACCTCTGAACATCCCGGCTAATCACAGACCCATCAGCCTCCTCAAGGCAATGTCTAAACTTCTCGAAAGAGTCATACTCTCTCGAATGCGGAACTATCTGTTTCCAACGGATGGCGACCCTCTCATTATTCCCCACCAGTTCGGCTTCCGCGCTAAGCACTCCTGCCCTCAGCAAGTCTTTCGAATCGTCGAGTACATTCTCGAAGGATTCTATCCGCATCGAAAAAAATCAATCGTGGTTCTCTTTGACGTAGCCAAGGCATTCGACAAAGTCTGGCACAGCGGTCTCGTTTTTAAACTCTATAAAATAGGCTTACCGGTTCGCCTAGTCAGATTAATCGCGTCGTTTCTTAAAGACCGTACGTTTCGATTCAAACATGAAGGCACGCTCTCCGCGCCTCGTCCCATAAAGGCTGGAGTCCCGCAAGGCTCAGTCCTCGCCCCTCTGCTGTACACCGTGTACACTAATGACATGCCCATCCCGCCGAAAGGCGTCGAACTCGCCCTCTTTGCAGACGATACCGCCCTTTATACTAAAGGTCAAAGGATCCCGTATAACACCACCAGACTCTAAAAGGCCGTAAACGCCCTCGGTGTTTGGTTTCAAAAATGGCGTATCGATGTCAACCCGGAAATGGTACTCCCATCCCCTGGAAGCGCAGTATTAAATACTTAGGCGTCACCTTAGATCAGACGCTTTCTTTCAAGCCACACGTCGATAGAGTAACGAAACTCGCGCGTTTCTACTTAAGCCGCCTAAATAGTATGATAGGTAGAAAAAGTAAAATGTCTTTTAGAAATAAACGTACGCTTTATAAGGTCTGCATTAGACCCGTCATGTCATATGCTTCGCCAGTCTTTGCCCACGCCAATCCCTCCGTCCTGTATAAGCTGCAGGTAGTTCAAAATCTCTTCTGCCGCAGGGCCACAGACGCACCTTGGTATGTGCGCAACGCGGACCTGCACAGAGATCTTGAACTACCTACAGTGCAACAGCACCTCAAAACACTCTCAGAATCGTTCTTCAAACGCGCCGAATCCCATCCCAATCATCTTGTTCGAGATTCAGTCTCATATACTGCTCCTGTGTTAGATTCGAAATTCAAAGTCGCTAGGCCGAGAAACGCACACACGGGCGAACCCACGCAGTTAACTTTAGCTCTCGAGGCCCTTCAGGCCGCAAATCCTAATTCTAACGTAAATTCTAATTCTAATTTTTAATGTTTTTATTTACTTTTCATTTTTCATGTTTTTATTTACTTTTCATTTTTGAGCACCTTCAGTGCTATGTAAATCTCAGCGGGTGACCCCTTAAGGGCCCCGCTAGCGCGGCCTCTTTCTCCAATTGGCCGTCGCTCAGATGAAGGCTGAGTGGCAAAAATGCACGAGCCGACATTTTTAGTGGGTATGGTTCTGGTAGGCGTGGACGAGTCCCACATAACTTCGATCGCGCGCGCGGAGTATGCGTCAGAGCATTTTTTATGTCCTCCTGCCCTTCCCGTGGACGGGAACCAAAAAAAAAAAAAAAGCGTTTTGCAAAAACTCATAAATCACCAAAAACCGCACCAACCTTTCGCACCTAAAGGTGCTCTCTCATTATAAGAGTTGCGCCTCAACTTGACTCGGAAGTCGATGGGTATGTCTTTAGCGAGCGGCACGTGGTAGGTCCAGGTGCGGTCCGTCAGCACCTCTCCAGTGCGCGCGTCGTTGATCTGATGCTCGCACGTAAAATAGCCCAAGCCAAATATAAAGGCTCCCTCTATCTGTAAAATATTTGAGAGTAAAATCAGATTAAACGTACCGACAGGTTTCAGTCGCCATGCACTCCCAGAAAACTTAAGATTCCTAAAAACCTTGAGCACTTGAAAATTTTATTAATTGACTTAAATTTTCTATCTACGAATACTACGTAAAGTTTTATAATTTAACATTAGCTGAGATAATTCTCCAACGAGCACTTCTATAAAAAAATCTGTAATTCGTTGTTAATTTATTTTTAATGCTTACCTGTCCAATATCAAGTTCTGGATTCATACTCAAACCAACATCTTCAAGAATATCCACGCGTAGAATCTCATGTTCTCCGGTCAAAATATCTAATTCGACTTCAGTAATAGCTGCTCCCCCTGATCTATATTCCTCTTCATCATTCGAAGTTACCCTGTAGTTAGCTTGCAAGTTTATTCCTTGATCATAAGCGTTTCTCACTAAAACTTCCCATGTTGGGTAGTTGATCTCCTCTCTGAGAACTTGCAGCCTATCCATTATGATCTGACAACATTTTATAGCACCGAATATGCTGGCCTGCGTAGTTCGGCTATTGCCAGTTGCATAATTATTAGGGTTTGCTGTAGTGTCTAGTGGTTTCACCTTAATTTTTGATATTGGTATGTTTAATGTATACGCTACTGCTTGCGTGACTTTGGTATTGGCTCCTTGCCCTATTTCAACACTGCCACATTTAATAACAACAGTGCCGTCAGCGGCGAAGACTGATAAAAGTACACTATAATCCGCTATTGGTGAGACTGGCCAGCTCATCAGAGCACATCTTATACCTCGCTTTTTCCATCGATTCCTTCGATTAAACTCTTCAACTTCTTCTTTCCTTTCATTGTAGTTACTGTCTTTTAGCAGAGTTTGAATTATGTCCGCTACATCAGTGTATTGAGGATCTAAGTTATTGAGTCTAACTTCTATGGGATCTAGATCTAGTTCGTAGCTAATCCTTTCCATGATGTATTCTGAATGACCCACTCCTTCTAGTGTACCTGAAACATATGTACGATATTTAGAACATTAACTTAAAAATCTTATTCAAAGAATTTATATAATCTCCACACACCGGGTGCTCTTGCGTACGTGTTTGATGCCGTATCGGTTGTGACATTGTAAAGTGTATAATGCCATCTTCGATCGTCATAACAATTTTTTACTCCATTTTGAGCGAAACTTGCTATTAAATCGCTATATACGAAACCGTTGTCTAAATATAATTTATACTCCACGTATTGAATCTTTCCTGTTCTGTTTACTGCTACCTAAACAACAGAAAAATAATAATATGGATCGAATCCAAATTGTAAAATAAAAAGATTTATGACAGAAAAAATATAGAATGAACTTTTATATATGATAAACACCTCATAATCGACTGTAGTGGGCACTCTCTTGCCGATGACTCGCATCATCGCTTGAATGCTCATCACAAACCGACTGGGTTTATTTAACAAGTACGTTGCGAGTGCACTCCCCGCTGCAGGGTAATTTTCTCGGGTTAATTTTATTCCATAAGCTCCGCCACATCTTGGTATAGTTATGTCTACCCTGTAGAATATCCAGAATAATAGTACAATAACTGTAGAAAACAAAAATATAGATAATCATTTGTTAAATCAACAATTATTTGTAGTATTCGTAAAAAAGTTTGTGGCTGGCGGGCCCTGCACGTATCAAGAATAATGAATACCGGTGACTTAGAGTGTATTGGAATGGATGAGGTGAATTGAGTTTTTTTAGGAATTACTGATGCTTTGCAAATTGTGATGTAACAAGAGTGAGTGAGTTTATTCTATTGTAATTGATCCCCATTTAGCTTGTTGTTTTCATCCCATATGTTGCCTCGGGTAATTCAACTTCATTCGAGCTTATCATCACTTTGCTCGTGACTTGCTTGAGCTATAGTGTTTTGCTAAATAATGCCCCTTGTCAGTGCAAAGTTATTGTCATGTATTATTTATTACGTGAATATTCAAAAAAGGTTTTCATTAAATGTAAAAAATATATATTTTCCATAATTATGGTAAAAGACAAATTAAGCTAAATCTGCACGTCTGAATCCAACTTCCATTTGGATTTGTTTGTTACATTGTTAAAAGGTGAATTTTAAAATTCGTTGCTTTACTACCTTACCTACTCTGTTCAAGATTTAAAAGCTCAGCCATGCTGATGTGTAATAGTTCCAACCACTGACTTGCCGCTAACATTTCTACTCCATCTTGATTTGATCGTGAGACACAAGACAATGTTTCCATCGAATAATGGTATTGTTGCAGGAATACATTGCGTCCCTTTATGATCTTTTGGACGTCGTTTCCTCGATCTGTAGCATCATGGTTACTATATTCAGATATACGCTTTGGATCGTATTTTTGAACATCTTGTATAGTCAATAAAGGCTCTCGCTTATCGACTTTATACTTCACTTGGACGAGCAAAGCAGCTCGATTTGCTAATTTCTCAGTCTCAGCCACTATGACTCCAATTGGTTGATCGTAGTATTGAACTTTCTTATCAGCAAATAATATCTCAGGGTTTTGTCTTCTAACATTTCTTGATATAGAAATGTTATCGCCCGGAACATCTGTGGCTGATATAAAAGAAACTACACCAGGGATTTTCTAGAAGTATATTAAATAGTTTATTATTATTTATAATGATTTGCAAAACTGTTAATTAATTTTATTTTAATTTTATAAAAAAAGTTTACTTACCAGAGCAGGCGATGGATCTATACTTAAGATTTCTCCACTAAAAACATCAGCAGTCACAAAAGCACAGAATAATTCTTGCTTCTGTATCGGCAAGTCGTTTACGTACTGCAGTTCTCCGGCGCACTGCGCCAGCGCCTCAAGCTTCGGCATAGGCTCGTTCAAAGGCCAGATGAGCGGGTTTGTGTCATATATTTCAGTGCCCTTTGACAGGGGTCGACATCGCCGGAATCTTATAGCTCCTGAATGGTAGCTTTTGTCCAATTTGAATGAAGGTATCAAAATTAGTAAGCCCTGAAAAATATATTGACAATATTATCAGAAATAGTCAAAATATTAGTTTAAATGGTTACAGTCTCTGTCCACATCAAATAGATAGTAACGAAATAATCAGACAAACCTTATAAAACAATCCAAGCGCACATTTTAATTTATACTCCGGCTTCAAATCTCCCGGTATCTCTTCCACAATGATCTCATCCTTCAAGATCCTCAGCGCTTCCTGCAGCACCTCATTGGTGAATATATTCTTTCCAACTAGATAGTCCTCGGTCCTGCGCGCGCGCACGAACTTCGACGACAGTCCGCCGAGCACCACCCTGGCGGAGGCAAGCGTCTCCAGGTTGTGTTGGAACTTGTACAGGAACCCTGCGTTCACTTGCGCGTGCGCGTTTTGTGATCTGGGCATTATCTGTAGTAAGTTGAAATTATTTTGAAGACACGATAACTTCTCAAGAGCTATTTAAAAATTTTAAAAATATCTTGTCACTGACAGTATAAAAATTGTATATTGATAGTAAAATGTTTAAACTGACTATCTGATATACTGATAATAACCACTGAAACGTCCAAACCGCGCCACTGACACTCGCCTCACCTGTCCATGCACTAAATGTCATTTTGTTTATACGACCGCGCGAGAGTCTCGTAACAAAAACGATTACTGCTAAATAACTACTACAGTTACATACAAATAAAAAACAGTCCCGGAATTCTCAAAGAATCTTTAATTTAAAGTAGGAATAAGATAAGTGATGAAATTGATATTAAGAGATGAGAACAAAGCTTTAAATTGGCGATATTGAAAGGAATAACTTTTTAGATTTTTATTTCGAGTTTTGTAAGAAAAGTATAATAGTTACTGGGAACAATTATTTTATTGTATTACAGATCGTAATATATACTTTAAAATGACACCAATATCATAATATAAATATTTAGTTTTATGACAAAAAAAAATAAACAAAGTCAGGTACTTCTCAAAATAACGAGTGAATAACGAGTTGCATTTTAAGAATTTCTAGACAAATCTCAACATATTTCGTTTGTGAATCGCTATTAACGTGATAACAGTAATGCATTTTATTATTATAAGCATTTATTTGATACATTAATAGGTAATAATATATTTAAAATTACATATAAATCATCAAACTATGCCTGCGTAACAATGAGACAACTTTTCCATCGAAATTATTCTATGTAAAAGTTTGAGAATTGTCATACTAATAAAAGTTTCATAAAGGAAATATCTTCACAATTAATTTAATGTACAATATCATTATCAATAACAAATAAATACTGTAAACTTACCACATTTCCGTATCGGCGCCAAACACTTAACAAACACACAAGCAAAAACGGCGAACTGTCATATTCAAATTTTTTTTCTGAACATTTTTTCCTTCTGACTCAGATTCAAAATCACTCTCACAGATGTAAAATTTAATAAAGCACCATCTAGTAATTTTCTTTAGAACTATTTAGACCTGAATTAAACGCTGTACATGTTTAAACAGAACGATGTCGCTAAGTGACTATAGTCACCATGGACAGTTAAAGCAAGAATTTTTATGGGGACCGTAGTCACCGTGGCCGGTTCAGTGGATAAAAACCATGCAATTTTTACTGTGGTCATTCTAAACTTGTTCCATGCGTCTGTCGCTGGACTAGGTTGGTTTCAGACTTCAGTGTGTGTCGTTTTTGGAACACTTACATGCAAAAAGTGCACGGTAACACAATACACCAGCATTTTAACTACGTTATTTTATTGCCAGATTACTAAATTAAATTAAATATTAAGAATTGCAAGAATAATTATTGAAATGAGTTCGAAATATTATTTTAATCTTTAATTTACTAAATTATTTTTTCGACCTCATTTTCTTCCTTTCTATTTTCTTGGTAGCTCTACAATGTACAACAATTAAAATATGCACTGAATATACTCAATTCAACCAATCACATCAAATGAATAGACCTGAATGATTTTAATAAACCAATCAGCATGTGTGTTTACTATCCAACTAAAAAGATGTCGGGTTTTTCAAAAAAATACCTAAAACGTTGTGCCATGATTGCGAAATCATGGTAAAATATTGTTAGTCGGTTATCAAAACATAAAAACAAGTAATCGATAACGTCTCAAGATAATTAGTCTTCTGAGAGAGATACATATTAATAACATAAAGATATCAATTACATATCTGAAAAATGGATTTTATAGCTTTCTAATATTTTTACTTACACTGCCTTTATGACATACCAACCTTAAATGAAACAAACTTGCACAGTTTTGAGAGTGGGGGCAATTTGATCATTGTTATAACTTTGCAGGTCATGTCAATGCGCAAGAACTCTGCTGGGGTAACATCGACGACCTTCTGTTTGTCGGCTGGAACATAATGAGCAAATCGTCAATTAGATGATTTGATATTATTAAATGCAGCGATAATTGGCTTATTGAAGTATGCAGTTTAAAGTTTCAAAGTCATTAAGAACTGTTAATTGATGTACTAAATCTGACTTAGTTACATTAATACATTTGTATTTATTAATTGTGGTAGTTCTTAATTACTTAATTACTAATGTTCTGGCTTGTCGCTGCAGGTAATACTTAAGATTACAGAAACAGAAAAATATCACGGGTCTAGATAAATTTCAGTGTTTATTTCCACGTTTATAGTGATGGTTCACAAGACTATTTTACCTTGTTCGAATAATCGTATTTTATAAAATTTTACTTTTGATATGTGATCCTTTTCTTAATGAACTTTCATACATTTCGTTAGTTTATGTTGAGCTAGATTTTGCCCGCGAATTCACGAATTCCTTCAAAACTGTCCAAAGAATAGTTTTGAGATTGTTGTACTATTGAGAAGTGCGATGAAACGCCGCAAACAAACGTACTCTCTTTTTCAGAAGTAGGATGGTTGGATTGAGGAATAGGGACTGACCACCTCACACGAGCGCGCGTATTCAGTTGCTAACAAAACTTGCTTAATTACACATCTTAAAGAGGGAATAACGTATTTTTGATAAAAAGTACTAAATTATAAGGATAGGGTTTATAAACTCATCCTCATAAACCTACTATCAGATATTTAAATTGTGAATGTTGTTTGTTTATTTTCAATCACAAAAAAAAAATGTTGTATAAGTGTAAATGGTTGGCCCGTAGTGCACCGCTCCCGAAGCTTCTCAAAGTAAACAGCACAGCGTATTATTGTTATCTTCCAACATTTATCCAGAGATGTTGGTATTTAAATTGCGTGTAATCAATCTACTTTCGTAATGAAAATCTGACTTCACTCCATGAGTTCGTGTATTCATTCATTATGTTTCACAGCTTCTTTCTAGCAAAACTGCTATGATTATATAAGTTTCTTTGGCAGAAATCCAAATCCATAAAATGGTGAACCAATTTGATTATCAATACATTTTATGCAGATAAACTTATTCTATTAATTTTATTTTACTTAGGACACCTTATGTACAGATATGAATTATAAAGATTAAAATCAATCATGTTATTGTTATTTCAACAGTTTTGCTGCTCATTTATAATATGTAGGGTAGTTATAATTCACGTTTATGAGCTTCCTGAACTTAATATTGATGAAATTTACCTATCGTCAAGGTCGCTCCTACAGTCTCAAGAAGCAGGAACACGTCTGAGCTGAATGTAGGTACCTTGTGCTTCATCATCAGGTTACCAGCTATCGAAGCAATCTGTGACAATAATATGTACATAGCTGTAAAATAATAAACCTTCGAAAAATAAGGAGCAGTTTTAAGATGTAAATGTTTTCAAAATGCAGACTGTAATACCATGTTGCAGGTAAGGTAGAAAAATGTAAAAAAATTCAAAAACATTGGTTACCACCCTGCCTGCACCTGTACCCCACCCCCGCGGAACCCGCGCCCAACGCTACTGCACTCACTCCCTAATGCAGAGCTTCGTACGGGATAGAAACTAGTCGGACCAATTCATAGTTCATAGAAGCGAATCGCTATTATAATTTATAAATTATATTATAAAATATATACCAGTCACAAATCTTTCACTGACCTAAGTGAGGGTATTGGTTTGAATATTCATCTCAACACGTCAACAATAATTATCTTTATTTATCGACATTTATTGGCACTTACATTCCGAAGAGGAATATGAGCGACGAGATTCAAGTGCTCCCTCATGTCCCTGAGATACGAGAAGTCCTCCTTGGTGTCCGCGACAACTTCGAAGATATCCATGAGGTCAGAGAGCGAGGTGCCTGCTGCCACCACCAGGTTCTGGTCGAAGTAGTAGCCCTGCAGGTCTCTGATGGGCCGGATGTCGATCAGAACTCGGGGATACGAGAATATAGGGGCCACTCCTGGAAGTTTAAAGATCAGGAAAGGAGTGGATCCGTATATTCCGTTATCGTAGACCATTGCTTGCATCCATGAAATGAAACGCTTATCTTCTCCACAGTAATTTACAGAAACTCTTTTGCGGTTACTAAGCTTGAAGAATATTAATCATGTTTTAATTTGCTGTTCGTATGCATTTATTTATTGCTAATTTCATATACGTTATTGGTATTCCAAAATGCAGTAATTTAAGTAAATTACTGCATTTTCTTACTTACCTTTACCAGTATTCCCATTAAGCAACATATAGGAATCATGTCCTTCATTATCTAGAACTGTAAATATGTCTTTTATTTCATTCACTCTGTACCAGACTCTGCCATCCTTGAGAGGTATCTTCTTCAGTTTTTGTTCAAGGTCGCCACGGTCAATGAAACACCACTCGCTGTGCTTGCATCTCTTGTTGCAAGTCTTGTTGCAAAGCTTTGTGCCCTTGCAAAGCTTTAAGTCTTCTATGTCTGACACGGCTTGAGGTTGAGGCTTCGGAGCATCTTTGGCAAAACTCTTGAATGCGTCTAAGATGGGCCTGTAGCCAGTACATCGGCAAGTGTTACTCCCGAAGGAATCTTCTATTTGATGCATCGTTAGCTCATAGTTGCTCGATTCCAGTAAACTGTAATTATTATTTATTACAAGACATTAGTTAATTTTTTTATAAAATACTATTTGATTTCTAATCTACTAAACCATTTCAAAGTAAGGCCAAGAAAAACTTTTCAAGCATTTCAGGATTCAATCGCGTTAAAGAATTTAAGAATACTTTGAGACATATTTGTTTGTTGGAACAGCACATCTGCATTACCTGTACATGCTCATGACCCACCCCGGCGAGCAGTAGCCGCACTGCGTGCCGTTGTACTCCGCTAGGGTGCGCTGTAAGGGGTGGTAGCCGCCTCTCCTGTCGCCCAGCCCCTCTACTGTCGTGATCTCCCAATCTTGACACGACATGATCGATACGAGACACTGAAACATTAGATGATAACAAGATTATATCGATTTAAACTGTAAGCAGTTGGAACATCATCAAATAGCGTTTAAGAAGTTGGCTGTTTAATATAATGAGACAATGCGCTTTGAGCAGCTAAGATTAAGCTACACATATTAGGAACAATTTTATACACTTGTTATCAAAAGTTGCATCAAGTTTGATCCACTAACTATGATATCTTGCTTAATTTTTTCTCTCAACTCCTCGTTACATAACCAAATAAAGAATAACAAGAAATATAATGTGAAAATATAATAGCCTCTTACTGAGTTGACAGAGAATGTCTTCTTCACACCGTTATGATCCGGCGCAGAGACCGCGACGACGCATGCGCCGCAGCCGCCCTCCTTGCACATGTACTTGGTACCAGTCAGGTTTAGGTCGTTACGGAGGTAGTCGTTCACTGACACGTCTGAATCTATCCCTGAACCCACTGAAATCAAGGTTTCTCATAAAAGCTTCAAGAAATACAAATGTAAAGAAAAAATTGTACTACAATATGAAGATGAATCGCATTTTATTATTATAGCTGTTCTTCATATAGATCATTCATCATTTTTTACTTCATCAGCAATTTGAAGGTGTTCACACTAATGATAATCTATTACACTTTTAACATAAAGTACATGTTATTTTAAAAGTAAGCTCAATGAAACTCTTCGAACGAACCCTACGGGTCGGCTGCTTCTTTTTTCGAAATGGACTGTATATTTATGGCCCTATGGGCCGTTTAAATTCCACCGGACTGTTTAGCTTAGCGTTGACGGTGCTTAGCCGGAACTAGGGTGGGCTGCCAACTTTGTAGGACGTAGTTCATTTTGGCTAAATTCTGTCTTTGAGAAAGACGCTTAGAATTGTTATTTTTGCCTGTGAGCCGTTTTCCGAATGGTAAAAAAGTCACCCTGTATATAAATGTAATTATTCAAACTATGTAACTTTTAGCAAACTTAGGAGTAAAAGCCACATTATGAAACGACTGTGTTGAATATTGCGACACAGATTCTCCACACAGTCTCTGGAATTGTATGCATTTATTTTGTATTAATATTTCACTGTTTAATACCACTTATTTTAAACATCCATTCATGCATAAAAGTTATTTGTAAGCACAAATTAAACTGCACCCTGTATAGCGGCAAAAAGTCAAACAACTTCTGAACAGCTGAGCCAATTTACTTCAAACCTGGCTAAGAGAGTTCACTGGTAGAAGAGTTTCTCGTGTTAAGATCTCGCCAGGGATTATAATACAATCTTTTCTATTGCAATCGCCTTAATAACCACGCTTACGGAAGGAACCCCAGGATAATTGTAACTGTAGATGGCGCTGTAGCGACTGACATCATTAGGCTCCGTATTTAATTATTTTGTTTATATCAACTAATGTCTCTATTAATGAGAAAATTCTATTTATTATAATATAACTATGAAAGTCAATGTTTTCAGTACAATCAATGTCGTAAAAATTTGTGCGAACATCCACAATAATATGAAGGTAAATAGTGAATAAACAACAAAATAAACACTAATACCAATTTTAATGGCCTTCGATATTATTATTATCAAATCCACAAAAACTGACTAAAATGACATCAAAGTTTTTGGTTTTTTAAACATGGCAATTACTATAATGATAACATCAAATAATACAATTTAATAATCAACGATGAGTCTAGATGGCGTTACCTACATGCCTACCTACAGACCTACAAGTCATTCGCAACTACTAGATAAAATCACCCTATACCACTTCATACACCAGAATACCCCTAGAGGGCGTTATTTGAAATTTTTATCAACAACTAGCGGTAGATACTACTTAGTTAAATAAACTTATATAAATATCATGGAAAATGTAACATTGATTCAACAAAGTAAAAATATAATCCAAAGCTCGGAATCGGATATCAATTCGGAAAATAACCACAGCGTTGACAAACATTCTTCATAAATACCTCAATTATGGACATTAGAAATAAAAGTCTTCCTGCTGACACTGGTCTGAATGACTCACTCGTTGACGGAACGAAAAAAGAAAAGAGGAATTGACTCAAAGTTTACAAAGCGCTGACATAGAACTTGAAAATTTATATATTGACAGTGCAAATAAAAAGACGGATTACAAAAAAATTTGATGTTTTCGTCAATGTCACGCCACTGGTTAACCGCACGCTACGAGCCACCACTTGCTTTGCTGTGTTGAACTATCGACGACTATCAAACGAGTTACTCCGTCACGAAGTACCTTACACCTATGTGTGCATGGGCACATAGGTTTCTATCATGGGATAGAAATTCATTACCGCACTATGTAGTTCACTTAATTTATTACAAATTTGCTGCAAAGTATTCTGTGGTAAATGTTAAATACAATCGATTTTTAAATATAAAGATACGGAATACTCAAATTATCTAGTTTGAGAACATAACAGGAATTGTTAATTTTTAAATGCTATGACATCGAGGCGAAACAATTACGAGTGTTACCCTAATAGTATAGAGCATTTATGTTACAACTCAATATTGAGATAGAATTTACAAATTTTTCGTATGTAACTATTTTTAGGACTATGAACTAGTAGGTCAAGCCGTCGTCGTAGGCAAAGGTCTAGTCCTAGATGTTCTTGACAATATTAATGTACCTTATTTATTTTCGGTGGTCACAAAAATAGTTATAAATAATATCAACTAGAAGAGTTTTCTTATATTTTGGGGAGTTCCTTGGTATGTTTTCGATGTCCATGGAAATACAGAGCCATGAAATTATAATGGACTTACATGGACCTAACTAAACTCAAAACACAAATTAAAATTAAAATCGGTTCTAAAAATAAGTTAATCCGGAACAAACTTTTAAAAAATAACCGATATCTTAACCTTTCTTAAGATATCGGTTAAAATACATTACTCAGTACGAGTAAATGAAAAACAATAACTGTCTCCTTCATGCTCATAAGTGTGACTGCGCGCGAAATATTCAAGATGCGCGTGCCGTGCGAGGTAACGCCGGGCTTTCACAGTCATCAGTCAGATCATCCCCAATAGGCAACCGGTGGTCAACACGAAACTGTGTATTCGCACAGGACATAAACCGATATACCAATAGCCATAATACAGATCTTTCATGTCGCGATTTTATATTCTACATTCCCATCCCGCCGAAAGGCGTCGAACTCGCCTTCTTTGCCGACGACACCGCACTTTACACCAAAGGTCGCAGTGTTCGGCAGCTCATCACCAGACTCCAAAAGGCCGTAAACGCCCTCGGTGTATGGTTTCAAAAATGGCGCATCGATGTGAACCCTGAAAAGAGTTCTGCGATGCGCTTCGACAACAAACGCCCGTCCCGCTGGCGATCCCAATGTTCGAATGTTAGGCATTCCCATCCCCTGGAAGTGCAGTACTAAATACTTAGGCATCACCTTAGATCCGACGCTTCCTTTCAAGCCACACATCGATAGAGTTTCGAAACTCGCCCGTCACTACTTAGGCCGCCTCAATAGCATGTTAGGTAGGAGAAAAAAAATTTCTTTTAGAAACAAACGTACACTTTATAAGGTCTGCGTTAGACCCGTCATGACATATGCCTCGCCAATTTTTGCCCACGCCAAACCCTCCCTCCTGCACAAACTGCAGGTGATTCAAAATCTCTTCTGCCGCATGGCCACAAACGCACCATGGTACGTGCGTAACGCGGACTTGCACAGAGATCTTGAACTGACTACAGTACAACACCACCTCAAAACACTCTCTGAAGCGTTCTTCAAACGCTCCGAAACCCATCCCAATCCTCTAGTTCGAGATTCATTCTCATATACTACTCCTTAGATTCGAAGTTCAAAGTCGCTAGGCCTAGGAATGCGCAAGTCTACTCTTCCACCAGACTGTCACGCGATCTCGAAGCCCTTCAGGCCGCAAATTCTAATTCTAACGTAAATTCTAATTCTAACGTAAATCCGAATTAACTTAACTTCTTTTAATGTTTTGTTTTTTTAATGTAATTGAATTTAACTTCTCTTTGCAATTTTGAGCACTTTCAGTGCTATGTAATCCCAGCGGGTGACCCCTTTTGGGCCCCGCTAGCGCGGCCTCTTTCTCCAATTGGCCGTCGCTCAGATGAAGGCTGAGTGGCCAAAAATTGCACGAGCCGACAGGGGGTTTTTTTAGTGGGTAGGGTTCTGGTAGGCTCGGAACGAGTCCCACATAACCTGGATCGCGAGCGCCAGTATATGCGTCAGAGCAATTTTTTTATCCTCCTGCCCTTCCCGTAGAGGTAACGGAAAAAAAACAAAATCGTTTTAGCCAGAACCATACTAAGAAATTACATTTCTTATGATGGTGTCCTAAAACAAACAAACTGATGGATTAACTTTTCTTAAACTCGTGAAAGACTCCTCCAAGATTTCTTAATTGTTAAGTGCTCGATACAAGGCTCTAAGAAGTTTTAAGAAATGTTGTTTTGGTAGCAGAATAATATTTTTATTTGAGGCAAAGACGGTAAAGTTTGTTTTGATATTGTTATTTGCTTACAAAAAATATGAAACAGTGGCACTGTACACAGATAAGCTGCCATCAAATGCAGTGACAACAATATTTTAGCTTAATAAATAATATATAATAAATATTAAATATTTCTAACTAATACACCACATTATCTAGCCCAAATTAAGTATCAGTAAGAACTTGTGTTATGGATACTAGCTAACGGATAAATAAACTTAAGAAATATATAAACACTTAGATATATATTTTTTTTAAATATAAATATTAGAAATAAACATACATACACATCCATGACTAGAAAGCAAATATGATAAAATATCTGCCCCTACCAGGATTCGAACCCGGGACCTCTGGAATGAAAGGCAAGGCTCCTGACCTCCACACCAAACAGGCCGTCTAATATCTGTACCGATTTTCTTTTTTGTTTTGTAATTAATTTAAATGACTATGTTATCTGCATAATAGTGTCGTCACCATTGTTTTATAAAATGTATTACAACTTCTTTGTATTAATATAATACGCGGCTTCGCAAAAATGAGATATTGAAAATAATTGAATTGACTATTTTGACCATGACCTCACTGCATTAGTTCATATATTTATCACTGATTCATTGAAATGTGTTCGTAGGAGACTACTACATGTATTAAAATAAAAATTTTTGATCCATAACTGGCTGTCGGTATTTTATACATAACTAATAACTGTTATATAGTTTGAACTATTGGATTTTGTAATAAATAAATAAAAGTTCTAACATATCAAATTGGTTACAGTTAAATTACCCACATTTGCAAAAAAAAAATGCACGTCCTGGAAATAATTCCACGTCGCTGTAATATTGTCAAACCTGCTTTTCTAGCGTGCGTATAAATTGTTACTTCACTTACTTCGCTAATATTTTCGTTGAACACCTAAAATTAATTTACCTGAACACTGTTTTCCGTTCACTTTAAAATTTATTTTACCCATAACTATCACTTTTTAAAACTTTGTGCAACACGAAGCCTCGCCTAGTATTGATTCTAAAACCAAACCCTAACTAATGACTTGAAACTTAGATCAATTAATTTTATTCCACCGCTTTGATGATTTTTGATTTGATTGATCGTTAATTATGTGCCAAAACACGCAACGGAACATGCAAATTACTGGGTATGGTCAGTCTTAATATTTTTGCATGCATAATCTGTACTTGGTCGTCGGCGACTATCTAGAATGATTTCTAATTATATTGTTCATGCAGTTCAAGCCAGGGCTTGGAATCGGTTCAAAAATGACCAGTTAAATATCGGTATTTCGAGCCCTGGTTCGTGCACATAAATAATTTAAAAGATTTGAAACTAACAGTGTGATGAGTACAAACATTTAAAATATATTTAAAATTGTACAAGAATTTATTAATGTATAATTTCAAGCAAGCAAATGTCCAAACTCGATTTAATTATATAGTATTAAATCAAAACAAAACAATACATTACATTTGACGACCGAGTAGCGAAGTGGTTAGTTGCCCTGCCTCATACGCTGGAGGTCCCAGGTTCGAGCCTGGCCGGGGCATTCATTTTTGTGATAAAACAGATGTTTGTTCTCGGGTCATGGATATTGATATCAATATATGTATGTTTATTCTGGGCTCCGCCCCAGTTCGCTGTGTGGTAATCCATAACACAAGCTCTGCTTACTTTGGGGCCATACAGTTGGTTTGTTGGTTTGGGGATATGTTATTATTACTTTCTCTAGACAATGTACATAGCATTAGGGGCGCTGCCCACATATTTAGGCCGGCGTTTATCGGCACATCCGGATGGCAATTTCGAAACATTTGTAGGAGACTGTTGGAGAAAATGCCGCCCGGTTTATACCATTCGAGTTTCGCCGAGGCGGAATACAATGTGCCGATATGTGGTCGGATGACCATGCAGCGAACTGCTATCGATATAACACAACAATTTCATACAGTTGGTGTGTTTGTCTAAGTATTTCAAACAAACAATTTAAAAACATTTTTTTTGATATTCGAGCGCCTGGTTCACTTAATGCTTATTACCCGAAAGAAATGCTATAGCAGCTCTTTGAGGTTAATAAAATACAGGTCCCCTTATCTTAGGCTAATACTAGGGTAAAATATAATTTAATGAAAAAGTTGATTATTCAGTCTTCTTCTTTAATTGCCTCTCCATTATTGAAGGTTGGCAGTCAAGCTTCTGAACCTGTCTCTGTCCCTGGCTAGTGTAAAAAGTTGTTCCACGGTCTTGATACCGGTCCATTCTCTGATGTTTCTTAGCCAGGACATCTTCCTCCTCCAGCCCTTCTCTTCCCCTCTATTTTACCCATCGTGATGGTTCTCAGCAGTTGGTATCTATCATGATGTAGTACGTGTTACAAGTACGCTACGTTCCGCTGTTTGATGTGTTAACGAGCTCCACATTTTTGTTCATACGGTTGAGAACCTCCACATTCGTTACTCTATCCGTCCGTTTGATGTGCAACATACGGCGGTATGTCCACATTTCAAATGCTTCCAGTCGCTTACGGAGGTCCTCCTTTATGGTCCAGGTTTCACACCCGAAGAGGACAACAGGCCAATATTTGTTTGCTACATAGACCATTCTTCATCTCCACAAAAGACGCCCGAGTGACCTCGATGCGTGTCCTGATTTCAGTGTAGCTATCCCAGGATGCCGTTAGCCACGCGCCGAGATATTAGTATTTAGCAACTCTCTCCAAGTTGCTTTTTCCTATCGTTATGCATGCTTGAGACAAATCAGTGCTGTCATTTGCAATTACCATGTAATTTTTTTTGGCTACATTCATGTTGAGTCCGGCCCTTTTGCTACACTCATACACCCTGCTAACAATCCTTTGAAGACCATCCTGAGTTGACGACTTTTATTCAGTAGGTACTATTTTATTTTAATAGATAAGCTCCAGTCTTCGAAGCTGGCACCTCTATACAAGTACAAGGTTCATCCTTGTTAATCCGTTGTTAACGGAACGCTTTTGACAGAAAAATGTGAGTCGGACTTGGCCACGAACGCACTCCGCACCATTGTTGGCTTGCTGTGAATTTACATTCTCTTGACAAACATGTTGTCGTGCAGTGGAGTCTTGGGTGTGAGCGCTACCTGTGTTCAAGCTAGCACCTTAGTATTTGTTGAGCGGCAATGCCGGCCCGAATGACGTACTAAACATAATCGCCTCATACCGATTGGGCAGTCAATGTCTGCTACTTATAGTTCGGCACCTCTTTCTGCACCCTTCGAGTATAAAACCCTGACTTATTTGAGTGTTACACCATTTTCTCGCTCCGATCGCCGCCCGGTACGGACGTGCAAGAGCCTGTCTCCGTTGATCGGTCCCTACCGATATTCCGTGGAGCTCAGTCTACTGACGTCACAGTTTAGCGTGTTGGTTCCGTGCTACGGCTTTCAAGGTTTTTCTACTCCCTCTGAGTGCTATCGAAGTGCGATCTTTCTTTGCGACTAAGCCCCTTAGTCTTCAAAGTGCTGTGCTAAGTTGTGTTGTGCTTGTGCTGAGTGCAGTGTTGTGCCCAGCGTAAGTAGTCTGGTCTCAGTACAAAGGATACTTAACGGTGACAACGAATTTGTACTGAACCAGTCCTTTTATTTTTATTTTATTTCTCTTCTCTATTTTATTTATTTTTCTCCTATTTTCATATTTATTTTATCATATCTGTGTGTTTTCGTGTGTATTTGTCCTTTCTGTCGGTAAAGGTTGACCCTAACGCGGTCAACTCTTTACCTGCGTACCCTTTTTAGGTTTCCAGGTAGCGGTGACAACGACTTTGTACTGAACCAGTCCTTTTATTACTTTTATTTTATTTCTCTTCTCTATTTTATTTATTTTCAACCTTTTACATATTTATTTTGATCATATCTGTGTGTTTTCGTGTGTATTTGTCCCTTCTGTCGGTAAAGGTTGACCCTAACGCGGTCAACTCTTTACCTGCGTACCCTTTTTTAGGTTTCTAGGTAGCGGCCTTCGGCGTACTACGGTTAGTTTTAAGTTATTCTCCCCAGCCCCCCTACCGCTGGTAGGGAGGTTAGCCGCTAGGGTTTGCTAGATCTTTATTTAGGAACTCTAGGCATTTGTTATATAATTATATATACTTATCATAGTCCCAACCCCTTCCCAAATGGATAAGTAAAGTGTCATAAACATTGCGAAGGCGTTCGCCCAAGCACTCGCCGCGTCGGGTGTTTCAATTTCTGACGACATATTTACGCAGGCTATACTAGCGCTTAACGCGTCCCCGGCCCCTCAGGCCTCAATCCCGGCCCCTCAGGCCTCAACCCCGGCCCCTCAGGCCTCTAATGTCCAGACCCCTCAGGTGTATAGCTCTCCCGCGTCTCCCGTTTCATCCGATATGGACTGCGCGTCGGTCTCATCCTCGCGCTCATCTCGCAAGAAGCGTACCGCTCCCGGGAGCGATTCAGACTCCGCCGCGTCCGAAGCTTCGTCGGTCGCCGCCACCCTAACTGGTTCTCCTGAGCCCGCGTTCCAGTTAGTTGCCAAACGCTCTAAGAAGCGTTCGAAAAAAGCCGCGGTGTCTTCAACACCCGAGCCAACCCCGGTGTCTTCTACACCCACCCCCGCGCCGCTCATGTCACTCGAAGTGACCGCGTCTCCGTCGGTCCCTTCGAAGCCAGCGTCGCGCTGCGCTCCCGTCCTACCGAAGCCTCAGCTCCCTCCGCCCGTCTTCCTCCGTGAAAAAGCGCGCTGGACAGCGGTTTCTAACTTGTGCAAAGAGCACAAAATTAATTACTTTAAAGCCGCCAACGCTGGCGAAACAATCAAAATTCAGGTTGCGACCGTCGACGACTTCCGGTCTTTCACTAGGCTTCTGTCGATCAATCAAATCGCGTATCACACCTACGCCCTCCCGGAGGAGCGTAAGATCCGCGCAGTACTACGGGGCGTCCCGTTCGAGCTCGCGAATGAAGAAATCCTCGAGGACCTTAAGTCCCAGGGTTTCCCGGCCGAAGCAGTGCACAAGATGCACTCTAACCACGGTAGGCGCTTTCCGTTAGCTTTAGTTATCTTGTCTAATACTCCCAACTCGAGGGAGATCTTTAGAGAGGCTCGCACAATTTGCGTACTCTCGAATATCTCCGTCGAGCGTCCCAACCCCCGCGGTCACCCTGGGCAGTGCCACCGCTGCCAGCTCTATGGCCACGCAGCGGCTAACTGCTCAGCTCCCCCCAGGTGCGTTAAATGCCTGGATCCGCACATAACGAAGGAGTGCACTCGCACTCCCGAATCCACTTCCCCCCCTGCCTGTGTGCTTTGCGGCCAGTCCGGCCACACAGCAAACTACAGGGTTTGCCCGCGCGCTCCGCGCTCCACCGCTAAGAGGGCCGCGCCTAAACCGGCGCCGCCGCTCACTCTCGCTCACTTCCCGCCGCTGCGCAACCGGGGTCCCCCGGAAGCAAAGCCCGTTCAGCCAACGCCTACTCCGGCCGTTCCGCCTGCACCTTCCCGACCCATCCCAGCTCCCGTAGCTTCCATAGGGCCGCGTCCTGCTCCGTCACCCGCACCTCAGTCGTCGTTGGCTGAGGACATGAAGACCGTGTTCGACGTTATTCAAAACGTCGATATTAACGAAATTTCCGTGCTCGCACGCAAACTGCGAGCCGCCCGCTCTCCTCAAGAGCGTTTATTTGCGTTAGCCGAGCATCGCTCGCTTCTAAGTTCGTTATAAATTTTTATTTTTATTTTTGTATAAAATCGTAAATAAGTAAATTATAATGTCTAGACCCGCGAATCCCGCGTCCAGTCGTATTAAACCCAAGGGCTTATCCCTAGTATCTTTTAACGCTCGTAGCCTTAACACCAACCTTCCCGAGATTAAACTGTTCCTTCAGAACAAAGAACCTGACTTATTCCTTCTCCAGGAGACATGGCTTACTCCAAACCGCTCCAGGGGATTCGCTTTACCTAAGTACGCGTTTATTCGTAACGATAGGCCCAACTCCGACGGTTTCGGCGGCACCGCTATATATTACAAAAGAGGCTTCCATTGCTGTCCTCTCCCTACCCCTCCTCTCCTCAACATGGAAGCCACTGTGTGTAGATTGGCTATGACTGGTCATCCGACCATCATCATAGCTTCAATCTACATACCTAGTGGTACCAGACCAATCCGCAGCGACTTTGAGGCCATTCTCGCCCTCGGCCGTTCAGTCATTATGTTCGGAGACTTTAACTCCAAACATACTGACTGGACGTGCCTATCAACCAACCAAAGCGGTATCGCTCTCCTTGACATCACCAACTTACTCGACTTAGACGTCGTCTCCCCCATCACTCCCACTCACTATCCCGGCAACCCGAACCACTCTCGTGACATCCTCGACTTTGCAATCGTCAAGCATATCAACCTCGACCTCAGGTCTATCGAACCGCTCGATGACCTAGGTTCTGACCACCGCCCCGTCTCCCTCGTGCTAGGACCGCCTAACGTTAACGTCACTTCTCCTAAGACCTTTACCGACTGGAAAGGTTTTAAAAATACGATAGTTTCTGCCTTAGAGGCCCCAAACTCTCCGCTCGCAATCTCTCCCGAACAATTAGATAGCCCGGATAAAATTGATTCAGTAGTAAATTCTCTCACTGATGCTATCAACTCAGCCATCAGTGACAACGAAAAGGTTGCTAAGAAAGGCAAACCCACGCTTCCCTTAGCCGTTAGCAATCTTATTAAAGCTAAGAACGCGGCTCTCCGGAGAGCCAAGAAATATCCCACGCCCGCCTATAGAACAGCTGCGAATCAGCTTCAACGTAAAGTTAGGTCTTGCCTCGCGGAACTCCGAGACGCTCAGATGAACGATCTCATGGCGAATATCTCTCCGTCCCACCAAGCGTACTATAGCATGGCCCGAGCCTTACGCGTAGATACCGCCTCGCATGTTCCTCCTCTCACTCGTCCCGATGGCACTACTGCCTTTGAAGTCGAAGAGAAAGCCGAATGCTTCGCCGACAGCATTGCCGCACAATGCTCGCCCAGCACGCAACCTGCTGATCCCTCACACATCCAGGCGGTGGAGGACGTCGTCCTTCGCAGAGACTCTCTCCCCATCACCGCCGACCCTGTCACAGTCTCTAATGACAAATCTTGCTTCTCATTAGAAAGCAAAAGTCCAAAAAGGCTCCGGGTGCGGATGGAATTTCCAACCACGCACTTAAGCACTTGCCCCAGCAGGTGCTTACCTTGTTAGCTATCATTTTCAATGCCTGCTTCGACCACAGCTACTTTCCAAAAGCTTGGAAAGAAGCGACAGTCATAGGCGTTCCCAAGCCAGGCAAACCTCTAAACGTCCCGCCTAATCACAGACCCATCAGCCTCCTCAAGGCAATGTCTAAACTTCTCGAGAGAGTCATACTCTCTCGAATGCGGAACCATCTGTTCCCAACGGATGGCGATCCTCTCATTATTCCCCATCAGTTCGGCTTTTGCGCTAAACACTCCTGCCCTCAGCAAGTCCATCGAATCGTCGAGTATATACTTGACGGTTTCTATCCGCGTCGTTATAAAACAGTCGTCGTTTTCTGACGTAGCCAAGGCTTTCGATTAAGTCTGGCACAGCGGTCTCGTTTTTAAACTCTACAAGATAGGCTTACCGGATCGCCTAGTCAGGTTAATAGCGTCGTTTCTCAAAGACCGTACGTTTCGATTTAAACACGAAGGCACGCTTTCTACGCCTCGTCCCATAAAGGCTGGAGTCCCTCAAGGCTCAGTCCTCGCCCCTCTGCTGTACACCGTGTACACCAACGACATTCCCATCCCGCCGAAAGGCGTCGAACTCGCCCTCTTTGCCGACGACACCGCACTCCATACCAAAGGCCATAGTGTTCGGCACCTTGTAACCAGACTCCAAAAGGCCGTAAACGCCCTTGGTGTATGGTTTCAAAAATGGCGCATCGATGTGAACCCTGAAAAGAGTTCTGCGAAGCGCTTCGACCACAAACGCCGTCGTCCCGCTGGCGATCCCCACGTTCGAATGTTAGGCATTCCCATCCCCTGGAAGCGCAGTACCAAATACTTAGGCGTCACATTAGATCCGACGCTTTCTTTCAAGCCACACGTCGAAAGAGTTTCGAAACTCGCTCGTCACTACTTAGGCCGCCTAAATAGCATGTTAGGTAGAAAAAGTAAAATGTCTTTCAGAAACAAACGTACACTTTACAAGGTCTGCGTTAGACCCGTCATGACGTATGCCTCGCCAATCTTTGCCCACGCCAAACCCTCCCTCCTGCACAAACTGCAGTTAGTTCAAAACCTCTTTTGCCGCAGGGCCACAAACGCACCGTAGTACGTGCGTAACGTGGACTTGCATAGAGATCTTGAACTGCCTACAGTACAACAATACCTCAAAACACTCTCTGAAGCGTTTTTCAAACGCTCCGAAACCCATCCCAATCCTCTAGTTCGTGATTCAGTCTCATATACTACTCCTGTCTTAGATTCGAAGTTCAAAGTCGCTAGGCCTAGGAATGCGCAAGCGTACTCATCCAGCAGACTGTCATCCGATCTCGAAGCCCTTCTGGCCGCAAATTCTAATTCTAACGTTAATTCTAATTCTAACGTAATTCCTAATTCTAACGTAAATGCGAATTAATTCAATTTTATTTTGCAATTTTTAATTATTATTATTTTTTAATTATTTGATTTTCATTTTGAGCACCTTCAGTGCTATGTATTCACCTTCAGTGCTTTGAGCACCTTCAGTGCTATGTAATCCCAGCGGGTGACCCCTTCTGGGCCCCGCTAGCGCGGCCTCTTTCTCCAATTGGCCGTCGCTCAAATGAAGGCTGAGTGGCAAAAATGCACGAGCCGACAGGGGGTTTTTAGTGGGTATGGTTCTGGTAGGCGTCGGGACGAGTCCCACATAACTCTGGAATCGCGCCAGAGTATGCGTCAGGGCATTTTTATCCTCCTGCCCTTCCCGCGGAGGGGAACAAAAAAAAAAAAAGAGTGTTACAGTTTCTATGTCCATAAAACGTTTCTATAAAAAATCTTTTAAAATAAAATAACTTAATGTCGCTTTGAGGCCAAAACACTATAATGAATAATCTTAATTTCACCGTTCTCATTTGTATCTGTGTCAAAAATAAAGGGATCTTGTTTACTTAACAGATGCAATGAAAAGTTATTTTATATAGGGTATTTGCAAATAAATTTTGAAAAAATGACCTCCCGTGAAGGTTCTCTTCGAAGGTCTTTCTGCACTTATACAACTATTCCCAACTACATAGGTCGAAAGGAACGATAAAAGGTACGAGTATTGCATCACATTAATGTACTCAAGTAGTTTCATGGTTATATATTTTTTTGCATAAGGCATATGAGAGATAATATTACATAATGTTTCTATAGAAGCAGTCTTGTTTAATAAAAGCAACTCTGTCTTTTCAGTCTCTTCAGAATTAGGAAAGTACCTTGGTACTTGGTATACACCCTGTATTTCTTAAATTACTAAAAAAAATTCTTACTTCCGAATTATGGCCCGCAGTTACGCTTGTTTACAATCCGGAAAATAATTTGGTGAAATTTCGTAATAAAAAGAGTCCTAATTCTTTTTTTTTTATATTAAGAACACTTCTTTCGATTACTCTAAAGCCTCTAAAGTAAGATTAATTTACTTCACCACCGTATCTACATACCATAACGTACCTATGTAACGAAAAAACATGACATAGTATTTACTAACTGTAAAAGACCGATCAAATAGTTAGATAGGATTTAAAACAAATAAAAAATGTTGTGCAAGTAAAATAAAAAATTAACACCGTAAAGTACATACAACGTTTCAATTTATTGGAGCTTAATTACATATATAACTTATATATTATATTAAGATAACTCCTTAAAAATATATAAACAAAGTATAATCAAATATCGTTCCAGGTAGCAGCGTTCACTTGAATCTGAATTCATCCAAACGAACTTCAGATTTCAAAACGTTTGCCTCCAAAGTGTAGGGACCCCCTGGAATGGAAACATTTAATGGCAATTAAGCATTTTCAATTATATAATTCTGATTTGACTAAGAAAGACAGACTTACAGACTTAATGAAGAGTATGTGTCAAAAATAAATATTTATACAATCGGGTATTTAATAACGCGGCTTACTCATTATATACAACCATAATATCCGAGTAGTCTAGTTACAGTATATCCTAGTATTGTCAACATCAAGGTGTGAACATAAGATTATTAACGGGCAACTAAACACTTCTACATTTATTACTTACTTTGGTTAATACTAAAATATTTTCTTTTTTATAAGAACTTTTCTGACTTACTTAGGGAAATTAGCCTCTATTTTAACTCTGAAAGCTGAGCATAAAACTGAATATGTTTGGCAGCTTTAATCCAAAAAACGCTACCATTTGCCAGGAAACTTGTTTCTCTGTTCCATTTCCGTGACTGCCATATATCAATGATTGAATTGATTTGATCGATTAAATATCAAAAAAATTATTAAATTGGTAGAATATCAATGAATATTTGATGTGCATTAAAACGACTGCTCCACTGGTGAAACAAAACTGGTGAGACAAAACCTTAAGACATAATGTCATTATGTGTAAATCCTACCAACCCACGGTAGGTGAGTTCAGTGAACTCAACATTGCCTGAAACTACTCTCATAGTGGGATACGTGGATATCTCTGCGGAAAGATTTTTGATGCTGCGGTGACGTAACTAACCGACGTCGAACCACTGTGTGCACGGGATGCCGGTGTCCTGCCTGGAGGCGGCGATAGCGGCGCGTAGCGCGAACGCTACAGATATTGCAAGGTTCGTGGGAGGCTCGGACACCGCTGAAATAAAATTATGAATTTATTTAACACAGAAACCTATCTTCTTACCAGATACACATCAAATGATATTTTCTGTACAAAAATACAACTGTAATGAGAACCTCTATATTTTTAAGCCAAGCAAGTAAGAATTATAATAAGGATTGAACGCCTAGGTCCTCCAGCTTATTTGAAAATTTCAAACAAAATTTGAAAATTTCAAAACACAATATTTTATTAATTTGTTCATAAATAAAAATCTTTAGAATATCGCACGGTTTTGCAACAAATTTCAAACAAAAAAAGAACAATAATTATTTTAACTTAGAGTTTCAACATACTAATAAAACTTAATTTGAAAACGTTTGAGGCCATAACAGTTGTTTAAAGGATAACTTAACTTTATTTAACTTAACTTAAGTTTCGTACATTACTATTAACCGTTCAAAACCTACTGCAAATTCAAACTATAGTAGATTTAATTTACCTTTAGATCCCAAAACTCCCGCTTTATTGAAAGAGTTTCTTCTCAACTGTACCCTGAAGTCGATGGGTATGTCTTTGGCGAGCGGCACGTGGTAGGTCCAGGTGCGGTCCGTCAGCACCTCCCCAGTGCGCGTGTCGTTGATCTGATGCTCACACGTCCAGTACCCCACGCCGAACATGAACGCTCCTTCGACCTAAAGAAAGGAATGGGTTTCAAGCTTTGTATGCAATTCCATCGATAAGGAATTGCGGGTTTTGAACGTCACGTTCCTTATTTGTATAATTGTAACTACTTGAATTTCTACAGAAGGTTATAGCTAACATTTATAAAACAACCTTTATCAAAAAGCGCTTTTTTCTTAAAATATTCCTGTTCATTCGCACAAAATACTCGACTGGTGAAACTAATTTTACTGCTTACATATTTATATAAGTTCCATTTTATTCATATGTTTGACAGCAGAGTATTATATTGGTATTTATAGAAAGATAGTAAGAGCAAACCTGTGTTTTTAACTCTATGATATAAATTATTTTTTGCATAACTTTTACAGATGTTATTACAGAATAAATTAATTCAAGTTAATAAAAAGAAGTTAATACAGGTCAATTCACAGATGCTTAGAAATATAAGTAACGTTCCTTACCTGTCCTAAATCTAACTCGGGATTCAAGCTAAGTCCAGCATCTTGAACAATATCCACTCTTAAAATTTCATGTTCTCCTGTCAGAATGTCAAGTTCCACTTCAGCCACGGCTGCCCCTCCAACTCTGTAGGACTCTATGTCATTACCTGTCAACCTGTACGATGCCTGCAAACTGATGCCTCTCGCATAACTTGCCTTTACCAAAGCGGTCCACACTACATCATTTAACAGTTCTTTTTTAGCACCAAGACGATCAAGGAGAATCTCACAGCATTTGATCGCTCCGGTACAAGCTCCTTCCGTTGTACGACTTGTACCCGTTGTAAAATTATTTGGATTAGACGTTGTATCTGGCCCTTGCACTTTGATTCTACTCATTGATATGTTCAACGTATAAGCCACGACTTGAACCACCTTTGTATTTATACCTTGGCCCAATTCCACACCACCATGTTTCAAAACAATAGAACCATCGCCGTGAAATACGCTCATCAATACTTGGTAATCAGAGACTATGGTCACAGGCCAGCTCATCATAGCGGCCCTAATGCCACGCTTCTTCCATCTATTCTCTTTATTAAACTTTTCAACCTCTTCTTTTCTCGTTGCATAGTTACTATCTTTGATTAAAGTATGAACCATTTCGGCTACGTCAGGGTATTCAGGATTTAAGTTATTTAAACGTACTTTAAATGGATCCAAATCTAATTCAGTACTTATTCGCTCCATTATATATTCTGTGCTTGATATGGCTTCTAGAGAACCTAGCAAAAATAGTAATGAGAAGAAGTTAGATTTTTGAAACAAAAAAAAAATATATAATATAAATATAAAATTATTTACATATTTCATACTACCTGGTGATCTACAGTAAGTATTTGATGCGGTTTCTGTTGTAACATTATACAATTTGTAGTGCCACCGGCGATTGTCATAACAGTTTTTAATTGCTGCTATCGCGAAAAGTATAATTAAGTCGCTGAAAATGTAGCCATTATCGTCATAAAAATGGTACTCCAAATTTTGAATCTTTCCTTCGCTATTAACTGCCACCTGGGAAAAAGTAATTTAGTAAATTTTTCCAGTATCTACTGTCACTTCAAACTGAAAATGGTATTGGGATTTGAAGATGGAAGGAAAACTAGAAATATACCGAACTTCATAATCAACGGTGCAGGGTAGCCTCTTCCCAATAACTCGCATGCTGGCTTGGATCGACAAGATGAAGCGACAAGGTCTGTTCAACAGGTGTGTAACCAGAGCGCTCGAGCATGCCACCAAATTTTCTCGAGTTATCTTACTGCCATAGCCTCCGCCGATACGTGGAACTTTGACCATGATTCTGTTGAATAGAGAGTAATTTACTTTATGTATTTTCTTCGTAGTGTCGTTAGGATGCCTTATATTATCTCAGGACCAAATATTTGCTAATATATAGCAAATAGACCACTAAGAATATTCTATGTTAATTAAAATTGAAAAAAATTATAACAAAATACTTGCAAAAGTATTTATTACCTGCTTTGATCAATATCTAAAAGTTCAGAAACGCTGATATGCACTTGATCTAACCACTGCGTAGCAGCATTCAGCTCCAGTCCCTCGTCAGTAGGAAAACTAACACACGAAAGAGTCTCCATTGAAGAATGACACTGCCAAAACATATCGTTGCTTCCTTTGATGACTCGTTTTACATCGATTCCTTTACCTCTGGCGGGGAAAACAAAGACTATACCTATGCGACTCGGATCATGTTTTTGGACATCCTTAATTGTTAGCAAAGGTTTCCTGTTGTCCACCTTATATTTGACTTGCACTAGTCTAGCAGCTCTATTGGCCAGTTTTTCGGTTTCAGCAACAATCAACCCAATTGGCTGATCGTGGTATTGGACCTTTTTTTCTGCAAAAAGTTCTTCTGGCAATTGGACGATAACTTTCGGAGTTAAAGCTATGTTCTTTCCTGGAATATCTTTTGCAGAGATAAAAGCTAATACTCCAGGTACTTTCTGAAAGTAACGAATTTCAGTTAGTATATATAGCAACAATTAATCATACAATATAAATGTGAAACAATAAAAAAAATACCAAGGCAGGTGATGGATCAATACTTAAAATTTCTCCACAAAAAATTTCAGCCGTAACGAAAGCACAAAATACTTCCTTTGGTTGAGTAGGGAGGTCATTGACATACTTGGCCTCTCCGGCACACTGGATGAGAGCTTCAAGTTTGGGCATGGGCTCTGTCAATGGCCAAAGGATTGGGTTTGTGTCGTAAACTTCAGTTCCTTTGGACAATGGACGACTACGCTTAAAACGTTTTGCTCCAGAATAATATCGAGGGTTCAGTTTATTAGTAGGAATTAAAGTGAGCAGACCCTGAAATAAAATTAATATTTTGAGAATTGAGATGGTGAAACAATTTCCCACAAGCAAGTTGTACTAATATGTGTACAAAACTAGTCATTATTAAATAATTACCTTGTAAAACAACCCAAGAGCACATTTTTTCCTGTACTCAGGCTTTAACTCGCCAGGAATTTCTTTCACAACTAATTCTCCGTTTAACGTTTTCAAAGCCTCCTGCAGCACCTCATCATCAAACAGTTTCTTTCCAACGAGGAATTCTTCCGTTTTCCCAGCGTGCACAAACTCAGCAGACAAACCAGTGATCACAATCGTGGCAGATTCCACCAAGTCTGCTTTAGACCTCAATTTGTACAGGAACCCTGCATTCACTTGAGCGTGCGCGCTTTGTGATCGTGGCATTATCTATTAAATCAATCGTTTAAATATTATTTTAATGCATGCCTAGCGTTAAGTTATATGTATATGTGATAAATACGTACTTTAAACGACACAAATTTACAGCTTTCCGATAATGGTGGAATTTTGACTTGAGTGATAATTCTGCCTGTCATATTCATTTTCAAGAATTTATTAGGAGTAATGTCGATAATTTCATTTTTTCTAACTGAAAAAGTAAGCAAATCAATGATTTTATACAGGGTATTTCAACAAGAACAATGTTTATTTAAATTTTTATTGTATTAGAGAGAGTAACTTTTGACAACCGTAAATGAAAAATTATATCGGACAAAAGTTCACCACGACTACGGTTACAGATATCAATTCTTTCAGCATAATTTTTAGTTACTTTTTGGTAAAATGGAGGGTCTATTTCGTTAATCACGCCATGAACTTTAATTTTAACGCTGAAATTGATTCGATTGGCTCCGTATAGACTGTCTTTTACATAACCCCACAAAAAATAATCGGTCTCAACGTTATTAAACCACACGACCGAGCCGGCCGCTTCGCAGCTGAAGTTCGGGGAATTATGCGATCGGGAAATTTGGTTTGCGATAAATTCATTGTTTCTGTAGCTGTGTGACTTGTCGAACCATCTTGTTGAAACCGCATGTTAGCGATATTCATATCATCAATAATAGGCCAACATTGAGTTGTTAACATCTCTTGATATTGTAATCCATTAACCGTAACTGCATTTCCAGCGAGTTTTCGAAAAAAACGGCCCAATCACGCCTCCAGACCACATAGCGCACAATACAGTGACACGTTGAGCATATAAAGGTTTCTCAAGAATCTTTCTTGGATTTTCAGAAGGCCAAATGCGGCAAGTTTGCTTGTTGACGTAGCCAGTCAAATGAAAATGGGCTTCGTTTGAAAAATGTTTTTTTCAGAAAAACCAACTTGTTGTTCTTGAATGAATTGAATGAATCTACGACGATGTAAACGGTCGGCCGGCTTCAACTGTTGCACCAGTTGCACCTTGTAAGGCTTTAAAGCCAAATCCTTACGCAATATTCATCATGTGGTTGTTGTGGATAAGCTCAATTGTTGAGAACGTCGAGGAATTTACAAATTCGGGTCTTCTTCAACACTGTGACTCACAGCTGCGATGTTTTCACTTGATCGACCCGATCGAACACGCATTGGTGTAGGCATATTAAGTACCGATCCGGTCGACTCCAATTTATTCACCAAATTCTTAATAGCGGTCTCAGAAGGACGATTATGTTTACCGAAAGTATGCCGAATTATACAAAATGTCACTTTTTTATTATTTTAATGCGATTTTCGAGTGAAATTGAATTCATTGTAATAATTGCCCAAGTTTTCACGGATATGTAAAAAATAAATGTCAAAACGGTCATGTAGTTCCGGTGTGAACATATGGAAAAACAAAGTTCTTGTTGAAAACCCCTTTATTATGTCTCTGTACGGTCTACAACCTTACATTGTTCTTTACTTCCGTGATTTACTAGCGTGGTTTAGCATGCAGTGCAAGAATTTGCGGACTTCGTCATTACCCCTCCACGATAGTTAGATCACGTAAGGTAATATACAAATTTAGTATAGTTTATCTTGTAAAATGTTATTTAGTGTCTGGTTGATCAGCAAGTGGCTAACACGCATCCATCCAAGTAACAGCAGACCGGCACTCTTCTATCATTGCTTTTAAAGTACTTAACAAATAAAATCTACCTAGCAAATATATATTTAATATCAAGCCCAATCTTCTATCATTCTATCATCGCCCGTAGACTACGGCTGCAGCGTGGCACTCGGGCCACAGGGGTGAACTACAGCCTGCTTATAAAATTCTGCCATGAATTATTTGTCATCGGTAATAAATTATCCCCTCTTAAATATAAAAATAGATTTTTTTTTGTTCCCCTCCGCGGGAAGGGCAGGAGGATAAAAATGCTCTGACGCATACTCTGGCGCGATTCCAAAGTTATGTGGGACTCGTCCCGACGCCTACCAGAACCATACCCACTAAAAACCCCCTGTCGGCTCGTGCATTTTTGTCACTCAGCCTTCATCTGAGCGACGGCCAATTGGAGAAAGAGGCCGCGCTAGCGGGGCCCTTAAGGGGTCACCCGCTGGGATTTACATAGCACTGAAGGTGCTCAAAAAAATGAAAAGTAAATCATAAAACATTAAAAATTGACAACTAAATTAAATTTGCATTAATTCGGATTTACGTTAGAATTAGAATTTACGTTAAAATGAGAATTTGCGGCCTGAAGGGCCTCGAGATCTAAAGTTAATTGCGTACGTTCGCTTGTGTGCGCGTTTCTCGGTCTAGCGACTTTGTATACCGAATCTAAGACAGGAGCAGTATATGAGACTGAATTTCGAACTAGTGGATTGGGATGGGATTCGGCGCGTTTGAAGAACGATTCTGAGGGTGTTTTTAGGTGCTGTTGAACTGTAGGTAGTTCAAAATCTCTGTGCAGGTCCGCGTTGCGCACGTACCAAGGTGCGTTTGTGGCCCTGCGGTAGAAGAGGTTTTGAACTACCTGCAGCTTGTGCAGGACGGAGGGTTTGGCGTGGGCAAAGACTGGCGAAGCATATGACATGACTGGTCTAACGCAGACCTTGTAAAGCGTACGTTTGTTTCTGAAGGACATTTTACTTTTTCTACCTAACATACTGTAAAGCCGGCCTAGGTAAAAACGTGCGAGTTTCGTTACTCTATCGACGTGAGGGTTGAAAGAAAGCGTCTGGTCTAAGATGACGCCTAAATATTTAGTACTGCGCTTCCAGGGGATGGGAGTGCCTTGCATTCTCACTTGGAGATTGTCAGCGATACGACTGCGTCTGTAGTCGAAGTAAACCGCAGAGCTCTTCTCTGGGTTCACATCGATACGCCATTTTTTAAACCAAGCACCGAGGGCGTTTACAGCCTTTTGGAGTCTGGTGACGAGACCCTGGGCTCTGCGGCCTTTGGTGTAAAGGGCAGTGTCGTCGGCAAAGAGAGCGAGTTCGACGATTTTCGGCGGAATGGGAATGTCGTTAGTGTACACGGTATACAAAAGAGGGGCGAGGACTGAGCCTTGAGGGACTCCAGCCTTTATGGAACGAGGCGCGGAGAGCGTGCCTTCATGTTTGAAACGAAACGTGCGGTCTTTGAGAAACGACACGATAATCCTAACTAGGCGATCCGGTAAGCCTATTTTGTAAAGTTTATAAACGAGACCGCTGTGCCAGACTTTGTCGAAAGCCTTGGCTACGTCAAAGAAAACTGCGATCGTTTTCTTTCGTTTCGGATAGAAGCCGTCGAGTATGTACTCGACGATTCGATGGACTTGCTGAGGGCAGGAGTGCTTAGCGCGAAAGCCGAACTGGTGGGGAATTATGAGAGGATCGCCATCCGTTGGAAACAGATGGTTCCGCATTCGAGAGAGTATGACTCTCTCGAGAAGTTTAGACATTGCCTTGAGGAGGCTGATGGGTCTGTGATTAGCCGGGATATTAAGAGGTTTACCCGGCTTGGGTATGCCTATGACTGTCGCTTCTTTCCAAGCTTTTGGAAAGTAGCTAAGGTCGAAGCAGGCATTGAAGATGATAGCTAACAAGGTAAGCACCTGTTGAGGCAGGTGCTTAAGTGCGTGGTTGGAAATACCATCCGCACCCGGAGCCTTTCTGGACTTTTGATTTTTGATGAGAAGCGAGATTTCATCATTAGAGACTGTGACGGGGTCGGCGGTGATGGGGAGAGAGTCTCTACGGAGAACTTCGTCCTCCACCGCTTTGATGTGAGTGGGATTCGCGGGTTGCGTGCTGGGCGAGCATTGAGACGCAACGCTGTCAGCGAAGCATTCGGCTTTCTCTTCGTCTTCGAAGGCGATAGAGCCATCGGGACGAGTGAGAGGAGGGACGTGAGAGGCGGCGTCTACGCGTAAGGCTCGGGCCTTACTATAATACGCTTGGTGGGACGCGGAGATATTCGCCATGAGATCGTTCATCTGGGCGTCTCGGAGTTCCGCGAGGCGAGATCTAACTTTGCGTTGTAGCTGATTCGCAGCTGTTCTATAGGCGGGCGTGGGATATTTCTTGGCTCTCCGGAGAGCCGCGTTCTTAGCTTTAATAAGATTGCTAACGGCTAAGGGAAGCGTGGGTTTGCCTTTCTTAGCAACCTTTTCGTTTACACTGATGGCTGAGTTGATAGCATCAGTGAGAGAATTTACTAACGAATCAATTTTATCCGGGCTATCTAATTGATCGGGCGAGATCGCGAGCGGAGAGTTTGGGGCCTCTAAGGCAGAAACTATCGTATTTTTAAAACCTTTCCAGTCGGTAAAGGTCTTAGGAGAAGTGACGTTAACGTTAGGCGGTCCTAGCACGAGGGAGACGGGGCGGTGGTCAGAACCTAGGTCATCGAGCGGTTCGATAGACCTGAGGTCGAGGTTGATATGCTTGACGATTGCAAAGTCGAGGATGTCAGGAGAGTGGTTCGGGTTGTCTGGATAGTGAGTGGGAGTGATGGGGGAGACGACGTCTAAGTCGAGTAAGTTGGTGATGTCAAGGAGAGCGATACCGCTTTGGTTGGTTGATAGGCACGTCCAGTCATTATGTTTGGAGTTAAAGTCTCCGAACATAATGACTGAACGGCCGAGGGCGAGAATGGTCTCAAAGTCGCTGCGGATAGGTTTGGTGCCACAGGGTATGTAGACTGAAGCTATGATGATGGTCGGATGACCAGTCATAGCCAATCTACATACAGTGGCTTCCATGTTGAGGAGAGTAGGGGTAGGGAGAGGACTGCAATGGAATCCTCTTTTGCAGTAGATAGCAGTGCCGCCGAAACCGTCGCAGTTAGGCCTATCGTTACGTGTAAACGCGTATTTAGGAATAGCGAATCCCCTGGGGCGATTAGGAGTGAGCCATGTCTCCTGGAGAAGTAAAAGGTCTGGGTCGTTGTTCTGAAGGAACTGTTTGAGCTCGGGAAGGTTGTTGCTTAAGCTACGAACGTTAAAAGATATTAGGGATAAGCTCTTGGGTTTGATACGACAGGACGCGGGATTCGCGGGTCTAGACATTATAATTTACTTATTTACGAATTTATACAAAAATAAAGAATTTGCAACGAACTTAGGAGCGAGTGATGCTCGGCTAACGCGAATAAACGCTCTTGAGCAGAGCGGGCGGCTCGCAGTTTGCGTGCAAGTATGGAAATTTCATTAATGTCTACGTTTTGGATGACGTCGAACACGGTCTTCATGTTCTCAGCCAACGATGACTGAGGTGCGGATGGCGGAGCGGGACGTGGCCCTACGGAAGCTACGGGAGCTGGGATGGGTCGGGAAGGTGCAGGTAGGACGGCCGGACGCTGCCTCCAAGACAGAGCCGGAGTAGGCGTCGGCTGAACGGGCTTTGCTTCCGGGGGACCCCGGTTGCGCAGCGGCGGGAAGTTAGCAGGAGTGAGCGGTGGCGCCGGTTTAGGCGCGACCCTCTTGGTGGTGGAGCGCGGAGCGCGCGGGCAACCCCTGTAGTTAGCTGTGTGGCCGGACTGGCCGCACAGCACACAGGCAGGGGGGGAAGTGGATTCGGGAGTGCGAGTGCACTCCTTAGTGATGTGGGGATCCAGGCACTTAACGCACCTGGGGGGAGCTGAACAGTTAGCCGCTGCGTGGCCATATAGCTGGCAGCGGTGGCACTGCCCAGGGTGACCGCGGGGGTTGGGACGCTCGACGGAGATGTTCGAGAGTCCGCAAATTGTGCGAGCCTCTCTGAAAATCTCCTTCGAGTTGGGAGTGTTGGTAAGGATTACTAGAGCTAAGGGAAAACGCCTACCGTGGTTGGAGTGCATCTTGTGCACTGCTGTGACCGGGAAACCCTGAGACTTAAGGTCCTCGAGAATGTCTTCGTTACTGAGTTCGAACGGGACGCCCCGTAGTACTGCGCGGATCTTACGCTCCTCCGGGAGGGCGTAGGTGTGATACGCGATTTGATTTAACGAGAGTAACGTGGTAAACGCGCGGAAGTCGTCGACGGTCGCTACCTGAATTTTGATTGTATCGCCAGCGTTGGCGGCTCTTAAGTAATTAATTTTGTGCTCTTTGCACAAGTTAGAAACCGCGGTCCAGCGCGCTTTTTCACGTAGGAATACGGGCGGAGGAAGCTGAGGCTTCGGCGGGACGGGAGCGCAGCGCGTCGCTGGCTTCGATGTGACCGACGGAGACGCGGTTACTACGAGCGATTTTAACGGCGCGGGGGCTGGTGTTGAAGACACCGGGGAGGGCTCGGGTATTGAAGATACCGAAGCTTTCTTAGAGCGGTACGCTTACGACGCGACGCGTGCGATGATGCGACCGATTCGCAGTCCATCTCGGACGAGGCGGGAGACGCGGGAGAGCTGTAGACCTGAGGGGTCTAGACGTTGGAGGCCTGAGGGGCCGGGGTTGAGGCCTGAGGGGCCGGGGACGCGATAGATGCCTGTAAGGCCTGCGTTAGTATGTCATCGGGTATGCTGACGCCGGACGCGGCGAGCACCTGGGCGAACGACCTAAGAGCGTTAACAAGGTTCATTGGAGGGCTTGGTCCTACGATATATAATATATATAAATATATAAGAATGCCTAGGTTCCCTAGCAAACCTAGCACCTAAACCTCCCTACCCGCGGTAGGGGGGCTGGGGACGACGCGAAGTTGTGCCCCTAGCTCGGACAGCACTGTACCGTCACCCTGGGAAAGGCCCAAGTGCAATGGGATCGGGTCAGCCGGTTTCTCCTTGGCCTGAAGGGCCTTGGAAGTGCACCGGGGCAACGCTATCAGGCTTAGTTGTCACCGTTAAGTATCCACCTGATCAAACGCGAGTCTACTACGGAGTGTGTCGTCAATAAATTGACAACAAAAACTGGCCGTAGACCTGACGGAGTTGGGTTGCACTAAAAGTGCGGGATTGACTACGTTACGACCAGCCGGAGCCGGCCGCAGAGCGAGTCTCTGACTGCGTACAGGCGCCAAGCGTCAAGTACGCAGCCAGAAGGAGAGCCCGAGTCTCGCGAACCACTATCGAATTTAATCGACCGTGGTAAGCTCAACCCTGTTGTTGCTGCACTCACCGAGGTGAGGTTTTTAATTCGAGGGGTGCACAGAGTGCGAGATTGACTACGTTACGACCGGCCGGGGCCGGCCGCAGAGCGAGTCTCTGACTGCGTAGCAGGCGCCAAGCGTCAAGTACGCAGCCAGAAAAACAGCCCGAGCCTCGCGAACCACTATCGAATTTAATCGACCGCGGTACAGCAACAACAGAGCTGAGCTTAGCTCTGTTGTTGCTGTGCAAGAGACCGACTTACTTGCAGCCGATCGAGACCGGCCGCAGCGTAAGCCCTAAAGAGGCTAACAGCGTATGAGTATTGCTACGAATTGACGTCGTGAGACGACAATCGTGACTCAACGGCTGGAGCGACCGCGAACGCGTCCGAGCGGGGCCGGACGCAGAACGGATCTGAGAGTGGCGTTTGAGTATTGATACGAGAGAAGTCGTGAGACAACAATCGTGACTCGGCAGCCGGGAGCGACCTTCAACACGTCTGAACGGGTCCGGACGCAGATCGGGTCACTAATAATAGATATAATATATGCAAACTTATTGTTAATTGCACTTACCTATTGTCAAAGTGGCACCTATCGTCTCAAGCAATAAAAAAACGTCAGAAGAAAATGTCGGTGTCTTGTGTTTGACCATCAGATTACCTGCTATGGACCCGATCTGTAAATACGATATTAAATATTTGATAAGAAAGGTTGTATTGGCTATTAAGTTTAGGACTTTGTTTAAGAAATTTCGGATTTTTCAAAAATTCGATGCGTTCGAGATACAGTGGCAAAAGCGACGACCTGCCATATAACCGATATAAGGAGGTATAAGGTTTTTAGTAATCCAATGTATAAAAATCTTTTTAAAACCACATTAGTTACAATGCATGTGTATTATTAGATCTGGCTTAATTAAAAGAAGTTTATTTATTTATTTATTTATGTATTTGTTTTATTCAGGAACAAACAGTCTTATACATAATTTTACAAGTTAAAAGGTAAATGTAGACCTACAGCTCCCTTAATTATTTAAATACAAATATATATTATTGCGTTAGTATATAATGCTAATTTAGTACCTAAATTTCCTGTCTGATTTCCACTATGCATTTCTTTTTAAATACATTTAATGAACTTACAAACATGTCAACATTGTTAAACTTATCATCGTAAATGCTACAGGCGCGTTTAATAAAGCTGTTACTGCCAAAACAAGTTTTACTGCGAGCAATATAAAACAATTTCTTATTACGAACATTCCTTTCAAGTCTGCGAGGTACTCGGAAATTAATATTTTCTAACAGTGTGGGGGCAGCGGCGATATTGTGAATAATTTTGAAAAGAAAAAATACATCATTGCAGTTACGACGCTGAGTAAGCGATAAAAGTTTATTCCTTTGAAGAGAACTCTCTTAATCAATATAGGTTTGGCCGGTACGGTAGTCAAGAATCTTGAGAAACTTACGCTGCACTCTTTCCAGCCTATTAGAATGAATACTGTAGAAAGGACATCAAACAGCGCAAGCAAACTCCAAAATACTACGGACATAACTGTTATACAAAATCTTATAGGTGAGGGCGTTTTTAAAAGGTTTACCTACTCTCAGTATAAAACCTAGCTGTTTAAAGGCTTTCTCTAATATGTGGTCTATATGAGGTACAACAGTTAATTTAGAGTCGAGTAAAACACCAAGATCTCGTATCTCTGTTACTCTTTTTAATACTTTATTGTTCAGTAAGTATTTGTAAGTTAAAGGGTTGATTTTTCTTGTAAAAGTTATTATGTGGCATTTATCAATATTAAGAAACAAACTATTACTTTTACAGAATGTATCAAAATGTATTAAATCTTCTTGCAACAACAAGCAATCATCATAGTTGCGGACAACCCTAAAGATCTTGGTATCGTCCGCAAACAACAAAACCTTTGAATTTCTTAAATTATTACATATGTCATTTATAAACAAGGTAAATAATAATGGGCCTAAATGAGATCCTTGTGGAATTCCTGAGCTAATGGTTTTATACTGAGAAGTAAAGCCACAACCCAGAACGACCGCTTGGCAACGATTTTCTATATAGGACTGGATCCAGCGAAATAGGTCTCCGTGTATACCGACTTCCCAAAGCTTCAAAAGCAATTTTTCATGTGAAATTTTGTCAAAGGCCTTTGCGAAATCAGTATACACGGCATCAACTTGCATCTTATTGTCCATGGCATTGAGAATGGTATCAGTGAAACTACACAAATTTGAGTCTACACTTCGTCCTTTAAGAAAACC
This sequence comes from Marasmarcha lunaedactyla, assembly GCA_923062675.1. Taxonomy (NCBI): domain Eukaryota; kingdom Metazoa; phylum Arthropoda; class Insecta; order Lepidoptera; family Pterophoridae; genus Marasmarcha; species Marasmarcha lunaedactyla. Next base: position 24,326,004 of record OV281353.1, read on the forward strand.
ATGCTGACAAGGGTTAATATGACGATAAACTGCGCATGACAACTGATCTGTAACAATCTTTTCGAAAATCTTGCCAAACAAACTTAACTTTGAAATGGGGCGATATTTTTCTACATCCTGACAAACGGGACCCTTTGGTATAGGTGTTATGAGAGCTAGTTTCCATATTTTCGGAACACATCCTTCAACGAGAGATTTACTATACAATATCGTCAGAGGCATGGCAAGAGCGGAGTGACAATTCCTTATGAATACTGGATGTATCCCATCAGGCCCGGCACTTTTGTTGACGTCAACCGATTTCAAATGTTTGGTCACAATTTGAAAAGAAATCTCTATGGTACTTATATCAAGCGGGGGGGCCTGAGGAGGCGGTAAGTTATCAGTTATAAGAGCATAACTGCTAGCTGGTTCAAAAACCGCCTGCAAAAAATCATTAAAATAGTTACAAATTGTTTTAAAGTCATTAGATGAAGAACCCCTGTAGCACATCGTATCAGGTAGCTTGCGGCCAGAAAAAAAAGATTTAATATAAGTCCAGAAATACTTAGGATTTGTTTTAATTTTTTGCTCGGAGAATAATATATAATTATTATAACATTCCCTTTCAAGTTTATTTGCCCGCTTACGTAATATTTTAAAACTTTCGTAATCAAGAGGATTTCCATAGGACTTCCACAACTTGTGAAACTTTTTCTTTTCATTTAGTAATTTTCTTAAGGCATTAGTGTACCACACAGGTAATGAGTCAGAGGCACGCTTTACGCGGCGCGGTACATAATTTGAAATTAAAACATTTAAAAAGTGATAAAATTTTGTTATACAACTTTCAAGGTCTAACGAATCGAAAAATATATTCCATTGTATTTTATTTAATTCTAAGTTAATTTTGTTATAATCAGCCCTGTGGAAGTTATAGTAGTATGTTGGGGGGCACTTTAATGGGGTACTATAGTCTAATATTAATTCAATTAAAAGGGGTTTATGGTGGTCGTCCTCGACTACCAGGGGTTGATGACATTGTGTGACAGAACAACTATTTCCATTATACAGGACCAAGTCTAGGATACGATTATTTATATTTTGTTTATTATTGAATTGTTTCATGTCTGAGAAGAATAAAAATTCACTAAGCGATTGAATCTCAGAATTATTACTTAAACTCAGTATTTGTGCGGTACTATTTGAAGAAGAAAAATCTAGCCATTCTGCCTTAGTTATATTAAAATCTCCGATTAATAAAAAAAGGTCATTAGGGTGGTCGATCATAATCTGACTAGCTATATCATAAAAAGAAGTTAATGTGTCACGATGCCTAGGGCCATGTGGGACATACAGGCAAGCAATGTTCAAATATCGTTTGGTATCAAGCGAGACGGGCAGAGACACCCAAACACAGTCGGCGGATGCGCGGGGAGGGGCTGGCCAGTCCCGGCGCAACGGCCGGCAGTCGGCGCGCACGGCGATCATTACGCCGCCGCCGCGGGACGCACCGCTCGCTTCCGTACACCTGTCACTACGAAATACTAAATACCTACTGTCAAAGAATTCTCTATCGTAATAATCAGCCGTCAGCCATGTCTCGGTAATACATATATAATCATAATCTGATAGTGCAACCTGTGAAAAAAAATTGTGAGATTTAGTACGAAGTCCCCGCACGTTTTGATAATATCCGTTTAATTTAGTAATCATTAGAATAATTGTAAATAACACAAGTATGAATTTTATAGTTTATTAATGACTGAAGTAGGCTCGCAGACTTGTATAATATATTGGCGTAGTATACATTGTTAAGAAATATAGAGGAGAAATTAAGGAAATATAATGTTTTTAAACGAGATAAGTACACAAGGATCATATTTGAGTAATTAATCGTGAAATGTATATTATGGGAAAAAATGCAGTAAGACTTTAAATTATAGAAATATAAATGAACGGGGAATACAGGAAATATTATATAATAATTGACAGTTAAGTGATTTTCAACAGACTGAAAGTTTAGAAATGTAACTATGAACAAAGAAAGTCATTTTAATTTGTTTAGATCACTTTGTTTGGAGATTAGTACCACTTTCGATTTTTCAGATTTTCGCATGAATATTTTACAATCGCGAATCCATAGGTACGCGTTATTCAAGTCCGTCTTTAATTGTCTGGCCTGTTTAAGAAGTAATTTGTTTGCTGGCGTGAGGTGGTCACTGAGGTAGATGGTGGCAGCAGGCCCCGCCAACTGGATGTCTGAGGTGGTGAGACCGCGGCGCGCGCGTACTGCAGCCAGCACCGTGTCTTTGCAGGCACGCCGACAGAACTTCACTACTATGGCAGGTGGTCTCGAAGTTGACAATACCTGGACCTGTTTCTTATCTTCATAACGGCGGACACGATGAATGGAATCCACTTCCTTGATATCCAACTGAATTCCTATCTTGGTACAAATAGATTGTAAAATACTTAGTAGGTTTTCACCGGAGGTAGTGGGCACCCCTGATATTTCTAGATTATTCATACGCGAATACTGATCACGGGCGTCGTTATCGCTTTGGAGGTTAGATATGACGTTGTGTGCCATGCTTAAATCTGCCTGCAATTTTTCAATAGATGATACTTTATTTTCGACTGTAGCCAGGCGATCATCAATGTCAGAAAAACGAGATTCGAATTCACTCCATTTATTTTTCAGCTCCAGGATCCCTGATGAAGTAGATTTGATGTCGGCCTTGACGTCACAAAAACCACTTCGCATGCGTTTGATTTCACGGAGAACCTCTGCTATCGATTGCGAATCGGGATTACGACATGCAGTACACTTCCACGTCGATTTTTTCTCTGCACTCATTCTTCTATAGGTGGTCTCCGTGACGCCAGCGCACCCAAAGTGCAGCGTGCCACGACATTCACTACACTCAACATAATCCGTAACCCTCTCATTATACTTCGGGCAATTCATTTTGGAGATATTTTTATCGTAATACAGTTTATATTAAATATTAATAACAAAGTGCACCGACGCGTTGAATTATAGGTGCGAAATTAATATTATCGAGTTAGATTTAGATAGACCGGTTCCGTGCGTACGATCGGCGCGTCGGTTCACCCGAGACTGTTCGTTTTTAAGTTTAAGTTTAACATTAAAGTTTGTATATGGATTCAAATGTACCAATTTTCACAATTAGTTATCTAGTAGTGTTGAATACTTTGCCGTTTAATCTATTAGACTTACCAACTTAGCTATAAGTCTATCCCTGCCATTAAAAAGTACTTAATAGAAAAAAATCCACTATTTACTTTTTAAATACCTAACCAAAATTAATCATGCCAGTCTTAACGTGTTTTGGAATATATAATTTCAAATAAATTATATATACATGTAATTTATTTGAAATAACAATTGTAATATTAACAAACAAACAAAAAAAGATTTATAAAGTGTCTTACTATTAATATACCTATGTATAAACGAACTCGTCATTCGACACATAAACCTTGCGGGTTTTCGTCGTAAGATCATTTATAAATGTTTTGTACAATAAATAAAAAAATTAAAAAATTAAAAACCAATAAATTATCTATAAGTACTAAGCTAGTTGAACCTCCTACTTTACTCACATTGCGTACTGGGATATGTGCCACCAGATTCAAATGCTCGTACAGTTTTACAAGATAATTAAAGCCATCATGCTTCTTAGAGACTATTAATAAAATTCCCATCAGCTCTGTGAGCGTGGTGCCAGCTCCGACCACCAAGTTCTGGTCCATGTAATATCCTTTTAGAGACTTAATAGGACGTATGTCAATGAGGATTCTAGGATATGAAAATATTGGTGAAGCGCCTGTAAATAATATTTACAATTTTTAGGACAATAAAATCTCTCTAAAATAATATATGACAATACAACAAATCTGTACAATTTTATATTGAACCTCATATTTAAATTTTTTTTAAGAAGTTATTTTAAGAAGTATATCGATATCGAATTAAACGAAAATTGTCTAATCATCATACGTCATCAGGTATTTGTCTCGTAAATATAGATGTATAGTCACGTTTAATGGATATTTTCTATTTACAAGTGTATTTTTATTCTGGCTTACCCATCAGTTTGCTGATTGTGAAATCTGACAGCCGATCAATATCGACTAGCTATCAATAATATAAAAATTATTTAATTTTTTAATAATAATTTCAAGCTATGCTTTCTTTTTAATTATTAGTATAATCATCACACTTCCTATTCATAAAATACTTTGGGTTGAAATTGTTAACTGATACAAATTACCTAAAAAATAAATATACATTTATATAATAATTATTATTTAATTGCAAGATTTGAGATTTTTAAGTTATTATAAAACTAGACTGTCAACCCAAAATAGCTTGGCCAATGAGAAGGAATTTAAGTGATTACATTAAAAAGTAATTCTTATTTTACAGGACTGGTTAGAAACCGATAATTTGATTTTCTTACTTACCTTTTCCCGTATTCCCATTGACTAGCATATATGAATCATAACCTTCCTCATCCAACACTTTGTAAACTTCTTCGATCTCGTTAACTCTATACCAGACGCGGCCATCTTTGAGCTTTATCTTCTTTATCTGCGTCTCAACGTCGCCGCGCTCGACATAGCACCATTCGCTTTCTTTGCACGTCTGCTGGCAGCTACCTGCTCCCTTACAAGTCTTCAAGTCCTCGATGTCTTCAAGTGCTTTAGGCTTGGGAGCGTCTTTAGCGAAGCTCTTGAAGGCGTCCAGGATAGGTCGGTACCCCGTGCAGCGACATATGTTGCTGCCAAACGAGTCCTCGATTTGGTACATCGACAAGTCATAATGGTTTGATTCCAACAAGCTGTAATAAAAGTTATTGTTTTGAATAGAGAAGGAGGAACATTTCAAATAAAATAAGTTGTAACAGAAAATAGGAGTTTTCTAATATATGTAATATTCTAAACGTTGAAGATTCGGTAATGGTTTTTGCCAAACCTTTAATAGTTTTCTTCAGATTATTTATAACAGCCTTACTGAAAGGATACGAGCGTTACACAATTCTGGATTGTGTACTGTATAGTCCACTATAGTCCACACAAATATAACACTAAGCTTGCCATCACCATCAGAGGATTCGGCTTCGTACACACATTGTATACATTTTGTATTCAAGTAAGATCTAAAATCAACACGTTTATAAAGGTGCAGGTGACGCTTTAGATTTCAAACGCCTTTTCTATTAAATGTACATTGTATACATAAAATAATGTACTTTTGCCTAAACCCCCTTTCAAAATATATGAAGTAAATGCTCGTATCATTACATCTACTGGGTTCATAATTTTCTAATAAATGTATAGAAATTAAACTGTGTTATATCTGAAATCATAATCAAAAATAAAAACCATGTATGTTTTGGACTTACCTGTACATACTCATGACCCACCCCGGCGAGCAGTAGCCGCACTGCGTACCGTTGTACTCCGCCAGGGTGCGCTGTATTGGGTGGTAGCCGATTTTTCTATCACCCAGCCCCTCTATGGTCCTGATACCCCAATCTTGACATGACGTTATTGATACTAAACACTGAAAAAAAAAACAAAACTCTCATGCAAACATGTTTCGTGGTTCAACGTTATGGGATGTCGTTTTTTGAAAAAGTTGAATACGCTTTCACATGAAAACTTCGAATACTTCAGAATGTATGATACTTGACCACACCTTATATAGGCGGAGCACCGAGCTGGACATATTTATTACCGGTGTTCCTCATGATGAAGCATCCATGGCGACGCGGTACTTTCCTGGTTAAATGGACTTTATTGTTTTGGTGACAAAAGTGAATATTATTTACTTTTCTTGATTTCTTTCATATTACTAGTATTTACCTACTTTAACTAACTCTAACTTTAAGTTTTGTTTTCTGTTATTTAAGCGACAATTTGTTTAATGTACATTTTAAATCTATAAGTGAAAACTTTGTTAATGTGCATATTTAATATTTATCCTTTTGGTTTAATTATTTTTTAAGTAGCTGTAAGTTTTCCAAAAATGAGAAATAAAAATTTAAAAAAATTGAAATAAAATATAGCGTACTCAGTATAGGTTTGTAATAATAATCAACATTTACACCAATTATTCTTTAAAAATAGTAAATTTTGAACCACTATCTGTTTATGTAGGTGTGTTTTAAATTGGTCCTCTTTTAAGTAGGGCTATTATTTATTTGCTCTCTAAATAGTGCAATAGTTATTTCGTTAAAAATTGCCTAGTTCTGTATCAAATAACGGATCAGGAATCATGTTTTATATTAATCGGTACCAAAAGTCATGATTGATGACATATTGTTAACAAAATACTGCTATCAGCTCATATAATTACTCACCGAGTTCACAGAAAAAGTCTTCGGCACACCATGATGGTCGGGCGCAGTCACCGCCACGACGCATGCGCCGCAGCCGCCCTCCTTGCACATGTACTTGGTCCCGCGCAGGTTCAGGAAGTTGCGGAGGTAGTCGTTCACAGACACGTCCGAGTCTATCTCACATCCCACTGGAATACAATTTTAATAACATAGAAAAAAGTTGAATGATGTCCGTCACAACCCACGAGGCTCGATTTTAAGAACTTCAACTCAAAAAAGATCGACAACTTTTGCGATCCCCGAAGGACAAAGAACCTCTGGTAGACCCGGTGTATATGAGATTACCTGTGACTGTGGTAAGAGCTAAATAGGAGAGACGGGCAGAAACATCAATACGAGACTCACTGAACACATACGAAGTGTGAAGAAGATGGATGAAAATACCTCTGCAGTTATCGACCATATGTTAAACACTAGTCCGTCACATTTCATCCACTTTGATAAAGCCAGATAAAAATTTCGTGTCTCGCAAAGTCCATGAAGCCATTGAAATAAATAGATGGCGTAATTTCAATCGCGATACAGGCTGGACTGTACCCGCTGCGTGGAAACCTATACTTCACAAACACGGACACGTGAAGAACCGTACACCACTCTCCAATGAACGTGAACTCAGCATGCCGCTGCACAACGGCATCGTCCGCACCACCATCAGTGCGTACTCCACCCGACGCGCATGCGCAGCCCCTGCAACCCCCGCCCGCCCCCGTGCCCTCCGAGCGCGCGCGCAGAGTAGCGGACACGCAGTGCGAGGCGAGGCACTGCCGCGACTGTACTCGGCTCTGATGATGGATTACACACGAGTCCGAAACTAGTCGGACCTTTCCGACAATAACGCGTGAATAAAAGCTGTAGTTGTAAAATTTATGAAAATGACTCACTTAACATTTCTAAAATTAATTGCTGACCTATAAGGCGAGGTATGGCAATCGCGAGTTGAAGCAGTTTTCGGCCTTAAGAATGAAACGCGTAAAACTTGAGTGCACTTTAAATTTTGTGATACAGTGTCGCGACCACGATGTTATACCGAAATTCGCGCGCATTAAAGTGGTAAAGTGTATTCGTGATTATGGAACGTTCTTTAAGACGGCAAATTAAAAATTGTTGGTGCGAATTATTCAAGACTACCGTCGCAAAATCTCATTCATTGATTCAGACCTACACTCCTTACACCTTGAGTGGTCTGGGTTTCTTCGATCTGATCTATTTTATAAACTTGATGCAATTTCATATGGAAGAGCAAATAGACAATGCGTCGATATTAGTGAGAAAAATAACAACAAACTGACAAACTTTTTCCAAGAAAATAGCAATAGCAATGACGACGTTAAAAATAATTGCTCGCAAATTTCTAATGTGAATGTAGTTAACTAGTCTTCACAGACTTTTTCATCAGACACTATTAACGCACTCGCTAAAGGATTGAACTTTGCCATCGCTCCTTCCAAAACACCTGTGGAATCAATCGTATCCAGCATCGAGGACACAATCTTTCGAAATAGAGTACCGGGTATTGACGCCGAATGTCTAAGACAAACATAAATATATAATATGAAATGGCAGGGCTAACCGCCTTACGAAAAGATACTGACATTTTAGTTTTGCCTGCGGATAAGGGAAACGCAACAGTCATCGCACGGCGCAGTATGAAGAAAAGCTCACACAGATTGTAAGTGACACACAAGTAAAAGGTGCCTTAAAATCCAACTTCCCGTGTGACTAAAAAACTGAACAAAGTTCGATCTGAACTGTCAACGACAGACGTTAAGAATCACTGGCGTTCTCATAATCCTGCGTCGCCTAAAATATATGGCCTGCCTAAAATACACAAACAGTGCTGGCCCCTTCGCCAGATTTTAAGCCAGATAGACTCCCCTATGTATAAGGCTTCTCGTCACATGGCGAATCTTTTATAGCCGCTGACGGGAAACCCTAGTCATTTTGTAGAGCTAATCGACGAGATGAAAAAATGAAAATGAAAAATTGCTCTATTCAAAATACAATATTACAAAATTTACAAAGTTGTTAGGACCAACCTATTAAGTATACAAAATACTTGTACCAGGAGGCCCCGCCCTTCCATAATTTAGTGACAATGATTTACTTAGGATTGTAACATTACATTTTTAGTTTGATAGTTATTTACTTTACAAAACAAAGTTTTAAACAAAAATAAAAGAAGAAGTAAAAACAAACAGAGTATAGTTAAAATTTGAAAGTGTACGTGTGTGTGTGTGTGTGTGTGTGTGTGTGTGTGTATGGTGTGTAGGTAAGTGTGAAAGTGAAATTGTGTGTGTAGGTGGTGTGTGTTATGTGAATGTGTAGGTGATTCATCAATATTTAATAACCATAAAGATAATGTTTAACTTTATTAATTTTATCCTTATTGATCAAAACTTATACTGCAATAAAGATTCAGTTTCTTCATACGATTTCTCTAGTAACCATTCTGATATAAGATGTTTGCATCTGTGTGTCCTTAAGCAGTGAATATGAAGCGATTTATTTATATTTTTGTAAAGATTAGCTGCTTGTCTGGTGTATTGACGTTTAGCGAAATCGGTTTTAAATCTAAGTGGAGTAGCAATCTTTTCTTTCCTTCTTTTATTTATTTCCTGGAAATTTTGCGGTAGTGATTTGTGTAGTTTTGAAATTGCATAAACGACGTATAATTTTCTAATCGACAGAAGCTGGCAAAATTTATAAAGTTTGTCAGTTGGAAACCTGTATACATTACTTTCAGTAAACATCGCTGACTTCTTTCTAGTTCCATAAATTTTGATTTAGTTGCACATCCCCATAATGGTATGCAATATCCTATTATGGATTGCCCTAGAGCTCACTATATCTGCGTTATTAATTTTTTAGTTGTTACGTACCTCAATTTCCTAAATATCCATGTTAGTTTTCTTACCCTTCCACTCATAGATTCAATGTGTTCATGCCAGTTTAAATGTCGATCTAATATAACCCACCCAAGATCACACTGCGAGACGATGAAGTAATGGTGAGCTTTGACGTAACATCTCTGTACTCGGCCCTGATGATGGACTCCATACGAGTCCAAAACGTGTCGGACCTTTCCGACAATAACGCGTGAGCATTTACAGTACACGCGTACATAACAGTACGCGTTACATAACAGTAACGCATTACATAACAGTAACGCGTTACATAACAGTAACGCATTTGACGCCACTGAGTGTTTTAGTCATTAATGTAGACCAGGTGAGACGGATGCTTATCCCATTACGAAATTATGAAAAGTATAAATTAATGAAAAATTCTTATAGGCCATGTAAATAAATAGTTTTCCAAGAAAAGAACAAGGCACATGAATTTGTTTTACGTCAATAAAATGAAAACGAACTATACTCAGAATTCTGTAATTAACAGAATTAAAAACACTTATAATCAATGACATATTACTTATAGACAGGTTATCCGCTCTCAAAAATGGCAACGCAAATGCAAGGCAGTTGCCGGCTATTTGACTCAGACTTGTGCAACCCGATGTCACGGCTAAACATCAAACAAAAGTTATTTCCTATTCTGTGTTTTAATACCATACAATGCCTTATTTTGTGTTAAGACAGTGTACTAATTACACTGTTAATGTTAAAGATAGAATAAACGTTTCTTTTCATGCGTAAGTACTATTTTTTTGTAATTATTTTGCCATTTAAAATGACGTTTTAAAATTGACATGGCTATTTGTTTCAACAAACTCGAAGAGCGAGATGAAATATGATTTTGTATGTGGGAATAAAAGAGACAGCGATATAGAGTTTCGACAATTTACGTACCACGTCACGTACGCTCGCGACCAATTAGTGCAACGAAATGTCACGAAGTACATGGGTACCTCTTTCTTACAACAAGTGAACCGTATTATTCTTTCCTTATCCCACAAATTATATTACTCTATATATCGGGTAGGTATCTATAGTTACGTTGACGCCGTTTTTTTGTGCGGTAATGTTTGGGTATGACTTGTCTATATGTAATAATGCAATGCTTATAATACTATGTTCACCCCGATTACAGACTTATTTCTCGACACCAAAGGGAGCTATAAGCTTAATATAACAAAAAACCTTAAATAATTCATTCGCTAATTTTTTTTTTAATTCCCTCACATACACACATGCTTGCGTGCAACACACACATACACACAAATTTCTTTGAGTTGTTATGAATGTTATTTATTACGATTTGTGTAATTTTTTTTCTTTTGACATTTACTCAGTAATTTTCATGTATGACGATTCACATTTGGTTATATATTGACATGATAGTCTAATTTGGAATTGACTTACAAACTGTAGATTTTAAATTCACTCAAACTACACCTTGTATGCCCTATTTTAATTGTTGATTTATATTCATATTTAACACAATTTCAATTGAGTTTTTATTCTTCATTTTGTCTAGTATAGCTTTGTATTAGCTTTAAATGTTGAAAATGTTTATCCATAATTGGCTTTGTAATACCCTACGTATTTTATGAGAGCTGTGGGTTTTGTAATCAATAAATAAAAAAAAAATACTTAAACCATGTTGGGTACATCCTCCATCCCTTTTATCCCTTCCCATTCTATCCTAAACCGTCTCTCTTCCGCATGGGGCGGGTTGTTGTGCCTTGACAAGGCATCATCAAGATATTTTTGTAATTGCTTATTTAAATTAACTTCACTGTGACAACCACGTGGAAAATAAGAAACTACTAAACTGCAGTGGTGTGGTATAATATACTGAAATGTTCAAATTAATAAAGACCTTAATGAAACCTTCCATTCTTTTCTTTTCCAGCCAAAGATTGAAGTTGAAGCATAGGCAGGCTGACCTTAAATCGAATAGATATTAATAAGCCTGCAACCAAAATAACTTAATTAAAAGGTGTATTTTGTAGATAATAACTTTTATAACGCCTAAATTACATTGAGTCAAAAGACGGGCAAAATAATCGCGCCGGGTTGTGATTGACAGACGCTGTGCTAAATAAGGTTTAGTTTCAGGGAAGATTTACTCACAAATCGTTTTGAAAAACATCTCGATGTCAAATGCCTCACCAGGTACCTACATAAACGTATTTCTTACGTTTGACAATTTCTCGCATTGGTGGCAGCTGAGCTTGTCACAAGAAAAGACGACCCGGCAGAAGTCTTTTCAAGTTACCAAGTTGCCTCTCAAAGCAGCAGCCCGAATGACCTTTCCGCGGCACGGTCAAATAGGTTGTAATTTAAACAGGTTGGTAAAAAAATAAGAGTGAAGAATTTCAAAGTAAATTATTGTAACACTGTTCATTAAAACAATGTTTTAGATTACTTAATTAACTTTTCGTATGCCACATATGTTATCGTAAGGGGATACGGTTTTTGTAACAGGTTTTTTTATTAACCGCATTTACCTATAAATACCTGAACACGGTGTTCCGTTGACAGTGAACGTGATCCTATCCATTACAAAACGGGTGAAGATGAATCTAAAAATAAGTTAAGAAACGTCGTTAAAATATTAACAACAGTTTAATGAAAGACATCTTCTTGTTAATTATAAAATTACACGTACCTTTGAATTTTAAACCAATAAAACTTTTTTAGTATCTTGTAGGTTCGAGACACTGGTTGGTTGTAGACTGCTGCTCTGCCTGTACAATGTTGTGGTAAATTGAATGTTACGATAACTCCGAATATAAAGCGAATAATTAATTTTATATTTAAATGCGTAGGCAGAATTGTTTTAGGGTACAGCGTGGCATTTCATAAAACGCGTTGATAGAAAGAGTTACTCTCACCGTTTTTTCTGACATGAGAAGTTCGCTGGTGCACAAGATTGTAAAACTGATGTGGCAAGGCAACCTCTCACGGTGATCGTTCATAAGTTTTGACATGGCGATTATATTGATAGTCATCTTATTCGTAGAGCTTCCAAATCACAACAGGGCCTTTGTTTAGAATATAGAAATATAGTAATAATAAATATAAAATCTGGTCATGTTCGTTAAAATCTTAATCGGGACCGACGATGGTACAGCCTTATTATTCGGCAATACAACAAAGGTATTATATTTTAGAGCTATGCATGCAGAGATATGCAGTCGAGTTCTGAAGAAAACTAATCAAATTTGGTGATTAGTTACGGATATAAATATTGTTGTCAAGCCGAGTGACTGTGACGAGTTAGAGGGTGCAGGTGGTACGTTAGGCATACTTTACTAAATAAAGCTATAGAATTATGAAACAGAAAAATTTATAGATTTATAGATATGAAACAGATAATTATAGAAGAACTAAAGAGAAATTTTTTGTGAAGAACTTGTTTTGTTACGATGACCCTAAAGGATAAAGGATAACAATGTCTCCGTCAGAAGGATGCTTTTTCTTTCAAGTCGCCCTGTCAGCGTCTTAAGTATTTAATGAAATGTATAGGTATGTAACTTGTTTGTCGTGAAACAACTCAATGGTTTTGTAAACCGTATGAATATAATTCAACGTGATAAGAACAAACGCACAAAACAGAACTATTAATGTATACGAGATAAAGCGCACGAGTCATTACCTGTGTTTTTTACAAAGAGAAAGGTGAACATATCGAAGGCAATGATAACATAAACTACTTAAATTTGGTAAAATTCCAAGAAAATGAACTAAAATAGTATGGACGTTTAAAAAGAGAGTAATCTGTTAAATTATTCTGGTTCAAGAGGATTATTGTGTAGTACTTGTGAAATGACAGGAACACAGGCACTTGCAGACTGATGCCTGTGGTTAGAACTTTTAATCTACGACTAATAATGTCCTTGGGTGCGAAAACCACTTACCATCAAGTGGATAATGCACGTTTCAGCCAGATATTACAATTTAATAAAATATATGTTTGTTCTTCTTCACGAAGGTATCTCTGAACTGGTAGTAGAGTCATGTTTCATTTGACGTCAGTAAGAACAAGTAATTGTCAATGTTGAGAAATAAATATTTGAACTTATTTAAAAGATATTATATATCACCAAAAGACTGCGTACAAAAATTACATAGAATTACGTTTAACAGTAAACAATGGTTATGTATAGCTCGTTTACAAAATTTTTACAAAATAACTAATAACAGTTAACAGCTAACAGTGTTGTAAAAAAATCGATAAAAATTATATTTTCAGTATAACAAAATAAAAAAATTCTAAACCTATAACTAAATAAATTTAATTCTAGAGCTTTGAAGAGCATAAGTTTTACTTTGCCGTCCCTTCCTAATAGGAATACGTTCATCTTGGGTAGGGACGTAGCTCCAGAGATGGAAGACTAACGAAGCCACTATAACATTAAAACCATTTTATAAACTATTGCGCAACGCTTGCACTTGCAACTTTGTAAGGCAATTTGGGTTCCCACCAAACACAAGATCCCGTGGAAATTCCGGGTTAAAATACAGCCTATCTAACTTACGGGGAAAGACTTTTGTTCTCATAAATTGTTTCACAGTTTATCTAATACGTCCACAAACAATCAAACAGATATTATTTGTAAAATGAAAATAAGTTTACTATCACAAATTTTTAGCAAAAAAGGGCAAAGCCTCAGCTTTGTGGTGCTGGAAAAAGTTACTTTTACAGCAGCACTGATTTCCAGGCTAAGCCATGTAAATTTACTCATACAATTATATGTTAGGGTAGACATTTATAGTAATTGCATGCACGTACATAAAAACCGTAAACACCATGATGTATGTTTAAAAAAAGATATATTTATTAAAAAATAATTATATATTAAATACAATATTGGCGGCCTGTTTGGCATGGAGGTAGAAGCCTTGCCTTGCATGCCAGAGGTCCCGGGTTCATATCCTGGTAGGGGCCGATATTTTATCATATTTGCTATCTAGTCGTGGATGTGTACGAATGTTTATTTAAGTTTATTTCTAATATTTATATTTAAAAAAATACATCTATGTGTGTTTATGTATTTCTTAAGTTTATTTATCCGTTATCTATTATCCATAACACAAGTTCTTAATGATACTTAATTTGGGCTAGATAATGGGGTGTGTTAGAAATATTTACTATTTATATTATAGATATAGCAAAATATATAGTTTTGGCACAGTTATGGTTACAATAAAATGTTTGTATAATAGTATAGAATAATAATTGTAATAATAGTATAGAAGTGTAGAACCACCATGCAATGAACCTCAGAATAGGGTTGTAACGGAGGCCTTGTTAACGGAGGCGGAGGCGGATATGAAAGTAGATATAGAAAAAATTTAAATTTATGGTTCATTAAAACAAAATCTTTATTTTAAATACGTACATTCATAGTAGTACACTTAATAAAAAAACATTACCTTCTAGTAATTAAAGTTAAGGAGAGGCAAATTGTATTTGACAAACAATAGTTTTGCAGCTTTGTCACCTTCAAGACGATTTCTGAGGGGCTCATAAATTAAGCCAGCTGAACTAAATAATTTGTATCATTAATTTGACAAATGACATATGCCCACCCCCACTTAACCGCGTTCCCGCCTCGCACTCGTTGATTCTTGACCATTTCGCGCGCAACACGCGGCGGGACGGTCGTCGAGCGTCGCTGCTTGCGCGTTACTGTTTTATGATTACGTAAATAAACCTCCGTTACAACTCCGCAAAAATTGTGCGGAGGCGAAGGTACGATTTCTTGCGGAACTTCCGCAGTAACGGAGGCGGAGGCGAAGCTCCGTTACAACCCTACCTCAGACCCCTCAAAAAAATTGAATCTAACATTTATCTAAGCTAAATTGCCCAATTATTTTTGCTGTGAATTCTAATCACGTTTTGCTACTTTACATTCAGTTTATAAGATGTATTAATCCAATCCCGCACCGACACCCAATGTCGTGTTTAATTGTTAATCAACAACAAAACAATTTATTTGCTGTCTAATAATGTTAGCTTTTATTCTATTCAAATATTTATTGTGAATAAGAACGCAAAGTAACACTCATAACACACTGCGTCCAGGTACAGTTGTCGGCTGTTGTCGGTTGTGGTCGGGCTTCCCCGGAGCTCAGCCGTCTGTTATGTATTTATCTAAGCAAATGATAAGGAACAACGCTACTGACAATTACAACAAGGTTACACCACCACTTGACTAATCTGATAATAATGCAATGTCTTTTTGTAGCCACACTTGAGTTCGACCTGGTTGTAATTCTCAATTACATTAGTTACACAGATTATAAACCTATAGTTTAAATTACAAACAAATTGGTTCTTTCCGGAGAGCACAGTCTAATTGTCACTTTACTTATAATAATAATAAATAAATCCCCAGACAAACACACCAACCGTATGGCCCCAAAGCAAGCTTGTGTCATGGATTAACATACAGCGAACTGAGGGGGGGGGATATACCAGAATAAACATACAAATATAAATACAAGCAACCATGACCCGAGAATAAGCATCTGTGTTCATTACACAAATGCCCCGGCTCAAACCTGGGAACTTTAGTGTATGAGGCAGGGCTACTTACCACTACACCACTCGATCGTCAAAACTCTTAGATTAGAGTTTCAAATTATCTTATAATGCAAAAACCAGAAATAATAGGTAAATGTTCTGTTCTAACTATAACAAATTTAAGAAAGTTTATATTTTTCAAACGTTTGTCTAAAAATGTATTATTCAGTTGTAAAAATTAATTTGCCATAACCGTTACATGTAATGAAGCCATCGTCAGTTCATATTGTGGTGATAACTCGCAGAAAGTAGCGAGCAGTGCCTGTGAACATTCCACGTAGGTAAACGATTGTAAATACTTTTACTCGCACACATGCATAAATATTTTATCTTACTCTCTACCACATCTACATACAGAAATTAATTAAAAAACTTGAAGAAACGTTATAAAAATATTTAATAAAGAATTCAGAAAATATTTAAAGGAGAGTCTATTGAAAAAATTTACTGAATTTCGTAAAGAAACATAGCGCTTAGCTTCTTAAATCAATGTTTTTTAGCTCGACGTATTACTCGTATAACCCTTGCGGTACCGCCTTAAATAAAATCATTGATTACGTTTGTACGAAACAAATGAAACGAGACAAATCTTACCACGATGTTATTTCTACAACTACCCACAGTAAAGCTGCTATCCGATTATAGTCGTCAAGTTATAAAGAGAAATGAACTAAATATAGAAATTCTCAGAAAATGTTCTTGTGCGTTATGTGGTGGCCATGAAATTAGCGTTGGTAGTAAGCGTTCAGGAAGCACAGTTTTGCTACATATCTAAATCGATTTATTTGTTGTAAAACACTAATCTGCAACGTCTACTTAACAAACTTTACCATGCGTTCAACAATTTGTCAACAGCTAATCCTGAAAACGATCTACTATTTTAATGAAATTGAATAGACCAATATTGTTTTGGAACATCAAATCATAATTAGAAAAAGAACAATACACACAAAGGTACAATATGCAAGATTTATACTTAATTACTTACAAAAAGTTTACTTCCAATTACAAAAAGCACGAAAGTACTGATATTTTTAAACCATTTTTTAATTTTTGGTAACACGAAGAGTATGTATGGGCATTTACTTCAATTAAAAAAACATTTGTTCGTAAAGTAGGGTTTATTTTGTAAGAAACTGGTCTGCGGCAGTTCACAGCACTTTTTACTGTATCCGACATAACCTCGTTAATTTGGTTGTATTTTGAATCAAAGAAAGAAACTCTCAGGGAAGTTAGAAATAAAAAAAACTGAAAATGTACAGTATGCAACGCATCATTAATATAGTTACCAATGTCAATTAGTTATACAACTATTATAATTGTAGTGGTTAGAAGAATGGCAACTAAATCCATCGTCTTTGTCGAAAATGAAACAACAACAAAAATTGAGTTCATTGCTTTAAAAATTATTAAGCTTTATAAAAGTCTTCATTTAAAACTTGCATTACAAATGAGCGTTAAAATGAGTCAGTTATCAAATTCTTGTGGTAACCTGTCTGTAGAAATAAATATAAAGTTAAGATTAAACTATATGATAAGTATGATAAACAAAACGTATAAACTGTAGAAATAAATATAAAGTTAAGATTAGACTATATGATAAGTATGATAAACAAAACGTATAAACCAATTCAATCAACATTTAGGTCACGGTTAGTAACGAAAGCATCAAACCACTGATTCCCTGGCCCCACAGCCTCGGCGAAAGTTGTCCAACCGACACAAGTTCAATAGCACAGTAACTCAGCGCGCGCCCGCGCAGCTCTCCGTTGCCGATCGCGTCGGATCTACGTGCATGGAGCATCATGAGGAAGTACTTGTGCGTGTTTGTGATCGCTTGTTGTGTGCCCACGGCCTTGCCTGGGAAACCGACCAAGTATTTGCCGCAGTGGAAGAAACAGGTACCATAGCAAATGTATTTTCATACTTAAAATAATTTAAGACACAAATCTTCTTTATGCAGTAATAAAAAGGCACGAGTCCATTTAAATGATGTTTAGTTCACACTGGTTGAAGTATTCTTTTATGATAAATGTCTGCCTTGAGCTGTTGTTTGAAACGTTGCCCTTTATAATAATATTATATTGTTTAAATATGCAATTGATTCATTTTGAAATCAAAACAATAATTGTAATGACATGAACAAAGCTTTTACTTATAACTAAATGTTTTTATTAATAAATACATTTCCATTTTTAGAAGTTATCTCTTATCCGAAACTTTGCTTACACTTTGCAATTCTTAAAAAAATTACAAGAGTCTTTATGACTAAAATACATTTTAACAATAAATTTTATCATACTTTGTTGTTTTTGGATACTGCAATAACCAATTATAAAATAAATATTTAAACTAACCCGTTCCAGACATCAATTTACCTTTTTTCTCTTATGATACCTCTATTGATCATTCACCTTATAAAAAAATAAGATGAGCATCAGAATGTTGCTGGTTCATCAAGACTGAATGGCAGTCTGTTCACTCTACGCCGTAACAAACGAGACTATCCCGCGCGCAGCGACGTCGTAGGTTGCTAAGCTCTCCTAAATATAGGGGTTGCTTAGCGAATATATCCTTATCAATATTACAGCCTAGTTTGACAATATCTATAATTAGTAACCGTTGATTTTTCTTCGTAGGGTCGTATAACTTTTAGGCAACAAATTAAATACCTTTAACATTAGAGTCGAAATGTAGAACCCTACAATTCATTATAAATATTAATATTTATGAAACTTACGTACCTACTTAGATATTGCTGTGAAAATTTGCCGATGACATTTTGTTATCAACAAATAATATATCTCATAGTCTTCGTAGTTCTCTATATATTATATAAGAAACAATGAAGTAAGCGCATTTTAGTGAAATAAAAGATTGCAAACTGCTACGCTTAAACAAAGAGACAACAGGAGGCAACAAGTTAATGATAACTTATGCAACTTGTCAGGACTAGTCGCCTGATTGATAGTTCACTTACATTAGTCCTGGACTTGTATCCTGCTACAAACCAATATGTATATGATTCATTTTCAAGAGTTCAAGAGTAATTCACGAACTCATAATTTTTAAATTGTATGTACTTTTAGCATTATTATCCAGAAAGTAAGTTTGAATGAAACTTATTTGGGGAACTACCTTCTTTAATTTTTATCGTCGTAGAGACCGTTGCAGCATTATGTATAAATAAACACTAAGGCTCTACAATTACTAATTATTTTTCATTAAACATTGACAGACCTCCAGACACACAAGCATTTTGTAAAAATATCTTATTAGAGGAGTTTTGAGAACATGATTTTTTACAATTAAAATTGCTGTAATTAATCCGTTAGGTCATAAAATAACAGTTTACTCGGAACTAAGTTTAGCAGACACTATCAAAACATCATTGCTCCCATGAGGAAGTATGATGCTACTCGTAGCACGCCTATAAGGGCACGACAAAAATTATAACCGATTCGAAGCCGTGTATTCGAAGCATTCACTTTATGGCTTCTTGCAGCAAGTTAAATGTGACTTGAATTTAAGTTCGCTCATTCAATCAACATTTTTACAATATTTTTTACTTAAATATTGGAATGGAAAGGCACGAGCAGATTTACGGCAAAAAATTGGTATAAATTTAAAGACTGGCATCTGGGAGTAGAGAAATATGCTCTATTTACGGTTTGTGACGAATTTCTGGTATGAAACTAGATTCTACAACTATATTTAGTTTATTTTTCTGCATTTGGAATTACTTAAATTACTTAAAAATTACCGGACTTATTTATGTTAGTGCATGGGTTAGATCAAAAGAATTAACGATATGCTTTTGTAATACGTCCTATATTATTTATTTTATTTAAGATTTAATAGTTTAACCTATTTAAAAGTTGCTTTTTCTTTATGAAGTTCGCAACCAAGCCGACTGCATAAAAAAGCAAAGTTTCATAGGTACACATTCAACGATGATTAGCTGCTGAATGGAACCAGCTACCGCAGGGCAGCAGATTGCGATGTCTTCGCTTCTTCGATGTGTCTGTGAGTTTAGCTTACTTGCACAGATTTAACTAACTCTAAGGCGCTGCGCAAACCTAGTCACTCTGTTCACGGACGGAACACAGTCACAGGCACCGTGATTGTTGCTCCAGTACCTGGACACAGTTGCTGGTTCCCTGTTGCCAATACGGCTCACCAAATACCAGAAAGTATTTTGCGAAGTACTTTCGTTTGTAAGGTTAATGTGGCTTATGTCTTCTATTGGCAACTGTTAGTTTGCAGTGACTAGACACAAATAGGAAATAAATGAAAATAAATTATTCACTGAAAAAAAATGCCCCCATGTGCCCAAACAACATGTTATGAAACACAAGAAAGACGAACGTTAGAAAGATTTTAGATTTTTAGGTATATTATACTGGCTTTGTAACGTTTGTTTCTATCTATTTACGAACACATTAGTTTGACTGACTGAATCGACAAGAATGAAAGTACGGATGACCGTAATAGGAACCATATTATATTACTTTATATAATCGTCGAAGAAATGTTATTGGTCAATAGAACACCTTACAAAGAAGCGTTGCCTAGGGGTTTAATGTTGACACGTACCAGTGCGTGGTTCTGGACAAAAGATTAGGGGTTAGGGGGGGGTGGATTGCACAAGGCATTATTTTCTTTATCATTGAACTCATGCAGAAAATTAACGATGAAAACAATATTGTAACATTTTAATTGAAAAGGCTACTTACTTTACTCTATATGAACCGGTTTCTCCTAATATTTCTTTGAGTTTTCACGATTCATTATATTACATACAACACTTTGCTATCGGACTCTGTCGCGTTTAATCACAAGCGACCATGGGGTCAGTTAAGGCACCGAAATCTTGAGTTAAAACGTTAAAATATAATTTACATAGTTTTATTTATTTCTCCTTATTTTCAAAGATTTGTTTTTCCTAACATGTCTTATGTTAGGCAAAGCAAACAAAGGTAACTTATGTTTAAATTTTATTATATAGTTTAGTATATTTTGTATCATTTACGAGTTTTATGTAACTGGAATCAATATTGGGCGTAGATCAAGGACATAATAATCAATACATAAGCCAATTTAAACCAAAACTGGTAACATGTGTCATACAAACATTTAAAACTCTAGAACTCAACGCAAGAGTTCTCTAGAGAACTCTAGAACTCTCCATCACACATCTATAATTATCTAGGCTATTTGCTAATGTATGATCGAGATGGACTACTTTGGCCAACGACTGAGGTCCGTAAACGTTACTCAAATCATGCGATCACCTCAAGAAGCGATTTATATTTAGAAATTATTTTAAGTTCCGGAACAGTATGTCTTGCTCGTTCGCAGCCTTAAGCCGGCGTGTATACTTAGTGAACTTAAATAAAAATGTCAAGTCAAGGTCATACCAAAAATAATGTTAAGTCGTATTTATAAGTCGTATATTTCTGAATTATAAGACTAGTAAACACGGGATTTCACCTGGGTTTGCTCGCATTACTTTCTCGTGGCTTTCTCATGTTAGTAGAAAGCGAGTGACTCACTGCGACACTCCAAAATGCACGTACATACGAATCCTGTACAGTTGTAGGACAAATATTATCTAACTATAATGTATTTTCCTTGTAGCTGAGTGTCTTTAGTACGTGTATATTTATTACTAGACGTTTTTCTGTATGATTGTTTCATCATCTTCAGACATCTTTATGACTTTAAATGTATACAGGAAAGTTACATATATAGATCATACCTATATAATATGTAACTTTTCTCATGATAATAAATAAATACCTGAATTAAAATTCCAACTGAAACATGTCATCCAAGACGATCTCTCTAAGGCCTCATATCTAAGTGCCTGATATGAGGCCTTAGAGCTTAGCTAGAAGCTCGGTGATTTGCGATACAAAAATCTGTTACGTACTTCATTTGTTTCTATATATTTTTTTTAACAAAATTAATTGGAATTATGCTTAGCACAGCGGCGATGTGCTGCTTTATAGTTGGTAGTGGCTCATACACCAAAGGTTCTAGGATCGAATCTCGACGGGGACTTGGAAACAGTCATGAATTATTTGTATATGTTATTATGTTGATTTTTCTACGTTCACCTAACTCGCTCTTTAGTTATTCACAGTTTGGTACAGTGACGCGTTTTTTAGGGGCTTTGATATTATTAATATATATTTTTTGTATTTTTCATGGCCGGAAAACTAGCGTGCCACCCATCAGATGAAAAGTGGTATCCGCACCCATCGACACCATAAGTCGTTGGTGTTTCATTTTTCAATATTGTATGTGGTTATCTACTAATGCGTTGTCAACCGCATGCTTCAGTTGAAACCCATCAATATTTATTTATTTGTTTATTTAATTTTATTTATTTAGGAACAACAACAGCTTACAAACTAATACCTTAAAAACTACATTTACGTAACACAACATTCGTTAGTTTGCAAACCAATTAAAGTTGTACACAACATTTAAAATCTGACAAAGCTGCAAACAATTATTCTGTTTAACTTGAAAACTTAATAATTTTACTTTAAAAAAACTAATTTAGATTCTAATTTTATAATTAAATTTTTACTGAAATATATTAAACATGGATAATTTAAAATATTTCAAATTTGTTTTATTATAAACTGATATCAATAAAAATTCCATTGAAAATGTGTCAATCGCTTCCAGAGTATTACATTATATGGGGACAGCTAGAATTAGGTTTATTTATACAGGATGTCTCCTTACCATTCGGATAATATAGTTTAACCACTCAGACAAATATGAGCTAGTTTCCCAAAGATATATTCCTATCTGTCTTTGGCGCTTTTTTCATAACATTTGAAAACTCGTCTCCCTGTCCCCAGGCCTGCTCCCTGCCGCTGCACAGCGAGCACAGCCACTACGTGTGCGACGAGAAGGGCGAGCCCAAGTGCCTGCCGGGCTGGCAGGGCGACCTCTGCGACGTGCCCATTTGTAAGAAGGGATGCGACCCCTTGCAAGGTAGGTTGGGTAGTTATTAACAAATACGTTTATGCTTCGGTTCAATTCAAAGATTTTTTATAAGACGATTAGTGGAACTTGTCTATCATCAGGTCTTGGTTTGGAAAGGCAGTCTGTGAATTATATACAGTATACCCTTTCAGCATGTGGTCAAATTGCTAGGGACCATGCAATGTTACAGACTTTTATAACTTTTATTAAAAATAAACTACTAATTAATTAATGATTTTATTGTAAATAGTATTAATAATATAACTAAACAAACCAAGTTCAAAATCTATGATATAAAACTCGTAAAAAAATATGAGTTATTCGTAAACACAATCAAACAACCTACCGGCCGACAGCAAACGGCGCGTACATCATTTTTCCTTCCTTACCACAACACCGACTTTCTAATCAAACACGTCCAAGAGAACAGCACTCGTTAAATCGGTCTGGGTATACAAATTACAAATGTCTATTAATATGACCACAGACAACGAGCTTATTTTTTTATTCCCTATGGCTATAGGCTATAGGCTATGGTATGGCTCGAAAGTAAGCAGAGTTTGTGTTAGATACAGTGGAATTGGGGATAACTCAGAATAAACATACATACATAAAAACCATGACTTTAGAACGAAGATCTGTATTCATCACACAAATGAATACCCCGACCTGACTCAACCTGGAACTTTGGAGACAAAGAACATATAAATGAATGTTATTATTCGTTCCGCACTGGTTAAATTTAGCATTGAGTTATTTATATATTTGCATATTAAGTGTTTTACAGAGGTCTTATTGTAACAGTATAGAACTTACAACTTAATCAACCATGCATTGGGTATTGCAAATGTTAGAGGGCATTACAAATAATATAGAATGAAATATTCAATTAGTTTCTTAACATAAAGATGACATTTTTGTTGCATAAGTATATTAAATTGAAATGCAGATTTAATTTCAAATGAGATATTATTGTTATTAATGTTCCTTATTTACGTATTATTCACCGTATCACTGACGCTTCCAGGGTACTGCAAGCGGCCGGGCGAGTGCCGCTGCAAGCTGGGCTTCTACGGCGAGCGCTGCAGCAAGTGCATCCCGCTGCCGGGTTGCCAGCACGGCTACTGCAACGTGTCCTTCGAGTGCGTCTGCAGGGACGGCTGGGACGGGCTTTTCTGCTCAGAGCGTGAGTGGGGTTCTAAATCTGCTGCTCATAATAATAATATACGTTTACTTGGAACCATAAAACATTGTACACAATCTTTGTGATCGATAATATCAGCATTAGTATAAACTGTGTCACTGCTATTAACGTCCACCCTCTAACCCAGCGGTATCAGAGTTCCTTAAAACTGTATACATCTTTTTAACTAAGATCAACACTGGAACTCAAGTTATTTATGCAAGTTAACTATTTATACAATAACAAGTATACACATTATTAATTTTAATTTTATCAAAAGTGAGAGATGAATAGGCATCGGTACGAACTGAAGTGTAGTGTCGATAAATGTGAATGTAGGTGTGTGTGTGTGTCATGTATGGGGTGTGTATGAGACAGATCGTACAAAATTGTATACGATTAATTTTCATATTATAATATTAGTGATGGATATTTTTACATTATACTAAAAATATTAGTACAATTTAACATATTAACAAATATTTTCGGTTTCTTCGTACGAAAGATCCAGAAGCCAAGCATATATTTTAATTTTGCACCTCCAAAGGTCAAGGGGATGTTGAATAGCTTATTTACATTGTTGTATATTACTGGGCTGCAAAAGTAGTAGTGACGGCTAGTGATAACAAGTCTTGAGAAAGGGGTAGTACAAACGTTGTAGGGTCTTCGTGTATTAAGATTTAGACCTGAGCTGTGGTAAAGTTCTGCATGTTTGCGTAGGATGATTTTCAGAATAAACATTTGTCGGACAGTTAGCACTTTACAGCTCGAGAATAATTCTTGGGTGGGAAATCGTCTTGGTAGGTACGTCATTACTTTCAGTACAGCTCTTTGAGTTCTCTCTAATGGTAGTAGGATAGTGTTAGCTGCCCCTCCCCAGGCAGTGATGCAATAGCTCAAAACCGACTGTCCCAGTGCGAAATGTACCTGTTTCAGTATGTGTAGATCCGCAGAGCTCCTAAGTCTTTTGAACAAATAAATAAGCTTTCTTGCCCTAGTCACCAAAGTATTGACGTGCTCTTGCCAATTCAATGTACTATTTATAATAACGCCCAAATATTTTACTTTGTTACCACGTGATTTGATTTTTAAACAATCGCAACCTATTATATTCTGTTGGCAGTCATGAGCATACAATGTTATGTTAGATTTTTTTAGGCAAAGAAATGACACTGGCAGAAAAAGGAACAAAC
Organism: Marasmarcha lunaedactyla; assembly: GCA_923062675.1. Lineage (NCBI taxonomy): Eukaryota > Metazoa > Arthropoda > Insecta > Lepidoptera > Pterophoridae > Marasmarcha > Marasmarcha lunaedactyla. The sequence goes on from OV281353.1 coordinate 24,351,296, forward strand.
ATAGTTTTGTCAAGGTTTATGGTGAGTTGATTAGAAGCTAGCCATGACATAATGGAAATTAATGCATTTTCAGCGTGTCTCTTAGTTTCCAGCCAAGTATAACTAATATATATGGATAACTAATACAGTGTCATTTCTCATTTGTTATATAATACTTTTAAACTGGATTTATCGCGTGTAATTATATTTTTACGTTATATTTTATCAAATAAAATGAAATATTAATTTCTCAACATTGACAATTACTTGTTCTTTTTGATGTCACATATAACATGATTCTACCACCAGTTCGAAAAAACTTTCGTGAAGAAGAACTGGCAAGAAACTTCACGGGTATATTTTTTTCAAAATAAATTTACAGAGTCTCTTTATGTTTATACAAAGTTTTTCTTACCTGCATCTGTTAGCTCGGCAAGTCTCCCTCCCCCCAAGTATCTAAACGACGAACACCCTCAAATGGCACCCGTTCACGAGTTAACGCGGAATCCAGCCATCGCCCTCCTCAACCAAGGAAAATCACTTCATACCTAGGATGATCATAGAAACCATTGAAATTAATCAACACCCCAATTTCAAAAGAGAAGATGGTTGAAAGCTTTCTTGAACAAAATATACTAAAAAAACATAAATGCCCACAAGTTTTAAGACCTCAAGCTCAAGACACAGTCAGCACTTTCTGCGTTAATCCTGAACGCTGCTCTCGCAGACTGACACACATTGAATGTCTTCATGACTGTCAAGACGCCTGTCATCTGTCACTCGTGACCAGGGTGTCTATAAAGGAGAAACCGAAACGTTGAGTTAAATGTAAAAATATAATTAAAACTCGATCAAACTGGTTCAAAAGTGTTTTATTTAATTTAATAAATCGTAAAAACTTAAGGAAAAATAATCTTATTTTACTTATTTATTAGCATATCCGTAAAAACATATATGAAAGATACATTTTTAATAATACAATTAATTCAGCTAAACATATCGGAGCGGGAAACGGGCATGATCACATGATCAAAACAAAAGCTTATCAAAATAAACCCTTTACTTTTTTTATATTTAAGTTGCAAGCTTCATCTTTTTCGCTTCCATTTCAGGTAACCTATCGTATTCAACTGACACGGCACGACTATATATTTTTAGATAATGCCGTTGATATAGGAAAAGCTAAATGTTCTATTTGCTATGTCTACATCTAATTCGCTTGTTCCTAACGGCATAAATAAACAGCGCGCGTCATTTCAAAGCAAAGACTTCCTTGTATGTACTAATTAAGAACTATTTCACTCTGCAAATAACTGTAAGAATATAAAAAGCCGTTTCCTTCATCCCCAGCGACCTGCCGGCCGGACTGCCACGCCACCCGCGGCTACTGCGAGACGCCCGGCGAGTGCCGGTGCCGGCTGGGCTGGGCCGGCCCGACCTGCCGCGCGTGCCAACCGCTGCCCGGCTGCCAACACGGCTACTGTGACAAGCCGCTGGAGTGTAAATGCAACCCGGGGTATACGGGGCTGCTTTGTCAGACGCGTAAGTGTTGGTTATACTCACTAGAACACCAGTGCGGTTTGGGGAACCTCTGAATAACGAAATATATAATATAGAAGTTTCAGAAGAAACAGAGATATAACCTTTTCTTTAATATAAAACAGCTGAACTCAACCATGAAGAGTTTTTATCAAAATGTTTGTTTCGAAATATAAGTAATTTGTAGCGTAGTTTCAATAAAACACAAAATTCTCTCCTGTGTTTATTTTTTCGGTAAAATTTAAAATATACAAAGATGCCTGTAAATACAAACAGAAAAAATATAAACAAAATTGAAATAAAAAAATAGTCACACAAAATAGAACAGAAATATTAATACAATTAAATTTGATCTGAAAAGAAAAAAATAACAATAAAATAAATTTTAATGAATGAGAATCCTTACCAAAAATTTTGGCTACGCACACTCGTGAACGTAAAAATAAACTTTGATTTTAGATAATAAAATATCTTAACTATATAATTTTGAATGATAAACTCGGAAAAAATAATAAATAAATAGATTCAAGTTGCTTTGATGAATAATTTTTCGTGACTGACTTGTCAAATCAAAACATTGCCGTTCTCCGACACTACGTAATTCCTAGTTTAAAATTACGTCGGGAACAACAAAAAAAATAAAATTAACTGACAAAAAGAGGTCGAAATAGACAACCGTCACAATACCCCGGGGGCCAGGAAAAAAAAATCTGAAAGATTTTTTTTTAGTAAAATTTCAAATTCAAACCAAATCAAAATAAACCGCATATACATATCGAATTTTAATATTTAATCTGCTAAATGAAAGAACAATCAAAAAAAAAAAAATAATAATTAAAAGCAAAATGAAAATTAATATTAACATCCTATAGAAGAATTTTTTTTGAAAATACATCCTGTATATATAAAAAAATAATATTGATATATTGCATATCAACAAATTATTTAATAGAAAAAGAAAACAAAACAGACGAGAGAGAGAAAAAAAAATCCTAAATAATTATCTTAAATTACATGGTTCATGAATGATAAAATTTTAAACATGTTCCTGGAATATACAATGTTAATATACATCGTTCAACTCCATCAACGTACATTATAATTACAACATACATTCTCTTTCATACTAGTCTTATTCCAACTACTGGAAATAAAACATCATTCAGTTAGAGTTGCTTATGAGGAATCGTATCCTAAAAAAGTCAACTCAATAGAGTTGAACGCAACGGCAAAAGGCTTTAATAGTTGCCATCCGCTGAAAATATTAATAGCTTATGGCTTCTTTAACGTGTCGCTAAATCCCGCACGGTGATTACTATAAACAAGTTTCAGTTAAAGACTGAAATAAATATGCCGGAAAGCATATGAAAATAATTCTCACAGGAAAGTGATTCAAGTGTATAACTAATACACATAGGTATGGTTTAGTTTAACGAGTTACCATAATAAACGCTCGTGCAGAAGGCTTAATTTTACAAGTTGCAAACCGCTTGAAAAAAAAAAATTGAGAAAAAAAAATTGATAACATTTAACAAATTATACTATAAAGTATAATACAGATATTGAAAATAAGAGTTTACACTCCTAGAATTGCAAATATTAAATAAATTACACAATAAGTTAACCTAATACTACGATGATGATAATTAATTATAAGTTTTGACCAACGTCAATGTTAATGGTATAGCCAAACGATAATGAGGTGCATAGAAAAAAAAATAATACAAAAAGAATCGGCTTATGCTCGCCGTGAGATAATTAGCAATAATTCTGTTTTGTCTTCTTTTAATAATAATGATCGTAGTTCGTCTACAGATTGCGTCGAAGAAAAATTTATATTTCTGATTTTTAATTCATAAATTATTTCAGGTTTATTTAATTGTGAAAAATTCATTGCAAAATCAAAAAAAAATGTTAAAGTGAAACAAATTTGTTAATAGTCGTTATGCAGAATAGAGCCTTAAAAATATACGTATTTTCAAGTGATGAAAATGAATAGAAAATGTTATTTAAATAGTGAAATTACTGGGTTATAGAATGTTGTGTCTTCAGAAAATTCCTTCAAGGATATTATAATGAAAGAAACTAAAGAAACTTAAATGTCTGAATAATTTAGCAGTATTTTGATATATTATAGTAGATATATTATAGTAGATATATTATAGTAGATATATTATAGTAGATATATATATAAATATATTATAGTGAATGTTAATGATTGAAAATGGTAACAAATAAAGTTTTATGCCTGACCTCAATAATAATTATAAAAAAATTATTTTTAATGTTGCAATTCTTCTGTTCCTTTTGTTGTCTGTCCCTGTTCGGGCGCCAGTATGTAGCGTAGTTTCAATAAAACACAAAATTCTCTCCTGTGTTTATTTTTTCGGTAAAATTTAAAATATACAAAGATGCCTGTAAATACAAACAGAAAAAATATAAACAAAATTGAAATAAAAAAATAGTCACACAAAATAGAACAGAAATATTAATACAATTAAATTTGATCTGAAAAGAAAAAAATAACAATAAAATAAATTTTAATGAATGAGAATCCTTACCAAAAATTTTGGCTACGCACACTCGTGAACGTAAAAATAAACTTTGATTTTAGATAATAAAATATCTTAACTATATAATTTTGAATGATAAACTCGGAAAAAATAATAAATAAATAGATTCAAGTTGCTTTGATGAATAATTTTTCGTGACTGACTTGTCAAATCAAAACATTGCCGTTCTCCGACACTACGTAATTCCTAGTTTAAAATTACGTCGGGAACAACAAAAAAAATAAAATTAACTGACAAAAAGAGGTCGAAATAGACAACCGTCACAAATTTACGCTGCTCAGGCCTTTTTAACTTCATTAGAACTTTCATGGCCGCTAAAATAGCATATGATCCAGCTGACTAAGGTGCCATCCGCGTCAATGGGTATCATAATGCGTAGAATTCTCACATGATAATGACTATGTATCAGTTTCAATTTCAACTTTCTTTATCCACTGCGCTTTACCTCACCACCTTCCACCGTCCCCACGCAGCGATCTGCTCCCCCGGCTGCCACAGCGAGCACGGCTTCTGCCGCCGGCCGGGCGACTGCCGGTGCCGCGTGGGCTGGCGAGGCGCGGACTGCGCCGAGTGCCACCCTTACCCTGGGTGCAGGCATGGCACTTGCAACAAGCCCTGGGAGTGTAACTGTGAGCCGGGCTGGGGTGGCATGCTGTGTGATGAAGGTTCGTAGACAAAGATTGCATGGTTCTGTGGATTATTTGAGTTGGAACCAAATTCTGTGATAAATACACAACCTGTGTTCTACAGTTAAAACAATAAACTTTAGCCAATAATTCAAGTCGTGATTCAGCGGAACAGGATGGCCACTATCCAGTATATTTTTTTGGATAGTTTAGAATAATAGTAATAAGTATAAGAACAACAACCATCTCAATTCTTAACTGCCTCACAGATAAGTCACTCTAATTAGTTCATTATTGTTCAAGTCATAGTTAAGTTGTAAAGTAGCTATTTTGTCATCCAAACTTTAAAAAAATCTTGATAAAAAAAATCGTAACAGGTATATCCTTAATATGCAAATTTTTTAAATTAATTATCCACGCGATTTGTCACTGTCTTTTGTCGTATATGCAAACAGGCCTTTGTGTGCGGTTATGGCACTGAAAAATCTGCGATTGTTGCAGAGTAAGAGCCATTCAATTCCGCAATTCCCAAAACTTTTACTTAAAAATTTGGGATTTTCTTCAAGTTAAATACAAATTTGTTCCATGTCGATAGATAACGACTGGTGCAATAACAAGCTTCTTCGAATATGTATCATACATTCGAAGAAGCTTTTATATACCTATATGATAGGTAGACTGAAGAGAAGACGATTAAATTAACTTATTGTTGTGTCCATGTACCGACGGAGTTCGCTAGTATCAGATTTATTACTCATGACTCTATACCAGTTATATATCTTAACAGGTACTCTGCTGTTCTAAAATAAAATAAGTAGGTCCTTGAACGCCGGCGAAAATCCCTTCCTAAAATCTAATTGTAACTGTAATTTTATATAAAATAAATATAAAAGTAAGTTACTTATTAACTCCCATCTCAATCGTTATTCAAAACAAAATGTTACTTTAACTTTAAAAACACCCAACTTTCAGAACTCAACTACTGCGACAAGAACCCAGACACATGCAAGAACGGAGGCAAATGTCAATCATTGGAGTCCGGCGACGGATTCTACCGCTGCCAGTGCCCGCCCGGAGTTGGCGGGAAAAACTGTGAGGATATCCCGACCAACTCCACCTACTTAGAAGGTCTGGACCCGGTGGAAAACCTGGACAAAGTTAATGCGACCGCTGTAACCACCGTATCGGAAAACTCTTCGGTTGAAACAGACGAGAATGAAACTGAGTGAATTTTGCATGTGTTTTGTAAGACTCACAATTATTGTTTTTCATTTGGGTCTTTTTTAATATAAGTCTAATGTAGCGAATAAACGTTTGGAATATGCATTCTATTTATCTAAACCAAAAAAAGATCAAGGAAAGATTTTAATACTGGTTTACTGTTAATAAAATTCATATTGTGCGAATAAATGTAGTTATTAAACTATTGGAATAAATGTAACGAAGACACTAAACAAAACGTCATGATCCTATGTTGATGTAACAAACTTGACAAACATTACTAATATAATAAGAAACTTACTCACTAAAATCAATATCAATCCACGATAAACTATAATATATATATATATAATATAATTGCATGCGTGTTCTCACTTGACTCCGTTTCTCAAATAAGATAACAATTTCACTCGGTCAAGTTATACGATATGGTATCGCTATTAAAATCTCAGTGTTCAGAGTAATTTTAAGATTATTTACCTATTATTTATTATTAATTGTATATTTAATAGAACTTTATTTGTAAATGGTGCGTGAACTGGAAATGTTTGATGTGTATTTATTTGGTATGTATGCGGTCATAATGAAATTGAAATGTGATTGAATGAAACTAAATAAAAGTTACATTTAACTTATTATTTTATTAATACCTTTTTAAGAAAGTTACGTGTACGTGAGGTGGTAGAGGATAAATTGCTTGTTTCCGTTCACCGCTTTTGCTCCTCAACTCGGAAACTATCGATTGCACAAACAGTACATGAAATAAAATATTGACAGTTGATGAATATACAACTTTTGTTCCTATAATTTTTCTCTAAAAGTCGAAAATGGCTAAGATATTGAAGGAAATAGTTTCTACCTTAAAATCAAGATGGCTGTTCTTAGCTTTAAAAATGCGTTAGAGCAGTGATCCGCAAACTTTTTGTACACCTACGAAATCAAGAAACTGTGAAGCTACATCATGAAAAATCCAATGTTTCTTAAGTAGTTATTTATTATCCAAATCTATAAAATATGAAAAGATAATTAATGTGAAATATGAGCCTGCCTTACTGAGCATAGTCGATTAAATTGGAAGCAAACGATGATGAGGCAGATCTCCTATTTTCTTTGATCGTCCTGAGGCGTCCTCTTATTCCTATTTGATCTAAGTAAGATTTGAAGCCCCGGTCCGCATAGGTAAGTCGTGAAAAATGGTGAAGTAATAGCAATAGCTCGCTACGCAAACATTCTCATATTATTGTGAAGCCACATACTCGTATATGCTGAAAAAAAATACAAAATATTTAGATTTTGTACACTTGGTGAAAGTCTTTCTCTTTCTTCGTCTTCATCGAGATTTCGTTGATACAACTTTACTTCGACTTTTAAAATGTAAAATGGGTAGACAGAGAGATAAAAAAGCCAGCGTAAAAAAAACATCTCGGCGCTCTTTTATATAAAAAATGTTTTTTTAAATACTTGGGGTATTAGATATACAATTGGACGACGACTTCAATAATTTTAATCTTTATATCCCATAATGTTTAGCTGCCCGATTTTTTTTTTTTTTTTTGTTCCCCTCCGCGGGAAGGGCTGGAGGATAAAAATGCCCTGACGCATACTCTGGCGCGATTCCAAAGTTATGTGGGACTCGTCCCGACGCCTACCAGGACCATACCCACTAAAAACCCCCTGTCGGCTCGTGCATTTTTGCCACTCAGCCTTCATCGGAGCGACGGCCAATTGGAGAAAGAGGCCGCGCTAGCGGGGCCCAGAAGGGGTCACCCGCTGGGATTACATAGCACTGAAGGTGCTCAAAAATTAAAAGTAAAATAAAAACATTAAAAATGAAAAGTAAATAATGAAGACATTAAAAATTGAAAAATTAAATATGCATTAATTCGGATTTACGTTAGAATTAGAATTTACGTTAGAATTAGAATTTGCGGCCAGAAGGGCCTCGAGATCGCGTGACAGTCTGGTGGATGAGTACGTTTGCGCATTTCTAGGCCTAGCGACTTTGAACTTCGAGTCTAACACAGGAACAGCATATGAGACAGAATCACGAACTAGAGGATTGGGATGGGTTTCGGAGCGTTTGAAGAACGCTTCAGAGAGTGTTTTGAGATATTGTTGTACTGTAGGCAGTTCAAGATCTCTATGCAAGTCCGCGTTACGCACGTACCACGGTGCGCCTGTGGCCCGGCGGCAAAAGAGGTTTTGAACTACCTGCAGTTTGTGCAGGAGGGAGGGTTTGGCGTGGGCAAAGATTGGCGAGGCATACGTCATGACGGGTCTAACGCAGACCTTGTAAAGTGTACGTTTGTTTCTGAAGGACATTTTACTTTTTCTACCTAACATGCTATTTAGGCGGACTAAATAGTGACGAGCGAGTTTCGAAACTCTTTCAACGTGTGGCTTGAAAGAAAGCGTCGGATCTAATGTGACGCCTAAGTATTTAGTACTGCGCTTCCAGGGGATGGGAATGCCTAACATTCGAACGTGGGGATCGCCATCGGGACGACGGCGTTTGTGGTCGAAGCGCATCGCAGAACTCTTTTCAGGGTTCACATCGATGCGCCATTCTTGAAACCATGCACCAAGGGCGTTTACGGCCTTTTGGAGTCTGGTTACAAGGCGCCGAACACCGTGGCCTTTGGTATAGAGTGCGGTGTCGTCAGCGAAGAGGGCGAGTTCGACGCCTTTCGGTGGGATGGGAATGTCGTTGGTGTACACGGTGTACAGCAGAGGGGCGAGGACTGAGCCTTGAGGGACTCCAGCCTTTATGGGACGAGGTGCAGAAAGCGTGCCTTCGTGTTTAAATCGAAACGTACGGTCTTTGAGAAACGACGCTATTATCCTGACTAGGCGATCCGGTAAGCCTATCTTGTAGAGTTTATAAACGAGACCGCTGTGCCAGACTTTATCGAAAGCCTTGGCTACGTCAAAGAAAACCGCTACTGTTTTATAACGACGCGGATAGAAACCGTCAAGTATATACTCGACGATTCGGTGGACTTGCTGAGGGCAGGAGTGTTTAGCGCGAAAGCCGAACTGATGGGGAATAATGAGAGGATCGCCATCCGTTGGAAACAGATGGTTCCGCATTCGAGAAAGTATGACTCTCTCGAGAAGTTTAGACATTGCCTTGAGGAGGCTGATAGGTCTGTGATTAGCCGGGACATTCAGAGGTTTGCCCGGCTTGGGAATGCCTATGACTGTCGCTTCTTTCCAAGCTTTAGGAAAGTAGCTATGGTCGAAGCAGGCATTGAAAATGATAGCTAACAAGGTAAGCATCTGTTGCGGTAGGTGCTTAAGTGCGTGGTTGGAAATTCCATCCGCACCCGGAGCCTTTTTGGACTTTTGATTTCTAATGAGAAGCAAGATTTCGTCATTAGAGACTGTGACAGGGTCGGCGGTGATGGGGAGAGAGTCTCTGCGAAGGACTTCGTCCTCCACCGCTTTGATGTGAGTGGGATTCGCGGGTTGCGTGCTGGGCGAGCATTGTGCGGCAATGCTGTCGGCGAAGCATTCGGCTTTCTCTTCGACTTCGAAGGCAGTAGTGCCATCGGGACGAGTGAGAGGAGGAACGTGAGAGACGGTGTCTACGCGTAAGGCTCGGGCCATGCTATAGTACGCTTGGTGGGACGGAGAGATATTCGCCATGAGATCGTTCATCTGAGCGTCTCGGAGTTCCGCGAGGCAAGACCTAACTTTACGTTGAAGCTGATTCGCAGCTGTTCTATAGGCGGGCGTGGGATATTTCTTGGCTCTCCGGAGAGCCGCGTTTTTAGCTTTAATAAGATTGCTAACGGCTAAGGGAAGCGTGGGTTTGCCTTGCTTAGCAACCTTTTCGTTGTCACTGATGGCTGAGTTGATAGCATCAGTGAGAGAATTTACTAATGAATCGATTTTATCCGGGCTATCTAATTGCTCGGGAGAGATCGCGAGTGGAGAGTTCGGAGCCTCTAAGGCTGAAACTAACGTATTTTTAAAACCTTTCCAATTGGTAAAGGTCTTAGGAGATGAGACGTTATCGTTCGGCGGTCCTAGCACGAGGGAAACGGGGCGATGGTCAGAGCCTAGGTCATCGAGCGGTTCGATAGACCTTAGGTCAAGATTGATACGCTTGATAATTGCAAAGTCGAGGATGTCAGGAGAGTAGGACGGGTTGTTGGGATAGTGAGTGGGAGTGACGGGGGATATGACATCTAGGTCAAGGGAGTTAGTGATGTCGAGGAGAGCGATACCGCTGGTGTTAGTCGATAGGCACGTCCAGTCAGTATGTTTGGAGTTAAAGTCTCCGAACATAATGACTGAATGGCCGAGGGCGAGAATGGCCTCAAAGTCGCTGCGGATTGGTCTGGTACCACTAGGTATGTAGATTGAAGCTATGATGATGGTCGGATGACCAGTCATAGCCAATCTACACACAGTGGCTTCCATGTTGAGGAGAGGAGGGGTAGGGAGAGGACAGCAGTGGAAGCCTCTTTTGTAATATATAGCGGTGCCGCCGAAACCGTCAGAGTTGGGCCTATCGTTACGAATAAACGCGTACTTAGGTATAGCGAATCCCCTGAAGCGGTTTGGAGTAAGCCATGTCTCCTGGAGAAGGAATAAGTCAGGTTCTTTGTTCTGAAGGAACAGTTTAATCTCGGGAAGGTTGGTATTAAGGCTACGAGCGTTAAAAGATACTAGGGATAAGCCCTTGGGTTTAATACGACTGGACGCGGGATTCGCGGGTCTAGACATTATAATTTAATATTTACGAATTTATAAATTATAAAAGAATTTACAACGAACTTAGGAGCGAGTGATGCTCGGCTAAAGCAAATAAACGCTCTTGAGGAGAGCGGGCGGCTCGCAGTTTGCGTGCGAGCACGGAAATTTCGTTAATATCGACGTTTTGAATAACGTCGAATACGGTCTTCATGTCCTCAGCCAACGACGACTGAGGTGCGGAAGACGGAGAAGGACGCGACCCTACGGGAGCTACGGGAGCTGGGATAGGTCGGGAAGGTGCAGGCGGAACGGCCGGACGCTGCCTCCAAGATAGAGCCGGAGTAGGCGTCGGCTGAACGGGCTTTGCTTCCGGGGGACCCCGGTTGCGCAGCGGCGGGAAGTTAGCGGAGGTGAGCGGCGGCGCCAGTTTAGGCGCGACCCTCTTGACGGTGGAGCGCGGAGCGCGCGGGCAACCCCTGTAGTTTGCTGTGTGGCCGGACTGGCCACACAGCACACAGGCAGGGGGGGAAGTGGATTCAGGAGTGCGAGTGCACTCCTTTGTGAAGTGTGGATCCAGGCACTTAACGCACCTGGGGGGAGCTGAGCAGTTAGCCGCTGCGTGGCCATATAGCTGGCAGCGGTGGCACTGCCCAGGGTGACCACGGGGGTTGGGACGCTCGACGGAGATATTTGAGAGTCCGCAAATTGTGCGAGCCTCCCTAAAGATCTCCCTCGAGTTGGGAGTATTCGACAGGATTACCAAAGCTAAGGGAAAACGCCTACCGCGGTTGGAGTGCATCTTGTGCACTGCTGTGACCGGGAAACCCTGGGACTTAAGGTCCTCGAGAATATCTTCGTTGCTGAGTTCGAACGGGACGCCCCGTAGTACTGCGCGGATCTTACGCTCCTCCGGGAGGGCGTAGGTGTGGTACGCGATTTGGTTTAAACCGAGTAACCTGGTAAACGCGCGGAAGTCGTCGACGGTCGCTATTTGAATCTTGATTGTATCGCCAGCGTTGGCGGCTTTTAAGTAGTTAATTTTGTGCACTTTGCACAAGTTTGAAACCGCGGTCCAGCGCGCTTTTTCACGCAGGAAGACGGGCGGAGGGAGCTGAGGCTTTGGCGGGACGGGAGCGCAGCGCGTCGCTGGCTTCGATGTGACCGACGGAATCGCGGTCACTTCGAGTGACATGAGCGGCGCGGGGGTGGGTGTAGAAGACACCGGGGTTGGCTCGGGTGTTGAAGACACCGCGGCCTTTTTCGAACGCTTCTTAGAGCGTTTGGCAACTAATTGGAACTCGGGCTCTGGAGAGCCGGTTAGGGTGGCGGCGACCGACGAAGCTACGGACGCGGCGGAGTCTGAATCGCTCCCGGGAGCGGTACGCTTACGACGCGACGCGTGAGAGGATGCGACCGATTCGCAGTCCATCTCGGACGAGGCGGGAGACGCGGGAGAGCTTAAGACCTGAGGGGTCTCGACGTTGGAGGCCTGAGGGGCCAGGGTTGAGGCCTGAGGGGCCGGGGACGCGATAGATGCCTGTAAGGCCTGCGTTAGGATGTCTTTTGGGATGGAGACGCCTGCCGCAGCAAGCGCCTGGGTGAACGCGTTAATAATGATTAGCGGATCCATTAGGGAGGGTTGGGACAATAATATGTAAAAATATAAGTATAATAAAAGATGCCTAGTTCCTAAAAACCTAGCAAAATCAAAGCGGCAAACCTCCCTACCAGCGGTAGGGGGGCTGGGGAGAAAAACTTAAAACTAACAATAGTACGCCGAAGGCCGCTACCTAGAAACCTAAAAAAGGGTGCGCAGGTAAAGAGTTGACCGCGTTAGGGTCAACCTTTACCGACAGAAAGGACAAATACACACGAAAACACACAGATATGATAGAAATAAATATGAAAATAGGAGAAAAATAAATAAAATAGAGAAGAGAAATAAATAAAAATAAAAAGGACTGGTTCAGTACAAATTCGTTGTCACCGTTAAGTATCCTTTGCACTGAAACCAGACTACTTACGCCGGGCACAACACTGCACTCAACACAAGCACAACACAACTTAGCACAGCACTTTGAAGACTAAGAGGCTTAGTCGCAAAGAAAAATCGCACTTCGAAAGCACTCAGACGGAGTAGAAAGACTTAGGAAACCGTAGCACGGAGCCAACACGCTAGACTGTGACGTCAGTAAACTGAGCGCCGCGGAATGGCGGGAAGGGACCGATCAACGGAGAGCTGGGTCTTGCACGTCCGCACCGCGTGGCGATCGGAGCGAGAATGGAGCTGCCCGAATTCATTAGCTTCGTAAATAAGTAAGCGTGCAACGGAAATGCTACAGGTCACAAAGTAGTACTCGTGTATATAATATATTAAAAGAAAATAAACAAAAACAATCTGTGGTGCCATTTGTACCTCTTTGTAAGCTCGAAATTCAGAGATTATTTTTTATTATTATTTGACGGCCAAGTAGCGTAGTGGTCAGTAGCCCTGTCTCAGACGCCGGAGGTCCCAGGTTCGAGTCCTGGCCGGGGCATTCATTTGTGTGATGAACACAAAAAAAAACACTTGAAAAAAAAAGAAATTTGAATTTGAATTTGTTTGTTCTCGTTTTTTTTTTTGTTGGTTCCTTTCCACGGGAAGAGCAGGAGGATATGAAAAATAATCTGACGCATACTCCGCACGCGCGATCGGAGTTATGTGGGACTCGTCCCGACGCCTACCAGAACCATACCCACTAAAAAACCCCCTGTCGGCTCGTGCATTTTTGCCACTCAGCCTTCATCTGAGCGACGGCCAATTGGAGAAAGAGGCCGCGCTAGCGGGGCCCTTAAGGGGTCACCCGCTGGGATTTACATAGCACTGAAGGTGCTCAAATTGAAAAGTAAATAATTAAAAACATTAAAAATTGAAAAATAAAATTGCATTAATTAGGATTTACGTTAGAATTAGAATTTCCGTAAGAATTAGAATTTGCGGCCTGAAGAGCCTCGAGATCTAAAGTTAATTGCGTGGGTTCGTCAGTGTGCGCGTTTCTCGGTCTAGCGACTTTGAATTTCGAATCTAACACAGGAGCAGTATATGAGACTGAATCTCGAACAAGATGATTGGGATGGGATTCGGCGCGTTTGAAGAACGATTCTGAGAGTGTTTTGAGGTGCTGTTGCACTGTAGGTAGTTCAAGATCTCTGTGCAGGTCCGCGTTACGCACGTACCAAGGTGCGTTTGTGGCCCTGCGGCAGAAGAGATTTTGAACTACCTGCAGTTTATACAGGACGGAGAGTTTGGCGTGGGCAAAGACTGGCGAAGCATATGACATGACGGGTCTAACGCAGATCTTATAAAGCGTACGTTTATTTCTAAAAGACATTTTACTTTTTCTTCCTTACTCTATCGACGTGTGGCTTGAAAGAATGCGTCTGATCTAAAGTGACGCCTTAGTATTTGATACTGCGCTTCCAGGGGATGGGAATACCTAACATTCGTATGTGAGGATCGTTGTAGCGATTACGACGTTTGTGGTCGAATTGAATAGCAGAACTCTTTTCTGGGTTGACATCGATACGCCATTTTTGAAACCAAACACCGAGGGCGTTTACGGCCTTTTGGAGTCTGGTGATGTTATACGGGATCGCTTGACTTTTAGTGTAAAGGGCGGTATCGTCTGCAAAGAGGGCGAGTTCGACGCCTTTCGGCGGGACGGGGATGTCGTTAGTGTACACGGTGTACAGCAGAGGGGCGAGGACTGAGCCTTGCGGGAATCCAGCCTTTATGGGACGAGGCGCGGAGAGCGTGCCTTCATGTTTGAATCGAAACGTACGGTCTTTAAGAAACGACGCGATTAATCTGACTAGGCGAACCGGTAAGCCTATTTAATAGAGTTTAAAAACGAGACCGCTATGCCAGACTTTGTCGAAAGCCTTGGCTACGTCGAAGAGAACCGCGATTGTTTTTTTACGATGCGGATAGAATCCTTCGAGTATGTATTCGACGATTCGATGGACTTGCTGAGGGCAGGAGTGCTTAGCGCGAAAGCCGAACTGGTGGGGAATAATGAGAGGGTCGCCATCCGTTGGAAACAGATGGTTCCGCATTCGAGAGAGTATGACTCTTTCGAGAAGTTTAGACATTGCCTTGAGGAGGCTGATGGGTCTGTGATTAGCCGGGATGTTCAGAGGTTTACCCGGCTTGGGAATGCCTATGACTGTCGCTTCTTTCCAGGCTTTTGGAAAGTAGCTATGGTCGAAGCAGGCATTGAAGATGATAGCTAACAAGGTAAGCACCTGCTGTGGCAGGTGCTTAAGTGCGTGGTTGGAAATTCCATCCGCACCCGGAGCCTTTTTGGACTTTTGCTTTCTAATGAGAAGCAAGATTTCATCATTAGAGACTGTGACGGGGTCGTCGGTGATATGGAGAGATTCTCTGCGGAGAACTTCGTCCTCCACCGCCTGGATGTGGGAGGGATCCGCGGGTTGCGTGCTGGGCGAACATTGTGCCGCTATGCTGTCGGCGAAGCATTCGGCTTTCTCTTCGACTTCGAAGGCAATAGTGCCGTCAGGACGAGTGAGAGGAGGAACGTGAGAGGCGGAGTCTACGCGTAATGCTCGGGCCATTCGATAATACGCTTTGTGGGACGGGGAGATATTCTCCATGAGATCGTTGAACTGAGTGTCTCGGAGTTCCGCGAGGCAAGATCTAACTTTACGTTGAAGCTGATTCGCAGCTGTTCTATATGCGGGCGTGGGATATTTCTTGGCTCTCCGGAGAGCCGCGTTTTTAGCTTTAATGAGATTGCTAACGGCTAAGGGAAGCGCGGGTTTGCCTTGCTTAGCAATAATTTCATTGTCGTTGATCGCTGAGTTAATAGCATCAGTTAGAGTATTGACTAGTGAGTCTATTTTAACCGGGCTATCTAATTGGTCGGGCGAAATTGTGAGCGGAGAGTTAGGGGCCTCTAAGGCTGAAACTAACGTATTTTTAAAGCCTTTCCAGTTGGTAAAGGTCTTAGGAGATGTGACGTTAACGTTAGGCGAACCTAGCACGAGGGAGACGGGGCGATGGTCGGAGCCTAGGTCATCGAGCGGTTCGATGGACCTGAGATCAAGATTGATTCGCTTGATAATTGCAAAGTCGAGGATGTCAGGAGAATAGGTCGGGTTGCTGGGATAGTGAGTGGGAGTGATGGGGGAAATGACGTCTAAGTCAAGGGAGTTAGTGATGTCGATGAGAGTGATACCGCTTTGGTTGGTTGATAGGCACGTCCAGTCAGTATGTTTGGAGTTAAAGTCGGCCGAGTGCGAGAATGGCCTCAAAGTCGCTGCGGATTGGTCTGGAGCCGGACGGTATGTAGACTGAAGCTATGATGATGGTCGGATGACCAGTCATAGCCAATCTACACACAGTGGCCTCCATAGTGAGTAGAGGAGGGGTAGGGAGAGGACAGCAATGGAAGCCTCTTTTGTAATATATAGCGGTGCCGCCGAAACCGTCGGAGTTGGGCTTATCGTTACGAATAAACGCGTACTTAGGTATAGCGAATCCCCTGGAGCGGTTTGGAGTAAGCCATGTCTCCTGGAGAAGGAATAAATCAGGTTCTTTGTTCTGAAGGAATTGTTTAATCTCGGGAAGGCTAGTGCAAAGGCTGCGAGCGTTAAAAGATACTAGGGATAAGCCCTTGGGTTTAATACGACTGGATGCGGGATTCGCGGGTCTAGACATTATAATTTACTTATTTACTAATTTATACAAAAATAAATAATAAGAAAATTTTTTTTTTTTACAACGAACTTAGGAGCGAGTGATGCTCGGTTAACGCGAATAAACGCTCTTGAGGAGAGCGGGCGGCTCGCAGTTTGCGTGCGAGTATGGACATTTCATTAATGTCTACGTTTTGGATGACGTCGAACACGGTCTTCATGTCCTCAGCCAACGACGACTGAGGTGAGGATGACGGAGCGGGACGCGGCCCTACGGAAGCTACGGGAGCTGGGATGGGTCGGGAAGGTGCAGGCGGGACGGCCGGACGCTGCCTCCAAGACAGAGCCGGAGTAGGCTTCGGCTGAACGGGCTTTGCTTCCGGGGGACCCCGGTTGCGCAGCGGCGGGAAGTTAGCAGGAGTGAGCGGCGGCGCCGGTTTAGGCGCGACCCTCTTGGCGGTGGAGCGCGGAGCGCGCGGGCAACCCCTGTAGTTAGGTTAGGTTAGGTTAGTAACCCCGGCCTGGCCTGGCCGGACTGGCCGCACAGCACACAGGCAGGGGGGGAAGTGGATTCGGGATTGCGAGTGCACTCCTTAGTGATATGAGGATCCAGGCACTTAACGCACCTGGGGGGAGCTGAACAGTTAGCCGCTGCGTGGCCATATAGCTGGCAGCGGTGGCACTGCCCAGGGTGACCACGGGGGTTGGGACGCTCGACGGAGATGTTCGAGAGTCCGCAAATTGTGCGAGCCTCTTTGAAAATCTCCTTCGAGTTGGGAGTATTGGACAGGATTACTAGCGCTAACGGAAAACGCCTACCGCGGTTGGAGTGCATCTTGTGCACTGCTACGGCCGGGAAACCCTGGGACTTAAGGTCCTCGAGGATTTCTTCATTCGCGAGCTCGAACGGGTCGCCCCGTAGTACTGCGCGGATCTTACGCTCCTCCGGGAGGGCGTAGGTGTGATAAACGATTTGTTTTAAGGAAAGTAACCGAGTGAACGCGCGGAAGTCGTTGACGGTCGCGACCTGTATTTTTATTGTATCGCCTGCGTTGGTTGCTTTTAGATAATTGATTTTTTGCTCTTTGCAAAGATTTGAAACTACGGTCCATCGCGCTTTTTCGTGGAGAAAGACGGGCGGAGGGAGCTGAGGCTTCGGCGGGATGGGAGCGCAGCGCGTCGCTAGCTTCTATGGGACCGACGGAGACGCGGTTTCTTCGAGCGATTTTAATAACGCGGGGGCTGGTGTTGAAGACACCGGGGAGGGCTCGGGTATTGATGATACCGAAGCTTTCTTCGAGCGCTTCTTGGAGCGCTTGGCGACAAGTTGAAACGCGGGCTCAGGAGAGCCGGTTAAGGTGACGGCATCTGACGACGTATCAGACGCGGGTTCGGAGTCGCTCCTGGGGGCGGTACGCTTGCGACGCGACGCGTGAGAGGATGCAACCGATTCGCAGTCCATCTCGGACGAGGCGGGAGACGCGGGAGAGCTGTAGACCTGAGGGGACTGGACGTCGGAGGCCTGAGGGGCCGGGGTTGAGGCCTGAGGGGCCGGAGTTGAGGCCTGAGGGGCCGGGGACGCGATAGTTGCCTGTAAGGCCTGCGTTAATACGTCATCTGGGATGGAGACGCCGGACGCGACGAGCGCCTGGACGACGGACCTAGCAAAGTTTACCAAGCTTTGCTGGTCCATTGGAGGGCTTGGTACTACAATATATGATATATAAATAAAGATGCCTAGGTTCCCTAGCAAACGTAGCACCTAAACCTCCCTACCCGCGGTAGGGGGGCTGGGGACGACGCGAAGTGGTGCCCCTAATTCGGACACCACTGTACCGCCACCCTGGGAAAGGCCCAAGTGCAATGGGATCGGGTCAGCCGGTTTCTCCTTGACCTGAAGGGCCTTGGAAGCGCACCGGGGCAACGCTATCAGGCTACTCTACTGTTACTTTGAGTATTTTTGCTCCACTGTTATAACCAGGTTGTGGCAGACAAAACAAAAAGTCCTCTTTTATTTCACAAACATTTGAGTGAGATGACCACTGACGTCAGCCGACTCGTCGACTTGTGGCGAAAAATTCTACAAAGCGTAATTTTCATACATACTTAATACTAAGTAAGTATTAAGTTTCTCATAACTTTCTCACAAAACGCATTTTTCTCGCGTTACGCCAACTAATAGCACACGCTTTGCAGAACACTGCTTTGGAGCACCGACCGAATTTCGTCGCAATTTTTAACTTACACTGTGAATGATAAGAATGTGTATTTTATTCATTTTAGGATTAGAATCTAATGTTTATTTTAAAGTAAATCAAACTTCGTATTCAGGGTATGAATTTTTAATTTTTTAATTTATACTTCCCTACACCATTTAAGGAACCCCAGTACAAAGTTTCATAGGGATCTTGAATATGAATATCTGATATATATGATATTAATCTTTTGTACAAGATACCGCCCGCCATTTTAAACTTTTTCCTAAAATGGCAGCCACGCACAAAACTGTTGAAAACCGATACGAACTCGTAAAATTCTTAAAAATTATAGTGTTGGGTTGTTAAATAACAGTTTTTATTTTAACTTCTTTTTGTCAGCACACGTGCACGCGCTCCGCCAGGTCAGTGGCATTCCATGGACATCACTTACCGTAGATGCATTGATTATATTAATTATATTGTTGTTTACTGATTTATCGATGAATGCCGCGTTGCCGACTGTGGGCTCCAGCTGGGGTTGCCTTTGTTCCATTCATTGCACAAGCTGTGCCTTCCTCTTGGCCGGAACACAACGAAGTAGTAGTGCGGCCGTTATAGCAGTTAGTGGCCCTACCTCACACGCCTCAAGTCCCAGGTTGGAGTCCTGGTCGGGGCATTCATTCAATAGCACATATGTTTTTTTTATTTCGGGTCATTGTTGTTCATATTTATAGGAAAATTATAAGTCAAGCCACAAATTTCTTTATTAGCCACGTGATCAAACTTCTAATTTTATGCCACGTTATCAAACTTCTAATTTTATGCCACGGGAAAATGAGATAGCCTCTAATACACTAATTCGTCTTTTTTGCAACATCACTAAATAAAGCGTAGTGGTCAAAGTTGGGTAAGGTTAATGTTAGGATGCATTAATCGCATGCGCGAGCCGAGCGAGCGAAGCGAGCGTAGTACGGGAGCTTCCGGCGAAGCGCCATAATCGAAATTGGATGATCTCGTAAATTGCAGCTGCCTTAGTAATTTAGAAGGCAGATTTTTATAGGCGAATAACGCTATTAAAAAGAAGTTTGTTTAATTAGCACCCATATTCATATATGTGTGTTTATTCTGGGGCTCTGCACTTTGGGTGCATACAGTTGGTGTGTTTATCAAGGAATTACTTATACTATTTTTGTTATAAATAATTTTATTTCACTTAAAACAGGAAGGTCTTTGATACCGCCCAGACGAGTACTTCTACTAATAAATACTACTTCCCGTAAATTCCTAAAATAATAGTTCGAATAACGACGATAGTCTAAAACAAATCAAAACCAATTACGTTATTGAAGTTAATTAGTTCATCTCAATTTATTTTACTTTATACTAATGAACATAGCTCGTCACCATTTCGCCAATGAGGCCGCTACCGCAATCTGCACAGGCAGTAAAAATACCACCATTTATCACTTTTAATTTTAATCCAATTTTAACATCCATTAAACATAATTAGCTTTATCCAAAAAAAGTTGGTTCGTGAAGTAAGCTGCAGCGATTACCTACACTAATTACACATGTTTATATAACTTTTAATACGTCTCTTAGAAAGAAGATAGAGTCATAATAAATCATCTGTAATAATCTGAAGTTTATAAATGAGGCATTACTAATAATTTTTGAATTCACTTTAATTACCTTTAAGTTTCTTTGATATTTTAAAGCAGACCATTAAAACACTTCATAAAATTCACGATTGAATACTTTCGTCTATATTTGCGGTGAACCCGCCTCGGCTTGGAGTCCGCAGATCGGTTACCGACTAAGGAATGTATTAATCAACCCATGTTTTGTGGCATGAGAATTTAAGCATTTAGTAATTGCACCTTTACAATGCATTGGACAAAACTAAAATAAAACTTGGGTAAAATAAAGCAATGTTTTTTTGAGCTTGAAATAATGACAAATAAGATCTTAGCTCACTGAGGATTGATTGCATATAATGAATCTAATCCAGGGTTTCTAATCTTTTGACTCCACGAACCCCTTCTAAAGTTTCCAGATTACAGCGAACCTCATAACTAACTAATTAAATCCCCCCCCCCCAGAAAATAATAAAATGACTATTGAAGAAAATAAGGTTTTCATTTAATAGAATATAGATGTATGGGTTTGTTTCCTGTCGCAAATTGAGTCTATTTTAGGAGTAGTTTTGGACAATTTAAACCTTAATTCTGACTCGGTATCAAGTCGATTTCTATATTTCGTTTTTATCATGGCCAGGTGTGAAAACCCACTCTCACATAGGTATGTTGTAGCAAAGGGTAAAAGGCAATTCACCGCTTTGCGTGAGAGTTCTGGATACTCTTCCTGTCTAGCAGCCCAAAAATCTATCAAAGACATCATCAAGCCGCTGTTAAGCAAATCTTGTCGCGAACCTCCTTCCTCTCGAATGGCGAACCCCCAGGGGTTCGCGTACCCCACTTTGAGAAATACTGATCTATTTGATAAAGACAATCATCGGTTATCTGAGGATGAGAGGCATAGACAAAGCATTCATCCACTGAGAGTACGTTTTCGCTGGATCGTGTAAATTATGAAGTAAATACGAACTATGGAAACCTGTGAAGAAGTTTTCTTGTCAAACCGCATCCACTTTTACTTACACAAAATTGTACGAAATTTTAATAAGTTCAAATCTTTCTTAGTTATTGTAATTAAGTGTTCCTTTTGTACAGTACACATTGAAATAAAATAATAATCTTATAAAAATAAAAAGTCACTGAAATGATAGTCACCTCATTAGGACAGGCATATAAAAAATGTGATTTAATCGGAATCTGCGAAGAAATAGATTAATTTGTGCAGAGCATGTTGTAAGCACCCAATGCTGCGGATGCCAACGGAGAGCCTTAACTCCGCTTATGTCAAAATTATTTGTTTCCACTGTACCTTAAAGCTACAAGAGTTTGTCGGATGTGGGAAACAGTCCACCTCTTGGTTACTTTTGGCGAATCATCACAATATTATATTATATAATTTGATGAAATCCTTTTACTTGTTCTAAGATTGCTTGCTAAAGCAACCTAATATAATATAACAAGAAGTAGTTTTAAGTTTAAATTTAGTTCTTCAGCAAGTGAAGACAGTGTTATCGATAGGTCCGATCTTAATTGTTAGTTTTTTATTTCACTCCTGTGCAAGAGGAACCTAGTCACTCTACGTTTAAAAGTCCCGGGTCAAATTTTTCTGGCTAACCAGACGCAGGCCGATTATTCCTTCGTAGCGTAGCTCTCGAAACGCTTATTGTGGCTTCTTAAGACCGGTGAAGAAATGGTGAGGGTGACGGTTATTCAGATTCTTCAGTCAACAGCATCCAACGCTTCCAAATGAAAGTTGGCTGAATCACCCCAAACATGACAGCAGCACTAGTTCAAACCTGGGAAGTATGCAGGTTAAGCGGCCATTCTGAGCTGAAGTACTACCTAGCCTTCGAGATGATTCCCAACTTTACTAATTAAAAAATATAGTAATATGTTGGAAAGAGTGCAAGTAAAATTTTTCGGAGCCATGAATTATCGATGTTACAGAACTAAACTCCCTTATTCTTTGTTGTTGTCTAAATATTATTATCTTAAGATTAAGATTGTTCATTGTCCCAAATAAATAAACTTTTTAAAGTCGTCTTTCATCATGCACTCCATCAGTTTTTGAATAATGTACAGCAATTCATGCCTTTAATAATGTTATATTCATGCTTTTATGACCCAGTTTTTTCTAAATGTGAATTGCTTCATAATAAAATACATCATTTGTGATGGAATAAGCATAAATCAAATTGTAACTTAAAGTAAATACCTGTAAATCTATTCAAACCGCGACTGCTTGTCATAACACCCGATGAAACACATCGTCCGAGACGTAAAAGTCGCCATCGAATGTACAATGAAAACACGCAAACTGCATGCGTATACGCACGGGGCCGATATCGAACGTGTCTATATAAAGTCTAAATAAAACTAATCTGCGGCAGAACTAAAAAGTTGAGCAAAGTATCCGGATTGGTCAATTTATATTGCGATAAAGTTTTTGAAATAAATGTGTAAACTGTGATACCTAGCGGTGTGAAATGGAGATATACTACGTTTTTTTATTGGTAAGAAATTTGTGTACATTATATTTTGAGACCTGTATTCCATACGTTGAATTTTGTGGTGATGTGAAATAAAATGGTGGCATTTTGGCACAGTGATCAATTGTTAGATTTTCACATTTTTAGATTTTCTGGGAACACTCCCAGTAATACAAGAAGCACATTACAATGTTGCCGATCCAATTTCATATATCTATGATACATTTGATACGTCTATGATACATAATATTTCAATAAACACTTTGGAAAAATTATTTAGAAATTTTAAGTTTGTTATAAAAGTTACCTGAAATAACACATCCAAACCACTAAGAAAGTATTACGTAAAAAAGGTTTTACGCTTGGAACGCTGGCGGGTTATAATTTATTTTGAAGAATCGATTATTTAAAAGTAAAAATATATTCATCCCAAATTTAAATTTCCCTCAAAATTTTCTTAACCAGCATTATAAAACTATTGTGTGTATAGGAAAAAGGATTTGCGTCAGAAAATTTTTCGTGTAAAGACTTTTTACGACTTCAAGTCCAACTTGATTCCTGATGAGTCATTTAATCGACTTCAATTAGCTTTTATGAACAAGGCGCCTTCTAAAGCAACTGTGTTCCGCTGGTATAACGAGTTTTAGTGCGATCGCTTCAATTTGAATGATGAAGAAAGAAGCGGTCGTCCTTTGAATGCTGTTACGGTAGAAACCTTAAATCACATACGAAGAGATTCAGCACAATCTGCAGATTGGATCAGGAACTGTTCATGATATTCTTCACAACCACCTTTGTGTAAGGAAAATTGTTTCACGCTTTGAAATATTGTATAGACGTTGGCGGAGAGTTTTTTGAAAAGATGTTATAAAAAATATATAACATATATAAAATTTTAATTATTTTCTCAAAACTTTCTGAGTGTCCCACGTATAACGGCTCATTTTCAAAAATTACCAAGAATACACTTACTAAATATTATTCACCGTTGCGGACTCTAAAGTAAAATTTTAAAGTTTTATATTTCTAAGTTGAAGCATTTTTCTTTTGTATGTAGTAAAAGCCGCTGGCTAAGATACATTCTTGAAAAATAATATAAACTCTGAAAATATGTATTAGTTCCTATTCAATGATATATGAATAGATGACCCTTTAACATTTCTGGATATAAACTAAGTTCACCCGGTGGTAAGTGGACTTCATTACAATTATGTCTTTTGATTGGTTTTCTTGGACTTTTTGATTTACCGCTAAATAATGCATTTCTGACCGTAGGCTAAGGTTAGAATTGACTTTGTTGCCAATAACTGCAATGGCTGAAATGAAATGAAATATTTATATCTCAACATAATATTTATTTACAATAACTTGTTCTTATTGGCGTCAAATAAAACATGACTCAACCACCAGTTTGAAAAAATCTTCGTGAAGAAGAACTGGCAAGAAACTTCACGGATATATTTTTTCAAAATAAATTTACAGAGTCTCTTTATGTCTATACAAAGTTATTCTTACCTGCATCTGTTAGCTCGGCAAGTCTCCCTCCCCCAGAGTGTCTAAACGACCAACACCCTCAAACGGCACCCGTTCACCCGGCTGTTCCTTTTCTTTGAACACTTAAACGTGGATATAATGGTGAAAAATAGAACGGATAGTAGTACCGTCCCAGACGAGATCTAAGCATATGAAAATCCACTACACCTGCTTTGAGATGCAAAATTGTGTCACTTGTGTAATTGTAGATTAGGGAGGGATAGGGAGGGTAGATTTAATATTTCTACTATAATATGACATCCAGCCCGGTTTCTTATCACGCACATATTTGTAAACTTTGAGGTAATAAATGGTCTGATCGATCACGCTGTTACTGATAACGTTTATGCAGTAGATGAACAATAGATGTTTGACAGGATGAAACAATGACATCTGTTTAAAGTTTGTGTTCATAAAACGATACAAAATATTAAGTTAAATATTAATATTTGCTCTGTTACATTATCTTTGGCTGATCCAATACAGTTCTCTACAGGCATTTTATAAAAATTTAAGAATTTAAGAACCATAGCCTTATGCCCAATCTTTATCCAGAGCATCACATAAAAAAAAGCACAAGAGTGAGTTTACTGCCTTACCTTCTGCACCTTCTCCACTCTGGTCTTTTATACACGTTACCGTACTGTTCGGCTAGGTTCTGTATATACTGCCTAGGCTAAGTATACAATAAGTAAAATTTCATACATTACTGAACGTTTTAGGTATTCCATAAAATTATAATTTAATGTTATATGTATAAGTGGGACTTAAAAGGATGTATCATCCTTTTTTTTCCATAATAATATTGTATTATGAGCACGTGGCCCACCTGGTGGTAAGTTGCACCCGCGCCCATGGACATAGGTATTCCAAGGTGTATTGTTAATAATTGTCCTTGTGACTATTATATCGATTAAGGATGCTTTGCCGCCCGTTAGCTTCAGCTGGAATTACCTCAGCTCCTGTAATTTCACAGACCGTTCCTTCCCTTTCTTTGAACACAGTCTCCTACGCGGTAACGTACAAGTCTTTCTTGCAATAAAAGAACTGAAGACATTCATTTACATTACAAACATTAAACTGTCGAGTCATTGTAGATTGATTACATCATCAATAATGTGGTGACTGTTGGTTCTCCTGTCTTTTTAACAAGCTACATATATTTTTGACTAAAGTGCGAAACTGAAGAAAAATTTAAATTCAGCCACGAAAAAACATAAACTACTAAAACCAGAAATAACATATATATGTATGTACACAGAAAAACAAAAATTATGCATTCGAATTGCAACGAGAAGAGCGCATAGTTATCCAATTTTTATTTGTGAAATGACCTGCCCTTCCGAAGTACGAGGCCACCATATTTTGTCCCACCCTTCGACCTCTCTTCACTTTACTTGGCAACTCCTCGGAAGGAAACACCCACTGAGAAGACTGTTTTTTGGTTTCGGAATCATAACATGTTATAAAGAGCTTAAAGGTTGGAAACCGTTACACTGGCTGCAAGTACGTAACAAAATTACACCACGAAATTATAATAACTTTGTTTTAATATGAAAATTTGAAATAGAGGTCATTGATTTATTTACTTTCCTAGATTTTGGTAAATTGGTGTAATTTTTACCATGAGAAGGCCATTGTGAGAACATTGTTGAGAACGTATTTTTATTTGAGACTATAAAAGGCATAATATTTACTACACATACATACACTACACGACAACATAAACAAAAAGTATTTTCAAAAAGCTTTTTCTTATATCTTTACGACTTTTACTCGTAGATCAATAAAGTTTCGAAGTATCGTAGACAGTTGTACGATTCTATTTATGAAATTATCCAGATAAATGTCATTAGGTTACAACAACAGACTACTGTTTGCAAACAAGAAAATATTTATGGCTCCATAAAACTGCAAAGCATAGCTAGTATCTCAAAAGTAATATTGTTGTCTAATTTACAACTTAACAAGAAAGGCGTAACATATGTTATACCAGGCAGGTGGTGCAAGGTCAGACCTAACCTTGTTATCGTTTCGCTTACCCGGACTTTACCGTGACCTCAAGTAGGTTATAAATAAGTAAATGTGCGAAGTAAAATAACAGTTTTACTTAATTGCATGGAAAATCGATAAAGAGTACACATACAAACTGCAGTAATAGCATGTCAGAATATTCTATATAAAGTGGTAATTCAACCAGTGAAATCTAACGAAAATTTAGTTATGTTTAGGTTTTCATGCCAGAAAGTATTCTATGTATATATATTTACAATTCTTTACCGAAAGAATATTTTACCAGAATAAAATAACTTTATTTAACTCCATTGTAAAAAATTTGTCGCCTGAAACGACCTCTCTAATATCGTAATATTCATTACTTAACACCTTTGAGAAGTACATGGAGAAGCTCAGATACTGACTTTCATTTCTATTTACAGGTACTTATTTTCACAAGCAGATTGGTAAATACAGAGGAACCGCAGAGGAAAGAAAAACAATCAAACTTTGTAGGCTCAAATACCAAAGATCAGGTTAAAAACAAACGGCAAGTTCTGGCACCTGGATCTTTTGGATCAACGATATTAGACTCTGGAGTTAATTCGGGGCTTCCTTCACTGTTTGATGACGCTGTGCCTACAGGCCAGGTAGTTCCACAATTACCGCTCTCATCACCACCTGTATCAGCCGTGCCTGATGCTCCAGCCATCACTGCAGCACTGCCAGCAGTTCAAACAGTCTCAGTGGAACCTAACCCAGTAGTGCTACGTCAAGAAGTACCGAGATACATTACCAGAACAATCACAAGAGATGTTCAAGTTCCAGTACAAGTGCCGGTGTCTGTCCCCGTAGACAGACCTGTGCCGTATCCCGTGAGGGTCCCCGTTCCAGTATCCGTCGACAGGCCTGTGCCATACCCCGTTGTACAACGAGTACCTGTGGAAGTGACGAAGCACGTTCCAGTTTACTACGAAAAAAGAGTACCATACCCGGTGAAAGTCCATGTTAATGTACCCGTTCCGTACCCAGTTACAGTTGAGAAGCATGTACCAGTGGATCGGCCAGTTTATGTTGACCGGCCAGTGCCACAGCCTGTGTACGTGGATCGCCCCGTGAACGTTGCAGTACCAGTCCAGGTGGACCGTCCAGTGCCCGTACCGCAACCAGTAGTGGTTGCTAGACCAGTAGCCGTTCCACAACCAATTTTCCTTGAAAGAAGAATTACCGCAGTTTCTCCCGCCATAACCCAAGTACCACTAGCCCCCTCGATCACTTCAGTACCAATTTCGAATGGCTTACCGTCACTGCAAACTGGATTCTCAAGTTTATCAAACTCTATCAGCCTAACAGGAAACCGTTAATGTTATAAACCTTCGATTAATATAACTTTGTATAGTTTTACATGTTTAACCTTGACGAAATAAAAGTTGCAAGAGTACAATAATAGTGGGTTTTATTTAAAAGTTACAAATAACATGTATGAATTTATCTTAATGAAGGCACACTGTGTCAGTTAAATGCGAAAGTTTGGTACACACAATATTATTCTTAAAACTTAACTGTAACTAAACCGAGGCTAGCCAAAATACTTAAGGAGCTTCAGCAATAATCACAAATAATTTTATTTAGGTATACAAGGTTCTTTATAGAAACATCAAGCAATATTGATTAGAAAGAAAACACATCCTTAGCTTGCTTTTTCATAACTAATTTTATCACTATAGAATTCAATATTGCGAACATCGTTTCCTAAAATATATAAATCTTTTCTCAGGTTCCAAATTGTTATATCGACCATCTTTTTTCCTTTTTTTTTCTTACAAACCACACATTTTGTTCCTTTCTTCTTGTTAAAATATAGTGCATTTATTGGGCGGGTTCATGAAGCTGCCGACCTTACAGTGGAACGCCTTGGCGAAGTCTGCGTTGTTCTGCAAGGCGCCCTGCGCGCGGACGTGCTGCGGTGAGTGCTCGTCTTCTAGGTCGGATTTTAGAGAGTCTTTAGTTGAAATTCCACACCAGAGCTGGAAATTATTAAAAAAATGGATTTTGTAAAAGATAAAAAAAAAATTGCGTTTGTTATAATCTGTTCGATATAATTAAATTGGATAGAATTTTTTTATTGTCTAAGTTAGTATGTGTGTTGCTCGTAATTCTAGTTTGTAATCAAATAAAACCTTCCTCGACTTAAAAATTTAAACCTTAATTAACTAGTTAGCATAGATTAAGGCTCTAAAAATTAAGAAGAAACGCGATTGCTCCAACTGTTACAAAAATAGTAATTACTTTATAAAGTAGGATATATCCTATAATACAATTTACTAAAATAATATGTCAAATAAAAAAAACAAACAATAAAATGAGAAAAATAACTGCTTCAATGCCTAAATTACACTTTGCTGACAGGCTTAAAAGCTGACAGAAGTACTTCGCTAAATCACAGAAAAAAATCTGATATATATTCTTGAGGTCATCAACTTTTAGAGATACTTAAATAATATCATATACATAACGTATTATATGGACTGACGATTTCTTTAAAGTTGCTGGAAGACAACTGCATGTAGATATGGAAGCTTTTCCGGCTGAAAAAAGAGTTCCTATCCACACTCACATTTCCATAAGCCAGGAAAAACATCTGCTCGCTCGTCATGTCCTCGAACCCCGGCAGCTTGTGCTCGGGGCCGAACTTGCGGAGATGGTCCTTCAGGGCCAGGAAGGCTTCCCGCACGCCACCATTGTCTGCGATGTTCTCACCCAGAGTTTGTTTGCCGTCCACCTGGAGCAATGCAGGAGGCGATACAGAGCTAGCTACACCAGGTGGAAACGATTATATCGGTAAACTGATTACTGAAGGTGTTTCTCAAGCTCTACCAATGGTATTAACAGCGGTTTATAAAATCATAATAATAATAAATCCACAACAAAAACACCAACTGTATGGTCCCAAAGTAAGCAGAGCTTGTGTTATGGATGACCATACAGCGAACTGGGGGGAACACAGAATAAACATACAAATACATACATGTATATAAATATCAACAACCATGCCCCGGGAACATAATAACAAAAAACGCGATCTATCCAAATAATCGACGTTTCCAGCTTGCAAACTTAAAGTATGGTAACATGGCACTCATCGTACCATTTGTTGGAGATCGTGAAGCAGTTTCAGGGTTAGTTATTAGTTTACCGATATTTTTTAGTTCCACCTTGGATAGTTACATCGGTTGCTTGCTACGCTTTCAATCATGAATATTTCCGCGCTGTTTTCAGAGGCCAGAACCGCCTTAATTATTTAACTGCTGAAATGTCATTCTCAATCAACTTGACAGTGTTTCAAGCAGTTCACAGTCCACCTCACTTGACACCTATCTTAGTAGACTTAAGTAGACTTAATAATTGAATAATTTCTTAGATATGTGGAGTTTCTTGCAATGTTTTCCCTTACCATTAGAGTAGTGTGCTAAAAGTACTTCATTTGAAAAAGCTCTTTGATTCATTTGGTAAGAAAATTGTTTAGGTGATAGGATTATGCTGTGACGTTATTTTAGTGAAGCCGCCCAGTAAGGACCTTATCTCACTTCTTAATATTAATAAAAATGTTTAAAGTGAATTCCTTTTTTATAGGCTGTTTATTTATGGCCCTATTGGTATTTTAAATTTTACAGGATTTTGTAACCTAGCGCTGTGGGCAGCTGAGGGCAAGCTGGAACTTAAGTTACTCCAACATGCGATAAGCAATAATATTCAAACTACCACTGGTTCGGAAGGGGCATCTGCTGCCAAAGAACCAGCAAGACCTGCAACAACCGCGGCGTTACCAATTAGTGGTAACGAGTATCTTTGTTCAGGTCTCATCTGGGGTGCTACTACAGTCCTTTATATAAGTGTAACATCGGTAGTCGGTAGTCACACTGTGTACACGCGTTCTTTGCAATAAAACCGTTAAAAATGCCTAAATGTGATACGTGTAATAAAAATATTGCTAAAACCAAACCAGGAGTGGAGTGTAACAAATGTGACAAAATAGTTCACCTTTCATCCGATTGTTCTGGATTATCTACGAAACAGCAGGCTGCACTGCGCGCAAACACTAACCTAGAATGGACCTGCCAAGAATGTAAGGTTTACTCCCCGAAACGTCGATCAGTGATTGTGCCTAATGGAGAAGAAGAAGAATCGGATGACGATCAGATCAAGCGCCATACGACTTCTGCAATTGACATGAAAAAGCTTCTGCAAGATATCTCCACAGAAATGGAAAAGGCAATGAAAAAAGAACTCAAAGAGTTAACCAAATCCTTTGAATTTCACACAGAGAAGATGGATGAAATATTAGACAGTATACAATCC
The DNA here is from genome assembly GCA_923062675.1 of Marasmarcha lunaedactyla. Lineage (NCBI taxonomy): Eukaryota > Metazoa > Arthropoda > Insecta > Lepidoptera > Pterophoridae > Marasmarcha > Marasmarcha lunaedactyla. Next base: position 24,381,846 of record OV281353.1, read on the forward strand.
CTAAAAAGTACAATACAAGACCTAAAAAAGAAAAATATAGAATTGACAAACAAAAACAACAATCTCGAAGTACGGGTAGGCGCGCTGGAACAAAGGATACAAGACTTTGAACAAAAACAGTTATACCAAACCTTAGAAATAACTAATATACCAAATACGTCACTTCAAGATGCCACAATTATAGCCGAAAAAGTAGCAGAGAGGCTGAATGGCTCCTACAGTGATATAGAAAATATCAAACACCGTCCTGGAACAAAGAACCGTATGGGTACCCTATACGTTAAATTGCGATCCGAATCTTTCCAAAAAAAGTGGCTGGAATCGGCGAAAGCTACTAGTATAACCGTGGCAAATGTGGTTCCTAACGCCCCCAAGGAAGTGTGTAGCGATAATGTTTACATACATGAAGCACTCACATCTTTCAATAAAAAATTACTCTGGACAACTAAACAGCAATTAAAAGCAAGCTTTAAGTACATTTGGTGCAAAAACGGGATCATACGCGTCAGAAAAGAAGATAAAAGCGAATCAATGGTAATACGCTCTGAAGCAGATATAAGAAAATTAGTTAAGTAAACCCGCATATAATGTAAACACTGCACATAACACACTATACTAGTAACATTCGATTTCCAATTAGACGATATAAATGAAATTCCTAACTGCGTTAATATCAATTCCCTAATAAACAACTTACCGCCTAGCCCTAACTCAATAAGTCTATTATGCTTGCATATTAATATAAGATCTCTTATTAAAAACTTTTCTTCTTTAGAACAAAACATGATTTCGAGTAAAAAATGTATTGATATTATTATAGTGACAGAAGCAAACATAAAAGATCCCCTGAGATGCTTATATAAAATCAAAGGCTACGAAATGTATTCAAAGCTACGTAAAACTCAAAAGGGTGGAGGAATACTTGTATATGTTAACAATAAACACAAATGCACGGCAATTAATTCAAACACGTTACACTATGAATCCTTATTATTTCAAATTAAAACACATTACGGCTACTCCGCTACGTTTTGTGCTGTCTATCGCCCCCCGGATACGAGTAAACACTTATTTATAAAAGAATTACACGACCTTCTGCGAAACGTAAGTTCAAAAAACGATTTATATGTATTAGGAGACACAAATATAGATCTTTTGAAGGACACTCCTATAAAACATAAATATAATTGCATGTTATACGGTCTAGGTCTTGCGTGCGGGATAACAGAATACACACGAATTCAGTTGATTAAGAACAGAATTACCAAAAGTTGTATTGATCATATATACGCAAGGTCCCGCACACAACACCTTTTCACCGCGGCACTAGGCACTGTTCTGGCTGATCACCGAGCCGTTGCTGTCGCGTGCATTGAAGACCGAACGCAAAATCATATAAAGGATGCTCCAAGCTTTAGGCTGGGTTATGACCCTACCATACTTAAAAAAGAGTTGAATGAAATTAATTGGGGTCAAGTTGATAATGTTCAATGTCCACTAAAAATATACAAATTTATAAAAAATATGTTAAATAAATGTTACAAAAATGCCGAAATAAAAATAAAAACATTGAATAATAAGAGAAACATCAACAAATGGATGAATAAAAAAATTAATAATGCATGCCAATATAGAGATTATCTTTTTAGCCAATGGGTAAAAGACACTAGTAATAACATAATAAAACAAAAGTACAACAAAGCTCGTAACTACGCTAATAAAATAATACAAAGGGCCAAAAACAACTACACTCTAAATGAAATAAATAACAACAAAAACAACCCCAAGAACTTGTGGTCCTTGTTGAATACACTCACGGGTAGAGTTAAACCATCAATCGATAAAGTCATTCTCGATGCTTTTGAAAACCAGCACACAAAGCCAATAGACATCGCAAATGGTTTTGCTAAAACATTTATTGACAGTGTCAAAGCCATTATACCTAAATGCAATGTAAATCTTCTCGATCCAAAATCATATCAAAAAAGTTGTAACGTTTCCATGCACTTTCAGGAAGCAAACAGTACAACGATAAATAAAATTATAAATAATCTCGAGCACAAAAAAGCACCTGGTGTAGATGGTATTCGCACTATTGACATTAAATATGTATGCAATAAAATTTCTTTTCTTATTGCCCAATTAATAAATACAAGTATGAAAACTGGTAGGTATCCTTCACAGCTAAAAATAGGAATAGTAAGACCTATCTTTAAAAATGGTAAAAGAACAAAATATGAAAACTTTAGGCCAATAACTATACTATCGACAGTTGACAAAGTTGTTGAGAAATACGTGAGCAAACAAATGCATTCATTTTTAGATAAAAATTGTATCTTGAGTCAAATACAATATGGTTTTCAACCTAAAAAAAACACCACACAACTTTTATCTGCCTTTACCGACCAGATTAATGAACACCTTAATAATAAAAAACATGTACTAATTGTATTTATAGACTATAGTAAAGCCTTTGACACACTCAGACATTCTACACTTTTGGAAAGGCTAAACGAATGCGGGATAAGAGGTCCACTCTTGCGCTGGTGTTCTGACTACTTGAACGATCGCGCATTCTGTGTCAAAGTCGGAAACGCTATAAGTAAGAAAACTCCGGTACGTGAGGGCACTGCGCAGGGATCCGTCCTCGGGCCGTTGCACTACCTGGTGTACGTCAACAATGTCATGAATATTATAAAAACATGTCAGATTTATCAGTTCGCTGACGACACATGTCTATTAGCTTCCCACGATAACATTTCGGATGCTCTTGAAAATCTACAAAAGGATTTTGACAAACTCACGCAATGGTCACACGACGCTGGTCTAGTCATTAACTTGGATAAAACTAAAATAATGTACATAAGTTCTAGTACCAACAGAAAAAAACACCAGGTACAATTGATAGCTCATTCACATGCCTGCATGCATCAGAATAAAAACATAAGTATAAATAACTGCGGATGTCCTTCAATTGAACTGGTCGATAAACACAAATATCTCGGGTTAATTATAGATAGTCGCCTCAAGTGGACAGAACATATTAACTATGTTTGTGACAAATTAAAAGCCATTCTTGCCAAATTTAGTATTTTGAAACATAAAATACCAACTTCGATATTAATACAACTGTATAAGTCACTAGGAGAATCTATAATCGCATATGGATTGAGCAGCTATGGTCTTACCTTTAAGACCCATCTGAATATGATCTATGAACTACAGCTTAGAATATTGAAAAAGATAGTACCACAAAAAATCAAGTTCAAGTTCAAAGATGACTACAGCAGATTGTTTCAATACTGCAATGTTTTACCCATTCATGATAAAATCAAATACACTTTACTCGTCGAAAATTATTTTAATAAAAATATACAAATACCGTATAACAAAGACGGGCGAACTCGCAGCACCACAAACAACAAATTAGCAATTCCAAAATTTAACAATCTCTACGGTAAAAACACTCTTGGGTATAAAATTCCTTATTTAATCAATAATTTGCCCAAAGAAGTGAAAATAAATTTAATACCTAAAAATATTAAGGATAAATTGAAAATACATTTTTTTAATAAACTTGAGTATTAAATACATCTTCATAACATGTATAAAACAAACCAAACAAATAACACAGATAAACAAAAAAAAAAAAAAAAAAAAAAAAAAAAAAAAAAAATAAAAAAATATAATAATTGAAAAAAAAAAAGCGTAGCAATTCTACAAGCGTTACAATACATTCAACACCCTTTATAGATAGCTAAAAAACAAGTTTGACCTACGCACACGCGTGCAAATACACAGAAACTCGATCACAATTGCACAAAACCAGTTTTTGACTTGTATAAAAATATTTAGTAAGACTCGTGAACTTGTTTGTTCAAGATATTAAGTATGTTTTTTATAAAACAATTATCTACCGACGATGTTCGTTTATAAGTGATGTACGATAAAACTTTATTAAGTTTATGTTACATTGTTTTTTAAGCATAGAAATAAGTATTTGTTATAATAAATTGATTAAAGATAAGAAACTTAGTAGGAATGCGTACGACTCGTTAGCCTGGCCCACCGGTGAGATAGGCGATTTCTAACTAGAACGCCGGCGTTCCTTGATGTTATAGGTCCGTCGGGATTAATGTTCATGGCAGGTGTCCTCAACCGATCATCATGACTTTTTGAAACAAGTTATCTAGAAAAATAATAAATCCCCGAACAAACACACGAACTTTATTGCCCCAAAGTAAGCAGAGCTTGTGTTATGGATTGCGAACTGGGTTGGGACCCAGAGTAAACAAACATTTATAAATATCAATACCATGATCCAAGAACAAACATTTATGCTCATCACACAAATGAATACCCCAGCCAGGACTCGAACCTGGGAACTCCGGCGTAAGAGGTAGGGCTTCTAACCATTACGCTACTCATTCGTCTAACATATATCTACTGTTTCCGATGGATACGAAGATAACCCCATAGAGCCGACATCAAAGACTATTAATGTAAAAATACTTTTATTGTGTATAAAACCACTAAATCGGCATACTTATATTTTAAAAAATGGGAACCCCCAAAAATTCCGGATTATGTAATTCCAAATTTGAATATTCCGATTTTTCAAAAAAAGGCTATGTGGCTAAATTCCGACTATTCAAAATAACGATTCTTATTTTATCGTAATTCATAAATACGAAATTTTAATTTTCTGACTTTCATTATTACAAAGAATTAAAAACCCGCGGTGTTACTAGTCCGAAATATGGTATTCCAAATTTAAATTTTCCGAAAATTCAATGCTAACATTCCGATTTTGTATCTAAAACGGGTATATACAAAAAATTATAATCGAAATCTCCTGTAACACGAATTAAAATTAATAAGGCACATTTTGAAATTATATAAATTAGGCGCAACGACGAGCCAAGCGAGGAGGAACAGTAACTCTGTGTGTAGATAATGCAGCGCGAGCCGAGCGTGCCGCGGCTGCGGCCGGCGAAGCGTCAAAAAGGTATTTGCATTTCAGTACATAACCTACATTCAAGAAATAAATCGGTACAAAAAACTAAATAAACTTTCTCATTTCCAGCTGAATTATTGAATGCTCGAACGTATAAAATGCATGTGCTCATGCAGTTTTACAAGGCCTTTGTTATTGCAACTAATATTATTCGGAATTCTGATATTCGGGATTCGTATTTATGATATTGCGAATTATTAATAATTCGGATTTTTTATGGTTCGGTATTTTCAAATTCGGCATGTTGATTTTCGTAATTATAAAAGGTCGGAATTTTGAAGTTTCGAAGAAGAAAAATTTGGAATTATTAAACATGGAATTTTCATTATTGGAATTTTGAACCATTCGGTGTAATAAAATTCAGAATTAAGAAATTTGTGACTATGACTAATGGTATTAAGTTTTTCGTATTTATGTAGTGTACCCTAAAAAATATATAAGACGTTTTAGAAATTCAATCAAAATCAAGAGTTCGGAAATAGCACCTATGGTGCATGAGATAAGGGACCATACACACCACCACAGCACACGACATAAGAAAGAAGTATCAACGTTCTTGTGCATACTTTAATTTACCTACCGATAGCAGGAAATCATGATGATTCATCCACTTACATGTTCTCCTAACTCCGATACAAAAAAATTTGAATACTGATCTATGAAGCACTGAGTTAAATTCACGAATGACGCCACGGTGTCGTTGCTCCACCACGGCAAGAGGTTTCCGTTTGTGTCAAAACGACGACCTGAAAACAAAAGCAAACAGTTTTACTAATGTGATGTTCTCCTGCCGTTTCGTCTTGATGAATTATCATGAAACTTAGCAGGCGTTTAATTTTAAATGATAAGTGAGTCATTTTCGTAAATATATTTAAACTACAGCTTTTGCAGGCATATTGTAAGAGTTACAAAAAGGGATAAAAAGTAAAATAGAATAGTAGAAAAGTTTTTATAAATTCAAAGCTAGAATACAAAATGTTCAGCGATTGGATCTTTAGCGATTGGTCTACTAAGCAATTATAAGCTATTATTGTACTAGGCAGCTCCTCTGGTCCATCTGAGCTACCTAACATTAAATTGTAAAGAAAGTATACAGATAAATAAATACTTTACACTTGAAACATATCCATTATTTATTTATTTTTATTTAGTGTGCAATCATAACTTTTTTTTACCCAAGGGATATGCCGGTGGGCACAAAATGAATTATTTATATTGTGTAAAGTTCGTAAAGCTTGACACAAAATTATTTGGAGTATTAATATTATAAGGCAAGCTGATAGAGCTTTGAAAAAAGTTGATAGATCTAGATATTGTATGGTGCCGTCGCCTATTATCAGTATGTAGTTAAAATGTTGTCCCAAGAAATTAAATACAAACTCTGTACAAGTTTTTTTCTTTATTTAAATTGATGACAATTACCGTTACCAAGGTTATAAATTGTCTGGAAATCAAAAGACTGTAATACTCTAAAAATAATCGGATACCGCATGCAGATATCCGATAGGAAAAAATAGTATGACGTTTATTAATCTTTTGTTACAATTTGTCGGATAACATTTAAGTATGTTTTTAATTAAATGCAACCTATACCCGGTATACTGCTTTAGGTCTAAAACTAAACTCACCGAAATTGTCAAATCCGTGGGTAATTTCATGGCCAATAACTGTGCCTAACGATCCATAATTGAGAGAGCTGTAAAGGAAAACATTCATTACAATGATCCGAGATAATGTTGTAAGTTTTTTTACTATTTTCATAAAACCGCACCCATGGGCTCAGTACTAGTACGTGTTTTTCTTTTTTAATTATGTCAAATAATGATGTGTCACCAAACGCAGGCTTCAGTTGAAATGGTCTTTGATCCAGCAATGCAGCGGCCGTTCCTCGCCTGTGACCGGGACCACGTACAACCATCACGTTTAGATACGTGGTCATTACGGCCATAAAAATAGGAACCACAATATTATACGCCATCTTAACAATAACACTGTACTACCACTTAATTTAGTTAGCATCAATTTATTTGGAATTAAAAATGTGTCGAGGCAATATAACAGATCTAAGAATATGCATCGCTTGCTTTCAAACGAAATCTGCTTAAATCGGAAACACGATTGATGGCATTACATTTGATACAATCTTTTTTTTTCACAAAATAAATAATCCAAAATGCATCCTTGAGAGATCGAATGATATAGATTTTAGCTGCAATATCGTATATAAAATAACTTGATTTCATCGTTAAAGGAACTTTACGCCAAAATAGTCTGATTGATTAATCGAAATGAAATGTAAAATACTTACTCTAATCCTAAGTCAAAGAAAGGGTACTGTAACATCACTAGTGGCACGGCTGCGTCCGGGCAAGTCGAAGTGAATCAATAATAGTAACAACCAATGTCTCATTCGTCTGACAACACTCCGTAATTATACTTGAGGTAATCATCAAATCTTTATAAAACAGAAATTGTGAGTCGCTGTCCCAATGATGAGAGTAATAAGTTAACCTATTGTTCGTTCGCGTTCAGAATACAGGGAATCATCGATGCAACTACAAATACTAGCCAATGAGATTGCCGTATTAGAAAAAGTTTTCTTTTTGTCGTCGGCGCTATTGGCTATAACCTATAGATACGTCACTGTTTTCTTAACGCGAACGAACTCTTAAGACTTGCAAATGCATCTAATTAAAGAGAAAGTCGTCGATGTACTAAGAAAACCCACCAGTAAAATCACTTCATATTCCTTATTGTTTTGCTTATTTTTATTCACAGCCGGCAATCGAGCTCGTGAACCCACCTGATGGTAAATGGCAACCGCGCCCATGGGCATCACTAGTCGGACGTGTTTTATTTATTAACAGGACTGTGATTCTCGACTAACCATGCGTTGTCGTAGACTTCAGTTGAAATTATCTTTGTTCCAGTAATTGCACTGGCTGTATACATAGTTCCTACTGAGTTTCTTGCTGGTTCCTACTGAGTTTCTTGCTGGTTCTTTGGCAGTAGATGACACTTCCGAACCAGTGGTAGTTCAATATACGATGTCTTAAGCCGAGGTCCGTGCCCTCTCGGGATCCCTTAAGCGTATCGTTTGTAGGAGTAGTTTAAGTTACGGCTAAGCGCCGTCAGTGCTAGGCCACAGTACGGCGAAATTTAAAAGGCCCGTCATAAAGAATCCCGTCATAATTTAAAAAAAAATGTTATTTTGACTGGAACACGAGCACGTAAGCTTGATTATTACGGCAGTCAAATTAAGTAGGACTGTAGTGTAGTGTCGCCCCAGACGAGATCTGAACGAAGAAAACTCTAGTAGCACTAGGTACAAGACAAAACAAACGAAGTGATCCTTATGAATTAAATATTATGAGTTAAATCATTGGTAGAAATCCATACATCCATTAGTGTCACATGTTTTCGGTATATGTATACTATGTATTGTAATACAAAGTCGCTTTTTAGTTGGCCATTGTGCTGAGATGAATCTAAGTATGGTTTATAGATTTCAGCCTTAGACATCCAAAGCTACCATATTACTAAAATATTTGAATTTTTGACAGCATGAAGCCTAAGGATGATCATTAGCAACTGATTAAGGAACTTCAACTTAAATCACTTACTTATAGTATTTTCTTGGAACGTATGATACGCGTTGACTTCCGTAGGATCCGTGGCCCAAGTAAAGTTATTACCATCCCTGAACTTATTCAGAGCATTTTTAGCTTTTTTCTGTAAAACATTTATCATATTCTCCAAATGA